>OX637533.1:91592294-93992294 GCA_951800035.1 Linnaemya tessellans
TTTCGTTTCGCGGTTAATTATTAAAATAAAGAAAAAAATAGAGCTTTAATACTTTAAAGGATATTTTTTTCCGCGATATCCCATCCTCGTCGCCAGAAATATATTCGATAAAAATAATATAGAAAAAAAAACCAATCATGTATGTGCTGTGAATCGCTTGATTGTCGAATCACATGCGACTTGAAAAACGCCAATTTTTTATGAACGATTTTGAGCGATTGCGAACTCTAGCACAACAATTTTGTGACTTCAAACCGAAAACGCTTTATTTCATGCGATAAGCGATTTCCATCACATGGGCGAATAATTTTGTTTTAACTCTATCTTTATTGATTGACTCCACGAATAGGAATGAATGATATTTTACAAAATTCTTAATATTAAATACAGAAATAAGTTTACAATTAAACAAAAAATAGTTTTACAAATTTCTTAATGCAATATATAATAAACAAAAATGCAATTATCAATATTTCGTAATGATTTTGTATTTAAGGGGTTCAGTGAACGCAGTTAATGCAATTATAAATAAGTATTTCGTAACTTTATTGTTTCAGGGGTTCAGTGACCATAATTAAGTACAAAATCTTGAATAGTTCAGCATTCTTAAAAATTAATAGTTTGTGTTAAACAGCAAAAGAACTTAAATTGTTTATAAAAAATATGCTTGCATGGATGTTTGTATGTTTCTGTGTTTGTTTGAGTCTTATTTTAAGTATTTTTTATTTGTTGACAGAAATGCATAAAAGAAAGTAAAATGTTTTAAGTGGAAGTATGCATGTACATATGTATATGCAAGTATGTATGTATGTATGTATGTATGTACATGCAATTGCTTCTTTATATTATTATTTTATGTGGGGGTATCGTTGATATCGTAACTGCTAATCTCGAGTTACAAAAAACATGTGTTTTCAAAAACCATATGTAGATGCTTTTGTACAAGTCCTTAGTATTGGATAGCTCATTTAATACAGTAACAAATGCATAAATTAGAACATGTCCAAATCTCATATTCCATTGCTAAGATCTAAATTCAATATCTATATTTGAGAGTTTTTCTGACTTTTCGCAGTATCTGTAAGTCTTCTCATAAGCTGTATTTCTCCATCAGTCATGCTTTGGTCGGCACATATTTTCTTGTAGTTTATTGTTTAAAGTTTAAAAAAAAAACTAAAAATATATGAAATGAATTTGTCCCTTACATTAAGGATAATAAAAATAATTACAATAAATTCATTGATTTCACAAAATATGTATGCTTGATTCTGGGAAGGTTATTCGTCACTATATCGGCTACCAATTCACTCGTAGGACAGTACTTCAAGTTGACATCCCCATTTCGGAACACTTCACGAACATGATGATACTTAATATCAATATGTTTTGTACGGTTGTGATAAACTGGATTCATGGCAACTTTCAATACCGCCTGATTATCCACGTTCAACTGTATAGATTCACCATGTTGTAAACCAATTTCCGTCAACAGACGCTTTAAGTATACCGCTTCCTTACAAGCAGTAGACATAGCCATGTATTCTGCTTCAGGTGAGCTAAGTGCAACTGTATTATATCATTACTCAGGCTACAAATAAAATTTTTTAATTTCCGCGGTCGACCAGGTTGGCCGCTTTCAACTATTCGGGGCTTACCAGGCCCTGCCTTAAAACCATGAAAATCTTCATCAGACTCGTCTGTAGCTGTGTCAAAATCATCCTCGTTGTCGTCAGAAACTACATCATCTTTGTTGGAAACTATTTCATTATTATCACCACCATCATGAGTGTCTTGTTCAGTTTCCTTGTTCAAATGTAACAAAGTCATAATCATTAGTACAATAATCAGTTTCGAGTTCAATATGTCGATACATCGAACTGGACATCACGACGTTCAACAACGTTGCGTTTCGCACAATTATACAAACGATATTCCTTAGATACTAATGAGTAACCAACCAAGATAAACTGATCACCACGAGCCTCAAATTTAGGTTTATGTGGCTTAATAAGTGCTACTGCCGAACAACCGAATGATCTTAAATGATTTACTATAGGCCTTTTGCCATGCCAAATCTCGTATGGCAGAGTCTTGTTTTGTAAACAACGTGTGGGGGAACGATTTCTCAAATACACCGAAGTACAAATGGCTTCTGCCAAAAAACTAATTGGCACACCAGCATGAATCATCATTGCACGCGCCATCTCAACAAGTGTTCGGCTCATGCGTTCTGAAACGCCATTCTGCTGGGGCGTATGTGGTACAGTCAACTGCCGAACTATGTCACATTCCTCGAAAAAATCCCCCATTATCGCTGCGAACTGCTAAAATTTGGTTTACCAGTTTGACGTTCAACTTGTGTCTTAAATAATTTGAATTTTTCCAGTACCTCTGACTTGCATTTAAAAAAATAAACAAACGTTCGCCTGGATCTATCATCAACAAATATTAAAAAATATCTCGAGCCGCCACGAGATGGTACATTTATTGGCCCACATACATCCGTATGAACAAGCTCCAATATTTCATTTGACGTTCTTGTAGATTCTTGAGAAAATAGACAAACATGTATCTTACTCATCATGCAAGTTTTGCACTTTTCACTATTACTTTGTTGGGACTTCATTCCGATGACCATTTCTTTATTCGATAACATTTCTAAACATCTGTTGTTCAAATGCCCGTATCGGTCATGCCACTTGAAATTTGCGGCAAACAAATTTTCTTCAGCGTCACACACAACCACAAATAAGTTCTTATTTCTAACGTCTTTCATTATTACATCATTATTCTTGTCATGTATATATGCAGCATCCTTCGTGAATTTAGCAAAAAAAATTACACTCAACAGCTTTACTTATAGACACAAAACTACTTTGCAGCTCCGAAGAAAACAAAACGTTTTTCAATATAACTTCTCTGTTGAACGATCTAATTCTCACATCACCTATGCCAGTTGCCATTATACGCTTATTGCCTGCCAGCAAAATTTTTTTATTGTGTTGTTTAAATGTTATATATAAGTTGCGATCATTACACATGTGTGCAGTTGCGCCGCTGTCAATATACCATTTACCCTCTTTTAATGTGTCTGTCACTGCTAAAATTGAGAACGACAATTATAGTTGTTTCTTCATGTCACACTTGTTTGCATAATGTCCGGCTTTACCACACACGAAACATTTTCGTTTTAATTTTTTCTTCTTGTTATTCCGTTGTTCTTTGTCACTTTTTGCACGTACACCAAATACCTGTTGATTTGTAACGACAAAAAAAAAGGTTAAAAAAATCTTTTCTTCTTTCACCTTCTTCTAGAATTTTCTGTTTAAGTGTAGTCAAGTTAGGCAAGCTATTTCTAGTTTCCATTGCGATGACGAAATTTTCATATTGTTGTGGTAGACTGGACAACAATATTATCGTCAAGAGATCCTCCTGTATAGCAATACCCACTTCTTGCAGCTTGTCCGCAATCTCAGAGAACACATTGAAGTGAACGAGTTTATTTGGCTTTCAGAACAGAACTAACTTTATTCATCCAAATTTTATTCTATACAATCGTTTTTCTTAGCCTAAATACAATTTTTGCTTATTATTTAAATTTAATAAAATCAAAACAATTTTGTTTACTCATCAAAATAATATTAAAATTGTGTGAAAATAATTGTGAAATAAAAATATGCTTGTTGGCTACTTAAACTAGGCTGAAATTTGATTCTTTTGTTTTTGTTGTTAAGTGTAAGAATTATTGAATTTGAATTTACGTGGAACATAAGAAGTATTCACTAATATAAGAAGCATAATTGGGGTATTCACTAATGTGTTAACTCCCCCCTTCCTAAGTATTAGCGTCCCGCTAATTAGAAATTTATGGATAATTTATTTTTATATCGGGAAAATTTGTAATGGGTGGAATTTGGAGAACTCCCCCGTTATTTCTGCATTTTGGATAGAGCTTAAAAGAAATGATAATGAAAAACCCTATAAGAACTATTAAGAAGTTAGAACTAACGAAAATAAGGCCCTTATGAGAAATATCTTTTACATGTTTAATATTGCCTAGATGAAGGTGATGGAGATACTGCAGGTCTAGCCTGACTTCGTTTTCAGTCACATTGTTTTTTAATATTGGCGGGAGTATTTGATAAGATGTTGTTTGCCAATTCGAATAGCTGACGTTATTTACTGTAATTGTTTCGTTAAGAAAGTTTATAATAAAAGTGCCATTAAGCGCTTGGGAGCTATTGCCGTAAGTTAAATTTCCTATAAAATTTGTTACAAAAAGTGTTCCTTCTAGTACGAGTTCCGCCACATGTTGTTTTTCAATCTGGTATTCGCATGATGCTGCTTCGCCTTCGAGTATTCTCGCAATACAATTGTCCTTACCTAATTTTTCTATTTGATTTTGTTTGCATATTGTAACGCCGTCGACTTCCAGGCATTTGCCAACAACGCCGTATTTTTCTTTTTGGGAAATTAGTATGTTTTTATATTGAAGAAAAATTCTCTTGTTATTTTTAATTGTTGACCGTAGGACAACGTTATTGTAGAGGGTATCTTCGGTTTGCGGAATAGAAATAATATATAGCAAGAGTGAGTCCTTTATAACCATTGAAGGCTCTGCGAATTGCAAGGCTTCAAGTTCGTTTTTGTAAGGGAGTGTATTCGTTTGTGATAGGATATTCACAATGTCACCTTTGTTGAGCAAATGCGAATGTACTATATTTCTTTTGGCCAGCTGGCTTGCCATTACTATCTGGGCTATTTCTTCCTTTATTAATCCGAGTTTGTTAAAAAGTATTTGCGCGTTGCTTAGTGTATTATCCTTACTGGATTCTGCAACTATTCTATTATAATTATCTAAAAGGCTATTTGTAGTTTTGATTAAGTATTTGTTTACAGAATACTGCTTATTGTTGTTTTCAATAACATCAGTAGTTTTTTCCAAAATTTTGTCCCAATCAGTAGCGTCAGGGTTTCCCGCTATCCATTTCCACGCGGATCCTATCCAGTTAATGGAGCGTTTATTTTTGGATAAGTTTTTCGTCTTGAGTTGGTCCAGTAGATTTTCTATTTGTTCGAGTTGGTGCTCCATTTGTAGTCCTAGTGATCCAGTTTTCTTAGATTGAAGATGAATAATGGGTCTGATTTCTGCAACAACCTTTTCGTATTCTTTTAGATCGATTGTGTGGATTATCCTATAGTTTCCCTTGCTTATTTTTCCAGTACCTTGTTTAATTGTAACAAGTGGATTGTTGTATTCGTAGATGTTAACCGTTGCGTGTGTCCAGTCGATTAGGAGCCTGTAAGAAAAAAATTATTGGTTTTTTAGATGGGACTTGTGAATTTTTTTATTATCGGTTGTTGTTATTGTGACGGTATTGTCCTTCCCGACAGTTTGCTTTATAAAAATAGGTTTATCTTTGCCTTTTATTTGTTTGTTTTTTTTAAAGACAATGTCTCCTTGGCTGTATGCTCTAGGCTTTTGCTTCTTTGCGTTTTCTCTATATAGTCTAATTTTTTGGTTCCTAGCAATTTCATTGCGTAAGTCGTTGTTTACTATCGCTTTAAAATCGCTTAATTTTTGATAATTTATTCTTTCGGTTCGCCCGAAGAATATGTCCGCTGGTTTCTTCTTAGTGACGGAATGAACCGTATTGTTGTATCTATCGACTGTTATGTTTAATAATTCTTTAAGTGTAAAATCCGGGTACTCCTCTTTTAGGCATCTCAGCATTTCAACAATTGTTGAATGGACTCTTTCGATAGTTCCGTTTACCTCACTCTTTTGAGGAGGTGCAAGATATGTCTTAATTCCAAGTCCTTCAATATAATTTAGAACTATTGGGCTTATGAAACTACTCTCGTTATCCATTACTATTGTGTTTGGTGCGGAAAAGAAATGTAGTAATTTGATGATCTTATCTCTGATGTGCAGAACTGATCTATTTTTTATATGAAAAAATTTTGTAAACTTTGAAAATTTATCCACGCAGGTTATAAATTTTTCGCCTTTGATTTCTAAAATGTCGATATGTAGAATTTCTGTCGGGTATGAGGGAATTGGAGTAGGTTGCAATTCTGGGTTTGGGGGGTGCCGGTCGTACTTGTTTTTACTACAAACTTCGCAAGACTTTGCAAAGTCTTTAACTAACTTGGCCATTTTTGGAAAATAGTATTTTTCCAAAATTTGCTCTTTATTCTCGGCAAAATTCCTGTGCGCGCGTTTGTGTTCGCTTTGAATGATAGCGAATTGTTCCTCCGGATCAACTATATCCTCTACCAATCTCTGCGTTATTCTGATTTTAAATTTAGAAAAGTGTTCCGTGTATACCTTTTGTAATATTGTGAGCTTTTCTTCTGGAATTTTTATGCCGTTTACTACGTTTGGGTTTAATTTGCTTTTTAAAGCCTGAATAAGCCTTTTTTCGTTAAGGTTTTCAAGTCTTACGTAATGCCGTTGAAATTTGTCATGAGGGACCTCCATATAATTTGATTTCATTCCGTTCATAAATATTATTTGGTTTCTGTAAACATTTATCGGAGATTCACAATGATGTATTAGCAATGCACCGTCCTCTTCAGCGCTATGTTGGGAGCAATCGTCTGTTGATGAGAGTGTGTTTACTTCCGTTGGCAAGCGGGATAGGGCATCAGCGACAACATTTGTTTTGCCTGGCTTGTATAACAGTTTATAATTATATTCCTCTATCCTGGCCTTCCATCTTTTGAGTTTTGCATTATTGTTGGCATTACTCAATGCAAAAGTGAGCGGCTGATGATCGGTGAGAATTTTTATTTCCCTAGCTCCATATAAGTAAGAACGAAGTTTGTCAAGAGACCAAACTATAGCTAACATCTCTTTTTCTATTGTAGAGTAGCTTTCCTCGGTTTGGTTTAAAGATCTGGACAGGTATACAATCGGTCGATCTTTTCCGATATCTCCTTGTGAGAGAACGGACCCTATTGCATAATTGGAGGCGTCGGTGGTCAAAATAAAGGGCTTCTCAAAATTAGGGTATGCTAAAATTTCTGATGACATCAGTAGTTCCTTTAGGTTCCTAAATGAATTTATGGCATTATCATCCAGGCTAATGTTTACGCGTTTAGATTGGTTCGCCTTAATTTGAGCATTTACTCCACGAGTTAGGTTTGTCAAAGGTTTCGCTACGGCAGCAAAATCTTTTATGAATCGCCTGTAGTATGAGGCTAATCCCAAAAAACTTTTTAAGTCTTTTAAATTTTTTGGGGCTGGAATTTTTTGAATCGCCGCTATTTTACCTGCATCCGGTTTAATGCCATCCTGGGATACTGTGTGCCCCAGGAACTCCACACTAGTTTTTAAGAATTTTGATTTTTCGAGGTTTACTTTTAAATTTGCTTTTCCCAATAAAACGAATACCTTCTTTAAGTTTTTTATGTGCTCGTCCCTATTCCTTCCAAAAACGATAATATCGTCTATATAGACGTAGCAGGCTTTTCCCAATAGTGGGTGTAGTACGTCGTTTATCATCCTTTGGAATATCGAAGGGGCATTCTTAAGGCCGAAAGGTAACCTTAAAAATTCGAACTTGCCATTGTTTGTCGAAAATGCCGTTTTCTCTATGTCCTTGTCCTTCATCCTAATCTGGTGAAATCCAGAGGTCAAGTCTAAGGTAGTAAAAAACTTACATTCTCCCAGACCAGAAAGCGTTGTGTTAATATCCGGTATTGGATAGGCGTCTGCAACAGTTACTGCATTAAGTCGTTTAAAATCAACCACAACTCTGAACTGTTTTTCACCATTTGGTTTCGGCTTTTTGGCGACAATCCAAAGGGGTGAATTATAGGGGCTTTTGGATGGTCTAATAATCCCATTTTCTAGCATTTGGTTGATTTGACTTTCCACCTCGGACTTTAAATGACTTGGATAAGGATATGATTTTGTGTATATTGGTTCGTCAGTTGTGGTCCTGATCTCTGCACGAATGTTTGTTTCAATCACACCTTTATCAGATACTGGACCAAATAATGCACGGTGTTCGTTTATTAAATTCTCTATTTCTTTATCTTCATGTTGTATTGTGTTTATACTGTTGACTTGTTTAGAAATTTTTGATTTAAGTTTAATTATAGAGCCATTATAAAGCGTCAGCGTGTTATTTTTCCTGTCTATTACTGCCTCTAATTGCCTAAGTGTGTCGTCACCAATGATCCCATCGAAAGACTTCAATCCGGGAAGGACGAAGAAAACCAAATTTTTATCTATACCGAGTGTTTTAAAGAAGGTGCCATAAATTTTATGAGTAATTGGAATCTGGCCTGTCACCGATTGTATTTTAAAAATGGATTTAACGGGTTTAGAATTTTTTGAAAATGTTTCTGAAACAAAGTTTTTGTTGGCCCCTGTATCGATCAAAAACTTATAAATTTTGTCATTTTTTGAGCGTACTTCTAAGTAAGGAACGCTGGATAGGCGTCCATCGTAAAATTTAATTCATTTAGCCCAAATTCGTTGTCCTCCTCATAGTAATTATCTTCAGAAAGGTCTTCATTTTCCTCGTTTTCTCCACAGGAAGGGTATTGCTCCTGACTGTCTATAGTTTCCGTATTGAAAACACGCTGTTGTTTTCGCGGTATATTTGCTGAGTTGTTACCAGAATATGGCAATGGCGATTTTTCGGGTCTGTTAATATAATTAATTTGTCGGGATCTTATTGAAGGGTCTATTTCCATTGGTACCGGTGGTTTTGGTTGAGTAGGCCTAGGAGGTGCCATATTTTGTACGTGAGGCTGAATTGGCGTGTTGTATATTCGCAGTTTTTCATGGACATTTAGTGGTCTTTGTAATACGTGTGGCTTATTTAAATTTGTATTTTTATTCATTTGATTAATTGGCGTGGTGACGTTATTATGGTATCGTGGGTGAATGGTGTTATTTCTAAAATTTAGATTTTGGAACTCCAGACAGGAGGTGTAAGCTTCAGGCAAGGTTCTAGGTTTCTGAATAGTTAACATTCGAGAAACATCGCCATTTATACCTCGTATAAAAACATCTAAAGCCCTGTTTCTGTAACAAGATATTAAGGCTTCAATGGTTTCTATCGAGTAATTGTCGGTTTTTAGTTTGTTAATAATTAGTGAGAGTTGGTGATTTACTCTAGCATAAAATTCGTCTACAGTTAAATTTTTTTGACGCATAGTACTGAGTTCGTATTCTAGTGTTTGCAGATCTCTTTTGTCTGCATAGTGCAGAGACAGACAATTTTTTATTCTGTCCCAGCTCTCATCAAATATGTTATATGAGATGAGGGCTGTGTCAGCTGGTCCCCTAATCTTTTGCCTAATATGTTGCAATATTGCTCTATATATTGGTTTTTCCTTTACAATCTCATAGTCCTTTAATATAGACTCTACACTATGGACCCAGGAGATATACTGAACAGGGTTACCCTCGAAAATTTGTAAATCCCTTACGCAGTCTGGGAGTTTACGTATATCATCTAAGTCTTGTGCGGTTTTAGGCAGGGCAAGATTTGATTCCTCAGTGGGAGGATTTCCTATCTTAATTTCTAATTCTATTATCTTTTGTTCCCAGTCAATCATCCTATTATTTAACTGTTTGACCTGCTCTATTTGTGCATTCAGTGCACCAGTTAGTTGTGTAATTGCTTCTCTAATTTGTTCCATTGTGTGTGTGTGTGTTTTCAAAAATATTTGTAAATTTAATATACTTTTATGCAATCTAATTTCACAGTTCGGGAATAAATAATATGTTTATTTGCAATTATGTAAAAATTTTCTTTGTTAAAGAAAAGGTGATTGGTTGTTTTTTTTTTTTTTTTGAAAGATATAATTTTTTCATGCAATTTAATTTTAATTTAATTTAATTAGTTAATTCTTGAAAAATAAAATTAATATACTTTTTATACGATTTAAGTTCAATTTAATTTGAATAATTAATAAATCTTTAAGCAGTAAAATGAGTTTTTAATTTCATAATAATTTAATATATTTTTAATAAAATTTTATGGTTAGCTTACAGTAGAAAGATCAGCATGCTGCTTGTACGGTCCGTATTTATCCTGTTTGAAGTTTGAAGATCTACTAGGGTACGGCTGACGTCACTAGTAACTGATTTGTTGAGTCTGTCTGATATGCCTTTTTGGTTGATCCTTCCGCTTATTTTCTTGATTTTAAAACGGTAGTTCAGCTCGTTGTTTGATCAGGGTTTTACCTTTGTTCCCGCTTATTTTTAAATTTGTAAAACGGTACTTTCACTAAGGATTTCTTTTTTTGAGTTCTATGATGGTTTAGCTTGTAGCTCAAACTTTTTAATTGATCCGCTTGTATTCAAAATGTTTTTCAATTTAAACGATTCTTTATAAAAGTTTTTTCCCACTAGCTTGTTTTTTTTTTTTTTTAATTTTGTTCTTAAGTGTCTGTACCTCAACTTTTTAATTGTCCGCTTGTGTTTTTTTTGGAATGTTTTTTCCTTTTAAAACGGTTCTTTATAAAAGTTTTTTCCACTAGCTTGTTTTTTAATTACGTTAATGCTGGTTTATTTTTCAGCCACTTGTAATTATTTATCTTGGCTATTGGTTTTCAAGGAACGGTTAGTTGAACAATTTTATTTTGTTACACTAAGACACTTTTAATATTTAACCGGGTATAGCTTTTTCACTTTCTTCGGGCGCCAGTGAACGAGTTTATTTGGCTTTCAGAACAGAACTAACTTTATTCATCCAAATTTTATTCTATACAATCGTTTTTCTTAGCCTAAATACAATTTTTGCTTATTATTTAAATTTAATAAAATCAAAACAATTTTGTTTACTCATCAAAATAATATTAAAATTGTGTGAAAATAATTGTGAAATAAAAATATGCTTGTTGGCTACTTAAACTAGGCTGAAATTTGATTCTTTTGTTTTTGTTGTTAAGTGTAAGAATTATTGAATTTGAATTTACGTGGAACATAAGAAGTATTCACTAATATAAGAAGCATAATTGGGGTATTCACTAATGTGTTAACTTTGATGTGTTTCACCATGTCACCATCTGATGCCATCGACAAATTCAATAGTTTCTTATACAATGTTACTTTTTGTATAGGCCCCTGTGGCCTGTAGATCTCCTGCAACTTGTTCCACGCTTTACAGGACAACTTACAGTTCTTTATGTAGTTAAACTGTATCGGCTTTACACTTAGAAACACGGTGGCCAGAGCCTTTTCATCTTCAGATTTTAGTTTTTCAAGAACGGCGGCATCAGTTCCCTCAATTTTTAGCTCACCGCTAACCAGTTTCCAGTATCCACTGTGTATCAACACACTACGCATCTGGATCGCCCAGGAATCAAAATTGGTGCCGTCCAGCTTCTCAATCTGATACAGTGTTGAACTCATAATTCTTGTCTTTTCGTTATTGTTAAAACACTAACAATTTTTTGCCTTCCTTTTTTTCAACACCTCTATTAATAGTCTTTAGAAAAAAACGGCATACACACACAATCAAACACTTGAAAAAACACACTGGGCTCATAACCTGTTGTAGTTTATTGTTTGAAATTTAAAGAAAGACTAAAAATATATGAATTGAGTTTGAACAATACTACCCATTCCCATATAAGAATGGTAATAAGAAGAATAGATAGAACGTACATGTTGTACATACATACGTAAGTAGTATTAGTAGAGTGACAATATTTCAACATATTTCATATATTGATTTGCTATATTTGATTCCATAGAAATTTGAGCTAAGCCTGATGGAAGATTGTTTGTCAAACAACCTTATATGAATTCTTGCTCTTTTTTTTGCACAATACCCAAGGCAGATTTACCAGGTACTCTTACTAGTACAACAATGAAACAACACCAAAAACCACACGTATTTTGTTGGTAGAAAATGTAGAGCTAATGTCAAAATCAAGGAAGAAGAAGCATCATTAACAAGGAAGATTTAAGAAAAAAAAAAGCATTTTATGTGGCTTGTATATAAACTTTTGACAGTAGCTCAACAAATTTCAATATACAGCTGCGGTACTGAGAGTACCTGGTGAATCTGCCTTGACAATACCGCAGTTGAATGTACTGGATCAAAATAGTTATGTTTTAATTCAAATATATTTTTCTCTAAGTCGGTTTCATTACCTTTAAGGTATCTTTCTATAACTCTTGTTGGTTTTTTATCAAAAGGGATTTTTGGTTTATCCTTATATTTATTTATTTACAACATATTCTATAAATAAATTACAAAATATAGGGAAAGGCGCCGGGTAACTGGCCCATATGCGCTCTATTACAGGCAATTTATCAAAATAAGAGAATGAGTTGAAAAAACATCAAATGAATCTAAAACAACAATCAATAATTGAATACAATCAAAGGTAAAAACAATAAAGAAAAAACAGTGTAATAAAAATAAAATTGTTGAAAATTCTTTCAAGACAATATATGTAGGAGAATAAACTATAGATTAGGGATGTAACGATACGCCGTTTTGCCGATCCGATACCGATACCGATACTCAAAAAGAAATATCGCCGATACCGATTCCGATACCGATACGCATATTGAAATTGAACTCAAGTTAAAATTAACAAAACTCAAGTAGAGTAATTCTTTTATTATACAAAATTACAGTGTAAGAGATTATTAATATTTAAAATTGATATTTTAATTCATTCTGAAATTAACAAAAACAAATTATTTTTTTTTAACAAAATAATAGTGTAAGCGATTATTAATGAGTCCATTCAAACTGAATGTCATACTGTTTATTTTCCAAAATCATCCAAATTTTCAATACAACGTTAGTAAAAAACGTTGAAAATTGAATTGTTTGCTCAAAAGAGCTCTAAAAAAATTTAAGAAGTATCGTCGTATCGACATTAAAATATCGCCGATATCGATATATCGGCAAATCAGAAGTATTGCCGATATATCGGAATCGGTATCGGTTACATCCCTACTATAGATACATATTGAATGCTGTGTTTTTGAAGACTGCTCTTTATGGATAACAGCTACTTGGTTGTAGTGCAGTCAATGACTTTATCCAAGGATTCGTCTATTTTGAAAATTTCACATTCCGTTAGTATATGTTCAACAGAAAGACCAACGTCACAGAACGTACATTTCGCCTGATTTGTCCCATCGTAGTAGTGTTGAGTATTGAATCTGGTTTTGCCAACCCTAAGTCGACTTAGGATTACACAATCACTTCTTGTTATGCTTATATCATATTTTGGTCTTAAGGAGTAATGATGAAGCCTCCTTTGTGAAGCTCTATACTGATTGTTAATGACTTTCGTAATACATGGGACTTCCGTAACGGATGATATATTTCGTGCTTTTTTGGCTGCTGCATCAGCATGTTCTTTCCTATCTATACCTATATGAGAGGGCACCCACAAAATCAAAACTCGCTGGCTTGCATTCGGCAACGCGATGACATTGTCAAATATTCCGTTGTTGTTTTTGGCCAATGCCTTCGTTGCACCAAGGCATTTTTTGAAGATACATATACAATAGCCGCGTTAATTGCGGCTAGCTCTGCTGAAAAGAGCCCTACATCATTGGGCAAACGAGTTTCCGGAATGGTGTCAAACTGGGATGTACTGTTTTGTTCAACAATACCATATGTTGTTACACCTTCATAAAACGATCCATCTGTATAAATCATGATTTCAGGATCAAAAGCCGAAATTTTCTTCTGCAGTTTTTTCTTAAAGATTGAAGGGTTACTATTGTTTTAGTTGTGTAAAGTTAGGCTTGAATCTGTTATGGCATAGTTGTTGCAATTAGGTGTAGAATAGGGTCTTTCAGGCAGCTTAACATTATGTTGATTCAAAAGTTTAATAATTTGTCCGATGGCAGATATTGGACAGCGATTCTGGTCTTCATATTGCATCCAAAACAAGTTATGGAGGCCGTCTTTAATTATTGTTATTGATTTTGATGCTAAGCCAATTGCGCTTTTTTCCAAAGAATACTCGAAATTTCGGTAACGGGCCTCGAACCTTAACCGTTCCAGTGGTGTTGCTCTTAGTAACCCTGATGCTGTCCTGAAGCAGTTGTTAATGGCAGTATCTATTTTATTTACGTTTCTTTTCGAAGTCCAGCCATATATAGTGATACCATGCAGCATCGCACCAGTTACCAACGATCGGCAAATATCAAGGGCAGTATCGATGTGTGGACCCTTGCAACGAGAGCAGATAAGTTTTAGAAGGTTATTGATTTTACTCAATTTGTATGCTAGGTGTTTTACATGTACGTTCCATAATAAATTTCCCGTAAATATAATTCCAAGTATTCTCATTTGGTGTGTTATGGTTATTTCTATATTTCTAATATTTATGGTGCCAGGACGTGGTAATTGTCGGCAGACATGTAGGACTTCGGCTTTATCTGCCGGTATAACTGCACCTCTGCTGGTGGCAAAGTTATGCAAGGTTTCATCTAGTCTTCAGATTGTTGTAAGTCTCTTCCTCTGTACCTGAAGTAATCGCAAAGATGTTATCAGCATAGATGCCCATGTAGTCCATTCCAGGTATATTTTCAACAGCTCTTGCCAAGGAGTTAGCATAAATCGTGTATAAAACCAACGACAATGGCGAACCTTGAGGGACACCATTGTCTAGGGGAAGACTTGATGAAAAGAATCCATCCACCCTGCGATTCATCAGAAATGATTTCAATAGTTCCAGTACACACTCAGGAATACCTCAGTCATTCATTTCCATAATTATGGAAGTCAACACGACCCTGTCAAATGCCTTTTCAATGTCCTCAGATATAACCAAACTATGTAAACGTTTCTTAAGGTTCATTCTCAACGTGTCTTCCAACTCATGATACAGGCTGTGAACGCCGTGCCGTGGTATAAAAGCGTGTTGTATTTTTGAAACTTTGTCAATCGTGAATTTCCAGAATCTTTTAGCTAAAATTTTTTCCAAGATTTTTGAGAGGACAGGAAGCAAGGATATGGGACGATAACTTTCCACGAGGCCAGGATCCTTACCAGGCTTAGGAATAGGTGTTAGTATTGCAATTTTCCAATCATGAGGGAATGTTCCGTTTTTCAGTATGTTATTGTACAGTGCACAAAGGCGAAGTCTTAAGTTCATTGGGGCCATTTTTATCATTGCACAAGTGATTTTGTCACGAGCTGGTGTTGAGCCTTTAAGGTTCTCATTATTTGATTCAATTCAGAAATGTCTATTGTGTCTGCCATTACGTCAAGTTGTTCACTACGCCGTTGTAAATTGTTTATGTTTAGATTGTTTTTTGCTGACACAATATCTGGATCAAGCCCAGAATCTGAACTTATTGACGTCCACAACTCTGCGAATTTCTCCGCAATTAGTTTAGGATGTGAAATGTTGCTGCCCTGTGTATATATCATTGGGAAATAATCTATTCTATCGGTTCTCAATTTATTTACCTTGTTCCATAGGTGTCTAACGTCCATTGTTGGATTCAAGGAATTCAGGAAATTCTCCCACGTAAGTTATTTGTTTAAAGGAAAACACTGTTTGAATTTTTATTTTTGCGTCTTCGCTTTATTAAATGAATCTTAAGACTAAATTATTTTCTAAAATCTTTTTAACAACCATCCAGAATTTATTTTCGTTTTCTTACATTTAAAAATTCTTACCAAGCAAAATCGATCGTAAAATTTTGTATCGATTGTGGTTGCTTATTTTCTTTTTGTTTATTTAGAATTTTATTGTGCAACGACACTTTGTTTCATGTCAATGCCTTGGCTTAAAAATTATACTTAAGTAATCAAATTTTAAGGTTTTGTTTATTTTCTTTAATTTTTATGGTGCAACGACACTTTGTTTTGTGTCGATGCCTTTGTTTAAAAATATGCTAGTTATTTAAATTTAAAGTGAAATTCGATATGTGTTTCGTTGTATGTATATTTGGTTGTTTTTTTATGTATGTATTTCAAAACTTGAGGCAACGGCACTTATATTTTTCTAGTGTCGTTGACTTTTTGTAAATATTAAAGTTATGAATGTTGGTTTAAGTATTTTGAAATTATTCCGGAGATATCGCTAGAATCCACGAGGGGTGGTTGTGGAATAACATATGTAACTCCTCCCCCGTTAGATGAAGGATTCTCCCGAATTCTCTCGTTTACAACAACCGTTTCTCTTTTTTTTGTGTATATTATTATTACCAATATTACTACGACTATTAAGAATATCATAGCAATTGGAGCACTATATAATATTACTTCGTTTTTAAATTTTATTTCCTTAATTTCTTTAATATTTTGGAAATGTCCTAATACTATCTCGTTAAATGTTAATTTCCGAGTGAAATTCTTTCTGAATGTTGGCGGTTCCACAATCTTATCGTTAAATTCTAGTTTTTTATTTGAGTAGATATTATTTTCGATGTTTATCGTGCAATTATTAAACGTAATGATATAATTTTTATTTAATTCTACGTTCCTTTTATTATTACAATTATGATGAAGTTCTGTATTTTTTGCATTAACAATCAAAATTGTGTCATCAGTTAGTGTTTCTATTCTAGTTTCATTATTTTTTATCCAATAACAATTATTATGAAATATACAATTTTTGCTTATCTCTAAATCCTTAAACATTTTTTCTTCTTCATATGTGTATATAATGTCGTTTATTTCCGTAACAAGTTCTTTACTTTGGTCTATTTCGAGTTCGTCCTTATTTGGTAAGGCTATGATTAGTTTTATTGTGGTACGAATGTAACTTTCTGGTATCCTTATAACTAAAACTATTGTATCATCTTCGTAAAGTAATACTCCCATCTTGATGAGTTTTAGTTTGTAAAAATCAATACTATTCATTTCTATTTCTTCAGCTGTCAGTATTGAGGGATGGAATATATTATATTTTGCGGATGCTATATTATCTTGAATCTGGTCTATCTTTCCTTCTAGCATTCTTAACTTCATAATAAGGTTATGGAATTGTAATCCGTCAAATACCTGATCGTATGATTTTTGTATACTGTTAATTGTGGTTCTTATTTTCTGTCTATCTTCGTCTATACTATTCTTGATTAATATAATACTCTTGTTAAAATGTTCGTTAATAACTATCTGTTTATTTGTGGCTGTAATAATGTTGTGATTATTACCAACAGTTACTTCTAAATGCTTTAATATGTTTTGTCGGTCCTCGTCGTCCATAAGTCCGAACAACCATTTTTGTGCAGACCCTATTGCGTTCAGGAGACCACGTTTTTTCCTATTTTGTGTTGGAATTATTGATTGTAGTTTTGCTTTAGCAATTTTTATTTTCTTTATGCTTAATTAAATTGTTGTAAATAACGATTTGCTTTACTTTATTATTTTCTGCATCAAATGGCGTACACTTTATTGTGCTATGGTATGTGTTATTGTAATGGTAAATGGCTTTACTCATCTGTTCTATTATTGGTATTGTTGATGTTTAATGTTCTAATTTTTTCGGATATTGTGTTGTTTAGTCTTTCCGCATCTGCATTGCCAGTATGGCTGTTTGGTTTCGTGAAGTGAAAATCAATACATTCTTTTCTTAAGAAGTCCTTAACATTTGCATTATTGAATTCATTATCGAAAACAAATTTTTTTATTTTGCCCTTTATTGACAGAAATTCTTGAATCTTAGAGACGAGAGTTCTACTGTTTCTATCCATTAGTGGGAAAGATATTGCGTGTTTTGAGAACTTATCGACAAAAATTACGAAAGGTTGCCTACTATTTATATATGTGTCTATATGAATTATTTCGTTTTTACTTTTGGGTGTTTCTGTTAGAGCAAACTCATTTTTTATAGGTTTCCTATCGTACTTCCCACCAGTACATATGTCGCAATTATTGATAATTTTATGAACACTTTCTTTTAATTTTGGGTTATAAATTTTGGTTTTCATGCCTTCATATGTTGCTATAATACCAGCATGTCCGGTTTCGTTTTTATGGAAAAGTGCTATTTGCTTACAGAGTTCGTCTTCGTTATGGATGTCTTCTGCAAAATGGGAACACTTAATAAATTTTAGAGGGCTTCCATTGAACTTTTTTATTATTGCTTGTTGTATATTATTATATTATCATTTATCATATGTTGCAATTTTTCCTTTTGAAAAGTACTTTGAAATTAATCTTGCTATAGCATTTTGTGATAAATCCTTTAGATCTACAAATAGTCTCTTATTGTTAAATATGCGTTCAAATTCCTTACGTTTTGTGTGTAGAAAGATTATCTGTTGGCGGAATCTATTCACGACGGTAGTAAGTATAGGAGGAGGGGTGCAATAACGCCTTAGGAAGTAAGGCCTTTAAGGCTTTATTTCACTTCCAATTGAGAAATAAGACCTTTATTTCCAAAAAGGTTTTATTGCACTTTGAAAGTGGAATAAATCCGTAAAGGTCTTATTTCACTTAAATTGAATATATTGTAGTACGTGGATATCAGAGTTCAGAAAAGTACACACACCGTACAAAAATCTCGTACATAAATGTTAACGAACACAGTTCAAAGCAACGAACACATATTTTTATTTTCATAACATTTATGTGTGTTTAAACATTTTTGTTCGTGTTCAACACAGTCGTACATGTTCTTTGTTATATTTTGAACACGATCATACAATGAACATGTTCTGTTCGATTGGAACACACTTCAAACACACACTTTCAAATGTTCAAAAATTTTAAGTACGTGTACGTACGCCGCAAGAAAGTGCATGTTCAATAAACAGCTTCGCGTGTGCCTACACATTATGTTCATGTTGTGTTCAACAAGAAAAGTACATGTGCAATATGAATATACTCGTGTTCATAAATTTTAAGTACATGTTCAAGTTTGAAAAAAGTACATGTTCGCTAAAAAAAACGTACACATATGTACGAACATTTTTGTTTGTTTCTCAAATTACAAACGGCAACTACATGGTATGTTTGAGTATCCAGAGAAAATAGCAATAGAACTGGAAAAATCTGATAAATGTAAATAAAAACAACAATAATTATTTGAATAAATTTAATTTTTTTAAATGAAAATATGTATATAGTTTATTGGCAGCAAACACGATAAGATATATATTAAATTAAACTGTTATTCTGTTTTTTCTATTTTAAGAGCTGAGCAGTCAATCAAGTCAAAATTTAATTTTGTAATTAAAATGTTTGAAATTGACTTATTTGAGAGCTTAGATCTTAACTTGGTCAAGACTAAAGCAAGTGCACTAAACGCACGTTCAACAGAAACTTGTGTTGCAGGTACAGCAAGTACCACTTCGGCAAGCTTACTTAGTTTTAAATTATACTGTGACATTTTGTTCCAGTACTGCAATACATTAACTTCTAATGGCTCCATTTGTTTTTCACATATAGCAAGTAGTTCTGTTTTTATGTGATAATTTTGAGTTATTGGACTTAAATTTGCTTTATTTGCGAGGATATTTATATGTTGTGCAAGTTTAGAGTGTGTGGTATTTGACGTACTTGGAGTGATATCTATTGGGTTCTCTGAAAATGTAGTATTTGCATATTCGTCTTTTGGAGATGACAAATGCGATATGTGATTAAGCATTTCATATGTCTTAATTAAGTGATCCTAAAAAGTTAAGTATATCATCATTATTATTTTTTTTAAGTTAAAGTTAAAACCTACCACTGCCGTTTGTTTTTGATCGTTGGTTAATAGTGGAGTTCCTTGAAAGTTAAACCGAGGATCTAAATACAATGCTGAGACAAAAGCATCGTTTTCAAGAAGCTTACGTTTTCTTCTTGTCATTGCTTCATATAAAGCCTCTGCATATGGATTTCCTTGGACCATATCTTGTAATTCTAACTCACATTCCAACCAGTCGCGAAAAAAATCTCCAATAATATATTGTTCTTTTTGCATATTTATTGTACATTCAGCCAATGGTTTGAATGCAGTAGCAAAACTTTCTACAAATATCCAATTGACGGATATATTTGAAGAGTCATCGAGTTCATTAATATAGTCTTTGAGACGTAAGATGGAAATAACCATATCATATGTAGAATTCCATCTAGTCACGTTATCTAAACATGGTACGCTTATATCTTGATTGCCGGTCCTTAAAATTGTTCGAATTTTTTTTGTAACATCTCTTACATTATTGATTTCCGCTTCCACAGTTCGAATTACATCATATGCCGCTAATTGTATAGTGTGCGCTGAACAACGAACCACAGAAAATACTGAGGAAAGTTGAGCTTCAAATGCATCATATGTTTTTGTGTTATCATATTCATTATCTTCTGCCATTGCTAGGTTATCATCCTGCAATTCTTGTAATAGCTTTGAAACTTTCAATACGTTGGCGCCATTATCGGTAGTATTAGAATAAATTTGCTTTATATCGATATTATATTCTTCAAGGCATTTCATTACTTCCTCTTTCAAATATTGGGCTGTGTGTTTTTTATTCAGCTGAATCATACCTACATGTGTGCGAAATTTATTTATGGTAAAGCAAAACTAATTAAATAGAATTAGTATGAAACATACCTATGGTGTTTATACAAATTTTAAAACCACGTATATATTGAATATTAACTCCTAAAACGTGCTTGTCTTGCCGACTGGCGACATCAATTTTTAAGCAAATCATTTTGTTTTCGACTATCGTCGCTATGGCTCTCTTTATTTGTTGACTAGTGTCACCAAGAATAGTTGAGATATTTTTCGAATTCAAAGTTATATCAAAATTTGTTTCATAGGGCTCTAAAATTTTTTTAAAAAAGTCTTTGTCGTCAAAGATTCGGAATGGCAAATTTTTTTTGGACACTAGTCCAATGCAACATTTCAAAAAATCTTCTTTGTTTAATGTAGTATTTAACTTAGTTATTGCTTTCTTTCTCTTTTCAATACTCTTTGGAATTGTGTTCACTTCATCAACAGTAATATTATGCACCAATTTATAGTGGCGTTTTAGATTTGATGTATTTGCTGCACTTAGTTCTTTTTTGCATGTTTCAACAAGACATATAAATTTTTTCCCCTCCTCATTCAAAGTTGCGAAATTTTCAAAACAAAACTTTTTTCGGTTATTGTTTTCCATATTTACTGTTTTTAAAATTTGTTTCAATTAAAAATCACCAATGCACTTTGAAAGACACAATACGAATGATATTACTTAAAAGTTATTTTCGTAAGAAGCCATGAAAACTGACTATTTACCCTAAAAAAGGACGCCACTTTTAATTGGGAAAATCCAAAAATGTTTTATTGTGGGTTTATTGAGGAATATATTTTCTACATTCCATTTTATTACAGATAGTTTTTCAAAGTGGAAAACCCTTTGCAAAAACATTCCAATGTTATAATTATTTTTTATATTTGGAAGACTCTGTGGCAAAAAAAAATTGCTTAAATTTATTTTTCCAGGAAGCAAGAAAATGCAAACCTATTTTATTACCCCTGCATTCAAAAATAGCCTTTGAAACATCAAGTGCTGGTAGTTTCCACAACAAGATTACAATAACGAAAACGTCCTACATTGCATTTTATTGCAGATAGTTTTTTCCTGATAAAAAAAAGCATTGGAATGTAACAATATTGTTTTCTATATTTTTAAGGCTTACAAGTCAACTAGAGAAGTAGTTGTTACTCTTTATTTGGTCACACAACTCAACTTGTGAAACATAATAGAGGTAAAACCAAACAGAGTTAATTAAGTCATTATATTATATTCATTTCGACTCATCAGCCCAAACGTTGCCGCGTAAGTAATTGGTTTCGTATCATAATTATTAAAAAATCTACCAAAATGCTTTTGGTTACAATATAATTTAAAACTAAGTAAGCTTGCCGAAGTGGTACTTGCTGTACCTGCAACACAAGTTTCTGTTGAACGTGCGTTTAGTGCACTTGCTTTAGTCTTGACCAAGTTAAGATCTAAGCTCTCAAATAAGTCAATTTCAAACATTTTAATTACAAAATTAAATTTTGACTTGATTGACTGCTCAGCTCTTAAAATAGAAAAAACAGAATAACAGTTTAATTTAATATATATCTTATCGTGTTTGCTGCCAATAAACTATATACATATTTTCATTTAAAAAAATTAAATTTATTCAAATAATTATTGTTGTTTTTATTTACATTTATCAGATTTTTCCAGTTCTATTGCTATTTTCTCTGGATACTCAAACATACCATGTAGTTGCCGTTTGTAATTTGAGAAACAAACAAAAATGTTCGTACATATGTGTACGTTTTTTTTAGCGAACATGTACTTTTTTCAAACTTGAACATGTACTTAAAATTTATGAACACGAGTATATTCATATTGCACATGTACTTTTCTTGTTGAACACAACATGAACATAATGTGTAGGCACACGCGAAGCTGTTTATTGAACATGCACTTTCTTGCGGCGTACGTACACGTACTTAAAATTTTTGAACATTTGAAAGTGTGTGTTTGAAGTGTGTTCCAATCGAACAGAACATGTTCATTGTATGATCGTGTTCAAAATATAACAAAGAACATGTACGACTGTGTTGAACACGAACAAAAATTTTTAAACACACATAAATGTTTTGAAAATAAAAATATGTGTTCGTTGCTTTTGAACAGTACGCTGTACGTTTGATGTGTGTACTTTCTGAACCTTGGTGGATATACGCTTTGAAAGATTTGCTTGACATTAAAATGTACATAAAAGGAAATGTCTGGAAACTAGCATACACAAATATTAATTTAACTGCAACAATATTGAAAATCTTTGCTTTATAAAGTTTTTCTGCGTGGCGGCCTGCGGCCGCTCTTAGGGGTTTTCTCCTCCATAGGACGCGGCAGGTGGCTTCGCTGAATAAAGTTTCCCTGCGCGCGTCACACTACGGAAAATAATGAGACGCGCGCAGGAAAACTGTATTCAGCGAAGCCACCTGCCCCGTTCTATGGAGGAGAAAACCCCTAAGAGCGGCCACAGGCCGCCACGCAGAAAAACTTTATAAAGCAAAGATTTTCAATATTGTTGCAGTTAAATTAATATTTGTGTATAAAATATAATATAAATAAATAATATAAAATAAAGGCTTTATTGCACCATTGGCTAAATTTCAATAAAGGCCTTATGTCACTTTCAAAGTGCAATAAAGCCCTTTTCGTAATAAAGGCCTTATTTCTCAATTGGAAGTGAAATAAAGCCTTAAAGGCCTTACTTCCTAAGGCGTTATTGCACCCCTCCAGTAAAGGAATGTGATCATTAAGCTCTTCTTTTTGTGAATGGGTTGTTGCAAGCGCCAAAGAACTCCCATTGTCACTTTCGAGGTTGGTTATGTCGTTAAGACAATTGATTTCAGAACATTCTGTATTTATTCGACTTAAAAAGTCCGCTATTTTATTGTCTTTGCCTTTTATATGTTCGATTCTGGCATCATATTCTCCCAATTGTAGGATCCATCTTTGTAGCCTTGGATTTATATCCTTTCCAGCGAATTTAGTGTGCAGCCATTTCAGCGGCTGATGATCTGTTTGCAGATCGAATTCTCGACCATATAAGTAAGGCCGGAAATATTTAACTGCCCATACAATGGCCAGCAATTCTTTTTCGACCGTAGAGTAATTACGTTCGTGTTTATTTAGTGTTCTGGATGCATATGCAACTGGGTGGCCTTCCTGTGTTAAAACTGCTCCCACAGCGAAATTGCTTGCATCCGTTATCAATTTGAATTTTTTTGTAAAATTTGGATATCTTAGAATAGGGGTTTGAGTTACTATATCTTTTAACTTTTCAAAGGCGAATAAATAGTTTGGATCATTTTTATTGACTTTTTCGTCTTTTCGCAAATATTGTATCATTGGTGCTGCTATTTTAGCATAATCCCTGATGAACTTTCTATAAAATCCTGTCATACCTAGGAAGGATTTTATTTGCTTCTGGTTGACCGGCAATTTTAAATTTCGAATTACATCGATTTTTCGATTATCTGGTTTGACACCATCTGTCGTCAGGACATGACCCAAAAATAAGGTTTCTTTCTTAAGAAAGTCACATTTGTCGGGTTGAATCTTCAGATTTGCCCGTCTGAGGGCATGTAAGACAAGCCTCACATTAGAGATATGTTCCTCCAGGGATGTACCGAAAATGAGGATATCGTCCATGTAGACGACACATATCTTATTAATATGCTTCCTCAGAACTGAATTGATTAGTCTTTGGAACGTGGAAGGGGCGTTCTTTAGACCAAAGGGCATCCTGATGAACTCATAATGCCCGAATGGTGTTGAAAAGGCTGTTTTAACCCGATCCCCTTCGTTAACTTTTATTTGATAAAAGCCTTTTGCCAGGTCTAAGGTCGTAAAATATTGTGACCTCCCTAGCTTATCAAGAATGCTGTTTAAATTCGGTATCGGAAATTTGTCGTTAACAGTATTTGCATTCAAAGCCCTATAATCGACGACTAGGCGCCATTTCTTTTTGCCTGAGTTATCAATTTTCTTTGGTACAATCCAAAGTGGACTGTTATAAGGTGAGTTACTGTGTGTTATGATTTTTTGCTCTAGCATGTCATTGATTTGTCGTTCTATTTCTTTTTCGTGGATCTGTGGGTACCTATATATTTTTGAGAATAAAGCTTTATCGGTTTTTGTGTTGATTTCGTGTTTTACTATCTCGGTTGCTGTTAATTTGTCTCCCTCTTTATAAAAAACATCATTAAATTCATCTAATATTTTATTTACTTCGTTCTGCTCTTCATTGTTTAGATGGCTAAGATCAATGGAGTTTTTTACGTATCTCTCGTTAACCGGTTCCATTGCTCTAATTTCTTCGTATGAAAAGGACTGTATATTATTATCGAAAAATATTTTGTTTCCAATACTTCGATATAACGATCATATGAGTTGATTCTAGATTTAAATGGGATAAGAAAATTCTGTCCGATGATTGCATTGTAGCTTTTGCTGTGGAAATCTACTATCTTCCATGAAATTGTCCCTATGGAGTTAAATTCTTTTGGTATTGGTGTAGTGATGCATTGTGTAACTTCAATAACACCATTAATTGTTTTGTAATATAATTTATTTTTTAAAAGTTCTGGTATGAAACCCGAAAGTGCTGTTGGCCTAATAATGCTTGTATCTGATCCAGTATCTATTAAGCACTTCAATACCTGCCTACCAATATTAACTGTTATTATTGGCAATTTTGATCCGGAGGCTGAATTGTAAAATTTACCTCACCATTAGGATTTTGATTTTGTTGTTGGATATTGTCGATTTCCATATAATTATTTGTTCGAGTAAGATTAGATTGATCTACGCTCATAAGAGATTGGCGAGTTTGGCCTGATCGATTTGATTTATGATTGTTGTGGCTGGCATTTTTATTAGCTAAATTTTTGTAAGAATAATTCCTAGTGTGGTGCTGGTTTCCGTGGTTAGTTGGTACGAAATGATTGTTAGAATGTTGCATGTATTTGTTTACTTCACTGCTATTGTTTTTTGCATTGTAATAGTTCTGTTTACTATCGCTGTATCTGTTTTGTGTGTAAGTTTTGTGTGTGTTATGTTTCCTAAACCTAAAATGAAGGGCCTGAATCTGCGTATATTTGGTATATATTTCTCTTATTGTATTATTTTGATCTATATGGTGCCTTAAAGGTATATCTATCTTTTCGGTTAGAATATTAACTAAGTGTTTGTCAACACAGTCCGGTGTATAGAGGTCTGGTTTTTCATTATCATATAAATATATTTCATCAATTTCAAATTTAGCTTTTTTTATTTGATCAAAAAGTTCTCTTAAACTACTCACTTTCATGCTTCTACACCTGTTGAATACCTATCCGTATGAAGTTTTTGGTTTGTACTGCTCGATAAGTTTCTCCTTAATTTCGTTCCATGTTGGGTTGCTACCAATTTCCCTCACATAGTATGCTGCTTCTCCTGTTATTTTTTCGTTGATTATTATGGATAGTGCCAGGTTCATCAATTCTGTGCTGTATCCTGGGCATAGCGATATTACTGCTTCCACTGACCTGATGAAGGGCATCACACTGTTGTTTTCATCGAGACATCGCAGTTGTCTGAATTGTTGTAGTACATCTTTTGGTGTTAGTAGTACCTGTTTTATTTGTTGGTTTTCTTGCTTTTGTTGTGCCAACATTTGCTCCTGTTGGATTATTACTTCCTGCAATTGCTTTATTTGTTCGCTTAATTCGTTAACGTTGTTTCCAGCGTTGAGTTGTCGGTTTGCATCAAATTCTTCGCGTCGTGACATTGTTTTTTTTCTTTATTTGTTTAATATTGTTTTATTTATTCACTTTTAGTATTAATGTATAAACACGTATGTAAAGTATCTGTTTAAAGTTGTCCTTTTATTATATAAACATATGTATAGTTAATATTATTATTTTATTCTTTAGAATAATATGAGTTAGGTTCTTTTATCTTAGTCCTTAGGGTAAGACAACGTTGACTGCGCCAGTTATTTGTTTAAAGGAAAACACTGTTTGAATTTTTATTTTTGCGTCTTCGCTTTATTAAATGAATCTTAAGACTAAATTATTTTCTAAAATCTTTTTAACAACCATCCAGAATTTATTTTCGTTTTCTTACATTTAAAAATTCTTACCAAGCAAAATCGTTCGTAAAATTTTGTATCGATTGTGGTTATTTTCTTTTTGTTTATTTAGAATTTTATTGTGCAACGACACTTTGTTTCATGTCAATGCCTTGGCTTAAAAATTATACTTAAGTAATCAAATTTTAAGGTTTTGTTTATTTTCTTTAATTTTTATGGTGCAACGACACTTTGTTTTGTGTCGATGCCTTTGTTTAAAAATATGCTAGTTATTTAAATTTAAAGTGAAATTCGATATGTGTTTGGTTGTATGTATATTTGGTTGTTTTTTTATGTATTTCAAAACTTGAGGCAACGGCACTTATATTTTTCTAGTGTCGTTGACTTTTTGTAAATATTAAAGTTATGAATGTTGGTTTAAGTATTTTGAAATTATTCCGGAGATATCGCTAGAATCCACGAGGGGTGGTTGTGGAATAACATATGTAACTCGTACGTCTCTTAGCCGTTTTGCATTCTTTTTTCACCCTAGCAGTTGCCCGTCTATATTCCAAAACATTTGCCTGATTTCGACATCTTTTAAAATTTTTCCAGGCAATCTGTCTGAGGCTTATTAGTTTCGAAATTGTTGAGTTAAACCAAATTGGATTCTTTCTGTTGTTAGGGGCTCGACTTAGCGGGATAATTTCATTTGCTGCCTTTCTTATAAGGCGTTTTATCTGCGCAGCCTCTCTGTTGACATTCGATACCGGAAAGATATCACTATTATGGGAAACATTACGCTCGTAAAGAGCACAATTTGATTTTTTGTCATTAAAACGTATCAAGGTATTGTCTTTTGACAATATCTGAGATAGTCAAGATCTTTATGGGGAAATGGTCACTTACCTCTGGCAACGACAAGCAACTGCACTCCAGCGACGTCCACCGCTGTAAGTGTGTTCCTTGTATTCAGTAAAGTTGGTGACCCGTCGTTCAAAATCACCAAGCCCTTGTCGTCGGCGAAATCTTCCCAAATTATTCCACTTGTAGAATTGGTGTTTGATCCCCACAAAATATTTTGTGAGTTTAGATCACCCAACAAAAGATGGTTATTAGTTATTTGAATTTCTACATTATGTTTTATAGTAATAGTTTGATAAAGTAAATCATCGTTGGATGTGGTATGTTGTATAACATTTATATTATTTTTTACAAATAAAGCTATTCCAGATTTTGCATATATGCTTTCCTTGTTGTGTTGAAATGCTTTATAGCCAGGCAAATGTAACAGATGTTTGTTTTTATTTATTATGTGTGTTTCTTGTAAAGCTATTATGTTAGGTTTATGTGTAGTGACGAGTAGTTCCAATGCGTATTTATTATTAATGAATCCTTGAATATTCCACTGTAACAGAAATGTTAAGTCCATTATCCGTGATTATTTACTTGATTCATTTTTTGTCACCTTTCATTGTATCTTTTATTTTTCTGAATGTTTCAGGTGTAATAATCACATTCAGTTCGGAAAATTTATTAAATAGTTTCGATGTGGGTGTTGTTTCACAATTTGGGCGGGCCAATATGATTAGGTCTCGGAGTCGTAGTCAGGCCTAAGCCCTCGTTAATGTCACGAACTATCATTTCTTCTGTTAAGTTCTCATCGATATTCATATTCGTTTCAAAGTTATCGTCCAACATATCGTTATCGGTAAAATTATTAATATTTTCTACGTTGAGTATTTCTGTTGATGTTATGTTAAGTTTTTCCTGTTTTGTTGTAGTGGGTGCGGTTTGGAAAAGGTTGTCGTTGTTAGTGTAATTTATCTTTTCTATCTGTGTGGTTTTGTTTGCGGATGTGTCTGATTTATTGTTGTTGATGTTAATAGAGCTAGATGAAAATCTGTTTTTAATGAGAGAATCTGTTTTGCCAATGTGTTGAGTTGCTGTGTGATTTTTGTTGTTCTGCAAAGCTGTTTTTGTAACCTATTCTGTTGTGTGTTCATTTTCTGTCTGTAAACTTGTTGCCGAAGTCGTTTGATTGTTTTTTGATGATTGTTGTTCGTTTAATACTTGTGCGTATGTTCGGGTGTTGTTGGCTTTTTTAGAATTAGGTTTAATAGTGTTTAATACTGGATTGTTGTTGTAAATTTCCCATGCTGCCCTATTAGTGCATCTTCTCGAAAGTCTCAAATATTTCACTGATTTATGTTTTCAAAACGATGGACAGTTTGAATCGTAGGATGTGTGTGGCTCAAGTTGGCAATTAACGCAAAATTTTCTGGTGCATGGATTGCGATGTGTTGGATTGCCACATTCTTTGCAGATTTCAACATTTCGACAGCGCTTTTTGGTATGGCCCAGCTTCTTGGCAGTTTTGGCATTTCGTAGGGTTGGGAATGTATTCCTCTACGGAAACTCTCTCCCAACCGAGTTTTAGTGTTTCTGGCCTGTATATCAAATCAAATGTTATAATAGCTACCCCGTTTTAGTTATTTTGCGTACTTTAATGACCTTTTGCGCCTTGAGAGATTCAAGTAATTCACCTTCAGAGATGTCAATAATCTTTCTTGAATATATACGTCCTTGAATGGAATTCAATGTTTTGTGCAGACATATTTTGGCAGGTATACAATCTATATAGTTGGCCTTGAGGTATTGTTCTGCTACTTTTTGGTTGGGGATCTTGATCAGCAGATCACCGCTTCTCATTTCTGTAACTTCTAGTCTATTTTTGCTGATGAAATCGAGTCCTCCTTGGAATACATTATAGGACGCAAGTGAAGCGGCTTCAATATCAGGTTTGGACGGGGTAGCCGATGCAATGAGGTAACGTGGGAGATTTTGTTCATTTGCAGCAATCTCTGGTAATGGCACAACATCATCAGGGCGAGGGAGCTTACTTTTGTTTCTGTTTTTGCCAGGTAGGGAATCCAGTTCCCTAAACTTGTTGTAATTCGGAAGAACCCCGTTCATAATTTTTCTGATTTTTTCTCAAGTAATTGATATGTTCAACTTTGTAAAAAACTAAGAAATAAAGTATAAGTTAAGTTAAATGTTGTTAAATAAAACAAAGTTCTGTTCGAGTACTTCACAACGACTGAATTTGTCGTTGTCATTTTCTTTATTTAATAATTCAAATTTTTATTAATAAAATGCAATGAAATAGAATTCTTTAGAACTTGTGTTTTAATTTAATGATCATTAAGCCAAATGCAAGATTGAATTAAAATTGTAACAACGGAATTCTTTATAATTCTACAGTTTGCTTAAATGATATTTTATTTAGGTAACTACAAATGACACACATACAATACAGGAAAAGCTGCAGACATAGCGTCAGCAAAAGTTTTACGGGTTAATACTCCAGCGTCCACGTTGGATGGGAAGTGAATGCAAGTATTTGATGTTTCAAATGTATGCTCTGTCTCGTTGTTGGTTTTAATATTGAAACCATCGTTAGGGCTCCTAACATTCCCATGCTGGTTTTATAGTTAGTAGCTAGTCTTTTAATTTCGCCAGCGTTGTTGATATGGAGATCTTTAAGCATTTCCAATGATAGCATTTCTTCGTAGTTTGCAATAGTGTTGGGTCCATTAACCACGGCTGGTAGGGGTTTCATCATAGTAATTTCCCTACTGCAATAAGCTCTTTCCCCTATGGTAATTGTAGAGTTATGGTGTTTTACAATATAAGTACCATGCAGATTCACTTCCTTATTTTCCACCCATATTGATCCATCATAACCGTTTAATAGAATTAAACACGGTGTGATTTCTTCTACCATGGGTAAATGTTGGTTGTTCGAAGTTGGACAATTTGATGGCAAGCCATTGAGTAATCTCGGCAAGCAATTTGATTCTGAAATGTTTTCCAAATTGTAATTTCTGCAAACGGCTACATCATTAAACATTCTGCATGCGGACTTTACCTCGAGGAGAGAGTTTTTACATAATACAAAATTTTCATTGTCAATATTAATGGATACGTTCTGATTTTGAACTGATCTTATAAATAAGCTTTTACACGTTTCCCTTTCCATAATTGGCAAGTCGACAATATAAAGGATTGTCGTTTTATTTAACCCTATTTTTACTTCACCAAACTCCAAGGCTTCAACCAAATTCACATACGGGATATTATGCTCATCGAAATGCTTCTTAGTTACGTTTAGTTCATATTCAGATAACACGAAGGAATTTATAATACCAGATTTTGCCCACTGCATTGAATAACCCAGATTGGTGAGTTCCTCCTTGATTATTTCTAGCTTCCTTTCAACGCCTTTAACAATTTCCCGCTTAAAAGCATCATTTGATCCTATGTTATTCATTATACTATTGGTTATCTTTGTTATTTCTTGCATTCTTGTTTCTATAGCCCTATTTATCACAATCTGTTTGTCATTGTTCTCCAAAAGCCTATTCATTCCGTCAGCAACGATCTGAAAATCGTCGTGGTCAGGTGAACCTGCTACCCACTTCCATATTGTTCCCAAAGCGTTTATTGATCTAGTTTCTAGTTTATTGATCTGGCTCACAATTCCGCAAGCAAAGTATAAAGTTTGTACTTGATGCAATAAAAATGGATAATTGCTGTCCGTTTTTCAGTTTTATTTTTGTTATTATGGTCTAAGTCTTTCTCCTGTTTTTCTGTCAAACTCTGTATAATTTTTAATCTATCCTGTTTTAAAGATGCAGGGTCTGAATTTCTACCAAAAAATACCTCGATAGGTTTTTTACTTATTGAAGAATGCACCGAATTATTATATTTATTTAAGCAATTCATCAAGAGATCTTCAAAAGATTTATGAACGTTTTCTGCATTTATGCATCTTATTATTCGGTTAAAGTGGAATGAAATCGTTCTACTTGTCCATTTACAGAACTAGTATAGGGTGAACGTTTTCTGCATCTCATTATTTCGGTTAAAGTGAAATGAAATCGTTCCACTGTCCATTTACAGAACCAGTATAGGGTGGCGTTTTATAGATTTTAATGCCCAATTGATTCTCTAGCATAAAGGTTACGGGAGCTGAGTTATGTGATTTTTCATTATGACAACATTTTCAGGAGTACCAAAAGTCATAAGTAGCTCCTGTAAGGGATTTTTTATATCTTCTGTTGCCCTTGATTTTACTATTTTAGCCTGCGCGTACTTTGAGAATTTATCTATAGCTGTAAGGATAACTCTATTGTTTGTGTGATAAATATCGATGTGAACATATTGGCCTGGGTAATGCGGAATTGGTGTTTTCCCTAAAACTATGTTATTTGGGTGACGATCATATTGATTTTCATAACATATCTTACACTGTTTCACTAATTTCTTTATTTTTGCGTGCATTTGGGGGAAATAATATTTTCTAAGTAACTGTGTTTTAGTTTCATTTGGGTCTCTGTGCGAACGTCTATGTTCGTTAATAATTTCCGTCTCTTGTTCGATGTCCGTTGTCAAGCCCTTAACCATTTTTTTAGTGTATCTTGCTCGAAATTTACCAAAATGAGATGACAAAAACTCTTGTATTTTACCTAGAACTTCGTCCTCGGTCATTATGACATTTGTCACCGATGGATTCAGATAGGATTTCAAAATTTTTATTAATTTGTCACTGTCGTATTCGCTGTCTACCACCTCATGTCTATGATACGTTGGGAATATTATTTTGAAATTGTAAGACGGTGAATGTCCCCTTGAAATTATAATTTGGTTTTTGAAAACGTTTAACGGTGCATCTGTGACTTGTATTAAATTTTAAGCAGAACTTTCGTGGGTATGATCTGTAACAGATAAGGAATTCACTTCGACGGCTTGTGGTGGTCTTGATAGTGCATCTGCCACTATGTTACTACTACCGGGTTTGTACCTGATCTCATAATTGTATTCTTCCAAGATGGCTTTCCATCTTTTTAATTTACTGTTAGTGTTCTTACTTTCCAACGCATATTTCAAAGGCTGATGGTCAGTAAATATTTTTATTTTTACGGATCCATACAAATAATTTCTTAACGCTTTGAGAGCCCACACTATCGCAAGCATTTCCTTTTCGTTCGTTGCGTAGTGATCTTCGGCTTTGTTCAGTGTCCTTGATATAAACGTAATAGGTTTTCCGTCCTGTTCGAGAACAGCACCAAGTGCATGGTTTGATGCGTCGGTAGTCAAATTAAATTCTTTATCAAAATTTGGGAATGCGAGCATAACTTCTTCGGAAGCGAGTGAATTTTTTATTTTTTCGAAAGCTTCCAATGCTGTGGCATCCAAAATCACAGGTATCTTTGCCGAGATTCTTTTCGACATTCGTCCCTCTTCACCTCCCAAAAGGACTGTAAGGGGTTTTGCCATTTTCGCATAATCCTTTATAAACCGTCTATAAAACCCTGAAAGTCCCAGAAATGATCTGAGCTGTTTTATCGTATTTGGAGGTGATATTTCCTTAATGGCTTTGACTTTTTCTGGATTTGTTTTTATACCCTTTGTTGAGATGATAAATCCCAAATACTCGACTTCCTTCTTTAGGAACTCGCATTTGTCCAATTGGACCTTCATATTCGCCCTTCGCAGAGTATCAAAAATGGTTTCAATATTTTTGAAATGGATTTTTCCCGTTATTAACGGAAAAATCCGTTTTTCGATATCTTTTTCACTGAGTGGTATCTGGTGGAAACCACTTTTCAGGTCCAATACCGAAAACCATATATTCCTTCCGAGTTGTGCGAGAACTTCATTGATTTCTGTATTGGGTATTTGTCGGGTATAGCTACACTATTGAGTTTTCTGTAATCTATAACCATTCTGTATTTTTTTTCAATGGAAGCGTCTAACTTTTTTGGTACTATTTAAACGGGAGAATTATATGGTGATCTGGATGGTCTTATTATTCCGTGATGAAGTAGTTCGTTGATTTGTTTTTCTACCTCATCTTTCATTGCTATAGGGTACAGGTAACTCTTTGTGTAAATTGGGTCATCAGTCAATGTCCTAATTTCTGCCTTGACGCTTGTGGCAAATGTCAGTCTTTCATTTGGTTCCGAAAAAAATGTGGGTATTTGTTACACAGTCCTATTACCTTTTGCGTCTGGTCTTCGGGGAGATGGTTTGTTCTAATGTTCAAATTATTAACTGACTCGGATTTCTGTTGCCTTATACGGATTTTTATTGAATTGTTTATTGTCATGTAATTTTTAGAAGTGTAAATAACAGCATTTAGCTTTTTTAAACTATCGTTGCCCAAAATGCCATCGAAAGATTTCAGTGTGGGTGATACAAAGAATTTTAGATTTTCTGTAAGTACTCCAAATAAATTTATTATGGTGTGATGGGTAATTGTAACTTTCCCACCAACTGAACTTGCTTGAAATATGGTCTCATTTTGTACAGGGCTCTTAACCAATCCTGGTTGAATATCGTAGTTCTTGTTTGACCCGGTGTCTATTAGAAACCTAAATATTTTACCATTACTGTCCCTACACTGAAAATAAGGCAACGTAGAATTCGTTAACCGAAAAAATGAATATCTGCAAATTCGGAACATTCACTTTCATTTGGTGTATTTTCAATATTAAAATGTTCGTCCAAGTAGTCTGTTAGGTCTTGCATTTCGTCATTCTCCTTTGCAGTTTCATGTTCGTCCGGTTCAGTAACACTGTCAGAGCATTGCTCATTTTGAATATAATTTACTCTTTGTAACTTTCGCGGTTGTCTAAATTGCGATGAATGTGGCAAAGGTCATACACCTGTAAATCTATTGTCTTGAACAGGTCGATTCATGTAATTCACTCTTCTAGAATGCATGGAGTTGTCAATATCCATCGTGACTGCAGGTTTTGGTTGATGTGGTCGTGATGGCGGTAAATGGGATGTTTGAAAGTTTTGTTGGTTAGTATTTGAATTGTAATTTTCAATATAAAAAATATGATTTTGGAATCTTTTAAAGTCATGTGGATTCGAATTCGATCTGTGTTGGTTAGTAGCATATGCAATTCTTGGGGCATTCATAGTAGGATGCGGGATATATGCCAGATGCGGAAAAAATGTTTGGGTTTGGTTGGTACTATTAAATTTCCTATTAGGAACAGGAGGTGGATTTCTTATTGCACTGTTCGCATGATGTGCTCTAAATTGTTGGTTTTCCAACTTTAAGCACAGGTGTAGGGCCTCATTCAAATCTTTAGGTTCCCTTATTCCTAGTAATCTAGGAAGATCACCCCTTAAGCTTCTGACAAACGTGTCGAGTGCTTTGTTTCTATAATTTTTCGTGAGTAAATAAATAGCATTCTGGCTTTCTTCCAAGCATGCGATTTTATTTAAAATAAGGGACAAATGACCATACATTTTTTTGTAAAATTCCTGCACTATACTAGAGCCCTGAACCATCGAAGTCAATTTATATTCCAGCGTGCCTAAGTCCCGTTGGTCTGCGTAATGTGTTGTCAGACATTTAACAATGGACTCCCAATTCCGCGAAGTAATGTAGGACTCCAGCGCGATGTCTGCTTCTCCCTCAATTTTATTACGCACAACATTCAGTATGCCAAAATATTTTGCTGTTCCCTTCAGAGGTTCATACATCTTCAGAATTCTTTCCGTGCTTTTCCTCCACGAGCTAAACTCGGTCCTGTTACCGGAAAATTCCCTAAGAGATCGTACCACATCTGGAATCTTGTCCAAATCTGTCAGATCATTATTTCTGTCTATTCCCTGATCCTTCAATCTAGGTTCTACTTCCCCTAATGTTCGTTCTTCCCTAAGTATTCTACGAACGATATCTGCAATAACTTCGTTATCGTGTGCTACATTAATTTGAGCCTGGGGTGGTGGAGGATTATTAACTACGCGCGGTGGATTATTTAAAATCGCCGGCCTTATTAGATTATTTTGATTTGCCATTATCGATAGAGAAATTTGCAAGATTACACTATTATTATTATTAAATATTACTTTTATTCACTCTATTCTTCGCAATCAAAATGTGTGACTTAATCTAAGTTTTAATTGATTATTTCAATAAAATAGTATTCTTACATAAAAATAATTATCTGCTTCATCCTGGTGTTGATCTGGTTGATGCTTTTTGATGATGGTGTTGATTATGGTTGTCTTTTTGTTGATAATTTTTTCTTCAGTTGATTTTGATGGCCTTTAATTTTTTAATCTTCTTGATGCTGTTAATGATTTTTTTTCTTCTGCTAATTTTGATGACTTTTATTTTTAAAGTTGTGTTTTATATTTTAATGTTCGTGTTTTCAGAGGACTTTTTATAATTGCAAAAAGTATTAATTGTACAAATGTTAAAAACCATTTAGTTTATTTATCGTGTTACTTTAATGTTCTCTTTTTTTTAATTTAAAAATTTAACGTTCTCTTTTATTTTAATTTATATAAGAAGGATTTATTTTAATGTTCTTTTATTTTCCCACTTCTTTCATTTAATTCAAAATTTGACGTTTTTCTTTATTTTAATTTGTAAAAACTTTATTTTAATGCTCTTTTATTTTACCACTTTTTTTATTAAATTAAAAAAATTTATTTAACGTTTTCTTTCAATTTAAGGAAATTTTATATTAATTTTTAAAAAATGTTGGTGACCGAGAATGTGTCCTTTTCACCACTTTACTGGGGTTCTCCAGTTCACACTTACACACTATTTAATTTTACTTTGAAACTCTTTCGGTTTTTATTTAATTTTGGCTTAGTTTATTTTTTAATTTTATATTGTTCACCTAAAATTAATAAATCGCGTCAGAATTTTATCCTTTTCACTTTTTACTGGGGATTCTTTGGTTACATTTATTCACGCGTTGTGTTTTTTTTCGTTCGAATTTAAACACTTATCTGACACGACACTACTTTAGAGTCTCTTTTGTTAGAACTTATTTTCACTATTTAATTTTACGTTGGGCGCCAGTTAAGTTAAATGTTGTTAAATAAAACAAAGTTCTGTTCGAGTACTTGACTACGACTGAATTTGTCGTTGTCATTTTCTTTATTTAATAATTAAAATTTTTATTAATAAAATGCAATGAAATAGAATTCTTTAGAACTTGTGTTTTAATTTAATGATCATTAAGCCAAATGCAAGATTGAATTAAAATTGTAACAACGGAATTCTTTATAATTCTACAGTTTGCTTAAATGATATTTTATTTAGGTAACTACAAATGACACACATACAATACAGGAAAAGCTGCAGACATAGCGTCAGCAAGAGTTTTACGGGTTAATACTATAATACAAAAAAATTAAAAACTTTTTATTTCTTAACTTATATACAAAAATTCTTTCTTAGAAAAGAAGAGATAAATCTGCAAAGCAAAATCAATATGTAAACACAAATACGCAAACGATTTTATGGTCAACACGGAAGCAATGTTCACACGGCAACTGCCCGACACAGACTGTATCCTTATTATATAATATTTTAAATGCGCATTGATCATAATCTGCAAACCGAGTGGGGAACTCCTCTGCAGCAGCAGAATCTTTAATTAATAATTATATCATAATCAAAGGCTTTGTTGAATTTTATTCCTGCCCAAAAGTATATTTTTTCTAAATGATTTGGATATTTATGATATTTATAAAATGGTGATAATTCTTTAGGTACTATAAGACACGGGGCTTTATTTTTAATAAAGTCACGTCTCATGATTGCTGCACCTGCATCAGCAACTTCAATGTCTACTTCTGCAGGCTCAGTTCCATAATTCCTAAAATTAACTCTTAACTTGCAATAAAGGGTGCCCGAAATGTTTAGTGCTTCCTAATAATTCTATATACAGTTTTATTTCATCTACTTCCCTACGCTCTGGTAGCAAGTTTGAAATGTTATGTGTAAAGTTATTTGCCGGGTTTCGTCACCACATAAGAAAGAAAAGAAAATATGTATGTTTCAATAGAGATTAAAATATTTCCATATTAATATTGCACTATTATTGAACATGTAACGTTATATTTTATTGCTCATTTATTAAGTTTATTTGTATTAACTAAAATTCAATTACTTGAAAATAAATAACAAAAAGCTTTAGATATCAGCAGCCGATTGCTCTGGAAAACGCGAAAGAGATATGTATATGGAATATTGGGAATATTAATCGTCAGGGTTGGGGAATCTCATACTAACTTAAAAAAATTCGTAATAACTTAAAAAATGAATGTGGGAACTTCTCATATTCAATTTTCGTTAAAACAATGTTTAAATAGTTAATATTTCTACTACCCCCACTTGCAAAAGTGGAAACATTTAACCAAGAACGCTGATGAGATGGCGTAGCGGCCTCGAAATCAGTACTGATCCGTTCTGCTGGTTTGATGATTATACAAAATATTCTTAATATTCCACTCTTAATATAAATAAATAGAATTTGAACTGTTGAAAGGATCTACCAATCTGCACAAAAATATGTTCTTTATTGTTTGAAGGTATACAAGCAAGTAAGTAGTTGAATTCAAAAAGTACAAAGATAAACTAAGAAAAACAAAATGTGTGAGTTGGACAGTGTTGCATTGCAAGACAAGAGTTACCATCTCAACACTCCCCCTCAATGTACACTCTCAATCTGTAAGACAAATGACCTATTTCATTCCAAGCATCCCAACAAATTTTTCATGGCTAGCCTTGGGTAGATTCTTCGTGAAAAGATCGGCCAAATTCTGAGAGCTGCAACAATACGTTATTTCGATGTCACCATTTCTGTACGCATTCCGGACATAATGATATTTTATATCAATATGTTTGCTCCTTTGATGGTATACAGGATTTTTAACTAGATTCATTGCACTCAAATTATCTGCATATATGATAATTCATGTTGGGCATTGGAGTCGCATCTCACCATGTACTCTGCTTCAGTACTACTGAGTGCTACAGTTGATTGTTTTCTTGATTCGTAAGAAAAAAACAGCTCCAGCAAACAAAAAAGCATATCCTGTATATGATTTCCTATCGGTGTTGTCTCCACCCCAGTCAGCATCTGTATAGCAATGTATTGGTTTCCCAGTCTTTCGATATTTCAGTCTTTTATTCTGTGTTGTGGATAAGTATCGTAGTAGTCTCTTCGCAGCTGACAAATGTTCCTCATGTGGATCCTTGTTCCTTTGTGATAATTTGCTGACTGAATGTAATATGTCAGGTCTTGTGTTGATGGCTATATACATAAGTGAGCCAATCAATGATTGGTATTTGGTTTGATCCACTCTCTTGCAGTTTTCTTCTTCACATTTTACTTGATATTTTGGGTCCAAAGACGTTGCTATAGGTCGACAGGTTGATAAGTTATGTTGACGTAAAAGGTTATTTATCTGTGATCTCTGACAAATGGATATTTCTCCTGTATCTCCAATTCGATCCACTTGAAAACTTAAGAAGTCGAGCGATCAAACTTTTAACTTCTGTTAGTCTCTTATCTTCTGAACATGCTATTAGAAGATCATCGACATACACTGCAATTATTTCAATCGAATTTCCATTCCGTTTAACGTATACACAAGGCTCACTTTCACACGACCGGAATTCAATTCCTCTTAAAATCTGACCCAATTGCAAATTCCAATTTCGGCCGGATTGTTTCAAGCCATAAAGTGCCTTTTTCAATTTCAGTACCTGACATGCAAATATCCAGCTCACTGTTCAAATATGCGGTCGATACATCAATGTAATGTAGAAGTAGCTCATATTCAGCAGCAATAGCAAATATCATTCTGATAGTTTCGTAGCGCACTACCGGTGAGAAGGTCTCAGTATAATTAACGCCGTACTTCTGTGAGCAACCTTTCGCAACAAGCCTAGCCTTGAAACGTTCGACCTCACCATTTTCATCCCTTTTAACCGCAAAAACCCATCTGTTGGAAACGGCGTTTTGGCCAGCAGGAAGTTCCGTCAACTCCCAGGTGTCATTCTCAATTAATGCATTATACTCAGCTTTCATTGCACTCCACCATTCATTGCGGTGAGCGCCATTTAGTGCATCTTCAACATATTCGGGAATCTGAACCTTCCCATCTGAACACATCAAGCTTAAAGTATTATAAGCCTTTTTAGGTCTACCTCGGCAACCAGATCGTGTAATGCGTGGTCTACCTGGACCTCTGCAAGATCTTTCGTTAGCATAATCTTCCTCAGCTGACACAAACCCCTCAAACTCGCTACCACTATCAGACTTAATCGACCCGGGAACATCCTCAGAATCCTTCAAATCTGGTATAGGGGAAAGGTCCGTAACAGTAGCCCCTTTCTCATCTTCATTATTTTCTGACATGTCCGGTAGAATAGGGAAATCTGTTGTGTCGACATGTTTATGCAAATTCTCGACAAAATAAACATCACGCCCAATGATGAGCTGTTGTGTGTCCCGATTATATAGCCGGTAAGCCTTGGAGGTATCTGAATAACCCACCATGGTGTATTCCCTTCCCCTAGATTTAAATTTGCTTTTCTGACGCTTGTCTAACACGATAGCCGTGGAGCCAAATATCCGTAAGTGGCCCACAAAAGGTTTAATACCATAAAACTTCTCATATGGTGTCGAATTATATAACGCTCGAGTAGGAGATCTGTTCCGCAAATATGCTGCGGTATAAACTGCCTCTGCCCACAGATCTTCGCCGAGTTTTGCATCGATGAACATACATCTAGCCATCTCAATTAACGTGCGGTTAAATCTCTCCGCGGTACCATTTTGCTGTGGGGTATAAGGCACAGTCAATTGTCTCAATATACCATTTTCTTTTAAATAATTATCGAAGGCATTATTAACAAACTCGGTTCCATTGTCGCTTCTTATGATTTTAATTCTTCTATCTGTTTGTCTCTCAATCATTGTGTGGAATTCCCGAAACTTCAAAAATACTTCATCTTTGCTTCTCAAAAAATAAACGTGAACATAGCGAGTGTTATCATCGATAAAGGTCAGTAAGTACTTAGCGCCTCCAAGCGATGACTTGTTCATAGAGCCACAAACATCCGTATGAATAATTTGCAAAATTTCTGTAGCACGATTTTCCGAATTGCTAAATGGCTTCTGGGTACATTTACTTTTCATACATATTGAGCACTGCATATCTGATGGTATTGAAACATTCATTCCCCGTACCAATTGTTTGTTGACTAAGTCGCTCATACTGCCAAAATTAAGATGGCCATACCGTGAATGCCATTTCATCGATTCGTCAGATAATTTTCTCGAAAAAAATAGTTTGTTATTTCCTATTTCAAATACAAATAGATCACGTACCTTATTGGCACGAAGGACTATTCCTCCGTACCTATCCTTGACTTCTGCAACATCTCTGCCAAACACTACAGTATTTCCAAAACTCACAGTTTTAGATACGGAAACAAAATTACATTGTAGTCCCGGTACAAACAAAACATCCACTAATGTTATTTCGCTATTATCTACTGTCAAGCGAACTGTACCAATGCCTATGGCTTCCATGCAGTTATCACCAGCAAGTGCAATTGTTTCCTTATGATACTTAAAACATGTCTTGATTACAGCATAAATGCGACGACGCGCCGCTGTCAACACACCATGCATTCTTATGTAAAGTATTGTTGCTGCCCGTTGAAAATAACGAACTTTTCTTGTTGTAGCTATGGCGTTCTTTTTCTTCTTTCTCTTTATTGCGCTGTCCGCAATTAACGGCATAGTCGCCTCTTTGTTTGCAATTGTAGCATCTAACATTTCTTATGTTGTTGTTCTTGTTGTTCGCGTTGCTCGTGCTTCTATTTTGCGAGTTTCTGTTTTTTGAACCGTTATAGTCACGCACCATAAATGCTTGTACAGTACCCTCTTCGTTTTTGTTTCCTTTTCTGCGCTCACCTTCCTCTATAAGTTTTACTTTTAAATTCGAAAGAGTGGGAAGTTCATCTCTCGACTCCAGAGCAACCACGAGAGGTTCATACGATCTTGGAAGACTAGCTAGGAGCATAATAATAAATAACTCCTCTTGAAGGGCAACTCCCGTCTCAGCCAGCTTCTCAACAATGGACGAAAAATTACACACATAACGTTGCACACATTCACCATCACCCATAAGCAAGTTTAATATTTGCTTAAACAGCGTGACCTTACGCACTGGTCCCTTAGGACGATGAATTTTTTGTAGTATTTTCCAAGCATCTTTAGAGGTTTCACAATTCCTTACGTAACCAATCTACATTGGCGTTAGGCTCAAAATTATTGTTGCTTTCGCCTTTTCGTCCTTAGCTTCCAATGCTGCAAGCGCCACTGCTGCCTCTGGCTTAGTGCCATTGCTTACCAAGGACCACAGCTCCTGATGAACCAGTATACTTTTCACTTGTATGCTCCACGAGTCATAATTGGCCTCATCCAATTTCTCGATATTGAACAATGACGAGCTCATCTCTATGTTTACTAAAAATCTTATTTAACACCACTTTATAATATCTTAATGCCTGGGCCCATAACCTGTTGAAAGGATCTACCAATCTGCACAAAAATATGTTCTTTATTGTTTGAAGGTATACAAGCAAGTAAGTAGTTGAATTCAAAAAGTACAAAGATAAACTAAGAAAAACAAAATATGTGAGTTTGACAGTGTTGAATTGCAAGACAAGAGTTACCATCTCAACATGAACAAATTCATTTATTAAAAAATAAAAAATAATTCGCAACTCGCAGACTTGAAAAAATTAACATCCTGTAATATAATCTACATAGAACAAGTAAAAGTATATTCGGCTATGCCGAATTTTAAATACCCTTCACAGATGTAATTCTTTTCGTTTAAATTTTTCGGCTAGGAAGCTATTTCTAATACTTCTAAACGTTTTTCAAAAATATTAAATATGTTTAATTTACAAACAAAAAGAAAAAATCCGTTACATGTACCTCAAAAAGTTCTAATTGTCCAACCGTAGAATCATCTTTTAGATTTTTTGGTTTTTAATACCAATTTTTTCTTCCTTATATATAAAGTCGGTATAATTCATTATGAAAATCAAAAATAGCAAGTTATATGGTTACTTTAATGAATCAGAAAATGTCGATTTTCCAACTCTGGAACCGAATTTTTAGTTTTTAAAATGTTTAATACCAATTAAATTCTTAGCGAAACATGAAATGTGTTTAATTCACTGAAAAAAAAATCAAAACTGCGAACTTATATGGTTACTTTTATGTACCAAAAAATTTTGATTTTCCAACCCTGGAACCGAATTCTTAATTTAAAAATTTTTAATGCCAATTTAATTCTTAGCGAAGTATAAAATATGTTTAATTCACTGAAAAAAAAAACAAAATTCGGAATTTATGTGGGTACCAAATGTATGTACCTAAAAATTTCGATTTTCCAACCCTGGAACCGAATTTTTAATTATTTGATACTAATTTAATATTTTTTGAAATATAAAATAGGTTTAATTCACTAAACACACAAAGTTTGGAATTTATGTGGGTACTTTTATGTACCAAATATATATCGATTTTGCAACTCTGGAAGCGAATTTTTATTTTGTACCAATGCAATTCTTAGTGTGGTGTAACATAGTTTTACTTGACAAAAAAAATTACAATTTTTTAAAAATTTTTGGTCACTTTCATGTACCATAAAATATGATTTATTTGTCTAACCCAGGAGTCGAAATTTTGATTTTTTAAGATATTAATACCAATTTTCTTCTTCCTGAATTATCAAACCGTTTTAATTAGCAAAAAAACAACGTCAATTGCCTTTTTGGTTACTTTATGCAGAAAAAGTATTTCAATTTCCCAACCCTGCAAACGCAATTTTAATTTTTTTACCAATGAAACTCTTAATGAGGCACGAAATAGTTTTATTTAAGAAAAACTTAATATTTGTAACCATTTTCGTCACTTTCATGTAGTACAAAATATTGCAGTTATCCAACTTTGGAATCTAAATTTTGATTTATTTCTGAAACTCAGAAATAGTTTTAATTAGTAAAAAACCGGCTTTAGTTGCCTTTTTGGTTCCATTTATGTTTAAAAAAATATTTAAATTTCCCAGCCCTGGAAGCGAAATTTTAATTTTTTTACCAATCCTAGTCTTCATTAAGTATAAAGTCGTTTTATTTAAGAAAAACTTAAAATTTGCAACCATTTTGGTGACTTTCGAGTACTACAATATATTGCATGTACCAAAAAAACTTTAAACTTCCCAACCCTGGAAGTAAAATTTAAATTTTTGTTTTGTTTTTTTTTTTACCAAGGCAACTCTTCATGAGTTATAATGTAGTATTATTTACGAAAAATTTACAATTTTAAACCATTTTGGTCACTTTCATGAACTATAAAATATTGCACTTGTCCAACCCTGGATTCGAAATTTTGATTTTTATTGGACATTTTTTATATTAATTTTGTTCTTCCTAAAATATAAAATAGTTTTAGCAAAAAAAAAAAAAACAACGTCAATTGTCTCTTTGGTTACTTTTATGTATAAAAGCGAAATTTTAATTTTTAAAATTTTTTTTTATTAATGCATATCTACATGAGGTATAAAGTAGTTTTGTTTTAGAAAAACTCAAATTTTGCAATCATTTTGGTTTTTACATGTACTACAAAATATTGCATGTACCAAAAAAAAATTTAATTTTCCCAACCCTGGAAGGGAAATTTTATTTTTTTGTTTTTTTTATCAGTGGTATAAAGTAATTTCTTTTTGAAGAACAATTATAAGTGATTAACCATTTTGGTCACTTTCATGACCTATTATATATTGCACTTGTCCATCCCTGGATTCGAAATTTAATTTTTTTATTTTTGAATTTTTGATACCAATTTTGTTCTTCCTAAGTTATAAGAAAGTTTTAGTTAGCAAAAAAAAAAAAAAACAACATCAGTTTGATTACTTTCACGTATAAAAAATGGAATTTCCCACTCCTGGAAGCAAAATTGGAATGAAAAAATTTTTTTTTGGCCAATGCAAATCTTCATGACGTATAAAGAGGTTTTGTTAAAGAAAAACTTGAAATTTTTTAGTTACTACATGTACTACAATATTCGGAATAGACCAAAAAAAATTTTGTTTCCCATCCCTGGAAACTTTTTTTTTTATTTTTTTAGTTTTTAATAGACCATTGAGGGTTCCCAAAGCACAAATAGGTTTAATTTACAAACATTAAAAAAATTTTGCGTCGAGAAATAGGTGTAGGCTTCCCAGCTCTGGAACCATACTTCGGATCTTTCTGTATATATACCACTCTATTAATTTCAATACCACTCTATTTAAGTTCATTTCCAATCCAACGGTCCAAGAACGAAATCTGTAGCTCTTCTGGGGGCTTGGGATAACAGATTTCACGTACAAACAGACGGACAGATGGACATCGCTCAATCGTCATCGCTATTCATAAAGATCCAGAATATGTATACTTTATGGGGTCCCATATTGATATCGAAGAAATTACACACGGAATACCTATATATACCCTTTCACTTTTTTGTAAAGGGTATAAAAAGTTCAACTAATAAAATTAAAATTCATACAAAACTTGAAATTTGATTTGGTTATATGAGTTGAAGTGGTGTCACATATGTATATATAAGTACATATATATATATATATATATATATATATATATATATATATATATATATATATTAAGTCTTTAATGCCTTCATATCCATTTTATCTGTTTAATATTTCTCTTTTATTGCAAGTACTTCCTAATATTTTGTGATATGTTATATTTTTATTTAACAAAAATACTAAGCTACTTTTATGTTTATATCCAATTTAAAAAAATAATTTCATTTACGACTATATATAGTTTTCTGAACTTATTATAATTATAATTGATGCACAAAAATAGAATACAACGCTCAATATTAAAAATTCTGTTTGTTTTTAATTCTGTAAGTATATTCCTTATTATTGTAAAAAAGGAAATTATTTTAATGAAATCAATTTCTATATGTTTTGTAGAATAACTATTTGTTAAATAATTGATTGATAATAAACATTAAAAATGAATTTTGTTAAAGACAGTCTGTGATTATTGAAAATATAACAAACAAAAAATATTTAAAATAAATCATGCACACTAATTAATATTTAAAACTAACTTATTAAACATATATTTTGTAACTATAATATATTTTTTTAATTCTATTTTCTTTAAAAACCATAATTAAAATATAAATTAATTTGTTGTCGGGGCTGTGATTCTGTAAGAAATATGTAAGCAGATAAGCGCATATAAATATTTATCCACATTCAAAAAATTTTAACAAATAAAGTTAGGAGACCTTCAAGTAAATTTTCATCATTACTTGATATCTAGTAATAAATAATTGATATCTAACAGGCTTGTCATGGAGAAAAATTGTTATTTACAGAAGTTTTCATTTTGTGATTGACAAAATATAATTTCTATGTTCAAAGGAATTTCTTTGAAAATATCAGCGGCAATCTGGTAATGTGTTATAGATATTTATATGGGCTTTAAAGAACTTAGTACGTCTCTAGTGTATTAACTATGCAACTAACTATAGCTGAATGATATAAATTTAAGCAGATATTCTTCAGTACACTTTCTACCACCCAATGTAAAATAATTAATTAAAGTGCGCTAAAATAAAACAAAAGAGTCACAGTCATATTTTTATTAAAAAAATAATTCTTAAAAATCTATAAATAAATGTTGAATGTTTTAAAATAAATAAAAAAAAACTAAAAGTGAAAATACATATGTCTGCATATACACGAAATATTATTTAGTGATAAGCGAAAAACAAATCAATAAATACATGTATAATGTTTTCCATAATTATAGCAGCAGCCTAGTTATCGATTTAAATTTTCCAATAATGGGAATCCAGCAATGTCTTATAAGAAACAGAAAAAGAAAATACTGTTGATTCGGGCAGAAATAATTATTAAAGTACAAACTCCGTAAGACATATATTATGATCACTCAAAATGTCCCTTCATAAATCGTTTCATCTTTCTTTCCAAAGATTCAGTAAAAATATACACTTAATTTTTGCGCAAACGGCGAAATCTGTTTATTATTAATATCGTTTATTATTAATGATCGAAGGTATGGGACTTGAGGAATAACATAGGGTGATTTTTATTAAATTCAATTAAGATTTATAGGCTAATTGTTGGAATATTTGTATAAATTCAGAAAGAAATGATTTCCAAGAGACAAAGGAAAGTCAACATCAGTTTTTAATTAATTATTCAACTTACAAAGCAGAGAAGAACAGCTGTTTTCGAAAGCCGCTACAGTTTCATCCTCAGTATTCACGTGTATTTTGCTTGTTACAAATTTTATTAGGAAATTAAATACGAGAACTGTATAAAATCGACGGTAACACACGTTTGTTCAAAAACCGTGTTGCCATTTGATTATTTTCTTCATGTTCCATTTTTCTGAATTTTTTGTTCCATCATACATACCTAAGCAAACTTTTTTTGGTTTGAATTCTTTTATACTTAAGCACATGTGAACGTTTTCATTTTTATTGTTAGCTCAAGCCACTGCTTAAATTTGTATGTAAGTATTTTTGTTTTTGTGAAACTGATAAGCATGGAAAGTTAGACTTAAATATTTTTCCACAAGTAAAAACCCTACTTCCGGTACGTATTATTCGCGGACAAAGTCGAAGGTAAAAGCTAGTATATAATGTAATTTCTTCCAGCATACGTACTTATTTATTTTTGGAAGTTTATTACGATTTTATTATAAAAAATCTGAAAACTATATGATAACAAACATAAAAAAATATTTTTATTTTATATTTTGCATTCGTTTAACCTAAACGTAAACAATTTAAGATCTGCTGAAGTTAGTATTTTATTAAAATTATTTTAATATTTTATTAAAATTATTTTTTCAAAGTTTTTATTAAATTAAAATATTCTTGATACCCTTACATTTTTTTGGGGAGAAAGTTTGAATACTTCGGGTGTTTTCGATTAATTCAGATAATGATATTAGTACTGAGTCAAGTCAGTTTGATTGAAATTAAATTATTTAAACTTTTACATATAATTAGGGGCTTCATCGTTAAAATAGTTCAAATCTAGGGGGTTTTAATTTAATTTTTTTTTAAGGAAAATATATTAACTGGCAACACTGGTATTGTAGTAAAAACTCGCTCCCGAATTAAGATTTTCGTTGCTAGATTTAGTATTTATTGTGTTAAAATTGAACATGCTCTTCTACGTTTTTATATATTTTATAAATCATAATAATTCATCGATTCTGGATAGTACAAAACTTTTGTTTTTACAAATGGGTCTGTATACCCATTATTTTTTTTATATCATTGACACAAAATAACCACAGAAAAACATTAATGCTGCTATAACTATAGTCAACTCTTATGTTTGGTAAAAACACCTATTTGTATGTTAATTGTGACAAATAAATATAAATACATACATATTAAATTATATATAAAGCATTTTATTTTCTTAAAATTTATAGGTATGAAAGAACAATTATTAAAAGAAATGTTTTTCCAAATGTTTATATGGAAAATTAAAAATACTTTGTTGAAAAACAATATTTGGGGAATTTTGTTAAATATATGAAACACTACTTACTTGAAGCACTCAAATTAATAAAAGTAAAAAAATAAATAAAATTTAAAGTTCCAGTGCATGCATATATGTATTTATGTATATATACATACATACATATGTACATGTATTTTATACACTTTCAAATGCAATAATTATCGATTAAAATTTTTATTAGATTCCGTACATACAAATATAACCAGCTTAGCTCAATACGAATTAAAAAAAGCTACTACAATAACTTAACACTAAATCAAAATATAAAAAGTAAACTAGTTTTCCCCCATCAACTTTCTAAACAATAACAAAAATATAATTATAATCTTTCATAAATGTTTAAAATGTAAAAAATGAAGAAGCTAATAATAAAATAAACATGTTAAAATTGTGAGTTTTTATTGTGGTTAATTTCATAACTTTATGTCAGTAAAATTAAAACCATATATGTTGTTGAAACCATATAGCAACCAAGCTCAGCTCTACCATCTTGAAAATAAAGTGTCGTTACTTATTTCCCAAGATCGAAAAATTGAAAATAATTAAATAAATACAACAAACTCTCCATCTTCTCATCTTTCTTCATATGTCCACTTTGTTTTACTAACAAAAAAAATAAAAAATTAGTAATAATTAAAAATTACATGTGAAGTAGTTTTTTACAATCGTATAAAGAAATTCTGACTGGTTACTGTTAAGGAGATGATGAAAAGAAACAGATTCGAGTTTGAACACATATTTGACAAAAATAGTGAGATACTGCTGGTCCACTGGAAGGACAATAGGATTATAGGAGATGGAGCTTTGGATTTCACTTAATAGTATTGCCATACATGGCAAAACATGGCAGTGAGATTTATTTACTTATATGCTTGATATGCCTACTCAAATGTGTTGCGACTACATGTAACTAGTTTATAAAGAACATTCCATCAATAATTTTTTATTTCAAAACGATATAGGTTTTATTTTATCCAGGTGTTACAAAAAACCCTTTAGTCCACTGTCATCAAGTATGGAAAGTCTACGATTACGTTTAAATTACTATGTTATTTGCCACAAAAAAATCCGGGTTGCAAAATTAAAAAAAACTGCATCGGCAAAATATTGTTTCGAAAAAATGCACCCATAAGTCATAAGCCCATCATGCCAAATTGGATACATATAAATATAAATACATACATAACTTATACATATCTATATATATATATATATATATATATATATATATATATATATATATATTTTTTTTATGGACGTAATGATAGCAACTATCAATAGTGGCCCCACGACAACTTCACTAGCACCACCCTGGGACAGCTTTGGCTTTTCATCAGGGTGGGTAGTATTATTCCTACGTCCTCCTTAGTTCCTAGGTAAGGAGGTTCGGAACTGATGCGCATATTTAATCGTCAGTTCCTAACGAATCCTAAGACTTACTAACTCTCCTACGAATCTGTGCTAATCTGCGAACTTCTATTAGAACAAGCTGTACAAAACTACACACGCTGGTCCAATTCAATAAGGATTCCAGCATGGTCAGAATAATATTCTCCGGGCTGATCGTACGCCCCAAACCTTCCTCTAAATACGACCTCCAGTTGCTGAATCGTGAGCAGACAAAGACGACATGCTCAGCATCCTCAACCACATTCCCACCACAATGTGGACAGAACGGAGAGTCGTCGTGCTTAAAACGAAATAGATATGACCTAAAGCAACCATGTCCAGACAAGAACTGTGTTAGGTAATAGTTCAGATCACCATGTTTCCTAGTCAGCCATAATCTGATGTCGGGTATTAATGTATAAGTCCATCTTCCCTTTTCAGTGGTTGACCACCGTTCTTGCCATTTTTGCATACATAAGTCAGAGTTATCCCTGTTCATGATTTCTAAATCGATAGGGATCATACCCGCAATGATAAAAGCCGCCTCGTCCGACACTGTCCGAAATGCACTACATACTCTTAAAGCAGCTAGCCTATACACAGGGGATACCAGCCCCACATATGTGGAATATCTAAGTGAGTCTGGCCATACCGGGTGTGCAAATAGGATAATGCTCCTTACTACTCCAGCGAGCAGTTTCCTCTGAAGATACTTTGGCCCTCTCGTGTTTGGCATGATCCGAGATAGCGCCAAACAGGTCCCTGATGCTTTGGATGCTATATATCGCAAGTGCTCGCGAAAAGATAGCCGTGTGTCAATCATCGCACCCAGATATTTCAGAAATGCCTTTGATTCTATGGAACAGGTGCCAACATTGAGGGTAATAGTTTCCCTAGCCTTACGACTACTAAGCAAAACCGCTTCGGTTTTATGATCAGCTAGAGTCAATCCCATTGCAGTGATCCAGGACTTTACTAATTGTACGCTGGCATTTGCAATGGTTTCTGCCTCCAGCAATTCCTTAGCTTCACACACCAGCGCTATATCGTCTGCGAATCCCACAATCTTTACTCTCTCAGGTAACCTCAACCTTAGTACTCCATCATACATTACGTTCCACAAAAATGGTCCAAGTATCGATCCTTGGGGAACACCACCACTAATCCTACGTTTCCTTATACCCGCATCTGTACTATAGATCAATTCCCTATACCGGAAATAATCCTGCACTATCCCTATCAGATATTCTGGGATGTCCAATCGAGTTAGAGCATCAACAATATGCACCCAGCTCGCTGTGTTGAACGCGTTCTTCACATCCAGCGTCACAACTACACAGTACTCCTTTGTGCCATTCCTCCAACTCCTGCCATAGATAGTCCGTGCAGCAGTTTCTACTACCACGTTTATTGCATCCACTGTTGACCTCGCCCTCCTGAAGCCAAATTGGTTGTCTGATAGACCATTTCTGTCTTCAACGCAATTCCCAAGTCTTCGGCAGATCACACCCTCTAGCAACTTCCTACATGTATCTATCATACACAGTGGCCGATAAGATGAGGGATCATCTAGGGGTTTATTGGCTTTTGGTATTAATACCAACTTCTGCCTCTTCCATCTTGTTGGAAAAATTCCCCTACCTAAGCATGTATTCACCATTCTTAAGAACCGCTCGGGACAAAGCCTGACGGCCTCCTTTAATACTATATTTGGAATGCAGTCGAGTCCCGGTGCCTTCTTGTCTCTAAACCTAGAGACAACGTCCTCAATCTCAGCTATTGTAACCGGGGGAAAATTTAATGTCCCAATTGGAGGGTTGTGCTCTCAAGGTGGTGCGTCCTGCTGGGGAAAGAGATGGTCTACAATTTTCTCCAGGATTGGCCCCTCACTTGGTTGTAACGGGGTCAGGCACTTAAGTTTTTTGGTGACCAGCTTATATGCGAGAACCCAAGGATTATCATCCACCTCATCACAGATATTAAGAAAACACTGCCGCTTGCTCCTACGAATTGCATCCTTTAGGGCCCTCCTCCTATTCCTGTAGTTCTGTTGGTATACGCTATTCTCTAACCTACCTCGAGTTCACCAATAAACCGGTGGCACCTTTCCGGATCTTTTTCGCCTCACCATAGATGCATCGCACGACCGCGTGATATGGTTAACCAATTGTTCTGCCATATCCTCAACTGAACCATTTAATTCCATACCTTCCATACAGATGGCAAAAATATCCTTATCAAAGGTATTCACTTTCCATCCCGACAAACCTTGTGCACGGTGATCGCTGTGAGTATAAACATCAGATACTCTCCAGTTTACACGGTTTATAATGGTATCGCTGGCAAACGTAATATCAATAATTGAACCATCATTTCCTCCTCTAAATGTTTCCTCATCTCCAGAATTCAAGAGTACAACATTCAGCGCAGAAAGGGCCTCTAATAGCATCCTTCCCCTTGCATTCGTCAAGGGGCAGCCCCATTCAACAGCCCACGCATTGAAATCTCCTGCTATTATAACAGGACTCCTGGCTGCAGCGTCCATCACTATGTTGTCTATAATAACACGAAAGTCATCAATAGAATGCCTAGGAAGAACATAACAGCTGTACAAACATATGCCGGAAACAGCGGCCCGCGTGTACCCACATTGCGGTTCTAACCTCTCCCTCAATATCAAAGAACCGGTAGTCCATATAGCTGCTGTATCTGTATCATCAGTAACCCAATTTGCAGATACAATCTTCTTATATGGCTCGCTGAGTACAGCAACGTCTACCTTTAAATCTCGTACGGTTTGCCTAAGCAACTCCCGTGCTGCTTGGATTTAGCTGTAATATGCGCATCCTGATTATTAAGTAGTGTTTAACCCTTAAGCTTTTGTAGCGCCCTCTTGTAGTACGGGCAAACTACGCATCCGGTGACATGACCATTAGTACTTCCACCCTTTCTACAGAGCATGCACAAAGGTCTGATGAACATGTTGCAATCTTGTGGCCAGCTTCCCCGCAACGCAAGCAATTTCCGGATAGATCCTGGCCGCTACAATTCGTCGCCCTATGTCCAAAATCGAGACAGTTGTAGCACCACTTCGGTGCTATCTTTTCCCGTATTCGACACACGACCCAGCCGATGCGTATCTTGGACTTCTCTAGAAGACGTCTAGCTAGAGGAGCACTCAGGCCAATCGTGGCAGTTTGTGTTCCCCCATAAGCTCTTCTCAGTGATCTAACTGCAGTCAACTGCAGTACCTTAAAATCGTTGGATTTACTAACTATGGCGTCATAGATGTCCTCCTTGGAAGTCACCTCATCTATGTCTCTAATTTCAATCCTAACCTCTTGGGATAGTGCCCGTACTTCGGCAGTTCCACCCAGTACCGCTTCCACCTCCGACCTGAACACACCTATGTTCTGGTGAGCGGGTTTAGTGAGCTCCAGTAGCAGCTCACCCCTCCCCAGTCTTCCGAATGCCCTTCACATTCTCCCCCAGATTACTAAGTTTAGGGTCCTTCTTCACTTGCCTGAGAATCTCAGCATAGGAAGCGTTCCCACATGTTTTAATGTGGGAACGTGACCCCTACTTACTCCTAATTCTATTCACTTCCCTGGGGCGGACCCTTATCCACCCAGGTTCCTTAGTGCCTGGGTTCGGCAAAGCAGCACCATTGGTTGCCGCCGATCCCACACAGCTACCTTCATTACTCCTGATAGCATCTACTGCATCCTTCCTCTTCTTCTTAGCCCTATTCACCTTTGGCCCAAGAGTACTTTCATCTCTCCTACGCTTCGGGGTCGCACCTGCAGGGACAGGGGGAGATGGTCTTACCATAACCCCTGTCTGCGTCTGCTTATTGCAGTGCACCTTGAGCTGATCAGTTCCACTACGCAGCTCATCTGCCACCTGCATATACAATGCCTGTATTTCTCGAGACATCGATACTATATCCTTGTGGACATTCGATATTGTCTTGAGAAAGTCTAATAGCTTTGCTATCCTCTCTCCTAGTTTTTCAACCTTGCCTTCTGGTTCCTGACCACCACCATCTGTAGTGCCAAAACCTCCCCTATGCGGCGTGTTCACCGCCGTAGGGGGCGATCTCGCGATCACCGGCCTCTTCAGGAATGAATTCTCAATTTCGCCATTTCATGAGCTTTCCGCTTTCGCTTCTAAATTATTTCTATTGTTCTTCATTCAATTGGGTCCAGACTCGCAGCCGATGTCTCCGTTCGTTGTGCAGTCACGTTTAGATCCCATGGGTGTCTTTGCAAGCAGTATATATATATATATATATATATATATATATATATATGTATATCTAGAGTTAGAGAATGACAGGTAGTTTTTGTTGTTGATGTGAAAACATGTCGTTTTCTTCTTTAGATTTTAAATATTCTTATCATGTATGTATAGATGATAATTTTATTAAAAGAGGTGGTCTGGTTACTCTGGTTGGCTACACCCATGGCAGAAATCATATTTAAACATTAATGTCATAAAATTTTCTATCCAATAAAGACCATTTCATTGATATCAAAAATATATTATGTTTTATTATGATATAAACTTGTATCACTCTATAAAACACCCGATATTTAGAAAGTGGCAGCACTAAAGCAACCAAATAGATTTTCGTTTGTGTAAATTCCTGGTCCACGTCAAAATTTATAGCAATAAAAGATATTAAGGGGCTTAGACACGGTCAAAATTATTGTCACGCACGGTCAAAATGCATGGCAAGCATTCTTATAGAATGACTTAAAACTTTTTAGTATGTGTGACACCGACGATGCTTGAAGAAAAATCAAAAAATTTAGATTTTTAGCATGCTTGCTGTCACATGCTTGTGAATGTATTGTAGTATTATCTCAAGCGCGAACAAATTTTCATGTAATTTTTCATAGTGAGAAAGTGTAAAACAAAGCGGAATAAAAATTAAAACATGTGTGATCCATATGCGTTTTTTTGTTAAACTTTTTCTGTTTTGCTTTTCTTTTTTTTTGCAAACACGCTTCCAATATAGCTATTAATATTTGTTTATTTAGAGACATTTTTCTTAAAATTTTCGTTTGTTTTAATTTTTCACACGAACACCACAAAATCAAATCAGAAATGAATGATTGACGAGTTAGCAAGCCTGAGCGCTTCAAGCCAGCAAGCACACATACACGAAAATGACAGCAAGCATTTTGACCGTGTCTAGGTCCCTTTAGTATGTGTGACACCAACGATGCTTGATGGAAAATCAAAAAATTTAGATTTTTGGCATGCTTGCTGTCACTTGTTAAATATGTGTATATGTTAACCCGTCAAGCACGAACAAATTTTCATTATAATTACATTTTCATTGAGAATAGTTGTCAAAAAAAATCGAAATTTCACCAAACGAACAGCACAAAATCAATATGAGTGCTTGATGGCCCATCAAGCCCAAAAGCACACGTACAAGAACTTAACAGCAAGTATTTTGACAGTGTCTAATCCCCTTTAAAGTGCTACCAGCATATATAAAAACAACGAGTATACTTATCAAGGCGAATTCAATCAGGTGACCTTATTTCAGAAAATGTCGATCAGGTGATTTTACGCTGGTATGTCAAAATCTTTTTCTGCTTGCTTTTTATACCCTCCAAAAAAGAATTTGGAGGGTATATTCACTTTGTCATTCCGTTTGTAACGCATCGAAATATCCATCTCAGACCCCATAAAGTATGTATATTCTTGATCAGTGATGAAATCTAAGACGAACTGAGCATGTCCGTCCGTCCGTCCGTCTGTGGAAATCACGATTCAGTCCAAACGAAAAGAGCTAGACTCTTGAAATTTGGCATAAATATATTTTAAAGCTTAGAGCAGGTTAAGTTCGAAGATGGGCTAAATCGGGCAAGAGGGAAAAAAGTTCCCCTAAGAAGAACTAAACCAACCCAGAAAAAACAACATAATTTTTAAAGTTGTTTGGTTATTTTGTTAAGCAAATGATATATTTTTATGTCAAATACGGTCCAACTCCTTAAACTTAGAGCCATTAAATAAAATAAAAATATTTTTTAACCCCGCCCACTTCAGTGGGCGTTATTATAGGCAAAAATAGCATAAAAATTTAACAAATTGTTTTACTTAAGCCTACATTCCTTAAAAATAACACTTTTAAGCTTTAATGACGAAGCTGAGACGAAACCTGGTACTACTCTGCCCTACCCCCTAGAGTTTTATGACTCCCGATTTCTAGCAATGCCCATGCGTTCGTCTGTGGAAAACATGATATTGTATATTTTTGAACCCCGTCCCCTTTAGTCGGCGTTGACGTACAATATTATATAAAGGAACTCTGTCCCACCAAGTTAAACATTTCAGATTCACTTACTAAATATTTGGAGGGTATTGAAGATTCGTCCCGGTCGAATATAACGTTTTTACTTGTTTTTTTCTTTCAATTAAAACTAAAATTTTTGTGCGCCAAAAACAGTTTTTATAAAATTTCACAAATTTGATTAAAAAAGTGGAAAAAACAATATGCGGATGTGCTTCGTGTGCAAGAAGAAGTTCGGCAAGGGAGAGGGAATTTCATTCCATGTTCCAAATGCTGTTGGAAGCAGAGGTAAATGGAGCGACTTATAAAATATTTAATAATTTCAATCATTTGTTACAAATTAGCTGTTTAGTATTTATTGTATTGAAAAATTAATAAATTTTCTTTAATATACAATTTTGTATGATCAATTTATTACTGGAAGTATTCATATAAATATATGTAAGTATTAGAGTAAAGGATAATAAATCCAATCGCTATCATTATTAACCATTTAAAGGTGCAGCTGCCACCGCTGCTATTTAAGGAACAATTTTGATCGGCTTCAGCTAAATCACCATCATCGGTTGCTGATTTCTGTAAATCTTTCTGTTGCTGTTGTTGTTTGTCCGTTGAATTCTGCTGGCGCTGATGGTCGAATAAAGTGTTTTCCAAATATTTTAGATACCACCTTAAAAGTTCATCTCTTTCCTTTGGTAAAGAAAGCTTCTTGATTTATGCATAGATCTTTTTAGTCGAAATATTGCTGGTATTACTTCCTATATGAATATTAGTTGCTAAAGGCTTCGCATTTTGAGCTACTGTAGCTGATAGTTTGGCAACATCCGCTAATAAAGCATAATTAGTTATTATTAAGCATCAGTAGGAGTTTGATTGCGTATACGATCTTCCTATACTCTGCACTGCCACCATGACATCACAACAACCTTCTACTATCTCATCATCCATGTACTTGCACAACGACTGTTTGGCTTCTATAGCAGTATTGCCAGTTTTGGTATGATCTCCCTGCATGACTGATATACAAATAGTCAAGCCCAAGGCAAATTCATAATTTGATATACCTTGGTCAAGCCCTTACCGGCTTTAAGTTGAGTAGCAAACGCAAAGATTTTGCGACATTTCGGCATAAAATTGTCATTCAATTTTCAGTCTGTTTTTGGTGTGTGGTGGCCCCTCCTCCAAACGCAACAAAGAATATCTGGCTGCTGTAAGAGCCATAACTCTTATAATATCACTCCATTGTATAGTATTATTGATGCATTTACAATTACAAATTAAACTGGTTGTAATTTTTTAAATTTTTTGTATTTAATATCTTAATCGAATGCAACATAGATATTTTTTCTACCGTATCACAAACAGCTGTTGGCGATGTTATTAAACGTATTCTCCTTTCCGTTACTGTGTCTGACTGTACACGACCTATGCCTTCACATAGGAATTAGCAACGTAGTTAACCACGGAACAGGGCGTACTAAACCAGGTGGCATCGTTAGGAATGTAAACAATTTTTTGCTCCTATTGCATTTTTGTTTGTTGTGAGTTTAAACTGTCAAAGTACGGCGTAATTATATTTATGTTCAGAGCTGATATATGAATAAAACCTGTTTATTGATAAACGAATATTTTAAATTATTGTTGTGAAAAAAGTGATCTAAAAGAAAATACTAATAATAATCATAATAACAATCTAGATAAAAATCTAGTTAAACACGATAAAAGTTGTATGTTTGCTACAGTCGTTTTTTCTGTTATTTTCAAATTTATTTTTAAAAGTGTTTTCAATACATTTGGAACAAATTCGTTTAATATTGCAATTATATTGCATTTCATAGTGGAATTGTATATTTTTTATTTAATTGATCAAAATTAATTATCAAATTTTATAAAAATATGCTTTTTTGTGAGCTGTGCAAAAAAATATATCTTCCTGGTAATGGCGACTAATTTTTTCGTGTGCCTAAGTGGAAAAGTAGCTTGTGCCAAAAGCAATTCACAAAGCGTTCGCTTATATGCAGTGATCACTTTTTGAAGGATCAGATCATATCATATATAGAGACCCATTTCCGATTTCAGCTCACAAGAAAATATTGTGTTTTGTAGAGTTGTACGGCTCCTGAATGAATTAATTCAATTGAATCATTCATTCAACTGAGCGGGGTGAATCTTTCATTTTACTGAGCGTTTTTAGCTCTTTTCTTTCACTTCTTTCAGTTGTTTCAGTTGATTCAGTGATTCAGTTGTTTCATTGAATCTATTTCCTTCAGTAGCTCTTTTCTTTCATTTGTTTCAGTAGCTCTTTTCTTTAAATTGTTTCAGTAGCTCTTTTCTTTCATTTGTTTCAGTAGCTCTTTTCTTTCATTTGTTTCAGTAGCTCTTTTCTTTCAGTTGTTTCAGTTGATTCAGTGATTCAGTTGTTTCAATTGCGTCATTGAATCTGTCTCTTTCAGTAGCTCTTTTCAATGCTGGTATGTCAAAATCTATATGAAAAAAAGGAATTAATTCACTCAATGCACATGGTGTGGCGCTTTATATTATTAGAGCTGCCAGATGAAAATTTTTAAACAGCACTGCCATGATACATATTTCAGTACTTATTAACTTGGTGCGTATATATACATATATAAACATATATGTAAATTAACTGAGAAAAATCTACAAAATACAAGGTTAAATAGAATATATTACTTTATTAAAATAGGTTCGAAAGCAAAATATTTAAAATCACTCAAATATTTATCTAGTTATTACTTATGATCAATAAATGCGTTTTATGTTACATATTAAGGAAAAAATAAAAAGGCATAAGTGGTTGTTGTATTAGCTAGTCTGATTCTTTCATTTTCTTTCATGACATTTTCATTTCATGAATTATGGCTGAGCTAAGGAATCAACTGAGCTAGTGAAAGAAATGAATGAATTAATTCAGTAAAGTGAGCGGAGCGGAAAAGAGCGCTCACTCAAAAGAGCTGTTTTGTACAACTCTAGTGTTTTGATTAAATCTCTTTTTTTACTTTTTCTTCACTATTGTAAGTTGGAATGATGCAAGATATTTTATTTCTTAAATTTTAAATGCTTCTTTTTCTTACGCTTTTGACATTTATATCTTAACTCATTGTTTGGACAATCTCAACTTTATTACACAAACAAAAACCCCTATGTTATTGTATGGTTGTGCTTGTAGCCCTTACGCTGCCACCTGGTTTTATTACGCCATGCCACGGAAAAACCTCAGAACAACCGTAAACCAATACAGTTATCTGTGTTGTTGAAATTAACTAGTGCGAGTGAGACGCAAAACTCTCGAAAGAGAGTAGACAATCAGTGGTCTGGCTGCACTTAAAAAATAATTGCCAACGAGGCTTGATGTTGACTGACTCAGAGCTGCCACAGAATACGTTAGCCTATGGAGCTGCTTTGCGACTGGTAGCAATTTTTTACTTTTTTCTGCTTAACTAAACATGACACTTCAGAAGCCTTTACACAAGGCGAATTCACTACTAGGTGAACTCGATTTGCAACCCTGCAGAAAAATATCACGAGCTGTCAAATAGAAAGAAATAAGAAAAATGGCGATTGTGATTGCGATACTGAAGAGTTTGACAGCCCGTGAGTTTTGCCTTGGTATCAACCAAGGCGAATTCAATCAGGTGGCCTTATTTCAGAAAATGTCGATCAGGTGATTTTACGCTGGTCTGTCAAAATCTTCTGCTTACTTTGTTTTTTTTCCAATTAAAACTAAAATTTTTGTGCGCCAAAAACAAAGTTTTTAAAAATTTCTCCAATTTAACTAAAAAGTGGAAAAAACAATATGCGGATGTGCTTTGTGTGCAAGAAGAAGTTCGGCAACGGAGAGGGAATTTTATTCAACGTTCCGAAAGATGTTGGAAGCAGAGGTAAATGGAGCGAGATTTGTGGCAGGAAACTCACCGCAACTGCACTGATCTGCGCTGACCATTTCTTGTCTTCCAGCATCTTACATTTCGCTTAAACTTCCTTAGTTCTTATTATGAAAGTATGTACGTAAATGAATTTATGCGCAATGCAATACAATAATGATGTTCATACAACTAAAAAAAAGTAAATAAAACAATTTCGATCTATTGAATTGGACAGATTATTGTATTTTCTATTGCTTGATTAATTTTCAGCCAATAACAAAATAAAGACAATGATTTTTAAATAAATAAATACATTTTTACAACTTTTATAATTTATGTTTTCCGCATGATATTTTCATTTGTCTCAAATCGTAACAATCGCATAAAATTTTAAGTGTTAAGTAAAATGTAAAATACATCCATAATAATTTCTAATTTGTTTTCTTTCGTTATATTAAATTAATAAACATTAAATATTACAAATACAACAGACCACTAGCGGCAGCATGAGCCATTAGAGTATTGGCAGCTTGTTGAGTTTCCAACAGTAGACGGGTTTCTTTCAACCAGTCGGAAGCTATTTTACGTGGGGCGCCTTGCAAAAGATTCATATATCTTAAGGCCATTATTAGATCGCCACGATCAACAAAGTCTAAATTAAACAATTCATTAATAAACCTCTTATTCAATGTATTCAATAAATATTTTCACACCTTGCTCTGTTTAAAATGTCAAACGTATCCAACTTGCTGTAGTCGAATATTTTATTTTGTAGTTCGTCTTGTGAAATAGGATTGTTAGGCTTAATAATAAACAAGGATTGCAAATAGGATAGGAAATATTTAGGCAAACTCGCTCCCTCTTCAGATATTATAGCCAGTTTACGTGCTACTCGTTCCACATTTAAGAAACGTTCACGCAAAGCATCTTTGTTATATGCACCACGTTCTTCGGCTTCGCGTGGTAGATTTTGAATTACAACGGCAACCAATTCTATACAGCATCTTGCAGCGCGTCCACGTCGAACAATGGGAGCAGCACGATTCCAACTTACGAGTACGTTCCCGTTGTCTTTCACGTACACGATCCCTCTTCCTATACTCTGCACGGCCACCATAACATCACAAAAACCTTCTACTCTCTCATCATCCATGTACTTGCACAACGACTGTTTGGCCTCTATAGCACTATTGCCGATTTTGGTATGATCTCCCTGTATGACTGATATACAAATAGTCAAGCCCTTACCGGCTTTAAGTTGAGTAGCAAACGTAAAGATTTTTCGATATTTCGGCATAAAATTGTCATTCCGTTTCCAGCCAGTTTTTGGTGTGGTGGCCCCTCCTCCAAACGCAACAAAGAATATCTGGCTGCTGTAAGAGCCATACCTCTTATACTATCACTCCATTGTATAGTATTATTAATGCATTTACAACTCCAAATTAAACTGGTTTTACCTTTTTAAATTTTAGGTATTTAATGTTTTAATCAAATGCAGAACAGATATTTTTTTCTTTTTTCTACCATATCACAAACATCTGTGTAACAATTTTTTACTTTTTTCTGCATAACTAAATTTGACATTTCAGAAGCCTTTACACAAACAAAATACATGTTCCCTATACAGAGTTGCATAAATAAGTTCACCTTATTGAATTCGCCTTGTAAGGCCACCTTGTATGAATTCGCCTTGTTTATGTTGTTGTTCTCTTGCGACTACTTGGTATAGATATCCTTTGGTATAACTCTGTAAATGGCAAAATAGCGATTTTTAAAACAATTAAATATTTTAATATGGATATGTTCATTGAGCACAACAATCTGGTAGTGATTAGAGATCGCGCAACATTTGCAGATATTTCGAAATAAAAATGTTAACCGCAGAGGATGTTGAGAGTTGGAACAAATTATTTCCAGTTTGCCAAATCAGTGAAAGCAATTTAGCCAATCCGAGTGAGCAGTTTTTTTCAAATGCTTTGGTGGGCTATTTACATCGATTCGGCTACAATATTGAACCTCCATTTAACTTATATATGGAAAACAGTAAAGAAAATCGGTTGTTTCTAATAAAATTGTCGAGGCAGATTGATCACTTCCTGAAGATAACAGATAAAAATTACTCATTTACATATTATGACCTAATACGGCCAAGTAAGTTATATATAGAAAATTTGATCAAACTTCTAGTTAATATAAATGATCTCTTGAAGCTCCCAAAAAGACTGCTCATGTGTTGTACATTCTTCTTAACTATTATTACTTCTACAATGTGTATAAGGAGGATGTATTTAAAGTGGCCGGGGAAAAAATTCATGAACTAGAAGAGTTAAAAGCCATTATCGATAAAACTCGATATGATAATGAACACCAAGAAGAGGAAAACAAAAATATGAAATTTGCAATAGATAGTCTAACGGAAGAAGTTCCTATGGCTCGTTCGAAGCTTAAGGAGTGGGACAAAAAGAGAAATCAACAGTACGAAGAATTTCAAAAGCTTAGTCATTCTCATCAAAAACTCAAAGAAAAATTGAAGATCTTAGAAGAGGAACAGAAGCATTTACGCAAGCGTGTGGTTACAGAAGAAGAATTTGAAGACTTACAAAATCAGCAACGGTCATTGAAATTGAAATTAGAAGAAGATAAGAATATGGAAATTGCTACATCAGCTAATTTAAATGAATGTATAAAAAGCAATGCAAATTTACAAAAAATAAGCAAACAAGTTGAAAAAGCTCACAAAATAATATCATTACATCGAATAGAGGAAGTAAAAGGAACAAATCAGCAATTAGTACAGGCTCAAAAAGAAGAGCAAGAGTTGAAAACCAGAAAAGACACAATGATGCGTGATATCGAAGAGCAAAGCATTAAAAAGAATTTCCTGGAAGAGGAGGAACACAAAAGGTTGCTAGAATTCGAAACGAAACATAACAAACTTAGGGACACTTTAGCTGCAAAACAGAATATTTTAAAAGAAAAAAATGATGAAATGTCACGCTTGGCGAAAAAGGAACACATATCGGAGTGTCACCTCGAAGAACAGAAGGATATATCCCAATATTTGCAGGAAAACATAGCCGAAATCTTGGCTCCATATATGATTGATAGCGACATAAAGTGAAGTTGTTGTTAAAAGATTTCTCTAAAACAATTTCATTCCGGATCTGAAAATTTTGTGCTAAATCTAAAATAATGATACAGGCACTGTTTCAGTCTCAAATGAAATACGTACACCTAATACATATAAAACTGATTACATATTTAATATATGCGGTTGATGTAAAAACATGTTGTATTTTGCGTAGTTTATATTTTACTCATACTGCATTTGGTTTTATTTAAGAAGAAAATTAAACGAATCGTTAAAATATTCTACACTGAAGGTATTCACGTTTCCATCGCTTGTTTCTCTAGATGTGCCTTCAGTTGTACGGTGAAATCGTCTTCAACATTGTCATCATCCCAATTGTCTTCCCAAACATTAACTTCATCCTCATCTTCTTGTAAGGCGTTGAAGTCTAAAATAAACAAATTTCAAGTATACTTCTCATTACACAAATATCTAACTCTACCTTCAGCGGGAAACTCTTCAAATTCATCATCTTCCTCTAGTAAGCCCAGGTCTCCTTTGGGTGTCTTTTCTTTATCAGTCGACATATTTCCCTAATTCAAATAAAAAATGCGACAAATTTCTTTTTTAACAAGTCTACACGTTTGACAAGATAATTTGTTTCGCCTAGTCATCTGTCAAAATAGTATACAAGCAAACATGCCGTTTGGAAATTACCAGCGGCGACATTTGCAATAAATAGAAGGCGTTGATGACGTACAAACTGTAGCGGCTAACTCACTGGCCTTCAAAGTATGTATTAAAAAAATATATACAGTGTTGCACAACATAATTTTAACATGTTTCGGATCAACATTAGTTTTTGCTTGAATATTCGAAAATGAGAAATATATAGGAATATATATTGGAATGAATGACTGAAACTAATACATACAAAACATTTGAACATATGGCTGACATTTGTTGAATTTTTGACAATATTTTTTTTAATTTCAGTTGACTGAAACTAACCCCCAGTTTTTGACTTCGTATTTAAGTACAAAATTAGTTAATTTTTCCATAAACTTAAGTTGTGTTTAAATACACTTTCAGTTTTTCAGTCTAAAATTAATTTTGGTATTTAATTGTGATAAAAGTATGGTAGCACAAATAAATATTAAGAAAAATACTGAAAATGATCCAATACAAGAACCTTTTTACCGAAGTTTTGTTCCAATGAACAGCTACTGTACCAATTTTCAGGTTGTTGAATGTAAACAAACAATGAAAAACACATGGTTGTATGAAAAACTTAAATTGAATTTTAATGTACAATGTGGGCCATTTAAATCTTATTTAAATTCGAAGTGAAAAACAAAATTTTGTATTTAAATACACTTTAAGTTTAAACAGTACTTAATTTTGAAGTTAAAAACTGGGCATAATACATACAAAACATGATTTACCAGGTACTCTCACTAGTACAACAATTAACAACACCAAAAACCACTAGTGTTTTGTTGGTAGAAAATGTACAGCTAATGTCAAAATCAAGAAAGAAGAAGCATCATTAACAAGGAAGATTTAAGAAAAAAAAAACATTTTGTGCAGCCTGTAAATAAACTTTTGACAGTAGTTCGACATGTACTAACACTGCGACCACACGAGCAACATTTCGTGTCTTGATACAAGCAATAACGCCGGCAGAAACGCGTCGTCAATTGCCAATGTTCTTGCTTGTATATCTTGGTAGCGAACACGTACAAATCTTAAAACATTATAAACAGTGTTGTTTTCTTATGAGACAAAAATTTCAATCAAATAACACTGCGACCACACGAGCAACATTTCGTGTCTTGATACAAGCAATAACGCCGGCAGAAACGCGACGTCAATTGCCAATGTTCTTGCTTGCATATCTTGGTAGCGAACACGTACAAATCTTAAAACATTATAAACAGTGTTGTTTTCTTCTAAGACAATCAAATGACAATTCAATTTGACAGCATGTGTTAAAAGATTATTGCTCGGCAATGTATTATAACATTTGTTGCCGAATATGTGTTCTAACATATATTCATGCGGTCCACACGTTAATATCTTGTGTCGGCAATCAAATTTGACGGTTGCCACGGCAATAATTGCCAAACTTATTGCTCGTGTGGACGGGTAGTAACAATTCAATTTGACAGCATGTGTTAAAAGATTATTGCTCGGCAATGTATTATAACAGTTGTTGCCGAATATGTGTTCTAACATATATTCATGTGGTCCACACGTTAATATCTAGTGTCGGCAATCAAATTTGACGGTTGCCACGGCAATAATTGCCAAACTTATTGCTCGTGTGGACGGGTAGTAAGGCAAATTTAATAGACAGCTGCGCTAGTGAGAGTACCTGGTAAATCTGCCTTGTTTGAATCGAATATTTTTTTATAGAAAATGAATAAAGCTTAAAAGATTAAAAAACAAACCGTTGACTTATAGTGAAATAAGACATGTAAGTATGTATATTATTTAATATTACACATAAACATTACAATAATAAGTTATTTTTACATCTATTAGTAATATGCAAAGTGTTTTCGGACGAGTGAAGTAATTCACCACCCAGGTGGACAACGGACGAACTCAATTCTCTACAAGATGCTCACAAAAACTCAAAAATTAAGGTAAAGTTAAATAGGTAATTGAAATTTATTTGTTGGTGGTCAAGCAACAAATAAATTTCATTTAGCTATTAAATAGAATTGTGTCAACAACATGTCAAATAAAAAATTTCATAACAGGTAAAGTTAAATGATATAAAATAGTGGGTAAAACTTATTAGATGTTGTTTTATTGGTGTTTTTTTTTTGTTCATTTTAGTCACTCTGATCCATTTTGCAGCCCCACACAATATTAGTATAAGAAGTAGATTTAAGAGTTATTTTGTAAAAATATTGTAAAAATATTAGCGTCTGAAAAATATTATTAACTTTTATTATAATTACTTAAATAAAGATTTGTGAATTAAATTTGATGATTGATTTTTTATTATTCTTTGAAGAATATAAACAAAACAATAGAATTGTCAGGTTTGAGTAGTCATTTGATTCAACAGTCTGAGCAATCAACTGATGAGTTATATGTGTCTACATACTGATACAAAAAAGCACTAGAGTAAGCAGGTGAGTAATATTTTCTAATGGCGGTAAAATTAATAAGCACGACAGAGATGCAAGCTCACATGTATACAATTGTATACATCAGTTTTTTCATATTGCCCTTAATAAAATGATAGCAACTTTTGTATAGGCAATGAGGTATTAAGCCGTCAGCACTATCAAGCAAATGACTAGTCAAATGTTCGGTAGTGTTCTTGTAGGGTATATATATATATATATATATATATATATATATATATATATATATATATTTCTTTTTATACCCTTCACAAAAAAGTGAAAGGGTATATATAGGTTTGTCATTCCGTGTGTAATTTCTTCGATATGCACATGGGACCCCATAAAGTATATATATTCTGGATCCTTATGAATAGCGATGACGATTGAGCGATGTCCGTCTGTCCGTCTGTACGTGAAATCGGTTTTCCCAAGCTCCCAGAAGAGCTAGAGACTTCGTTCTTGGACCGTTGGATTGGAAATGAACTTAAACAGGCTGCTATTGAAATTCAGAAAGATCCGAAGTATGGTTCCAGAGCTGGGAAGCTTACACCTATTTCTCGACGCAAAATTTTTACCAAAAATCAATTATTTTTTTTAATGTTTGTAAATTAAACCTATTTCGTGCTTTAGGGAGCCTCAATGGTCTATTAAAAACTAAAAAAATAAAAAATTTTTTCCAGGGATGGGAAATAAAAAAATTTTTTTTCGGCTTATTCCGTATTTTGTAGTACATGTAGTATCTAAAATTGTTAAAAATTTTAAGTTTTTCTTTAACAAAACCACTTTATACGTCATGAAGATTTGCATTGGCAAAAAAAAATTTTTTGTTTTTAAATTCAAATTTTACTTCCAGGGTTGGGAAATTGCATTGTTTTTATAAGTGAAAGTAATGAAACAGGTCTAGCCAAGCCCCCAGAAGAGATAGAGACTTCATTCTTGGACCGTTGGATTGGAAATGAACTTAAATAGAGTGGTGTTAAAATTCAGATAGATCCGAACTATGGTTCCAGAGCTGGGAAGCTTGCACCTATTTCTCGACGCTAAATTTATACCAAAAATAATTTTTTTTTTTTTAATGTTTGCAAACTAAACCTATTTCGTGCTTTGGGAAGTCTCAATGGTGTATTAAAAACTAAAAATATAAAAAAAAATGTTCAGGGATGGGAAATAAAAATTTTTTTTTCGGCCTATTCCGTATTTTGTAGTACATGTAGTAACTAAAATTGTTAAAAATGTTAAGTTTTTCTTTAACAAAACCTTTTTATACGTCATGAAGATTTGCATTGGCAAAAAGAAAAGAAAATTTTAGATTCAAATTTTGCTTCCAGGGGTGGGAAATTGAATTTTTTTTATACATGCAAGTAATCAAAGAGGCAATCGATGTTGTTGTTTTTTGTTTTTTGCCAACTAAAACAGTCGTATAATTTAGGAAGAACAAAATTGGTATCAAAAATTCAAAAATAAAAAATAAAATTTCGAATCCAGGGATGGACAAGTGCAATATTTTATGGTACATGAAAGTTACCAAAATGGTTGCAAAATTCGACTTTTTCTTAAACAAAACTACTTTATACCTCATGAAGATTTGCATTGATAAAGAAAATTTTAAAAAATTTAAATTTCGCTTCCAGGGTTAGGAAATTGAAATTTTTTTAAACATAAATGTAACCAAAAAGGCAATTGACGTTGTTTTTTTTTTGCTAATTAGAGCTGTTTTATAATTCAGGAAGAACAAATTTGGTATTAAAATCTTAAAAATCAAAATTTCGACTCCAGGTTTGGACATATGATATATTTTATGGTACGTGAAAGTGACCAAAAAGTTTAAAAATAGTATTTTTTTGTCAACTAAAGCTATGTTACGCCTCACTAAGAATTGCATTGGTAAAAAAATAAAAATTCGCTTCCAGAGTTGGAAAATCGAAATACTTTTCGTACATAATAGTACATACATAAATTAAAAATTTTGTGTTTTTAGTGAATTAAAGCTATTTTATATATCAGAAAAAATTAGATTAGTATTAAAAAATTAAGAATTCGGTTCCAGGGTTAGGAAGTTGACATTTTCTGATTCATAAAATCAGCCATTTTATTTGTTATTTTTGATTTTTATGATGAATTATACATACTTTATTTATCAGAAAGAAGTAATCTGGTATTAAAAACCAACAACATTAAAAACCAAAGACGATTCTACGGTTGGACAATTAGAACTTTTTGGGGTACATGAAACGGATTTTTTGTTTTGTTTGTAAATTAAATATATATAATATTTTCGAAAGACGTTCATAGGTATTAGATATAAGAGAAGCCAAAAATTTAGCTTCCTAGCCGAAAAATTTAAACGTTTTCTTAAATATAAAAGTAACCGATAACATTATTTTGATATTTTAATTAAACCTACTTTCTGTTTTGGCAAGAAAGAAAGAAAGAAGAATTACATCTGTGAAGGGTATATAAGATTCGGCACAGCCGAATATAGCGCTTTTACTTGTTTAACAATAGTTTCTAATTTACAAATTGTGAATTCTCAGATGGGTTTCGAAAGTGTGTGCATAAGTTAAGAGCTTGGCGTAATTAACTAGTTGGCAGCAACTACAACAACGTAGGTGTTTTTGGTTGTGTAATTGATATAGCAGCACTAGCATCCTATATTATATATACATATATGAAATTTAACACAAAACATCAGTCTAGTGATCGTCGTCGGCAATTCTTAAGAGATCTAAGCATTGGTTTGTGTCAAAAATATATCGAGCAACGCGCTAGGAATTAGACTTGTGTCGAACTCTTTCATTCGCTCGTTTTTGACAATAACCTATTATCAAACCATTGTAATATAAATGGGTTTGATTAAAGGTTCTTGTTAAAAACGAGCTAATGAAAGAGTTCGGTACAAGTTTACTAAAAATACAAAAATAAATTCACAGTCATCTACATCATCTGCAATACACATTTTTATATACCAAACTTTGAAACTGCAACATCTTCCATACGTCCTTTACAAACAAAAGCTGGTAGTACATAACAGGCGTTTCACGCGAGTTAACGACTTTAGGTAGAACACTCATTCACACACACACACACACACAGTGATAAGTAATGATCATGCATCGTCATGATACAAAAAACACTTTTTCTAAAAGATAATAAAATACAAACATTGCATTGTTCTTAATTTTATGGATATGTAATTGTAAATATTTTCTAAGATACTTTCTCTAATATAACATTACAAAATTATAAGATAAGAAATAAACCATGTTCAATCTTGTTTAACTAACAAAGAAATTACCTAAAAAATAAGATATGTTTTATTACCTAAAAAACAAAGATAGGTTTATCATAATACCTAAATATAAGAAACAAAGAGATGTTTATTCCAATACCTAAATATAAGAAACAAAGATATGTTTATTACAATACCTAAATATAGGAAACAAAGATATGTTTATCCTAATACTTAAATGTAAGAAACAAAGACATGTATTTTTTAGTATTTAAGAAAGATATTTCAAAATTGTAAAGCAGTTTATTATTAGCATAAGAACTAAGAATAACTCATCCGAGTTAAGAAAATAAAATTATTTTTTTAATTCAAAAAAAGTGTAAAACTTTAATTGGCGATCCTGCCAGGAGAATAATTAAAATTATTCTTCAGTAAGCGGACCATTGGAATCCTTGTCACATCAAGGACTCAAGACAACCTTCATAGAAGGAAAATTAAAATCTTCATACGAAGAAGAAAATAGAGAACTGAAACAAAAAGCAACATAAAAAATAACTTATAAATTGTAGTGATAAAAATCAATAAAAGTGTTAGTGAATAAAAAACCTTATGAAAAGAGAAGCAGCTTTCGACTACACACGTCCTTTAGAAGATTTAGAAGAACAAAAAATGGATAACAACAATGTGGAAATCAACATGCTTGTCCAGCAAATGGCAACTCTACAAGCCACTATGCAGAGTATGATGCAGCAACACGCAGCGGAAGTCAGCGCATTAAAATTAGAAATACAACAAATGAGAAACAACCCCCAGGTAAATCCTCAATGGAATCATCCACAACCTGCACCCCAGGAAGAAATTTCGACACTAATAAGAAATGTCAACGAAGTAAAATTAGATGTATTCAAATCACTTCCGACATTTGATGGTGATATTACCAAATATCGAGTGTGGAGAGAAGATACATCTCGAATGATGCATAGCATAGAACCACTAAAAAACACCAGTATCTACTCCCAGGCATTACAAATAGTAAAAACAAAAATACAAGGAGCAGCCGCTCAGGTTTTAGCCAATCATGGTACAATTTTCAATTTCGAGGCCATCAGAGCAAGGCTAGACTACACGTACGCCGATACTCGACCTCTATATGTCTTGCAAGAAGAGATGAAGCGATGCTACCAAGGAAGAAAAACATTGGAAGAATTTCATGATGAAATAAACAAATGCTTAAGTTTAATAATATCAAAAATCACAATGTCCGGATACGGAATAGAAGCCGTTAATGCCATGACAGAACAGGCAAAACAGGACTCTATTCGAGTGTTCATATCTGGAGTTAATAATACATTTGTACAGTCCACACTATACGCAAATGCTCCAGAGGATTTGGAACACGCATATTCTATTGCCCGCACAATAGAACACGATTGCAAGCATCAAAACTTAAAACTATCATACGATACTGCACACACATCAAAAATACAATTAAGTGAGCCACGATTCGAGAGACAACAGTTCCAACCAAATCGAAAAAACCAACCGCGCCAAGAATACAACTTTAACAATCCTCGAAGATACTTCAGCAACCAACGACCTCAGGGATTCAACCCCCAGCAGCAAATCAACAATCACCAACCTCGACCAGAACCAATGGACATTAGTTCAGGAAACACTGCTCAACGACAGCCCACACGTTTCAACAATTCCTACCAAAAACACAACAACAAATCATGGAAGCAACAAGCAAAGCCCAGCGGAAACTTTCATCAACAGAGGAACAACAATATCACCACACAAGATGACACCGATAGTTTGATTGTAGAAACAGGTACTGTAAATAAATTAGTTGTTAAGAATTTAAACTAAGGAATGGGTTGCCCCATATCACAATGTCTGATGAAGAAAGAACATATAATGTATTAATAGACACTGGAGCAACCCATAACTATATAAAAAAAACACTAAAATTAAATTTAAGAAAAAAGGTAAATCCTATTGAAGTTATGTCAATTCATGGAACTTCTATAATAAATTCAAAACAAACCATTAAATTTCTTGACAAAGACATAGACTTTTTCGAGTTAGATAATATAAAAGAAAGCGATTTAATATTAGGATGGCAGGGAATAAGTGCCCTAAATGCCATAATAAATATACAAAACATGACGTTCACAATAAATAAAAACGAAATTAGCAAAGTTAATTATATTATAGGAAATGAATTATATAAAGAAAGAATAGATTTTCTAATGAGGGATAATAATGGCATGGGACCTTTACCCTTTACAACAGCAATTGAAGCCACTATTAGGACTAAGACAGATGAACCCATCTGGACGAAGCAATACCCATATCCCATAGCGGATAACGACTTCGTAAATAAAGAAATTGAAAGATTACTACATGAAGGAATAATTCAACGTAGTAATAGCCCATATAATTCACCCATCTGGACTGTTCCAAAAAAAGGAATAGATGAGACAGGACGACCAAAAAGACGAATGGTCGTAGACTTTTCAAAATTAAATTCTAGTACTATAACGGACAGATATATTATTCCTGATGTAAATATGACTATACAAAATTTGGGTAAAGCCAAATATTTCACAACCCTAGACTTGGAATCAGGCTTCCATCAAATAAAAATTAAGGAGGAAGATAGAGAAAAGACAGCTTTTTGCATAAATGGTGGCAAGTACGAATTTGTGCGTATGCCATTCGGACTAAAAAATGCCCCTTCAATATTCCAAAGATGTGTCGATGATATCCTAAGAGAATATATCGGGAAGTTCGCTTATGTCTACATTGATGATGTACTCATATACTCTTCAACACCAGAAGAACATATGGAACACATTCAAATCATATTTAATGCTTTAAATCAGGCAACACTTAGGGTATCCAATGAAAAATCCAAATTTTTCCAAACAGAGGTCGAATACTTGGGTCACATCATTAAGCATGATAAAATAGCTACGAACCCAGAAAAGGTTGAAACAATAGATAAATATCCTTTACCCCAAACACTCAAAGACTTAAGAGGTTTTTTAGGTATGACAGGTTATTATAGAAAATTTATACAAGGATATGCTAGCATAGCTAAGCCCCTTACAGTTCATTTACGAGGAGATAATGGACAAATTGGAAAGAATAAAAGTGCTACAACAAAAATACATTTAGACGAAGCTGCCATACAAGCATTTAACAAACTAAAAAAATGTTTAAAAGAACAAGTTGAACTTTTTCAACCTAACTACGATAAGCCATTTGAACTGACTACTGATGCATCTAACATAGCTATTGGAGCCGTACTTAGTCAAATGAAGAAACCAATTTTTTTCCTCAGCAGAACATTGAGCAAAACTGAAGAAAATTACAGCACCAACGAAAAAGAGTTACTAGCGATAATCTGGGCACTACAAAAACTGAGAAATTATATTTATGGCACAACAGACCTCACCATTTATACAGATCACCAATCCTTAACTCACGCTATATCTGAAAAAAACCCAAACCCGAAATTGAAACGTTGGAAATCAATAATCGAAGATTTTGGAGCAAAATTAGTATACAAACCAGGACACCAAAATGTAGTAGCTGATGCATTATCAAGACAACAGATTAATGTTTCATCTATAGACACTGTACATTCTGCTGAAAGCTCACATAGCGAAGTTATAAAAAGCGTAACACGTCCATTCAACGCTTATGCACTACAAATAGAACTGGTACCAAATACTAAACTAAAAGAAACACGAACACGTACAATTTTTCCAAATAGGATTAGACATACAATAAATTTTACAAACGAACAAGAATTGATACAAGAATTAAAAAAGGTTTTACAACCACAAAAAACTACTGCCATTCATACTACAATGGAAAATATATTTAAATTTGGAACAATTATAAAGAACACATTTAATGACATAAGATTCGTATATACACAAAGAAAACTAATTGATATTCAAGATAATGATAAACAGATTGAAATAGTAAAAAATATCCACAACAGAGCTCACCGAGGTTATAAAAATAATATAAGAGAAATACTTGAAACACACTACTGGCCAAAAATTGAACAGCATTGTAAAGCATACAATAAAAAATGCAGCCCATGTCTTTTTGGTAGATACGAAAGAAACCCGACAAGAGAACCATTGAAAGATTCAGACATACCAACAGAGCCAGGCGAATATATACATATGGACATTTATTTCAACGAAGGAAAAACTTTTTTAGTTGCCATTGATAAATTTTCAAAGTATATAACTCTGAGAGAACTTGACTCGAGAGAAAATATGAGTAATAAAATTGAAGAATTACTTACAAACAATTACCCGAACTGCACACGACTAATGACAGATAATGAAAAATGTCTCAATACAGCAGCAGTAGAAATGATGTGTACAAGATATGGTATTACAAAAATTAAAACACCAGTATATAGATCAACATCGAACGGACAGGTTGAAAGAGCTCATAGTACAATATCGGAACTAGCCAGGATTTTTAAAATACAAAACGAGACAACGATAGCAGATGAAATTTATAAAACGGTACGGGAAATAAATAATACAATTCATACAGTAACTGGTTTCAAACCTAAAGACATTTTGTTTAATAAGATAAAATACGAAAAAAGTGACATATATGAAAAATTAAAACAAGCATCTGAAAAAACACTACGAAGACTAAATCAAGGCACAAGACACCGAACTTTCTCTGCAAACGAACAAATTTTAGTGAAAATAAAAGGATTAAGAAAAAAGAACGACGCAAGATACATCAAATACATTGTAAAAGAAGATCGTGAGGACACTGTCTTAACTACGAGGGGAGTAATTGTTCATAAAGACAACATAAAGAATTATACAATCCACAAGAATGATTCTCTACCTGATATTACTCGCAGTGGTCATGCCAAAAACAGAAGCAGAACTAAAAATTGAAAATCTGGAAAATCAAAAATACGTCCTAACGAGGACTAATGATGTTTTTCTTTATGATGAATATTCATACCTTTTTCATGTCACAAACATTACAAAAATATTAGAACCATACACAAATATAATGAAATATGTATACGATATAAAAGAAAATTTAGAACTCCAAGTTTTAGTCAACAAAATTGAAGCATTGGCAAGCCAACTTAATGAATATAAACGACATACGAGATCCCTAAATTTTCTAGGATCAGCATTGAAATTTATTACAGGAAATCCAGACCATAACGACTTCATATTGATGGAAACTAAAATAAATGAATTAATAAAAAATAATGAAAAACAACGTCTGATCAACTCAAGGTTTGAAAAATTAATCGATGAATTACAGGGTGAGACATTAGAAAACAATCTAATCATAGAACAGGTACATGACCAACTACTATTACTAGTAAGAACAATTAATGCTGCAAAAAATAAGGAATATTTAACTGAATCCTTAAATTTAGATGATGTAAAAGAAATAATAGAACACGAATTGATATCAGCACCTATAATAAATATTTTTAGAATACGCAGACATACACATAGCTAGGACAGCAGACTTATTTATAGCCATCTATAAATACCCTATATTAAATAATGAATGCAAACTCTTTAAAATCACACCCATAAGCTTTAGGCACGGAAAAATACAATCAGATGACAAAATTGCCCAATGTAGAAAAGACTACGTCAGGGTAAACCTTTGCAAGAACTTTCTAGGAAAAAATATTTGCAGGACGAACAACGAAACGGACACATGCATACTTCCACTTCTCAACAATAGGAATAGTAAATGCATAGTTATTCAGGAATATAACCAGAACTTACTTAAAATTGACGAAGGATTCATATTATTGGATGGCACTCATCAAGTTGACAATATCACAACTACGGGCATAACATTAGTAACGTATACTGACGAAGTTAGGATAGACAATAATACTTATAGGAATATACATGACAGACTTATAGAAGCAATTCATAAAAAGCATGATGAGGATTTTGAGATCATGAAAATATTAATGTCGGACCGTAACAACGCATTTAATAATATTGACTCACTAAAAAAATTAATCATACCATATGAAGAACATCCTATACGTTCAACTTTTTATACATTAATTTTCATAATTATAATACTCAGTACATTTTACATAGGACTCAAAATATTCAAGTATGTACTAATATATAAAAGAAAACAAGCAGAACAAAATTTTAGAATTTATTATAACCAACAAGTTGAAAGAATTAATAGAGATCGGGACGCTCTCGTTTAACCCAGGGGAGAGTTAACGACTTTAGGTAGAACACTCATTCACACACACACACACACAGTGATAAGTAATGATCATGCATCGTCATGATACAAAAAACACTTTTTCTAAAAGATAATAAAATACAAACATTGCATTGTTCTTAATTTTATGGATATGTAATTGTAAATATTTTCTAAGATACTTTCTCTAATATAACATTACAAAATTATAAGATAAGAAATAAACCATGTTCAATCTTGTTTAACTAACAAAGAAATTACCTAAAAAATAAGATATGTTTTATTACCTAAAAAACAAAGATAGGTTTATCATAATACCTAAATATAAGAAACAAAGAGATGTTTATTCCAATACCTAAATATAAGAAACAAAGATATGTTTATTACAATACCTAAATATAGGAAACAAAGATATGTTTATCCTAATACTTAAATGTAAGAAACAAAGACATGTATTTTTTAGTATTTAAGAAAGATATTTCAAAATTGTAAAGCAGTTTATTATTAGCATAAGAACTAAGAATAACTCATCCGAGTTAAGAAAATAAAATTATTTTTTTAATTCAAAAAAAGTGTAAAACTTTAATTCGCGCCGTGCGTTCTATGCGTTTCATACTTCAGACGCGTTTTTCAACTCAAGTTACATGCAAAGCGTTTTATGCGTCAATGTTTATGTTTTGATCAGCTGTAGTTTAATATTCACAAAAGTTAATTTTGCTAAAATGTTAAATAATATTTCTGTACAATAGCAATCTTTTGTTGTATAAAAATTCGTAATTTTTAACGGCATTAATTAACTTCTCATCCATTGCACTTTAATATTATTATCTGTGTTTAACCTACCTTGTTTAATATATTGCAAAATTAATAAACATAACAGAGATGGTAGTTATTACGTAAAATAAATCGATAAATTATATGAATATTTGTTTGAAAAACAATTGTGATAAAATAACTATTTCAATGCATTTCACTCTTGAAAATATTAGTAATCTTTATTGCGACAGTGTTTTCTTATTAAAAACGTTTTATTATAACAAAAATGAAAAAATAATAATCCACGACAGAAACAAATTAATCGATAACATTGAAAATGTAATATAATTTGTCATCCCTGGCTATCAAAAACAGCTGCCATTTTTACAAGACGCGTGCTGCGCGTACAAAAGTAGATCTACTTTACGCGTCAAGCGTTCTACGCGTTTTGTCATGTAACTTGTTACATACAATTACACTAGTTCTACTTTTTTGACAGACGCTTATAACGCGTAGACGCGTGAAACGCTTGTTATGTACTTCCAGCTAAAGGACAAAAGCGGTTGCACTCCAGTAGTAGGAAGTTGTTATGTGTGCTCTCAGCTACGTTTGAAGCATAGAAAAACCCGTAAAGTTTGTACTGGCTGTTCCAAGCCAATCTGCAGTCAACACTCGACCAGTATGATCAAACTGTTCGATAAATTTACAATAAAATGTTATTTCTGTTTTTGATTTTTTATGTTTCTGTTTTCAAACTAGATGCAATAAATTGTTTTTGTTTTTAACTTATGCAGATTTTTTTTATTTATGCAAAGCTACTAAAAACTTCAAATAATATACTTGCAATGACCGTTTTCTCATATAAAGCGCGTACAGGTACCTGGCTACCTTGGTGCGCTGTAAAGGGTGTTTAAAATAAAGTCGTCTCTCAAGAAATAAAAAAAATTGGGCTCGCGGCTGCATAATAACTAAATAATTTTAAAGTTAGTAGTTCTCCAAAAATTTCAAATATGCAAGTTATCATTTTAAATTACAAAACTTTGATTGAAGCCGCCAAAGGCACCCGGGGACCTTGGTGCGCACATAAGGGCTAAGTAAGCTTTGACAGTTCAACATCACAAAAACAAAAATTCAATAAGAGCAAAAAACTGTTTACATTCTTAACGCTGCCACCTGGTTAAGTGCGCCATGAATAAGAGGGTTTGAACTTTTCAAAATTATGGTTAAAGTCTCGATAATCTCAGCACACAAAATCTTAATATTGATGATTCTGTTAATGTAGTTTTTCAAAAATAAATACATCAATTAGCGACACTTTACAATCAAATTTAAGTGTATCTCTTTCGTTTTGTGTTTTACTTTAGCTTTTCATAAACAAACTCATAGCTACAAATCTTGTACATGTAATTTTCATTTTATGCTTTCGTAAAAAGTGATTTTACTGTAACGCTATTCTAATGGTAGGAACACAACTGGAACGAACGACGAATTTCGTTCAGTATGAAGAATTCGCTGGTAAAAATTCACTCTATAAATTCGTCGTATGAAACACAATAACGACGAATAAATTAAAATAATGAACAACAAAAATTGCACATTTTTTTTAAATCTTTGTAATCCCCTGATGATTGTTTAGACATTCAATAATTACCCCTGGTGGTGTAAATTTTTTCGAGAACAAGTTCTTTTTTGTAATTATTTTCTGAAAATTTTTTTCTGTAAATAAATTACTCTTTGCATTTAACAGCTGATGGGGTGTCCACATGAAAATGTAGGAAATAGCAAGAAATACTATATTATAAAAATTTTTCAAAATTAATAAAAATTCGTCCGAATGATAAATTTTTGTGAATTAGTGAATGCATTTTTAGTATGCACAGAAAATGTTCGTGCCACATGCAACTATACACTAGCAAACTATGTTTTTCCACAAAAAACCAGTTTAAATATATGAAACCTTGGTGACTTGATTACTTTTTTGTTCGTCGTTCGCTGACGAAACAATTAGAAATAGAACGACGAATTTTGACCAACACCACTATTGTGTGCATTTTCATATACAACAATTTGTTTTATATTTGGCGACGAATATTCGCGACCAAAAATTCGTCGTTCGCCACAGTTGTGTTCCTAGCATAAGAATGATAAAAAATGTTTCGTTTTGCTTCTGGTTTTGAAACCAACGTAGTTTAAGAATTTTTTGCGCTATGCCTGTAGTAACAACATTTTAAAGCTAACAATAAAGCAAAAGAATGAAATTTTGAACAAACTTAAAGTGGCATACCTATGAAAATGATTTGCAATAAATACAAAGTTCATTAATCAAAAGTATGTGGAATTAAAAAAATGGGCAGCAATTAAAGAAGAGCTCCCGAGTATTTCAAAATATAAAAGTGTCTGTAAAAGTGGTTTATTAAGCAGGTGTCTGCAGTTCAAAAAACACACATTCCGTGTGTAATTTCTTCAATATGCACATGGGAACCCATAAAGTATATATATTATGGATCCTTATGAATAGCCATGACGATTGAGCGATGTCCGTCTGTCCGTCCGTCTGTACGTGAAATCGGTTTTCCCAAGGCCCCAGAGGAGCTAGAGTTCTTGGACCGTTGGATTGGAAATGAACTTAAAGAGAGTGCTATTGAAATTCAGAAAGATCCGTAGTATGGTTCCAGAGCTGGGAAGCTTACACTTATTTCTCGACGCAAAATTTATACCAAAAATCAATTATATTTTTTAATGTTTGTAAATTAAACCTATTTCGTGATTTGAGGAGCGTCAATGGTCTATTAAAAATTAAAAGAATAATAAAAATTTTCCAGGGATGGGAAATTAAAAATTTTTTTTCGGCCTATTCTATATTTTGTAGTACATGTAGTAACTCAAATTGTTAAAAATTCCAAGTTTTTCTTTAACAAAACCACTTTATACGTCATAAAGATTTGCATTGGCAAAAAAAAAAAAAAAAAAATTTTTTTTAAATTCAAATTTTGCTTCCAGGGGTGGGAAATTGAATTTGTTTTTTACATGAAAGTAATCAAACAGGCAACTGATGTTGTTTTTTTCCTAACTAAAACTGTCTTATAATTTAGGAACAACAAAATTGGTACCAAAAATTCAAAAATAACATAAAATTTCGAATCCAGGGATGGACAAGTGCAATATTTTATGGTACATGAAAGTTACCAAAATGGTAAAAAATTTGCAATTTTTCTAAAATAAAACTACTTTATACCTCAAGATAAAGTAGTTAATGATAGTAGTTAGTGATAAAAAAAACAAAAGAAATTAAAATTTCGCTTTCAGAGTTGGAAAAATTAAATTTTTTTGGTACGTGCAATATTTTGTAGTACATGTAATAACTAAAATGGTTGCAAAATTCGAGTTTTTCTTAAACAAAACTGAAGAATGAACATGAAAATTTGCATTGATAAAGAAAATTTAAAAAAATTTGAATTTCGCTTCCAGGGTTGGGAAATTGAATTTTTTTTCTTTATGTAACAAAAAAGGCAATTGACGTTGTTTTTTACTAATTAAAACTATTTTTTAGTTCAGGAAAAACAAAATTGGTATCAAAAATTAAAAAAAAAAAATAAAAATATTGATTCCAGGGTTGGATAACTGCAATATTTTGTGGTACATAAAAGTGACCTAAGTGGTTACAAATATTAAGTTTTTCTTAAATAAAACTATTTCATGTCTCATTAAGAGTTGCATTGGTAAAAAAAAATTAAATTTCGTTTCCAGGGTTGGGAAATTGATATATTTATTCTGCATAAAAGTAACCAAAAAGACAATTGACGTTGTTTCTTTTTGCTAATTATAGCTGTTTTATAATTCAGGAAAAACAAAATTGGTATTAAAATTTTAAAAAATCAAAATTTCGACTCCAGGGTTGGACAAATGAAATACTTTATACTACATAAAAGTGACCAAAAAGTTTAAAAATTTTAATTTTTTTGTAAAACTATGTTACACCTCACTAAGAATTGCATTGGTAAAAAATAAAAATCCGCTTTTAGAGTTGGAAAATCGATATATATTTGGTACATAAAAGTACCCACATAAATTCCAAATTTTGTGCTTTTAGAGAATTAAACCTATTAGATATTTCAGCAAAAATTAAACTGGTATCAAAAAATTATAAATTCGGTTCCAGGATTGGAAAATCGAAATACATAAAATAACCATAAAAGTTCCCAATTTTGGTTTTTTTCAGTGACTTAAACCCATTTTATACTTCGCTAAGAATTAAATTGGTTTTAAAAATTTTAAAAACTAAAAACTTGGTTCCAGGGTTGGAAAATCGATCTACTTTTGGTACATATAACTACATACATAAATTCCAAATTTTGTGTTTTTAGTGAATTAAACTTATTTTATATATCAGAAAATATTATATTAGTATTATAAAATTACAAATTTGGTTCCAGGGTTGGAAAATCGACATTTTCTGATTCATAAAAGCAGCTATTTTATTTGATATTTTTATGATCAGTTATACTTACTTTACACATATATCAGAAAGAAGTAAACTGGTACTAAAAACCAACAAAATCTAAAAGACGATTGTATGGTTGGACAATTAGAACCTTTTGGGGTACATGAAACGGATTTTTTGTTTTGTTTGTAAATTAAATATATAAAATATTTTTGAAAGGCGTTCATAGGTATTATATATAAGAAAAGCCAAACATTTAGCTTCCTAGCCGAAAAATTTAAAAGTTGTCTTAAATATAAAAGTAACCGATAACATCATTTTGATTTTTTAATTAAACCTACTTTCTGTTTTGGCAAGAAAGAAAGAAAGAAGAATTACATCTGTGAAGGGTATTTAAGATTCGGCACAGCCGAATATAGCACTTTTACTTGTTTTCTTTTGATTTGAGTTGTTATTTATTTGAAAAAATAAATTAATATAATTTTTTCGAATTATTAAAAATTTTTTTTAAAGGTATGATTAAAAATTTTATATCAAGAATGCCGAAATACAAAATATCTTTGCAAGAATTTAGATATACATTTTTTTAAAGTTCCAGTGATACCACTATGTCTGCGTAAACGCTGGTTAGAAGCATGTTGTTTAAATGAAGAAGATTTACTAAAAGAACCATATACAAATACATATGCATAAAAAATATTTATATATATATATATATATATATATATATATATATATATATATATATATATATATATATATATATATAATTTCTGTTATTTTAAAATGAATTAAAAACATTTATTGCAAACACACTCACACAAATAATGCAGGGACAAGAATAGTCTCCCTCAGTAGAAAGGATATTACTTTTTAGGAATAATCGCTAAAACGAATGTTCTTAGACAACAAGAAGCTGATTAATCAGTTCTCGAAAATGAGTCATACTTCATCCGAAATGCAAGTCATAAAAACTTTTTCAGAAGAGTTGTGGCTGAGGAACATTTTCTCTCGAAATAATTTTCGAATAAAAAGGAAAGGAGTAAAAAGAGACTCCATAATTTCATAAAGTGTTGGCTCGAATAATGCCACACTGTAAAAAGTTGAGATAAAATATAATTAAATATCGTCATAAATCATTAAAAAAATCTTTTACTTTTATTAACTGATTATTTAACAAATTTTTCTATAAATTTATCAAATAAACTTATAATAAACGTAAAATATTAGTCTGATTATAGATTGGTTGATATAATAAAATTGTGTCAAGTCGCTGTAGTACCACGGTACCAACGAGGTCGGAAATGTACCATAAAAAGTACAATTGTACCATGTTTTCCATCTGTGACATATATTTGTCTATGCTACTATTCAAGGTATACATATACATAAATACAAAGTATTTCCACTTGCCTTTATTAAATTTTAATAAGGATTTTTGAAGTTTATTTTTCTACATCATATTGAATATGACGTTGCCACATTATAAAAAAAATTTTGTTTATTTGGAAATTTTTAAATAAAATCTGTAATACATATATATATATATATATATATATATATATATATATATATATATATATATATATATATATATATAAATATATATATATATATATATATATATATATATAATTATATATATATATATATATATATATATATATATATATATATACATATATGTATTTTAAATGAAATTTATTTGTTCGTGGTCAAGCAATGTCTCTATGCATTTCATTGGTGCTTTACCAAATCATCAGTAGACTTTAACCATGATTTGGTAAAGCACCAACGAAATGCATATAGGCATTGCTTGACCACCAACAAATAAATTTCATTTAAAATAGTGTTGTGACAACAATATGTCAAATAAAAAATTTCATATATATGTACATATATAAGTTTTTCCATTTGTCTAGCAATTTCGTTAATTAAATTGTATATACTAAACTTCATTCCTTGATCTCTAACTTATTTAAATTTCAAGGTGTCCAGTTCAGCAATTTCCAAAATAATGGCCTCTTTAGTACCAAGCCACATTTTCATGAGATCACGGACAAAGTACCATTATAATATATTATACCATGGTATTTAACTATTATTATATCCCCTCTCTTTTAACATATTTCATTGTATTACCTCATTTTAAATTTAAACATACTGAACGTACAACATTGATAGAATATCCCGCTCAAAATCTCATTGTGAATCGTTTTTGCATATTGACCGAGAGAAAAATTTCATTTTGAGGTTTTGAACATAAACATTTTGCAATATTTTGCTTAAATAATTTAATAAAAGCTATATAAAATGTAAAAAATATAGAAAACTACGAAAAATCCAAGTTTCTATGCATTTCCAGAAGAAATAAAGTCATTGTGTTGCTTTGCATTGAAGCAAAAATATTGAAACCATTACATTGATCAATAAGACAATTTAACAAAATCACGACAAGATTTTTATAATAAATTAATTGGCAAACGGATTTTAATCATTGTTAATTATGACATCGATGCAATTAAAAATTTTAACAACTCAAATGAAAAAAAAACGGGTAACTTAAAATGATATGGTAACTTAATTTTTATGGGAATGTCAGAATCCTTAAAATTGTCAGAAAATTATTTTAAATTTAATAGCTCACAGTGGCAGTACCTTGTTTTATTATACCATGCATCATATTGAATATGACGTTGCCACATTATAAAAAATAATTTTCTTTCTTTGGAAATTTGTAAATAAAATCTGTAATACATATACATATGTATATATGTAATACATATACATATGTATTACATATGTATATATACATATACATATTTATATATACATACATACAAGGCGAATTCATACCAGGTGGCCTTAGTTCAGGGGCCAAATTACCGCATTCGATATCGATCGAAATTTCTATACAATTTAAATACAAATTTCGTTCGATATCGAATGCCATAATTTGCCTCCAGAAATTGGTGATCAGCTGTTACCAAGGCAAAATTATTGAACTGTTTAAGTGTTCTTCTGGTTTTTCGTTTTTGTGTGCGACCATTGTTCTTTCCAAAGCATTTCATTTGACAGTTCAATAAATTTTACACAGAGTTGCATAAGTGTTTTCACCTTGTATGAATTCGCCTTGCATACATATTTATAGATCTAAATTTTATTAAATACTTGTCAATTTTTTGTTTAATTTCTGTTTTTATATGTATTAAAAAATGGCACCGTCATGATGTAAAAAGCACGTTTTGTTCATTTAAATCAAGAGTGCCCAAGCCCTATGCGCTCGGTGCTCATTTGCTTTTGTAAAAGCGCTTAGCTATAGGCTGTGTGTTTTAATACTCACATGCAGCACACAGCACAAGCAATACGAAATACACAAACACCTTTGTCTTATTGTTATAACCTTCACAAAAAAGTGAAAGGGTATATGTATATAGGTTTATCATTCCGTGTGTAATTTCTTCGATATGCACATGGGACCCCATAAAGTATACATATTCTGGATCCTTATGAATAGCGATGACGATTGAGCGATGTCCGTCTGTCCGTCCGTCTGTACATGAAATTCGGTTTTCCCAAGCCACCAGAGGAGCTAGAGACTTCGTTCTTTGACCGTTGGTTTCGAAATGAACTTAAATAGAGTGCTATTGAAATTCAGAAAGTTCCGAAGTATGGTTCCAGAGCTGTTAAGCTTACACCAATTTCTCGACGCAAAATTTATACCACAAATCAAACAGGCAACTAAGCCTGTTTTTTGCTAACTAAGCCTGTCTTATAATTAAGGAAGAACAAAATTGGTATTAAAAATTCAAAAATAAAATTTCGAATCCAGGGATGGACAAGTGCAATATTTAATAGTACATAAAAGTGACCAAAATGGTTAAAAATTTCATATTTTTCTTTAAAAAAAATTACTTTATACCTCATTAAGCGTTGCACTGATAAACAAAAAATTAAAATTTCACTTCCAGGGTTGGGAAAATGAAAGTTTATTTTGGTACATGCAATATTTTGTAGTACATGTAATAACCAAACTGGTTACAAAATTTGAGTTTTTCTTAAACAAAACTACCTTATAACTGATGAGGACTTGCATTGATAAAAAAAATTTTAAAAATTAAAATTTCTCTTCCAGGGTTGGGAAATTTAATTTTTTTTATACATAAAAGTAACCAAAGAGGCAATTGACGTTGTTTCTTTTTGCCAACTAAAACTATTTTATATTTTAGGAAGAACAAAATTGGTATCAAAAATTTCCAAAAAAAAATCAAAATTTCGAATCCAGGGTTGGACAAGTGCAATATTTTATAGTTCATGAAGGTGACCATGGTTGAAAGTTGTAAATTTTTCTTAAATAATACTACTTTATACCTCATAAAGAGTTGGATTGGTAAAAAAACCAGAAAAAAAAATTTAAATTTCACTTCCGGGTTGGGAAGTTTAAAGTGTTTTTGGTACTTGCAATATATTGTAGTACATGAAAGTGGCCAAAATGGTTGCAAATATTCTTAAATAAATCGACTTTATACCTAATGAAGACTAGGATTGGTAAAAAAACAATTCAAATTTCGTTTCCAGGGATGGGAAATTGAATTTTTTTTTACATAAAAGTAACCAAAAAGGCAACTAACGTCGGTTTTTTACTAATTAAAACTATTTTTTAGTTCAGAAAAAACAAAATTGGCATCAAAAATTAAAAAAAGTCAAAATATAGATTCCAGAGTTGGATAACTGCAATACTTTGTTGTACATGAAAGTGACCAAAAAAGTTAAAAATATTAAGTTTTTCTTAAATAAATCTTTTTCCTGCCTCATTCCAGGGTTGGGAAATAGAAATAAAGAAAAGTAACCAAATAGGCAATTGACGTTGTTGTTTTTGATAATACAAACTATTTTATAATTCAGGAAGAACAAAATTGGTATTAAAATCTTAAAAAATCAAAATTTCGACTCCAGTGTTGAACAAATAAAATATTTTATGGTACGTGAAGGTGACCAAAAAGTTTAAAAATTTAATTTTTTTTTGACAAGTAAAACTATGTTACATCTTATAATTAAACCTACTTCCTGTTTTAGCAAGAAAGAAAGAAGAAGTACATCTGTGAAGGGTATTTAAGATTCGGCACAGCCGAATATAGCACTTTTACTTGTTTTGTTTGCCAAAAGTGGGTAAACTTAAAAATGATTCTTAATATTTCCGATATTCTATAACGCTAAAAACATTTTTTAAATACATGATACTACTAGTGAGTAGTACCACTTGCACATGACGTAGATGGTTGAAAATCAGTACTGACCCGTTCTGCTCGTGTGATGATTATAGAATATATTCCACTCCAAAAAAATAATTCATTTTTAGTCAGTTTCTACGCCTCAGATTTATTCGGTTATTCTGAAAAATGTTCATGGTTAACCACGATACTATTTTTTATGTCAGTCACAGTAACGGATAAAAATGCCTGTTAACAACTTCGCCGACAAAACCAGTATTGCACCGGAACTGGAAAGGAGGGGATAGCATTGAGGAGACCGATGAAGAAACAAGATAATATAAAGAACTCGTTTGCAGCCAATTTTTGCCACAGGGCCGACGAAGGAGGGCGCTGTTACTCTGCTCATTAGTACTTAATACGGTGCTATGCCTTCGTCACTGAAAGAGGCCGACAACAAATAACAAAACGATGAACTAATAGTGATCAGAAGAATTCGACCATATTCATGACCAAGCACGGAGTGGAACTCGGGACTTTTGGCTTTATAGTTGGATGCAGTAGTTAATACGATTTATCGTTATTTTGACAATTTTGGGTGCTTAAAGTATCATCTCGACGATAGGACGATTTAATTATGGCTGACTTTCAAGGAATCAATTAATGCATGCCATTCAAAACGTCGTCGATAAGTCTTAGAAATGCTGTATAAATGAAATCGGTGCAAAATCGGCTTCAAAGTTAACAACAATGTTGCGCAATTTTGTACATTAGGATGATCTAAGTTTAACAACAGAACTGAATACAAACATTGAATTGATGCGTTTTAGAAGTCAGTCCATAAACTGATTCCGCGTTACTGATTGCAAATAACTTACACTGCGCTTACAATATACATTTTTGCTATTAAATTACTTTCAAAGTAATGATGAAAGCCACACAACGGAAATATACATATAACAAATTTATATGGTCAAATGGAAAAACTACTTAAGGCTAATAAGCAGGGACATAACCGTTATAACCAATATTTGAAAAATCCTCAAATAATAACAATTCATCACGAATTTTTAAAACCTGCTCTCTGAATAATAGTTACAAGTAACCAATATTTTTTTGGTCTTTGATAACCATTATAGTTTGTTTTTTTTTTGTACTACAAAATATTACACTTGTCCAACCCTGGATTCGAAATTTTGATTTTTTTTTTAATTTTTGATACAAATTTTGTTCTTCCTAAATTATAAAATTATTTTAGTTAGCAAAATAACAACGTCAGTTGCTTTTTTGGTTACTTTAAGGTATAAAAAAATTTCAATTTCCCACACCTGCAAACGAAATTAAATTTTTTTTTAACAATGCAAATCTTCATGATGTATAAAGCGGTTTTATTTAAGAAAAACTTAAAATTTTTAACCATTTTAGTTAATACATGTACTACAAAATACTGAATGTGCAAAAAAAACTTTTACATTCCCACCCCTGAAAATTGTTTTTTTGATCTTTTTAGGTTTTAATAGACCATTGAGCCTTCCCAAAGCATGGAATAGGTTTAATTTACAAACAAGCAAAAAAATTATTGGTTTTTGGTATTAATTTTGCGGCGAGAAATAGGTGTAAGCTTCCCAGCTCTGGAACCGTATTTCTCTGAATTTCAATACCACTCTATTTAAGTTCATTTCCAATCCAACGGTCCACGAATGAAGTATCTAGCTGTTCTGGGGGCTTACGAAAACCAACAGACAGACGGACATCGCTCAATCGTCATCGCAATTCATAAGGATCCAGAATATATATATATATATATATATACATATATATATATACATATATATATATATATATATATATATATATATATATACATATATATATATATATATATATATATATATATTTTATGGGGTCCCATATTAATATCGAAGAAATTACACACGGAATGACAAACATATATATACCCTTTCACATTTTTTGTGAATTGTATAATAATAATCTTTCATAATGCTTATGGCAGGACTACAATTTTCTGGGTAATTTATAATTATTATTACAAGACCAAATTTTTTTCAGTTATTTTTTCCATAACCTATTGCATATTTAAAAAATAATAACAGTTATTTCGGGTCCCTGCTTTTAAGTTTATTTCATTAAAAAAATGTTAACAAAATATTAAATATTTTTTATACGAACCACTCCGAGCTTAATCAATATAACATTATGTTATAATTATTATTGTAGACGCATCGTCAAGAATTAATAAGTGGAGTCATATTGTAATATAGAGTATATTTGAGCTCAGATTTTAAGAAATATGTGCATTTAAGGAATTTTGCTTTTCTGGTAAAATTTATTTTGAAATGAACGCAATTGAGTATAAAAAAGAAACGGCAATAGTAATAACTTCGTAGCTACTAATATTAATTATGTCAGACGCGTCATTCGTAAAGGATTTTGTTTTAAGTGTTTCCAAAGTATTTTGTTGGTGTAGAGTACAATGTTTTTGCAAATGCAATGATGCAAGACTAGTTGCACAAGACTGTGAATAGGTCTAATGGATATAATGTCTCTATTTTGCAAATTCAATCATGCAAGACTATTTGCACAATAATGCGAATAGGCTTATTATATTAAATGGTTCAGATATATCGACAATATCTTAATATTTTTAACCCTTTTGATACTGCTGTAGTTGGTCGTAATAATATTGCACACCCAAAAGGACATATTTATTTTGGTATTTCTGGGGAAGTTAAGTTCTATTTATAAAGCTTTTTTTCGTTTGACTCCTTACTAAATGCTCATAAGCTTGAAATATTTATGTTAAAAAGAAAAATTAAAAGCTTCCTGCCTAATAACAAGTACATAATGTTCAAAGTCAGCCAAAGAGCAGTTGCAAAATCATCTGTATATGTATGTTTTCAACTATTGTTGCCAAAGCTTTTGCAAAAAAACATATTATGTGCGATTCTCCGCAATGTCCACGCATCATCCCCCTTGACAAAACGTACAAGAAAATCTCAAAAACGGATAAAGGCAAAAGACTCAAGTAATGGTACATATTTTTCCAAAGATGCGAAACATTATACAAAATAAATTAAAAATACCGAAAATACGGCACATTAACAACTAAAAATAAAAGCATAAAAATAAACTATTTTAAATTTTGGTAAAACAATAAGTGAAAATAAAGTTGGACCAGTGAAGTTATTAAAGTAAAAAATTTTAAAGCAATAAATAGACAAAGCATTTTAAAAATTTATGAGCATGTACTCGTATACATGCATAAATAAGTACGTACATACACATGTACATATGTATAAACATATGCACATATGGATGTGCGTACCCTGCAGTAAATGTCAATGGTGAAAATGTGCTGACTTACTATTGACATAGTCGTACTAGTGACTATAATACCCCAGACAATCATATTTTCTATAGACATTTAACAAGTGCGTGCCATTGAAAATCCACTACTGACATTGGCACTAGTGATTCACTAGTACATTTTAGTAATTCTAGTCTACACCTTTGATACTTTTCTGGTAGATGTCGATAATGAAAATGCATAGTTTGTTAGCTTTTGGAGTTTTATTAAAAAAATAAAAAATAAAAGACTAAAAGGCATTAATTTTGTTTATATATTTTGACAAAATATTAGGTACTTATTCATTTCAGTTATCTGCCTCAGCCACAATTTTTTTCTCACTAAAAGCATATCTACATAAAAGCCTAAACACTTTATGGACAATGCCACCAAACAGTCACCAACATAGTAGACAAAAGTGGTGACTTGGGGACACTCGCCCCTACGTTTTCTTCGGGTTGCATATAGTATATTTATCTTAAATAGTGCACTTGTGTTTACGCGTGCAACTAATATAATTTTATAGGAGAATTGAAAAAATCATAAGCAATTATGTTTGATAAACCGTGAACTTCAGTGTTCGACACTTCGTAACATGTTGTGGCGGTTGCGTATACTGTCGAAAGATTTTAGATTCTAGATAAAACTTTTGCAAAACATGTTTAGGAAATTTCAAAGTGAAAATTGCTATGGACCTCCAGGAGTTGAACAATTCTGTAATAAAGTTTTTTCTGTTTAAATTCAGTCTGATAAAATGCGCAGTCGTACGGAAATGGTAACTACTACTTTCGTTGATTCGGAAGAAGACTACAGCGATGATGATGATTCCGAGGAAGACTGGAGACCTTCGGCTTCCAACAAGAATGGTAAAAAACAAAAAAATCAAAAGTATGCTGGTGCTGCCACTAAGAAGGGACGAAAGCGTAAAAGTGCCACAACTATAGGCAATAAAAATTCTAAACGAAAAGTTGCTAACGAGAGCAGCGATGACGATGAATTAAATGAGCCGAGTGATGACGACTATGAAAACGAGGATTTTGAAACGATATCTGGAACATCATCAAAAAATAAGTCGACAACTTTACCGCCAGCAAAACAGTTTGCTGATCAAAATTCCTCCATTTCCAGTAATGATGACACCGAAGATGACATTTTCAATTTATTGGTTTACGTCAAGGACTTGGCGGGAGTAGATCTTAATAAAAACAATCGCTTATGTTTGTGGCGTAAGGATAATAATAATTTGCTTCAGAAATATATACGAGTTAAAACGTCACCAGAAGAATTTATTTTTACTCCAAGCTCTGTGGTGAGTTATTGTAATTCTGTAACTATCATGCCTACAAAAACAATCAGTGATCACCTTCTTGAATGAAGTTATAGGTACAAAGTATATATTAAAGAGAATGAGATTATTCCCATTAAATATGTATCACCGCACACAAACACAATATTTCGACCTATACATTTTTTTCATTTCATTATGGATATGTAGGTATTAGAATAAAAATATGTTGCAAAAACCATATGTTTGCGATGTTGTTAACCCGCATTTTATTCGTTATTGTTACTGACTGTACGCGACTTATGTCTTCACATAAGAAGTAGCAAGTGGTTAACCTCAGAAGAAACGTAAATCTATACAATTGTCTGAGGTGTTGAAGTTGACTTGTACAAGGGAGACGCGAAACTCTCGAAAGAGAGTAGACCAAAACCACACGTATTTTGTTGGTAGAAAATTACGAGCCAACGTCAAAATCAAGAAAGAAGAAGCATCATTAGCAAGGTAGATTTAAGAAAATATTATTTTATGTGGCTGTAAATAAACTTTTGGCAGTAATTCGGCACGTACACAATAGACAACTACGCTACTGAGAGTACCTGGTAAATCTGCCTTGATCAGTGGCCTGGAGTTAGAGTGCTTTGCGACTCCTATCATTATATGTAGATGTGTTTTGGTATGAATAACATTTGGCAAGACAGTGGCAACATGACATTGTCTTCGACGATGAATGTATAACATGTCGTCTGTCAAATGGGTTGCCTTAGCGACAATTTTATAGAAATCATCGATCGCGACTATACGTTATTATAACAACAATGTCGTACGTTTTGTCTTCAGTATAATATATTTAACAACAACGTCACTGTTTTGTCCTTAGGAAAGTGTTGTTGGGGACAATTTGAGCGACAATGCCCCTCATTTTGTCTAGAAGAGTCATTACCGATCAGATATGAAACTGTATAAATGGTCGTCGAAGATCGCGTGATGGATATTTTCCTTTATGTAGTCCTCAACGAAGTTGTTAGGGAACATGGCATTTTGTAAAGGACAAAGCATCCCGTCTTGTGTGACTTCGCCACTGTTTGTATAAAAATTTTGTCGATGATTTATTTGGAGCTGTCTTCAGTTTGTCTTCTTCGATATAATATTGTCTTGTACCCTTCGTTAAATATGTCTTAAAGTGTCCACTGGGATAGTGTGTTAAGCTCAATTTATTCGTATCTTGACGAAACAGGATATTAAAAGACATCTGGGCATTTCCTCCGGATAATCAAACAACCAAAAAAACAAATATCATAAATATTGTTAAAATTTCATTATTTCATATTAAATAAAATAGTCTATTTCTTGTTATAAGTTGCTACACATTATAAATTGAGTATTTGAAGATATTTATGGGAAAATGCATGGTGATAACAATAAAAACAACATATGGAAACATCGTACGATCGCGGCCCGTACGTTCGCGGCCGGTACTTAAGCCAATTAAACAAAAACCAATAGAGATATTTTACAGTCTAAATAATGGATAGAGACCTACATTAATACACTTTTAAGATAAATTAATCACTCTTCAATATTGCATTCCATTTCGCAGATTTTTATATTTCACTACTGTCAGCCAAAGTTGACTTCTATTTTGCGTACGTTCGTGACCACATGTTTATAACTATTATTATGAAAACTTAAATTCCAAAATGCTATCGAATCGCAAAAAAAATTCTAGGAAAAGTTTCGTTTTATATATTCTTTGTACATCAAAAACGTACGAATGTACGTTCGTGACCCCAGGAAATGCCCATCAGTAGTTTCATGGAAAAGAAATAAAAAATTTTAATATAAGATTTACAAAAAAACTTCAAAAGTGGTAAATGTTTCGAAAAACAGCAGAATGCAGATAAATCTGTACATTTGGCAACGCTGGTTGCAACGAATATGGAACTTTTGAACTACTACATGGATTTGCGTGAAAATGAAATGGACGCAGAGGAGAAGTCAGACTTCCAGAATTGACGCTTTTAAGATTTGAGCTGAACCAGCAGTGGTGAAAGTTGACTACCAAGGGTATTAACATTTTCGTATGGCTTGCAACTTTCGTAAATAGTGATCGAATTGTAAAATTTGAAGCGCATTCGATTTTACTAGAGACATTTCACTTCCAAATTTTAGATTTTTTCTCTCGATTTCTTTTGGTTTTTTATTTACAACTATATTATTAAGCAGCTACATTTATTTAAGGCAAACTAACTAATGAAACATTATTTATGGATTTCTAAGACACCCTGTGGAAAGTTTTCCATGGGCACCCAAACTCAAAATAAATTTTGATGATTGACTGCTTTCGACTAGACTTGTGTCGAATTCTTTCATTCGCTCGTTTTTGACAAGAACCTACGATCAAACCCATTTAAATTACATTGGTTTGAACATTGGTTCTTGCCAAAAACGAGCGAGTGAAGAGTTTAACACAAGTTTATTTTCGACCACTTTTAAATGTTGGGTATATGACCAAAATAAAAAAAGATCGTTAAATATATCTGCAAAGCACCACTTACAAATTGAAAAAATTAATGTTTCTAATAAAAATTTTTACAATCTAAAATTTGTTAAAGTGGATGATTTCCTAGCAACATTTTAAAGTTTTGATTGAAAACTTTTTTGTGACTATATTTCAAAGCTTTACTTCCGTATTCCACAAATTGAACTCAGATGCTTTATGAAAAGTTATAACTAAATAGCCAAAACAATTCAAGGGAAAAATAGTTAAAATTTTAATTTGGAAGTGAAATATTTATCTCCTAAGCCACAGGGTGACCAAATTCGAGGTTAGGAAGTAAATTAATGGAACGCCTGCCGAACAGTGTTTGCTTCGAACGTTTGTGAACTGGGTGTGTGAAAAACGAAACGAAAACAATGCAATTTTCATCACAGTCAGTGATGAGGCCCATTTTCAATTTGGCGGTCATGCCCACAAACAGTGCTCGAAAAGTCATTATACTCAAGTGATTTTAGAGGCATGATGATATATTACAAGTACATAGGAGCATTTATTTCATTGCATCTATAATTTGATGTCAAACATGAGGTTTTATTTTGTTTTTATTTTGTTTTATGTTACCTTAATATGAATTTTAATTTGTGTTTATTATTTAATACACATCTAATAATAAAAAAATCGGAAGTAAACACATTAATTGAAGGTTCTTTAGAGACAAAATCCCACAATTAATGCCATTATTGAGTTCAATTAACCATAACAAATTTTAATTAAGTGATTGCTCAATTAACACTTAATTGCTATAATATGGAGTAACATTACAAAAGCACTGATAAAAAGAGTGTTTAGTGAGCAAAACACAACTTACTGAACGATGAGAAAAAGGTAAAAATAAAAACCATAAACAAAATATGTCGAGCCATCTTGAAGTTGAGTCATTGACATTAACTTTATTATCAATTAGAAAATTGAAAAAAGAAAATATAACAAATAAGAAATATCCCAGACTTGAACTTGAGGTCCTCATGAATATGAAAAAGCTTTACTTTTAGTTGTCTTATGACTAAGCTGTTTATATGTGAACAGGAATATAATTAGCGAATATTGCCTCAATTAAAAATGCATGTCTGAACACCGTATTAGTATTAACGTAGTATTAAATAGCGTTAGTTCTCTAGGGTTAAAAATTAGACGATCTTATAAATGTGTATTAAGATTATTGTGGTAACATTGAAAACAAGACTCTGAGAACAGCCATGCGGCGTTACGATTTTAACGTTGAAATTTTAGTAAACAGGATGTCGTATTAATGTTAGTTGTACCCCCAGGCCATCCTGGCAACGTCGTTCCGATTGTCTTTTAACCTTTGGGCGTGTCCACAAAACAAAAAAAATTTGATTTCAAATCTGTTTTAAGAACATTTTGTATGAAAATATAATTTCAAAATACATTTAAAACTAAATTAATTTTTCAGATTACGGCAATTAGTTTTTAAAATTTGTTAAAAACACATAATTGTTTTTGTAGGTGTAACGATAATGCAATTGAGCAATTTTTTGTCATACAGATAATAGATGGATATGCATCTATCTACAAACGCACTTATATATTTCTTTCATCTTTCAGTATTCCAGTTTTGAAGACAAACGTATTTCCGACTTCTATGGAATCAAAGTCAAGTCTATAGATTCCACGAAGAGGCGTGTTAAAATTATTAATCCATCCCAGTTGCAAAAAGTATGTTTAAAGGAAGTAAAAAATAAAAGCAACACCAGCGACGATAAAACGTCGGACATGACAGAAGACCAAAACGTTCGCGAGCAATCTAAAGAGAGGCTTAAAAAACCTGTGCCAAAACTTAATGAAGAGGAAGACGATGAGGAGGAAGAAGTGGAAGAGGAAAATGATGAGGAGGAAGATGATTGTGATCTAGAAGGGGATGATGAAGACGATATTGAAGAATATGACGAGGCTGATGACGACTAATTTTAAATAGACATAAAACATGAAATGAAAGAGTGAAAATATTAACTACATCATTACATTTATCGATTATAACAGCGAACGACTCTTTTTTAATTTTGAAGAATACTCCATTAAAAATTTGATAGGATAGATGGTGAAAGTTAGAGAAGATTACATTTACTATTTTACAATACCATAGCAGGGGACACATTGCCGCATTTGATATCGATCGAAATTTCAATACAATTTAAATGGTAATTTCGATCGATATCAAATGCCGTAATTTGCCCCCAGTGTGTTGCCTTCGTCATTTAAACAGGCCGGCAACAAGTCATACTCAGCCAGCAGCACCCACCATTGTGCTTTCGAGCTGTGAATATATGAAATTATTCAATGAATTAATTAATCAACGCCTTTAATAAAATAATTAGAAACTCTAAAAGATTAGTTGTCAAAGTGGTTCAGGTATTTTCTATTTTCGGTGCTTTCTTTTAATTATAAAGATGCACCTGCACGTACAAATATTTTTGACCTACCGCTCAGTCGCAAAAGATATAACAACCGATCCCCACCTGATTACCGGTGATTAGTACAGGTTTCGAGTCCTATAAAAGAATCTTGAGCACTAATTGAGCAGGAATATAATTTCGGAGTTTAAAAAAAAATCACTTTTTTCGATCAAGATATCTCACGGAGACATCAACCAATTTTGAGTCGTGGTTTTTCAATGTCATGAATTGACTAGCCTGTGGAATCGATCGCAAATCCGCTTAAAAGTTATTATAAACAAGTAAGAACGTTATATTCGACCGGATCGAATCTTAAATATCCTCCAAATATTTAGTAAGTAAGTTTAACATGTTTAACTTGGTGGGACAGAGTTGCTTTACATAATATCGTACGTCAAGGCCCACTTAAGAGGGCGAGGTTCAAAAATAGACAATATCATGTTTTCCACAGACGAACGTATGGGCATTGTTAGACCGTCTTAGACTTCATCACTGATCAAGAATATATACACTTTATGGGGTCCAATTCTCTTTGGAGGGTATTGAAATTGTATTTTGGCGGGGTCGCTCTGGAAAGGCCTGTGGGGGACACATTTCACCTTTGCCATAAAACTCAAAAAATATTGTTTGAGATAATTATATACAAAATTAAAAACAAAAAAATTTTTTTTTGATAGGATAATTTAGGGAGCAAAAGGGGGAGCAGAGGGTAGGGTAGAGTATTTCCAGGTTACGTCTAAGATTCGTCATTAAAGCTTAAAAATTTCATTTTTAAGGAATGTAGGCTTAAGTAAAACAATTTGTTTTATTTTTACACTATTTTTGCATATAATAATGCAGGAGGCGGGGTTCAAACATTATTTTTTTGATATTTTATGGCTCCACGCGTTGGACTTTCTTTTATATAAAAATATATAATTGTCTTAGCAAAATTACAAAAAAAACTTTAAAAATTATGTTGTTTTTTCTGGGTTGGTTTAGTTCTTCTTAGGGGAACTTTTTTCGCTCTTGCCCGATTTAGCCTATTTCCTAACTTAACCTGTGCTATCCTTCAGGATATATTTATAGCAAATTTCAAGAGTCTAGCTCTTTTCGTTTGGACTGAATCGTGATTTCCACAGACGGACGGACATGCTGAGATCGTCTAAGATTTCATCACTGATCAATAATATATATAATTTATGGGGTCTCAGATGGATATTTCGCAGCTTTTCTGAAAAAGTACTTTTTGAAAAAGTACTATTTTGAAGAAGTACATTTTCAAAAAGTACTTTTGATAAAGTACTGTAAGTTTGGTACAGTAAAGTAATGATGTCAAAAATATATAAAATCTAAAACTTGACTTAATATATAAAAAGTGGGCGTTGAAGTTAAATATTAAATGGAAAAATAGTGTAAATGGTTTTTCCCTATCCTACCCCTCCAACCACCTTTGCCACCCAAATGACCCTATCATTAATATTTTTGTTTTTTTACATTTAATGACCCCAAAAATTTACTGTTTAAGATTTTATGATAAGGGAGATACCCTGTATACAAGTAGAGTCTTAAAATTGGGCTCAGAAATGTCTTAAAGGAAATTAACTTATCTCAGTCCCTTTTTTGCACCTTCATATAAAATATTAATACGTAAATTGATTTTATGGTGATGGAAACGAAACGTGTACGAAATTATTTTTTTTCTTGTTTACTTAAGCCAAATACCATAAAAATTTTAATTTTAATAAGAATAAAAATAGAGTTCTTATTTGCTAAATATTTGCAGGGTATTTAAGATTTGACCTGGTCGAATATAACGTTCTTACTTCTCTTTTTTAAATCGAATTCATTTTAAATGGTATTGGTTTGGATTCTGCTACCTAAAAGGGTAGCATAATGAATAAGATGAAATGAGTTAGATTTCTGATAAAAATTTCACACACTAGGTCCCTTCTCTCTGAGAAGGTCACATATAATTTAGGCGAAAGCTTATTCAAGATTAAAAAGAAGCAAATATGTTATATGAATTTTTTATAGGGTTAGACCTAAATTGTTTCACCGACCTCAGCTCTCATACCACATACTAACAAAAAATTAAGTAGATTCCATAGTTTCAAAATAAAGAACAAAATTGGGTGATCTTAGCTTTATGTTTGCATCACAAAATGAAACTAACCTACTTTGATCTACAAGTAAAATATGCTAACTGAGGGAAAAGTGCTAAATGTGGGGCTGAAATGGCAACCCTGCTAGTAATTCCGATTTTTGAGTGTAAAAACAATTTTTTGTAATCTATAAAACCTCTTTTCTTCTTCCAATTCGTGTTCTATCCAAAACACACGTACTAGTGTTTTTGTCTCTCGCTCAATTTTTTGATTAGAACCTACAAATTTTCATTTGTTGAAATTTTGCATAAGTTTGTATGGTTATATTTCATTGTTTGTGTTGCTGTGCGTAGTTTCAGTGTGTTTGCCGTTTGAAAAACGCGATTGACAATAAAAAATTCTTCAGTAGTCATTGTTCGTTAGCAGAGTTAATTTCAAAATTTGCTAATTTATAGTTACTTTAAAAATAACTAAATAAATTTCTTAGTAAGTGGTTTTTTAAGTTGTAATATTTTAAATGAAATTTATAAAAAACAACGTGCTTCTTGAGATTAACAACATAAAATATAATTATTATTATGGTAACAGACAATGAACTGAAGAGGCGGATATGAGCAGTTAAATGTGTAATGTACATACGTGTCTACATACATAATTATGTATTTATAAAAAATATGGATTAAAATTATGAAAAATTAGATTCAAATGTTGGGTATAAAAAAAGGTGAAAGTTTTAGCAGAGTTTTTTATAATAACAACTGACTGTATGTATGTGTGAATATATTTGCTTTAAGGTAGTTCTAGTGAGTTCAGTGATCGCGTGGAGTTACATTGAGTTTGGATTTTGGGGTGCACTTACCTAATGAGCTTACATGTTCTTGCCTGTATTTTCACTAGAAAAATACATCAGCAAAAATTAATAGGGCTGAAATTTACCATGTGCAATGAACTAAAAAGTGTGTGTCCAATGGTATCATAACATTAAATATATTATGCACATAAATTTACGATAAAATTTAACTAGTAAAACATTATTTAAAATTCAGTTATTCATTTAAGATCACACATGTATGAATAAATTACACTGCTCCACAAAACACTGCTCCACAATATTCTTCTTTTATTTACAAAATTCAATGTGCTTAAGTTAAAAAAATAAATGCATAAATAACGGGCGATTTTTTGAAAGCTTTCGGATTTGGTTAAAAAACATAAAATCTGGAGATATGTATGAACTCCTCATTTTATTCTATAGAATGAACTATATAATTCAATACTTAGATTAGATGATTTAATCTAAATGTTGACCTACGCCTCAAATGGCTCATACGCTGAATCCGATTTTGGGATACCGTTTTCAAGAAATAAATTCTTCGATATTGGCTTCGCGTGCATCCATCGTTTCGGACTTGTTCCTACACACATATGCCTTAACATAACTCTAAAAAAAAGTAGTCTAAATCGCACAATCTAGGCGGTCAATTTACCGGCACCAAATGTGAATTAAACTGTTCACCGAACTCACCTCCCAATTGGACCATTGCTTCAGGTGCAGTGTATCATGTGACACCGTGTTGTTAAAACTACAAATCGGCCAAGTTCAGCTCTTCCATTTTGGGCAAAAACAAATTTGTAATCATCGCACGTTAGCGCTTGCCATTCACAGTAACGATACTGCCTTCGTCTGCGAAAAAGTACGATCCAATGATGCCACCGGCACATAATCCACAACAAACAGTTAATTTTTCGGTGCACATTGGCAGTTCTTGCGATCTTTCTGGCTGCTCTTCACACCAAAGACGATGCACTTCTTAACTCAGCATGCATTTTGATAATAAACTGCAATAATCTGCAAGCGTTGTTCGTTTGTAAGTCAATCCATAGTTAAATTATGGACCAAACTGAACATGTTACATGAACTGAACAGCTAATCTGCCAAAAACAGTGTTGCCAAAAAGAAAGCTGCTAAAAAAGTCATCCTCTTTGCAATCCCGTACATTTATTTGTTTAATTTTCTACTAGAAAACATGAACAAGGTTAGAGCCATAAATTATCACATCGCTTATATGATGTTCAGACATATAGCTTAATTGAGCTTATCGCAATTAAGGCTATTTTTGAGTTCAATTAACCATACAAAAAGTGATTGCTCACTTAACACTTAATTGCTATAATGTGGAGTAAAATTACAAATGCTGCCCTGCTAAAAAGTGTGTTTAGTGAGCAAAACGCAACTCAATCAACAAAGTTTGTCGAGACTTAGCACCTAAATTGTGGAAAACGTTAAATTATTGACATTAAATTTATTATTAATTAGAAAATTTAAAAAAAAGAAACAAAAAAAAAGATTCCAAATTTGAACTTGAAGTTGTCATGAATGTGAAAAAGTTTTGTTGTTATACGTTAATGTCGAGACTTAGCACCTAAATTGTGGAAAACGTTAAATTATTGACATTAAATTTATTATAAATTAGAAAATTGAAAAAAAAGAAACAAAAAAAAAGATTCCAAATTTGAACTTGAAGTTGTCATGAATGTGAAAAAGTTTTGTTGTTATACGTTATGAATTGATTAAATTTTATACATATGAATAGGAATATAATTAGAATCTTATTATCTAATTCTATTCGAAGCATTCTAATTCTATTCGAAACGTACTTGTTCGAAAATATATACCTTTAACATAGGAATTTGAAAGCGTTTCCTTTCTAATCGAATTACATAATAACCCCAGGGTTTTGTTATTAGTTCGTGGCATATTTATGTATTAACTTATTCATATTTATATGTTTTGGTATTTTATGTAACATATTTGAAATAAGGTCTTAGTTAATCTATTAAACATATGATTTGTTTGTTGAATATGTCTATGTGTTTGCATTTCATTGGCTCTTACAAAAAAACTTTAGTAATTCTCAAATAGTTGTTGAAAGTTTGTGCATAGATAAGTTAAGAGAGTTTGCAATTGGGTTGAAGCATATCTGTGGCGATAAGTAATAAAAGCGCTTTTCCTAAAGTTTTATGCTACTGCAAGGACGTTTATAAGTTTATTCGATTGTTTTGTGACACCTGCCTGCTTTACGTATGTTTTAACAGAACGCAAAAAACTTTTTTTAAGTAGACCTAAACGCTTATTACGTACTGCCGCAGATATGCTTATTTTTGTGTGTATTTTAATTCCGCGATAAGAAAAAAATAGCTAATGTTCTTTTGATACACAAATAACTTTTGCATATCAACATGTGCATGTGTGCATTATAGTGATTCGATATTCGGGAATATAAGTATCTGAAACAATATTCGCGAATACGAATATTAAAGTTAACAACAAGTTGCCGACATTTTAAACGATAAAGACACAAATTTCGGTAACAAATTTATTCCCATGCTGCTGACAAACTAAAATTTTTTATGTTTTGCATAAAAGTCAGCTTATGAGAAGTAGGAAATAGAAAGAAATATTATATTAAAGAAAATATATTATAAAAAAAATCATAGAAAACACGTCCGAAAGATAGATTATTGTGAGTTGCTTAGTGCATTTTTAGTATGTTTTGGAAATGTTCGTACTACATCAGTGTTGCCGAATCGTGGGTAGTAACTGAAAAGAGATACAGTTTTTGTGTGCATGTAAATATAAAGCGCGGGTAATTGTATTCATGTGTAGTTTACGGTTAATTTGAAATTATTTTTTCAACACTAATCTTTATGTTTCCAAACACTTAAGATGATAAACATAAATTGACAGAAAATTTTAATGAAATTTATATTGGTATAACAGCATATGAATCATCAGGTCTAATTTCGAAAGGATTACTGTGATTGATTTTAGTTATGAGATTTTTTGTTTGTTTTTTTTTAGGATTAGGACCAGCGCTCAGGCGGTGACCCCTACATATGCAATGCATTGCGACGAAACTGAAAAGGAGTGGATAGTATTGAGGGAGAGATGAGAAGATACAGATTTTTTTTGTAGCAATTTGAACCTTTTTACTTGGCCGGCTAATTTTTTGCTACAAGGCCGACGAAGGAGGGTGCTGTTCCTCTGCTCTTTAGTGCATGATTGTGTCAGTCGCTGTCAGTTACAATGCTATGCCTTCATCATTGAAACAGACTAACACAATCATGCACTAATGCTGATCAGAAGAATTCGACACAATATCCATGACTGAGCACGGGGTTGAACTTAGGACCATCCGCTTCATAGTCTCGTGTTAACTACTTCAAATTTAACTACAATTAATTAAAACTATTTTCGCAAAACATTACTCCACACAATAATCTAACAAAAAGTATTATTTCATTTCCGGGACATCTAGAAAATTTGCCTAAAATTTCTGTTTTTGTCATTTTGTTTATATAATGTTCACTAACTATTTGCCAACGTCACGTCAAGACAGTATCAAAAATAGGACTCTTCTGTACTACTTTTTTCCAACAATTACAATTTTTTTATATTGTCATGACCTGACGTTGAAAGTTGGTTACAGAATAAGGGTTGAGTATGTATGTATATACTAAAGAAGCCGCTAATCTAAAAAGTCATTATCTAAATAATTTCAAATGTAATTGGGCAACACCTGGTGCTTTAAGAGGTTTATTGCAATCATTGATTTCCACTTTGCTTTAAAACATGTTTTCTGTCATATGGCGAATTGAATTTCAGTACAATGGGAGTATCAACTATCTTTTGAATGTTTTTACAGTATTTTTGAGATTTGTACTGGCAAGTCATTATAAGTATATTGACGCTTGAACAGCCTTACCAAATTATCCACATATACTTTAAAAATCTGTCGTATGCCCTCTACATGAGTTTTTACACCCTTCACAAAAAAAGTGAAATGGTATATATAGGTTTGTCATTCCGTGTGTAATTTCTTCGATACCAATATGGGACCCCATAAAGTATATACTTATATTCTGGATCCTTATGAATAGCGATGACGATTGAGCGATGTCCGTCCGTCTGTCGGATTTCCCCAGGCCCCCAGAAGAGCTAGAGACTTCGTTCTTCTACCGTTGGCTTGGAAATGAACTTAAATAGAGTGCTATTGAAATTCAGAAAGATCCGAAGTACGGTTCCAGAGCTGGGAAGCTTACACCTATTTCTCGACGCAAAATTTATACCAAAAATTTATTACTTTTTTTAATGTTTGTAAATTAAACCTATTTCGTGCTTTGGGAAGCCTCAATGGTCTATTAAAACTAAAAAAATAAAATTTGTTTTTCCAGGGATGGGAAATAAAATTTTTTTTCGGCCTATTCCGTATATTGTAGTACATGTAGTAACTAAAATTGTTAAAAATTTTAAGTTTTTCTTTAACAAAACCTCTTTATACGTCATGAAGATTTGCATTGGCCAAACAAAATTTTTCTAATTCATATTTTGCTTCTACGTGAAAGTAATCAAACAGGCAACTGATGTTGTTTTTTTGCTAACTAAGCCTGTCTTATAATTTAGGAAGAACAAAATTGGTATCAAAAATTCAAAAATAAAATTTCGAATCCAGGGATGGACAAGTGCAATATTTAATAGCACATGAAAGTGACCGAAATGGTTACAAATTTCAAATTTTTCTTAAAAAAAATTACTTTATACCTCATGAAGCGTTGCACTGATAAAAAAACAAACAATTAAAATTTCGCTTCCAGGGTTGGGAAAATTTAAATTTTTTTTGGTACATGCAATATATTGTAGTACATGTAATAACCGATTTTCTTAAACAAAACTACTTTATACCTCATGAAGATTTGCATTGATAAAGAAAATTTAAAAAATTAAAATTTCGCTTCCAGGGTTGGGAAATTTAAATTTTTTTATACTTAAAAGTAACCAAAGAGGCAATTGAGGTTTTTTGTTTTATTTTTTGCCAACTTAAACTATTTTATATTTTAGGAAGAACGAAATTGGTATCAAAAATTTCAAAAAAAAATCAAAATTTCGAATCCAGGGTTGGACAAGTGCAATATTTTATAGTTCATGAAGGTGACCAAAATGGTTGAAAATTGTAAATTGTTCTTGAATAATACTACTTTATTAAATTGAATTAAGATAAGACATGATAAATATTCCAAGGCACAAAGGCAAGTCAACATCAGTTTTTGTTATTCAACTTACACAGCAGAGCAGAACAGCTGTTTTCGAAAGACGCAACATGTGTATTGTGTTTGTCACTACTTATTATACCTCATAAAGCATTGCATTGGTTAAAAATAAAACAAAAAAAAAATTAAAATTTCACTTCCAGGGTTGGGAAGTTTAAAGTTTTTTTGGTACATGCAATATATTGTATACATAAAAGTGACCAAAATTGTTGCAAATTTAAAGTTTTTTCTTAAATAAAATGACTTTATACCTAATGAAGACTAGGATTGGTAAAAAAATTTAAATATCGCTTCCAGGGATGGTAAATTGAAATTTTTTTATACATAAAAGTAACCAAAAATGCTACTAACGTCGGTTGTTTACTAATTAAAACTATTTTTTAGTTCAGGAAAAACAAAATTGGTATCAAAAATTAAAAAAAAAAAAATTTAGATTCCAGAGTTGGATAACTGTAATATTTTGTAGTACATGAAAGTGACCAAAATGGTTACAAATAGTAAGTTTTTCTTAAATAAAACTATTTCATGCCTCATTAAGAGTTGCAATGGTAAAAAAATAAAAAGAAAATTAAAATTTCGTTTCCAGGGTTGGGAAATTGAAATATTTTTTCTGCATAAAAGTAATCAAAAAGGCAATTGCCGTTGCTTTTTTTTGCTAATTAAAACTGTTTCATAATGCAGGAAGAACAAAATTGGTATTAAAATCTTAAAAAATCAAAATTCCTACAAAATACAAATGAAATATTGTATGATACATGAAAGTGGCCAAAAAGTTTATAAATTTTAATTTTTTTGTCAAGTAGCACTAAATTCGTTTCCAGAGTTGAAAAATCGAAATATTTTTGGTACATAAAAGTACCCATATAAATTCCAAATTTTGTTTTTTTAGTGAATTTAACCTATTTTATATATCAGAAAAAATTAAATTAGTATTAAAATTAAAAATTCGGTTTCAGGGTTGGAAATTCGAAATTTTTTGGTACATACATTTGGACCCACATGATTTCCCAATTTTGGTTTTTTCAGTGAATTAAACCTATTTTATACTTCGTTAAGAATTAAATTGGTATTAAAAATTTTAAAAACTAAAAATTCGGTTTAGGGTTGAAAAATCGAAATTTTTTAGTACATAAAATTAGCCATATAAGTTCCTAATTTTGGTTTTTTGTGGATGAAATCTTTTTTATACTTCGGGAAGAGTTAAATTTGTATTAAAAACCAAAAAAATCAAAAGTGAATTAAACATATTTTATACTTAGCTAAGAATTAAATTGGTATTAAACATTTTAAAAACTAAAAATTCGGTTCCAGGGTTGGAAAATCGATATTTTCTGATTCATAAAAGTAATCATATTATTTGTTATTTTTGATTTTTATGGTGAATTATACCTACTTTATATATCAGGAAGAAATAAATTGGTATTAAAAAACAAAAAAAAAAAAACTTTAAGACGATTTTAACGTTGGACAATTAGAACTTTTTGGGGTACATGAAACGGATTTTTACTTTTTGTTTTTATATTAAACATATTTAATATTTTTGAAAGACGTTCAGAGGTATTAGAAATAAGAAAAGCAAAACATATAGCTTCCTAGCCAAAAAATTTAAACGTAAAGAATGACATCTGTGAAGGGTATTTAAGATTCGGCACAGCCGAATATGCACTTTTACTTGTTTTTGTTTCGGATGAGCAGTCAGGGGATGCAGTGCATTGCCCCAGAACTAGAAAGGAGGGGATAGTATTGAGAGGATAGATGAGGAGATAGAGAATTTTTTTTTGTAGCTATTTCAACCTTTTATTTCGCCGGCTAATTTGTGGAAAATGAGGAAGAAGAACCAAATTCATCGATTCGTTGTCATACAGGAAACTTATCTGATGTTTTGGTCAAAAATTGTATTTAGAAATGAGGATAATTTTTGGATTGATGGGTTTGTAAATAAATAAAATTGACTCAGATGGACCGACACCAATAAACAGCAGACCCCACGCAATCAATTGCACCAAGTGAAATGCCCAGTTTGCCAGTGACATCACTGGCCTGTATTTCTTCAAAATCTCTCGTTACGGTCAATGCAGTTCGTTAACATGATAAAATATTACTAGATTAAATATAAAGGTGACGAGATGTTTGTATGTTCCTTCAACAGGATGGCACTACGTGGCATGTAGCGAGAGCAACTATTGACTTTTTGATGTGAATATTTGGAGGCAAGTGTATTTCGAGAAATTAGTCTTCAAGGACATTTGATTTAACACCATTCCAATATATTTTGTGTGACCATAAATTGAAATGTATGTGTTGTGTGTCTTATTTTAAGAATTTAAAGTACAACTGGACTTAAATAAACACCCTCTATTTGTATAAAAATATTTCCAACAAATTAGTTTGCTTTCACTTATTTTTTTCTTACTCTTTATAAAAAGAACATGTCACTTTTAATTAATGACGCTATAAAATAGATTGAACTATCACCCCTAAACTTTTGAGCTGTTAGTACATCAAATAATCAATTTCAATTGGTGTGGGAACTCCACGAAATTAATGTGTTATGGATTGAAATCATATTGTACATTAAAGGTGTAATTCATGAAATATATATGATACTTACTCGTATTTATATGAATATTTCTTATGAATTAGGCTTTAATTGTGGTTAGATCAGAGATTATTTTCTTACTCTACAATTCCACTTAAAATATCTCTATACTTCTTACAAAAACTTCAATTACATAAACGACTCTGAAAAAGTCTTGTTTGTCAAAGTGAAGTGTTGCTGTGATTATAAAATAATTTAATTTAATATGACAAAATATCTCTGATTTTTGAACTCTGGGAAATTTAATAAGTAAAGTATTTTTGCTATTTTAAGGCCGAAATTCAGTATCCTACACAATCGTGCGATCTGCCAGATACGACATGTGTGCTTAATTTACATTCATTAGGTCATCAAAGTAATAAAAAAATGCAATAGAAATGGTTTGAATAATATTAAAAAAATAACGAAGTTCCGGATATTATAGATATTTTTAAAGGACAGATAATAAAATACCTGGCAGCCATGACTACAGTAGGAGATGATTGTGAAGGTCACATTCATTTATGGTAACAGACAGCGTTCTGCCGAAACTGCAGTGTATTACTTTGCATATGCACTTTTCCTGATATGCGAGCTGACAAGAACGTTGTAGACGATGAATGCACGACTTGTTGGCGGTCGATTGTGTTTCTTAATCTTATCCCAGGTCTTCAATAAGATTGAGATTTTTTTAGATCAATATAATACAATAATTCAAAGTTTAAATTTAATGACCGCGACTACTCAAATGGGTCCAACATATCGGCCGCTATCTCACGAATAAATTCTTCAATATTTTCTTCCAGTGCGTCAATCGTTGCAAGCTTGCCCTTACATACATGAGCCTTAACAAAGCCTCGCTAAAAATAGTCCAAAGAGGTTAAATCGCACGATCTAGGCGGTCAATTGACCGGCTCCAAACGCGAAATGCACTGTTCAGCCTATTCGCCTCTAATTTGACCCATTGCTTTGTGTTCTGTATGGCATATGGAACCATCTCATTAAAACCACATGTCAGCAAAGCCCAGCAAAAAACAGGTTGGAGTCATACTGTTAATGCATTGCCAGTTCTTGCAATACTTCCGGCTGTACTTCACACCAAATACGACGGTTTAACAGGACGTGTTTAACAGGAAGATGTTACACGAATATAGCTGAGCTGCCAAAAACAGTGTTGGCAAAAAGAAAGTTGCTAAAAAATCACCCGTTAGCTGCGTTGCACATTTCTTTACAATTGATCACCAAAGAAATGCCCATACGCATATACATACATACATACTAGTGGCGTGCGAATGTTTGTATTTGACTCGCCGAATTTGACAAAAAGTCGACCGTTCGGTGGAAATGCCCATATGTATGTAAATAACTATAAATTTAAAAAGATGTCATAAATCATATAAACTAAAAATATTATTTTTCTTAGAGCACGTGGTTTTGTCATTCGCAAATACGTATGCATGTGTGTATGTACATATTAGTATTATTTTATTTGGATGCTAAATTTTTAATTACCTATTATTCAATATAAGTCTAAATTTACTAAAACTTTTATTTGAAATGAGTGCTAATAATGGAAAAGTTTTGGATTTCACTTATGAGAAACATTCTTAAAGAAAATATTGAAAATTACATACGGTGCACAAATTATTGAAAAAAGAACTTCTTGTGGAACAACTGAAGTTAATTATTGTAACAACTCAGGAGAAGAATGATCGGCACCTAGGGCATCACTTTCACTCATGCAATGTTTTGTGTCGAAATCACGATTCATCCCAAACGAAGAGAGCCAGACCCTTGAAATTTGGCAGAAATACATTTGGAGGATAGCATAGTGAAGTTCGAAAATGGGCTAAATCGGGTCAGAGGGGAAAAAGTTCCCCTAAGAAGAATTAAACCAACCTCTAAAAAACAACATCATTTTTAAAACATTTTTTTTAAATTTTGTTAAGCAAATGATATATTTTTATGTCAAAGAAGGTAACAAGCGTTGAACTTGCAGCCAAAAAATCAGAAAAATCCATTTTTGGATCCCGCTCCCTTCAGTGGGCGTTTAAGCAACATATTACATAGAAAAATAGTATAAATATTTAACAAATTGTATAATTAAAGACTAAATTCCTTAAAAATTAAATTTTAAAGTTTTTATGATGAAGTTGACATGTTCTCAGATCTTCATCTGCCCTACCTCCCTCCACCTTTGCCCCCTAAATGATCTTATAAATTTTTTTTTCACTTAACACCAAAAATTTGTGGGTGCTGTTGGCTGAAGTAGTAGAACACGAGACTATGAAGCGGAGGCTCCTGAGTTCGAACTTGCGCTGAGTCATGAAATATTGTGTTGAATTCTTCTGATCAGCATTAGTGCGTGGTTGTGTAAGTTGTTGCCAGCCTGTTTCATGATGAAGGCATAGTACTGATCACTGGACAATTACTGGCAGCGACTGACCCAATCATGTACTAAAAGCAGAGTAGCAGCACCCACCTTCGTCGGCCCTGTAGCAAAAATTAGCCGGCGAAGTAAAAAAAGGTTGAAATAGCTATCAAAAAACTGTCTATCTTCTCATCTTTCCTAATCTGTCCTCTCAATACTATCCCCTCGTTTTCAGTCCCAAGCGTTGAACTTGCAGCCAGAAAATCAGAAAAATCCATTTTTGGATCCCGCTCCCTTCAGTGGGCGTTTAAGCAACATATTACATAGAAAAATAGTATAAATATTTAACAAATTGTATAATTAAAGACTAAATTCCTTAAAAATTAAATTTTAAAGTTTTTATGATGAAGTTGACATGTTCTCTGATCTTCATCTGCCCTACCTCCCTCCACTTTTGCCCCCTAAATGATCTTATAAATTTTTTTTTCACTTAACACCAAAAATTTGTGGGTGCTGTTGGCTGAAGTAGTAGAACACGAGACTATGAAGCGGAGGCTCCTGAGTTCGAACTTGCGCTGAGTCATGAAATATTGTGTTGAATTCTTCTGATCAGCATTAGTGCGTGGTTGTGTAAGTTGTTGCCAGCCTGTTTCATGATGAAGGCATAGTACTGATCACTGGACAATTACTGTCAGCGACTGACCCAATCATGTACTAAAAGCAGAGTAGCAGCACCCACCTTCGTCGGCCCTGTAGCAAAAATTAGCCGGCGAAGTAAAAAAAGGTTGAAATAGCTATCAAAAAACTGTCTATCTTCTCATCTTTCCTAATCTGTCCTCTCAATACTATCCCCTCGTTTTCAGTCCCGCGCAATGCATTGCATATATAGGGGTCATCCCCTGAGTGCTGGTCCAAGATAAAAATATATGAGTTTTTAGTGTTTTACGGCATAGGTGAGATCTCTCCCCCACCGGCCCTTCCCGGAGTGACCCCTAGACTTTTATTTACTAAATACTTGGAGGGTATTTAAGATTCGATCCGGCCGAATGTAACGTTCATACTTGTTATTATTTTAATACCGACGAAGGAAGGTGCGCATATTCATGACTCACTGTGTAATCGAAAGTAGTAGTTGCATATATTAAAAACAATTCAATTAGATCTCCAGAACGTGAGATCGCTACTCCAGTTTGAACAAGTTTTCTTTTTATTTTTGCACGTTTTATATATATTACGACACATTTTGAAAAAGTGTACGCAAAGTTTCTTGCAGAGCTAGCCCAGTTTTAGAAGTCACTTTTTTTTTGTAAAAACAATCTTAATAATTTGTTTATCTTTTTAACACACATCTACTATATTTCTTAGTAGAGATAATAATCTTTATAAAAATTTTATTCTGCCTTATCTGACTTTGTATATACATACATACATATGTATATAGTATATATATATATATATATATATATATATATATATATATGTATATATATATATATATATATATATATATATATATATATATATATATATATATATATATATATACATACATTTTTATATATCGCACTCGTTCAGCAATACTGTATTAACTCAAAAACTTCACAGTTTTCAGGAGAGACAAAAAAACTTTTTCGTTACGCTTAAGGAAGTTTTCATTAACAAAAGTTCGGCAATATTTAGAAAACCCATAAATTATTGTATTGCTCTGTATAACCTTTTTATTTGTTCATTGTCTGCAGATAGAAAAGCGATTTTTTTAGTTACTATAATTTTCTTGAATTATTTTTGTTTATAAGAAGTAAATATTTTGAGTTGTGTTTTTCTATATGAAATTTATTTCTGTATTTAATATGTACATTTTTAATAAAACAGATAAACACGAAACGAAAAAAGACTACTAAAGACTAAAGTAAACAAAGTTTTTAAAACTAAATAAATGATAACAACTGCTAAAAACGTTAAAATATATATGTATTATTAAATTAAAAAGTTTGAAATATATATTTAAAATTTTCGTAGTATGAATCGTAATACTTTTCAGGGATTATGTTTCTGTTGACTAGGTCCATAATATCCTTTCTTTTATTTTCCCACAGTGGCATCTCCTTATTTTTGGACTACTCATTTTGTTAATTGAACTAATTAGACTTTTTGATTTCAAATATTCACTATTATGTTTAATAAACTTAATAATAAAATTTCTAGCTGATTAAAATTGCATTTTTTGCAATATTGCTCAAATGCAAAATGATAAACTGATAATAGTAAAAAGTGTCATTAAAACTATTTCATCAAAACAGTAATAATTCAATAAAAAACCGAATTATTTCACGAAAACAGTAACAACTCAAAGAAAAAGTTAAGCATTATTTCATGAAAACAATCATATTTCGAATTAAAACAAAAAATTTGCTTAGCCTGAATTAATTAAGCAGTTGCAACTCAAAATACTACCTGACTAAAATAAACTTTTATTATTAGAATAACAACTTAATTCAAAATACTAGTTTTTATACGAAAAAAACAATTATTTGTTAAGGCCAATCACTTCAAACAACTCAAAATAATTTTGTTTTCTTGATTCACAGAAATAACCCATTTCAGCAGGAAAAAGGTCACAACATGTAATTTTATTAAGAAAGAGTAGTCAGAACTATGGGGATTTTTAACCATAGGTAGACATAAGTGTTATGTATTGTTTTTTGCCAAAGAGATAAAATGAAAAAATTTTGAGTTAATAGAGTATTGTTGACGAGTGCGATAGAAATTTTACTTTCCTCAAATCCCAAATCGGCTAGCTCACTGAGCGGTATTAGATGTTCAACCACATAAATACATATGTGGGGATTATAAAATAAACATAAATATATTATATGTACATATATAATAGACGAAATGCTGGCAATTTACCTTTTTATCATCAGCTCCGAGTAGTTGAACAATTCTTAATACTCTTTTAAAAGGAAATCCCATTGCACTTACTTGTTCAACTAGTTGCTTGGCTTTATTATCCAATTGATTATCAGCATAATTAGACCCGGAAGATGATTTATTCATTACACAAGGATCTGTATATAGATGATACACATTATATGCCTTTAAAAGTCGATATTTGCATACATGCCAATATGTTGAGAAGCACCTTCCATATTGCAGCTACAATTTTTATATCTTCTTATTTCCGCTTTGTGTATTTCATCTCTCAATTCTCTTAAAAAGTCCGGAACACTTTTCGTTTTTACTTGGTCATCTATGGACGCTTGTTGCTTCACACCCTGCTGAGGACTTACTGGAGAACTTTTTCAGTATTTTCTACGAAATTTTTTAACAATAAAGCTTGCAGTGTTAAATACCAATAACGTGGATTTTGCACATTTCATTTGCTTTACTATTTTTCCATGAATTCAATTCAATTTTCAACACAAAAGACAGATATTTTTGACAACATTTTGTACCATTCTACCTACAAAATGCGTGGGTTTTTTTTTAGTGTTGTTATTTGTTGTAGTAGTGTTGTTACCTTATTATTGTACCATGGTTATAACAAAAAATAATCAATTCATATGAAAAACTTAACAATAAAATATTTAATATTGTTATTAACAAAACATTTTTTATTAATAAAATAGCTAATATTTTTATTAACAAATATATAAATAACTGAAATATAGAATAACTGAGATCACGTTTAAGTGATCTGAACGTGAGTAAAATTGAGCTCACAATCACGAAGCTCAATTTTTCACGCACTGCAAGATTTAAGGCGCTCACGAACGCATTATTTTTAATCACGTACTTTCACGCGCGATCATAGCAATTTTGCAAAATCGTTCACGCTCACTGCAAAATTTTTCTTGTGTGGGAATGCATGTATCTTATAGTACATAGAGCGTGCATGTGCATACATACATATTTTCCCTAGCATTAAAAATTAAAAAGAAGAAAAAACTTAAGTTCTATTTTGAGGTCGCGAACATTATACGTATTAAAAATCAGACACGGTCCTAACTCGTATGTAGCAGAGTCTCTACTAAAGTCTTTATAAACACACAAGTGAAGTTTTCTAAAACTCGTTTATCCAAATCAAAATCCGCCAGAACATGACTCCCACATTTATGTATATATACGAAGAAATTGTCCACAATTGCATCATGTATATATAAGGCGCAACGCATTCCCTTCGTGCGTCTTTTCCTATGCGTGTAGTTTTTGCTGTTTATCATTTGACCTATCTGTTTTGCTTGAAACATTTTTTTTAAACGCATGTTAGAGGAAAGGGAAATTAACAAGTAAAAATGTTCTATTCGACCGGGTCGAATCGTAAATACCCTCCATATACGAGTGTTTAGTAAATAAAAACTATATTTTTATTCATATTAAAATTTACATTTTTATGGTATTTGGCTTAAGTAAATAAGGAAAAAATATATTTTATTACGGTCGTTTCCACTGTGCTGGGAGGAGCATGACTCAGACACCTTTCCATCAGTATAACAACTTACGTATTCATATTTTATATCAACGTGGAAACAAGAGATAAGTTACAAATGTTGAACCTGCTGGGTCACAATTCCTTTAAGACATTTCTGTGCCCAATTTTAAAACTCTACACAGGGTCACTCTAAAGAGCCCATGGAGGAGACAACTAAATCGTAACAACTTAAAAACTAAACTTTCGGAAAAAAAGTTTTTTTGATAATCTCATTAAGGGAGCAAACGGACTGGAAGGGTAGGGCAGGGGAAGATCAGAGAACATATTACCTTCGTCGTAAAAGCTTATAAATTAAATTTTTAGGGAATGTAGCCTTAAGGAATACAATTTGTTAAATATTTACACTATTTTTTCATAAAATATGCAGGGCGGAGGAGAATCAGGTTACGTCTCAGCTTCGTCATTAAAACTTAAAAATTTCATTTTTAAGGAATGTTGGGGTGATACAATTTGTTAAATTTTTACACAATTTTTGGATCTAATAACACTCACTAAAGGGAGCGACGTGCAAAAATAATTTTTTTTTGGATTTTATGACTCCAAGTTCAACGCGTATTTGACATAAAAATATATCAGTTGCTTAACAAAATTACGAAAAAGGTTTAAAAATTATTTTGTTTTATAGAGGTTGATTTAGTTCTTCTTAGGGGAACTTTTTTCCCTCTGACCAGATTCAGCCCATTTATCCTTAAAAAAATATTCATACCAAGTTTCAAGGGTCTGGCTCTTTTCGTTTGGACTGAATCGGGATTTCCACACACGAACGGACGGACGGACACGGCTAGGTCGTCTTAGATTTCATCAATGATCAAGAGTATATATAATTTATGGGATTTCAGATGAATATTTCACACGGAATGACAAAGTGAATATACCCTCCAATTCTTTTTTGGAGGGTATAAAAACGCAATAAAATATGTTATACCCCAGACTGGCTCTGGAAAAAACAAAGGCGAAATGGAATATTTGGAATAATAATCGTCAGGGTTGGGGAATTTCGTGCTAACCTAAAGTGATTTAACTTAAAAACAAGTAAAAGTGCTATACTCGGCTGTGCCGAATCTTAAATACCCTTCACAGATGTAATTTTTTTCGTTGAAATTTTTCGGCTAGGAAGCTAAATTATTGGCTTTTCTTATTTCTAATACCTCTAAACGTCTTTGAAAAATATGAAATATGTTTAATTTAAAAACAAAAAGTAAAAATCCGTTTCATGTTCCCCAAAAAGCTCTAATTGTCCAACCGTAGAATCGTCTTTTAGATTTTTTTGGTTTTTAATACCAGTTTATTTCTTCCTGATATATAAAGTAGGTATAATTCATCATAAAAATCAAAAATAGCAAATTATATGGTTACTTGAATGAATCAGAAAATGTTGATTTTCCAACTCTGGAAGCGAATTTTTATTTTTTACCAATGCAATTCTTAGTGAGGTGTAACATAGTTTTACTTGACAAAAATATTAAAATTTTTAAACTTTTTGGTCACTTTCATTTACCATAAAATATTTCATTTGTCCAACCCTGGAGTCGAAATTTTGATTTTTTTAAGATTCTAATACCAATTTTGTTCTTTCTGAATTATAAAAGAGTTGTAATTATTTTAAATTTAAAGTTTGCAATTTACTTCGTGGTGAATTTTGTTTTGAATTCAGAAAGACATGATAAATATTCCAATGCACAAAGCAAAGTCAACATCAGTTTTTAGTTATTCAACTTACACAGCAGAGCAGAACAGCTGTTTTCGAAAGCCGCAATGCTTTTATCATAAGTGAATATAATTTTATTATACCCTTCACAAAAGTGAAAGGGTATATTTATATAGGTTTGTTACTCCGTGTGTAATTTCTTCGATATCAATATAGGACCCCATAAAGTATATATTCTGGATCCTTATGAATAGCGATGACGATTGAGCGATGTCCGTCCGTCTGTCGGATTTCCCCAGGTCCCCAGAAGAGCTAGAGACATCTCGTTGGATTGGAAATGAACTTAAATAGAGTGCTATTGAAATTCAGAAAGATCCGAAGTACGGTTCCAGAGCTGGGAAGCTTACTTCTATTTCTCGACGCAAAATTTATACCAAAAATCAATTTTTTATTTTAATGTTTGTAAAATAAACCTATTTCGTACTTTGGGAAGCCTCAATGGTCTATTAAAAACTAATAAAATAAAAATTTTTTTTTCAGAGATGGAAAATTAAACATTTTTTTTCGGCCCATTCCGTATTTTGTAATACATTTAGTAACTAAAATTGTTAAAAATTTTAAGTTTTTCTTTAACAAAACCTCTTTATACGTCATGAAGGGGTGAAAAATCGTATTTTTTATAAGTGAAAGTGATCAAACAGGCAACTGATGTTGTTTTTTTGCTAACTATACATGTCTTATAATATAGGAAGAACGAAATTGGAATCAAAAATCCAAAAATAAAAAATAAATTTCGAATCCAGGGATGGACAAGTACAAATGGTTAAAAATTTTGAATTTTTCTTAAAAAAATTACTTTATACCTCATGAAGCCTTGCACTGATAAAAAAAATAGCAAATAATTAAAATTTCGCTTCCAGGGTTGGGAAAATGAAAGTTTTTTTTTTGTACATGCATATTTTGTAGTACATGTAATAACCAAACTGGTTACAAAATTTGAGTTTTTCTTAAATAAAACGACTTTATACCTAATGAAGACTAGGATTGGTAAAAAAAATTTTAATTTCGCTTCCAGGGATGGGAAATTGAAATTTTTTTATACATAAAAGTAACTAAAAAGGCAACTAACGTCGGTTTTTTACTAATTACTTCTGTTTGGCAGTGAAAATCTAAATTGTTTTGATATTCTTCAAACTCACATCAAACCATACGTGTGAGTTGTTTTCACTAAAGCTGGAAGTACATAACACGCGTTTCACGCGTCGCGCGTTCTATGCGTTTCATACTTCAGACGCGTTTTTCAACTTAAGTTACATGCAAAGCGTTTTATGCGTCAATGTTTATGTTTTGATCAGCTGTAGTGTAATATTGACAAAAGTTCATTTTGCTAAAATGTTAAATAATATTTCTGTACAATAGTAATCTTTTGTTGTATAGAAATTCGTAATTTTTAACGGCATTAATTAACTTCTCATCCATTGCACTTTAATATTATTACCTGTGTTTAACCTACCTTGTTTGATATATTGCAAAATTAATAAACATAACAGAGATGGCACTTATTACGTAAAATAAATCGATAAATTATATGAATATTTGTTTGACGAAATAATTGTGATAAAATAACCAAAATGCATTGATTTCACTCTTGAATATATTGGTAATCTTTATTGCGACAGTGTTTTCTTATTAAAAGCGTTTTATTATAATAAAAATGAAAAAATAATAATCCACGACAGAAACATATTAATCGATAACATTGAAAATGTAATATGTATAATTTGTCATCTCTGGCTATCAAAAACAGCTGACATTTTTTCAAGACGCGTGCCGCGCGTACAAAAGTAGAAATTATATCTACTTTACGCGTCAAGCGTTCTACGCGTTTTGCCATGTAACTTGTTACATACAATTACACTAGCTCCACTTTTTTGACAGACGCCTATAACGCGTAGACGCGTGAAACGCGTGTTATGTACCTCCAGCTTAACACTATCAAAGAAAAGCAGAGTTTGAAGCGTCAGTTTGATGTGTGGCCATGCCGCTTAACAGCCATCCCTAAATACGGACGGCAAGCGTTTTTTTAGCTGTCAAAAGTTCTTATGTCCATACATTTTTTATGGAGCATACCGAAATAACGCGGCAGCAACGCTTTGCTATTGGAAAATCCGATTTTGACAGAGCGTTTCCCAATGAAGTTAGTTGCAAAAGAAAACAATTGTAACCAGAGAAAAAAACAAAAATTTACAAAAGTGAAATAAATAATAAAAGAAAAAATTTGTGCACTTCGTATTAGAAAATGGAGGTAGGAAAATATTTCCAATACGATTCTATACATACATATGTATGCACGTTTGTAATTTGTACAAAATTTCAATAACAAAATCACAAATGTCGTCCGTCCAGCTGTTAAAATAATCAGGGTTGTTTAATTTGTTTGTTTCATAACTCTGTTTTTATTGTTTTTTGACATAACGTTGCCGCTTTTGTTTAGGTATGGCATTTCAGCGTTAAAGCTCAGCGGAAAAAACGTTCCGCTTTCCGCCCGTATTTAGGGATGGCTGTAAGAAACAGACCTCATGGGATGATGGTATGAACAAACTTTTGCTTACTGCGTCGCATTTCAATCAAACATGTGGTCAATAAGTTACATTGTGTCCGAACATAGGAATTTTTTAATGAACACGCTCATATACTATAAAGGTAGCTCTTTATAATATAAGAAGTTCTCATGGAAAGTGGAAAAAACTGAACAAAGAACGCTGATGAGATGACGTGGCGGCTTCGAAATCAGTACTGTTTCGTTCTGCTAGCTTGATAATTATAAAATATTTTAATATACCACTCTTAATAAAAATAACTTGAATTTAATACAAAATTGTTACATCGGTTAATCGACTGAAATTAACCGGATTAATCGTTAATCGAAAATAGCCAATTTTAGATTGACCGATCAGTTAATCGGATGGTAATTAATCGTTTAACCGATTAGGGGTGAACCGAATGAATACCTACTGATGCCACTGATGTTTTAAGAAAGTGCTTTCATGTGCAAGAGTAGAGTGTGAAAAAAATTCTTTAATCCGACCAGATTGAATGCACAACGTGATTTCAATCCACAACAGTATGTCACATTATTTTTGTGGAATTCTCACGTCAATTGAACTTGATTGTTTGATGTATTAACAACGCAAAACTTTCTGGGTGATAGTTCAATATATTTTATAGCGTCGTTAATTAAAAGCGACATGTTCTTTTTACAAAGAGCATGAAATAAATTAAGCGAACGTAAACTAATTTGTTGGAAATATTTACATACAAATAGAGGGTGTTTATTTAAGCCGAATTATACCTTAAATTGTAAAAATAAGACACAAAACATGCATTTCAATTCACTCATCGCCAAATATTGGTTTCAAAAAGTCTATGGTTGAGAACGCTGCATGATACGTAGTGCCATTATGTTGAAACTACATCCAAACATCGCGTCACCCTTCTATTTAAGCAAATAATAGTTTATCATGCTAACGAACTACATTGGCCGTAACGAGAGATTTTGAAGAAATAAAGGCCAATGATGTCACCAGCAAACTGTGCATTTTACTTGATACAATTAATTCTGTTCTCTCTGTTGTTTATTGGTTTCATTCCATATGAGCTAATTTTATTTATTTATAAACCCGTCAAGTCAAGAAAAATTCTAACCACTGAGCAGAATTTTAAGACAAAACATCGGATTAGTTTCCAATTGCTCTAGAATCTAACATGGTAGACGTGCTAATGCATCATGCAGAGAGTGTGTGATATGAATCTATCTACAGTTTGACAAGTGGCCTGCTCAGATGAATGACTATGTCCCTCTTTACACTTGCAATTTTTGTTGCAGCAATTCTGGAGTATTCAGTGAGGAAGAGCGAGAAAGAAATACAAATGGTATATATTCCTATTTCAGTACTCCCACACAAAATAAGAATTGCTGCAACAAAAGTTTCATAGTGTAAACCGGGACTATGTGTGTCAAAAAAAAATCACGAATGTATCAATCAAAACATGCAGAAGTAAATCTAGCGTCAATCTTTTTATAATGGTTTACCAGATGGATCATAAATGTAAAATTAATGTTAAGTTCTATCGGTTTCAAGATCATTCTTCATTTCACCCGGAATGTTTTATTTTTATGAGTCTTCTTATGTTAAAATGCTGTGCAAATTGTACTCATTCCATGCGGTGCTCAAACTTTATGCAAGTTGTTTTAACCCTAGACTTGTAACCCACCCTCAATATGACAATCCAACTAGGATAAGAATTCTCAATGCAAAAACTTACTTCATTCTATTCGTATTGCATTCTAAGTTATCAGGTACTTTGATGTATAATATATGTATTTGAAGATGCTGTTAGTTAACGTGAGACTAAGAAGTGCGAAAATCCCGAGTTCGACTCTAGACGCAGTCAGGAATATAATGTGTTAGTCATTGCCGATCTGTTTCAGTGGCGAAGACATAGCGCTGGTCATTGAACCTAAATGGCAACGATTAACACTATCATGTACTAAAGGGCAGAGTAACAGCACCCTCCTTTGCCGGTCTTGTAGCAAAAAATTCGGCGGGCAAGCAAAAAGTTGAAATAGGTAAAAAAAATTCTCTGTCTTCTCATCTTTCTTCGCCTGTCCTCTCAATAATATCCCTTCCTTTCTAGTTTTGACACAATGCACTGTTTATAGAGGGGGCGTCCCTGAGTGCTGGTCCTACTAAAAAAAGTTCTTTTGTTGTCAGTCAATGTTGAAAAGGTCACGTTGAACCCATTTCTGATTGTGTGCCATTCCGAAAATTTTATTTATGCAATAACCATTATGGGCATGCAAAATAACGCGAATTCGTAGTCTGGTTTGATTACCAAAGACAACAATTAGTTTTATTTAATTGGTTCTATATTCCAAAAAAGTTTAAGTTTTTCAGCTCTGAAGCTGTCTTCTTGGCTTTTCAGATTTCTAATGCAAATGAATTTCTTTCAAAAACATCAAATATGTTTGATTTATAAAGAAAACGAAAGTAATTTTTTAGTTGGTTACCTTTACGTTTCATCACAATGGGCCTTTTATGGCCTCCGAGTGCTTTTCTCACATACTGCGGGCAGCCCTTCTAACCTAACCTAACCTACCTTTACGTACCAAAAAAGTTTCAAGTACTGACGGAGAAGGTTGGCACAATGAGTACTTTGTTGACGGATATTAAATCAGTTGTTTGTTCTCCATTTTATTTATTTATGTTAAGTTTTTATATTTTATACATTTTTTTTTTGTATATTATTTAATTTTTCCTGAACACGTAATACAACAAAATTAATCGAAACAATTTCAAACACTTACTGACGTCTGTCAAAGTATTCAACGTACGTCAAAAGTTAAAAGTTGGTCAACTTTCACACTTAGCGTTGACGCAGAAGTACTGAATGTGACTACTCATATAAGAAAGAATGTATATCAACTCAGTTGTCAGTTGAAAAAGGCGACGTATAACGTATGACGGATTCTATGTGTTTCGGCCTTAACCCATTTGTTTATATATGTATATGTAAAAAAAAATTAATAGTCCAACTACTGGAATCGTCTGAGGTATAAAATTGTTATTTCGTTATTCGATAAGATACAAAAACACACTTCCACATACTTGTTAAATATAAAATTAAATTTTATTTAAATTAGCATTATTCTTGAGATATCAAGTGCATGATACATAGACGATGTCAATGTCAATTGCTCTATAACTTTATCTGTATTTGGTCAATGATAAATTTAATAACAACAAGTAAAAACGTTATGTTCGACCGACCGGGTCGAATCTTAAATACCCTCCAAATATTTGGTAAGTAAATTTAAAATGTTTAACAGAGTTCCTTTAAGACATCTCTGTACCCAATTTCAAATCTCTATTTTGACAGAGTCATTCCGGGAAGGGCCGTGGGGAAGACGTTTCACCTCTGCAAGATCAGAGAACATCTTAGCTTCTCATAGACTTAAGGAATAAAAATTTATTAATATTTACACTATTTTTGCATATAATAGCAAACGTTAACGCCCACTAATGGGGGCGGCATCCAAAAATAGACTATATCATGTTTTCCACAGACGAACGTATGGGCATTGCTAGATCGTCTAACACTTCATCATTGATCAAGAATAAATATACTTTAAGGGGTCCAATTCTTTTTTTTGGAGGGCATTAAAATTGTATTTTGTCGGGGTCTCTCTGGCAACGGCCGTAGGGGAGACATTTCACCTTTGACATAAAACTCTAAAAATAAATTTTTGGGATAATTAAATGTAAAATTTATTTAAATATTTATATTTTTGATATGGCCATTTAAGGGGTAAATGCGGTAAATCGTCATTAAAGCTTAAAAATGTTATTTTTAAGGAATGTAGGCTTAAGTAGAACAATTTGTTAAATTTTTACATTATTTTTGCATATAATAGCGCCCACTATAGGGGGCGGGGTCCAAAAATGATTATTTTTTATTTTATGGCTCCAAGTTTAACGCGCTGGACCTTCTTTGACATAAAAATATATCATTTGCTTAGCAAAATTACAAAAAAACATTAAAAATTATGTTGTTTTTTAGGGGAAACTTTTTCCCTCTTGCCCGATTTTGCCCATTAACGGACTTAACCTGTGCTATCCTTCAAAATGTATTTATACCAAATTTCAAAAGTCTGGCTCTTTTCGTTTGGACTGAATCGTGATTTCTACAGACGGACGGAAGGACGGGCATGCTCAGATCGTCTCAGATGTCATCACTGACCAAGAATATATATATTTTATGCTGCGTTACAAACGGAATGAGAAAGTGATATACGCTCAATTCTTTTTTGGAGGGTATAATAATTATCACAACGTTGAAGAAATTAGAACAAATACATATGTAGATACATAATTACTTACACACATATTTTTACATTTTTAGATAATATGGCCGATGTTCCTAAAATAACAGACTTAGCACAAGTCATAGAGCCACATTTAAATGGTGGTAAATTGGTATCATACAATAGCCGTTATCTCACCAAAGCCGGCGACAACTATGGCAGTGTAATGCTTGCAGTCCTGGCAAACATACAAAAACCCTGTGGGGAAATAGAAGAATTACCGCTTGTAGCTAAGCTACCGCCCATTACGAACGATCTATTTTGGCAGATGTTTCAACCGGAACGTACTTGTCTCACTGAAAATGCTGTCTATAAATATTTAAGTCCTGCCATACGTGCGCTACAAGTGGAAGCTGGCATTGGCGAGAACGAACTGTTTGATGGTTTTCCAGTTTACTACGGCAGTCGAATTTCTTTGCATGCAGATTCCATGAAAGTAGATCGCGATGCTGTACTTGTGCAGGAAAACCTGCAGACATCTGGCTTTAAGGCGGGTAATCGTCACAAGCCATTTGATATGGTGCAAACAAAGTTAATTCTACAGGAAATGGCCAAGTATCATGCATTGCCAATAGCATTAAGATTGAAAAAGCCAGAGGAATTTAAAAAGTTTATAAAACCATATTTTGGCAAATTTAATATGAACACAGGAATGGGCCCAGGTGTAAAAGAGCAAATGGAATCGGTAAGTTCAATATAAGTAACGATTTTAAACAAACTACACAAAAATATAATTGTGAGGGAGATAAACCATAGCCGAAAACCGTCTGTTAAAATAGGAATCTCTTATTATAATTTGCGTTCATATAATCTGTTCTGTAATGAAACAATACCATTTTATAATTAAAAGTGGGCATAAATACGGCAGGCTCATATTATTTTCCGGCATCAATTGTATAGAAATTTCGTCGACGATTTGCATGGAGCTGTTTTCAGTATGCCCTCTACAACATACTATTGTCAGTAATGATATCTTAAATATGTGGCCAACTGGGTAATTTCATACTGTATTAAAATTGCGTTGATTTTCAGTTAGAAAGGGAATTCCCGAGTTTAGATGGCATGGCGCAATTACGTAGAAAAAAAGCTAAATAAAAAAAAACTAAAATTAACGACTCGAACCCAAAACAACGCAACTTCGCAAATCGAAGAGCGAGCAGTGAAAATTTGTGCTAATTCAGCAGCGACGCAACCTTGTAAAAACGCAAAACGAAACGACGCAAAGCGATGTATTGGTGTAATTGTAGCCATCGTACGGTAGCGCTTGCCATTCGTAGTGACGTTCCTGCTTTCGTCGTCTTTGATCAGAGAACCTTCGTCGTAAAAGGGCAGAGGAGGATCAGGTTACGTCTCTTTTTTCCCTCTGGGAAGTTGACCTGTGATATCCTTCAAGATATATTTATACCAAGTTTCAAGGGTATGGCTCTTCTCGTTTGGACTGAATCGTAATTTCCACAAACGAACGGACGGACGGACATGGCTAGATTGTGTTAGATTTCAGCACTGATAAAAAAAAATATACTTTATAGAGTCTCAGATGGATATTTCGCTGCACTACACACTAAAGGACAAAGTGGAAATTCTTTTCTGGAGGGTATAAAAATTGGCGTCAATGTAGCCATGGTGAAATAAATTTAAGGTGGAAGCGCTACTCCAGATGACAGTTTTTGCTCAACCATTGATGTCCAATTTTTGTGTACAAAAAGTTCTTGTTGTGTTTGTTTGTTGATGCAATTTTTTAATAGGCCATGAATTTACACAAACAATAATTCCTTTGGTTGTTGTATTTGTAATATAAATACCAACGTATATATACTTAGAATATTTCTTCAACAAAAGTTACACAAAATCAAAATTTTCTACTGCAAAAAATACGTATATCGTTTTGGTGATACATTACCAAATAATTTTATATATTTATATACTTAAATTAATTCTGACAATTGCTAATTAAACATTTTATTATATATTTAATTGAAGCAATTAAAAATATTTTTAAATTATATTACAACCAAATTATTAGCAACCAAACTGTTTCTTTTATGAACAAAATTTTTAATTGTTATCAGTAAAATATTCCATTCTCCACAATTCAAATTTCATAAATGAAACGTATTTCTTGAAAATATATTAATTCTGTGGTTGGCTTTTATAACAATCTTGTGCAAAATTATCAAACAAAACCACAGAGTTGTGTATGTAGTCCATGCTGCACATGTATAGATATCTGTTTATTATAGGTATTGCCCTGATTATATATAGATACAACAAAATATTATTATTAGCATTAGCACAGAAATCAAATCTAAATAAATATGTAAATGAAATACAAATTTAGACTTGAGCTGGAGCCAACAACCAGAAGTGCCTGAAAACGGTATATTATTTAATCTTTGCCCCCTTTTAAACTCACAAAGTTTACTCTGCAAAGTAAAGAAATGGAGGTATTGTGTGTTCAGGAAAAATTAAATAATACATAAAAAATTATGTAAAACTAAAAAATAAAGTCAGCTAAAGAAGACGACGCATAACGTATGACGGATTCTATGTGTCTTGGCCTATACACTTGGCCTACGTACGTCATTGCAACCCTGGATACATTTTTGTTTGATCTTTCTGGTTTTCAATACTATTATAATTCTCTCTAAAATATAAAATCTAGGTTTATTTAGTTGCTTCAATGTTAAACAAATGTATCTCAACTCCAATCTCCAATTCTGGAGATGCTCGTTTTTGTCTTCTCTGATTTCCAATCCCAATGAAGTTCTTTCGAAAATATCAAATATTTTTAATATGTAAACAAAATGAAACAATTTCTTTTAGTTGGTTACTTTTACGCATAAAATGTAGTTTTATTCATGGTATAATAAAACTAGGTACTTCCACTGTGAGCTATTAAATTTAAAATAATTTTCTGACAATTTTAAGGATTCTGACATTCCCATAAAAATTAAGTTACCATACTATTTTAAGTTACCCGTTTTTTTCTTCTTTTGATTTGAGTTGTTAAAATTTTTAATTGCATCGATGTCATAATTAACAATAATTAAAATCCGTTTGCAAATTAATTTATTGAAAAAATCTTGTCGTGAATATTGACTAAAGATATTTTTTGTTAAATTGTCTTATTGATCAATGTAATGGTTTCAATGTTTTTGGTTCAATGCAAAGCAACACAATGACTTTTATTTCTTGTGGAAATGCATAGAAACTGGGATTTTTCGTAGTTTTATATATTCTTTACATTTTATATGGTTTTTATTAAATTATTTTAACAAAATATTTGCAAAATGTTTATGTTCATAACCTCAAAATGAAAATTTTCTCTCTGTCAATATGCAAAAACAATTCGCAATGAGATTTTGAGCGGGAGATTCTATCTATGTTGTACGTTCAGTGTGTTTAAATTGAAAATGAGGTAATACAATGAAATTTGTTAAAAGAGAGGGGATAAAATAATAGTTAAATACCATTGTATAATATATTATAATGGTGGTTTGTCCGTGATTTCAAGAAAATCTGGCTTGGTACTAAAGAAAAGCCCATTATTTTGGAAATTGCTGAACTGGACACCTTGAAATTTAAATAAGTTCGAGATCAATAAATGAAGTTTAGTATATACAATTTAATTAACGAAATTGCTAGACAAATGGAAAAACTTATATAATTAATATAAGAAAATTATTTTTTATAATGTGGCAACGTCATATTCAATATGATGTAAAAAAATAAATTTCAAAAATCCTTATTAAAATTTTATAAAAGCAAGTGGGAATACCTTGGTTTATTTGCCCAACCCTGGGGTTGTCTTTTTTATTTTGTGTGATTTTTAATATGAATTTCATTCTTTCTGAAGTATCGTCTTTATTCTATTTATATTTGTAATACCAATACAAATCTTTCTGAAGCATAATTAATAAAACAACAAAAATTAGTTACTAATCTACTTACTTGGTTATTTTTATGTACCAAAAATGGTTTCAATTACCCAACAAAAAAAAAAACTGTTTGTTTGTTAGTAGTAAAGAAGTACTGAAAGTATTCCAGCTCTGGAATCGTATTTTGGGATTTTCAATAGGAAATTACACACGGGTTGACAAACCCGTAATACCCTTTCATAAGTTTTGGTGGAGGGTATTAAAAGAAATTTGCAGTTCGTATTTTTTATAGAGCAAAAAAGAGATGTTTTTCAAATAATTAAGAATTTTATTGATTCAATTAAGTTATTTTTTATTTATTTTATTTGTGCTGACTCTCCTCCCAAATATACAAAAGAACTTCAAAATTGATTATTTTAATTAATTTTGAACCTTTTTTTTAAATTTGGGAAAGAGGCAGCACGAATAAAATTAAAAAAATTTATTGTTAAACAACAGATTCCCAAATATATAAAATCGATTAAATTATTTATTGAATGAATTTCTTCTAAGAGATTAATTGCAAAATATATACATTCTTAAAATCCGAAATTTAGGTAAAAATGATTTCCAGTCGTGCTAATTGGTGTAGATACCCCTATTGCAAAAATATGCATTTTAAAAAACTTGAAAGAATAAATACACGAAATTTTGCACATAGTTGCATCATTTAGGGCCATTATTACAACTTAAAGTTAGTTAAAAGTAGGATTTTATCGGATGTATAAAAACTTTATCATTTGCAAAATTTTACTTTAACCTAAAGTGAGCGATAAATTATAGGTAAGTTTATCCTACCGGGTAAGTTAAATCCAAATTGCAATAACCGAAAGCTTTTTATACGTGTGATAAAATCTTACTCTTAACCAACTTTAAGTTTTAATAATGGCCCTTAGTAAAATATGTTAATGTTTTTTTTTTAAAGTAAACGGAGCTGCCAATTAGCACACATATTTGGTCTTTATCTCGTTGTTATAAATTGAGTGTTACGAATTGAGTCGTAATATTTTTTTCAAAAATTGGAAGTGAAAACTTGAATTTTTGTCCTTAATATTGAAATTGGACACATAGTGTTGTAGTAATAAAATATTAATTTGTGAAATCAAATTTTATTATTTTATACAAGAAATTTTATGAAAGAAAATCGCGAAGACTTTTTCAAAGTAAATTTTGTGAGTCTAAAAGGGCTCTGAAATGTTACGAATAAAATTAAAACAAGTAAAAGTGCTATATTCGGCTGTGCCGAATCTTAAATATCCTTCACAGATGTAATTCTTCTCTCTTTCTTTCTTGCCAAAACAGAAAGAAGGTTTAATTAAAAAATCAAAATGATGTTATCGGTTACTTTTATGTTTAAGAAAACGTTTAAATTTTTCGGCTAGGAAGCTAAATGTTTGGCTTTTCTTATATCTAATACCTATGAACGTCTTTCAAAAATATTATATATATTTAATTTACAAACAAAACAAAAATTCCGTTTCACGTATCCCAAAAAGTTCTAATTGTCCAACCGTAGAATCGTCTTTTAGATTTTGTTGGTTTTTAATACCAGTTTACTTCTTTCTGATATATAAAGTATGTATAGTTTATCATAAAAATCAAAAATAACAAATAAAATGGCTGCTTTTATGAATCAGAAAATGTCGATTTTCCAACCCTGGAACCGAATTTATAATTTTTTAATACTAATTTCATTTATTCTGATATATAAAATAGGTTTAATTCACTAAAAACACAAAATTTGGAATTTATGTATGTACTTTTATGTAACAAAAATATATCGATTTTCCAACCCTGGAACCGAATTTTTATTTTTTTACCAATGCAATTCATAGTGAGGTGTAACATAATTTTACTTGACATAAAAATTAAAATTTTTAAACTTTTTGGTCACTTTCATGTACCATAAAATATTTCATTTGTCCAACCCTGGAGTCGAAATTTTAATTTTTTAAGATTTTAATACCAATTTTGTTCTTCCTGAATTATGAAACAGCTTTAATTAGCAAAAAGAAATAACGTCAATTGCCTTTTTAGTTACTTTTATGCAGAATAAATATATAAATTTCCCAACCCTGGAAACGAAATTAAAATTTTTTTCACCAATGCAACTCTTAATGAGGCATGAAATAGTTTTATTTAAGAAAAACTTAATATTTGTAACCATTTAGGTCATTTTTATGTACCACAAAATATTGCAGTTATCCAACTATGGAATCTAAATTTTGATTTTTTTAAATTTTTGATACCAATTTTGTTTTTCCTGAACTAAAAAATAGTTTTAATTAGTAAAAAAACAACGTCAATTGCCTCTTTGGTTACTTTTATGTATAAAGAAAAAATTTCAATTTCCCAACCCTAGAAACGGAATAGGCCGAAAAAAAAAATTTTAATTTTCCATCCCTGGAAAATTTTTTTTATTTATTTAGTTTTTAATAGACCATTGAGGCTCCCCAACGCAAGAAATTGGTTTAATTTACAACCATTAAAAGAAATAATTGATTTTTGGTATAAATTTTGCGTCGAGAAATAGGTGTAAGCTTCCCAGCTCTGAAACCATACTTCGGAACTTTCTGAATGCAATAGCACTCTATTTAAGCTCATTTCCAATCCATCGGTGAAGTCTCTAGCTCTTCTGGGGGCTTGGGAAAACCAATTTCACGTACAGAAGGACGGACAGACGGACATCGCTCAATCGTCATCGCTATTCACAAGGATACAGAATATATATACTTTATGGGGTCCCATGTGCATATACAGGGTGTTTTTTTTAAAGGTATAGAACTTCGAATTGAAATAAAACACAAGAAAATCGTTTTAATGTCCATCAATTTGACTTTATTGGAAGGATAATTTTATGCCATTAATGTTTAAATATGATTTCGGGCATGTGGCCGCCGCGGCTGGCTCGAATAAAGCCAATTCTACAGGTCCAATTTTTAACCACTTTTTCGAGCATATGGGGCCGTATGTTGGCAATAGCGCCACGAATGTTGGCTTCCAAGTCCCCTAACGTTTCTGGTTTGTTGGGGTAGACAAGCGACTTCACATATCCCCAAAGAAAATAATCCAATGGTGTCAAATCACACGATCTTGGTGGCCAATTGACAGGTCCATTCCGCGAAATTATGCGCTCATCGAATGTTTCCTTCAATAAATCGATTGTGACGTGCGCTGTGTGGCATGTAGCGCCGTCTTGTTGGAACCACAACTCATCCACATTCCTGCCATCCAATTCGGGAACAAAATAGTCGGTTATCATGGCTCTATACCGGTCTCCATTAACGGTAACTGACTCTCCAGCATTATTTCGGAAGAAGTATGGCCCAATGACTCCACCAGCCCACTGTTCGACGTCTCTGCGGATGCGTATTATCACATAGAGTAAACGTAGTGCGAAAACGATCCATGGTTAACCGAATTAATTGCTCTGATGGACGATTATGTCGACCATAAAATGGACGGAGCTTGCGGTAAACTTCACGAACTGAACCATTACTTTCGAAATAAATTTGCACGATTTGCAAGCGTTGTTCTTTTGTCAACCTGTTCATGATGAAATGGCAAACCAAACTAAATATTAATCACTTGACAGCTGACAAAATGGCCGCCAGTTAAAAAAGTGATGCCAACTTAAAGTTCTATACCTCAATAAAAAACACCCAATAGAATAAATTACACACGGAATGACAAACCTATATATACCCTTTCACTTTTTTGTGAAGGGTATAAAAATTTACTCTTAAACAACAGATTCCCAAATATATTAAATCGATTAAATTACTCTGCGCAACAATATTGCAACTTTTGCCTGATGATTGACTTTTATGACATTATGTTTACCACTTTGACGTTGCTGATTTCAAATATATTCTCAGTTTTTTTGTAACAGCTCTAGTTTACGAGATAAAGCTTTCACAAAAAAATCGCTGTGTTAGTGGGTTAATTTGCTTGTAATTAAGAATACATTAAGTTTTGTTAATAAAATTTGATATGGTGTCATCAAGAAGAGTTTGTGTCAATGATCCGAATCATTTTTGTATCATTTGTGGAGAGTATATATTCAAAGAATACCGTTTGAACGTGACAGTGTTTGTAATTGAGGCTTACAAATATTACTTTGGTCACGCACTGGAAATGAAGGACAAGCCTTGGACTCCGCAAAAGGTATGCAAAACATGAGTTGAGTTTCTACGTTGTGGACATATGAGAAAATAAATATATTTATGTATAAAACGGCAATGATCAGGATTGAACCCTTGATCCACCACAACGACTGTTATTTTTGTTTGGTGAACATAGCTGGAATTAACCGAAACAATCGAATTGATACCTCACTGGAGGAGCCTATGCACTTTGAGCCGAAAACGGAGAGTACTGATAGAGACTTTGACCTGAAAGCGCCAAAACTATTCAACCAAAATGATTTAATCGACCTTGTCAGAGATTTGGGATTGTCAAAGGCTACTTCAGAAATTTTGGCGTCTAGGCTTAAAGAAAGAAACTTAGTAACAAGAGAAACCAAAGTTTCGTATGATTTCGTATTTTGTAAAGATGTACCTGACTCAATGGTTGCAAAAACGGAGTCTAAAATGTGTTCTCTTACACAATGGGAATAAATTAGGCTCGTTGCCTATTGCACAATCCACAAAATTTTATGTGGAACACAATTGGCTCATATGTGTCGTTTTAAAAATGGCCAACTTTCCTTTAGGACAACAAGGTGGTTACACGAAATATCCCTGTTTTATTTGCCTGTGGGATAGTAGAGCTAAATGCTAAAATTGAACTAAAACAGATTGGTCTCCTCTTGAAGCGTTAGGTGTAGGACAACAGAACGCGATAAACGCACCTTTACAATCAAGGGATCGTATAGTTTTGCCTCCGTTACACATAAAACTAGGACTTATAAAACAATTTGTAGAAGGTCTTGCTAAAAATATAAAGTGTTTCCGTTTTCTATCAAAAAAGTTTCCAAAACTGAGTGCAGAAAAGATAAGAGCGGGAATTTTTGACGGGCCACAAATAAGATCATTAATAAAAGGCCCAAACTTTACTGACAGAGATTGAGAAAGAGGAATGGAATGAATTTGTTTCGCTTGTTAAAGAAGTTCTGAATTTCCTCAACACGTCCAACAACTGATGAGTCACTTGCAAAGGCTCGGATGTAACATGAGCATCGAGTTGCACTTTCTTCACAACCACCTGGACCATTTTCCCGCCAATCTTGGGCACCTAAGTGAAGAACAGGGCGCGAGATTCCACCAGGACCTCCGCACTATGGAGGAACGCTATCAGGGCTACTGGCTATTGTTGGAGCATTCAGAATAGCTCTCTGCCTTCAACTTTCGCAAGCAAATCACACAAAAGAAAGGTTTTTTCATTACAGGAATTAAAAAAATTTGAATTGTTTCTAAAATTATATTGAAAGTACATTCGATTTGTAACATTATTTGCAACGTATGAGTAACTTTTACACACATGAATCTACATAAACATCAAACTGCACTTCCTTAAAAATTGCCTAGACAGGTTTCCGCCAATCTTAGGGATTTTAGTTAAGAAATTGACGAAATATTCCAATATAGAGTTAAAACACGTCAAACCATCACGAAAAAATGGCATTTTCGGCATCATCACCTCCGATTTCAATGAAATTCAACACAAATGTTACACACTTATTTGAGGCCAATGACTATTAAAGCAAAACATTGAACTTTAATAGAGTGTTATTGAAAAAAAGTATGGTTCCAGAGCTGGGAAGCTTACACCTATTTCTCGGCGCAAAATTTATACCAAAAATCAATTATATTTTTTAATATTTGTAAATTAAACCTATTTCGTGCTTTGGGAAGCCTCAATGGTCTATTAAAAACTAAAAAAATAAAAACTTTTTTCCAGGGATGGGAAATAAAATTTGTTTTGGCCTATTTCGTATATTGTAGTACATGTAGTAAATAAATTGTTAAAAATTTTAAGTTTTTCTTTAGCAAAACCTCTTTATACGTCATGAAGATTTGCATTGGCCAAAAAAATTTTTTCTAATTAAAATTTTGCTTCCAGGGGTGGGAAATTGCATTTATTTTATACGTGAATGTAATCAAACAGGCAACTGATATCTTTTTTTGCTAACTAAGCCTGTCTTATAATTTAGGAAGAACAAAATTGGTATAAAAAATTCAAAACTAAAATTTCGAATCCAGGGATGGACAAGTGCAATATATAATAGTACTTAAAAGTGACCAAAATGGTTAAAAATTTTAAATTTTTCTTAAAAAAAAATTAATTTATACCTCGTGAAGCGTTGCACTGACAAACAAAGAATTAAAATTTCGCTTCCAGGGTTGGGAAAATTAAAGTTTTTTTTTGGTACATGCAATATTTTGTAGTACATGTAATAACCAAACTGGTTAAAAAATTTGAGTTTTTCTTAAACAAAACTACTTTATACCTCATGAAAATTTGCATTGATACAAAAAATTTAAAAAAATTAAATTTCGCTTCCAGGGTTGGGAAATTTAAATTTTTTTATACATAAAAGTAACCAAAGAGGCAATTGAGTTTTTTTTGCCAACTAAAACTATTTTATATTTTAGGAAGAACAAAATTGGTATCAAAAATTTCCAAAAAAAACCAAAATTTCGAATCCAGGGTTGGACAAGTACAATATTTTATAGTTCATGAAGGTGACCAAAATGGTTGAAAATTGTAAATTTGTCTTAAATAATACTACTTTATACCTATTGAAGAGTTACATTGGTTAACAATTAAGCAAAAAAAAATTAAAATTTCACTTCCAGGGTTGGGAAGTTTAAAGTTTTTTGGTACATGCAATATATTGTAGTACATGAAAGTGACCAAAATGGTTGCAAATTTTAAGTTTTCTAGGATTGGTAAAAAAAATTTAAATTTCGCTTCCAGGGATGGGATATTTAAATATATTTTATACATAAAAGTAACCAAAAAGGCAACTAACGTCGGGTTTTTACTAATTAAAACTATTTTGTAGTTCAGAAAACACAAAATTGGTATCAAAAATTAAAAAAAAATCAAAGTTTAGATTCCAGAGTTGGATAACTGCTGTAGTACATGAAAGTGACCAAAATGGTTACAAAGATTAAGTTTTTCTTAAATATAACTATTTCATGCCTCATTAAGATTTGCATTGGTAAAAAAAATTTTAATTTCGTGTCCAAGGTTGGGAAATTGAAATATATAAAAGTAACCAAATAGGCTTGTTTTTGCTAATTCAAACTATGTTATAATTCAGAAAGAACAAAATTGGTATTAAAATCTTAAAAAATCAAAATTTCGACTCCAGGGTTGAACAAATGAAATATTTTATGGTACATGAAAGTGACCAAAAAGTTTAAAAATTTAAATTTTTTTGTTAAATAAAACTATGTTACATATTTTCATTAAACCTACTTCCTGTTTTAGCAAGAACAAAAGAAGAATTACATCTGTGAAGGGTATTTAAGATTCGGCACAGTCGAATATAGCACTTTTACTTGTTGTTAGCTATTAGGTCCACTGGAACGCACGAATGATGACAGACATTTTCTGGAACATACGGAGAAACTCTCTGTATTCTCCTTGCATACGAAAATTTTGAAAAAAAAATTATCTTAAGAGCTTAATTAACTAACAATAAGAACGATAAATATGGTGTTTTTGTGAAAAACAGCTTATGTACCATATTTTTTGAACTAGAACTGATAGGAAAATTTTGATTACAGATTTGAAATCCTCATTAGAAACTAGACTAGAATCATGTATCGTACACCAATCATCAGAAATGCTGTTGTGCAGTGTTATTTATTGAAATAATTTTTTCTAATTAAGAGATAAATTAATTATTAATAATTAATTATTATGCACGTATTTTTAGGAATTATATCAGGAAGTTGCCAATGCTACAAATAACAATGCAAACTGTGTGGATCGTGTTAAGGAATTAATGCAGGAGTATGACACTTTTGTTGCAAAGCCACACAAAGATGATGATCTATTTACCTCAATAGTGCATTGCGATATGTGGATTAACAATTTAATGTTAAAAAACGGTATGACAAACATGAGCCAAATACTTTTTTCTTTGCTTAATTTAGTATGAAACATTTTCCATTTCAGATGAACGTGGCCAACCGACGAAAGTCAAATTTGTTGATTTTCAAATTTCGCAATATGAAAGTTGCGCACATGATATTGTATTCTTGCTATTTTCCAGTGTTGAAATTCCTGTACTTGAGCACCATCTTGATGAATTGTTACAATTTTATTATCAGTCATTTATAGAATGTTTGAAATCAGTTAATGTTTGCACTGATGAATATTCATTTGTTAGGTAAGTAAGTTGGTGTGGTGTGATTTGCAATTACGTTTTTTGAGGTTGTCATGTTAAAGCGTGATTTGATTTTCTACTGTTTTATTAGAAAACATGGGTGAAATAATTGTAAAAATTATCAATTCTATATATACACATACATACATATATGAATACATACATGTGTACATATATTATCTGCCGGCAGAGTTTTTATATCTTTTGCCAGAAATATTGTAATTTTTTTCATTGAAATTATCAACAACATCAATTTAAATAAAATCTTCATGCAATTGTTTACATTTTCTTTCCAGTTTCATTAAGGAAATACTTAAAAGTGCTCCCATTGAAATTTGTCATGCTCTTTTCATGACAAAGATTATACTAGCGGACAATAGTACAATACCGGATGATTATAAGGACATGAATATGGACGTTTTAAGCCGTAATGTGGGTAAAAAGGATATCACAGAGAAAACTGCCAACATTATACGAATCGCTCAAAAATATAATTTTTTTTATAGAGACTAAACTTTTTACATTTTAGTTAGAACCGTGAAATAGTTAATTTTTTAGATGATTAAAAATAAAAATAATATATACATACAATAAAAAACGTTCTTCTAATTTCTTCTTATTATATTTTTATATTCTAAAATTTTTTGGGGAAAAAGATCCACTTTATTTTTATACCAAAAATTTAAAAACTTTTTTATTATTTTCCAATACTTCGCTACCAACAATGTGTAGCTTCTTCAAAATGAATTATCATTTTGTTGGTTTTTGAAAATAATAATATTCACATATCCCTGAAATATTGGGAAATAATAAACAAGTTTTCACGTTTTTTGTATAAAAATAAAATGGATATTTTTGCTCAAAAAATATTAGAATATAAAAACATACAATAAAAAAAAGTAAATAATAAAAAAATGTGTTATTCTCCCTGATTGTGTAAGACGTTGGCGTTAACGCCTCGTATTTCGTAGTAGATTAAAACTACGTGTATGTTTCTTTAATCTTGTACAAAACACGACTTCGGCGTAAACGCCAACGCCTTACGCAATCAGGCTGATTATATTAAATTGTTAAATCCAAAGTGGCTATTCTATTACATATCGAGCATGCTGTCGAACATTTATGTTGGACTAACAGATTCGGTTTGTTCACACCACATTTCTCGAGAATTCAATTTTCTAACAACTCGCTTATAACCAATTCAGCTACAAACTAGAATTGTGTGGAACTCGTTCATCGGCTCGTTTTTGACATGAACCTTTGATCAAACCAATGTAATTTAAGTGGTTTTGATCATAGGTGCTTGTCAAAAACAGGAGAATGAACGAGTTCGACACAAGCCTACAAAAGAATAATGCAATTGAAAATATTTTATTTATTAGAATTTTACGTCATAATTAGAGAAGCAAAATAAACTGGCACATTAAACGCTACCTTATTAGCGCATGTTACTAAAAAAGCCCAACTCACCTTTGAAATGCATTTCCTTAAAAGTATCAGCTGAAGAAAGATATCTTACGAAAGTGGCTTCTTCAATAAAAAAGATTTGTATCGGAAAAATAACTTTTTTTAAAAAGTTTTCTGATTTGATTTAATGTACTTTTCATAAGAATATACATACTTCTTTTTAAAGTAAATAACTTTTCCTAAAAGTACTTATTTTTAAGGAGATTTTTTTTTACAAAGTACTACAAAAAGTAAATCCTTTAAAAAGAACTAACACCATAAGTTTAAAATAATATCTTTAGCTATTCTAAGAAATTTTGGGTAAAGATTCCCTGATGATCTACCTTAGCCCCAGTGAAATGCCCATATGAACTAGCTAAAACCCTTCAATAATCAATTTTGAACTTTTTTGTAAATTTGGGACAAGAATCAGAACGTATAAAATTAAAAATTTTGTATTAAACAACAGATTATATAAAAAATAGGCATTATTTTCGTCTTCGTCAAATCTCTTTCCGCAGAACCATTTCTTCAAGTTTGCGAATAAGAAATAGTCACTCGGGTCTAAATTTGGAGAATTGGGCGGATTAGGAAGCAATTCGTAGCCCAATTCATGGACAGAAGCAGTTTTGCCATATCAATGAAGAGGCGGGAAATTTAAAAAGTCACATACTAATTGAACCGCCTTCGTATATTAAAAAACTACTAACTTAAAAATTATTATTCAGACTCAAATATATGAACTTACAAATTACATCAAACTACCACAACCAGTAAGTAATATTTAAAAAAAAATACATTTTTGAAAACTGCTTGTTCAAAACGTACTTTTTTCCGAAAAGTACTGTTTCCAAAAAAAATTTACTATCTTTCTTTAAATTACTTTCTGCAAAATATTTTCTTAAAACAATAACAAGAATTTTTCTCAAGAAAGAACTTTTCCCAAAAAACATTTACTATCTTTCTTCAAATTACTTTCTGCAAAATATTTTCTTAAAACAATTACAAGAATTTTTCTCAAGAAAGAACTTTTCCCAAAAAGTACCTTTGAATTAAGAATTATTTCCGTATGCACCGTTATAACATCTCTTTCTTAATTTTGTTAGAAAGTACGATTATAAAAAAATACATATTTCAAAATAAAAGATATGAAATGTATTATTGAAAAAAAAAATTAAAAATCATAGATTTGCTCTTTTTAATTTTGTCTGCAAATATACTTTATACTTATATCAATCTCTTGCAGTCATACCATTTGGTTGATTGGCACACAGCGTAAAGCTTCTCATGCAAGAAAAGTTATTTACATTTGACATGTCATATTTCCCACTGCAAAGTGCATGCCTCTGTAAAAGTCAGACGCAAAGTCATCTAACAAATTTCAATTAGAGCGTGCTCTAGTTTCTTCAGACACCAGCACTTTTTATTATAAAAAAATGTGTGAGATGAATAATCAATAAGTAGCGCTCTACTATTGATGGAAATAAATATATATTAGTCGGCTGAAGTTGATATTATACAGTACCGATATTTGTGTGTTCTTTTAACCATTTGAAGGCAGTCATGCACATATGTACATGTATACATATATGTATAAAGTTTCAGTATTAATATCTTCATATTAAAAGATATTTCATATATTTAGCACTGTTTTCCAATGTTACCTCCTTTTGGTATGTACCTTTTTTGTCAGCTTCGAAAAATTCATATTTTATTATTGTTACATGATTAATTGGCATGAATTAATAAATTTATTCATTATTCGAAAAACATAATTTTAAAATTATTCGAAGACGAGTTTGGTTTTGGTTGATCGATTAATCCAAACATTCTCGTGTATTGGAAGTAGTACTAAATAGATTGCTATTGAAAATCAACAAAATCCAAAAATATATGACTGCTCGGAACAAACCGTGATAGAAAAACGTGCTGTTGCAAAATTCAGTCAGGCATAAGAAATAAAATATTGTTATTCAACAAGAGTTGTGGTAAGTAAAAGAAAAATAAATTTTAAAACATACCTTAAGGCTTAAAAATTTTTAAATGTTATTAAATAACACACAAAACATAACAATTATGAAGATTTTACTCATCTACACACACTCATTTAAGCAGTGTGACCATATTATCTTTTGTGGAACTATAGGGTCCGCCAAATAATTTTAACAAAAAAGTGAAAGGGTATATATAGGTTCGTCATTCCGTGTGTAATTTCTCCGATATGCACATGGGACCCCATAAAGTATATATATTCTGGATCCTTATGAATAGCGATGACGATTGAGCGATGTTCGTCTGTCCGTCCTTCTGTATGTGAAAGTGGTTTTCCCAAGCCCCCAGAAGAGCTAGAGACTTCACCGTTGGCTTGGAAATGAGCTTAAATAGAGTGCTATTGAATTCAGAAAGATCCGAAGTATGGTTCGAGAGCTGGGAAGCTTACACCTATTTCTCGACGCAAAATTTATACCAAAAATCTATTTTTTTAATGTTTGTAAATTAAACCTATTTCTTGCTTTGGGAAGCCTCAATAGTCTATTAAAAATTAAAAATATAAACATTTTTTCCAGGGATGAAAAATTAAATATTTTTTTCCGGCCCATTCCGTATTTTGTTATACGTCATGAAGATTTGCATTGGCCAAAAAAATTTTTTTAATTCAAATTTTGCTTCCAGGGGTGGGAAATTGCATTTATTTTATACGTGAAAGTAATCAAACAGACAACTTATGTTGTTTTTTTTTTGCTAACTAAGCCTGTCTTATAATTTAGGAAGAACAAAATTGGTATCAAAAATTCAAAAATAAAAAATAAAATTTCGAGTCCAGGGATGGACAAGTGCAATATATAATAGTACATGAAAGTGACCAAAATGGTTAAAAATTAAAAATTTTTCTTAAATAAAACTACTTTATACCTCAAGAAGCGTTGCACTGATAAAAAAAACTAAAAATTAAAATTTCGCTTCCAGGGTTGGAAAAATAAAATTTTTTTTTGTACATGCAATATTTTGTGGTACATGTTATAACCAAACTGGTTACAAAATTTGATTTTTTCTTAAACAAAACTATATTATACCTCATGAAGATTCTGATTGATAAAAAAAATTTAAAAAGTATAATTTCGCTTCCAGGGTTGGGAAATTGAAAATTTTTTTATACATAAAAGTAACCAAAAAGGCAGTTGACGTTGTTTTTGCTATCTAAAACTATTTTATATATTAGAAAGAACAAAATTGGTATCAAAAATTTCCAAAAACAAATCGAAATTTCGAATCCAGGGATGGACAAGTGCAATATTTAATAGTTCATGAAGGTGATGATCGCCATTGACTGTAACGGCCACTCCTTCCATTTTTTTAAGATTTTAATACCAATTTTGTTCTTCCTGAATTATAAAATAGTTTTAATTAGCAAAAGCAACAACGTCAATTGCCTATTTGGTTACTTTTATATATTTCAATTTCCCAACCCTGGAAACGAAATTAAAATTTTTTTACCAATGCAACTCTTAATGAGGCATGAAATAGTTTTATTTAAGAAAAACTTAATATTTGTAACCATTTTGGTCACTTTCATGTACTACAAAATATTGCAGTTATCCAACTCTTTAATCTAAGTTTTGATTTTTTTAATTTTTGATACCAATTTTGTTTTTTCTGAAACGAAATCAATGAATAAAATTTTGTTTTTGTACGAAAGAACGAATCCATTCGACATTGGAGAATAGGCAGTAAAGCTAGAGACCCGAAAAGTGGCTTACAGATGTTTCGAGTAGAAAACCCTATTGACATGCATTCATCGTCGAAGACATTATGGCATACGACGATTTTCCTTTATTTTCCTTAATTGTAAACATCTTAACATAGCAGACAGAATCGCATCATGTTTTCTGTTCATAATATCTCTTCTTAGAACTGCAGTGTACTACACCGTTTGGTAGGGTGTCTATATGCTTCATATATCATTTTACTATTTTACGTATGCTTCTACTAACATTGTTGTATTTATTACAAAACATATTTGAAATACACTGTTACAATATGCCATAATTTAATATTGACGACAATCTATTATTTTCATATTTCTCTTTTTGTAAAATGGCACATCATACGAGTATCTTTAATACTTAGTTCTTTTCCCTGTTATGAAACAGTTTTTCTTGACAGATTCGTTATCTTGATGGATTCTTACTGTTTGGCCATTCCGTGCGTGAATGAAAGTTTTTCAACTCAAGTTTTTCAACTCATAAATCATGATAAGAACACTTACTGTTCCTGAGATAAAGTGAAGTAGTTCGGTGGGTTTAATTTCTTTGTTATTATTATCAGAGTTTAAATGAGATGATGACCAAAACGTTCATGGTCGCGACATGAAAATTAAAAATTTTAAATAAAGTGCAATTTATTTAAATCGTACAATAAAAGGTTAATAAATTTAAGAAAGTTTTTATATATAGAAAGAAAAAAACTTGTTTTTTTTTTAATTAGAAAGTTTCATGTGTTCACACAATTTCAAAGAAATTAGAAGGTTATCAATTGGTTTGTATTTTTTATGGATGGCGAAAGATGAGAATGCAGAAAATTATAGAAGCCATTTTTTCCCATGTCAGCAAATTTTTCCTACAACTCCAACGAAAATGGATGCTGTACTGCGTTCTTTAGTATATTACAGTTTTAGTAGCTCTCGGTATTATTTAGAGACCAGTCCCACCCTTTCATCATTTAAACAGGTCGACAACAACTAATACAATAATGCAGAATGGGGCTGAGTTTGAGTTGGAACGACTGATGATTCGATAACTTTCTGTTAATCATAGAAAAATATAAATCTACTTACATTTCGTATGCAATTCCACCACACCGCCGTCTTTTCAATGATTTATGGCCCTGAACTCAATTTAGAATGTATACAAAATTATTTTAGCCGTTAAATTAACACATTTCATATTTTGTATTAAATTATACAAAATTGGCCCCTGCGAGAAAGTTTCACTCTCAGCCACATATATGTTGCTTCACATCAAGCAGTTCGTGAAAGGAATGGACCAGCTAATTAAATGTAGTTTAAAAACTACATTTCCTCGTCTTAGCTGAAATCGACGAAGGGCTGTTCGTGGAAACCCAAACCCGACTCTTCCAAGACTCACCGTTTATTGAACTCCTGAATCTAAAAGAAAAACGAGCTTGGCTTGCATTCCAAAACGTGTGTGTGAACTTTTTGGGTAACAAAAGAAGTGGTGACAATGTGTGGAGTTGCTGTCAGCATATAACGCTATGGGGTGTAAAATGTCTCTCAAAATGCACTTCCTGCGCTCACATCTAAACTTTTTTTCCTCAAATTTAAGAGCAGTTTCTGATGAACATGGGAACGATTTCATCAAGACATCGCTCAGATTGAAAAAAGATTTTCCAAAAAGTCGAACACTAACATGTTGGCCGAATGCTGATGGTCTATAATACGAGAAATTTCAATTTCAGTGTACAAGAGGAAAGCAAGCACGGAATGAAAGTGAACCCTTTGAAACCAAAATATTTTGAAAAACAACTAAAAACGTTATATTCGACCGGGTCGAATCTGAAATACCGTCCAAATATTTAGTAAGTGAATTTGAAATATTTAACTTGGTGGGACAGAGTTCCTTTATATAATATCGTACGACAACGCCCACTAAAGGGGGGGGGGGTTCAAAATAGACAATATCATGTTTCCCACAGACGAACGTATGGGCATTGCTAGACCGTCTTAAACTTCATCACTAATCAAGAATATAAGGTCCAATTCTCTTTGCAGGTTATAAAAACTGTATTTTGGCGGGGTCGCTCTGGCAAGGGCTGTGGGGGAAATATTTCACCTTTGTCGTAAAAGTCTAAAAATAAATGCTTGGGAATTTTTTTGAATTTTTTATAGGGTTATTTAGGTGGCAAAGCGGGAGGAGGGGTAGGGCAGAAACAGGCAGTCATAAAACTCTAAAAATTAATTCATGTGATAATTGTATACAAAATTAAGGGGGGGGGGTGTAGGAAAGAAATCGGCAGTCATAAATCTCTAAAAATAAATGCTTAGGGTAATTGTATACAAAACTACATTTTTTTGTTTTTTTTTTTTTGGTACGCTCATTTAGGGGGCAAAGGGGGTGGAAGGTGTAGGGCAGAGTACTACCAGGTTACGTATCAGCTTCGTCATTAAAGCTTAAAAATGTTAGTTTTAAGGAATGTAGGCTTAAGTAAAACAATTTGTTAAATTTTTACACCAATTTTGCATATAATTACGCCCACTAAAGGTGGTGGCGTCCAAAAATTATTTTTTTTTTATTTTATGGTTCCAAATTTAAGGCGTTAGACAGTATTTGACATAAAAATACATCATTTGCTTAACAAAATAGCCAAAAAAGTTTAAAAATTATGTTGTTTTTTCTGGGTTGGTTTAGCTCTTTTTAGGGGAACTTTTTTTCCTCTTGCCCAATTTAGCCCATCTCCGAACTTAACCTGCTCTAAGCTTCAAAATATATTTATATCAAATTTCAAGAGTCTAGCTCTTTTCGTTTGGACTGAATCGTGATTTCCACAGACGGACGGACGTACATGCTCAGATCGTCTTAGATTTCATCACTGATCAAGAATATACATATATGGCGTCAGAGGTGGATATTTCGATGCGTTACAAACGGAATGACAAAGTGAGTATACACTCCAAATTCTTTTTTTGGGGGTATAAAAACGTAAGCGGATTCTGAAAGTTCTGTTTATTAACATAAACAATACAAGCTGATTCATATATATTACTTGGCAGCACTCGATTTAGCACAGCGAAAAACAAAGTTCCATTTCATACAATCTACTTAAAACCAATTCAAAAGTGGTTTAAAAAAAATCATTTTGTATAGTAACAATAAGTTTCAACAGTTGATTTTAACGTTAGAACCAGAATTTATTAAATCCATGTCAGTGTGAAAACACTCTTATATAGCTAATAGACAGTAGCATAGAATCCAATATTATTGGAAACTGTTTTCTTCAATAAACAATTTGTGGTTTTTGGTTTGGCGTCTGATCAAACGTTTCTATTTAAAACGAGACGAAACTCGTTCAGTCGGTCGCTTCAGGCAATGTCCATATATAATCAAACCCATTATATTGTATTGGTTTGATCATAGATTTTTGATCAGCATTACTGCATAGTTGCTTTAATTGTTGTCGGCCTGTTTCAATGACGAAGGAGAGGTGAAGAAATACTGCCATTGAAACTACAATATACCAAAAAGCAGAGTAACTTCACCCTCCTTCGTCGGTCTACTAGAAAGAAGTAATGTCCGCCTAGATTGGCAAAAAAATCCTTGTGTGCAGCATTTAAACCGAAGTAAATTTCCCAATTATCATTCAATTAAAAAAGCAACCGATGGAAAAACATATTAAATGTATTATATATCAACTGAAATTAATGATTTTCAAAATATTTATTTGACTAAAATTAATAACTTTCAAAATATTTATTTGACATTTTGTGAAAAACACAAACCGTCTGGTGGCCTAGTTAGATTTATTAAATACGAAAGGACTTATTCACAAAAAATATGTTTCATTTATAAATGATTTGTAAAACGGTTTTGCATACAAATTTTTTTTTATAAACCGTTCATAAAGCAGAAATATTTTATTTTTATACCCTTCACCAAGCCTTTCTACCTTTCCCAAGCCCCGAGACGTGCTAAAGACTTCGTTCTTGGACCGTTGGATTGGAAATGAACTTAAAAAAACATCCGAAATACGGTTCCAGAACTGGGAATCTTACACCTATTTCTAGACGCAAAATTAATACCAAAAACCAATTATTTTTTTGGTTGTTTGTAAATTAAACCTATTTCATGCTTTGCGAAGCCTCAATTGTCTATTAAAACTACAAAAATAAAAAAAAAATTCCAGGGATGGGAATGTAAAAGTGTTTTTTGGCACATTCAGTATTTTGTAGTACTACATGTACTACACTAAAATTGTTAAAAATTTCAAGTTTTTCTTAAATAAAACCTCTTTATTTGTACATCATAAAGATTTGCATTGTTAAAAAAAAAATTAACAATTAAAAGTTTGCTTCCAGGGGTGGGAAATTGAAATTTGTTTATACATAAAAGTAACAAAAAAAGGTAATTGACGTTGTTTTTCTCTTTTTGCTAACTAAAACTATTTAAATTGTTAATTTTGGGCTTAAGTTCGAATCTGCATGACTGCAAATGATTTTTTATTATTTTATTAATAAATGAATTTGTTCAAATTCTATTTATTATTTTTTATATTAAGATTGGAATATTAAGAATATTTTCAATAATCATCAAACAAGCAGAACAAAAATTAAATTAACAATTTACATTACAAAGTTCGACTAATAAAAATTCATACATAATTTAAAACTATTTAATATTTTAGGAAGAACAAAATTGGTATCGAAAGTTCTTAAAATTAAATTTTAAATCCAGGGTTGGACAAGTGCAATATTTTATAGTACATGAAAGTGACAAAAATGGTTAAAAATGTAAAATGTTTTATATATAAAACTACTTTATACCTCATGACGCGTTGCACTGATAAAAAAAATATTAAAATTTCGCTTCCAGGGTTGGGAAAATTAAAGTTTTTTTTTTTTGGTACATGCAATATTTTGTAGTATCTACAAGTAATAACCAAAATGGCTACAAAATTTGAGCTATTCTTAAGCAAAACTATTTTATACCTCATGAAGATTTGCATTGATAAAAAAATTTTAATTTCGTTTCCAGGGTTGGGAAATTCAAATATTCTTATACATGAAAGTACCATAAAAGCCAATTGACGTGTTTTTTTCTGCTAACTTTTATATTTTAGAACAAACAAAATTGGTATCAAAAATTTCAAAAAAATCAAAATTTTAAATTTTTCCTAAATAACACTACTTTATACCTCATGAAGAGTTGCATTGGTAAAAAAACAAAAAAAAAATAAATTTTCACTTTCAGGGTTGGGAAATTGAAAGTTGTATTGTTGTACATGAAAGTGACCAAAATGGTTGCAAATTTTAAGTTTTTCTTACATAAAACTACTTTATACCGAATGAAGACTAGCATTGGTAAAAAATTAAAAATTCGCTTCCAGTTCTTGGAAATTGACATTTTTTATACATAAATGTAACTAAAGAGGCAACTAACGTCGGTTTTTTACTAATTAAAGCTATTTTTTTAGTTCAGGAAAAACAAAATTGGTATAAAAAATAAAAACTTAATTTAGTTTCCAGACTTGGATAACTGCAATATTTTGTAGTGCATGAAAGTGACGAAAATGCTTACAAAGATTAAGTTTTTCTAACATAAAACCTCGTTCCTCATTAAAAGATGCATTGTTAAAAAAAAATTTAAATTTCGTTTCCAGGGTTGGGATATTGAAATATTTTTTATGCATAAAAGTTACCAAAAAGTCAATTGACGTTGTTGTTTTTGCTAATTAAAACTATTTTATAATTCAGGAAGAACACAATTTTGTATTAAAATCTTAAAAAAATCAAAATTTCGACTCCAGGGTTGGACAAATGAAATATTTTATGGTACATGAAAGTGACCAAACAGTTTAAAAATTTTAATTTTTTTGTCAAGTAGAAGTCCAAACGCGAAAAGAGATGCTACCATACATAGCTTCGATACTCTTTCCGACCCCATATCGAAAATTCTTGATAGTTGTCCGAGCAGTGAAATTGTTGTTGCTGGTGATTTCAATGTTCATAACACATCTTGGCTTCGCCATTCGAGCCACACAACCTCAGAGGGTCAATTTGCTGAGTTGTTCGCCGCGCACAATCACCTTGTGCAATTAGTTAATGAACCAACACATATTCCGTGTGTTGAAGGGCACCAACATAATACGCTTGACCTTTTTCTAACTTCACATCCCGAAAAGTATGAAGTTACCGTTCATGCACCTCTCGGTAACTCGGATCATTGCACCATTTCCGCAACCTTTCCGTTCTCCAAACTTCGCAACGTTTCGCGTGCATCCACGAAGCGTAGTAAATATATTTACGAAAAGGGTCGTTGGGCCGAGCTCAACGAATTCTTTCGGAATTTTAATTGGAAACTATGTTTTCTTGACAACGATGTCGATTCCATGGCGAAAATGGTTGAAAACACAATTCTACTGGGGATTATAGCTTTTATTCCCTGTAAGCAAATTTCGGTTAAACCTAGGGCGAAGTCTTGGTTTAACCAGGCATGTAAAGATGCGTTGCGATCCAGAGAGGAAGCATTCAGTACTTGGCGTAATAACAAAAATGCCTATACTGATTTGCTACGCAAGAAGGCAAGATCTTCGTGTGTTAAGACGCGAAAAGGCTTTATACGAGCAGCGTATTCGCACTAGAATTCTCACTGCCCCCAGGGGTAGTAAGAGTTTTTGGTCATTCGTCAAAAGTGTTAAGGAAAGTGCTAGTTCTTCAATTCCGACTCTTTTGAGGAATGACCAAATATTTACTGACCCGGTTGATAAAGCTAATATATTCGCTGAAATATATGCAAGTAACTCTCACTTGCCTGATAGCTCTCAACCACTCCCCGCGCTCTAGAGAGTATCCGTAACTATGCCTAAGATATTTTTTCGAGCGCATGCAGTTAAAAGGGTTCTTGCGGATCTCAGCATAAGGAAGTCTCCTGGGCCGGATGGAATCCCTGCACTGGTACTGCTTCGACGTTAGCACGTCCATTAGCCAAACTTTTCAGTACACTATACCACTCCGGTAAATTTCCAATGTGCTGGAAGGTTTCTAATGTAACGCCAATCCCCAAAAAGGGAGTGGCTAATAACCCTGAAAATTACCGCCCGATTGCAATATGTTCTGCTATATCGAAGGTGATGGAAACTATGCTTAACTTCCATCTTGTGAAATATTTAGAGTCCAACAGTTTACTAAACGACCGCCAGTATGGTTTCCGCAGAGGCCGCTCTACGGGTGACCTATTGGTCCTTCTTTCGGAAAACTTGTGTAGTTCCATACACCGTTTTGGCGAAAGTAAAGTGGTGGCTCTAGATATTTCTAAGGCGTTCGATAGAGTGTGGCATGGAGCACTCCTGTGCAAACTTATTGCATTTGGTGCCGGAGACACCTTCTCTCGGTTTATATCGAGCTTCCTCAGGGATCGCTCTATACGAGTTGTTATAGATGGGGTCTCATCCGATGAGTTCAGAGTCAACTCAGGGGTACTGCAGGGCTCCGTTCTTTCTCCTACTCTATTTCTAATTTTTCTTAACGATCTACTTTCCCAAACTTCATGTCCTATTTACTCTTTCGCAGATGATAGCAGCCTTTCGCATTCTTATTCATTTAACTGCAGGCCGTCAACGTCTGAAATCGAGACAAGGAGGCAGTTTATGAATAACGTTCTGAATAGTGACCTCGCGAAGATTTCCGAATGGGGTCAGGCGAACAGGGTCGATTTTAATGCCCGTAAGACCCAGTGTTGTATGCTTACGCATCGACGTACATACGTATGACCATGCTGCTTCATCTGTTTCTATGGGTGGTGTAAGTATTATGGAGTCAGGGGCTCTTGATGTTCTGGGCAGTGTGATGTCAGATGGACGGAACATGTCTTTCAGGTCGCAAAAGAAGCATTCAAGTGCCTTGGCTTCTTAAGACGGTGCAAGAGATACTTCACCCCTTCTGATCTTCTTAATATTTACACCACTTACATCCGACCGAAGATGGAATATAACTCTCATGTTTGGGCCGGTGCTTCAAAGTCTATTTTGAAGTTACTCGACCGCGTACAGGAGAGGGCGATGAAACTCATCGGAGACAGTAGGGTAGCCAACTCTATTGACTCTCTTGAGCATCGTCGCAATGTGGGGTGCGTATCGTTGTTCTATCGTTACTATAATGGCAGGTGCTCTGGTGAAATTAGGGAACTTGTTCCTGAAACCCATTCTTTCTTACGCTCCACGCGTTTTTCATCAAGAGCGCATGCGTTTGTGGTCGATATTCCAAAGAATCGCACTACGCATTACAGAGAAAATTCGTTTTTTGGCCGAACAGTCCGTATGTGGAACAAACTACCCGCAGATGTCTTCCCCGCCACTTACAATTTGAGCAGGTTCAAATCGAATATCCACAGACACTACTCCCTTTATCCTCCTTTCCAAAATCTATTTTCCCAGTTCCAGCGCAATACACTGCATATGTAGGGGTCATCCCCTGAGTGCTGGTTCTACTCCTAAAAAAAAAAAAAGTAAAACTATGTTAGACCTCACTAAGAATTGCATTCGTAAAAATATAAAAATTCGCTTCCAGAGTTGGAAAATCGATATATTTTAGGTACACAAATGTAACCACATAAATTAAAAAATTTTGTGTGTTTAGTGAATTAAGCCTATTTTATACTTCAGGAAAAATTAAATCAGTATTGAAAAATTAAAAATTCGGTTCCGGGGTTGGAAAATCGAAACAAAAAATACAAAAAAAATTTCCAGGGATGGGAGATAAAAAGTTTTTTTTTCCCACATTCAGTATTTTGTAGTACATGTAATAACTAAAATGGTTACAAATTTTGAGTTTTTCTTAAACAAAACCAGTTTATACCTCATGAAGATTTTTTTAATATTTTTTTAAATGAAAGTAACCAAAAAGGCAACTGACGTTGTTTTTTTTTTTGCTAACTAAAGCTATTTTACAATTTAAGAAGAACAAAATTGGTATCAATAATAAAAAAAAAATCTAAATTTCGAATCTAGGGTTCGACAAGTGCAATATTTTATAGTGCATGAAAGTGACCAAAATGGTTAAAATTTTTAATTTTTCTTATATAAAACTACTTTATACCTCATGAAGAGTTGCATTGATAAAAAAAACAATTACAATTTCGTTTCCAGAGTTGGGAAAATGAATGTTTTTTTTGGTTCATGCAATATTTTGTAGTATATGTAATAACCAAAATGGTTGCAAACAGTGCTGCCATTTCAAAATAAGTTATTCTAACCAAAACATTTGAAAATGTTACCAAATTTGAGAAAAAGTAACCAAATTTAAAATGCACTGCTTTATTTGGAAAAAATAAAACAGTGCAGTTGGACAATTTGAATTTTTTGGGGTATATGAAATTTTTCTTTTTGTCTGTAAATTAAACATATTTAATATTTTTGAAAGACGCCAAATATTTAGCTCCCTAGACCAAAAATTTAAACGTTTTCTTAAATATAAAAGTAACTGTTTTAGCAAGAAAGAAAGAAGAATTACATCTGTGAAGGGTATTTAAGATTCGGCACAGCCGAATATAGCACTTCTATTTGTTGATGCTATAATAGATTTTTTATGATTAACCATATGTTGTCTAATTCCTCTTCGTATCTGCCTGTTGACAATGCCTTTATTATTCTTAACCGTTTGAAGCAAAATTTTAATTGAAAAGCTAAAGTTTGTGTAGTGACAATAAGGTGTGCCATTGTTTGCTAATTAATATGCACTTTAATTAAACTTAAACAGAAATAGATTTTTTTATTTAGAATTCAATGGCAGGTGTTGTTGAGAATGCTAAACATCAGGTATGAAAATGAATGTATTCTCATTAACTGTTCTGCTGTGGCTGAATGGTAGCGACGCAAGCCTATTAGTCCCGCCAAAGACCTTCGGTGTTTGTGACGTTTTCAGGTAACCCAATGGGATCTACTAGGACTGGAGTTGTTAAACATTTTCAATATTTGTATTCCAAGAATTTATTTTTCTTATTTCTAACTAAACTATTTTATTATATATGAATTTCTATTTTAATAGTGAACTTTTTATTTATGTAAATTGTATTACAGGATGTTAATTTTCTCAACAGGCTATAAGTTCAAATCTGCGGAACTGCAAACTATTTTTTATTTTTATATTAATAAATGAATCTGATTACATTCTATTTATTTCTTAGAGTTTGACAGTTTTTCTTTTATTATATTTCACTTTTGTAAATTTTTGCTTTCTTTCTCTGGTTACAATTGTTTTCTTTTGCAACTAACTTCATTAGAAAATGCTTTGTCAAAATCTAATTTTCCAATAGCAAAGCGTTGCCGCCGAGTTATTTCGGTATGCTCCATACAAAATGTATGGACATGAGAACTTTTGACAGTTAAAAAACGCTTGCCGCCCGTATTTAGGGATGGCAGTAAGAAATAAATAGAATGTAATCACATTCATTTATTAAAATAAAAATAAGAAATAATTTGCAGTTCCGCAGATTTTAACTTATAGCCTGTTGAGAAAATTAACATCCTGTAATACAATAAACAATTTTTTTTTATTTCTCAGCAACTTTTATAACATATTTCTGACACCTTTGGGGGGATTCAAGCTGTAGTCATAAAGTCATATGTAATAAAATAAGGGAAGCATATGCCTGGATGAATAACTCGTCACAATTTAGTGTGCTATTTCAAAATTCGGGTAGCTGCTAAGAAAATAATACATTTGGAATTATTTGCTAACAAACATAAAATAAACTAAAACATCAGCAAAATCTTCTAAATACTTTTGTTTAAAACAGCTGCTGCTATTTATATGAACCAAATAAACTTTTTGTTATTTGGATATATTTATACCCCTCACAAAAAAGTGAAAGGGTTTATATAGGTTTGCCATTCCGTGTGTAATTTCTTCGATATGCACATGGGACCCCATAAATTATATATATTCTGGATCCTTATGAATAGCGATGACGATTGAGCGATGTCCGTCTGTCCGTCCGTCTGTAGGTGAAATCGGTTTTCCCAAGCCCCCAGAAGAGCTAGAGACTTCGTTCTTGGACCGTTGGATTGGAAATGAACTTAAATAAAGTGCTATTGAAATTCAGAAAGATCCGAAGTATGGTTCCAGAGCTGGGAAGCTTACACCTATTTCTCGACGCAAAATTTATACCAAAAATAAATTATTTTTTTAATGTTTGTAAATTAAACCTATTTCTTGCGTTGGGGAGCCTCAATGGTCTATTAAAAACTATAAAAATAAAAATAAATTTTCCAGGGATGGGAAATAAAAAAATTTTTTTCGGCCTATTCCGTATTTTGTAGTACATGTAGTAACTAAAATTGTTAAAAATTTCAAGTTTTTCTTTAACAAAACCACTTTATACGTCATGAAGATTTGCATTGGCCAAAAAAAATTTTTTAAATTCAAATGTTGCTTCCAGGGGTGGGAAATTGAATTTTTTTGTTGTTTTTTTTTGTTTTTTGCTAACTAAAACTGTGTTATAATTTAGGAAGAACAGAATTGGTATCAAAAATTCAAAAATAAAGTTTCGAATTCAGGGATGGACATGTGCAATATTTTATGGTACATGAAAATTACCATAATGGTAAAAAATTTGCAAATTTTTTTAAATAAAACTACTTAATACCTCAAGAAGCGCTGCACTGATAAAAAAAAAAACAAAAAAATTAAAATTTTGTTCCAGGGTTGGAAAAATTAAATTTTGTTTGCTACATGCAATATTTTGTAGTACATGTAATAACCAAAATAGTTGCAAAAATCGAGTTTTTCTTAAACAAAACTACTTTATACCTCATGAAGATTTGCATTAAGAAAGACAATTTTAATTTCACTTCCAGAGTTGGAAAATTGAAATATTTTTTTATACATAAAAGTAACCAAAAAGGCAATTGACGTTGTTTTTTACTAATTAAAACTATTTTTTAGTTCAGGAAAAACAAAATTGGTATCAAAAATTAAAAAATATTACAATTTTGATTTCAGTGTTGGATAACGGCAATATTTTGTGGAACATAAAAATGACCTAAATGGTTACATATATTAAGTTTTTCTTAAATAAAACTATTTCATGCCTCATTAAGAGTTGCATTGGTAAAAAATATTTATATTTCGTTTCCAGGGTTGGGAAATTGAAATATTTATTTTGCATATAAGTAACCAAAAAGGCAATTGACGTTGTTTCTTTTTGCTAATTAAAGCTGTTTTATAAGTCAGGAAGAAAAAAATTGGTATTAAAATCTTAAAAAATTAAAATTTCGACTCCAGGGTTGGACAAATGAAATATTTTATGGTAAATGAAAGTGGCCAAAAAGTTTAAAAATTTTAATTTTTTTGTCAAGTAAAACTTTGTTACACCTCACTATGAATTGCATTGGTAAAAAAATAAAAATTCGCTTCCAGAGTTGGAAAATCGAAATATTTTTTGTACATAATAGTACATAAATAAATTCCAAATTTTGTGCTTTTAGTGAATTAAACCTATTAGATATTTCAGAAAAAACTAGTATCAAAAAATTATAAATTCGGTTCCAGGGTTGGAAAATCGAAATTTTTTGGTACATAAAAGTAACCATATAAGACCCAATTTTGTTTATTTTTCAGTGACTTAAACATATTTAATACTTCGCTAAGAATTAAATTGGTATTAAAAATTTTAAAAACTAAAAATTCGGTTCCAGGGTTGGAAAATCGAAATATTTTTGTACATAAAAGTACATACATAAATTCCAAATTTTGTGTTTTTAGTGAATTTAACATATCAAAAAAAATTATATTAGTATTCCAGGGTGAGAAAATCGACATTTTCTGATTCATAAAAGCAGCCATTTTATTTGTTATTTTTGATTTTTATGATGAATTATACCTACTTTATATATCAGAAAGAAGTAAACTGGTATTAAAAACCGTTGGTTTGTTGGTTGGACAATTTGAAGTTTTTGGGGTACATGAAACGGATTTTTTGTTTGTTTGTAAATTAAATATATATAATATTTTTAAAAGATGTTCATAGGTATTAGATATAAGAAAAGCCAAACATTTAGCTTCCTAGCCGAAAAATTTAATCGTTTTCTTAAATATAAAAGTTTTTATTAAACCTACTTTCTGTTTTGGCAAGAAAGAAAGAAAGTAGAATTACATCTGTGAAGGGTACTTAAGGTTCGGCACAGCCGAATATAGCACTTTTACTTGTTTATTTTGAGGTTTAATTCTTTTTATTTTATAAAAAATATAATTAGTATACACATATAAAAGTGTGAATAATTGTTTGCTCTTGTATCATACACAAATAACGGCGGCTAATAAAGGGTGTTTTTATAGAGTGACACAAGCTTAAAACAAAATAAAACAAGGAAATATATTTTTAGTATCAATGAAATGGGCTTTATTGAAAATAAAATTTTATGAAATTAATGTTCAGTTATGATTTCCGCCATGTGGCCGCCACGGATAGCACAATTTGGAACACCAATTTTCAACAACTAAAAAATTCTTCCATAAACTGGAAGGACGTAATCCTAGTTGCTGAGAACGGTGCCAAATTGATTGATTAGCATCATCTTCAATGCTTTCGTCACGGCATGCACATTATCAGTAACACTAAATGTGGTCCGAAATAGACTTGTGTCGAACTCCTATTATCAAACCAATGTAATTTAAATGGGTTTGATCAAAGTTTCTTGTCAAAAACGAGCGGATGAAAGAGTTCGATACAAGTATAGTCCGAAAACGATCTCTTGTTCATCGAATTAGCCGCTTTTAACGACGATTATGTACGCCATAAAATGGAACAAGCGCACGATGAGTTTGACGAATAGAACAATTATTTTGATTAAAAATTTCAACAATTTGCACGCGTTGCTCTGCTGTTGTAACACTCTGGTGTTGTGATACTCTAAAAAATCACGCCTTATGTACTTACGCCGTCTCGACTAAAGAGTTTCAATCATTCAACTCCGATTTCTAGAGTAATTTTATGAGAAAACAGTAAACATAACTCAAAATATGTTATTAATTTATAACTTTTTTGTAAGCAGCACAAGAAACATTTTTTAATTGCCATTATGACCATATGGCTGAATAGAGCACTGTGTGAATACCCTAATTCCAATAATAAACAACACTGATGCGAAGAACAAGGAGTTTTTGGAAAAATTTATATGTTGTTGGTTCAAAGTTATTTCGCACAAGGATGCTAGTGGATTGGAAACTATTTTAAGAGATGTAGGAAATATTTTTATATATGTTTCGAAGAAATTTTCTGCTTGCAGCAAACTTTTTTTCCATCTTTTCAAACACCGATTAAAAGTAGTAGGTGGCCTAACATTTCTAGGGAGATATGAAATTGTGAAACTGATAAGCATGGAAACTTTTAGCTCTGATACAGTTAAAAATACAACACATCATTGGCATAACATGCACATACACTTTTCATGATTTTATACAATATATACGAAAATTAAAAAATGTTATTTTGTATATAAAAATCATTTAATATATTTTGGCTGAACAAAACAATTGCATTTTATTTATTTATTTTCAAAACATTCGAAAATGAGTACAAATTACACGTATATAAATTATTTCTCTACAATTATTAAAATCGACATAGATCATTCAAAAGTGATCTCAATTATTAAATTTGTAATTTTTTATGTATTAGTGCTTTTTTTTTGTTATGTGGTCAAGTATGTCTATATGCCTGCATTTCATTGGTTCTTACACCAAATCATCAGTAGACTTTTACCTAACTCCAAAATAGCGAAACCTCTCAGCTTATACATAAACTCCCAAAAACGAATTGAGAATTACACAAGCAATCCTCAAACAAGACAAAAGCACTAATTTAATTGGGACAATATGTCGTATAATCGATTTTAAAAACGTTTTTTATGTATTTTTTAAATAAAAATATTAGCTATATCATTAAATTCAATTAGTGTTGAATAATCGAAGAATCGCAGCAGAGTACAACGGCGCTGTTTTCTAAAGTCGCTCCACTTCTTCATCAGCACTTATTTTTAACTATTTTATTTTTCTATTTTTTTACAAATTAAACTTTTTACATGAATTGTTTTATTTATGTAAATCTATTTCTTTCAATAATTTTTTTATTCCCTATTTTCATCCATTAACGGAATTAATTTTTTATATAGAATCGCTTGATCAAAATAACACAAACAATTATTTGAATAAGTTGAAAGACTCGATTATCGCCTGTTATACTGATCGATCATTCTTTATTATACTGATATCTTTCCAATTTTAATGATCGGGCAATTATTTTAAGCTACGCTTCTGTCTCAAAACAGGCATAAGCTGTAAAGCAGAACAAAATTGCACCGGAATAAATAAAAAATACGTGTCAAATCAAATAGATACAGAGAAAAGAGTCACTGTTAATATATAAATTCTGTTGCACTTATTGAAATAGTTGCAGTTACAAAGTCTGCTATGTAAATTTCTTAGCTGTTACGTTAAGTGGGCTGTTGCGAAAAGCGAGCTCACAATAAGATATTACGTATTGCACTTTTCAACTGGCGATATTGATCCAACGTCTTTTAGCCATTTTTGCTATAAAAGTAGGCAATATTTTTCATTTCTACTTGTATAATGGCAACACTGCAAACGACTAACAACCCAAACAAACGAAAATAGCAAAGCATAGAAATGCAAAAATAATAAGAACACAATAAATGAACGACTACAGAATAGCCCTGTTCAGTTACTGAAAACTGTGGACAATTGTTGATAGAAAAGTGTTCATTAACTCTGGAAGTTTCCAACGGGATATCGACAAATGAGCGAAAAAATTGAAGCACTAAAAATTTTTGAAAATTCATTATGGCAATATCTTTACTTTCAATAATTGTCCAATTGTTGTGTTTGTATTCAAGAATGTGGTTTTTTTAATAGAAATTAAAAATGAAAATATTTTCCGAAATTGAAGAAAATGGAAACTTTCTAAAATATAAGATGTTTTTATACGATATAATAACAAATTTAATTGCAATTTAGATTAATTAAATTGGTATTTTTCTCTATTTGTCTGTTTGATTTATTTATTTCTTAGATCAGCTAATACTTTTAGTATTGTATATAACACCGATATCATAATATTATTATGAGTACCTACCTAGATAGTCGGTGTTTTACACAATGGCAGAAGATATAATAAATTCGAATTATAGATGATATCGATTGAAATTTGTGTATGACTTGTACTGAAATTTCGATCGATATCGAATGCATGTAGAAAGTAATTCGTTATTAATTTTAATCAAAAGAAGCCCAAAATCAAGTGGCTTTTAGAATAATATCTTAAATTTACCCAGATATATGTACTTTAGCACACAGCACTATATTAGCTTAATAATTTTGGATGGAAGCATGGTGGTAGGGCTAAGGCAGATGGCAGTTTTTTGCTCCACCATTGCTTGGCTGCATTAATGTCAATGTTTTTGTGTACAATAGGTACTCGTTGTGTTTGTATACGTGGGCGTTGCTAGTAATTGTGCATGTCTGCTGCATTATAATGTGTTTCATTGCTATAAATTTTGACTTTACACAAATAAAAAAATGATTGGTTGTTGTAATGTTGTATTTGTTGCCGTAGTACTGTCACCTTATACTTATTTCACAGATGGAAGTGCTCATTTATTTTTTTTACTTTTGAGAGCAATTTCAAAAATATAATAATAGAAAGGAATAATATTTTGAAAAGTAAGTGAACAGACCTAATTATTGCTAACCATTGATGCAGAGCAGCCAGATAAATTTGCATTTACAAAACTAAAACACGCAAACTGATGTGATGTTTATGTGCTTGTTTTTTCGATATATATTTGTAGCTAACGGCAAGAGGGGCTTAGCAAACACGACGGAAATATATGTTTCTACAAATCTGTTACGTAGAATATGGCGGCTTTGCCATGTTTGACAAGCGGTTGGAGAAAACTCAAATAATTTAGATATTTTGGGCAGCGATTGCACTTGCCACAAGCCGCTTGTGTAGTGCATTGTCAGTTCTGCGTTACTAAAAATATTTTCAGTTTTCAGTTACTAAAAATATTTTTATTTCACTTTATTACAACTAGGTTCCGGTTAAAAATTAAAAATTATGGTGGTAAATCAATCACGTTTTTCAATAAACTACTGTCTATGGTTGATATCTGCTTAATAATTAATTAATAGGTTTTTAGTTCCTGATCTGTTATGCTATTATTGCTGTACAACTTCGAATTTCAAAAAACCCCACAAAAATCTAAAGATGTCGAATCGCATGATATTAGTGGCCAATTTGCTCCTAATCTACAGGAAATAATTAGATTTTCTAAAAAGAAATAATGCGATTTTCGAAGGATATAATAATAAAAACACGTTGTGCATTCGTGTAACGTTCCATATTAACAAACCACAATGCATTTAGGATGTGAAAATAAAAATTACAAGTAGAAAAAAATAGCAGCAAAATTAAAACGATACCTTTATTTTGGACACCCTTTATGTTTGCCAAACTGTTTGTGTAGTTTATTGGGACCTTTATGTGTACACAAGTACATGTAAACAAATAAAGCAAATGCATGCAAGTTTGACAACGAGGGCAAGAAAACAGAGTAGAGCAAAAAATAATCATCTGCCGTGGGGATGCTACCTTGTTAAATATGCCTTGATCTAGAAAAAACGAAAAAAAGAAAGAAATATGCAAATATAACATAGGGTCTACACGTAACATAATATGTATGATGAGAGCATCAATTTCAATCGCAGAGCTTATTATGTTACGTGTATACTTAAAATTATCTCAATCTTATAAGATTTTTTATGAGAGCGTTGTTGTATTTAAAAAAACACCAATAATTTTATCAAATTTCTTGGCAAATTATAAACACTCACCTCGGCTGCCAATTAATTATGAATTCTTATAAGAGTAGTATTCCTCTTGGCAAATATCTATACAACTTGCCAAAATATCAAATCTGTTTAATCTTTCGTACATCCAGGACACAACTTCATACAAAGATCACCTCCACTCACTCTCCAATCTCATAACCAACTTCATCATGCTGTACAAATAGTCCTATAGTCTGTGGCTTGCATTAGGGCATATCACTAGTACAACAATACTAGGAACAACGGCCATTTTGTTTGAGTACAACGTTTCCATTTTGTCAAAGACAACTGACTACAGCATCAAGAAAAAGGTGTTTATGGTGCAATAATGATTTTTACACCAACGAAAAAAACAACAAAGAAATAAAATATCGGTAAAACGTAAACAAAGTTAACGTTGGTGGTCGAAAATGACCTGTTTATTAGGCCATGATAACTACGTTTCATAAAGACATAAGCAAATGTAAGCATTGGAATATTTTAAAACAAAAATCGTTGAAATTATGATGTATTGTATATATAGTCTGGCATCCGTGTAATAAAAACTGTATACAACAATTCAATTGCAATACAGTGCAAATTTATCATGAACGTTCGATCGTACTTGTTCTTACATGCTGGTGGCAGATACGCAAATTAATCCACATTTTGCGAGTTTTGCACTCTAAATAGACAAAATGGAGATTGGAAGAATTATTAATTATAAGCACAGTTTTTCGTGAAATTTTGTTCATTTTTTTCTGCGTTCATCACTGAAAATTCTGGCATCACTACCAGTAAATGTCTTAAGAAAAATTGTTGCTGGGGTAGAACAATGAAGCAGCACCATCCGTAAGTAATAAAGGAGAAAATCACAAAGCAAAGCCCCCGGTGTGATCACTTTGTTAACGCGTGCATGATTTATCATACAATGACGTAAATCCTATCAGAGAATTATATTACAGACGCCTCTTATGAAATGTTTATTTATTTTAATAAAATATTCTTTGTTTTTGCCAGATGAACTTTGTAATCAGTTTTATAAATTTTTGTTCTTTAGCAAAAATTACATATATTTGAAAACAGCAATAAACATCCTTAAAAAGATTTTTACAGACAGTTGATAAATGTTTGTTGAATAAAGTTGGAAAAGTGTAATTAAAATAAATTCGTATTAAAGTTAGAGGGGTCTTAACCATTTACCGCAACATCTCAGCTTTAGCACAGTTAGGGTTGCCAGGTAATACACTTTCCTATTTTGATGGTAAAACCCCCTAAAAGTGAAAGTTTAGTTACCTAATTTAATTTCAATTAAACTAAGCTGACTCAATTTTAATACACGTAATACTTACCAATGTCATTACCTAAATAAACTCTACAGCAAATGCTAGACATGTGTCGAACTAGTATATTCGCTCGTTTTTTGACAAGAACCTTTGATCAAACCAATGTAATTTAAATGGGTTTGATCAAAGGTTCTTGTCAAAAGATGAGTGGATGAAAGAGTTCGACACAACTCTATTAAATGCTAGTCAAGAGGTGGTTTTGAATTTAGAATAAGACTTTTATTAATTTGTTATAACTATCAATTTGCTCAGAAATTTAAAATGCACTAAACTTCATTTAATAAATTTTTTTCTAATATATTTCAAATAGAGCCCAATAAAAATACCTCTTAGTGTCATTGTGTGTTTGCGAATAAGTTAATTACTTATGCAAAACAAACAAAAACGAGATAAAAAAAATTCAATAAAATCAAAATGTTTTCAGCCAAAATATGAGTTTGAACATTTTTCGAATAACAATTGCAATCTTATCAGAAAGAAATTAGCATTTATAATAAATACAGAAGTATACATATATGATACTAATACGTCTATTTGAAATGTTCTAAACTGTGTATAGAATTATTTAATTGACGTCACATCTTAATTTTTTTACTGATAGTGTATAAATATATTTACTGAGAAAAATTCAAGATCACAATAAATTTCATATACAAAATTAATTTCAAAGTTCTTTATTTGTTTTCTCTACGTGACTTAAATCTTAATAATTATAAAAAAATCAGTATCATGATACATTTTTATTGGCGCCTTTATGTCTATTTAAGAACTACTAAAATATCAAATGAAATACATTTCCTACTTTTTATTATTTGAAAATTTTATCTTATTTCCGTGCAATTTGAACAAGAAACTCTAAAGGAAATGACATGTATTACTCTATTATTTAACAACAAATGTTCTGTAAATTAAAAGCTTGTTTTTAGCAAAAGAATATGTATGGGTTCTAAAAAAAAGTTTTTATAACTTTGTGTTATTTTTTATATGAGTGGTAAAAGAGTTTTCTAATTTTCTATTTGTTTTGTGCTTATCATAAAATGAATTGATTCGAAATACCCGAAACATTTTTATATAAATAGTCGGTACAGCAATCGCTTAACAAGAAACTAAATAGATTTGGAACAAAAAGCAAATACTCATCTATGACTAAATAATGCTGACCAATACTTCTGATCAATCCCAAAAATTAGTTAATAGAATGGAAGTGTCTCGCTACTGGTGATACCCAATTTTTTAAACGCCATCGAAGTGCTGGAAGAAAAATCGTACTCCTGCTCTAAATGCATTAAACACATTCACCACAGCAGGCTACCAACTACAACCTGTCAAAATTAGAACACATTTCTTTGTATGGAAATGAGTATTTTCACGGTGTCATGGTGAATTAAATAAAATAATAAATCGCTAACGGTATTTTTACGATACCGTTTGCCAACTTTGATTCTAAATGATTCGAAAAGTGTGTATCATCAGCCAATTATTTGTGTTCAAATATAAATGAAGGCTAAATAATTTTTATTGCAATAATTAGTATAATAAAAATCGTTTGATTAAGAAAATATATCTTTTGATATCAATGAAACCGACTTTGTTGAATATGCTCACATATTTCAGCCTAGTGTCCTTTGCGGCTAGCGCGTAGATGTAAATATTTAATTTTGAATAAGCAATTCGTTCAGCATGTGTGAATAGTTCAATAGAATTTAGTTCATTGGCGTAAACTAGTGACGTATCCCCAACGATCTATTGGGATTATATAGCAGGATGTTGATGGTTAATAACCGTTACACGTTTTATTAAGTTAATTAATGCAACAATTTGCGAGAGATGCTTTGACGTTAATTATATTTATTATAAAATGGCAAACCAAACTAAGCACACAGTATACGGCAAACGAAATCCACATGTCAACACTAAGAGCACTGCTACACGTTCAATATATATTGAACGGGAGCCAGTATCGCGATATTTATTGAACGTGTAGCATGCAGTATTGATGGATCGCGATCCATATCGCAGAATGTCCTAAAATATGAAATCCAGATCGTGGATCACGGATCGCTTGATAAATATTGAACGTGTAGCATTTTTATGATATTATATCGCGATACGTTAACCCTTAATAGCTTACTGGTCCCGCTAGGAACCAACCAGGTATATGTTAAATTTTTCAGGTAAATAGAAATTGCGAATAAAGTTTTAGAGTAAAATATGTTTAGAATTGCAAGTTTTATAACACTGTTTTTTTCCGGCCAAAGAAAAAATCAGGCTATTAAGGGTTAATAAGAAGTAAAATAAAACAAACAAAATAAACGACGCAGTGCAAAATATGTAACAAATAAAAAGTAAAAAAGTTCATTACATTAGTGTAAAGTTTGTTTTAAAATGGTAATGGCAGAAGATAGCGAAAGCGAATGGCTTCTGTCGGTGGAATCGGAATTAACGACCGAAAAAATTATTTTGAAAGACTTCATTTATAATTTGGAGGCATTGCCGGACTTGTGGGACTCGTCGGCAAAAGCTTTTTTCTCGCGACATATTTTTAATAAATGATCCGCACAGCACAAAAATAACGTTAATACTGACGCGATATATTTTGAACATGTAGCATACGCTCGTGATCCATCAATCCATTAAAATGGATCGCGATCCAAATATCACAATATATATTGAACGTGTAGAAGTGACCTAAGATATAGGTGCCTAGAAAAAAACACCCTCTACTAATAAACAAACAAACAAAAAAATTCTAATAACCACACGGATCTGTGTGTTCACAATTCTATGAGTGACCTATTTTCCATGACGACTTTTAATCACTTGAAATTATTTTTACTCTGGAAATATTCGTTGATAAATAAATAAAAACATTCTTCGAAACATGGAATTGTTTAATTTCAAAAGAAAAAAAGCAGAAGAAAAGAGAAACAAAAATGTAGCTGACAAAATTATTTATAATCTACAAAATACTAAAAGAACAACAATTTTCAACAAGATACAAGTGCTTTGTTATGTAATTATCAGGAATTATGAAGAAAGTGGTTGAAAAGTGTGAGAAAGTTGTTTCACTCGATCGAAATAAGTCTGGAACAATTAAGATATATCCATCTTTAATGTAGGAAAATATACAAAAGCGGCTTAAAACTGCTCTTATAAAGTTGCTCAGCTAAAACTGCGTTACAGTAAGTCGAAGAAGTGTTCGCTGATTTAGTTTAGAAGTTCAAAAATTGAGGTTTATTAATGTGTATGACAGGAAATACTGTTTCAGTAAAAATTTAGATAAATTATTTCGGCGGCTTTTTCCTTGAGCAGCAGTAAACGTTAAATTGGTCATGCCATGTCCATAATACCATTGCGCCTTAAACGAAAACATGGTTTTGTCAAGTAAAGATCGATTTTTAAAAGAGCTTTCGGATTTGATTAAAAAACACATTAAATTTAGGGAAATGTATGAAATCTTCATTTAGGTCGATTGAACGAACCATATAATCCAATGTTTAAATATGATTTCATGTAAATGTTGACCGCAGTGCATGTAAATGTTGACCGCCTCAAATGCAGGGTTGCCGTTGAAAATTTCGAAAAACTGTCACAAAAAGGGTAGTTAAGAAAAAAAGGGTCAAAAAAGGGTATTTTAAAATAAAATAGGGTCAAGTTTTTATGAACAAAGAAATAACATTTATTTCAATTTAAAAACAAAAACGAATTTTAACAAGTAATTAAATACATTAATACTTGTCCATTTGTATTTATTTTGTCGGGAATATATATAAACATACGAGTATGTATATATTAATCGCACGCTAAACTACAAAATTAAATGGAAATCTAACGAAAAAAACAGTCCACACATATTTAATATATGTATATAAGATATTCTCGCTGCCAAAACTTAAGATGAAACACATACATAAATCAGAGCATACTCACAGTTGATCATCAGTTTATTTTACATAAACTTTATACATATAATAAATTGGTATGCATGGAATATGGCAGTTGCATAAAAGTCAGTTGTTATAATAATAATATCGCATGCAATTTTTATATGAACGTTCACAGAGATCATGTATGCATATATGTATATAACATAATATAAAAGCTACGTGTACTGAGAACTTTCGTGAGGATTATTGGAAACGAAATTCATTTTCAAAAAGTGGCATACATTTAGTGCAAATAATACAAAGGGATAAATTAAAAAAGCGTCATAAAAAGTGTCATCAGTACGAAAAATTGTCAGAAGTGATACTTTAGTGTCTCAGCGGCTCAAATGGTTCATACGTAAGGTCCAATTTTGGCGTACTCTCTCCAACATGTAGGCCGTTACCTCGCGAACAACTTGTTCAATATTGGCTTCCAGTGCGTTAACCGTGGCGCCCTTGTACCTATAGACATGAGCCTTAACATAGTCCCGCAAAAAATACGCACTAAACACATTCACGGAAGCAGGCTATCGAAAACAAGTTCGAAATATAATGCATGTGTTTATAAGGGAATGATTCTTTTCACGTCTACACCGAAAGTTGTTGTCCGTGATACGTTTGTGGTTGTAGTCAAGTTAAAATAAAGCTCTAAACCTTTAGACGACAGCAGACTACATGGCTACACAACTACAAACGCTGCTGGCTACAAATACTGCCATGTAGCCAGCTACTTAATTATTTTGAACACGGCAGCTGCATTGTAAGAATTAATTTCAGTGTCATATATAATAAAATCGCCTATTCTAAATATATTTATAAAGTTTAAATTAAATGTGCAATAAAACAAAAGCGCATCGAAATTTTGCCAAATTTATTTTTTGTTGTGAACCACAATTGTTCCGGTTAGAGATGGAATATTATTTTATTCATATGGCAGCCGCGGCTGGCCTCGCAGTACCCCACTTTTTCAAGTGTGTGGTGTCGTAACTCGGCAATGGCATAATGAATGTTGGCCTTCAAATGCTGAATTATCTCTGGTTTTTCGGCGCTCGATTGCCACCACCATTTGGACTAATTAAACGGCCATCAAACGTGTCACACAATAAATATTCAATAAATCCCAACGTTGCTCAAGCGTACATCGATTAATTTCGTTCGGGGTCGCTCTGGCAAGGGCTGTGGGGGAAACATTTCACCGTTGTCATAAAACTCTAAAAATAAATGTTTGGGATAATTAAATACAAAATTAAATTTTTTTGATAGGGTCATTTGGGGGCAAGGAGGATGAGGGAGTAGGGCAGAGTAGTAGCAGGTTACGTCTCAGCTTCGTGATTAAAATTGAATATTTTATGCGAAAAAAGAAATTGTGTTTTCGCTATTCGTTAATTATGTACAATCGCCTTAAAAGAAGAATATGCTTTTTTCATTCTAAAATAATAAAAAAGAAGTATAGGCGTTTTTGGACACGTGTAAGCCTTTATGGTTTATAAATCCATTATAACTATACATATTCATGGACGTTTTTCTTAATAAGGTTGAGGCGTCGAACTTTTCGAAAGTTGAAGTGGCGAAATTGAACGATGACTCATTCTCAATGCAATTGAACAAAGCTAAAGGGTGTAAACTGGGTTAATACTACGTATATTTTCGTAGTATTTAAACCAGATACATATAAACCACTTCATTTTGTGGTTTAATTGTAGTATAGGTTGACACACATGTAGTATAGAATACTAATGTGGTATAGAAATCCTATGTCTGTCAGCGGTATTAGGGGAACATTTTTCCCTCTTTCCCGATTTAGCCCATCTCCCAACTTAACCTGTGCTATCCTTCAAAATATATTTATACCAAATTTCAAGAGTCTGGCTCTTTTCGTTTGGACTGAATCGTGATTTCCACAGACGGACGGACATACTCACATCGTCTTAGATTTCATCACTGACCAAGAATATATATACTTTATGGGGTCCGAGATGGATATTTCGCTGCGTTACAAACGGTATGACAAAGTGAATATACCCCCCATTTTCTTTTTTTGAGGGTATAAAAATGACTTAATTCATTTTTTATATCTTTATTTGAAAGTGTCGTAGCTCATATATTTTACCACTAATGAATATCAAGTATATACCAATTAAAGCTTGGAAAGCTCCCTATAAAACTATATACATGATTAATTAAGGTTGCAGTAAGTACTTTTCAAAATAATGGTATTTTTACGTCAAAAATTCGAAAAAGAGATTAAAAATTTCCCTCGCAAGGGGTTAATAGATTTTACAAATTTATGTACCAGTAGAATGGCATTTTAGGTACCCAAATAAAAGTTTTGAACCGCGCCAGTCCAGAGACAAGAAGTGTTTAGAGCATAACATCTATTTTCATAGGCGACAATAAGCGGGTTAGAGCTATAGAGGTTAAATATGATTTTAAAGTGATCAACAATATGAAAATTTTTTACAATACAAAGTGTACAAGTTAATAAATAAATAAATATATCAGGGATCACAACGAATATGTTTCATTTCAAAAATTCTATTCACCCATCGCGGGTGTTATTAAATTTTGAAATTTTCCATTACACTATTAAAGTAAAAATTCCATTATATTGAAAAGTGCCCGATGCATATTTAAAGGCGGACTCACCCATGTTTTCCGAACAAAATTTTTATCCGGACAAAATTTTCTTTGCTGAGAGTTTTCTGCGGCACGATTCACTCATTGAGAAAAATTTGTTTGGAAAAACAAAGCTGCCATACACATAAAAAAATAGTTTTGAAAAATGATAGTACTGCAGCTATTTTTTATATTTTGCTCTGTTTTCTTGATATTTTGGATATTTGGATATTACATATTTTAAATTATTTTTGAAGAATTTGTGATAAAAATATTGTCGGAAAAAACTGTCTTTCCTAATGGCCATGGAATTGCATAAAGTAGTGTTATTAGCAAAATACATATACAAAAACAACAAATAGATAATATTATTTCTCATAATTTATATTTTTAATCTCACACACAATTTAATATATCACACACAAAATGACACCACAACTTTGTGTGAAAAAGTTTAACCTATTGGCAACTCAGTTCAATTTTGCCTGGACAAAATATAAAATTAAATCTATTCAAGTCGAGAGTTTTTCGTGAAAAATAATTTTTCTCTCTCAAGAAGAGACACGACAAACTACATATAAAAAAATCCGCCTTAAGTTTTAATTTGTTATATACTTGGTAGCCGTTATCGACGGAAGTTAGGGTATTTTGAAAATTTTAAGTTTTAAGAAATTAATTAACTTATAAACTCATTTTCATAGTGCCATAATAGTATTTAATGAAAATTCGAAAAAATTGAAAAGCTTTAAGCAAATAAATTGATTTGTTTTAAATTTTGTTTCGATATATAAATAGATTTAGGAAAAGTGCTTTTATTTTTATGTATGAAAGTGGCAACACTAAAATTAGATGTTTACGTTATAGCTGCCGCGTTCAAAGACTATGTCCACACGGTGAAACATTTGCTGTAGAAACATTGTGTTTGTTGATGAGAGGGGAAAGACGACTGGAAAAGGGTACGGTGTTTCATGTACATGAAACATTTGTTGAGCACGGCATTCTCCGCTTCTGCATATAATATAATATATGTATGCTGCAAAACAAATGTTTCAACCGTGTGGACACGAATGCAGCTTCAAAAGGGAATTAATAAATGTTTCTGCAGCAAATGTTTCATCGTGTGGACATAGTCAAAGTAATTAAGTAAGTAGCTGACTACACAGCGACAATTGTTGCTTGCGGCACTTTAGGCATGTAGTTTGCTGTCTTGAATGTGTTTAAAATAATAGTCTGAAGGCATTAAGTCGCACAATCTAAGCGGCCAATTGACCGCTAACTCTAACTCTTCCATTTTGGACAAAAAAATTATAATAATATGTTATGTCATTCGCAATAACGTTTCTGTCCAAAAAATTTATTTTTCGGAATGCATTGGCAGTTCTTGTTGCACCAAATGTGGTAATTTCACTTGGTAACAAATGAGAGCTATGCTGTTTCTTAACCGAGCATGAATTTTGATAATAAAATGTTCAGTTTAATCCGAAAAAATTTTAAATGTTCAGTTTAATCTGCAAGCAGACCAAACTGAACATGTTACATGAAAACAGCTGAGCTGTTAAAAACAGTGTTGCCAAAAAGAAAGTTTCTAAAAAGTCGTCCTTTGTAATTGATTACAGTGTCAACCATAAAATTCGCTTACTATTTAAATTTTTTTTAAATTTTATTAAAAACATTACATATTTCATAAAATCTATTACGTCCCTGCATCGAAGTTGACTTTATTACTGGTAACTAATTACTTCAAAAAAGATATATAGTTACTTCGTATGTTAAAAAAAATAGTTTAAAAATTATAAAAAATATTAACATTATGCATTTTTTAATGGGTAAGAAAAAATGTTGAGTATTAGTTTGATTTAGTATGCAAGAAGTAGCTCAACATTATTTGACAAAAATTCTTTCAAGCTACTCTGGAATGTTGAAATCGCTGAGATAGCCTTTAAGCGATCAGGTAGATGATTGTTCTAATTAGGAGCAGCAAACGAAATCCATTACCTGCCTAGTAACTCTTTATAGTTACTGCCTTATTGTGTTCAGACTAATTTGAGCTTAAGAACTAGTTCGTCCTTGTAAAACATTTGCAATGGAATCGAAAGAACAAATTTCATTTGCCTACAACGTTTACTTTGGATAATAGTGTTAAAGATAAAGTAGCATTTGAAATTGAAATAATAATCTCTCAATTTAATTTGTTAGCATTAAAGCGGTTGGTAGTGGCATCGTATTGATCAGGTTGTTTTAGATTTTGACTAACGTGTTCGTGCCACAATCAAATATACAGTTTATGTTACATTTATTGAGAATAGAAAAATTCCCTTGTGGTATGGACAGATATACAACCTTTAACAAATTCACAGCACTTGTTGCTATGCAAAACCAAAGTTTTGCCAAATCATCTTTTATGGCGCCAAAATATGCCATTTAATATTAATTACGATTTACTAATCTGGTGATTAGAAACTAAAGATTGACATTAAAACATGTACAACATTTCATATATGTATATGCGTAGTATATTAATCATATACCAGCTTGAACTGTCACATAAAGAACCGGCAACAAAAACTAAATATGGCTCTTATCTTCGGTGCCATCAAGTTTAATGACTGTTCGCAACCGGCCCCGCATCCGTTATAGACTTGAGTCGAACTCGTTCCGTTGTAAATAAAAACCTATTACCAAACCCATTTAAATTACATTGGTTTTAGACTTGTGTCCAACTAGCTCATTCGCTCAGTTTTGACAAGAACCTCTGATCAAACCCATTTAAATTATATAGGTTTGATCAGAGGTTCTTGTCAAAACTGAGCGAATGAGCTAGTTGGACCCAAGTTTAATTGGTTTGGTCATGGGTTTTTGTCTAAAACGAACAAAAGGAACGAGTTCGACCCAAATATAAGCGAAGATAAAACATTTGCATTAACTCTAGGAATTAACTAAAAACGTCTAAAATTATCATTAGTTTGTCGATAGCGGTTGCTATTACAATTGCATAATTTGCAACAAATCCTTATATAATGACAAATTCATATTTCGGTTTAGAATTGACAGTTGAATGTTGAAGCAACAACATCGACGGGAAAAAATAATTTAAAATTTTTGAAAATTTAAAAAAATAAATTAAAACGTCAACCAAAAGAAAATTTTATTAAAATTATAACAATTTACAATTAAATTATTTTAAATAATAAAAAATAAAATAAATTTGTGTTCATCGGGATGAATGATGAAGAAGAGGCGGCCTCTAAAAAGAGGAAAAAAACTAGGAGCGGGGAAAAAATAAATGAACCCAATATGGAGGAGGTTAGAGACATAAATTTTCGCCTCATTGAAAAATTAAATGAAGCTGACAAGAGAATTGTAGAATTGCTTAATGAGAATGTTGGTTTGAAAAATCGACTTGAGGAGTTGGAGAAGGAGAAGTTGATTCCAAATGCAGGAAGCCTTAGTTTCGACTTTGAGGATGATATTGAGTGTCAAGAGGCCATAATCACTCCATCGAAAATTGACGGCAAAAAACAAAATATTGTAGACACAAAGAAGACTGCTAGAAATAGTGCTAAAGCAAGGAAGAGTGAAGAAGATAAAATTACAAGTAAGTCAGTTCCATTAATTATCACGCAGAATGCGGATGTAAAGAAACTAATTGAAAAAATAGATAAACATTTAGGACATAAGAATTATAATATTAGGGTTTTAAAAAATAATGTAGCAAATGTTAAGGTCTGCACTCTGGAAGACTATGACAAGGTTAATAGCCTACTTGAGGAAGCTGGTGTACATAGTTTTACCTACACTCCAAAGGGTCTTCGGCCACTTTCGATGGTAATAGAGGGTCTTCCATCGTCTTTCGATTCGGAGGAAATACTTGAGTACCTGGTCGGTCTTCAAATAAATATTGAGATTTTAAGCGTAAAATGGCTTGGAGGAGATAAATGGGTCATCAGACTGAAGAGGAACTCTGACATTGCAAAGTTTTTTGACATAAAGTATATCTTAAGATGCAAGGTACATATAAGAAAATTTAGACGGACTGGTGTTACACAACGTCACAATTGCCTACGCTATGGGCATGTAAGTACCAATTTTCGCATGCCATATAGATGCGTAAAATGTGGTGGTTCTCATGGACCAGCAAATTGTTCGATTCCTCCTAAGGAGGAGAACATACAAGAGACCATTTTGACAGATCCTGTCTACGGCCTGATCAGTAGGAGGATTGGAATTCCACTTAAGTGTGTAGTTTGTGGGCTTGAGGGTCATGCTGCCAACTCGAAGGGATGCCTTCATAGGAAAAAGCTTCTTCTTCAGTTGCAGGAAAAGAAACTTGATAGGAGTGGATTCCGATCTGTTGTGGGGTCAAGATCTAATAATTTAGTTAAAAAAGGTGTCTCTTACGCAAAGGCAGCGGCAACTGGTACTTCGCCAGTAGGAGATGTTGCTTCACGTGATACTACGACTTCCGGACAGGTGTACATTTTAACAGGAGGGGGAAGACCAAATGGGAATCAGGTCTCGTTGGGATTGGCTATTGGACAGTTTGACCAAATAGACAAAGACTGTCAACGATTCTTCGGTGGAGGACTTTTGAAAAGCTTGGACAGAATTGGTGGATTTGCTGCTAAATATCAGGAACTAGAAAATGATGAGGTGAGGTCCCGTGCCTTGCTTGGCATGCTAATGACATTAAGACAGGATGGCTAGGACACTCAAGACAATTTTTATTAATATAAACTCTATTGTCTCAAGCCACAGGAGACATTATTTGGACTTGTTTTTAGGAAGACATAAGCCCGACATACTTCTTGTGGCTAAGCACCACCTCAACCCTAGACACAAATTAGACATAACAGGGTACAGAACATTTAGACGTGATAGACAGGGACGTGGAGGTGGTACTGCTGTTCTCATTAGTGATGTTTTGAATTGTGAAGAGATTGTTCTCGATACTGGCCAGATAGAGAATACTGCTGTACGCATACGAAGGTTAAATTTGATAGACTTAGTTGTTATGGCTATGTATTTGAAACCAAGTGACACATTTTCATCACTGGATTTGGATGCGGTTCAGAGTTTTGTGCAAAATTGCAGTTTATTGATTGGTGCTGATTTCAATGCAAGGCATCCCTACTGGGGATATAATTACAAAGGGACGTAATCTTGGGGAATTTTTGCTTTCAAACCCGGACTTTGAGATTAGGCCAACGGACGGACCAACGAGGGGGAATTCTTATCTTGACTTTTTTGTAGCAACTGTTGACATCACTTCTGTGGACTCTAATTTGCTTAGGACATTGGACTATGAATCGGACCATAAAGCAGTTGAAATATTTTCTGCACTAGCGATTGCTTGACGAGAGAACATTCTACAAGATACGACTATGACCACATGAACAAGAGCAGATTTACGAACAGACTATCATCCAATCTTGAAGCATTTGGACTACCAATTGACAGAAATGTGACTGAAACTGAAATTGACGAATGCGTTGTTTATTTGAACAATGCAATTCGGGATGCTATGGAGCACTCCATTCCCAAAGTCTCTGTTGGAGGCCGAGGTTTGCTGAGGCTTCCACAGCATATTCTGAATTTCATTGAAGAAAAGAAACGGCTTAGACGAAGGATCCACAGAAGTCAAGACCCTGAAAGACGAAATATTTTTAAGGCTGACTTACGTAACTTGGACAGAATAATACAGGGTGCCATAGACAATTTTGAACGGGATCACTGGACAAAATTTTTACAGGACATTCGGATCAACAATCGAACATTTAGAAATGTTAAGAATGCTGCAGGACTTAATCGAACATTTAGAAATGTTATGAATGCTGTAGGACTTAATTCTCGCCAAATTTTAAGTGGCTTGGCAACTCCTGACGGAACAATGGTTATGGATGCACCTAGAATGGCAGCTTTATTAGAAAATCATTTCTTTCAGGTTAATTCCGAACAATTAGGTCCTACTGATGCTTTAGGTATCAATGTACGGGATACTGTTTCAACTTTGGACAATACAACACCATTGACAACATTTGGCATGAACGTTACAGCAGATGGGGAAATTTTAGGTGAAAACATTGATCACCTTGGATTTATCAATCCAATGTCTATCGGCAAAGCATTAAGAGCAAGATCAAACAAGAAGTCTAGTGGGGTGGACGGAATACCTAACTTTGTTCTTAAGAAGACTAACATAGTAGCTTGGCGATTCTTGGCCATTTTATTTATTCATTGCTACAACATAGGCTATTTTCCAAAAGCATGGCGGATGGCGCTTGTTGTACCAATTCCTAAGCACAGATTGGATCCTCGTGAGATTGGGAGTCATCGACCGATTTCTTTGCTTTCGGCCTTTGGAAAGTTGTTTGAGTTCTTTCTTCTGGAAAAAATAAACGACGTTATAAATGACAGGAATATTTTGAGGGACTTTCAGTTTGGATTTAGGACTGTACTCTCGACAACACATGCACTTGCAGTTTTTACCGACTACGTTTCTAGAGGATTGAACAGGCGATGTCCAACAATAGCGGTCAGTCTGGATTTTGCTAAGGCTTTCGATTCAATGATTCGATAAAATGATTAACCTGGGATTTGGTTTGAGCATCTGCCGAATGGTGAATAGCTTTTTAAAGGATCGATTGTTTAGGGTTCGCATTGGCGACACTCTGTCTCACGAGGGTTCAATCTGTGCTGGTGTTCCACAGGGATCTTTGCTAGGACCTGTGCTTTATAATCTTTTTGTGTCAGATATACCTGGACTTTCTGCTGATAATCTTCTCTTAATGTATGCCGATGACATTTTAATTGCTTCATGGGTGATACAGCAAGGACAATTAACGCCAGAATTAACTCTTATCTAGCAGTACTGACAGATTATTTTACAAAATGGAGACTCAAATTGAACATACAAAAGACAGTGGCAGTCATGATAAAGGGACGACGTAAATACATTTATAAAAATTGTCGGACGTACATACCATGTTTACTTATTGGACAGCAAACGATTAGGGTTTCGGACAGGATTAAATATTTGGGTGTCACATTTCATGAAAATTTTGAGTACTACCGACACATTGACGACATACTAGAAAGGACAAAAAGGATTTACTCTTCCTATCAGGGAGTTTTGAAACGCAGGGTTGGACTTGACAAAAAAGTACGCCTCTTGGTATATCGGCAGATAATTCGACCTGTCATGTCTTGCGCTTTTCCAGTCTGGTTTAGGATTTCTTCAAGCCAGATAGAGAGGCTTAGGAGATGGGAGAGAATGATTTTGGTATCTTGTCTTGGCCTAAGACCCTACTATGGACCAAATGAGGAACTTCGCAGATCGATTTATAACGGAATTGACTTTGGACGTATTGATGTTTTTATGGTAGGGAATTCAATTAGGTTCCTGGAATGTGCGCAGTCTTCTGATAATTCATTACTTCGCCAATGCTTCTCATCATCTGCCAATCTGGAGACCATTCGGTCCAAACATTATTTTTCTCCCTTAGAATAAATAATATTATTTTCACACGGACAGCAATATTAGAGGTTATTTTTTTTTAATCTTGGACCAGCACTCAGGGGATGACCCCTATATATGCAATGCATTGCGCCGGAACTGAAAACAAGGGGATAGTATTGAGGGGACAGATTAGGAAAGATGAGAAGATAGACAGTTTTTTTGTAGCTTTTTCAACCTTTTTACTTCGCCGGCTAATTTTTGCTACAGGGCCGACGAAGGTGGGTGCTGTTACTCTGCTTTTTAGTACATGATGGTGTCAGTCGCTGCCAATTATGTTCAGTGACCAGTGACTATGCCTTCATCATTGAAACAAGCTGGCAGCAACTAACACAACCACGCACTAATGCTGATCAGAATAATTCAACACAATATTTCATGACTCAGCGCGGGCTCGAACTCACGACCCTCGGCTTCATAGTCTCGTGTTCTACTACTTCAGCCAACAGCACCCACCATAGAATAAGGAGCCTCAGCTAGTTTTTTAAAATGAGATACACACATTTAGAAGTCGTTTGGGTCTGGCCAGACCCATATGAACATCGGAGGGTTAATCAAGCAGACCCATATGAACTTTTGATGTAAATTGTTTTACCGTTTGATGTAAACAATACAACTGCGGACGGAGGCAGCGACAGAGATCATATATATCAGTTGATATGTTGAATGGCAACAATAAATAATATGCATCTGACATAGGAGAGCAAATCGAGTTAGAGGCCGTTCTGGATGACAACCATGATGACGTTGAGGAGTTGTATAGAGAAGCTATTGCCCTTCAAGCTCAAACTACAATCCAATCATCCAGCACATCTATCACTCAAGACCTTATGTACCGGTCGAAATATGTAAGATGTGGAATTCAAATCCTCCACCAAGTGGAAGGCCTCGCTCTCATAATGTTGCAACTTTTATTCGTAAAGGGCCATTACGAGGAACATCACCGAGTCATAGAGCTATTTTCAAGTCATTATTGTCTCCTGAAATCGTCAGTATTATTGTGCGGGAAACCAACAGAAAAGTCGTTGACGTGGTTTGTCTATGGAATGAAAAGCATTCTAATAAAAAACAGCGACATTGGGTAATGACCAACGAAGACGAAATTTATGATTTTTTGTGGGATGCTGCTAATTGCTGGTGTGTTCCATGCGAATTCTCAACCAGCAAAGGAACTGTGGGCGAATTATAATACGCCCATTTATAAGGCCACTATGTGCTTGAATCGGTTCAAGAGCTTAAGTACTTTCATCCGTTTCGATAACAGTGGTACCCGTGCTGAGAGATTGAAACAAAGCAAATCTGCAGCCCTGGACGATTTATGGCTCTATGGTACCGGACTCTTGCCCGTCGACATCAGACGCAGCACAGCAAAAATAATATGCTCAGGCAGCATCAACTCGTTCATCATGCTACCTTTGCGCTGCTTCTTCTTCCAGAAAGCAACGAAAAATTCGTTATAAGTGCTGCAAATGCAATCGTCCTGTTTGAATGAACATTCCATGCAATTACAAAGTTGCAAACCCAAATGCTCCTTGTAGTGTATACTAAAACGCTTAAATAAAGAAATAAAATTATTTCTAAAACATTATTCTTGCTTTAGTTTTTATGGGTCTGGCCAGACGCTTATGCTGCACTTACCGCATCAAAAGGCACCGAACATCGGAGGGTTAAATGGGTTTGATAAAAAGGTTATTGGCAAAAACAAGCGGATGAAAGAGTTCGACACAAAACTAGAACCATCATGTTCCATATCATTATAATTAATGACGCCTTTTCGCCCAAACGAAACCTGAGGCTAACGAAAAACAGAATTTGAGTTCAAGTTAAAATTAACAAACCTCCCCTAGAGTAAATTTTTTATTACACAAAATCACAGTGTAAGAGATCATTAATATAAACATAGAGTTGATTTCAATTATATTCAAGAACATGGTAAAATTAAGAAATAAAAAATTATTTTAAAAATATAAATCTGTTATATTTTTCTACGCCTTTCTACAACTAGAAATTTATTGGACAATAATTAAAGTATTTATGAGTTATTTTCCTAAATGGCAGCAAAAGTTTGATATCAATACGAAATATAAAAGAATTAATTAAAAATAAAAATTAATATTAATAAGAGTTTTGTTTAATACTTTAATCTCAGCTTTTGCGGATATAGACGATTTTGTAAATCCGATTGAACCACACCGGCGGTGGAAAACACTCTCCCATCCGCTTTATTATTTGTAATTTTTCCAATAATAAAGCGAATCAATATTTGTTGAGTAAAGTTTAACCTATAACGCGAACAAAAAAAAAGCAAACAAATAATAATAATGAAGAATTTCATTGTTCTGATTATATACTCTGATTTTTAATGTGATATTTCTCTTAGTTGTTATGCAAAAAAATTGCAATGTTGCAGCAGTCTATCCGAAAGAACTTAATAAATTTGTGTTCCAAAAATCTGCATTGAAGGTCCATTGGATCCAATCAGTCCGCTTTAATTGTTGTGTGAGTTGGATTTTATGTACATGGAAATGCAAATTCAAATTCAAAAAAACGCCATAATGAAATTCGACTGGCCTGACTACAGAAAAGTAATTAAAACTAATTGTTTTAATTAGTTTTATGCGTTAACAACCGTAGGTTAAGCAATCCATATTCAGAAATGGCAAAGCTTTCACTAAAGAAATGGCAATTCATCAGCTGCCAGACCAATGCCTTCGAAACCTCTAAATGGATAACCCTTTAGCTAAGAGGTTTAAAATTGTATAATCCAACAAGCGTTTTTCCATACGAGTATAATATGTTTTAAAAATTTTTTTGTTGATAAATTGAAAATTTGTCCTATTGATTGGCATGCTTTCAGATGCTTTTAACAGGTTTTTTGGTACTCCAGCGTTCAAATGTTTATCTTATTTAAATTAGACCTGTAATTATGATAATTATATTTCATTGTGCTAACCATGGGTGATAAATTTAATAATAAAATTCAAAATAGAGACACAACCGAATTATTGCATCTGCTGTTCACGTTTCTACTGAATGTTTCTGCGGTTTAACTTGTTTTACTGCCAACTAAGACCCGGTATATAAGCTGATATAATTTTTGTTTTATGTATGTGTTTTATGGTAATCAAATACCAAATGTTTTTGTTTTTCATTTATACGAGCACAAGCAACATTATCTGAGTCCAGTCTGCTTTGGCATTGGCTTGTTATCTTTCTTAACTTGTTGCAAGTAATCAGCAAAAGTGTAAATAAAGTATTTTAAGTGAAGTACTCTGATATAATTTCCTAGTGATTGATTGATACACTTTTCATGTTTATTTTTAATATGAATTAGTTGGTCTGATTTTTTTTCATAAAAAGTAAAAGTGGTTTTAGAAAATCATTCTTACTTTTCGTTTAATAAATTATTGATAAAAAGCAAAGCTTGTGCAAGTTATAAAAACCAATATAAATTTTTTTAAATTAATTATTCAACTGTGACGAGCTTAAGAACAGATAACATGAATCTGCAGTAATTGTAATGACTTTATGTTTATGTTCCGAATGGTCTGCTCGTTTAATGGAGTTCACGTCTTTATTATGAATTATAATATGATCATTTCGCATATATCACGTTAAAAATTTAATTTAAAACATGTTTCATTGATTTTTTTTGCTCTTGTTGTTTATTTGCTGTTGATTCTGTGCTATATGTATGTGTTGTTATAATTTTCCATCTTTTGTCTTATCACATTCACATAGTTGGCTCTTACTTATATTTAAATAAACTTGAATACACATACATACATTTCATATATAAAATTTTTTCTAAAACACAAGTTGAATAGTGTAATAAAAACAAGTAAGAGTGTTATAGTCGGCTGTGCGGAATCTTAAATACCCTTAACAGATGTTATTATTCTTTCTTTCTTTCTTGCTAAAACAGAAAGTAGGTTTAATTAAAAATTCAAAATGATGTTATCGGTTACTTTTATATATAAGAAAATGTCAAAATTTTTCGGCTAGAAAGCTAGAAATGTTTGGCATATCTCTTTCTAATACCTCTGAACGTCTTTCAAAAATATTATATATATTTAATTTACAAACAAAAAGTAAAGATCCGTTCCATGTACTCCAAAAAGCTCTAATTGTCCAACCGTAAAATCGTCTTTTAGATTTTTTTGGTTTTAAATACCAATTTATTTCTTCCTGATACATAAAGTAGGTATAATTCACCATAAAAATCAAAAATAGCAAATTATATGGTTACTTTTATGAATAAAAAATGTCGATATTCCAACCCTGAAATTGGATTTTTAATTATTTTGGTTTTTAAGGCCAATTTAACTCTTCCCGAAGTATAAAAAAGAATTCATTCACAAAAAACCAATATTAAGAACTTATATGGCTACATTTATGTACTAAAAAAATTCGATTTTCCAACCCTGGAACCGAATTTTTAGTTTTTAAATTTTTAATGCCAATTTAGTTCTTCCTGAAGTATAAAATAAGTTTAATGCACTAAAAAACAAAATTTGGAATTTGTGTGGGTACTTTTATGTACCAATAAATTTCAATTGTCCAACCCTGGATCCGAATTTTTAATTTTTTAATACTAATTTAATTTTTCCTAAAATATAAAATAGTTTCTATTCACTAAAAACACAAAATTTGGAATTTATGTGGGTACCTTTATGTATGTATGTACCAAAAATATTTCGATTTTCCAAATCTGGAAGCGAATTTTTATTTTTTCCAATGTAATTCTTAGTGAGGTGTAACATAGTTTTACCTGACAAAAATATATTTAAATTTTTCAACTTTTTGGTCACTTTCATGTACCATAAAATATTTCATTTGTCCAACCATGGGCTCGAAATTTTGATTTTTTAAAATTTTAATACCAATTTTGTTCTTCTTGAATTATAAAACAGTTTTAATTAGCAAAAACTACAACGTCAATTGCATTTTTGGTTACTTATATGCATAACAAATATTTCAATTTCTTATCCCTGGAAACGAAAGTTTAATTTTTTAAAGCATTTAAGGTTAATCAGGCATCAAATAGCTTTATTTAAGGAAAACTTAATATTTGTTACCATTTTGGTCACTTTCATGTACTACAAAAAATTGCAGTTATCCAACTCTGGAATCTCAATTTTGATTTTTTTTAATTTTTGATACCAATTTTGTTTTTCCTGAAGTAAAAAATTGTTTTAATTAGTAAAAAAACCGAAGTTAGTTAGTTGCCTTTTTGGTTACTTTTAAGTATAAAAAAATTTTAATTTCCCGCCCCTGGAAGCGAAATATTAATTGTTAAAATTTTTTTGACCAATGCAAATCTACATGATGTATAAAGAGGTTTTATTTAAGAAAAATCTAAAAGCTTTAACCATTTTAGTTATTACATGTACTACAAAATATTGAATGTGCAAAAAAAAATTAGCATTCCCATCCCTGGAAAAAAATTTTTATAGATTGAGGCTTCCCAAAGCATGAAATAGGTTTAATTTACAAACAACCAAAATAATAATTGATAATAATACTAATTTTGCGTCAAGAAATAGGTGTAAGCTTCCCAGCTCTGGAACCGTATTTCGGATTTTTCTGAATTTATATACTACTCTATTTAAATTCATTTCCAATCCAACGGTCCAAGAAAGAAGTCTCTTGCTCTTGTGGTGGCTACAGACAGACGGACATCGCTCAATCGTCATCGCTACTCATAAGGATTCAGAATATATATACTTTATGGGGTCCCATATTGATATCGAAGAAATTACACACGGAATGACAAACCTAGACATACCCTTTCACTTTTTTGTGAAGGGTATAAAAACTATTTCAGCAGACATATAAATACAAACATTAATTTATAAATATATAAATAAGATGTGCGCGTGAGTAATATTAAACTCACGATCACCCTCGATCACGAAACTCAAATTTACTTTACGCATGGGGATATTCAGGGCGCTCACGATCACGCACGCTCACGAAAGCATTATTTTAATCACAGCTGAGTCATGAAAAATTGTGTTGAATTCTTCTGATCAGCATTAGTGCGTGGTTGTGTTAGTTGTTGCCATCCTGTTTTCAGTGATGAAGGCATAGTACTGATCACTGGACAATTACTGGCAGCGACTGACCCAATCATGTACTAAAAGCAGAGTAACAGCACCCACCTTCGTCGGCCCTGTAGCAAAAATTAGCCGGCGAAGTAAAAGGTTGAAATAGCTACAAAAAAAAAAAAAAAAAAAAAAAAAAAAAACCACTGTCTATCTTCTCATCTTTCCTAATCTGTCCCCTCAATACTATCCCCTCGTTTTCAGTTCCAGCGCAATGCATTGCATATATAGGGGACATCCCCTGAGTGCTGGTCCTACTCCTAAAAAAAAAAAAAAAAATGTGCTATTTTAATAATTAATTTTTTTTTAACTCGGGCCAGCACTCAAGGGATGACCCCTACATAAGCAGGGCACTGCGCCGGAACTAGAAAGAAGGGGATAGTATTGAGGGGAAAGATGAGAAGATAGAAAATTTTTTGTAGTTTTGAATCTTTTTACTTCGCCGGATAATTCTTTGCTACACGACGAAGAAGAGTGCTGCTCCTCTGCTCTTTAGTGCATGATTGTGTCAGTCATGCTCAGTGATCAATGCTATGCCTTTATCACTGTAACAGGCTAACAACAACTAACACAATCATGCACTAATGCTGATCAGAGAATTCGATACAATATCCATGACTGAGCGCGGGGTTGATCTTAGGACCATCCGCTTCATAGTCTCGTGATAACTACTTCAGCAAATAGCACGGAAAAATCACGACATTTGCACATCTCTAATATTAATACATGTATGGATGTGGTACATACTGTCGTATTAGACCGGCCCAAGAATCTCAAGACTGTATGTTCATTTTCGACATGCAAATTAGTATTTTCTCAGCATTTGTGACATCATAAAATGTTATTTTTGTTTTAATAGAGGAGCCACCAAAGGCTATAAATTTATATATATATATATATTAGACTTGTGTCCAACTAGCTCATTCCCTCAGTTTTGACAAGAACCTCTGGTCAAACGTATGTAATTTAAATGGGTTTGATCAGAGGTTCTTGACAAAACTGAGCGAATGAGATAGTTGCACACAAGTCTATACTGTACTAGTGTCGAAGTCTTTCTTCCGCTCGTTTTTGACAAGAACCTTCGATCCAACCCATTTAAATTACATAGGTTTGATTAAAGGTTCTTGTTGAACTTGTGTCCAACTCTTTCATCCGTGCGTTCGAAACAAGTCTAAGATTTTTGAGAGGAATCTATGATCAAAGTTTTTTGCCAAAAACGACCAAGTGAACGAGTTCGACACAAGTCTACAAAAAATAAAGAAAAACGTAATCTACGACACAAACATTTTCCTAAGACAAATACGGCACATAAAATAATATAAAGTTATGTTGTTTTCAAACGATGCTACATTTTTTGCACTTTTCAATGGAAAATGCTAACATTATGAAATTTGGAAATTCTGAATTAGAGTTTTTAGAAAAAATTTGATAAAATGTTACCTGTTTTCCAGAAAATAAATCACCATAAACTTCTTTGTCCGCTCTATGAGTCTTTATATTTTACGTCGATGCCACGACACAAGGATCTTTTAAATTGAAAATATTTAAGTTCCTTACAATTTATTATATACATACATATATATTTATTTATACATTTTCTCTCTCTAGAATTGTAGATGATTGGAAACACGGATCCTCTTTTGCAGATCATCATTTTAATGATTTTAAATGTCGAACTGATCTAATGCTTATATTTCCTCATACATACATAGATTTGTACTGTGTGGATATAATATGTTATTGTTCTTTTATTTATATTATAACAAAGAAATGGTAAATCCTATGATATTCGGAGGTAATTTTTATGTCTTCACATCTAGACAAATAAGGCGCGGTTTACATTGTGCGATTTTTGTCGCAGCAATTCTTGCTTTTTAGTGAGGAAGAGCGAGAAAGGAATACAAATGGTATACATTCCTATTTCAGGACTCTCACACAAAATAAGAATTGCTGCGACAAAAATCGCACAATGTAAACTGGGACTAATTGTAAAGGAAATTTTGTGACATAATGCTTGGCAAATGTCTATTTCTCAACTTAACTCTAAAAAGCAAACCCTTTATATCAGCACAAATATTTAGTGCCAATATACAAAAGTTTTTACTTCACTGTACAGTGTACACTCATCTCACATGGGAATGCTATACATTTTATATGATTTTAAAATACGTAACATCAAGTATATTTTTAATAGGTAAAGTTTCTAGTTTCTGTGCAGTATAGAAATTTTAAATCAATAGAATAAACAACGCAATGAGTCGATTCATTATTTCAGTATAAATAAATTTTTGCAGTGAAATACTTGCGGAAATGTCCTTGATGTTTTCGTTTTTGAAAAGTTATTAATTTCTTATATATAATTTGTTAAAATTCGTCTGAGTTATTTATTTATAATTATAATAAAAATTCAATGAGTACAAATCGGGGGAAAATACTTCGAGAAGTATCTGGTTTGGCTCACAATGAAAAGGGGGTATTCAAAGTGGCAAGTCAGTCGAAAAAGCAGCAATTTGTTATTTTAGTTGCTACAACGGTCACTCTGATCGTGGAAATTCATTTAATATAAAAATTCATAAAACAAAAGGTGTTTTGTTTTTCTCAAATTAATATCAATTTCATGAGAAAGATATTCAATCTTGATTAGATACATGTTTCCTTAACGAACGTAAAACTTAATGTAAAGTGTGATATTGAGAGCAAAATATGTGAGAAAAATATTCTGATATTTTGCATAAATCAATAGACAAAAATTAATTGTTAATAATAACTTCCTTTTTGGCATATCATATTTTTTCTAACTGTTTAATATGCCAACATTTGTTTCTCTCCCGTTCTAATAACACAAGTAAATAAATATTATAAGTATGAAGAAAAAATATTTTCAAATAATTTACCTGTTTGATTCGTGACGATGACCGTACTGAAGGTGGACCGAGTCTTAACAACGACTATTTTGTATTTCTCAATTTTGAACCAAAACAATGCATATTTGCAATTCAAAATTTTAAGATGCTAACGTCCGCCAGTTTCACAAAAAGTTCCAGCAGTTCGATTTAGAATAACCCTCCTTAGAACGCTTCTTGACTCAATTTTCTTTCTCTTGTATAAAATATACATGTTATAAAAATAATCTGGCATTAAGGGTTTTGAGCGAAATACGTTAAAAATTATAAAGCATTGAAGAATTTTAATTTCAATTTAATTTTTCTGGTTTGAGGTTAGGATTTCTGCTGTTGGTGAAAAGGAGTCATATTACTTTTTCTATTGTACTGCTTTAATATTTTTTATATATTTATAGAACTTTTATAATATATTTCGCGTTAAACAATTTTATACTTTCATAGCAAAATTAATTATATGTAACAAGAGATAATTAAAACAGTAACACAAACGTAAGATATACAAGTGAAAACGTTATATTCGTCTGGGTCGAATCTTAAATACCCTCCTAACATTTAGTAAGTAAATTTAAAATGTTTAATTTGGTGGGACAGAGTTCCTTTAAGACATCTCTGTACCCAATTTCTAATTTATATTTTGGCTGAGTCATTCCGGGAACGGCCATGGGGGAGACGTTTCACCTCTGCAAAATCACAGAACATCTCAGCTCCTTACAGGCTTAAGCTGTACAACATTTACACTATTTTTGCATATAATGTCGTACGTCAACGCTCACTAAAGGGGACGGGGGTTATTTTTAGGGAATGTAGGCTTAAGTAAAACAATGTGTTAAATTTTTACACTATTTTTGAATATAATAACGCCCACTAAAGTGGGCGGGGTCCAAAATATTTTTTTTTATTTTATGGCTCCAAGTTTAACGTGTTGGACCTTATTTGACATAAAAATATATCATTTGCTTAACAAAATTACAAACAAAAATTTAAAATTATGGTTTTTTTTTAAAGGTTGGTTTAGTTCTTTTTAGGGGAACTATTTTCCCTCTGGCCTGATTCAGCCCATTTACGAACTTGACCTGTGCTATCTCTCAAGATATATTCATACCAAATTTCAAGAGTCTGGCTCTTTTCCTTTCGACTGAATCCTGATTTCCACAGACGGACGGAAGGACGGACATGTTCAGATCGTCTCAGATTTCATCACTGCTCAAGAATATATATACTTTATGGGGTCTCAGATGGATATTTCGCTGCGTTACAAACGGAATGACAAAGTCAATATATACCCTCCAATTCTTTTTTGGAGGGTATAAAAAATAAGAAATAAGAGTGGCATGTATAAAAACTGATTTGTATTCAAGTACTTTATGCAAACATATGGATGTCATTTTATGCAGTATGAGTTCTAACTACTAATTTGGTCATTTTTAATGAAAAGAAACCTTAGAAGTCGTATGTGGTAATAAAGAAAAGCACACTTTTGCTAAAACTCATCAACAATTTTTTTATATTTTATGTTTATTGCAATGAAAAATTGTCCGCACTAGTTGCACGATTATTTCACATAAAATTACATAAATATATTTGATTTTAATTGCGCTTAATTTTTAGTAAATTTCAAGCAATTGCCCCCAACATTACAAGAATTTAATTTAAAAAAAGTTTATGCGAAGTAGGTAAGAATTTAACTGAATTTTTAAATTAATTTTATTCATAACAGCCAAGCACACATATCCATCCAGGTCGTTAATTTCTTTACAAAGAAATAGTATACTGAAGACAGGTAAAGAGCATATTTTGTGTAACACTTGCAATGCACAGTAAAGGATTCTAAAAAAATTCTAGCTATTGTGCGGTCTCTAAACGTGTATTTTGGACTGTACTCCTATTATTAAGTTTACGTCTTCAGTAGAAGAAACAGCACCGCTTATAGAAATCCTAGAAGAAAATATTGTTGAAAAATGAATCAAAGTTCAGATTTGAAAATATGGATATACTGCAACATTGGAGGTCCAGATCATTTGAAAGTACCTTTCAGCAACAACAACCAGCACTGCTAGTGAGAACTCATTTAGTAGTTCTGGACTAGACTTGTGTCGAACTGTTTCATTCGCTCGTTTTTGACAAGAACCTATGATCAAACCCATTTAAATTATATGTATTGGCTTGATTAAAGGTTCTTGTCATAAACGAACGCGTGAAAGAGTTGAACACAACTCTAATTTAAATTACGTCGAACCGCTTTAAACTAGCTTCCCTCTGATAAGCACTTTTTGGTATTGCTTCGGTTTCCATTGCCTCAATCGTTGCAATCAGCCAAAAGTCAAAGAAGACCAAATCTGATGAATACCAAAACTATCTGTACTTCGCAATCACTCTTAAGATTCAATATTATATACGAATTTGTACCTCATAATGATTGCATACTATTGTTAATAATTTCAGAGTCTAATTATTACGAAATCTGCTGTTTTCTTAATTACATTGCGTCAATGTTAAATATTGAAGAGACGGTTTGAAAGCTTAAAAAATTACATATTAAAAGTGCATATGTATTGATATATTATAAAATATTTAAATAAAATAAATGTTCGTATTTCTACAGTGAAAAAATTTGCCAATTTTGGTTAGAAATATCCAAAAGTGGCAGCTCTGTTTGTGATAGAAAAGTAAATGAACAAACCACACGTAATCTCACTTAATCTAAATATCGAAATATTTTCAAGGGCATTTTTACAATGACTACAAAATCACTATGACAAACAGCCACCCCGAAAACAAATCCAAAAACAACTCTATAATTACTACATAAACAAATAAAAAAAGCAAGTGAAATAAACAACAAGCAAGTGAATAATACAACGACAAAAGCTTGCACTTTCTATTGAATTTTCTTAGTAAAGAAAAAAAGAATTCATTAAGTATATCGGAGCAAGCAACAGACAGCAGTGCTGCCAGAAAAATTATTGTTCATAATATATTGTTAATTTCTTATTTTACTTAGCACTTATATACATACATACATATTGTATGTGTGTCAGATCTTTGCAAACAAAATTTGCTTATTTAACCAGGAGGAATCTATTGATCTATACACATGAAAAGAAAACAGTTTATTTGGATGCATTTGAAGCGGGATCAATTATAATACTCCAAGAAATCTTTGGTCGAGAAATGCGTGTCTTGTAGTACATTTTCTTTGGTTGTTCATGATACAGTTCCTGAATGCAAATATTCTGTGATAAACATTTACATCTTTTAGTTTTTCTCCAAATATCATTGGTGAGTTTTCAGCTGATTCTTGCAAAATAAATCAGCATGTACTAATGTTTATCTTTGAAACAGCTCATTATTTTAAAGTTTATTCATTCTGCACGGAAATATAATCCGCCATATTTGCTGCAAATACAATAATGTTATTCTCTGAAAATCACTTTCATTTGAAGAATCATGCTGTACCGGCACTTATGCCAACTCAGTTGTTACCGAGCTAGATTCAGTTCGTTTTGATCACTTCTGACTCTTAAGCGTGCGTGATTTTTAATACGTATAATATTCACGCTCTTAAAACAGGAGATAGTTTTTTATTTTGAATACTAAGGAAAATATTACATATGTACAAACACATACATATGTACATATCTATGTGTTATAGGGAGACATACTTTCACATTGAAAACAATTTTATTGTGAGCGCGGGCGATTTTGCAAAAGAAATACTATTGTGCGTGAAAGTACGTGATTAAAAATAATGCTTTCGTGAGCGTGCGTGATCGTGAGCAGCTTAAATTTACTCGATCACGTGATCACGAGCTTAATTTTACTCATGTGCACATCTCTAATTTAAACCCTAAAATTTTAAAGCCCCGTTCTGATTATAAAGTGATCTTCAAGAAAATTGGTAAAAAAATAGTGTTCATGTATTAGTATTGCCAGAAATACGTCAAGTTTGTAAATCCAATCCTGCTTTTAAAAATGGATTACGCCAACAAAAGATCGATCGATCATGTTTATGAAATTGATAAAAAAAATTTAGAGGTTAGCACGGCAAAAATTATCGTACAAACAAATTGTGCCAATTAACCCCAGCTGCGTTCGAGAACTCAAAAATTTAAACATAAATTAACTTTTCGATTCTAAGGAATATGTTATTATTCCTTCAAAAATAACGCACTATATATTTTAATAAATTTATGCAATTCCTTATTTCCCCGCTGGGCAGTAAATGAGAGGGAATTAGGAGAGAAACATTACAGTTCATTGACTGAGTAAATATAAACAAACAGATGAAAAGGATTTAAAAATCTCATGTTTTTGATGAAATCAATGTAGCAAAATATATTTGCATACATATGCAAAAAGATTTAAAAAACAATTACAAACTTTATATTAGACCGGGTCGAATCTTAAATACCCCCCAAATATTTAGTAAGTAAATTTAAAATGTGAAACTTGGTGGGACAGAGTTCCTTAAAGACATCTCTGTACCCAATTTTAAATGTCTATTTTGACAGAGTCATTCCGGGAAGGGCCGTGGGGGAAACATTTTACCTCTGCAAGATCAGCTTCTTAAAGCCTTAAGGAATAAAAATTGTTCAATATTTACACTATTTTTGCATATAATATCGTACGTCAACGCCCACTAAAGGACTATAGACTAATCATAGAACTAGATAGACTATCTCATGTTTTCCACAAATGAATGTATGGGATCGTCTCAGACTTCATCACTAATCAAGAATATATATAGATACTTTATGAGGTCTCGGATGGATATTTCGCTGTGTTACAAACGAAATGACCGAGTGAATATTCACCTACAATTCTTTTTTGGAGGTTATAATAACATTAATTTAAATTGGATGCCAAATATTAAAGTGATTTTGAAACCCGATTTTACCTTATAATGTTTTTTTTTTAGCAAATAAAGTAGACATTATCACTCTTTCGTTCGGTTCATTGCACTAAGCTTCTTAATTTCTTTTTGGCACAAATTTAATTTAATTTATCTATCTATTTTCTTAGTATTTATAGAGTTGCATGTACGAGTCTATACAATATTTTTGAAATCAGATGTTGCATATATTTTACTCGATTTTACAATTTTTATTTAGAATAATTTATGTATATATATATATATATATATATATATATATATATATATATATATATATATACATATACATATGTATGAAAAAGCTCTCGATCGAATGTTATAACACGTTTCCACTATGAGCAAATTAAGTTAACTTGAGGAAAAATGTGTTGAAGTGTTTCCATTATGTTATACGTAATTTCGTGTTCGAATTTTCGAAATCAATTTGACATTTGTAGTGTTTGTTTACTTGTTAACATAAGAAAAAAGTAACAATCGTTGCCCTAAGGTTATCTACATTTGTAAGAAGAGCAGCAGCGCAGTGTTGCACATATAAATTTCGAAATAATTTGGGGCAAATTAAGCCATTTGAGATAAATTGCTCATATGATTTGGTCAAATGAAATAATCTGACCGAAATCACGTAGATGGAAACGTGGTATGATATATTAAGAGTCTTCACGTCTAATATATGAAAAAATATTTTATGTCTATAATCCTGTTGTTTCACAAAAATGCTCACAAAAATTGTCAAATAAGTAAATAGTCATACTGTCTAATTTATAAAAATATTTTGAACTTTAAGAGCACTTTAAAATAAAGTTTGTTTGGAAATAATGTTTAACAGAACACTTCAAGTCTGCGGTAGTTTTTTTTAAATATGGCTGATAATATATGTATATATATATATATATATATATATATATATATATATATATATATATATATATATATATATATATATATATAGTTTGTAAATTATAATAGTAAATATATTAAAAATAGAGAAATCTACTATTTTTACATTTCGCATCTCTGAGTAACAGATCAATGTTCATGCAATTGGGACCGTATCAACGCGCATAAATAAAACTTTATACCCAAATAGATGCATTAAAAATCTGAAATATAGACAATGAATCTGTGAGTTGTCTACAAAAATTTAATGAATATAAATTTTGTTCCAAATAATAATTTTGTGTACTTATGTGATAGATTAGCTGCCTGTTTATTCAAATGTGTACAAAAGTTTCTTTCTGATATATCAATAAAAACAAACAAAATATATTAAAATATTTTTGTGTTCAATACATTTTTCAGAAAGAAGTTGTTGTCGCTTAGAGAACGAACTTGCACTGATATTCTGTTGAAAGATTGGGCCCTGCCATCTGGCTATACTGGCAAAACTATAGTGCAAAGAACTTGAGCCATACATACATACATATACATACATACATACATATATGTAATTATATGTACACAATTAGTTATGCTTGTGTTTTGTAAAGAAAATATGAGATTTAAAGAGGAAGAATTTCATACAAGTGGCAGCCGGCGTGCTTTATAAAATCTAGAACGTTTGTTTATTTCCTTTGTTTTGTTGACTTGTTTTTATTCAGTTTATTTATGTTTTATTTTATTTTGTTTATTTGTTTACATACATACATATGAACCGGCAACAAGATAAAACAAAATTTTCCGCATACATACATAAGTATGTATGAATCACTAAATTGTTTTCACAAACACGTTTGCTGTTTGTTTTGGTTCCAAATTATTTGTTGCAGTAGTTTTCCATGCAGATGCGAATAATAACTTAACTGAAAATTTTATACATTTTGGCACAAGCAACATGTATCTTTAACCAATATAATTCTATCGAATTCAATTTGGAGATTTTATAGATTGAAAACAATTTGAGTTCTAATTGATGTTAGATAGACTTGTGTCGAACTAGTTTATCCGCTCGTTTTTTACATGAACCTACGCTCAAACCCATTTAAACTACATTGTTTTGATTAAAGTTTAATCAAACCAATGTAATTTAAATGGGTTGGAGCATATGTTCTTGTCAAAAACGAGCAAATGAACGAGTTCGATACAAGTCTAGTTGTTTCTAGTTTTAACGTCCATGTATGCTCCATGAAAACGTTGATGTTAGAACGATACATCGATGTTTTGAAGACATTACAGTATCGGTTGTAACCCTAAATAAACCCGATAACTTTTGATAATGATGAGTTGGCTACTCAAGTCCCTGGTGTCGATATTAATATTCGAAAAAGGTTTGTCGTTGTTAGTTTACCGTAGTCTGAAACTAAGTGATTTCTTTTATTATTTTATTAAAGACCAACAGCAGTATTCACAAAAAATAAAGTAGACTTGATCAACACTTTAAAATAAATTTTCTATAATATTTTTATTTTAAGGCACACTTGAAGTACACATTAATTTTTGTGAATACAGCAGCAAGATTTTAAGTAAAACTAAGCTGTTCCGTCAAAATATGTTATACAAACTTGGTAAAGGTGGCACAAATCTGTTTTCAGTTTAAATGAGATCTTAAAAACCCAGCTTTAATGTGCTGACCTGTAAAGAATATATCAGTGTCTCCGAATTTGAAATCTACGCATTAAAATATGCGCAGCTTATGACCCAAATGTGTAGAAACAAATATAAACGTAATATTCGACCTGTTCGAGTCCTAAATATCCTCCAAATATTTAATAACTAAATAAAAAATGTTTAGCCTGCTGAGCCGAAGTTACTCTGAGACATTTCTGTGCCCAATTTTAAACTATATTTTGGTATAGTTTAAAATTGGTTATAGATATAAAGCATTAAAAAGTAAGTTTTTGGGGTTATTAAGGGAAAATTTTGATAGGATCATTTCAGGTGCAATTGCTATGCAGACGAATATTTCATAAAATATTTACCGGCAAAAACTACAGAAAATATTTATATCCAAGGTTTCAGATTTAAAAATATTTGAAATATAAACATTTTTTCTATATAAAAAAATCTAATATAATATAGTGTTCACAGATGCATTTTTAATTGAGTCAATGGGTCGTGTGAATAAAATGGTAGCTAAAGCTTATCCTGGAAATTTTGAAGTTTTTACTAGCTTTGAGGTGAATAAGAAATTCAGCTAAAGCTAGTTCTTTATACTGACTAGCATAAGCTAGTTTTTCCAGTGTGGACTTAAAAAAGGTGTGATTAAAATGTAGTGAATGTTTAAAAATACTAGTTTATGCTTCTATTTTTTAAGCATATGGTCGAGGTGCTTAAAATTGGTTTTGTTATATTAAAAAAAAGAAAGTGTTTTACATTTTTAATAATCCCAGCTTTTATGAACATTCGCCAAAGGAAGGAATACCGCATTAGGACATATAGGTTTCGAGAAGAAAATGTGAAATGGTTAGCGAACCACTTTTAGGAAGAAAACTATGAAAAGAAAGGAGCATCGCTGTCTCAAATTAAAAGAATGGAAATATGGAAGCAAAATTTGAATTAAAGAATTTTTTTTTGGCCAATTCAAATTTTCATGACGTATAAAGAGGTTTTGTAAAAGAAAAGCTTAAAATTTTCAACAATTTTAGTTGCTACATGTACTACAAAATACGGAATGGGCCGAAAAAAAATTTTAATTTTCCATCTCTGGAAATTTTTTTTTATTATTTTAGTTTTTAATAGACCATTGAGGCTTCCCAAAGTATGAAATAGGTTTAATTTACAAACATTAAAAAAAATTGATTTTTGGTATAAATTTTGCGTCGAGAAATAGGTTTAAGCTTCCCAGCTCTGGAACTTCGGATCTTTATGAATTTCAATAACACTCTATTTAAGTTCATTTCCAATCCAACGGTCTAAGAACGAAGTCTCTAGCTCTTCTGGGGCTTGGGAAACCCGATTTCACGTACAGACGGATGGACAGACGGACATCGCTCAATCGTCATCGCTACTCATAAGGATCCAGAATATATATACTTTATGGGGTCCCATGTGCATATCGAAGAAATTACATACGGAATAAAAAACCTAAATATACCCTTTCACTTTTTTGTGAAGGGTATACAAAGTGGCAGCACATTAATTCTGCCAGCTGTTAAATTTTCCAGCCTTTGCTATAATTTTTCAGCACAAGCTATATAGCACTAGCTAAGTGTTATTCACACTTTTCCTAGTTTTAACTAGCAGCTTTATCTAGTACTGAAAAGATAAAGCAACATTTTTATTTACTTAGCCCAATATTCACGTTATTCCATAATTATCTTCCTATTTACATGTACAAAATTTAGATTATTCAATTAATGTATGGAAAAACATTTTAAAATTATGAGGACCCCAAGTTCAATACTGGCATCTGTCTTATTTTATACTAATAAATTTAATGTCAATAATTTAACTTCAACACGGCTCGTGGAAGTCTCTACTAACTTTGTTCAGTGACTTGTATTTTACTCAAGGAAAACACTTTTTAGCAGTGCTGCATTTGTAATTTTACTCAATATTATAACAACTTCGTATGTATATTGAACAATAATTAATTTAAATTTTATACGGATTTCTGCGTCGAAAAAACTCAAAACGGTCCACTGTGCGGACAACTAGAAGTGTTCCTTACCCGAAAATTTAAGGGACCTAGACACGGTCAAAATTCTAGCTGTCATTTTCGTGTATGTGTGCTTGCAGGCTTGAAGCACTCAGGCTTGTTAACTCGTCAATCATTCATTTCTGATTTGATTTTGTGGTGTTCGTGTGAAAAATTAAAAAAATTAAAACAAACGAAAATTTTAAGAAAAATGTCTCTAAATAAGGAAATATTAATAGCTGTAATGGCAGCGTGTTTGCAAAAAAAAGAAAAGCAAAACAGAAAAAGTTGAACAAAAAAACGCATATGGATGGAGGAGTGGTTGAGAATAAGGAACCAGTTTACTCATGAAAACTTGTTGGAAGAATTAAGAGTGATGGATTTTAGAAAGTTTTTGCGAATGGATTGCTCCACCTAAGAGGAACTGCTTACTTTAGTTGGGCTTATAATTAAAAAAGAAGACACTATAATGCGGGATGCTATTCCAGCCAGCCTTCGGTTATCTATGTACGACGCTGAGATTTTTTGCTAGCGGTTGTAGTTTCAAAGACCTAAAGTTTTCCTGTGCGATATCGGCTAGCGCTATATCGAAAATTGTCATGGAAACATGCGATGCTATAATATTTAGTATGGGTGAATATATAAAGGCAAGAAAATTTCTACTCGTATATAGTTTTTTATTTTCATGTTGTTTATAAAAAGTGTTGCCATGACCGCGGAATTTTCTTTGTAAACTTGTAAAAAATACCCACATGAGAAAATATACCGAATAATAAACAAAATATTTTTATATTATGCATACATATTTTTATTTATTAAAATTTTTTTTTTTAATCTTAGACCAGCACTCAGGTGATGACCCCTATATATGCAATGCATTGCGCCGGAACTGAAAACGAGGGGATAGTATTGAGGGGACAGATTAGAAAAGATGAGAAGATAGACAGTTTTTTTTGTAGCTATTTCAACCTATTACTTCGTCGGCTAATTTTTGCTACAGGGCCGACGAAGGTGGGTGCTGTTACTCTGCTTTTAGTACATGATAGTGTCAGTCGCTGCCAATTATGTTCAGTGACCAGTGACTATGCCTTCATCATTGAAACAGGCTGGCAACAACTAACACAATAACGTACTAATGCTGACCAGAAGAATTCATATATTGTTTTAAGTTTATTTTTATTATTATTAGTATATTTAAATATAATAAATTATGAAAATTTTTTTAGAACAATTTTTTTAACTTTTAGAGTTTGTGAAGGTTCATTGGGGCTTTCTATTTTAGTATCTATAATTCGGACTCATGGGAATGATTATTTTCAAAGTTTTAATATTTTACAATGTTAAAGATTATTATAATAATTTTATTTATTTTTCCATTATGTTTAATAAATAATATTTATTGAATGGTTCAAAATTTATTATTTTTTTTAATAAATATGTATAGAAATTATTTTATATCTATTTCTTATTTATTTGGTTGTGATATAATTTCTTATGATTTAATTTTATTAACATTATGAATTATTTCTTTAATATTAATAGCAAGTGAATCAATTTATAAATATGGAAATTATACAAATTTATTTTTATTATATATTATTATATTATTAATTTTATTAATTTTTACTTTTATTAGAATAAGATTAATAATATATAATTTATTTTTTGAAAGAAGTTTAATTCCTACATTATTTTTAATTTTAGGATGGGGGTATCAACCTGAACGTTTACAAGCTGGAGTGTATCTATGTATTATTTTATACATTATTAGTTTCTTTACCAATATTAGAGGGGATTTTTTCTTATATAAATTAATCGGTACTATAAATTTTTATTTATTAAATAATTATTCATTTATTTATGATTTTTTATATATTTCTATAATTGTAGCATTTTTAGTAAAAATACCAATATACATATATATTTCTTATTGAAATAATAATAAAGGTCAATTTTTATTAAAAAATTAATTCAGGGTAAGGGTTTTTAAATCGTATAAATGCTATCAAAGATTAATACTTATACGAGTAAGTAGTATTAGTTATTAAATATTAAATTAATAATATGTAAAAACTTACAAATTAAGGCAGTCAACATTAATACATATAAACAGTGCTTTTGTTGAGTATTCAAACATGTTGTGTATTCCATGTAACAAAAATTTAATAATTCTGAACAAATTCATTACTCGTGGAAAACAGGTCTTATTATTTAAATAGATTTTCATCAAAATTTGAATAAAATAAGGTTAGTGTCACAGGTGATACATCGATAAATTGTGATTCGTCAATGGGATATTCAAGCAGTGCCTGTTCGTCGGCATTGCTTGCTACAAAATTTATTGGATGAAATGAAATGATTTGGATACGTTTCAAATCCTGCGGTGGAACTGTGAGATGAATCTTGTGAAGAATTATTTATATACACTATTGAAGGGCTTCTAGATACAGGTGTTGAGATGCGTTTAATAATCCTTTGTTTAGGTGGTTGTGTTAAGTTTGTATCTAAGGTGAGTAGCTGAAGCTGGGCTTGAAAAAAAACTTCATTTATTAATTTTTCCACAAGAATTTTTTGCTTTGGCTCCAATATCGACAGATTTTCAGTCCATACCTTCGCAAGGTGGTGATTCGTGTCTTCTGGTTCTCTTAAGCGTTCGGCCGCTAATATAAATAGCTCATCAGCAGGATTTGTTTTAATTTGTTTCGTCTTTTTTCCCTCTTCGCGCTAAAAAATATAAACACATGAAGTACTTATTGTATATGCATTTCGCAAATTTGTTTATACAATAATAATTTTGTTTTTCAAATTGCAGGTACCACAAACTGAGGAAGAGTGGAAGTCAGTTGCAGACAATTTCTACAACAGATGGAATTTTCCGAATTGTCTTGGGGCCGTCGATGGAAAGCATGTTGCCATCAGGAAACCGCACTACAAAACTACAAAAAAATTTTAGCGTGATATTAATGGCCAATTAATTTATTGTAGCAGATGTAGGCATAAACGGGCGGATTTCTGATGGTGGAGTTTTCCGGCATACCGCTTTTGGCGAAGCATTTCACGGGAATAACTAAAATTTTCCAATGCCAAGTTTACCGCCATGTGGAAAAAGCGAAATTCCAATTGATTTAATTGGGGACGATGCCGTTCAATTAACCAACAATTTTATGAAACCGTTTGCACACATTGGGTTAACAATGGTACAAAGAAATTTTAATTATCGTTTAAGCCGAGCACGCAGAGTTGTTGAAAACGCCTTTGTCATATGGACAACACGTTTCGGAATTTTTCAAAGGCCAATTAATTTGGAACCGGAAAAGATTAACAAAATTGTATTGGCGTGTTGTTATTTACACAATTTTCTGAGAAGGGAAATTGGTGACGGTTACGTTAGAGAAGTTCTTGGTGGTGAAAGCAGGTTGAAGAAAAATTTGACATCTTTAGAAAGTACAACTGCCAAAAATTCTTCTGATTCCGCCAAAGAAGTCAGAGAAAAGTTTAAAGACTTTTTAATAACGAAGGTCAACTTATTTTTGAATAAAATTTCATATAAAATTTATTTTGTAAGTCTCATTTTATGTAAAATAAATATATTTATACAAATGAGTGAAAATGTCTGTTGGATATTTTTTACTTAATCCAGGAATAACAAAAACAAAAGAAGTTTAAAAATTTCAGAGGTTCATAACTGGAAAACTGCATTTTTGAGACTTTCACAATTTAAATTTTCTTCCTATTTTTCAATTTTCTATCGCTCTACAAAATTTTATTACCATTGGACGTACGTTGGCAGTGTATTTAAGCCACCAAAATAAGAATCACCCTGACACATAAATTAGTTTTACATATGAAATTTTGCTTATTGCAAAAAGAACAAGTAAAAACGTTATATTCGACTGGGTCGAATCTTAAATACCCTCCAAATATTTAGTAAGTGAATTTGATATGTTTAACTTGGTGGGACAGAATTCCTTTATATAATATCGTACGTCAACGCCCACTAAAGGGGGCGGGGTTCAAAAATATACAATATCATGTTTTCCACAGACGAACGTATGGGCATTGCTAGACCGTCTTAGACTTCATCACAATTCTCTTTGGAGGCTATAAAAACTGTATTTTGGCGGGGTCGCTCTGGCAAGGGCTGTGGGGGAAACATTTCACCTTTGTCATAAAACTCTAAAAATAAATGCTTGGGATAATTATATACAAAATTAAAATTTCTTTTTTTTGATAGGGTCATTTAGAGGGCAAAGGGGGAGAGGGGGTAGGGCAGAAACAGATACACATAAAACTGTAAAAATAAATGCTTGGGATGATTATACACAAAATAAAAAAAAATGTATATTTATTTTTAATAGGGTCATTTAGCGGGCAAAGGGGGAGGAGGGGGTAGGGCAGCAACAGGCAGTCATAAAACTCTAAAGATAAATGCTTGGGATGATTATACAAAATTTAAAAAAAAATTTTTTTTTTGGTAGGGTCATTTTAGAGGACAAAGGAAGAAGGGGGGGGGGGCTAGGGCAGAAATCAGCAGTCATAAAACTCTAAAGATAAATGCTTGGGATGATTATATACAAAATTTCAAAAAACATTTTTTTTGGTAGGGTCATTTTGGGGGCAAAAGAAGAGGGAGGGGGGGGGGGGTGGTAGGGCAGAAATCGGCAGTCATAAAACTCTAAAGATAAATGCTTGGGATGATTATATACAAAATTTCAAAAACATTTTTTTTTGGTAGGGTCATTTTGGGGGCAAAAGAAAAAGGGGGGAGGTGGTAGGGCAGAAATCGGCAGTCATAAAACTCTAAAGATAAATGCTTGGGATGATTATATACAAAATTTAAAAAAAAAAAATTTTTTTTGGTAGGGTCATTTTGGGGCAAAGGAAGAGGTGGGGGGGGGGAGGTAGGGCAGAAATCGGCAGTCATAATACTCTAAAGATAAATGTTTGGGATGATTATGTATAAAATTTAAAAAAAAATTTTTTTTTGGTAGGGTCATTAAGAGGCGAAGGGGAAGGAGGGGGTAGGGCAGAGTAGTACCAGGTTTCGTCTCAGCTTCGTCATTAAAGCTTAAAAGTTTTATTTTTAAGGAATGTAGGCTTAAGTAAAACAATTTGTTTTTGCCTATAAATTTTTTTTTTGGTAGGGTCATTTTAGGGGGCAAAGGAAGAAGGGAGAGGGGGGCTAGGGCAGAAATCGGCAGTCATAAAACTCTAAAGATAAATGCTTGGGATGATTATATACAAAATTTAAAAAAACTTTTTTTTTTGGTAGGGTCATTTTGGGGGCGAAGGGGAAGGAGGGGGTAGGGCAGAGTAGTACCAGGTTTCGTCTCAGCTTCGTCATTAAAGCTTAAAAGTGTCTTTTTTAAGGAATGTAGGCTTAAGTAAAACAATTTGTTAAATTTTTATGCTATTTTTGCCTATAATAACGCCCACTGAAGTGGGCGGGGTCAAAAAATATTTTTATTTTATTTAATGGCTCCAAGTTTAAGGCGTTGGACCGTATTTGACATAAAAATATATCATTTGCTTAACAAAATAACCAAAAAACTTTAAAAATTATGTTGTTTTTTCTGGGTTGGTTTAGTTCTTCTTAGGGGAACTTTTTTCCCTCTTGCCCGATTTAGCCCATCTTCGAACTTAACCTGCTCTAAGTTTTAAAATATATTTATGCCAAATTTCAAGAGTCTAGCTCTTTTCGTTTGGACTGAATCGTGATTTCCACAGACGGACGGACGGACATGCTCAGTTCGTCTTAGATTTGATCAAGAATATATATACTTTATGGGGTCTGAGATGGATATTTCGATGCGTTACAAATGGAATGACAAAGTGAATATACCCTCTAAATTCTTTTTTGGAGGGTATAATAATTAAAGGGGAATATGTATTACACATATATTGGTTACCCTGATATCTACTTCCAATTAATACGAGTACTTACATTGAATGTGGAAATTGAAGCACTTGGACTTTCAATGTCCCGTAGAAAACTAAGGGCATCGAAATAATACAGCGTCGTCTCATCATTAGCACCAGCACCACTTTTTTCCAAATTGTTCTTTCTCCGTAATTTCCGTCTGAAATTCGTCCGGAGCACATTAATTTTTTTTTAACATCCACAAGTTTTCCTTCTGAATGTTGCTTTTTATAGCAATTCAACAGTACTTCATACTGTACATCTTTTATGTTGCGGTCGCTGTACTGTGCACTTTTAACGTCCCAAATAGCTGGCAAAGACCGGTACACTTCAATAAATTCTAAAATTTCATTTTTTTCATCACACATGTTTTATTTTTATTCCGCTTTTTTTTAACAATTTCTCACTATGAAAAATTACATGAAAATTAAAATTTGTTCGTGCTTGATACATTCACAATACATTCACAAGCATGTGACAGCAAGCATGCTAAAAATCTAAATTTTATGACGTCGGTGTCACACATACTAACAAATTTTAACTCATACTATAAGAATGCTTGCCATGCATTTTGACCGTGTCTAGGCCCGCTTAGTCAAACTTGCAAGCTGCAAAATTTTTTGCTTATAGCTTGCGCATAATCACATTCTTTCTGTTTGAAATCACACGTGATACGAAGATATCCCCCACACATGAATACTATGTGTTAATTTTGTGTGCCCTTCTTATTTATTCTGCAAATATGCAATCTGAAGCACATTGTTTTGAGCCAAGGGTCAAGTGCTTTTAATCAATAATATTAAGTTGAATAATAAAATTAAGTTATATCGCAAACATGTTGTTTAGTTGAACCAGTAAGATAATTTATGCAGTTTGAAATCAATAAATAATTTTGCTCTCTAAACATGTGTTTTGAATAATATTTTTATGAAAATAGTCAATGAAATAAACTGTTTACGTTTTAAATACATAAAAACAAGTTTTTTTAGTTTGAATATATGTATATTAAAAAAACGTATTTTAATTTCTGTTTCCCCCAACCAACACATGCCGTATTTTATGATTGCCTTGATTAATTATTTTTTTGTTTGAATTACACTTGGAAACATGTATCTATTATAAAAATTTCAGACCTCTAATTTTGTGTTATAAGTATATTTAAGATAAAATATAACAAAACTAAAACGAAATAGTGGAAGATTTTGAAAACCGATTATTTGAAATTTCCGCGGTTAGCTTAAAAGCTAATTCTATCTCACACAATTAAAGGGATTTAGCCATACATTTCAACCTAGAGAAAAAAGACTGCTTAGGAATTATATTATATTTCGAATTTTAAGATTCTTTTTGGCAGGTTTCGCCAGTTGCGGCAAATTTTTGGATAAGCAAAATATTAAAACGCCGTAAGGCAATTGTTGTTTACGAGGACCCAAACAGATTTTTTTGAGGTATTGCTGCATACATATGTACTTATGTATCTATGTGTCCATAAATCTATATTACAAGGCACAGTGGGACATTTAAGAAAAATGGAAATAATTCTGTTGTTTATAAACCAGTGAGTAGAAGTAAGTTTAAGTTTACAAATTGGTTTTTATGAGTTCCAATGAGACGCAGGGATTAATTATACTCGGCCAAAATATTAAGTATAACTCTTTTACCTACTTTGCTTCACTGTTTTCCTAATATGGAAGTTAAATATTAAACCATTAGCAATGTTCTACATCTAAAACAAAAATTTGTATGTCCCAAAATTTTTTTAACTTTCCGCTAAGAAAATTTAAATGTTTAAAAAATCGGGAAGTTACTAGCTTAATCACGTTTTGATAAAATTCAGTTGTCATCAGATCTCTACGTTTTGAGTTCTTAGGAAGTTTTTTTAAATACTCCCGAGAGATCCGCTTATATTTATAAGTGACCGAATCGAACCAAACTAATCGCGTTTCAAAGGGTTCTTTCAAACTGGTATTTTCTGTGAGCTGATTTGGGTAGGTTGATTCCGAGAAATATGAAAAAAAATTAACAAATTCTTTCAAAATCGGTTAATGATTCGTTAGAAAATGCTTGTAAACGAAAAAATTCGGAAAAGTGATCTGATTGATAATTGTCGATCGATTCCACAAGTAATTAGATCTTGACGTTAAAACACCACGTCGAAAAGAGATTTTTTTTTTAAAACTCCGCATCGTAACTCCATGTTATTGTCTATATTTGGTCTCGTGCGACTACATATTTTATTTTTCCAAGCCTGAAGAAATATCTGCGTGGAGATAAACACCTATTTTGATGGCCTTGAAAAAACCGGTTATTAGGAAAGAATAAAAAAGATTGTAAAAGCGCTGATGTAAATGTTTTGATGGAAAGGAAGACTATGTTGAAAAATAAAACGGGGGCTCTCAAAAGGAGGTAATTTCAAAATTTAATATGGATTTCATTACTGCATCAGTTGTATTGGGTAACCTTCCTATAGTTGCTCCTGTTTTTTGATATTACCGCAACCTCGAGGTGACTAACCTTGGTGTTTCGTTTCTTCACCCACTTTGAAAATCTAAAAACGTAAACTAGCTCATTAAATTTCATATAAATAGTGGGTATTCGTTTAGTAATTGGATAATTATTGATTTTTATACCCTCCAAAAAAGAATATGAGGGTCATATTCCGTTTGTAACGCAGTGAAATATTCATCTGAGACCCCACCAGGTATATATATTCTGGATCAATGATGAAGTCTAAGACGGTCTAGCAATGCCCATACGTTCGTCTGTGGAAAACATGATATTGTCTATTTTTGAACCCCGCCCCGATATTATATAAAGAAACTCTGTCCCACCAAGTTAAACCTTTTAAATTTACTTACTAAATATTTGGAGGGTATTTAAGATTCGACCCGGTCGAATATAACGTTTTTGCTTCTTTTTTTCAAAATCCTCCACTGTGCAAATGCTGGCGCTATTTATATATATACATATATATAAAACGCCATGTGAAATAAAATTTTTACCCAGATGACCAAGTGTCTTAGACGATATGTCTGTCGACTGTGGTTTCTAATCGACTATATGAAGCAAATTGGTCGCTATAAGACAAAAATTTCGCACCTTTGGTCTTCAATATGATGAATGACAATATGCCAATTTGACTTTAAGAAGTGTTGTTGGACACAATCTAAGCGAAAATTCCCTCTTTTTTTTTAAATTTATTTATTTATTTATTTAGTCTATGGATTAATCCTTACAGACTGATACAATTAAAATATAACAATGTTTCAGAAATAATAATTCCATACATATATAAATGGAATCTATAAAGCTTTGTTTTAATAGTAACAAGACAAATTACAGCAAAAACAAAAAATGTGCTGTTTGTCCATCAACGTCAACGATCATAAATAAAACTACATACATGTTTCATATAATCGTCGATCGGATAATGGATATCATCCATTATAAAGTCATCAATTTTCGTCTTGTACGAAAATTTCGTCGACGATTTGTACAGAGCTGTCTTTAGTATGTCTTCTATGACACAATATTGCCTTGTACCCGTCGTTAAAGATCTCTTAAAGACGTGGCCAACTGGGTACAACATGAGACTGTAAGTAAATGACAATGAAAAGAAATGGCTAACGTGCCAAATAGCACATCATATGACACTTTGAGCATTTCGTAATAATAGGGAAATAATAGACTTGATAGAAAGATTTTTAATAAATTATATTTATTTAAACAAATATTTTTACATAAAAAAACACTAGTATGATTTTCCATGCCTCCCACAGTCGTGTAGTAATAAATAAATATGTATGTATGTATGAGTAATGAGCCAAATAATAATTTTTTATCACTGTGGAAAAAATGCTGTAAAGGTACTAAGTACCCCTCAAGGATGCGTGACTCAAGTGTACATAGTTCAACACTTTGTCGACTATTTATGTTGTCAATGTCAGAAATGTGTCTACACTGTTGACCAAGGCGAATTAATAATATTAATAACAGGTGTTTTAATTTCCAGTATCATTTGGTTCAAGGTGAATTAATAGCAGGTGGCCTTGACAGCTCAGGTGAGCATTTTTGGTGCTTCAACTCAAGGCGAAATAATTCGCTTTAATTTGGTGCAGCGGACCTATTTCGGAAAAAGAATCAGTTATTTGGGATCATTATGCTAATTACGAAAAAATTTAGTTGAATTTGCTTTGAAATTTTTTTTTAAATTTTACTTGGCAAATACTTTCTGGGACAGTAATATCGGGCTTCAGCTCTACACCGCCACCTTAACTAAAGTTAAGTTACTCACAGTGAATAAACGGTCTTGTGCTTTAATAATTCCAGGTCAGCAATATATGTAAACTTCAATAAACAGGAACAACTCGCAACATTACTCCACTTCATCCAAAATGTACTCAAATCAATTGTGAAATGCGTTTCTCCTAAAGAGATTATTTATATCTAACCAGTAATGAATTTTTGGATTTTAATAATAATATTATTAGGCGTAATATTCTATTGCATTTAAATGCTGCTCAGTAATCAACTGTTATCAACCATTATTCGAGAAAACTGCTTCTTAGTGATAATATTTGCTTCAACATCCCATGTTTCTGAAATTTTGTATGGTCACACCGTTTGCGTGTGTAATTTCCTCAATATTTCTGTGCGATCCCATAAAGTATATAGTATATTGTGGGTCCTTCTGACTAAAGAAGTCGAAAAACCGATGTACGTCTGCCCATAGAAGTGCTACAAACTTTCGGTTTGAATTGATGTATTGGAAATCGTCCTAAATAGATTTCTATTGAAAATCAGCAAAATCCGAAATACGGCTCCAGAGCTGGAAAATTTAAGCCTATTTGTTGTATATATAGAACTATTTTATATATATCACACTGGATTAGTTTTTAGTCCGCTTAACTTTTGTTCTTTCCAAAACACTGGATTAATTCATCTGGCACAATATTGTATACGTACATATGTATACACAGCTTTGTGTGTGTTAGTATATTTTTACACGAAGATGGACAACTAAAGACTAAAAAATTCACTGTAAAAAGGAAAACACAGAACCTGTGATTTCATAAGTGTGTATGTATTAGTTTTATTCTGCTAATGCGGGGTTGAAGCTGGTTGAAAAATTATGCCAACCAAAAACGACTCTCTTCACCGAAAGTGCCAACAAGTTATGCCAGCAAAATTAACCTAGTGTGAATTGCCTCATTGGTATTAAAAAAAGTAAATTATGTTTGCTTACACGGCATGTTTTTTACATCTGACATGTTAATTTTTCCGCTGCAAAACACATACATACATGTCGTTGTTACCTTTCAAACATTTCTTCTGTGAAAGTCAGACAAAAAGTCATCTGACAAAATTTCAATTAGAGCGTGTTCTAATATCTTCTGACAAACCTTCTAACATCAGTTGTTTTTATTACGAAATAAGTAAAAACGTTATATTCGACCGGGTCGAATCTTAAATACCCTCCAAATATTTAGTAAGTGAATTTAAAATATTTAACTTGGTGGGACAGAGTTCCTTTATATAATATCGTACGTCAACGCCCACTAAAGGAGGCGGGGTTCAAAAATAGATAATATCATGTTTTCCACAGACGAACGTATGGGCATTGCTAGACCGTCTTAGACTTCAGCACTAATCAAGATGTATATACTTTATAGGGTCCAATTCTCTTTGGAGGGTATAAAAACTGTATTTTGGCGGGATCGCAAGGCCTGGGGGGAAACATTTCACCATTGTCAGGAAACTCTAAAAATAAATGCTTGGGATAATTACATACAAAATTCAAATTTTTTTTTGTTAGGGTCATTTGGGGGCAAAGGTGGAGGAGAGGATAGGGCAGAAATCGGCAGTCATAAATCTCTAAAAATAAATGCTTGGGATAACTGTATACAAAATTTAATTTTTTTTGGAGGGTCATTTAGGGGGCAAAGGGGGAGGACGGGGTAGGGCAGAAATCGGCAGTCATAAAACATTTTAAAAATAAATGCTTGGGATAATTGCATTCAAAATTAAAATTTTTTATTTGTTTTTTGGTAGGGGAGGAGGGGGTAGGGCAGAGTAGTGTCAGGTTTCGTCTCAGCTTCGACAGTAAAGCTTAAAAATGTTATTTTTAAGGAATGTAGGCTTACGTAAAACAATTTATTAAATGTTTATGCTATTTTTGCATATAATAACGCCCACTAAAGTGGGCGGGGTCCGAAAATATTTTATTTAATGGCTCCAAGTTTAAGGCGTTGGACCGTATTTGACATAAAAATATATCATTTGCTTAGCAAAATAACCTAAAAACTTTAAAAATTATGTTGTTTTTTCTGGGTTGGTTTAGCTCTTTTTAGGGGAACTTTTTTCCCTCTTGCCCAATTTAACCCATCTCCGAACATAACCTGCTCTTCAAAATATATTTTTATCAAGAGTCTAGCTCTTTTCCTTTGTACTGAATCGTGATTTCCACAGACGGACGGACGGACGGGCGGACGAACATGCTCAGATCGTCTTAGATTTTATCACTGATCAAGAATATTAATACTTTATGGGGTCTGGGATGGATATTTCGATGCGTTACAAACGGAATGACAAAGTGAATATACCCTCCAAGTTCTTTTTTGGAGGGTATAAAAATATGTCGTGTATGGTAGGCATAAGCAAGAGGTCAATTATTTTTTTTATCAAAAACCTTTGTTTATTCCAGTATTTTGCCACTTCTTTGTGTGGATTCTTCAGGAATATATAAAAATTTTCAATACATAAATACAAACAAAAAATTGTAGTCAAAATTTAAATATAATTAACCCCATTATGCGGGAGATCTGTTTCGTAGTGGCAATATTTTCTTCAAAACCCCATTTTATTCGAAATTTTATACCAATATTGACATTTACATTGGAATAAATAAAGTTGTTTTTATAAAAAAATAATAAATGACCTCTTTATTAATAATTGACATAATTTGTTAATAATAAAATAGGTTCAACAAATGTGTGATATATAAGATTGATCCAGGGCTGGAATATTTATTTTGAAGTATGAGTATCTAAATAAAAAATTGTTCCTTTAGTAATTAAACATATTTTATATTAAAGTAATAAATTAATTAGTATTGAAAAATCAGATAATTGTTCCAGGGTCGGAAAGAATGCATGTACATATTGCATTACAGATGGTGAAGAGTACATAAGATTCGGTACAGCTAAGTAAACTTGTTCTTAATACATATTTCCAATTGTTGGCCCTTTAAACATAACGTATTTACGTATGTGCTGTTTTCACAACCCACACGTTCGATATGAGTAAAAGAATTACATGAAAATTACTCAAATTTCTCAGTAGTTTCCATGAGAATTTTCTACTCAAGTTGTTTTTCGGTCCTATAATTGGTATATACTTGTCCATTGGTATATTATTTAAATAGCAAAAATTAATTTTTTATGCTATTTCGATAAAAATAAATGCCTAAAATTTAAGTTGTTGTTCAATTATATATTTAAAAGTAAACAACTAAAATAATTGTTATGCATTAAGCACATTAATGACAGCAGGCTTCCGACTACAACCTGTTAAAATTAGAATACGCATATGTATTTAGATGGAGATGATTATTTTCACGGCTACAAGACAACAATCTGGCCGCGCCACTATTGTGGTTGCAGTCAAATTAAACTAATTTCCAATAAACATGTTAGTGCACCAACACAATGAAAAGTCTTAATACCTATTTCAAACAATAACAATTTATTAATTTTAATTAATTAAATTAATTTTTTTTTCATATATAAACATACGAAAAAAAGAAGCCCTTCGACATTGTATAATAGGCAGTTAAAGAAGTGATATTTTTTTAAACTTTTTTTATACCCTTCACAAAAAAGTGAAAGGGTATATATAGGTTTGTCATTCCGTGTGTAATTTCTTCGATATGCACATGGGACCCCATAAAGTATATATATTCTGGATCCTTATGAGTAGCGATGACGAATGAGCGATGTCCGTCTGTCCGTCCGTCTGTACGTGAAATCGGTTTTCCCAAGCCCCCAGAAGAGCTAGAGACTTCGTTCTTGGACCGTTGGATTGGAAATGAACTTAAATAGAGTGAAATTGAAATTCAGAAAGATCAGAAGTATGGTTTTAGAGGTGGGAAGCTTACACCTATTTCTCGACGCAAAATCTATACCAAAAATCAATTATATTTTTTAATGTTTGTAAATTAAACCTATTTTGTACTTTGGGGAGCCTCAATTGTCTATTAAAATTTTAAAAAATAAAAATTTTTTTTCCAGAAATGGGAAATTAAAAATTTTTTTTCGGCCTATTCCGTATATTGTAGTACATGTAGTAACTAAAATTGTTAATAAATTCAAGTCTTTCTTTAACAAAACTACTTTATACGTCATGAAGATGTACATTGGCAAAAAAAAAAAATTTTTTTAATTCAAATTTTGCTTCCAGGGGTGGGAAATTTAATTTTGTTTATACATGAAAGTAATCAAACAGGCAACTGATGTTGTTTTTTGCTAAATAAAACTGTCTTATAATTTAGGAAGAACAAAATTGAAAATTCAAAAATAAAATTTCGAATCCAGGGATGGACAAGTGCAATATTTTATGGTACATGAAAGTTACCAAAATGGTACAAAATTTGCAATTTTTCTTAAATGAAACTACTTTATACCTCAAGAAGCGTTGCACTGATAAAAAAAAAAAACAAAATATATTTAAATTTCGTTTCCAGGGTTGGAAAAATTAAATTTTTTTGGTATATGCAATACTTTGTAGTACATGTAATAACCAAAATGGTTGCAAAATTCGAGTTTTTCTTAAACAAAACTACTTTGTACCTCATGGATTTGCATTGATAAAGAAAATTTAAAAAAATTTAAATTTCGTTTCCAGGGTTGGGAAATTGAAATTTTTTTTTATACATAAAAGTAATCAAAAAGGCAATTGACGTTGTTTTTATACCCTTCACAAAAAAGTGAAAGGGTATATATAGGTTTGTTATTCTGTGTGTAATTTCTTCGATACGCACATGGGACCCCATAAAGTATACATATATGTATATTCTGCATCCTTATGAATAGCGATGACGATTAAGGTGATCAAAATGGTTCAAAATTGTAAATTGTTCACAAATAACACTACTTTATACCTCATGAAGAGTTGCATTGGTAAAAAAAAAAAATAAATTTCGCTTCCAGGGTTGGGAAATTGAAATATATATTTTATACATAAAAGTAACCAAGAAGGCAATTGACGTTGTTTTTTTACTAATTAAAACTATTTTTTAGTTCAGAAAAAACAACATTGCTATCAAAAATTAAAAAAAAAATCAAAATTTAGATTCCAGAGTTGGATAACTGCAATATTTTGTAGTACATGAAGGTGACGAATATGGTAACCAAAATTAAGTTTTTCTTAAATAAAACTATTTCATGCCTCATTAAGAGTTGCATTGGTAAAAAAAATTTAAATTTCGTTTCCAGTGTTGGGAAATTGAAATATTTATTCTGGATAGAAGTAACCAAAAAGGCAATTGACGTTGTTTCTTTTTGCTAATTAAAGCTGTTTTATAATTCAGGAAGAACACAATTGGTATTAAAATCTTAAAAAATCAAAATTTCTACTCCAGGGTTGGACAAATTAAATATTTTATGGTACATGAAAGTGACCAAAAAGTTTAAACATATTAATTTTTTGGTCAATTAAAACCATGTTACACTAAGAATTGCATTGGTAAGAAAATAAAAATTCGCTTCCAGAGTTGGAAAATCGAAATATTTTTGGTACATAAAAGTACCCACATAAATTCCAAATTTTGTTTTTTTAGTGAATTAAACCTGTTTTATACTTCAGGGAAAATTAAATTGGTATTAAAAATTCGGTTTCAGGATTGGAAAATCGTAATTTTTGTTTACATAAAATTAACCATATAAGTTCCTAATTTTGGTTTTTTGTGTATGAAATCTTTTTTATACTTCGGGAAGAGTTAAATTGGTATTAAAAACCAAAAAAATCTAAAAGACGTTTCTACCGTTGGACAATTAGAACCTTTTGGGGTACATGAAACTGATTTTATCTTTTTGTTTGTAAATTACACATATTTAATATTTTTGAAAGGTGTTCAGAGGTATTAGAAATAAGAAAAGCAAAACATTTAGCTTCCTAGCCGAAAAATTTAAACGAAAAGAATTACATCTGTGAAGGGTATTTAAGATTGGCACAGCCGAATATAGCACTTTTTCTTGTTATATTTGAAAGTGGCACCACTGAAACCAAGTGTTTACGTTGTGGTTGCCGCGTTCAAAATAATTAAGTAGCTCACTACAAGACTACAATTGCTGCTAGCGGCGTTTGTTGTCGTGTAGTCGGTAGCCTGCAGCCGTCAATGTGTTTAAAGCGTTATTCCTCATGAATTCAATTTTAAGCGTCGTCTACATTTTTACACAATTGATTCATCATGTACTTATTAATCGTAAACGTTAATCAAACTATGTAATCACCCCAATGCTGGGTGGGATGACTGTAGTGCAAAAAATGAAGAAATTAAAAATAAATAAAACAAATATATTTATAGATTTCGTTTTCAAATTTTCATTATACATTTATTTCTGTTCTTTTTTTACGATTTCTCTTTTTTATTTTCTCCACAAATCTAACATCTATATATATTTATGTGTTTAGTAATTCAGTGAATATGTATTGATATTCTGATGTTTTACTTCAGTATTTTCTTAACAAAGAATTTATTATTTTTTTATTTTCAACATATACATATTTCAATAATTCATTTTAAAACATATTTACTTAGAAAAAATACTGTCTAAAATGAAAAGTGTAAATTGAATTGATTTCTTTTTCTCTAAACATGCAAATTGGTGCTTTTATATATAACATTTATTTTTATTTTTTTCTTTGTTTATTAAACAAAATTGTATTATATACAAAAAAAAATTGGGCAAATATTTTATTTGTTTCTTGATTACATACCTTGTTTTAGTTAATATCTTTTCTTAATAAATATACATTACTTTGTTTGAGAACAATTATTTATAACAAAATTTATGGCAGATTTAACTTAATCGCTATAAACAATTATAATATAATAAAAAAATATATAAAAAGTTTAAATAATTTACGCAAAAAAATATAATATTAAAAAATAAAAATATATCATTAACAAGTTTTAAAAATTTTAATATTTTCTTTTAGGATTTTTAATAAAATAGATTAGTTCAAAAATGTCTTTAGTTGAAATATTTTCACTATGTATGTACATTTTAAATAATGATATATAAAGTCCCTTGTTATATGTAGTATAAAATGTTTTCTTGGTTTTCATAATGGAATAAACTCACTTCTTTAATCAATTTTATTAATTGATAATATAACGATTACTTTGATTCGTTGTCTTAAAAATTAATTATTAGACATTGATTTAAATGTGTTTAAAACTCTTAGCTCCTTCTCTTTTATGAAGTAAGTAAGAGAATAATATCACAAGCAAGATGTTTTTGTGATCTTCAAGTCCTTTACTTTGCTAATTTATTCATTCAATAGACAGGTTCTGATAAGAGCATTGCAGACAGAGTAAGGATCGCAATTGGAGCTGGGACGGCGATCTTCGAAGTAACCTTTGCCGGCAGTAGCAACACCACGAGGCACGCGGACACTTACAGCGCGGTTTGCCACACCCCAAGAGAATTTGTCAATGCTGGAGGTTTCGAGACGGCCTACCAAGCGGCGTTCGTTGTCTTTGCCTTCTTTGGGATCGTAGGCCTTGATGTGGCGTTCGTGGCGTTTGCTAAGTTTTTGTATAGCTTCTTCAATAGCCTTCATGCCGCCATCGGAGCGCATGCCCTTGGTAGAGAAATTGGTGTGGGCGCCAGCGCCATTCCAATGTCCTTCCATGGGCTTGGGATCGAAAGTGACTACTACGCCAAATTCTTCGGCAATGCGTTGCAAAATATAACGAGATACCCACAAATCATCACTGGCTTTAAGACCTAGACTGGGCCCAACCTGGTATTCCCATTGGGCAGGCATAACTTCGGCATTAGTGCCAGCAAAATCTATACCTGCATACAGACAGGCAATGGCATGGGCCTCGACCAAATCACGAGCATATACACGATCAGCACCCACAGCACAGTAGTAGGGACCTTGAGGAGCTGGGAAACCATTCGCCGGCCAGCCAAAAGGACGACCATCGACATCCAATAGAGTATATTCTTGTTCTATACCAAACCAAGGTTCATGATCGGTCACCTTATCAATGGCAGCTTGCAAATGGGCACGTTTGTTGGATTCGGTGGCATTGCCGTCGGCCAAGTAGGTGTCACACATGACAATGATATCATTTTTACCTGGCTTGAAGGGATCCTTGTAGATGGCACGGGGTATCAATGTAGTATCGGAATTTTCACCCACAGCCTGATAGGTGGAACTGCCATCGTATTGCCAATAAGGCAAATCGTCTACTCCGGTGGGAATTTTGTCCAAAACACGATCCTTCAGACGTATATTCTCACCAGTGCCATCAATCCACAAGTAAGTGGCCTGAACACGATCGCTAGGGGTTTCTAAATTTCTATAACGTTCCAAAATATTTTTGTCCAAAGCGGTGTTGGGTGAGTTTTTCAAAAAACTGCTCATAACAGCAGGGGCAGTACTAAAACAACGCAGTTGTTTTGCAACTGGAATAAGCTCTTTTCCTAAGAGAAAACCAGCACAACGTAAAGCCATTTTTTGTTTGTTTGTTTGTTTTTTGTATAGAAGTTTGAAGGTCAAGGATAAGACAGGCAGAAGAAGGTGACAGGATACTGTAGATTTGTACTTAAGTTGATGTAGACGATTTTAGAAAAGGTACTCGTTATTTTTTTATTGCACGCATATGTAGTTGATTTCAGAAATTATTCAAATACATTTCACTTTTAAATATGTTTTCGATGGCTTTCGTTTCTTTCAAATCATTAAAAACGCGTATTCTTCTTTGAAACTCTAGCAACGGTTGTTTTTTATTTTTCAGAATGAATATTTTTTTTATTTTTCAATAAAAAAATTTATATGTACAAAGTTGAACTTTTTTATATATATATAATGTATTTTTTTACTTTACGCGACGGAGCACGAAAACTGGACTTCCATCCTCTACGAGGTTCAAATAGCTTGTGAATGCTTTCAGCTGTTTAACTTGACTTTTTCTCAATTTCGTAAAACTCTTGAACATTTCCTTTATCGCAAATACATAATGAAAAACTGTAAAGACAAAAGCAACAGCGCTTTTGGCAGCTTTTTATGCCACCTCTGCTTTGCTAAATGCAAGCAGACGTACGGACAGATATATACACTCACAGCGCAGCAGCGTTACCGTTGTGTGACTGACGTTGCATTTCGTTTCCCATTTTTCTGGGTGCCGCATTTTTGGTCCTTTATTTTTATATCAATTTATATTATTTTGTGCTAGTTTTGACACTTTTTGAAACATAACAATAAAAATGTTAGTCTAAAGTTATATCGCATAAACAGAAAACAATTTAGCACAAGATAATTCCATTTCAGAAAAAAAATTTAATACAAATACTTTTCAAAATTTCCATATACTTCTATACATGCTTCTTATTTTGAGCTAGATAAGATATTTCATCGGTGGTATAAATATCCTTATTGAACTTTTTAGATCTACTGAGAGAAGCGAATTCTTAATATTAGTATTCAAACATGCTCAACATCTGATTTGCTGAAAGCACAACTAAAAATTTCATTACAAAAGTCCCAGAAGTGTTTCTAGTCGGGGAACGTAATAATTATGACATTAATATCAAAAATTAAAATATAATTGTTATCTACGGATATTTATATATTTTCTGATTTATATACATACATGTGTATATATGTTTCTATGCCCTTCACAAAAAAGTGAAAGGGTATAGGTTTTCCGTGTGTAATTTCTTCGATATCAATATAGGACCCCATAAACAGTGTTGTTTTTAGTGCTTTTTAAAATGTATTACGCGAAAAATTTTGGCTTCAGAACTTTTTGGTTTTTAGTGCTTTTTTTGGTTGTATTTTTTTATTCGGTGGCACCAGACAATAAAAAATGTTGCTATTAAACTCTTATCTTCACCATATTCCAATGCTGAAGTAGAACGAGTTTTTAGCTCAATGAATCTTTTAAATAGAAAAATTAGAACCGAATGTCGCTGAATTCGGTTAATGCGCTTTTACAAATCAAAAACGGACTTAAAAGGGAAAATTATTGTTGCGAAACATACGAAATGAGGTCAATATTCATATTAATACAAAAATGGTTTATAAAACGTTGGAATATGAAATAAAAACGGTGTTATGGGCAGATGACCGTGATGAATTCACGGACATTGATATTGATCTTTATCAAATACAAATTGAAATTCATTCGTTATTATATGAATATATTTTGTTATTTTAAACGTTATTTAACTTTTGTTACCTTAAAAGAAATAAAATATGGCAGAGAAAGTGCATCACTTTAAAAGTTTACAGGAGAATAAAAAACAATGTAAAATTTATTGCATTTTCTATGGCGACATTTACAATATGTTGAGTTATTTTTTAGTGTAATATGTGAATTATTCAAAAGAGTAATAAATGATCTAAAATACTTCTGGTATATTGATCTCTTTATAATTATTATTGCACTTTATTAGTTTTAAGCTTAAGGTATCTTTATTTTCATTGGAAATTAATTATTTAAAAATAATTAGTATCCTGAAGAAGTCACACAAAGAAGTGACGACATATTGAAAAATTAAATATTTTAAATACAAATAGAGAGACCTTAAGCTTAAAAATAATAGAATACTATAGCAATAAATGATCTCTTATTTTATAAATTTTTTTGTTAATAAATGTGTAAAATAGAAAAACAATTAAATAAAATCATATTTTAAATAAAAGGCAATTAAAATAAATATATATATATATATATATATATATATATATATATATATATATATGTATATATATATATATATATATATATATATATATATGTATATATATATATATATATATATATATATATATATTTAGTGTTTTTTTTTCAAAAATTACGCGTTTTTTGTCCGACTTTAGTGCTTTTCAACATTTCAAAGTTGACAACGCTGCCCATAAAGTATATATATTCTGGATTCGTTTGAATAGCGATGACGATTGAGCGATGTCCGTCTCTCCGTCCGTCTGTACGTGAAATCGGGGTTCCCAAGCCTCCAGAAGAGCTAGAGCCTTCGTTCTTGGACCGTTGGATTGGAAATGAACTTAAATAGAGTGCTATTGAAATTGAAAGATCCGAAGTATGGTTCCAGAGCTGGGAAGCTTACACCTATTTCTCGACGCAAAATTTATAAAAAATTCAATTTTTTTAATGTTTGTAAATTAAACCTATTTCGAACTTTGGGAAGCCTCAATGGTCTATTAAAAACTAAAACAAGTAAAAGTGCTATATTCGGCTGTGCCGAATCTTAAATACCCTTCACAGATGTAATTCTTCTTTCTTGCTAAAACAGAAAGTAGCTTTAATTAAAAAAAAATTATGTTATCAGTTACTTTTATATTGAGGACGTTTAAATTTTTTGGTTAGGAATCTAAATGTTTGGCTCTTCTTACTTCTAATACCTCTGCACGTCATTCAAAAATATTAAATATGTTTAATTTACAAACAAAAAGAAAAAATCTGTTTCATGTACCCCAAAAGGTTTTAATTGTCCAACGGTAGAATAGTCTTTTGGATTTTTTTTTGGTTTTAATACCAGTTTACTTCTTTCTGATATATAAAGTAGGTATAATTCATCATAAAAATCAAAAATAACAAATTATATGGTTACTTTTATGAATCAGAAAATGTCGACATTCCAACCCAGAAATTGGATTTTTAATTATTTTGGTTTTTAATACCAATTTAACTCTTCCCGAAGTATAAAAAGATTTCATTCACACACAACCAAAATAGGGAACTTATATGGCTACTTTTATGTACCAAAAAATTTTGATTTTCCAACCCTGGAATCGAATTTTTAACACAAAATTAATTCTTCCTGAAGTATAAAATAGGTTTAATTCATTAAAAAACAAAATTTGGAATTTATGTGGGTACTTTTATGTACCAGAAATATATCCAAATATTTTTTATTTTTTACCAATGCAATTCTTAGTGAATTTTTAAACTTTTTGGTCACTTTCATGTACCATAAAATATTTTAATAATGAGGTTCATGCAACTCTTAATAATGAGGTTTATTTAAGAAAAACTTAAAATTTTGTAACCATTTTGGTCACTTTCATGTACTACAAAATATTGCAGTTATCCAACCCTGGAATCGAAATTTTGATTTGTTTTTATGTTTGATACCAATTTCGTTTTTCCTGAATTAAAAAATAGTTTTAATTAGTAAAAAACCGACGCTAGTTGGCTTTTTGGTTACTTTTATGTATGAAAAACATTTCAATTCAACATCCCTGGGAATGCTAGTTTACATTACTTACAAAGTAGTTTTATTTACAAAAATCTTAAAATTAGCAACCACTTTTGTCACTTTCATGTTCTACAATATATTGCATGTACCAAAAAAACTTTCAATTTCCCAGCCTTGGAATTGAAATTTATTTATTTTTTGTTTGCATTTTTATAAATGCGACTCTTCATGAGGTATAAAGTAGTTTTATTGAAGAAACATTTTAAATTATTAACCGTTTTGGTTACTTTTATGTATAAAAAATTTCAATTTCCCACCCGTGGGAAATTTTAATTTTCAAAATTTTTTTTTATCAATGCAAATCTTCATGAAGTATAAAGTGATTTTATTTAAGAAAAACTCAAAATTTATAACAATTTTGGTTATTACATGTACTACAAAATATTGCATGTACCAAAAAAAACTTTCATTTTCCCAACCCTGGAAGCGAAAATTTATTTTTCATCAGTGCAAGTCTTCTTGAGGTATAAAGTAGTTTTATTTAAGAAAAATTTTAATTTTTTAACCATTTTGGCCACTTTCATGTACTACAAAATATTGCACTTGCCCAAATCTGGATTCGAATTTTTGAATTTTTGATACCAATTTTGTTCTTTCTAAATTTTAGATAGTTTTAGTTAGCGAAAAAAATCAATTGGCTGTTTGATTACTTTCACTTATAAAAAATATGCAATTTCCTATGCCTGGAAGCAAAATTTGCATTTAAAAAAATTTTTTTTGGTCAAAGCAAATCTTCATGACGTATAAAGAGGTTTCGTTAAAGGAAAACTTGAAATTTTTAACAATTTTAGTTACCACATGTACCACAAAATACGGAATGGGCCGAAAAAAAATTTTCATTTCCCATCCCTGCAAAAAAAATTAATTTTTTTAGTTTTTAATAGACCATTGAGGCTTCCCAAAGCATGAAATAGGTTTAATTTACAAACATTAAAAAAATAATTGAGTTTTGGTATAAATTTTGCGTCGAGAAATAGGTTTAAGTTTCCTAGCTCTGGAACCGTACATAGGATCTCTCTGTATTTCAATACCACTCTATTTAGGTTCATTTCCCATCCAACGGTCCAAGAACGAAATCTCTGTCTTTTCTGGGGGACGGGGAAAACCGATTTCACGTACAGACGGACGGACTGACGGACATCGCTCAATCGTCATCGCTCTTCATAAGGATCCAGAATATATATACTCTATGGGGTCCCATATTAATATCAAGGAAATTACACACGGAATGACAAAACTAGATATACCCTTTCACGTTTTTGCGAAGTGTATAAAAATAAAAAAAAATTTTTTTCAGGGATGGAAAATTAAAAATTTAAATATATAAAAGTAACCAAATAGGCAATTGACGTTGTTGTTTTTGCTAATTAAAACTATTTTATAATTCAGGAAGAACAAAATTGGTATTAAAAACTTAAACATTTTGAGTTATGCTATTTCTCAGAAATAAATGATGAGAAACATGTGCCATGAAACAAATACCGTAAAAAGGGTTTTTGTTAGTACCATAGATTTAATGAACTGTTGTCGCACAAAACTGACGTAATTTGGGAGAAACTTGTTTACTATTGCTTAAGGCGTAAATGACTTCATAGACATTTTTGTTTGTTAAGGTTTATACATGATTAAAATATTACGATACGTTTCTGTGTTTGATTTTGTTATGTTCCTTTCTTATTAAAAATACTCTTTTTGTCGCTATTATTTTGCGAAATTTTAACGGTAACGCTGCTGTTCAGCCAATGAACAAATCGAACAAAAGTACTTTTGTGAATTTATTAACGTATACTAGTGTCAGCGTTGCCAAATGAACAGTTTTAATTAATTTCAGTAGTTTTAGATTGTTAAAGTTTTTCCGTTATATCTATATAAAAGCGTTTTCTGTTAATTAGGCACATTTCGCATGCTTTGTATTTAGCATTATTATTTACTTCGCAATTTTATTGCTTTAATATAGGTTTCGGAGACACCAATGTTATCCCGTTTGTTTGAAGTAGCAGTTCATAATTTTACAGCACTAATCTTCAAGTACATTTCAAATAAGCTTTACTGCCTGTTTTTGAAAATAAATTACAAAATTTTAGTTGGGCATTTATATTAAACTAACAATAAAAAATAATCTCAAATTCGTTATTGTTTCAAGATGAAATCCCAATCGAATATTTTTATTTTATTTACAAAAACGTACCAATAACTTTTGTTTTTCCAAGTGATTTGAAAATATATGATATTGTTTGTTTAATACACCTATGTTTTGAAAAATAGCTAATAGATATATTTTATAAAATTTTTTTTATACAAATTAAATTTTAGAAAACAAGAATAAATAATTTATGAACCTGTAAACAAATAAATACTGACTTCTAACCATTATGTATGAAGAAGTAAACTGCTGATATTGCACGTGATAAAGTATTTATTAGTACGCTGGATCTGAGTGAACGTAGCAGCATACTCGATCCAAAAAGTCAACCATAAATAATTGAACATTTTTACACATATTAGTAATAAAATGTTTATATTCACATCTTCAAAAAGAAACAAACATGGCAACGCTGATCAGTGTGCAATATTCGATAACATACACTTACTCATTCGCAAAAGCACGCACTTGCTCAGATATTCTAACAGAGAGAGTAAGAGCAAAACAGAGATACACTGAGTATCTACCATACGCTGATTAATAATTTTTTAATGTTGACTAAAATGCAAGCGATAACAATTAAAAATGTTTCATTGTTATTTACATTTTACTTGTGAATTCTACAGTTAGCGACAAAAAGTCGCTACGAAATAATTCGACATTAAACAAGTAAAAGTGCTATATTTGGCTGTGCCGCATCTTAAATACCCTTCACAGATGTAATTTTTTCGTTTAAATTTTTCGGCTAGAAAGATTAATGTTTGGCTTTTCATATATCTAATACCTCTGAACGTCTTTCAAAAATTTTAAATATGTTTAATTTAAAAACAAAACGCAGAAATCCGTTTCATGTACCCCAAAAAGTTCTAATTGTCGAACCGTAGAATCGTATTTAAATTTGTTTGGTTTTTAATACAAATTTAACTCTTCCCGATGTATAAAAAAGATTTCATACACAAAAAACCAAAATTAGGAACTTATATGGTTAATTTTATGCAAAAAAAAAATCGATTCTCCAAACCTGGAACCGAATTTTTGATTTATATATATATATATATATATATATATATATACATATATATATATATATGTATATATATATATATATATATATATATATATATATATATATATATATATATATGTTTAATTTACTGAATAAAATCAACATTGGGAACTTTTATGGCTACTTTTATGTACCGAAAAATTTCGATTTTCCAACCCTGGAACCGAATTTTTAATTTTTTAATACTAATTAAATTTTTTCTGAAATATAAAATAGGTTTAATTCACTAAAAACACAAAATTTTGAATTTATGTGAGTACTTTTATGTACCAAATATATTTCGATTTTCCAACTCTGGAAGCGAATTTTTATTTTCTTACTAATGCAATTCTTAGTGTAACATATTTAGTTTTACTTGACAAAAAAGTTAAAATTTTTATACTTTTTGATCACTTTCATGTACGATAAAATATTTCATTTGTCCAACCCTGTAGTCGAGATTATAATTTTTTAAGATTTTAATACCAATTTTGTTCTTTCTGAATTATAAAACAGTTTTAATTAGCAATAACAGCAACGTCAATTGCCTTTTTGGTTACTTTTATGTAGAAAAAATATTTCAATTTCCCAACCCTGGAAACGAAATTTTATTTTTGTTTTTTTTTTTTTTTTTTACCATTGCAACTCTTAATGAGGCATGAAATAGATTTATTTAAGAAAAACTTAATATTGGTAACCATTTTGGTCACTTTCATGTACTACAAAATATTGCAGTTATCCAACTCTGGAGCCTAAATTTTGATTTTTTTTAATTTTTGATACCAATTTTATTTTTCCTGCACTAAAAAATAGTACAAAACCAACGTTAGTTGCCTTTTTGGTTACTTTTATGTATAAACAAAACTTAAATTTCCCAGCCCTGGAAGCGACATTTTAATTTTTTTACCAATCCTAGTCTTCATTAGGTATAAACTCGTTTTATTAAGGAAAAACTTAAAATTTGCAACCAGTTTGGTCACTTTAATGTACTACAATATATTGCATGTACCAAAAAAACTTTAAACTTCCCAACCCTATAAGGAAAATTTTAATTTTTTTTGTTTTTTTTTTTTTACTAACGCAACTGTTCATGAAGTATAAAGTAGTATTCTTTAAGAAACATATACAATTTTGAACCATTTTGGTCACCTTCATGAACTATAATATATTGCACTTGTCCAACCCTGAAGTCAAAATTTATATATATATATTTGGAAATTTTTGATACCAATTTTTTTTTTCTAATATATAAATTAATTAGTTTTAGTTAGCAAAAAAAGAACGTCATTTGCCTTTTTGATTACTTTTATCTATAAAAAAAATTCCAATTTCCCAACCCTGGAAGCGAAGTTTGAATTTTTTTTAATTTTTTTTATCAATGCAAATCTACATGAGGTATAAAGTAGTTTTGTTTAAGAAAATCTTAAATTTTGTAACCAGTTTAGTTATTACATGTTCTACAAAATATTGCATGTACCATAATAAACTTTAATTTTCCCAACCCTGGAAGCGAAAGTTTAATTGTTGGTTTTTTTATCAGTGCAACGCTTCATGAGGTATAAAGTAATTTTTTTTAAGAAAATTTTTAACGATTTTGGTCACTTTCATGTACTATTAAATATTGCATTTGTCCATCCCTGGATTCGAAATTTAATATTTTATTTTTGAATTTTTGATACCAATTTTGTTCTTCCTAAATTATAAGACAGGCTTAGTTAGCAAAAAAAAAAAAACAACAAAATCAGTTGCCTGTTTGATTACTCTCACGTATAAAATAAATACAATTTCCCACCCCTGGAAACAAAACTTGAATAAAAAAAATTTTTTTTGGCCAATGCAAATCTTCATGACGTATAAAGAGGCTTAGTAAAAGAAAAACTTAAAATGTTTAACAATTTTATTTACTACATATACTACAAACACGGAATGGGCCGAAATTAAAATTTTTAATTATCCATCCCTGGAAATTTTTTTTTATTTTTTGAGTTTTTAATAGACGATTGGGGCTTCCCAAAGCAAAAAATATATTATATTTACAAACATTAAAAAAAATAATTGATTTTTGGTATAAATTTTGCGTTGAGAAATAGGTGTAAGCTTCCAGGCTCTGGAACCATACTTCGGATCTTTCTGAATTTCAATAGGACTCTATTTAAGTTCATTCACAACGGTCCAAGAACGAAGTCTCTAGCTCTTCTGGGGGCTTGGGAAAACCGATTTCACCTACAGACGGACATCGCTCAATCGTCATCGCTATTCATAAGCATCCAGAATATATATACTTTATGGGGTCCCATGTACATATCGTACAAAATAACATACGGAATGACAAACCTATATATACCCTTTCACTTTTTTGTGAAGTTTATAAAAAACCGTATGGTATAAATTCTCCATATATTCACGATGAAAAAAATAACGAAAGTAACTTTCCTTAATGGGCCGCAAATATTTCATACATAATATCGGGCGGCGAACGCTCAGGACAAGACCAGAAGTAGCTAAGGGGGGCGACGCAATTAATTTAATGGATCGACTAGTTCCCTTATAAACGGCTGTTACTAAAATTGTAGTCAAACGGTTATTAATCGTATATGTTAAAAACATTTTTCAAAATGTCTTATGAAATAGCATAGCAGTGCCTTATAGCCTCAGCTCATCACTTTCCTATACAGGACAAGATCTGCATTCCATATGTTCTTCTGTGAGAAGAGAGACGAGAAGGACTCCCACTTTTTGTTTTGTTATTTGGCAAATTAAGAGAATTAATTTTCTTGATTCAATTGTCATTTTTATGTAAAGAAGCACTCGGTTTTCAGTATAAAATATTCAGCATGAGTATACACCACCATCTGCAAAAGAAGCAGGAGTGGAAGGCATATCCCGCAACGACAACGGATAGCATCCGTACCCCTTCTTTTTCAGGCTGAGTGTTTGTTATCAATTGAATATGCTATACATAAGTAAATAATATGTACATACAAATTTATTATTCTTTGTGGTAAGAATATATTTTACTTATTATTTCTACAGGAAATGTCAACAGTGAAACTGCACTGGCTTACTATTGCCAAAGTCACCAGTACTTGTGACCTATAATACCCCAGACAACATTTGCGTGTCAATGAAAACCTACTACTGGCAGTGGTACTAGTGCTCCACTAGTATATTTTAGTAGTTCTAGATAACAAGAAGCATAGTTTGTTAACTTTTCGAGTTTTGTTTAAAATAAATAAATATTAAGATTTAAAGGAAGCATAAGATATTACTAATTTATTTCAGTCATCTGCCGCTGCCATAAAGTTTTTATACCCTTCACAAAAATTGAAAGGGTTCATATGAGTTTGTCATTCCGTGTGTAGTTTCTTCGATATTAATATGGCACCCCATAAAGTATCCTGGATCATTATGAATAGCGATGACGATTGAGCCATGTCCGTCTGTCTGTAAGTGAAGCTTTTCCCAAGCCCCCACAATAGCTAGAGACTTCGGTCTTGGACTGTTGGACTGGAAATAAACTTAAATAGAGTGGTATTGAAATTCAGAAAAATCCGAAATATGGTTCCAGAGCTGGGAAGCTTTCACATATTTTTCGACGCAAAATTATTACCAAACACCAATTATTTTTTGGTTGTTTCTAAATTAAACCTATTTCGTGCTTTAGGAAGCCTCAATGGTCTATTAAAAACTAAAAAAAAATACACAAATGTTTTCCCAAGGATATGAGATTAAAAGTTTTTTTTGGCACATTCAGTATTTTTTTGTAGTACATGTAATAACTAAACTGTTTAAACCTTTTAAGTTTTGCTTAAATAAAACCTCTTTATAACATCATGAAGATTTGCATTGGTCAAAAAAGAAATTTTTTAAATCAAAATTTCGCTTCCAGGGGTGGGAAATTAAAATTTCTTTTGTACATAAAACATAAATGTAACCAAAACGGCAACTGACGTTGTTTTTTTGCTAACTAAAACTATATTATAATTTAGCAAGAACAAATTGGTATAAAAAATTCAAAAATAAAAATCTAAATTTCGAATCTAGAGTTGGACAAGTGCAATATTTTATACTACATAAAAGTGACCAAAATGGTTAAATTTTTTTAATTTTTCTTAAATAAAACTGCTTTATAACTCATGAAGAGTTGCACTGATAAAAAAATAAACAAAAAAAATTAAAATTTCGCTTCCAGTGTTGGGAAAATTAAAGTTTTTTCGGTACATGCAAAACCACTTTATACCTCATGAAGATTTGCATTGATAAAAAATATTAAAAAAAAAATTTGAATTTCGCTTCCAGGGTTAGGAAATTGAAAATTTTTTTTGTACATAAAAGTAACCAAGAAGGCAATTGACGTTGTTGTTTTTGCTAATTAAAACTATTTTATAATTCAGGAAGAACAAAATATATGTTTAAAATCTTAAAAAAATCTAAATTTCGATTCCAGGGTTGGACAAATCATATATGTATTTTATGGTACATCAAAGTGACCAAAAAGTTTAAAAATTTTAATTTTTTTGTCAAGTTAAACTGTGTTATACTTCACTAAGAATTGCATTGGTAAAAAAAAATAAAAATTCGCTTCCAGATTTGGAAAATCTATATATTTTTGTTACATAAATTCCAAATTTTGTGTTTTTAGTGAGTTAAACCTATTTTATACTTCAGGAAAAATTTTAAAATTAAAAATTCGTTTCCAGGGTTGAAAAATCGAAATTTCTTAGTACATAAAAGTAGCCATATAAGTTCCTATATTGGTTTTTTGTGAATGAAATCCTTTTTATACTGCGGGAAGAGTTTTTATTTATATATTTTCAACTTATGATTAAAAATTATAAGATAAATTAAAATATAAGAGCAATAGCAACATATGACTTTAGCTCAACATATATTTAGATATATATAACTACATATTATACAATATAAAGTAATTTATATATGAGTTAAATTGGCATTAAAAACCAAAGAAATTAAAAATCAGTCGAAATTTTTTGATACATGAAAGTAACCATATAATTTGCTATTTTTGATTTTTATGATAAGAAATCTAAGAGACTATTCTAGGGTTGGACAATTAGAACTTTTTGTGGTACATGAAACGGATATTTTCTTTTTGTTTGTAAATTAAACATGTTTAATATATTTTAAAGACGTTCAGAGGTATTAGAAATAAGAAGAGCCAAACATTTAGCATTAGCCGAACACAGCGAAATATACATCTGAGACCCCATAAAGTATACATATTATTGATCAGTGATGAAATCTGAGACGTTGTGAGCATGTCCGTCCGTTCGGCTCTGGAAATCACGATTCAGTCCAAACGAAAAGAGCCAGAGCCTTGAAACTTGGTACAAATATATCGTGAACGATAGCACAGGTCAAGTTCGGAAATGGGCTGTATCGGCCAAGAGGGAAAAAAGTTCCCCTAAGAAGAACTAACCTCTAAAAAACAACATAATTATTAAAATTTATTTTTTAATATTGTTAAGCGTATGATATTTTTTCACGTCAAAGAAGTACCAACGCGCTAAACTTGGAGCTATAAAAAATATATATATTTGTTTATTATATGCAAAAATAGCGTAAAAATTTAACAAATTGTATTACTTAAGCCTATATTCCTTAAAAATAACATTTTTAATCTTTTGACGGAGCTGAAACGTAGCCTTTGTCCCTCAAATGACCCTATCAAACAAACAAAATTTTTTTTACACTTAACTATCCCAAAAATTTATTTTTAGTACTTTATGGCGAAGGTGAAATAGCTCCCCCACGGCCCCTCCCGGAGTGGCCAGTAGAAAAGAGTTTTTATTTATCAAATATTTGGAGGGTATTTCAGATATAACGTTTTTACATGTACATTTGTTGGTATAGTTTTGTATGAGTTTCAAGGCCTACTATGCTTATTCTGTTGTGATTTTTGATAATAGTTTGTAATTTACAAATTGTGAATTCTCAGAAGGGTTTCAGAAGTATGTGCTTAAGATAAGAGGTTTTTAACTTTTCAAAACTGTGGTTAAAGTCTACTGATGATTTGGTAAAGCACAAATGAAATGTATGTATCTAGACATTGCATGACCACCAACAAATAAATTTCATTTATATATCTTGACACTACATTACATAAAAATTTAATTTTTCACCTCTTACGACGATCTTTCTTTGCCCTACTCGTCCCCTCTTTGCCACTTAAATGACCCTATAAAAAAAAATTTTTTTAAACTTAATTGTCCCAAAAATTCACTTTTTTAGTTCTTACGACAGAGGTGAGATGTTTCCCCCACCGCACTTCCCGGAGCGACCCTGTCAAAAAAGAGGTTCAAAATTGGGCACAGAAATGTTTTAAAGGTACTCTGACCCAGCAGATTAAACATTTTTATTTTATTTTTATATTTTTACTGCAAAAATAACATTAATTGCTTTTATGCTGATGGGAAGGTGTCTCAGTCATGCAGCTCTTATTTGGATGGTATTTAAGATTCGACGCGGTCGAATATAACGTTCTTGCTTGTTAATTTTCCTTATATGATTTAACCTTTTGTTGTTCAACAAACTCAGCGCACCTGTGGTCCAGCCACACCATGTGGTGCATGTAGCGAATTTTTTCTTCGTGGGTGGCTTTTCGTCCCCTTAAGTTGACCTAATTGATTCCAAATTTGTTTTATTCGATTCTGAAAAATTTAATTGAAGAGTACATATCCTTCATGTTTTAAAACTTTTTTACAAAAGAGATATTGCATATAAAAGTCAAATATGGTCTGGCCAGACCACTTAGGTCATCTAAGGGTTAATGAAGTAATATTTTATTTGAAATGAAACTGCGCCTAAATATTTCACTTATTTGATTATATTTAATTGATATACATACATATGTACATATATATGCGAAATGCATGGGGCCTACAAATAGTTTTATTCTTAACTGCACATACATATGGGCATTTCCATTTTGGCGTTACGTTACTTTTGTACGACGATATGTTGAAAAAAACTTTAAAAACCATAATTTAAAAAAGTATTTTTCTCACATTAGAGAAGTGATTGGATAGCTCTATATTCATCCAAAAAATGGAAATAGTTGAGCCTAAGAATTTCAAGATATACTCCAAAAGTGACCTGGCGTTACGTTACAAAAAACGGAAGTGCGATTTGACTTTGATAACAAAATTGTTGAACTCTGCGAATTGGGGAAGTATTTTTAATCAAATTTTTTTTGATAGGTTTTGGACCAATATACATTTATTTTCCAAGTTATAAATTGAACAAATCTTTTTTCCTTTTTTTTCTTTTATGAAAATTGGTCTGGCGTTACGTTACTGGCGTTACATTACTAAAATTTCCACTTTATTTTATTATGTTAAAAAAATGCGAAAAAGACATAAATATTAGAAAATTATATAAAAACTACAAAATACTAAATATATTTTTTGCATTTGTTTTATGATTAAATATTTTTGTAGCAACAGTTTTGCAATAAGAGTATTATTATGAAATTGATTTTAGGAATGTTAATTATAAAGAGAAAATGCCCTTGAAGTTAAGAAACACTTACAAAAACGAGAACTTCAAACTTGTAGCTCAGTATTTCACCATCCCAACAAAAGAAAGCTTTAAGCTCCTAAATTTAATTTATTTTAGAAGTTTCTCCTTAATAATACATTAGGAAAATATCTGTTTGTTAAATTTTAATTTTTCGATCAAGGTGGACTTTTTTCTGGAAATGCCCATATGTACATACATACCTAACCATGTGTATAAATGCATATACTACATACATAAGAATTTACATACATACGTATGTACATATATACATATGTATATCATTCAATTAATTATTATTGTGTCCATAAAGTGTTATCCTTATGTACACATGTATACTATGCACACATACATAAGTATAGGCATATGCACGCAGTACTGCGTATATAGATACATATGTACATATATAAATACATACATTCATACACATATGGAATTTCTTGTTAATTACACTAGCTTTCATAAATAACAGTGTGCCCTGTGCAGAAATGTTTTATAACTCTTTCTCAACTCTCTTTATCTAATGCGCATGCATGCTTATCATGGGTTATTTACATGTACATATGTAAGTATGAATATATTTACGATATAATTTTACATTGAATACATATATATTTACAAAAGCTTTTCATGCAGACCAGAGTAAAGTGATATATGTATTTCATTCAATGCAAACAACATATATCTGACAGTGGCATGTCTTCAAAGCAGAGGCAGTACTACCATTTTAGCATATTTTCTTCTAGATTTAGCAGATTGAGTTGGGAAATTGCCTATTTTTAACGAACCGCTAAGAAAATTATAAACTTAAAAAATATTTGTAAGCTATTTTGCAAATATCGAGTTTCCTCGGCATTCTGAGTTCCTTAGAAGCTTCCCTGACCACTTCTGAGAGAGTGTCACTATATCTGTATGAATATATGTATGTGTGTATATTTTGTATATGGGCATTTCCACAGAAACGTCAACCACAGACAATAAATGTATGGTCTATAAAAGTATGTTATTTTAATATATTTTTTTAGAGAATCTATCAAACTTATCTAATTTAAACAAATTTTACATTTATTCATAACTCATTTTGAAATATTCGAATGTAAAGTCGAATAATTACAAAAGTTCTGTTTTAAACATTACTATTGCTTGTTTTGTTTTGATTAATGATCTTATTGAGAGACATTATTCATTGACATTTGCTTTTATAAATCTCAGTTTATATTTAAAGAATATGAGAAATATGTAAAAGGAACGAAGCGATTGCCAATTAGGTAAATTTTTTCTTTGCTTTACCGTATATTTCGTTGTAGCGAGCGACATTGAAAAACTAACATTTTTTATCAGTGAGTCGAAGGTATCTGAACAAAACGCATCAAACGCAAGTAACAAATATATATATTTATTGCAAATAAAAAAAAAAATTTGCTACAAAATAATCAGCGCTTTGTTCTCTTCACTTATTTCAAGTTTGAAGCGTGCGACATCGTAAGTGTAAAATGCATAAAATAAAAAAAGGAAAATTATAAAATATATTTATTTGTACATATATGTATATATAAAAATTTCGAATGTAGATGAGTAAAATTGGCGGAGAAAAAAATAAATCCAACTGCAAACGATGGAGAGAAAGGTTAGTTCTCACGGAAAGGGAGCCGTTGATGGAGTTGGGGCTGTCATTAAAAGAAAAGTGTGGCAAACAACCAAATCTAAAAAGATTTTTTTACCCGCTGCACTATCGTTTTATGAATATGCAAAAATCAACAAAATGGAATCAAAATGCATTTTATGCCATCTGCTCAAATTGAAAATTTGTCTCTGCAATATAAGTTGGATGAAAAATGGAAGGAAGTGAAAAGCATTCCAGGTATATCCCAGTTCCATTTGTTTTGTTGCGATGGCCAACAGGTAGCGGCAGCTAGGACTGGATATTCCATTAAAAAACTCTTTTTGATCTTAGTAATACTATTCTCAGTTAAGTTAGTTTCTGTTCTTGTTGGAACATACATTAGATGAATATATGTATGTAAGTATTTTTGTTTATTCTTTATTGAAGATACAATATGTTGTTAAGTTTATAATTTCTGCTGTGAAAATAAAATATACTGAATATATTAAAAATCATTTATAATCATATTTTGCATTTCTTAATACATAAAAAGTAAAATAATAAACATAAAAAGTATAATGGAACAATATGTCGCAATCGACATGTAACGTGCGACAGTGATAAAAAATTAAATAAAAAATAAACTTCTTAATATTTTTAAATAAAATAAAAAACATTATTGAGATACATCAGTGCGTTATATTTATAATAAGTCGCGTTAAAATATTCCTTCAAGTTTCGCTGATTTCAGTGTTTGATTTGTTTGGTTTGAAAGCGACTTCTGTTTTTGACGCGTGCGAATGTCTTGGTTTTTTGTAATTATCTTGAAAACGAAAAATTGGCGAAAGTTAACCTTAGCACCAACTATAGTCCTAATCAAGAACTATAGGTTTCGCCTCTTATCAAAATAAAATCATGTCTTAACATATGTTTTTTTCACTTTGAATGCGTACGAATGTCGCAATTCGACATTGGAGAAATGCCCATATAGTATTTGACCCTTTATAACTTTTAAACGGCTTGACGAAAGCCAAATTACGGCATTCGATATCGATCGAAATTTGTATTTAAATTGTATGGAAATTTCGTTCGATATCAAATGCGGTAATATAGCCCCAGGTCTATCAAAGTTAGATTTCCTGTGAATTAAAACCGATTCGGACCGGTAAATTTCGAGAAAACTCATAAAAAACAATTTCCAAAAGTGATTTTTTAGAACAACTTTTAAAGGGATTTAACGACCAATTCCACAGAGTAATTACCTCTTGGAATTGAAAAACCACGTCAATCGTCATCGTACGGTGAACGAAAAAAAGTATTTTTTGATAAACTCCGAAATTATATATCTGGTCAATTGGTGTTTTCGATTATTTTATAGGACTCGAAAACCCCAATCAATCACTACTAATCACGTGGGAATCGATTAATTTATTTAAAAGCTGTAGAGGTTTGAAAATTAAAATAATTGTGTATTTAGCGGTTAAAATTAGTGGGAAGTGGCAGAGATGGCCTTTAGAGTCAACCATTTTTTTTTGGGGAGTATCAACTGAACCTGGAGTTGCAATATTTAGAAGGGTTTTTTGACGGGATTGACATATCTACGAATGAAAATGATTTTAGGCTAGGATTTTAAAAGTGTAGCGGTTTTCGAAAACAGTTGTTCTGCTCTGCGATGTAAGTTGGCTAATTAAAAAAATTATGTTGAATTTCTTTCATGCTTTGGAATATTTACTATATCAGTCTGAATTTAAGACAAATTTTTGAACAATCAGCCTACTTATGTTGACCAAAAAATATTTGGATTGCCCAGCCATGGAATTTATTTAATTTAATTCTTCCTGTATAAAATGGAAAGTTGTGATATAGAACCTGCACGCAATTTTTAAGGAACATTCTTTCAAGATGTTGCCAGAAAACAAATCAAAATTATTGTTTCGTTAAGAGTATTGGAACAAATAACTTCATAAGTAAAATAATAGAAAAAGAAAAGAAAGAGAGGGCGTTAAAGGAAATAAACAATATTGTGCATATTATGCTTCACAAACATTTCATTTGACTTTAATTAGGGCTTTTTAACTTCAGCAGAATATTAAAGTGTTTCCAATACAAGAAGCAATACAACACACAAAAATTATGGAGAAGGAGTATTTGAACGAAAAGCGAAATAATTGGTATTTGAAATTGCAATCAGCTGTTTCCTTGAACGCAAAAAGAAACTGACCAAATTTGTAACAAGTGTACATACATACATATGTACATACATACTCGTATATGATTGCGCTACTGAAAAATTGTGAGTGTTTTAAATCTTGAAAGTAAAACTTGATCGTGTGACCTCCAAGTTATATACTCGTATATAAATATCATCTGTTTTGATTATATTAACAGCTTTTACAATGTTTCTGTTGAGTACTAGCTATTTATTTTATTTTTTTATTTACTCACGTTATTAAATATTACTGTAAAAGTAAACAAACAAACCTAGTGACTGATATTAACCACTCAATGTGTTTTATATTGTTTTCTTTTTAAGCCGTTTACATCAAACGATAAAAACAGAACTGCTAACTTTTTATTTTGTTGTTAAGCGTTTAGTGCAGTGTTGCCAGGAGTTAAAAGCGAAAAAGGAGCTGTGGAGGTATATTTTAAAAGTCCGTAAAATGCTAAATCGACTCAAAAGAATTGACCAACAGATGAGCACACGTATGTAAAGTTGCCACTGATAATTTCTATTTAAATATTCGTTTCGAAACAAGCACCATTTGCACTACTCGTACACTACGTATCACCAAAACAAGTGGACTTCATGCATATACATATGTATATGTATACATACTATGTATGTATATCAGTACTACTTTATTATATTCAAATAACTTTTTTTATTGGGTGTGAAATTGGCTAAATGGCAGCTTTTGCGAGAATACTATTCTTCCAACGTTTCAGGTGCGCACGCTAAACTCTACGATGATGATGCTTCTATACCCTTCATAAAAGAATTGCAGGGTGTATTCACTTTGTCAATCCGTCTGTAACGCAGCGAGACCCCATAAGGTATATATATTCTTGATCAGTGATGAAGTCTAAGACGATCTAGCGATGCCCATACGTCCGTCTATGGAAAACACGATATAGTCTATTTTTGAACACCGCCTCCTTTAGTGGGCGTTGATGTACGATTCTATATGCAGAGATAGAGTAAATATTGAACAATTTGTATTCCTTAAGCCTATAAGAAGCTGAGATGTTCTTGAAGGAACTCTGTTCCCACCAAGTTAAACATTTTAAATTCACTTACTAAATATTTGGAGGGTATTTAAGATTCGACCCGGTCGAATATAACGTTTTTACTTATGTATTAATATTGTGTTGCCAGTTACGAAATAAGGGGGAATATCAGCGTTTTATTTGTAGTAGATACTCATGAAACAAGATAACGCATTACGCAGCTGGTTTTGCTGACGTCAAAGTAGTCGAAAAACATATGTATAAGTGACCTGCTCCAAGAAAAGTGACCTCTGCGACGAAAAATTTTTTTTTACTTTTTGAGTGATGCTTATAGGAAAAAACGCTCTTTCAAATGCCGCAAACCACAAGTTTCTATGTCTTTTAGTTTTTTTAGAAATCACCTGTAAAGATGAACATAATTAATGAAAAAAATTAAAAATGTGATATAAACAGTTAAATTAAATGATAATAAATAATAGATTCAATTCTATCGGCTTAAACCCAAAACATTGAAATAATTTTCATAGAGGCAACACTGCATAGTGAACAACGTACACAGTACCAGAGAGTCGAAATACATCGCCAGATGATCAGGTTGAAGGAAGAGTTGCATAACCATGCGCAAAAATGGAAAAACGAAACGCTTTTTTTAAACGCGTTTTTCTCAATAACTTCTTTTCGGCGCAGAGGTCCCTTTTCGTGGAGAAGGTCACATATTGTGCAAAATTTGTTTGTGTTGTGTTCTATTTAAATTAAAACAAGTAAAAACGTTATATTAGATCGGGTCTAATATTAAATACCCTCCAAATATTTAGTAAGTAAATTTAAAATGTTTAACTTGGTGGGACAGGTTTGCTTTATATAATATCTTGCGTCAACGGACACTAAAGGGGCGGGGTTCAAAAATAGACAATATCATGTTTTCCACAGACGAATATATGGGTTTTGCTAGACCATCTTAGACTTCATCAGTGATCAAAAATATATATATTTTATGGGGTCCAATTCTCTTTGGAGGGTATTAAAACTGTATTTTGGCGGGATCGCTCTGGCAAGGGATGTGGGGAGACATTTCACCTTTGTCATAAAACTCTAAAAATAAATGTTTGGAATAATTATATACAAAATTTAAAAAAAATATTTTTATAGGGTCATTTAGGGGACATAGGGGGAGGAGGGGGTAAGGCAGCGTATTAGCAGGTATATTGAAGAATGTGAAAAACCAAATAAGAATATACAAATATAATAGTTCATCAATAATAACTATTGCAGCTGGTGTTTTACTTTGTGCATCACGCAGGTATTTGATTTAATTTCTTCTGTTCACTACTACGTAGTTTGCATATTCAAAGACAAAACTAATGATTCGCATATTGTTCCATCGTCTGCGCTAAAAAAATTAAACGTTAGCACAAACTCCTATGTGGGCAGCTTTAAAATATATTATAAAATCCAATTTAATAACGTTATTGTTTATAGACGAAACATAAATGAGAAGAAGCGCATGTTTTAAAAAACCGGCTGTAAGTATAAATTTATTCTCTAAAAAGATAAATTGGCAGCACAGGTATTCATTACAGTTGTTGAAATACATAAAATTATTGCATTTTACTGCCTTTTGTTGTTGGCTTGTAATTGTTTTTGTATATCTATATATAAATATACCTCAAATACCAGTTTTATAGCTTTATAAATAAATAGATAGTCAGACAAGCTGTAAATCCAATAATCCATGAATGTATACAGCAATACCTACGAAGGTAGACTTGAAATTTCTTGCACTGAATAATAAATAATTATTCATCGGCTAAACAGATCTACGTGAATAAACTACCAGTGATGAGCCATTTTTATACCCTCCAAAAAAGAATATAGACGGTATATTCACTTTTTCATTCCGTTTGTAACGCAGCGAAATGTCCATCTGAGACCCCATAAAGTATATATGTATGTATATTCTTGATCAGTGATGAAATCTAAGACGATCTGAGCATGTCCGCCCGTCCGTCTGTGGAAATCACAAAAAAAAAAATTTAAAAAAAAAGTATTAAAAATTATGTTGTTTTTTAGAGGCTGGTTTAGTTCCTCTTAGGGGAACCTTTTCCCACTTGCCCGATTTAGCCCATTTCCGACCTTGACCTGTGCTATCCTTCAAGATATATTTATACCAAATTTCAGGAGTCTGACTCTTTTCGTTTGGACTGAATCGTTATTTCCACAGACGGACGGACATGCTCAGATCGTCTTAGATTTCATCACTGACCAAGAATATACATACATATATACTTTATGGGGTCTCAGATGGACATTTCGCTGCGTTACAAATGGAATGAAAAAGTGCATATACCCTCCGATTCTTTTTTGGAGGGTATAACAAGAAGTGTCTAGCTCTTCTAGGGGATTCAGAAAATATATATCACCTACAGGCAGACTTTATAGTTTATATTGATAAGAACACAGAAAATAGGGTCGCATACAGATATTGTGCAAAATACATACGGAATTACAGATCTTTGTTTGTATGACAAATATATAAACATGAAACCTAGTAACGTGATATCCGTAAAGATGTAGACATGATCAATATTTTGGGGATCAAAGGAAAATTAGCATCCACTTAATTTTTCAATTTACACTGTAGAACAGAGCAACGCAGTTTTCGAAAGTATCTGCCCTCCCATAATCACTGCAGTGAACTGGAAATATAAACTTAACAAATAATGTTGCCATCGGTACTTGTAAAGGGGAAATTTATTTCCTGGGACCTTGAAAAGTAGTTCGTTACAAAATTGGTTATATATATGATATCGTTATAACGAAGGACTTTTGTGTGAAAATGGCCACCATCTTAAGCAAGGTTTACTCGATCGAAATATACTACAGTCCAAGGCAGATTTGCCAGGTACTCTCACTAGCGCAGCTGTCTATTAAATTTGCCTTAGTACATGTCGAACTACTGTAAAAAGTTTATTTACAAGCTACATAAAATGTTTTTTTTTCTTGAACCTGCCTTGTTAGTAGTGCTTCTTCTATCGTAATTTTGACATTAGCTCTACCAATTCTACCATCAAAATAGGGTGGTTTTAGGTGTTGTTAATTGTTGTACTAGTGAGAGTGTCTGGTAAATCTGCCTTGCTACAGGCACAATTCATAAAAAATATTTTATGTTCATAAGCATTTGACAAAAGTTGTATAGAAATTTGTCAAATAAGAACAAATAAGAGCAGAGCTGCAGTTTTTGGTTATTGCTAACCAAAATTGGTATCTTTTTTTTCCTATGAGAAGATGTGAATATATTTTTTATTTTGGTTACTTTTTTCCGAAAATAATAATAGGTATACATATTTTCATATTTTACTTGTTAAATTTTTAAATCACGGTTTATAAAATTGTTGACATTGTTATCTACTTGTTTGTATTACGTTTGTTGTATAACAATGTCAACGCTTCTCAGCTCTGTGTAATTAAAAATATACACAAGGCGAATTCGCCTTGAATGTACATGTCTGTTGTAATAACAGATATGCTAATATTTACATTTCTTGTTTTGTAATTATTAACTTTGCATTGCATTTCAACTTCAAATAAATTTTTGTTTTTTCCAAATACAACAGTCCATTTTAAATTTGGTTATTTATTCAAATATTTTGGTTAGAACATATTTTTGAAGTGGCAGCGCTGATTATGAGCATAAAATATTTTTTAAGAATTAGGACTTATAATATTCAGCCATGTCACAGAAGCTGATTCCTTTGAAATCAAACATTTTTGTGGACGATTTTTTTAATTGCATTCAATAATGTTTCTTGATATTAGAAATGATTTCATTGCGAAATTTGATTCTTTCATCGTACTCTGAGGAAACAAAATACGGAACTGATTCAGTTTCCAAACTGAATAGAATGCTGTGTCATGGCTGAATATGTCTGTATATTAATTTAAAGTTGGACTAATAAAATACATTCATAATGCATATCATCAGAATAAATGCAAAAACGGGTATCATCAATTTTTGTATGTAAGTTACAGGAGGAGCAAAAACCATTGTAAAATGGAAAATTTTTTAGATAGAAAATCAATTTTTTTGTATTTAGATTACAAACTCAATTGAGGTTACAACCTAAATACAAAACAAGTAAAAACGTTATATTCGACCGGGTCGAATCATAAATACCCTCCAAGAATTTAGTAAGTAAATTTAAAATGTTTAAATTGGTGGGATAGGGTTCCTTTATATAATATCGTACGTCAACGCCCACTAAAGGGGGCGGGGTCCAAAAATAGACAATATCATGGTTTCCACAGACGAACATATGGGCATTGCTAGACCGTCTTAGACTTCATCACTGATCAAGAATATACAAATATACTTTATGGGGTCCAATTCCCTTTGGTGCTAAAACTGTATATAAAAATTATGTTGTTTTTTCTGGGTTGGTTTAGTTCTTAGGGGAACTTTTTTCCCTCTTGCCCGATTTAGCCCACCTCCGAACTTAACCTGCTCTAAGCTTCAAAATATATGTATACCAAATTTCAAGAGTCTAGCTCTTTTCGTTTGGTCTGAATCGTGATTTCCACAGACGGACGGACATGCTTAGATTTCATCACTGATCAGGAATATATATACCTAATGGGATCTCTGATGGATATTTCGCTGTGTTACAAACGGAATGACAAAGTGAATAGACCCTCCATATTCTTTTTTGGGGGGTATAAAAATTGCTTTTCTATCTAAAAAATTTTCCATTTTACGATGTTTTTTGATGGAATTTTATTATTTCCTTAAATGATGTCGAAAAATGTCTTACTTCGTTTTATGTAACACCATGTAACGCTGCCTACGTAAGAATGAACAATAGCTGGAACGTATGCATGCATGTTCCAGTTGATGTTCCATCGTGTATAGAAATGTTTCCTGTTAAAATTGTTTCTCTTTTATTCCTTTATACAGGTATCAAGATATTTTTGTTAATATTTTGTTTCCAAACAGCATCTTTCATAGAAAACAGTAGGCTGTAAGACTATTTTGTAATGAAATCAAATAAAGATCAGAAAGATATAACGAATAATGGAAATTGGAGCATCTTTTTAAAAGAGTATAAAAATAAAATAATATGAAAAGCTAAGAAAATAATTTAGAAACATCGATAATAATGGAATCTCAGAAATGATGTTTCATTTACGATTTCCTTTTCGGTTTCTTCGTTTGTATTAATAAATAAACGTTAGCAGAGAGATGTTGTTATATGCATTTGTGCAAACAAATATACATACTATATATTATTTATGTTTTTTAATTAAAACACATTGCTTATAATTTAAAAAAAAAATGTTTTTCGTCACTCATATAAAATTTTGGAAAATTTTCTGAACTGCCTGCGTAAAAATTGCCTGGTAGTATGTGTGGATTTGATAAGAATGCCATAAATAAAACTCAAACCTAACTGCAGCATGAAAATGCAATTGCAACGGAATCTTTATTGCATAAAGATATATATATATATATATATATATATATATATATATATATATATATTGTTAAAGAAAAAACCTTATTGTGTGTTTGTGATATTTATTTATTAATTTATGCGTAGATATAATTGTTTCCTCATGATTGAAATGCAGAAAATGGAAAATTAATGCGGACAAAGAAATACGAAATACAAATTCCTTATAAGAAATTAACACATTCATATTTATTTTTAACAGCAACAAGATCAACCATAACAAGTTTATGAAAACATAAATGAGTCAATTTAATTTAATAAATACTATATTTGATTTTAGTATTTTATAACATTCATTCATTGACCAGAAAACGCATTTCCCTCAAATTTGGAATTGAATAATTTTTTATTTTTGATTTAGTGGGTGGCACAGATTCAAAAGTTTGTAGTATTCCAGGTACTAATATAATTTTTATTTCTTCAAAAATTTTCTTTTGCGTCAATTTCCCTGGATAAGCATTTGAAGATAAAAATTAGAGAGCACCCATGACACACTTATTTGCATTTTTATAGTAATTAAATAAGTAGCAATTGTTGTAGTTACTTAAATCTAAAATGAGCGATTTTAACGAATAGTGAAAACCGAAGGATTAAAATTGAAGACCGTTGACCACATTTTAATGTACATGTACATAGATAATTTTTTTATATATATGTAGCCTTTGTCGAAGGCAACGGTAACTAAAAACATGCTATCTTTTCGGTGTATTATTTATATCTTGTGATAATATCACCCAACTACATATCTCATAGGCATGATCAATATTGCAAGATGCAGAACAGAATAACACTCCAACTATCAGTGCTATTGCGTATCTATAATGCGTATCTACGTTTATCACCACTTGTTACGTGACTTGGTTGAATGTAGTAAAAGTTCTTATTATACCCTTCACAAAAAAGTGAAAGGGTATATATAGGTTTGTCATTCCGTGTGTAATTTCTTCGATATGCACATGGGACCCCATAAAGTATATATATGAATAGCGATGACGATTGAGCGATGTTCGTCTGTCCGTCCGTCTGTACGTGAAATCGGTTCTCCCAAGCACCCAGAAGAGCTAGAGACTTCGTTCTTGGACCGTTGGATTGGAAATTAACTTAAATAGGCTGCTTTGAAATTCAGAAAGATCCGAAGTATGGTTCCAGAGCTGGGAAGCTTACACATATTTCTCGACGCAAAATTTACCAAAAATCAATTATTTTTTTTAATGTTTGTAAATTAAATCTATTTCGTGCTTTGGGGAGCCTCAATGGTCTATTAAAAACTAAAAAAATAAATTTTTTTCCAGGGATGGGAAATTAAACATTTTTTTCGGCTTATTCCGTATTTTGTAGTAAATGTAGTAATTAAAATTGTTAAAAATTTCAAGTTTTTCTTTAACAAAACCACTTTATACGTCATGAAGATTTGCATTGGCAAAAAAAAAATTTTTAATTCAAATTTTGCTTCCAGGGGTGGGAAATTGAATTGTTTTTATACATGAAAGTAATCAAACAGGCAACTGATGTTGTTTTTTTTTTGTTTTTTGCTAACTAAAACTGTCTTATAATTTAGGAAGAACAAAATGGGTATCAAAAATTCAAAAATAAATAATAAAATTTCGAATCCAGGGATGGACAAGTGCAATATTTTATGGTACATGAACGTTACCAATATGGTAAAAAATCTGCAATTTTTCTTAAATAAAACTACTTTATACCTCAAGAAGCGTTGCACTGATAAAAAAACAAACAAAAAATATTAAAATTTCGTTTCCAGGGTTGGAAAAATTTAATTTTTTTTTTGTACATGCAATATTTTGTAGTACATGTAATAACCAAAATGGTTTCAAAATTCGAGTTTTAATAAAACTACTTTATACCTCATGAAGATTTGCATTGAAAAAGAAAATTTAAAAAAATGTAAATTTCTGTTCCAGTGTTGGGAAATTGAAATATTTTTTTATACATAAAAGTAACCAAAAAGACAATTGATGTTGCTTTCTTCCTAATTAAAACTATTTTTTAGTTCAGGAAAAACAAAATTGGTATCAAAAACTAAAAAAAAATAAAAATTTTGATTCCAGAGTTGGATAACTGCAATATTTTGTGGTACATGCAAGTTACCAATATGGTTACAAATATTAAGTTTTTCTTAAATAAAACTATTTCATGCCTCATTAAAGGTTGCATTGGTAAAAAAATTTAAATTTTGTCCAGGGTTGGGAAATTGAAATATTTATTCTGCATAAAAGTAACCAAAAAGGCAATTGACCTTGTTTCTTTTTGCTAATTAAAGCTGTTTTATAATTCAGGAAGAACAAAGTTTGTATTGAAATCCTAAAAAAAATCAAAATTTCGACCCCAGGGTTGGACAAATGAAATATTTTTTGGTACATGAAAGTGACCAAAAAGTTTAAAAATTAAAATTTCTTTGTCAAGTAAAACTATGTTACACCTCACTAAGAATTTCATTGGTAAATATATAAAAATTCACTTCCAGAGTTGGAAAATCGAAATATTTTTCGTACATAATAGTACATACATAAATTCCAAATTTTGTGTTTTTAGTGAATTAAACCTATTTTATATTTCAGAAAAAATTTAATTAGTATCAAAAAATTATAAATTCGGTTCCAGGGTTGAAAAATCGAAATTTTTTGGTACATAAAAGTAACCATATAAGACCCAATTTTGTTTATTTTTCAGTAACTTAAACATATTTAATACTTCGCTAAGAATTAAATTGGTATTAAAAATTTTAAAAACTAAAAATTCGGTTCCAGGGTTGAAAAATCGAAATTTTTTGGTACATAAAAGTACATACATAAATTACAAATTTTGTGTTTTTAGAGAATTAAACCTATTTTATACATCAGAAAAAATTAAATTAGTATTTAAAAATTAAAAATTCGGTTCCAGGGTTGGAAAATCGACATTTTCTGATTCATAAAAGCAGCCATTTTATTTGTTATTTTTGATTTTTACGATGAATTATACCTACTTTATATATATCAGAAAGAAGTAAACTGGTATTAAAAACCAACAAAATCTAAAAGACGATTCTACGGTTGGACAATTTGAACTTTTTGGGGTACATGAAACGGATTTTTTTGTTGTTTGTAAATTAAATATATATAATATTTTTAAAAGACGTTCATAGGTATTAGATATTTATAAGAAAAGCCAAACATTTAGCTTCCTAGCCGCAAAATTTAAAAGTTGTCTTAAATATAAAAGTAACCGATAACATCATTTTGATTTTTTAATTAAACCTACTTTCTGTTTTGGCAAGAAAGAAAGAAGAATTACATCTGTGAAGGGTATTTAAGATTCGGCAAATATATAAAGATAAACATTGAGCACTAACTTCGAAATTTGTCGCCTTAAAAAATTTAAAAAGCTCAAAAACAGAGCGATAAGGTGATGTCATAACATCAGGCGATGTTAGCAACTTTCTTTTTAGCAACACCCTTTTTAGCAGTTCATCTGTTTTCGTGTAACACGTTACTGTTAACATGTTCAGCTTGGCATATAATTATATAAACATAAATCGGTTTGATCGGTGCAGAGCAGCCGAAAGCATTGCATGAACTGCCAATGCATCCCGAAAAATTCGCGCTTTGGTGGGGATTAGGGGTCGTTGGCATCTTTTTCAAAGACGACGAATGCAGGAACGTTACTGGGAATATAGAGCGCCACCGAGGAATGATTATAATTTTTTCCTCAAATGGAAGAGCTGGACTTGGCCAACATGTGGTTTCAAGAAAACTGTGCTAAAATTGGGTCCATCGTATAAAACATTTGAGGCATAGCCGCGGTCAACATTTGCATGAAATCATATTTCAACATTGAATTATATAGATCGTTCTATCGATTCAAATGAAGGTTTCAAAAATTTCTCTAAATTTTATGAGTTTTTATTTTTTAATCAAAACCAAACACATAATAATTTAATAACACATAAAATAGTACACAATAAAAGGAAACAGAGACATTTTTCGGAAGCAATATATTCTATAGAATATTAATATTTTTCTTATTGTTTATTTTTCATTTAAAAATATATATTGATTGTTTCTATACATATTAATTTAAAATTTAGTTAAAATTTAAAAGCACAATCAACAAAGTTTTTTGTTTACTGTGGCTTTAATGCACGTAAACTGGCGCATCTTATTTACACGCAACTGGCACGTCTAGTAGACGCAATTTTGCAAAATCTAGTCAAATTATAGTATCTAATTTAATTAAAATCAATGAAAATTAACCTTGATTTGATTCAAATATTAATTTTGCAAAATATTTATTTTCGGAATAAAAAATTATTTGTAAAAAATTTAAAAGTAATATTCTGTGTCTAAACTACTTTTCAGGATTGGTAAAACATTAACTGAACTATTCCGATTAACGGTTAACCGCTTAATTACTACCTGATTAACTGATCGGTTTATTCAAAATTGGCTATTTTCGATTAACGATTAAACTGTTTAATATCGGTCGATTAACCGATGCAAAAAAATAAAATTTAATTAGTTGGAGTTTTATTAATTATTTTTCGTCTCACATACAAAAATTATGCGTTTAGAAAATATTTGTTCATACAATCAAAAAAGGTTGTTATATTTTTAATAGCTTAAATGAGAAACAGTACAAATTACACGCGTTCGTAAAGATGCATGAAGGGAACGAGTTTGTTTCGCCTTATAAATACATGATGTGAAACATTGTTGGCCATCCATGTTCAAAATGGTGAACAACTTCCTTTCTATATACAAATGTGTGGGTTATGTTCTGGCTGATTTGGATTTAATAAAAAAGCTTGTAAAGGCCGTGCTACTCTAATTGAGCTTGAGGGAATTATCAAGTTTTTGATTATTAATTTATTAAAAGGCACTAACGCTATTGCCAACGATTTAATAAAAAATCTAGGGCATTGACAGACGATTTCAAGTTTTAAATACACATTTTTTTTACCACAACTCAGGCATACTTCCTTCTAGCAATACATTCCTAAAACCAAATACATTCAAAAACAAAGCAGAAGCTATGGAACTCGTAAATAAACTTTTTTGCAGAATGTTCGGTACTGAGCTTTGCCAGGATGATGACCTGACAACAGAAGAAACTCTCGATAGTAACGCAAGCAATTTTTTACCAGATTAGCCGAAACAATTATAAATGTTAAAATTAAAAAAAAAAATAACACTGTGCTTTGGAACCTTTTTTTTAGTAACAAAAACGAGACATAACTATCAAAAATAATTCGATCAAAAATAATTCGATCGACGCTGATTTCTCATCGCTGGTGGTACTCATTTTTCTAGGTTAGTTTATATAAGAAAGATTGCATGTTTTGTTTGGGAAACCCTACCCATATTATAATGATTGAAATTGTCTTAAATTTGGAGATAAATCAATCAAATTTGGCACATATGTATTATTTGCTATAAAAACAATGTATGCGAAAATTGGTTTGCATCGGTCCATTATATAGAATATCATTATCATCAGGACATTATCAAAAAGTAGAAAGTAAAATTTTCTTTGGTTTCTAATAGTCGCATAAAAATGTATGTTAACCTTATATAATTTCAAAGTATAGGTTGTTACTATAGAACAGTGAGCTATGTTTATTTCTGCAAGAGCTCACTGTTTTATAGTAAAAAGAGAAATCTAGAGTATGCGTTTAAAAATGAAGCAACATTTTTGCAAGTTCATATATAGTGTAAATAATATTCGAAAATACGATTTTTTTAAAATGGGTGAAAATAATTTGCAGTGTTCAAAGCTAGAAAATTTTTGTCACGTTCGTGGAAAATTTACAATTTTAGCCAGTAGAAGAAAAATTACAAAAGAACACCATGAATGGTATCTAAATTAGTTCAGCATACCTATTTTTTGCCACGTGTACTGGGTGCTTTCTATCATTTGTACGACGTGCATTATCTATTTGAAAAAGTGGACTGAAGTTTTTTATATCGGAGGTACCCGAAATAGTCGACCGATTTAAACCAAATTCCGTAGACATTATTCATGTACCAAGAAAGGCATATGCGCCAAATTTCATTGAATTATCTCCAAATTCGCGACTATTTTAATCATAATAATATGGTTAGGGTTTTCCAAACAAAAATTCAAAAACCTTTCTTATCTGAGCTAACCTAGAAAAATTAATACCGCCATTGAAATCAGCGTGCCCGAATCATGTTTGGTAGATATATCTCGTCCCTGTTACGTTTTCACACTAACACAGTGTAATTATTAAAACATGACTCTAATGGCGTAATGGAAGATTTTATATGTTTAGGAAAATCCAGAAGAAGGACTGAGAAGTAGATTTCTCCAACATCTATGATAAATGGAAGAATTTTTTCAAAGTCAAATTCTATAAAAACTAAAGAAAATGTCGCTTAAATACGAAACATTTAAGCCAGATTATTTATGTAAAAGACTATATTATAGAACTTCCTTAAACTATTGAAATAATTAGTAAAATGATCTCAGTTTATTTTTTAATTAATAATTCTTTTTATTTGCTCGTTTTAGTTCAAGAATTGTTGTTATGGTTTCTGTTTACTAATAAACTCCAAAAAATAAATAATTTATACATATATACCAAGTGAATTTACTTAATTTGTAAAAAAAAACTTTCAATAGGTTAGCTGATCAATAAAAAATTAATCGATTGAACAAACCCTAGGTTAATTAATCGAGCGATTAAGCGAAAGCCCGATTGAATGGATATACAACTACGACACCTAGGAAACAGTTAAAAATTCCATGTGGAGTGCTGAGGTGCCCAAACACCACGCTGTTATATTCTGCGGTTAGTCTTATTTAATCTTTTATTCTTTAGAATGTCTTTTGACTCCAATACCTTTTAAAATATATATAAAACAATATATACTTTGGTGTTATTCTAAACGATTTCTCATAAATTTATTGAAATAACTAGACCTTTTAATATTTCATTGAAGTTCGTACACATTAATAGGAACTGCTTTCTTCAGAACCTTTGAAATATTTATCAGTGAACTTATTTTTAATTTTTTCTACTTTATATATATTAACTATATAAAATTTTCTTAATTACTTTATGTGGTTTAATAAATTTGCATGCGACAGACTTTGAAATGCCAAAGTACAAGCAATTTGTTAACCCAATTTCAAATCAAAAGTCAGAAAATCATAAAAATCTATTATTTGATATCTAAACATGCCCCATAAATATTATTCTTCAATCTAAAGCTACGTTCACATATATCAAATATATGACGAATTAAGCGTAACCAACAATTTCTGGTTTACTTTTTTATAATTTTAGGATAAATTGTCTCTATTTGGTAAAAATTTCTACACACAACCAGTATTGTCTTTAATCGTTTAATTTTTGGGCATACACACGAAATCTTAAAGAAACGTTCGTCAAAAAAATAGTGGTTACGCTTATTTCGTCAAATATTTGGTAGATGTGAACTCAGTTTAAGAATGTTTGTTAGCTGGACTAATAAACGTTTTTTCTTAGCAATAAGCAACTCAAAAAATAATTTATTTGTTAGTAACCAATTAGAAATTATTATATTTTAACTGCCAAACGAAGATAAAACATGCAATAATCTAACACTTTCTATTGACACTTGACGAAACAGTTAGAAATCATTAACTTAGATACGTGTTGTTGAAAAGCTTGGTTGGTTTTTGTTGCGTGATAACATTCACTTTGATAGTGAAATAATTTTAATTAAGTTTAATAATATTAATTTTGATTAGCAAAAAGGCTGTAAATAAGAGACTTAACACGTTTTATGTTCTCAGTTGTGCAGCCACTCAAAATTATATAATTTAAATTCGAAAAGAATTTTAATTTTATTTATTTTTTATTACTCGAATGTTCGTTATCAAAATTCGTGAAATGAGCAACAAAGCCATAAAAAAGCAAGTAAAAGTGCTATATTCGGCTGTGCCGAATTTAAATACCCTTTACAGATGTAATTCTTTTCGTTTAAATTTTTCAGCTAGGAAGCTAAATGTTTGGCTTTTCGTATTTCTAATACCTCTGAACGTCTTTCAAAAATATTAAATATGTTTGATTTAAAAACAAAAAGTAAAAATCAGTTTCATGTACCCCAAAAAGTTCTTTTAGATTTCTTTGGTTTTTAACACCAATTTAACTCTTCCCGAAGTATAAAAAAGATTTCATACACAAAAAACCAAAATTAGGAACTTATATGGTTAATTTTATGTAAAAAAATCGATTCTCCAATCCTGGAACCGAATTTTTAATTTAAATATATATACATATGTTTAATTTACTGAATACAATCCGAAAAATTTCGATTTTCCAACCCTGGAAGCGAAATTTTAATTTTTAAAATTTTTTTTATCAATGCTAGTCTACATGGGGTATAAAGTAGTTTTGTTTAAGAAAAACTCAAATTTTGTAACCAGTTTGGTTATTACATGTACTACAAAATATTGCATGTACCAAAATAAACTTTAGTTTTCTCAATCCTGGAAGCGAAATTTTAATTTTTTGTTTTTTTATCAGTGCAACGCTTCATGAGGTATAAAGTAATTTTTTTTTAAGAAAAATTTAAAATATTTAACCATTTTGGTCACTTTCATGTACTATTATATATTGCATTTGTCCATCCCTGGATTCGAAATTTTATTTTTTATTTTTGAATTTTTGATACAAATTTTATTCTTCCTAAATAATAAGACAGGCTTAGTTAGCAAAAAAAAACAACATCAGTTGCCTGTTTGATTGCTTTCACGTATAAAATAAGTGCAATTTCTCACCCCTGGAAGCAAAATTTGAATTAAAAATTTTTTTTTTGGCCAATGCAAATCTTCATGACGTACATATAAAGAGGTTTTGTAAAAGAAAAACTTAAAATTTTTAACAATTTTAGTTACTACATGTACTACAAAATACGGAATGGGCCGAAATAAAAATTTTTAATTTTCCATCCCTGGAATTTTTTTTTTATTTTTGAGTTTTAATAGACCATTGAGGCTTCCCAAAGCAAGAAATAGGTTTAATTTACAAACATTAAAAAAATAATTGATTTTTGGTATAAATTTTGCGTTGAGAAATGGGTGTAAGCTTCCAGGCTCTGGAACCATACTTCGGATCTTCCTGAATTTCAATAGCACTTTATTTAAGTTCATTTCCAATCCAACGGTCCAAGAACGAAGTCTCTAGCTCTTCTGGGGGCTTGGGAAAACCGACGGTCGGACAGAGGGACATCGCTCAATCGTCATCGCTATTCATAAGGATCCAGAATATATATACCTTATGGGGTCCCATGTGCATATCGAAGATATTACACACGGAATGACAAACCTATATATATACCCTTTCACTTTTTTGTGAAGGGTATAAACATTTTTCAGTTGGTCCCTCATAAACAGCTGATTTTGCGTTCACACTACAAATTGTGGTTTCAAAATACAGGCTGTATAATAAATTTGTACAAAATAAATTAAATCGCTCATAGAAATGTGTGAATTTGTTGCTGTACTTGCTATAGAATTCCATACAAGAGTTTGGCAATACTCTACCGTAGGTAGAGTGACCAGAATTCTATGGGGAAACCCAAATGGTAACAAGACAAAGGAAATTCTAAGATTAAGTAGCCCAGCACTTTGGAGATTGGTAAATGTAATAACAGGACACACAGAGTTAAGGAATCACCAGGCCCGCATGAGTAATCAGGAGATTATACAGGATATAGAATTTCTTAGGGGTTCTAAATGGAGAGACTTAAGAAAATACATTGAAGAAACTAGGTTCTTAACGTAATCAAATTCAAAGGTTTCTATGGTTTACAATGGGAACTCCCTATAATAGGAGGTTCGATGCTTTCAAAGTTTAACTCTTTTGTCAGATTTTTACCAACAACATATTTCTTATTTAGTGTTGCATCAGTTGTTTAAAAAACAAAACAATGTGGCAACATCACCTACATAGTACTTGAAATCCAACACAGCATTATGTGGTTATCGTTAGGACATAAGTTTTTTACATATTTCTAAGCCAAACATCTTATAACTAAAAGAAACACGCTTAAATAAAGGATTCTATGAAATCATCAGTTCGCTTTAGTCTATAACTATTTGTCAACGTCATGTCAAGACAACATCAAACTTAAGACATGTGCAAACTCCTTTTCCTAAGCATTTAATTACTTTTAAAAGCCTCCTATTATCTTTTCACAACTTAAACTTTTAAATCTTTCATTTTATACCCTGCAAAAAAATATGGGGGATATATTTAATTTGTCATTCCGTTTGTAACGCAGCGAAATGTCGATCTGAGACCCCATAAAGTATATATATTCTTGATCAGTGATGAAATCTAAGATGATCTGAGCATGCCCGTCTGTCTGTGGAAATCACGATTCAGTCCAAACGAAAAGAGCTAGACTCTTGAAATTTGTTATAAATATGTCTTGAAGGCACAGGTTATATTCGGAGATGGACTAAATCGGCCAAGAGGGAAAAAAGTTCCAATAAGAAGAACTAAACCAACCTCTAAAAAAACCATAATTTTTAGAGTTTTTTTTTTGTAAGTTTGTTAAGGATATATTTTTATATTAAAGAAGGTCCAACGCGTTGAACTTGGAGCCGTAAAATAAAAATAAAAAAATTTGAATCCCGCCCCCTTTAGTGGGGATTATTATATGCAAAAATAGTGTAAAAATTTAACAAATTATTTTACTTAAGCCTACATTCCTTGAAAATAAAAGTTTTAAGCCTTAATGACGAAACTGAGACGCAAACTGCTACTACTCTGCCTTACCCCCTCCTCCCCCTTTGTCCCCTAAATGACCCAAAAAAAAAATTAAATTTTGTATATAATTACCCCAAACATTTATTTTTAGAGTTTTATGACAAAGGTGAAATGTGTCCCCCACAGCCCGACAAAATACAGTTTTAATACCCTCCAAAGAGAATTGGACCCCATAAAGTATATATATTTTTGATCAGTGATGAAGTCTAAGACGGTCTAGCAAAACCCATACGTTCGTCTGTGGAAAACATGATATTGTCTATTTTTGAACCCCGCCCTTTAGTGTCCGTTGACGTAAGATATTACATAAAGCAAACCTGACCCACCAAGTTAAACATTTTAAATTTACTTACTAAATATTTGGAGGGTATTTAAGATTACACCCGATCTAATATACCGTTTTTACTTGTTTTAATTTAAATAGAACACAACACAAACAAATTTTGCACAATATGTGACCTTCTCCACGAAAAGGGACCTCTGCGCTGAAAAGAAGTTATTGAGAAAAACGCGTTTAAAAAATCGCTTCGTTTTTCCGTGTTTTGCGCATGGTTATGCAACTCTTCCTTCTTTGTACGATGTTCACTATGCAGTGTTGCCTCTAAGAAAATTATTTCAATGTTTTGGATTTAAGCCGATAGAATTGAATCTATTATTTATTATTATTTAATTTATCTGTTTATATCACATTTCTAAATTCTTTACAGGTAGATTTGTAAAAAAACTAAAAGACATAGAAACTTGCGGTTTGCGGCATTTGAAAGAGCGTTTTTTCCTATAAGAATCACTCAAAAAGTAAAAAAAAATTTTCTGCGCAGAGGTCACTTTTCTTGGAGCAGGTCACTTATACATATGTTTTTCGACTACTTTGACGTCAGCAAAACCAGCTGCGAAATGCGTTATCTTGTTTCATGGGTATCTACTACAAATAAAATGCTGATATTCCCCCTTATTCCGTAACTGGCCACACAATATTAATACATAAGTAAAAACGTTATATTCGACCGGGTCGAATCTTAAATACCCTCCAAATATTTAGTAAGTGAATTTAAGATGTTTAACTTGGTGGGAACTGTTGGAAATATAATACTTGCATTTTTAACACTTGTCATATCCAACATTTGTATTTTCATAGTAGGCTATGTAATTGTTTTATTTCTAATAATAAAATTTTTTCTTTCTACATCATAGTATCTTTTTCAACTTTGTCAAAGTAGCTTTAGTTAATATAAAAATAAAATATTTTTGTATATAAAAAGGAAATCAATTCGTAATTATTTAAGAACGATTTCCATCAGGAACAGAGTTCCTTCAAGAACATCTCAACTTCTTATAGGCTTAAGGAATACAAATTGTTCAATATTTACTCTAACTTTGCATATAGAATCGTACATCAACGCCCAGTAAAGGAGGCGGTGTTCAAAAATAGACTATATCGTGCTTTCCATAGACGGACGTATGGGCATTGCTAGATCGTCTTAGACTTCATCACTGATCAAAAATATATATACTTTATGGGGTACAATTCTCTTTGGAGGATATTAAAACTGTATTTTGGCGGGATCGCTCTGGCAAGGGCTGTGGGGGAGACATTTCCCCTTTGTCATAAAACTCTAAAAATAGATGTTTGGGATAATTATATAAAAAATTTATTTTTATTTTTTTTGGGTCATTTAGGGGACAAAGGGGGAGGAGGGGGTAAGGCAGAGTAATAGCAGTTTGCGTCTCAGTTTCGTCATTAAGGCTTAAAACTTTTATTTTCAAGGAATGTAGGCTTAAGTAAAATAATTTGTTAAATTTTTACACTATTTTTGCATATAATAACCGCCACTAAAGGGGGCGGGATTAAATTTTTTTTTTTATTTGACGGCTCCAAGTTCAACGCGTTAAACCTTCCTTAAAATATAAAAATATATCGTTAACAAAATTAAAAAAACATCTAAAAATTACGTTGTTTTTTAGAGGTTGGTTTAGTTCTTCTTAGGGGAACATTTTTCCCTCTTGGCCGATTTAGCCCATCTCCGAATATAACCTGTGCCTTCCAGACATATTTATAACAAATTTCAAGAGTCTAGCTCTTTTCGTTTGGACTGAATCGTGATTTCCACAGACAGACAGGCATGCTCAGATCATCTTAGATTTCATCACTGATCAAGAATATATATACTTTACGGGGTCTCAGATCGACATTTCGCTGCGGAAAAGGAGTTTGCAGATGTCTTAGTTTTGATGTTGTCTTGACGACGTTGACAAATAGTTATAGACTAAAGCGAACTGATGATTTCATAGAATCCTTTATTTAAGCGTGTTGCTTCCAGCAAGTTTCTTTTAGAATTATAAGATGTTTGGCTTAGAAATATGTAAAAAGCTTATGTCCTAACGATAACCACATAATGCTGTGTTGGATTTCAAGTACTATGTAGGTGATGTTGCCACATTGTTTTGTTTTTTAAACAACTGATGCAACACTAAATAAGAAATATGTTGTTGGTAAAAATCTGACTAAAGAGTTAAACTTTGAAAGCATCGAACCTGCTATTATAGGGAGTTCCCATTGTAAACCATAGAAACCTTTGAATTTGATTACGTTAAGAACCTAGTTTCTTCAATGTATTTTCTTAAGTCTCTCCATTTAGAACCCCTAAGAAATTCTATATCCTGTATAATCTCCTGATTACTCATGCGGGCCTGGTGATTCCTTAACTCTGTGTGTCCTGTTATTACATTTACCAATCTCCAAAGTGCTGGGCTACTTAATCTTAGAATTTCCTTTGTCTTGTTACCATTTGGGTTTCCCCATAGAATTCTGGTCACTCTACCTACGGTAGAGTATTGCCAAACTCTTGTATGGAATTCTATAGCAAGTACAGCAACAAATTCACACATTTCTATGAGCGATTTAATTTATTTTGTACAAATTTATTATACAGCCTGTATTTTGAAACCACAATTTGTAGTGTGAACGCAAAATCAGCTGTTTATGAGGGACCAACTGAAAAATGTTTATACCCTTCACAAAAAAGTGAAAGGGTATATATATAGGTTTGTCATTCCGTGTGTAATATCTTCGATATGCACATGGGACCCCATAAGGTATATATATTCTGGATCCTTATGAATAGCGATGACGATTGAGCGATGTCCGTCTGTCCGACCGTCGGTTTTCCCAAGCCCCCAGAAGAGCTAGAGACTTCGTTCTTGGACCGTTGGATTGGAAATGAACTTAAATAGAGTGCTATTGAAATTCAGAAAGATCCGAAGTATGGTTCCAGAGCCTGAAAGCTTACACCCATTTCTCAACGCAAAATTTATACCAAAAATCAATTATTTTTTTTTTAATGTTTGTAAATTAAACCTATTTCTTGCTTTGGGAAGCCTCAATGGTCTATTAAAACTCAAAAAATAACAAAAATTTCCAGGGATGGAAAATTAAAAATTTTTATTTCGGCCCATTCCGTATTTTGTAGTACATGTATGTAGTAACTAAAATTGTTAAAAATTTTAAGTTTTTCTTTTACAAAACCTCTTTATACGTCACGAAGATTTGCATTGGCAAAAAAACAATTTTTTGATTCAAATTTTGCTTCCAGGGGTGGGAAATTGCATATATTTTATACGTGAAAGCAATCAAACAGGCAACTGATGTTGTTTTTTTTTTTTGCTAACTAAGCCTGTCTTATAATTCAGGAAGAACAGAATTGGTATCAAAAATTCAAAAATAAAATTTCGAATCCAGGGATGGACAAATGCAATATTTAATAGTACATGAAAGTGTCCAAAATTGTTAAGAATTTGAAATTTTTCTTAAAAAAATTACTTAATACCGAATATAGCACTTTTACTTGTTAGAATTGCATTAGCTTTTATTAAAAAATCGGAAGCAGAGTCAATGGTATTTGAATATATTGCAGTAGTATGAAATACCCTTCATAAAAATACCCTTTTGACCCAACTTTGTGATCTTTTGCAGTGACAAGAGGTTTTGAAGCAGTTTACAGGCATTTTATATAAAAAATTAGAGTTGGAAAACTTGGGAACGTGCCATTTTTAGCAACTTTGGATTTTGGCAACACAGGCGACTCAGCTGTTTTCGTATAACATGTCACTGTTAAACACTTTCAGTTTGGTCTATAATTTAACCATGAATAGTCTTAAAAACGAGCAACGCTTGCAAATGATCGAATTTTATTATTGAAATTCATGCTCGGTTGGGAACGTGAGTACGTGGGTACGTGAACAAGCAAAATTACCGTATTTGGTGTGAAGAGCAGACAGAAGCAATTGCAAGAACTGCCCATGCATCCCAAAAAATGCATTGTTTGGTGTGGGCTATGGGATGGGGGAATTATCTTTCAAAGACGACGAAGGCAAGAACGTTACGATGATTACAATGTTTTCCTCCAAATTGGAAGAGTTGAACTTAGTTGAAATATGGTTTCAACAAGACGGTGTCACACGCAACACAGCACGGGAAATAATAGTCCAATTGAAAAACGAGTTCGGTGTACAGTTTATTTCAAGTTTGAGGACGCCTAGATCGTGCGATTTAACGTCTTTAGACTATTTTTTGTAAGGCTACGCCAAGGTTCATGTCTACAGGGAAAAATCCGCGACGGGTGACGCACTTGAAGCCAATATCGAAAAATTCATTCCTGAGATACCGAGCGAAATGTTCGATCGAGTATGATAAAATTAGACCCGCCTTATGAATCATTTGAGGCATAACCGCGGTCAACATTTACATTAAAATGTCTTTAAAAATTGAATTATATAGATCGTTCTATCGAGTACAATACATATTTTATACATTTACCTAATTTTATACGTGTTATTCTTAAATCAAATCTGAAAGTTGTTAAAAAATCACAAAATACAATTATGCATTTTTATTAAAAAAAAATTTTCGTGGTTACATATTCGGAAGATATGTTTTGGGAAAATTCACCTGTTTCTGAAATCGAAAAAGTTTTGAGAAGTTTGAACATCTGCAAAGTAAGAAATCTTACGGAAATTTGTGAAATGTACATAAATTTAAGAGGAAAAAAGCTCCCAATTTTGTGTAAATCAGTTGAAAAAACTCTAAAATAAAAGTGTAATGACTCTTATTTTAAAATATAAACTCGTATTTTTTAAATACTGTTAATTTTTTTATTGAATTTGAAAGAACACATGATGTTTTTCGCGACACCGATGCTTTCACGCACAGAAGTCTTTCTGATAATAACTGATCTATTTTTATTAAATTTTTTGACCACCCTTCGAATGGTTGATACATTAGGTGCTCTTTCTCAACTCCTTTAAAATGTTTGTAATAAGTTTTCAGAATTATAGCGCACTATTCTTTCGCAAAGCGCTAAATGTTTAATAATCGGAATAAACATACTTCACAGTTTCCAAATTTCAGAGTTGGTACTGAAACTTATAAAACTTACATAGCAGGGCAGAACAGGTGTTTTTGAAAGCCGCTACACTTTCATCAAATACATATTGTGTATAATATTGGAGCTTAAGCTCAGGTTTGTAGTACTCTACTATATATTTGATATGTAGTGGATGATTCCCCATTAAATTTTACATAAAAAGTTCGATTGTACAGATTTTATTTTAATAACGATAAAAATGAAGTAGTAAACATTTGTTAGTTTAAATAGCAATTCTTCATACCATATAATTTTTGGGCTTCCTTTTTACGTCAAAATAACTAAAATCGAAAATCATGACAGGCAAAAGGTCTAAATATATATATATATATATATATATATATATATATATATATTAAATTAAGTTATTGCAAGTATTCCAAATTAAAACCTTGTTGTTTTCATATATTTTTATAAATTAATTCTTTTTGGTACTTTTCAGATAAATCGGCTTTGCTACAATATCGTCCGATATGTTTATGGAGTAGCAAATATTGTCTAGCTGTATGTCCTCTCTTATAAACATATCGAACCACAACACGTACATTTTCATTCTAGTTCTGAGTTTGCTTTTAGTTGGGTGTAATGAACGCTATACGTCTGAGTTTCAGAAAGGTAAAGCGGAAAAACGAAAAAAGCTCGACAACTGTTAAAAGCGAGTTTCCTTCAGAGTTGTAAACTCGGTGCTTTTCATTTTTAGTGTTTTTCAAATTCATCGACACGAAAATAGTGCTCATAGCTAAAAAAAATTGGAGAGTATATTCACTTTGTCATTCCGTGTGTAATGCAACAAAATATCACTCTAAGACCCCACAATATATATATATATATATATATATATATATATATGTATATACATATATATATATATATATATATATATATATATATATATATATATATGAATATATGTATATATGTATATATATAAAAATTTATATATATATGTATATATGAAAAAATTTTGTAAATATTTAATACATCGTATTAATTAAGCCTACATGCCTTAAAAATCTTAAATCTTTAAGGTCTTACGACGAAGTTAAGATGTTCTCTGTCCTGTTCCCCGCCCCTGCCACTTAAATGACTCTCTCAAAAATAAAATAAAAAAAAATTACACCTACATAATAACTCCAAAAAGTTACTTTTTAGTGCAAAAGTGACCCTGTCAAAATAAATTTTTAAAATTGGGAACAGAAATGTCTTAAAGGAACTCCGTTCCAGCGGATTAAACACGTTTAATTTATTTATTATATGTATGGAGGGTATTTAAAATTCGACCCGATCGAATATAACGTTCTTACTTCCAAAGTATATCTATATCAAGTATATGCACGAGCCCAGCAGACTAACATTTTTGTTAGTTTTTACCTGAACGTATGTCAAAATTTGTTTACTTTTGTAGCGAGTCATATTTGGTTATTCCGTTGAAAAAATAATTTTGTAAAATTGTGAAAAACATTATTAATTCAACAAAAGTAGCAAAAAAGAATGGTTGTGGAAAAGATTTTTTCTGAAAAAGTGTATTGTTTAAGAAAAGTAACAAAAAGAAATTGTTTTAAAAAAGTTCTATGCGAAAAGTATTTAAATTTTTGGAAGTAATTGTGAACAAGATACCTATATTATATAAGAAAATTTCTGACATAATATTATAATTTTACACAAACAAAATGTACGGTAGCGTTTGTAATTTTATGTTGTTGTACTCTTGCAACTACTTGATATAGCATATGCTTTGCTTACTTCCTTATATTAGTTTTGGGGCTTTTCTTTTAGTGACGGTGGCATTGAACCTAAAATTCAAAAGAAAGTTTTATTAAAAGTGGAGAAAAACATAAAGTTTGTATAAACAAGAACTTTTATCGATTCTAAAATTTCTTTCACTGCATAATGAACTTGCAGCAAAAATAGTCTGCAATCACACACCATTTTTTTGCTGGTAAGAAAGAGCCGCAGCAGATGCATGTGTACTGATGTTGGGCATATAGCGACTTCCGAAAACTTGGTTTTTCTGTTAGATAATTACATTGATGTTAATTTTCCTTTGTGAATTGTTAAATTGATTCTTGTTAATTATTTCTGAATATTAGAAATATTTTCATAAAAAAATATTTTCCTGTTTCTTTTTTAAATTTTTTATATATCAAAATTTATATATGTGTTTTCATATAAGAATCAAATCTATTTATTAAAGAAAAAACATTTTATATTCCGTAATGTTTTCCAAAATTCGGCACTTTTTTCTTGGTTTAAGAGCTTTTTAAAATTTAAAAGTTGATAACGCTGGATTCCTTAATGGAATTTTTAAAATTGTGTACTTGTATCCGGAAATCGGTTGAAATAGTTTTGATTTCGGACTTTGTATGATTTCACTGGCGCAAAACTCATTAAAACATATATTATGGGATTAACTGTTGACTACTTTCGAATTGTCTTCGAAAAAGAAATATTTTTGGGATGGCGATATTTTAATTCACGGAATATACTGTTGATCTTATTTACATGCTTTTAATTGGAACATGAAATAAATGAAGATTGTTAAAAATGCTAAATAATCATGAAATGTGCTTAACTAGTATTTATTCTTGTAGCACTAAAAGTGACTGCATCCAGCATTTATTAATTTATTTTAATAAAATGAGCTGTCGCACTCCTTATGATTATGAAATTTCATTTGAAATTTCGTTCAATATCGAATGACGCCACATGGTTGCTGACTTAATAACTTTCAGTTTCTTTAAATATTTCAAGTACACAAATATACATTCAAACTTGAAAATGCAATGCGGGCAGCAGTAGCGTACAAAAATGTTTTTTAATTGATAAAAAAAATTAAAAAAGAACAAGTAAAAACGTTATATTCGACCGGGTCGAATCTTAAATACCCTCCAAATATTTAGTAAGTAAATTTAAAATGTTTAACTGTATTTTGGCGGGGTTGCTCTGGCAAGGGCTGTGGGGGGGGGAGGGGGGACATTTCACCTTTGTCATAAAGCTCTAAAAATAAATGCTTGGAATAATTATATACAAAATTTAAAAAAAAATTTTTATAGGGTCATTTAGGGGGCAAAGGGGGATGAGGGGGTAGGGCAGAGTAGTACCAGGTTACGTCCAAGCTTCGTCATTAAAGCTTAAAAATGCTATTTTTAAGGAATGTAGGCTTAAGTAAAACTATTTGTTAAATTTTTACACTACTTTTGCCCATAATAAGGCCCACTAAAGGGGGTGGGGTTCAAAAATTATTTTTATTTTATTTTATGGCTCCAAGTTTAACGCGTCGGACCTTCTTTAATATAAAAATATATCATTTGCTTAAAAAAATTACAAAAAAACGTTAGAATTAATGTTGTTTTTTAGAGGTTGGTTTAGTACTTCTTAGGGGAACTTTTTGCCCGATTTAGCCCATCTCCGAACTTATCGTGCTATCCTGCAAGATACGTTTATACCAAATTTCAAGAGTCTAGCTCATTTCGTTTGAACTGAATTGTGATTTCCACAGACGGACGGATATGCTCAGATCGTCTTAGATTTCATCACTGATCAAGAATATATATACCTTATGGGGTCTCAAATGGATATTTCGCTGCGTTACAAACTGAATGACAAAGTGAATATACCCTTTTTCGGAGGGTATAGAAACTGTCGTTAACATTAATTGATATAAACAAGTATAATAACAAATTGATACAAGATATAATAAGACTTATGATAAGACGTATAATTGAGAAGTTTTATAAGAAAAAACCGCTTATAATGCTGCGGAATTATCACAAAACTGTTTAAATTGAAGAATGGAAATTTTTGGTATAAATTTTTGTTATGATAATTTTTTTCGATATTACTCTCCCTAACAGTGCAACCGATGCAGAAAAAAGTTGAATAAATATACAGATGCGGACTTTTGAGAAAAGAAAATTTAATGAATTAATTTTTTTTCTTGTGATCAACTATAATATTAAGCTGCGAAAAATAACTGATCGAAATGATTTTGATAACTGAGATAAATGATTTTAAATTTGAGAACGAAATTGAAGATGAGCTTGCCTGAAGGTTAACTCGTGTTATAAAGATTGAGTTTGTTAGAAAATAAATTAATTCATTTACAGAAAATCCGTTAATCCGAAATTAACCGATTAGTGACCGGCTGAAGCTAAACAGAAACTCGATCAATTGAACGTAAGTGCTCTGCTGTGTAAATTGTATAATTAAAGCTGATGTTGACTTTCTCTTGTGATTTGGAATATTTATCATGTCTTTCTGAATTTAAAACACTCTTTCAAACAATTAGTCTATCAATCTTAATTGAATTTAATGTGTAAGTGTACTTGTTTCAAAGAAATTATTTTTATTTCTTGACTTATCAGCCAGATTTTAATATATTTGTAATTATGTGTGGTGTAAAATTTTGCAAATGGAAAATATATACACACATAAGAGATATGTTAAGGAGAATTAATAACAGGTGGCCTCAACAGATGATGTGGCAATTTTTTGCTGCTTAAACTTTTACCTTGTCAAACTTTCAAAATGATTTCATTGTTGTAAGTTTCTTTAACCAGGGATGCAATAACACCTATATAAACAATTTATAAATTTTTATTGGCTAAAAAGAAAAACAAAGTTGAACTGCTGACTTGAGCTAAAAACAAAAACAAGTCAAAGTGCTATATTCGGATGTTCCGAATTATATGTAGCCTTCACCGACGTACGGGTCGTTTTGATCTTTCTTGTTTTCAATAATTCTTTCTTTTCCTTTTTCTGGTTTCTAATATCATTGAACTTCTTTCAAAAATATCAAATATGTTTAATTTGTAAGTAAAAAAAAATTGTTTGTGTTAATCTGTCACGTTTATATATAAAAAAGTTCAACTGTCCAATCCTGTTTTTTGTGATGTATAAAATAGGTTAGGTTAGGTTAGGTTGAAGAAGAGGGGCATAAGCATCCCAATCCGTCATGGATTACACTTAGGCCTCACAGGCCTGTTGTGCGCTCTATAATAAGGAGTTCCCATTCCACTGTAGGGAGCCTCCACCGATACCATGGAAACCTCTGAGTTTGATTACGTCAAGAACCTAGTTTCTTCAATGTACTTCCTTAAGTCTTTCCAATTAGAGCCCCTAAGGAATTCCATCTCCTGTATAATCTCCTGATTAAATGTTTGTCTTCTAATTTGCTGGACAGTTCTAAAAGCTGGACAGTTGCACAAGTAGTGCTCCAGTGTCTCGCCCTCTTCCTGGCAGGCCCTGCATGTTATATCGCCAATGATACCCATTCGTGCCAGGTGAGTCCTTAACTCTGTATGTCCTGTTATTAAATAAACCAACCTCCGTAGTGTTGGCCTACTCAATGTTAGGACCTCCTTTGTCCTACTACCATCTGGGTCCCCCCATAGAATTCTAGTCACCCTACCTATGGTAGAGTGCTGCCAATCTCTTGTATGCAATTCTATAGCCCATCGCTTTAGTTCGTTCTTAAAAACCTGAAATGGCTTCGGACTATCTAGTGTGATGTTCGCCATTAATGCTCCCATCTTTGCTAGCCTATCTGCCTCAACATTTCCAGGTATCCCCTGATGTCCTGGAATCCATATTATCTCTATGCCCCCACATTGCGTGTATGAGTTAATCTCATCCTTGCACTGTAGTACACACCAAGATTGAACCACATGATTCCTTAGGGCCTCGATGGCCTTCCTACTATCCGTGAATATACGAATCGGTAGTCTGTTATCGATTTCCTTCAACCATTTTATCCCTTCCCTATGGTGGTGCAGTGTGATTGTACATATCTAATAGGGATTCTATCGCACGTGACCATGCGAGCGTTGTTCCCGGGTAAGACGTGTACTATACTCTGGTGTTTGGTTGTGTGTTCCCTAGTCAGCCACTCACCCATTACCATCAATCTCGTAGCAGCCAGAGCTGCTTCGTATTTAACCTGTATATCAATAGGCAGTATTGAAAGAATATTTTCCATCGCCTTAGTTGATGTGGTTCTCATCGCGCCACAGATGCCGATACAGCACTGTCTTCGTACCCTTTGAAGATGTCTGACATTAACCTTCCTCTCCAAGGACGTCCACCATACTAACGAGGCGTACGTCACAATTGGTCTTACCACAATCGTATAGAGCCAGTGTGCCATCTTTGGGCTCATTCCCCATTTGGCCCCAATTGCCCTTCTGCAATAGGTCCAGACTCTTTGGGTCTTGATCACCCTACTTTCTATATGGTCCTTCCAGGATAGCCTCCAGTCGAGTATCACTCCTAGATATTTGACCTTTTTATTAATCTGTATCGTCCTATCTCGAAAAACCGGTGATTCCACATGTGCAATCTTCCGTTTCCTTGTAAACATACAAATTTCTGTCTTCTCTGGGTTGACATAGAGACCCCTTTGTTTAGCTTAGGGGTCTCTATTGCCCTTTCGCAAAGAACCCTAGGATTGTTTCCCCTTATCAGTATCGCTACATCGTCTGCATAGCAGACGGGAGCAAATCCTTCTTGGGATAATGTCTTCAGTAGGGTATTTATGGTCACCACCCAAAGCAAGGGAGAAAGTATTCCCCCCTGTGGAGTTCCGCAACACACATTCCCCCCTACCCTTGTGTCGTTAACCTCGCAACTTATCTTCCTGTTCCTTAGCATATGACTGATCCATCCAGTCAATCTCTGGTCCAAGTCAAAGTTACCCAGCGAGTCAATAATGCTCGAGGTCCATACATTATTTAAAGCCCCCTCTATATCGATAAATACAGCCATGGGGTACATACCCAAATCGAAGGTTCTCTCTATATGATATACAACCTCTTGTAGGGCCGTCTCAACAGACCTGCCCTTAATATAAGCGTGTTGTTTAAATTTCAGTATATCGTGCGGTATCCTTTCCTTCAACATTGTATCCACAATTCGATCCAATGTCTTCAGTAAGAATGAAGTTAGGCTTATCGGTCTGTAAGCCCTCGGATCCGCATAGCTTGCCCTACCCGGTTTTGGAATGAAGACAACTCTAGCCTCCCTCCATGCCAGGGGGGATGTATAAAATAAGTGTAATTCACAAAAAAAAATTTTTGGTTTCTCTAATGTACCAAAAATATATTTAATTGTTTTGCTTTAATACTAATGCAACTCTTAATGAAATACAAAATAGTTTTATTAAACAAAAAATTTAAATTTGTAACCTTTTTGTTCACTTTCATGTACCAGATATATTTCAATTGTTCAATCCTAAAATCGAAAGCTTGACTTTTTAAAATTTTAATATTAAGTTTATTCTTCCACAATTATAAAGTAGCTTTAATTATCAAAGAAAAACTCTGTTGCTCTTTATATATGACAAATTTTTATATATATGACAAATTTTTATGACATTTTCATTTCATGAATTATGGCTGAGCTAAAGAATCAACTGAGGTAAAGAAGCAACTGAGTTAGTGAATTAACTGAATGAATTAATTCAGTAAAGTGAGCGGAGAGGAAAAGAGCGCTCACTCAAAAGATCTGTTTTGCACAACTCTAAACCCTGCAATCCAATATTCAATCTTTTTGATCTGTAATACAAATTTAGGTCTTCCCACGCTATAAAATAGGTTTAAATAACAAAAATACAAACAATAATCAGTTAACTATTGCACGTCGGACATCGATTATTCGTCGAACAGACGGTCATCGCTTAATATAAAAAAAGCCTAGGTGGATTTTTTGTTACTTTACAGGAGGAGAAAAAATCTTAATAAAATACGTAAAATTTATGAAATAAAAAAAGATTTGATGGTTTTTTAATAAAACGTTTTGCGTCTTTTTATTTTAAATTGCATCAAAACATTTCTTGTGTCAGAAATTTTACGGAGTTTATTAAGTTGTTTCCTTCTGCTCTAAAGTATCAAAAAATCGAGATAGGCCTTTTTTATATTAAGCCATCGATATACTTTATGGGGTTCCATACTCATTTTCATGGAAACTATACACGTTTATACATATATCCTTTAGTATTTTTTTTAAGGGTATAATCAAGAGTTTTTCAACAAGAACTTTGTTTTTCAATTGTGGCAACAACATGTTAGTTTTTTGATGTATTCGTGGTAGATTGGAAATTTTTACAATGAATTCAATGTCGCTTGAAAATCGAATTAAGTCGTCAACACCAATGCGTGTTCGGCCGGATCGTTCACAGTGTTGAAGCAGATCCAAATTTTGTCAATTCCACGACGTTCTCAACAATTGGGGTTATCCAAAACCACCACGTGGCGAATTTTGCGTAAGGATTTGGCTTTGAAGCCAGCGTGGTCGTGGTGGATATTTGCCAGATATCATTTTTCATTCATAATTGCCGAACTTATCTCTTCATAGTAGGTACAATAAAAATTTGAATCATCTTCATCAAAATTTTTTGTTTTATTTTGTTTTAGAAAACAAAGTTCTTGTTGAAAAAACTTGTATATGTAATCATCAATGCACTTAAGTACAAACGATTTCAAAGCAAAAAGTTTGACAGAACAAAAACTTAGATATGATTTGGCCATGATTTAGAAAATTTTCAATGCGATCACAGTTGTATTAATTTTGAAGCGATTTTTCAAAGTTGGTCAGACTTTTGCAGATATTCCTGTGAATGTCACAGATTTAACATCTAACCATGAACAGCGCGTTCATGGACTTGAGTGCGTCTAGCCCAACTATTTCGAGTGCACAAAACAAGTGACGTAATATGTTAACACTGATGACCTTTTAGCACGAAATTAATTTAAGCGGCATTTCATCACGGTTTTCTATTACTAATTTAAAAATTGTATGTGCCTATTGAAAGCTCAAAAATATGTATAACTTTTCAAAAATGTGTATAACTTTTCACACGCAACAAGTTTCCAAATATTATTAAAATATCAACAATATTTATATATCGCTCCCTAAATACAAAAGGGTCACAACTCAATATCTTCCAAAACTGACTTTTTTCCATAAATTAATTCAGAGTACACATCTCTAACTACTGCAAAAATTTCTTTCACATCACTATCTTCTTTAACTGGAAAAGTACAGTTATGTCTATTTTTGTTAAGTGTGTTGCTTCTGCACGATGAACAGTTTTTTGTCTCTCCTCATAATTTTAGTATTTTGAGTTGTGACCCTTTTGTATTTAGGGTGCGATATATCCGTAATAGCGTGCCTAAGACCTGTGCCACATATTTCTATATATTCAAGTGTTTGTTGTGGTGGACTCCAATTTAGTGTTAATCAGTCACGTTAACATCCAATCTAGTGTTATCAGTATAACATCATCATTAACAATGTAAAAAAAAAAATGTTGTATACAAATTTATTGAGGGTAAAAAATATTGTTTTTGCAACACAATTAAGTCCATCATAAATTCATAAATTAAACAAAACTGAAGGTAACTAAAGTTCAGAAACATGGCAGGGGATCAGTGTAAATCAGATGCATTCATGTTCGAAAGAAACATTTTGCCACAAAAAACAAGGTATTAACTGCTAATCGTGATACACTGACTTTTAATACATGTGAATGTTAAGCTCATTAATATATTGCCCCACTTTTTGGATTTATGAGGACGCAGATAAGGAAATCAAACGTATGCTTTTATTCTGATACGACTACTTAAGCCTGGAAAATCTGTAGAAAAAAATATCTGTAAGTGTTAGTGACTTAAACAATATCCATACATGCGTATATCGGCGATATATCCATACTGGGTATAGGCGATATTTTTACTTCGATACGTTTTAGATTTTTCATTTTATAATTTAATTTTTGTTGTGTTCACATTATTTTCAAAATTTGCTTACAATGCATTTTATATATTTATATCGGATGCTTTTAACTGAATGATAATACATGAGAAGTTCGAAACTTCTCATGTATTCAGATGTTGGCTGAAGTAGTAGAACACGAGACTATGAAGCGGAGGGTCGTGAGTTCGAGTCCGCGCTGAGTCATGAAATATTGTGTTGAATTCTTCTGAACAGCATTAGTGCGTGGTTGTGTTCGTTGTTGCCAGCCTGTTTATATGATGAAGGCATAGTCACTGATCATTGAACATAATTGGCAGCGACTGACACTATCATGCACTAAAAGCAGAGTAACAGCACCCACCTTCGTCGGCCCTGTAGCAAAAATTAGCCGGCGAAGTAAAAGGTTGAAATAGCTACAAAAATAACTGTCTATCTTCTCATCTTTCCTAATCTGTCCCCTCAATACTATCCCCTCGTTTTCAGTTCCGGCGCAATGCATTGCATATATAGGGGTCATCCCCTGAGTGCTGGTTCAAGATTTAAAAAAAAAAATAACTTATGTAAATACCCTCCAACTATTTACTAAATAAAAACTCTATTTTTATTGTTAACCTGCTGGGTCAGAGTTTCTTTAAGACATTTCTGTACCCAATTTTGTTCTTCTTAGGCGGCCTGTGCTATCCTTCAAAAATATCAAGGGTCTGGCTCGTTACGCTTTCACGCTGTATTTTCACGGAGGAATGGAAGGACGTGCGGACGGGCATGGCTAGATCGTCTTAAATTTCATCACTGATCAACAATATTTATATTTTATGGGGTCTCAGAGGGATATTTCGATGCGTTACACACGGAATGACATAGTGAATATAAACTCCAATTTTTTTTTTGGAGAGGAAAAAAACTAACCTCTTTCAACTCTGCAGTCGTCTGTTTAATTCTTTTTAATCTTGCACTTCTTCCATTTTATGTCGTACATAATCGTCCTTTAGAGCGGCTATTTCAAAGAACAATAGATCGTTTTCGCACCACATTTACTGTTACTGAGAATGTACATCTCGTGAGACGCCGAACAGTGCGCACTGAAGAAGCTGTAACTGCTGTACACTTTATGAACGATTTTTTTAGTTGTTGAAAATTGGTGTTCCAGATTGCGCCGTCTACGCACCAGCCGTTTTCAATAAAGCCCGTTTCATTGATACGAAACCTTTTATTATGATTTAAACTTGTGTTAGTCTACAAAAACACCCTTACTTATTTTTATGAACCGAAAAAAATTTCAGTTGTCCAACTCTGGAGTGGTTTTTCGATTTTTATTCTTTTTTAATACCGATTTAATTCCTCTTGAAGTATAAAATAGGTTTAATTAAAAAATAACAGCTTTAGTTAGTTATTTTTGTATACCAAAAGTAAGTGTAAGCTTTCCAGCTCTGGAACCGTATTTCAAATTTACTGATTTTCAATTTCAATCTATTTAGGATCATTTTTATATCAGCATACAAATGAAGTCTCTAACTCTTCTCGAGGATTCGGAAAACCGATTTCACTTACAGACGGATATCGCTTATTCCTCTGTCATATTCATAAGAACCCAGAATATGTAGATATATGTACTTTATAACAAACCTATAATTTTATTAGGTGACTTAAAGGTTCGTTCCCTCTTGTCAAATATTTGCCAAAAAAAAGCTATAACCATTATATAATAATGAAAACCCTTTATCATTCAGACAAGTGGTTATTGAAATAATGTCCAATAATATTGGATTCTGTTTTATTAGTTACATATGAAGTTCTTTTGCTTAATAAAGACATATCTGGATCACAACATGTTTCTTTAGCATTTAGAGGATACGCTTTTCTGGGCACATATTTGGCAAGTGTGAACATAAATTTAGTTGAATGTGATAACAGTTTTTATTTAGACAAATTTTGTTATGAAATTCCATATAAACTATTTTCGTTTGGAAATGCAAAGTTTATGCATCTTTAATTTACACCGCAACACAGTTTTTTAATATTAACCTCATCAAATAAAAATCTTCCTATTTAGAAAACTCTTTCCTTGTGAAACAATCTTCAAGATATCCACCCTTTAAAATACTTTAAGTTGGTGCGCAAATAAAATCAGTTTTTGAATCAACAAAGTGTAGGGAGCACATTTATCCTCAGTACACACTACATACAAGTATGTGTCGCATAACCACATTAAATTTGTGCTGTCGTTTCGAAATTTACAGTTTTGACGATTTTGTCATGCAACAAAATATACTTTTGTTTTCCTGTGTTATCTTAAAATGTAATAGTGTGTGCTCGGCTTTAGCTTATCGTCTGAAAATTTTGCTTTTATTCTCGGCGTTTTTACATTACAATGAAGATCGTTTAACAAACTGAATCTAAATTGGTTGCTGACTATGATACATAATATGAAAACTGAAATAAAAGGTAATCGTGTTCATTGCACATTGTTATCGACACTGTAAGGAGCAGACAAATTTTATGAAACAGGGTGATTGCAAGCTTTAAAAAACATATTATGGTTGTAGAACTCGATTGCACACACTCCAGCAAAAATATTGAAATCTGATCTATTAACTGCTGTAACCTGTTTAAACTACAATAATGTCGCTCTTTCCAATATATCGTTTATATACTTATGTACTATTTTCATTGATATCTTCAGAGTCTTCTTTTAAAGATCTTCCATGTTGCTTCTGTTTTTTAAAACGGTCGATAATTTTGATTAATGATAAATTGTACTCCACACAAATTTTTGGTTAAGTATTTTCATAGGAAACTTTACAAACTACTGTGTGTGTGGCCCGTTTATAACTTGAACGGCTTGGACCGAATCGAACCAAACTAGTCGTGTATCAAAGAATTCTATCAAACTTAGAATTGGCACCGATTCGCTTTATCGATTGATTCCACTCTTGACATTGAAAAACCACTTCGATCGCCACTGATTGGGCCAAAATAGGCTAATGCGATGTGTGAGATATCAGGAACCGAAATATTCGAAAAAAGACATTTATTTTTTAAAAACTCTGAAATTATATACCTGGTCCATTACTGCTCTCGATTCTTTTATAGGACTCGAAAAACAACCATAATCATAGCTCTTCATGTGGCAATCAGTTGAATCATTTAAAAGTTGTAGCACTTTGGAAATAAGAAAGGAAAGTTGCAGAGATCGCCTTTAGGATCAACCGTTTTTTTTATAAAAATTAAATGTATTCATCTTGTTGGTAAAATCAATATTTTATTAACAGTCTTGATTGTTTTATTATTTGATTTTTTATTATTATTGTTTTTTAGGAATAATTTCCGCTTTCAGTTTAAAAGTTTATATATTATTTGGATTTTTGACACTTTAGTAGTCCGCGCTACCTATCCTTTTTTAAAATAGCTTCAAATACATATACTGCTTTTATTGAATCATAAATTGAAAGAAACGTGATTCTAGCAGTCCTTAATGGGTTGAATTAATCATTATCATGACCCCTGATTTGACTGCCCCATGTCGTATGCGCGTATATGAAACGTTGCGATTTAAGAGCATGGGCGTCTCACTTGGAGCTGATGTGATTTGGGTCCATTAGACTTTTTATTATCAAGTTTTCTTAATTCGCTGGTGTATTCAAATAAGTCTTACACAAAAGCAGTTCTCAAAGCCAACAAAAGCCATAGCATCGGTCCATTTCAGCCAAGTTTGTGCCCCAGAACACATACAAAATTTCGATAACATCTCATGCACACTTTTTCTTATTTAAATTTAGGAACAGGAAGCACTCAATGAAAGACCTTTTATGATCAGATTTATCAATAATAACCGTTATTTTTCGTTATATTTCACTCCACATACCAATTGCCTTCCTAGTATAAGGAAATTTAAAATTTTCATAAATCGGGAAGTTACTGGTTTTACCCCGTTTTGAAGAAATCAAGTTTTTATCAGATCTCGACATTTTGAGTTCCTTGGAAGCTTCCCGACTACTACTGAGAGGCCGTCAATATGTCAGTATGTATGTGTGTGTGTGTAAGTAGGTGACCCGCTTTTGAACGGCTGAAGCGGATCGAACCAAACTAGTAGCGTTTCAAAGAGTTCTTTCAAACTTAGATTTGCTGTGAATTGAAACCAGTTCGGACTGGTACGTTGTAAACAATATCAAAAATATTAAAAGGTTTTTTACAATAACTTCCAAAAATTACACGGCTTTTGAAAGTCAACAACCACATGGATACGTTCGTGAGATGTCGTGAACGAAAAATTAAATAAAAAGTTATTTAAAAAAAAACGTTTGAATTATATACATATGTATCTGATCAATTAACGTTCGAACCAACCTATAGGTTTTTCAAAAAGTTCTATCAAATTTTAAAAGAAAACCAGGAAAATTTTTTCAAAACCTACTGCTTTTAATAATTTTTAAACGACTTTATCGATCGATTCCCCAAACTTATTAGCTCTTGACATTCAAAACCCGTGATGCGTTCGTGAGATACCGTAACCGAAACAAAAAACTGATTTTTTTTAAATTCCTCATCGTAACTGCATGTCACGATGTGGTTAAAATTAGCGGGAAGTTGCAGGGATGACCTCTAGAGTTAATCGTTTTCCATATATTTTTAATAGTAACCAATATTTTTCAGCGGTGAATAGTTCACCATTCTTGGCAAAAATTTCCTTAAATGCTATTTTAATGCTTTTGAACTCGCAAAATATCAAGTTGTTGAATGAGATGCGTACATTCGTTTACACAGAACTCATTTATTTATTGTGAAAGTCATTTGGTTGTAAATTTCCAATTAAAATATATGAAGCTGATGAACTCTGTGTTGAAATCAAATTCACAATCATTTGCATCTTGTTTTTATACACCTTTCTCTTCGAATGAATCAAATTGTTACAAATTATAATTAAACAGGAATACATATATGTATATAATTGAGCATTATTGACGTGTGGATATAATTAATAACAAAGTGAATTTTTTCTTTTTATTCCAGAAGAATTATGTGAATGCTTTTGTTTGTTAAGATGCATTTAAATATAATTTATTACTAGTTAAATTTGTATATTTGGGAATTGTTGTTTAACAATTTAATTTTAATAGTGCTAATTATTTATCCCAAGTTTACAAAAAAGGTTTAAATTAATTAATTAGTTTTACTTTTGTTTTTTCGTAAATTTACTATTATTAAAATCTGCCAGCAAACAATTTGAGAAACTTCGGTAGTAAATAGCGCCCAGTGGCGGAAATGTCGATTATAGAATCGACGATCCGATGCACATAAGTAAGACAGTGTAAGATTAATTTTTCCAAAAATCGTCAAAATTAAAACGAAGAAACGTCACAAAAAAAAAACATTTTAAATTCGTCTAAAATCGTCATATAGAATAATGTTCTGAGATCAAGATGGTCTCAAATTTTTCCCAAATCGGTGTTTTTAATGATTCCAATACTTTTCACACAAATACACCCCGTCACAAAAATTTCGTGCGTTGGTACCAAAATTAAGAGTTTTGCAAGCAATTGATTAATACAGTGATGCATACTGTTTCTGTTATGGGTTTAGCTACAGCAGTGCAAACATCGTGATTTTTTCGCGTTACACCTGATTCCTGATTACGAATTATTAAAATCACGCGTGCGTGCGTGAGTGTGATTCTAAAATTTAAAAGTAAAAATGTTAAAGAAATTTTGATATATATAGGTTTGTCATTCCGTATGCAATTTCTTCGATATCAATATAGGACCCCATAAGGTATATATATATTCTGGATCTTTATGAATAGCGATGACGATTGAGCGATGTCCGTCTGTCTGTACGTGAAATCGGTTTTCCCAAGCCCCCAGAAGAGCTAGAGACTTCGTTCTTCAACCGTTGGATTGGAAATGAACTTAAATAGAGTGCTATTGAAATTCAGAAACATCCAAAGTATGGTTCCAGAGCTGGAAAGCTTACACCTATTTCTCGACGCAAAATGTATACCAAAAATCAATTATTTTTTTTAATGTTTGTAAATTAAACCTATTTCGTGCTTTGGGAATCCTCAATGGTCTATTAAAAACTAAAAAAATTAAATTCTTTTTCCAGTGATGGAAAATTAAAAATTTTTTTTCGGCCCATTCCGTATTTTGTAGTACATGTAGTAACTAAAATTGTTAAAAATTTCAAGTTTTTCTTTAACAAAACCACTTTATACGTCATGAAGATTTGCAATGGCAAAAAAAAAATTTCCTAAATTCAAATTTTGCTTCCAGGGGTGGGAAATTGAATTTTTTTATACATGAAAGTAATCAAATTGGCAACTGATGTTGTTTTTTTGTTGTTTTTTGCTAACTAAAACTGTGTTATAATTTAAGAAAAACAAAATTGGTATCAAAAATTCAAAAATAAAAAATAAAATTTAGAATCCAGGGATATACAAGTGCAATATTTTATGGTGCATGAAAGTTACCAAAATGGTAAACAAGTTGCAATTTTTCTTAAATAAAACTACTTTATACCTCAAGAAGCGTTGCACTGATAAAAAAAACAAAAAAATTAAAATTTCGCTCTTAGGGGTGGAAAAATTAAATTTTTTTTTTTTGACAAGCAATATTTTGTAGTACATGCAACAACCAAAATGGTTGCAAAACAAAACTACTTTATACCTCATGAAGATTTGCATTGAAAAATAAAATTTTAAAAAATTTATATTTCGCTTCCAGGGTTGGGAAATTTAAATTTTTTTTATACATAAAAGTAACCAAAGAGGCAATTAACGTTGTTTTTTTGCCAACTAAGACTATTTTATATTTTAGGAAAAACAAAATTGGAATCAAAAATTTCCAAAATAAATAAAAATTTCAAATCCAGGGTTGGACAAGTGCAATATTTTATAGTTCATGAAGGTGACCAAAATGGTTGAAAATTGTAAATTTTTCTTAAATAATACTACTTTATACCTCATGAAGAGTTGCATTGGTTAAAAATAAAGCAAAAAAATGTATAAAATTTCACTGCCAGGGTTGGGAAGTTTAAAGTTTTTTTTGGTACATGCAATATATTCTAGTACATGAAAGTAACCAAAATGGTTGCAAATTTTAAGTTTTCTAGGATTGGTAAAAAAAAATTTAAATTTCTCTTCCAGGGATGGGAAATTGAAATTTTTTATACATAAAAGTAACCAAAAAGGCAACTAACGTCGGTTTTTTACTAATTAAAACTATTTTTTATTTCAGAAAAAACACAATTGGTATCAAAAATTAAAAATAAAAATAATAAAAATTTAAATTCCAGAGTTGGATAACTGCAATATTTTGTAGTACATGAAAGTGACCAAAAAGGTTACAAATATTAAGTTTTTCTTAAATAAAACTATTTCATGCCTCATTAAGAGTTGCATTGGTAAACAAATTTAAATTTCGTTTCCAGGGTTGGGAAATTGAAATATATGAAATTAACTAAATAGGCAACTGACGTTGTTGTTTTTGCTAATTCAAACTATTTTATAATTCAGGAAGAACAAAATTGGTATTACAATCCTAAAAAATCAAAATTTCGACTCCAGGGTTGAACAAATAAAATATTTTATGGTACGTGAAAGTGGCCACAAAGTTTAAAAATTAAAATTTTTTGTCAAGTAAAACTATGTTACATCTTTTAATTAAACTACTTCCTGTTTTAGCAAGAAAGAAAGAAGAATTTCATCTGTGTAGGGTATTTAAGATTCGGCACAGCCGAATATAGCACTTTTACTTGTTTTTTTAATATTCCTAAAACATTTATCTAATTTTTTAGAAATTATTTTTCTTCATGTCCCATTTTTCTGAATTTTTTGTTCCATCATACCTAAGTCAAACTTTTTTGGTTTGAATTTTATACTTAAGTACATGTGAACGTTTTCCAATTTTATTATTGGTAGCTCAAGCCATAGTTTAAATTGTATGTGGTGAGCTCCAAGAGCTCGGTTGGGGGGAATGGACAGCTGAAACGGCTGTCTTCTAGCAGAAGTAGAATCCCGTCTAATATGCCAATAATACCCTCTTGGTATTATAAGATTGGGGTATAATCTCGTCAACGTAGTTGAATATTAACCTTCACAGGTCTCTGCTGTGATATTGATTGCCCAAGAAAAATATTCGCTTGACTTTCGTCGTTTAAAGTTCACAATGCAATAAAGATTTATTTATTTCAAAGCTTACATCTAAGGTAGTTCATTCAAAGGCTGAGGTAAAATAATATGGAAAAACTAAGAGAGCAGGAACAGTTTTAAAAGCATATATTGAATTTAGGAGCCTGTTCTGCCTCTTAAACAAATTAAAATAAATCAAATTCCGTCAATCCATGACAATACTAACAAAAAATGTGTAATTATTAAAAGAGAAAGGAGATGGGGAAAATATATGAAAATTACAGCAGTTGAATTTTATATTTTCTGTTGAACACGGTTCAACATACTCCCCCGCCGGAATGGCATTGGCATCCTTTCCAGGAGCCCGAGATTATCCAACCTAGTTTGGAATTTTGGGCTCGGGGTAATCCTGTCGTTTGTCTGCGTTCGGGTTTAAGAATTCTGGCTATGATACCGCGGCCCAGGATTTCGTCAATCTCGCGCCAAAAATAAATGATTGGGATGATTATGTACAAAAATAAAAAAATTTTTTTTTTATAGTCATTTAGGGGCAAAGATGGAGGAGGGGTAGGGCAGAAATCAGCAGTCATAAAACTCTAAAAATAAAATCATGGGATAATTGTATACAAAATTTAATTTTTTTTTTGGTGGGGTCATTTAGAGGGCAAAGGGGGAGGAGGGGGTAGGGCAGAGTAGTACCAGATTTCGTCTCAGCTTCGACATTAAAGCTTAAAAATGATATTTTAAAAGAATGTAGGCTTAATTTTAATATAATTTATTTTTTATTTTTTGTTGGGTCGTTAAGGGGCATAGGGGGAGGAGGGGGTAGGGCAAAAATCGGCTGTCATAAAACTCTAAAAATAAATGCTTGGGATAATTGTATACAAAATTAATTTTTTTTTTGGTAGGGTCATTTAAAGGATGAAGGGGGAGAACGGATTAGGGCAGAGTAGCACCAGGTTTCGTCTCAGCTTCGTCATTATAGCTAAAAAATTTTATTTTTAAGGAATGTAGGCTTACGTAAAACAATTTCTTAAATTTTTATGCTATTTTTGGATATTATAACGCCCACTAAAGTGGGCAGGGTCTAAAAATAATTTTGTTTTATTTTATGGCTCCAAGTTTAAGGCGTTGGACCGTATTTGATATAAAAATATATCATTTTCTTAACAAAATAACCAAAAAAAATTTTAAAAATTATGTTGTTTTTTCTGGGTTGGTTTAGTTCTTCTTCTACTTTTTTCCCTCTTGCCCGATTTAGCCCATCTCCGATCTTAACCTGCTCTAAGGTTCAAAATATATTTATACCAAATTTCAAGAGTCTAGCTCTTTTCGTTTGGACTGAGTCGTGATTTCCACAGACGGACGGACGGACGGACATGCTCAGATCGTCTTAGATTTCATCACTGATCAAGAATATATATACTTTATGGGGTCTGAGGTGGATATTTCGATGCGTTACAAACGGAATGATAAAGTGAGGGTATATTCAAATTCTTTTTTGGAAGGTATAAAAATAAGTCGTTACTCTACATATAAGCAGGTCACTGCATATGTTGGGAAAACCCATTTAAATCACAGCATGATCAGAGGGCTAGCAGATATGTTCCAAATGTCTGAGTAGCATTACAGGTGCCTGACCACACAGTATATATTTTCCATGAAGAACAAATTGTTTCCGTATTCCTACAAAAACAAAAAGCACAAATTTAATTACTAAAACAAATGAATTTACATAAATAAAATAATCCAACCGAGCACTTCAAATTTCCAAGAGTACACGGAAAACCAATAAAAACATGCTAAATGAAAATTTCACTTTAAAACTATCATTTTAAGTTTTCATATAGAATTCACAAGAACAACGAAAGTTAGTTCTAGCTTTTTCTCTTATGCACATGCATACATAGATATGCATTAGGGTATTCATTCGTTTAATCCATAATTACTACCCGATTAACTGACCGGATAATATAAAATTTGTTGTTTTATATTAACGATTAAATAAAATTAGTTTTTAGTTTTTTATAGTATAATAACATATTCGTTTTAATAATGCACATGAGAGACAGCAAAATTTACAAACTAAAGATGCAAAAATGGAATGAATTCTGCTTTATACTCGTTCATGATGAAAACATTGTTTGTCATCTTGGTCAATATGATGGACAATTTCCTTCGTATAAATGTGTGTCATGCTCTGGGGGTTTTAATTTGGATAAACGAGTTTCAGAAAACTCTAATCGAGCTTTTGCACCATTTTTACTTAGCAATCATTGATTTTATAAGATCATCCCTTTCCCGCATTGTTCGCTTTTCTTATACAAAATACATACATGCTTTTGACTATTAAAATAAAATAATTTCTATGAAATTAATAGGTCTATATCTAAATAAAGTACACAATAGGGAATTATTGAGTTTTTGGTTAGTAAATTAATAAAAGCCAATAACACGATTAAATTAAAAATCTAAGGATTACGTATAATAAGACACGAATCAAGTTTTAAACGAAATAAACATTTTTGCAAAATGTTCGGTGCTGAGCGTTGCTAGAATGAGTCAGTTGATTTCCTGACAACAGCAGGAACACTCTAAATATAGTAACACAAGTAATATTTTAACATAATTATCCGAAACAATTATAAATGTTAAAAATTTAAAAATAATTATTAAATCAGGTCTCTCTCTCTAATGACGTAATAGAAGACTTTATATGCTTAGAGAAACCTAGAAGAAAAACTAAGAAATTACATACTGCGTAGTATCGCTTGTTTTCGATTTCTTCAACATCTACCACAAGTGAACAGATTTTTCCAAGTCAAGTTTAATAAAAACTAAAGAAAAAGTCAGTTAAATCCTAAACAGTTGTGCCAAATTATATTTCTACAAGGTTATTTTATAAGTCCTGCTTAAACTATTAAAACAACTAATGAAATGCTCCCGCAGTTTATTTTTTAATTAATATATGAGAAGATAGAAAACTTTTTGAAGCTTTGGCTACATGCCGAAAATTCTGTTAATTAATCGAGAGATTAATCGATTAAAGCAACGGTCAAATTAAATGAATGCCCTAATATATGTATGTGCACGAAGTATATTTAATTGATTATTTCTCCATAATTCACATTTCAGACAGAGACTCAAAATTATTGCATTTAATATAAAATTCCATTTTAACAAGAAATCCAAATAAAACAGCGAACTGAAAAAAGAAACAAAGATTTATTTATGAACGAATAAATTTAAGCAGACAGAAAGAATTTAAAGAAATTTATACGACTGTTTTCACAAGCATTGTTAGTCGTGGGTGTTTAACAATGATTCTTCCCATTTTTTTTAAGGAAGAAATTCCCACAATTTATAAAAGCTGTTATGAAAGACTCATAAGATTAATTCCATGCAAATATTTGCTACTGTTAGTCAAACGAAATTTCCAAACCTGGGAGGCATTTAGATGAATCACACAGCGTTGGATCGCTTTCATGTAGACGGGGTATTCCAATTTGATGTGAGTAGAGGAGATTAAATAGCTGACAATTTTTAAAATATCAGCCCGTAATTTATAACTAAACATCTCGAAAAGGGCACAAATAACGAGAAATCTACCTGCTTTCAAACTGTAAAAATTTCCAGCGACAACAAAAGTTAAAATATTTTCATATAATTTTGCCAACAGATCAACACCAACCCAACCAATTAATACTCATACATGTTTGTTTATATACTCGTACACATTTCTTATCTACTACCAGTTACCAGTCAACAACGCACGTTTTGCTTCATATTTACGGAAACGTACAAAATGCATAAATCTAGAGTTCAACCACCTGCTGAATTTGAAATGCCGTAAAGGTCAAAATTTAAATTTTTTTCCGCAACTCTTTTTCTTAAAATATTCCGAAGGAATAACACTATGCCACATTATCGTATAAAGTTTAAGAGAACTGATGAGCACTTTTAAGCTGCCCAACGAATAACACATCGATTACAGAATCGATGATGTGATGTACAGCGGTATGACGGTAATGCGCACCATGTGGAGTAAATACCTTCCACTTGTACACGAAGTAAGCCAGATGGTGATTCGTTAAGCCAATGAACATAAATACTCAGAGCAGGTGAAAGACACCTTGAACATTACTTCGCACACATTGTTTTTTTTATCTTGGACCAGCACTCAGGGATGACCCCTATATATGCAATGCATTGCGCTGGAACTGAAATCGAGGGGATAGTATTGAGGGGACAGACGAGGAAAGATGAGAAGATAGACAGTTTTTTTTTGTAGCTATTTCAATCTTTTTTACTTCGTCGGCTAATTTTTGCTACAGGGCCGACGAAGGTGGGTGCTGTTACTCTGCTTTTAGTACGTGATAGTGTCAGTCGCTGCCAATTATGTTCAGTGACCAGTGACTATGCCTTCATCATTGAAACAGGCTGGCATCAAGTAACACAACCACGCACTAATGCTGATCAGAAGAATTCAACACAATATTTCATGACTCAGCGCGGGCTCGAACTCAGGACCCTCCGCATCATAGTCTCGTGTTCTACTACTTCAGCCAAGAGCACCCACATTGTGCGGTACGAAAGAAAACGTTTAGAAAAATCCCTGATTACGACATTACGTCTCTGCATCGGATCCTAGAGTCTGTATTAACAGTATTACAAAGCTGAACTAAAGTTGCCTTAGCTATTTTTCTTGTCGCTCGGTGTAATAAAAGTTTATTCTTTGTTAATTCTTAAAGTCGCTTTTTAACGTGTGCTTAAATGATAAAGAAATCCAGTGACAAATCAAGGAAAATATGAAAGCATAAGCATATAGAAATCAGTTAAAACGTGAGTTGACGTCTTCTGCCAATTCCTTTTGCCTTTTATGTATACAAAAAGTTTATTGCTTTTTAACTGTCTTTCATTTGCACTGCACGTTTGGTTTTCCTTTCATGCCTTCAATGGTCGGTTGGCCGCACGACCATTCCGTCATACTTAATGTTGTGGAAAATGAAATTTGTCAGGAAGTCTTAATGTAAACAGTCAACACAATGCCAGCATTTTGAGGGGCTGCATGATGTGTTGGAAAAACAAACAGAAATACAAATGAAAACAAATAATAAATTTCTATGAAACTAAATTAAGTGTGAAACATGAAAATATGATAGGTTTTTGAACTTTAGAAAAATATTCTATTTTTATGATTCTCCTATAATTGACAGTTTTTATTTTCTTTTTGTGATAAAGTTAGTAAATTCTAGAAGAATTCAAAATCAAAAAACTTCGGCTTAAGTAGAATGGAACAAAAAATTCAAAAGATGGGACATGAAGAAAATAATCCAACGGCAACACAGCGATGATGTGTTACTTCGGTTTGATGTAGTTCTCGTATGCAATTTCCTAATAACGTTTTTAGAAGAACTGTTCATATTCAACTGTCACTTAACAAGCGGTGACAAAAAAAACACATGAGTACTAATGATGAAAACGACGAAAACAGATGTTCTGCTCCGCTGTCTAAGTTGGATAACTAAAATTGATGTCGATCTTCCCTTGTGCCTCGGAATATATATCATGTCCTTTGGAATTTAAAACGCATTTCGAACAATTCGCCTATCAATATTAATTGAATACAATATAGCAATAAAAAACTTCCATACAAAATATTTACATGTTTATTGTTTTTCTAATTCTGAATACAATAAGGCGTGTGTGAAAATTATGTTAAGATTCTTCTTTCCTCGACTCCTACTCATGCAATACAATGTGGCCTAAGTCTTTACTTTGACGGCCAGTTTTCCCTATCATGCCGACGAAGGAGATTGGTTGCCTGTTTTTTTCAGCAGTACCACCACTGAAGGGATAATCCCTATATATGCAATGCATTGGGGCGGAACTAGAAAGGAGATGATAGTATTAAGAACACAGATGAAGAACGGTGAGAAGATAGAGAGTTTTTGCAGCTATTTTAACCTTTTACTTCGTTGGCTAGTTTTAGCAACAGGGCCAACGAAGATGGGTACTGTTACTCTGATATATGATGGTGTCATCACGGCCAGTAATGTTCAGTGAACAGTGCTATAACTTCATCACTGAAACAGACCGACAACAACTAACACAACCACGCACTAAAGCTGCTCAGAAGAATGTCATACCATATTCAGATTGAGCGCGGAATCGAACTCGGGGACACGCTCAACATAGTTGCAAATCGTTGTCTGTACTGTTCAGGGATCATTGATATGCTTTCACCATTTAAAAACGTCGGAAATAATTAACACAACCACGTATTAATGCTGATCAAAAAACAGATCTTTCTCATATTAATGACAATATTTCACTGGAGGCTTGGATATAATCTCATGATTCCTCAATCTGCCGCCCATCTATGTTGAACGTTCTGTTTTGTTTACTGAACATATTTTGTGATTCCAATTCAGTCTGTTATGAACGAAGGGGTGGAAATGAAGAAAGGGGTGGACGAGCGGTTTTGTCTCAGTGAGAGTGATAAAAGAATTAACTAAACGCTCCTCTTGGTTTTTTGGCTTTTTTGTTTAGTTCGGTCGTAGTTTGCTGTTCAAGTATTCTTTATGTCAACCAACAATTTTTATTTATTATTCTGGTGCCATTCTTTCTACAATGAAATTATCGCCCCAAGCTTATAGTTGACAATATTCGCATATCAAATTATTGAACATTCAGTTCCAAGTATTCCCATGCTTTAGTTTTTACTTTATTTAAATTTTAACTTCTTTCATGTTCAACATTTTTTTCACATGCAAACAACCGTTTTTGGATTGATATCCTTTCAATGTTGCATTCGTTGAAACCCGCTGTTGAACGATATGAACGAATATGTTCGTCCTTCAAAATTGAACGATAAGAGTGCTCACTAAAAATACCGGTTTGGCAAACTCTAGGAAAAACCTGTCCTGTCAACATGTTATTAAAAAATTGACGTTATAAATCGACTTAGGGTGAAATATTCCCGGTACATTTTCTTTGTTAAACTCCTAGTCATATATAAAAATGATAGACGTTGCCCCTAGCGCGCACTATTGTGGTTGCTCGCGACGACAAAAAATTGTATATGTGAACTACTTTTTTATTCATAAGAACTGTTTATACCCTACACCAACAGGTGAAACGGTACATATGTAGGTTTATCATTGCGTGTGTAATTCCGCAATATGCGACACCATAAAGTATATATACCGTCTGTGCGGTTTTCCCAAGCCCCCAGAGCTAGAAACTTCATTCTCAGACTGATGGATTGAAAATGAATCTAAATAGAATGCTATTGAAATTGAGAGAAGCCCAAACTGCGGTTCCAGAACTGGGAAGCTTACACCTATTTGTGTCCACAAAATTAACTAGCAAAACCAAATTGTATACTTTGGAAAGCATTAAATTTTTATTAAACACCAAAGAAAAGTAAACCTTTGAATAGAGGGTTCGCAAATAGAAATTTTTTAATGCTGTTGGCTTAAGTAGTAGAACACGAGACTATGATTCGGAGGGTCCTGGGTTTAACCCCGCGCTGAGTCATGAAATATTGTGTTAGTTGTTGCTAGCATATTTTCCATGACGAAGGCATAGCACTGGTCACTGAACATAATTGGCAGCGACTGACACTATCATGTACTAAAAAGCAGAGTAACCGCACCCTCCTTCGTCGGTCCTGTAGCAAAAATTAGCGAAGTTTTTCTTCACCTGTCCCCTTAATACTATTCCTTCCTTTCTAGTTCTGACGCAATGCACCGCATATGTAGGGGTCATCCCCTGAGTGCTAGTTCAAGATAAAACAAGTAAAAGCGCTATATTCGGCTGTGCCGAATCTTATATACCCTTCACAGATGTAATTCTTCTTTCTTTCTTTCTTGCCAAAACAGAAAGTAGGTTTAATTAAAATATCAAAATAATGTTATCGGTTACTTTTATATTTAAGAAAACGTTTAAATTTTTCGGCTAGGAAGCTAAATTTTTGGCTTCTCTTATATCTAATACCTATGAACGTCTTTCGAAAATATTATATATATTTAATTTACAAACAAAACAAAAAATCCGTTTCATGTACCCCAAAAAGTTCTAATTGTCCAACCGTAGAATCGTCTTTGGTTTTTAATGTTGTTGGTTTTTAATACCAGATTACTTCTTTCTGATAAATAAAGTATGTATAATTCATCATAAAAATCAAAAATAACAAATAAAATGGCTGATTTTATGAATCAGAAAATGTCAACTTCCTAACCCTGGAACCGAATTCTTAATTTTTTGATACTAATCTAATTTTTTCTGATATATAAAATAGCTTTAATTCACTAAAAACACAAAATTTTTAATTTATGTATGTACTATTATGTACGAAAAGTATTTCGATTTTCCAACTCTGGAAGCGAATTTTTATTTTTTTACCAATGCAATTCTTAGTGAGGCGTAACATAGCTTTAGTTGACAAAAAAAATACTATTTTTAAACTTTTTGGTCACTTTCACGTACCATAAAATATATCATATGTCCAAACCTGGAGTCGAAATTTTGATTTTTAAGATTTTAATACCAAATTTGTTCTTCCTGAATTATAAAACAGCTCTAATTAGCAAAAAAAACAACGTCAATTGCCTTTTTGGTTACATTTATGTTTAAAAAAATTTAAATTTCCTAACCCTGGAAGCGAAATTTAAATTTTTTAAAATTTTCTTTATCAATGCAAATCTTCATGAGGTATAAAGTAGTTTTGTTTAAGAAAAAGTCGAATTTTGCAACCATTTTGGTTATTACATGTACTACAAAATATTGCATGTACCAAAAAAATTTAAGTTTTCTAACCCTGGAAACGAAATTAAAATTTTTTTTGTTTGTTTTTTTTTATCAGTGCAATGCTTCTTGAAGTATAAAGTAGTTTTATTTACAAAAAATTGCAAATTTTTTACCATTTTGGTAACTTTCATGTACCATAAAATATTGCACTTGTCCATCCCTGGATTCGAAATTTTATTTTTTATTTTTGAATTTTTGATACCAATTTTGTTCTTCCTAAATTATACGACTGTTTTAGTTGGCAAAAAACAAAAAAACAACAACATCGATTGCCTGTTTGATTACTTGCATGTATAAAAAAAATTCAATTTCCCAAACCTGGAAGCAAAATTTGAATCTAAAATTTTCTTTTCTTTTTGCCAATGCAAATCTTCATGACGTATAAAGAGGTTTTGTTAAAGAAAAACTTAACATTTTTAACAATTTTAGTTACTACATGTACTACAAAATACGGAATGGGCCGAAAAAAAAATTTTTATTTCCCATCCCTGAACATTTTTTTTTTATATTTTTAGTTTTTAATACACCATTGAGACTTCCCAAAGCACGAAATAGGTTTAGTTTGCAAACATTAAAAAAAATAAATTATTTTTGGTATAAATTTAGCGTCGAGAAATAGGTGCAAGCTTCCCAGCTCTGGAACCATAGTTCGGATCTATCTGAATTTTAACACCACTCTATTTAAGTTCATTTCCAATCCAACGGTCCAAGAATGAAGTCTCTATCTCTTCTGGGGGCTTGGCTAGACCTGTTTCATTACTTTCACTTATAAAAACAATGCAATTTCCCAACCCTGGAAGTAAAATTTGAATTTAAAAACAAAAATTTTTTTTCGCCAATGCAAATCTTCATGACGTATAAAGTGGTTTTGTTAAAGAAAAACTTAAAATTTTTAACAATTTTAGATACTACATGTACTACAAAATACGGAATAAGCCGAAAAAAAATTTTTTTATTTCCCATCCCTGGAAAAAAATTTTTATTTTTTTAGTTTTTAATAGACCATTGAGGCTCCCTAAAGCACGAAATAGGTTTAATTTACAAACATTAAAAAAAATAATTGATTTTTGGTAAAAATTTTGCGTCGAGAAATAGGTGTAAGCTTCCCAGCTCTGGAACCATACTTCGGATCTTTCTGAATTTCAATAGCAGCCTGTTTAAGTTCATTTCCAATCCAACGGTCCAAGAACGAAGTCTCTAGCTCTTCTGGGAGCTTTCACGTACAGACGGACGGACAGACGGACATCGCTCAATCGTCATCGCTATTCATAAGGATCCAGAATATATATACTTTATGGGTTCCCATGTGCATATCGAAGAAATTACACACGGAATGACAAACCTATATATACCCTTTCACTTTTTTGTGAAGGGTATAAAAAAGCAATTAAAAGTGCTATATTCGGCTATGCCGAATATTAAATACCCTTCACAGATGTAATTCTTCTTTCTTTCTTGCTAAAACAGGAAGTAGGTTTATTTAAAAGATGTAACATAGTTTTACTTGACAAAAAAATTTAAATTAAACTTTTTGGTCACTTTCACGTACCATAAAATATTTTATTTGTTCAACCCTGGAGTCGAAATTTTGATATTTTAAGATTTTAATACCAATTTTGTTCTTCCTGAATTATAAAATAGTTTGAATTAGCAAAAACAACGACGTCAATTGCCTATTTGGTTACTTATATATATTTCAATTTCCCAACCCTGAAAACGAAATTAAATTTTTTTTACCAATGCAACCCTTAATGAGGCGTGAAATAGTTTTATATAAGAAAAACTTAACATTCGTAACCTTTTTGGTCACTATCATGTACCACAAAATATTGCAGTTATCCAATTCTGCAATCTAAATTTTGATTTTTTTTTAATTTTTGATACCAATTTTGTTTTTTCTGAACTAATAAACACTTTTAATTAGTAAAAAACCGACTTTAGTTGCCTTTTTGGTTACTTTTATGTATACAAAAATTTCAATTTCCCATCCCTGGAGGCGAAATAAAAATTTTTTACCAATCCTAGTCTTCATTAGGTATAAAGTCGTTTTATTTAAGAAAAACTTAAAATTTACAACCATTTTAGTCACTTTCATGTACTAAAACATATTGCATGTACCAAAAAAACTTTAAATTTCACAACCCTGGAAGCGAAATTTTAATTTTTAAAATTTTTTTTATCAATGCGAATCTTCATGAGGTACAAAGTAGTTTTGTTTTAGAAAAACTAAAATTTTATAACCAGTTTGGTTATTACATGTACTACAAAATATTGCATGTACCAAAAAAAACTTTCATTTTCCCAACCCTTGGAAGCGAAATTTTAATTTTGAATTTTCGATACCAATTTTGTTCTTCCGAAATTATAAGACAGGCTTAGCTAGCAAAGAAAAAAAACAACATTAGTTGCCTGTTTGATTACTTTCACGTAAAAAAAATTCAATTTCCCACCCCTGGAAGCAAAATTTGAATTAAAAAAATTGTTTTTGGCCAATGCAAATCTCCATGACGTATAAAGAGGTTTTGTTAAAGAAAAACTTGAAATTTTTAACAATTTTAGTTACTACATGTACTACAAAATACGGAATGGGCCGAAAAAAATTTTTAATTTCCCATCCCTGGAATTTTTTTTTTATTTTTTTAGTTTTTAATAGACCATTGAGGCTCCCCAAAGCACGTAATAGGTTCAATTTACAAACATTAAAAAAAATAATTGATTTTTGGTATAAATTTTGCGTCGAGAAATAGGTGTAAGCTTCCCAGCTCTGGAACCATATTTCGGATCTTTCTGAATTTCAATAGCACTCTATTTAAGTACATTTCCAATCCAACGGTTCAAGAACGAAGTCTCTAGCTCTTCTGGGGGTTTGGGAAAACCCGTACAGACAAACGGACAGACGAACATCGCTAAATCGTCATCGTTATTCATAAGGATCCAGAATATATATACTTTATGGGGTCCCATATTGATATCGAAGAAATTACACACGGAATTACAATCCTATATATATCCTTTCACTTTTTTGTGAAGGGTATAAAAAAAATAAGTTGCTAATATTTGTTTTTTTGTAAATTAAAACTCTTTCATACTTCAGGAATAATTAAATTAGTATTAAAACCCAAAAATAAAAATAAACCAATTCCAGTTGGGCAATTGAATATTTTTTTTGGTACCGAATAAGTTACTAATTTTCGTTTTTTATAAATCAAACATCTTTCACAATTCAGGAAGAATTAAATCTGCATTAAAAAGCCAAAAAAATAAGAAATTTTTTGGTACATATAAATAACCAAATTGTTACTGGTTTTTTTTTGTGAATTAAACCTATTTTATACTTGAGGAAGAATAAAAGTCCAATTAGAAATTAAAACAAGTAAAAACGTTATATTCGACCGGGTCGAATCTTAAATACCCTCCAAATATTTAGTAAGTGAATTTGATATGTTTAACTTGGTGGGACAGAGTTCCTTTATATAATATCGTACGTCAACGCCCACTAAAGGGGGCGGGGTTCAAAAATATACAATATCATGTTTTCCACAGACGAACGTATGGGCATTGCTAGACCGTCTTAGACTTCATCACAATTCTCTTTGGAGGGTATAAAAACTGTATCTTGGCGGGGTCGCTCTGGCAAGGGCTGTGGGGGAAACATTTCACCTTTAAAACTCTAAAAATAAATGCTTGGGATAATTATATACAAAATTAAAATTTCTTTTTTTTGATAGGGTCATTTAGAAGGCAAAGGGGGAGAGAGGGTAGGGCAGAAACAGGTAGACATAAGACTCTAAAGATAAATGCTTGGGATGATTATATACAAAATTTAAAAAAGAAATCTTTTTTTTTGGTAGGGTCATTTAGGGGGCAAAGGAAGAGGGGGGGGGAGGGGTAGGGCAGAAATCGGCAGTCATAAAACTCTAAAGATAAATGCTTGGGATGATTATATACAAAATTTAAAAAAAAAAATTTTTTTGGTAGGGTCACTTAGGGGGCGAAGGGGAAGGAGGGGGTAGGGCAGAGTAGTACCAGGTTTCGTCTCAGCTTCGTCATTAAAGCTGAAAAGTGTTATTTTTAAGGAATGTAGGCTTAAGTAAAACAATTTGTTAAATTTTTATGCTATTTTTGCCTATAATAACGCCCACTGAAGTGGGCGGGGTCAAAAAATATTTTTATTTTATTTAATGGCTCCAAGTTTAGGGCGTTGGACCGTATTTGACATAAAAATATATCATTTGCTTAACAATATAACCAAAAAACTTTAAAAATTATGTTGTTTTTTCTGGGTTGGTTTAGTTCTTCTTAGGGGAACTTTTTTCCTCTTGCCCGATTTAGCCCATCTTCGAACTTAACCTGCTCTAAACTTTAAAATATATTTATGCCAAGTTTCAAGAGTCTAGCTCTTTTCGTTTGGACTGAATCGTGATTTCCACAGACGGACGGACGGACGGACGGACATGCTCAGTTCGTCTTAGATTTCATCACTGATCAAGAATATATATACTTTATGGGGTCTGAGATGGATATTTCGATGCGTTACAAACGGAATGACAAAGTGAATACACCCTCCAAATTCTTTTTTGGAGGGTATAAAAATGTATATTTATTTTTAATAGGGTCATTTAGCGGGCAAAGGGGGAAGAGGGGGTAGGGCAGCAACAGGCAGTCATAAAACTCTAAAGATAAATGCTTGGGATGATTATATACAAAATTTAAAAAAAAAAATTTTGTTTGGTAGGGTCATTTTAGGGGACAAAGGAAGAAGGGGGGGGGGGGGGCTAGGGCAGAAATCGGCAGTCGTAAAACTCTAAAGATAAATTCTTGGGATGATTATATACAAAATTTAAAAAAACATTTTTTTTTGTAGGGTCATTTAGGGGGCAAAGGAAGGCGGGGGGGGGGGGGTAGGGCAGAAATCGGCAGTCATAAACCTCTAAAGATAAATGCTTGGTATGATTATATACAAAATTTAAAAAAAAAAAATTTTTTTTGGTAGGGTCATTTAGGGGGCGAAGGGGAAGGAGGGGGGGTAGGGCAGAGTAGTACCAGGTTTCGTCTCAGCTTCGTCATTAAACAAAATAACCAAAAAACTTTAAAAATTATGTTGTTTTTACTGGGTTGGTTTAGTTCTTCTTAGGGGAACTTTTTTCCCTCTTGCCCGATTTAGCCCATCTTCGAAATTAACCTGCTCTAAGTTTTAAAATATATTTATGCCAAATTTCAAGAGTCTAGCTCTTTTCGTTTGGACTGAATCGTGATTTCCACAGACGGACGGACATGCTCAGTTCGTCTTAGATTTCATCACTGATCAAGAATATATATACTTTATGGGGTCTGAGATGGATGTTTCGATGCGTTACAAACGGAATGACAAAGTGAATATACCCTCCAAATTCTTTTTTGGAGGGTATAAAAACTGCAGCTCTGTTTATAGTTCAAAAAAGCATACCAATGATTGCACTACAAACATGGAGCTTTTTGGTTTCAAAAAAACAGTCAATTTACGTTTGCAGAAAAAAAGATTTAGGGGATTCAAAGTGTAGTCATAAAATAATAGCACGAAGCAACCCGTCATAATTTAGTGCGCTATTTCAAAATTCGGTCAGCTGATCAGAAAATAACACATTTGCTATCAAAGAAAAAAGATATTAAAACATTTGTAAAATCTTCTAACAAGTCCGCGTTTCTTTGAAACTGTAAAAAATATTATTTGCGTCACAAAATTAATAAATGCTGAAATAATTTTATATGTATAAACCAAAACAGCTGCTGCCAGTGATGTGAGCTGAATAACTTTTTTGACGGCGGCAAGTGAAAAAACGTTCAGTGGCTGCCCGTTACCTAAGAATAAGAAGAAACAAGGAAAAACGTTATATTCGACAGGGTCAAATCTTAAATACCCTCAAGTATTTAGTATATGAAAACTATTTTGATTCTTATTAAAATTTTCATTTTTATGGTATTTGGGTTATGTAAACAAGAAAAAAATTATTTTAATACGGTCAATTCCAATGTATAGGGAGGACCATAGCTAAGACACCTCTTTGTCAGTATAAAAATTTACGGATAAATATTTTATATCAACGCGCACGAAAGGTCAGAGTTCCTTTAAGACATTTCTGTGCCCCATTTTGAAACTCTATACAGGGTGTCTCCGATAAAGGCCGTGGGGGAGACATCTCACCTAAATTGTAGCAATTAAAAAACTTAATTCATAGTCATCGTAAAAGACTATGAATTAAATTTTTAAGGAATGTAGACTTAAAGAAGTAAATTTGTTATATATTCACACAATTTTTTCTGGAGGGCATTAAAACTGTATTTTGTCGGGGTCGCTCTGGGAAGGACCGGGGAGGAGACATTTCACCTTTGCCATAAAACACTAAAAATAAATTTTTGCGATAATTAAGAGTATTTTTTTTTTGTTTTTGCTTGAGTCATTTAGGGGCTAGGGCTGAGGAGGTGAGGTTATGTCTCAGCTTCGTCATTAAAGCTTAAAAATGTTATTTTTAAGGAATGTAAACTGAAGTAATACAATTTGCTAAATTTCTAAACAGTTTTTGCATATAATAACCCCAACTAAAGGGGCGGTGCCCAAAAATTAATTTTTTTTATTTTATGGGTCCAAGTTGGACCTTCGTTGACAAAAAAAAGATATCACTTGCTTAACAATATTATAAAAAACTTCAAAAATTATGTTGTTTTGTAGAGGTAAATTTAGTTTTTCTTAGGAAAACTTTTTTCCCCTAGGCCGATTCAGCCCATTTACAAACTTGACCCGTGCTATCCTTCAAGATAAATTTATACCAAGTTTCAAGAATCTGGCTCTATTCGTTAGGACTGAATAGTGATTTCCGCAGACGGACGGAAGGACATGGCTAGATCGTGTTAGATTTCATCACTGATCAAGGATAAATATAATTTATGGGGTTTCAGATATATGAATATTTCGCTGCGTTACACAGAGAATGGCAAAGTGAATATACCTTCCAATTCTTTTTTGGAGTACATATATGTTTCAGTTGTATATGTTTATACTTTGCGTTTTAATTCTTTGACACTTATTTTTATTAAATTATAAAAATGCTAGATAATGTACGGATATAAAAGAATGAATAATTTTTAGTGTTTTATTCTTATGCCTAATGCAAAAACGGCAGCTAATATATATTACCGCAGTCGTGAGTAAAGAGTCTCAGATATTTGTTGTTGTAGCACAACAACAATTTTTTAAAACTGCTGTAAAATAATATGGCTTTATGACAATATGGCTGAATAGCTCAACAACAAATATAGACATACACATTTTGATTATGTCTGAAATTGTCCTCTGTCGCAGTAATACCACCTGTTTATTTCATCATGAGTTACTCACGGATACTTATCGCATTTTTGTACCATTCGTGATTATTTATTACATACTGAAGCCTGTGTTACTTTGATATACGAGGGCGGATTGATATTGAAGCTAAGTAGGAAAACAAAAATTTTTTTTTCAAAAACCATTTATTTCTCAACATAGTAGTCTCATTTTAGATCAATATACTTAGTAAGACGATATTCCAACTTTTGTATACCATCTGAATAATACGATTTTGGGAACCCCTCAAAATACGCGTTAGTTTCGGTAATCGAGTCATTTTTTCAAGTTTGGAAACAGGAAAAAGTCACTAGGAGCTAAATCTGGACTATAAGGTAGATGATCAACCAATTCGATGTGAATTTCACGTAATTTTAGCATCGTATCTGATGCTGTGTGAACCGGTGCGTTGTCTTGAATAAAGAGCACTTTTTTCTTCTTTAAATGTGGTCGTTCTTTCTTGATTGCATTAATCAATTGATCCAATAATGCACGATAATACTTTCCTGTGATTGCTGATCCTTTTTCAAGATAATCGATTAGCAGTATTCCGTGTGCATCCCAAAATACAGTGGCCTTAACCTTTTCAGCCGATTTCACTGCCGATATCTTGCCGATAGCTTTTTCATACGCAAATATTCATGCAAACTATTGAACACACGTTCATATGATGTGTTTACCATTTCAACAATCTCACGTAACTTGACTCGGCGATCATTCATAACGATATCGATGATTTTCTTGATATTTTCTTCGGTAACCACCTCTTTTGGCCTTCCTCTTGATGGTACTGTTGCAGTGCTTGTTCGGCCACGTTTAACTTCAGCAGTTCAATATTTTACCATGTAATCTGACGGAGCAGACTGACCGTAATGTTTATCGAGTTTTTCTTTTGTCTCTTTCGCCATTTTCGCTTTCAAATAATTCACTTTTTTAAATTTTTCAAAAAACACAAAAGTTGCTTACTTCAAACGACTACAACAAACAAACTAATCTATGAATTTGGGTGAAATTTTAACAGCTGACGTTTGACAGATCGCAATTTCTAAAAAAATACAAGCTTTTGTGTTTGTGCTGCCATCTAACGCTATGTATCTATGTATGTGTGTATATGCCAAAATTGTTTAATAGCTATGCGAATATATATTTGTAGAATCAATCACAATATTTTTTGTAACATACAAAAAGAGATTTATTTTTGAACTTTCCTAATTCCATAAAGAATTATGATTTTAAAAAAACTTTCCCCTCTAATAACGGAAAAGCTATTAAAAGCAAGTAAAAACGTTATATTCATCCGGGTCGAATCTTAAATACCCTCCACATATTTAGCAAGTAAATTTAATATGTTTAACTTGGTGGGACAGAGTTCCTTTAAGACATCTCTGTACACAATTTTAAATCTCTTGTTCAACTTGTTCAATATTTACACTATTTTTGAATATAATATCGTACGTCAACGCCCACCAAACGGGGCGGGGTCCAAAAATAGACTATATCATGTTTTCCAAAGACGAACGTATGGGCATTGCTAGATCGTCTCAGACTGGTCAAGAATATATATACTTTGTGGGGTCCAATTCTCTTTGAAGGGTATTAAAACTGTATTTTAGCGGGGTCTCTCTGGCAAGGGCCGTGGAGGACATTTCACCTTTGCCATAAAACTTAAAAAATAAAAGTTCGGAATAATTATATATATGTACATATATATATGTAAAATTTATTTAAATTTTTTTATTATTATTATACCCTTCACAAAAAAGTGAAAGGGTATATATAGGTTTGTCATTCCGTGTGTAATTTCTTCGATATCAATATAGGACCCCATAAAGTATATATATTCTGGATCCTTATGACGATTGATCGATGTCCGTCTGTACGGGGGATTTCCCGAGCCCCCAGAAGAACTAAAGACTTCGTTCTTGGACCGTTGGATTGGAAATGAACTTAAATAGAGTGCTATTGAAATTCAGAAAGAAAATTTATACCAAAAATCAATTATTTTTATAATGTTGGTAAATTAAACTTATTTCGTGCTTTGGGGAGCATCAATGGTCTATTAAAAACTAAAAAAATAAAAATTTTCTTCCAGGGATGGGAAATTAAAATTTTTTTCGGCCCATTCCGTATTTTGTAGCACATGTAGTAACTAAAATTGTTAAAAATTTCAAGTTTTTCTTTAACAAAACCTCTTTATACGTTATGAAGATTTGCATTGGCCAAAATATAATTTGTTAAATTCAAATTTTGCTTCTAGGGGTGGGAAATTGAATTTTTTTTTATACGTGAAAGTAATCAAACAGGCAACTGATGTTTTTTTTTGCAAACTAATGGCGACTTCTTTTCTGAAAAATATGTAACATTTTGTCACTTTTTATTCTAAAAATATACAATTAGGCACAATTTTAAAGTAAAGCACATTTTCATAAGAGATGATAGATACATTTCCAATAGATTCACTTTTTTCAAATGCCATAATATTACCATTTTCCATTGAAAAGTGCAAAAAATGTAGCATTATTTTTTAGAAAAGAAAACAACATAAAACTGTCTTATAAATTAGGAAGAACAGAATTGGTATCAAAAATTAAAAAAAAAATCAAAATTTCGAATCCAGGGTTGGACATTGCAATATTTTGTAGTACATGAAAGTGGCCAAAATGGTTAAAAAATTTAAATTTTTCTTAAATAAAACTACTTCATACCTCAAGAAGACTTGCACTGATAAAAAATAAAAAAATTATATTTCGCTTCCAGGGTTGGGAAAATGAAAGTTTTTTTGGTATATGCAATATTTTGTAGTACATGTAATAACCAAAATTGTTATAAATTTTGAGTTTTTCTTAAATAGAATCACTTTATACATCATGAAGATTTGCATTGATAAAAATATTTTAAAAATTAAAATTTCGCTTCCAAGGTTGGGAAATTATACATAAAAGTAGCCAAAAAGGCAATTGACGTTGTTTGTTTTTTGCTAACTAAAACTATTTTATATATAAGGAAAAACAAAATTGGTATCAAAAATTAAAATAAAATCAAAATTTCGCTTCCAGGGCTGGGAATTTAAATTTTTTTTTACATATAAGTAACCAAAAAGCAACTAACGTCGGGTTCTTACTTATTAAAGCTATTTTTTAATTCAGGAAAAACAAAATTTGTATCAAAAATTAAAAAAAAATCAAAATTTAGATATCAGAGTTGGATAATTGCAATATTTTGTAGTACATGGAAGTGACCAAATTGGTTACAAATTTTAAGGTTTTCTTAAATAAAACTATTTCATGCCTCATTAAGAGTTGCATTGGTAAAAAACCAAAAAAAAATTTTAATTTCGTTTCCAGTGTTGGGAAATTGAAATATTTTTTCTGGATAAAAGTAACTAAAAAGGCAATTCACGTTGTTGTTTTTGCTAATTAAAACTGTTTTGTAATTCAGGAAGAACAAAATTGGTATTAAAATCTTAAAAAATCAAAACTTCGACTCCAGGGTTGGACAAATGAAATACTTTATGGCACATGAAAGTGACCAAAAAGTTAAAAAATTTAAATTTTTTGTGTGGTGCAACACTAAGAATTACATTGGTAAAAAAATAAAAATTCGCTTCCAGAGTTTGAAAATCTAAATATTTTTGGTACATAAAAGTACCCACATAAATTCCAATTTTGTGTTTTTAGTGAGTTAAACCTATTTTATATTTCAGAAAAAATTAAATTAGTATTAAAAATTCGGTTCCAGGGTTGGAAAATCTAAATTTTTTGGTACATGAAAGTAATCACATAAATTCTCTATTTTGGTTATAATCAGTAAATTAAACATATTTTATACTTCGCTAAGAAATAAATTGGTATTAGAAATTTTAAAAACTAAAAATTCGGTTCAAAGGTTGGATAATCGAAATTTTTTAGTACATAAAATTAGCCATATAAGTTCCTAATTTTGGTTTTTTTATGGATGAAATCTTTTTTTTATGCTTCGGGAAGAGTTAAATTGTTATTAAAAATCAAAAAAAATCTAAAAGCCGGTTTCTACCGTTGGACAATTAGAACTTTTTGGGGGTACATGAAACGAAGTTTTACTTTTTGTTTTTAAATTAAACATATTTAATATTTTTGAAAGACATTCAGAGGTATTAGAAATAAGAAAAGTCAAACATTTAGCTTCTTAGACGAAAAATTTAAACGTTTTCTTAAATATAAAAGTAACCGATAATATCATTTTGATTTTCTAATTAAACTTACTCTCTGTTTTGGCAACAAAAAAAGAAAGAAGAATTACCTCTGTGAAGGGTATTTAAGATTCGGCACAGCCGAATATAGCACTTTTACTTGTTTTCCTTTTATAGGATCATGTAGGTGACAAAGGGGGAGGAGGGGGTAGGGCAGAGGAGTACCAGGTTACGTCTCGGCTTCGTCACTAAAGCTTAAAAATGTTATTTTAAAGTTTATTTAGGAATCTGTTGTTTAACACAAAATTTTTTTAATTTTATACGTCCCAATTTTTACAAAAAAGTTTAAAAATTAAGTTTAAAATAATATCTTTAGCAATTCTAAGAAATGTTGGGTAAAGATTCCCTGATGATCTGCATTAGCCCCAGTGAAATGCGCATAGGAACTAGGTAAAACCCCTCAGTAATCAATTTTGAAATTTTGTAAAAATTGGGGGGAAAAATCAGCACGCATAATATTAAAAAAATTTTGTGTTAAATAATAAAAATTTTTACACTATTTTTGCCTCTAATAACGCCCACTAAGGGGGGCGGCTCCAAGTTTAACGCGTTGGACCTCCTTTGATATAAAAATATATCATTTGATTAATAAAATTACAAAAAAACTTTAAAAAAATGTTGTTTTTTAGAGGTTGGTTTAGTTTTTCTTAGGGGAACTTTTTTCCCTCTTGCCCGATTTAGCCCATTCGCGAACTTTTGCTATCCTTCAAGATATATTTATACCAAATTTCGAGAGTCTGGCTCTTTTCGTTTGGACTGAATCGCGATTTCCACAGACGGACGGACGGGCGTGCTTAGATCGTCTTAGATTTCATCACTGATCAAGAATATATATACTTTATCGGGTGTCAGATGGATATTTCGCTGCGTTACAAACGGAATGACAAAGTGAATGTACCCTCCATTTTCTTTTTTGGAGGGTATAAAAATGTTGCCATGTTGGAAGTTTGCCTAAAAGGTAAATGATATTATAACTACCAAGAACTTTGGTGCTCATTTTGATCTAAAAACTTCTAACGGGCGAAAATTTCGAACAGTAATTTGGCCTTATGTTTCACATTTATTTTCTTGATAAATAGAAAAGAGGTCTTGGTTAATAACGGAAATCAGTACCAGAGAACTTAATATTTTGTACATTCATGTATGATCAAGAATAATACAACACAACAAATATTGTTGAGATGACATTTTTTATTACAATCTGATAGGTGATTTCAGGACTAGGAGTTACATGGAATATTCGATCAGTCCAATTTTCGACTACTGTTACTAATACGTGTGGTAGTATCACGTTAATGGTGAACGAATACCGGCTTCCATCGCTTCAAGAGATACTGATTTGGAGTTATCATAATTTCATAAAATGTAATATAGAGGCGTTAAATAGCACGAATGAAAGACCAAGTGGACAGGTCCACTTCTGGAAATGAAATTGGCAACAATTTAGTTGTTAAGGGCGCTGTTTACAAATTCAGTCAGCATGACTCGATAGGTCTTGCCATTCGCTGCTGGTAAAAAATAATAATTTGAGTGCATGCATAGTAATGGCGATTCGTTACTGGCTTAAGATTTGTCTTCTCCTCAAATAAGGAAATTTTAGTCATTGAAGCAGTCACTTAAGCGGAAATGAACTTCATCACTAAACAAAATTTGCAAACACATTTATATTTTTCAACGCAAATTTCCACAATTTGAAAAACTTGTCTAGGCGTTAAACCCGCCAAAACTAAGTAAACAGAAATGTCAGCGCTCTCAGCTGTCAAGTCACAGTTATCGATAGCCAACAAACACCCTATGTATATATACATATTGTTTATTTATTTAAACGATATTAATCTTATATAAATATGAGGATTATGTACACATATATATATATATATATATATATATATGTATATATGTACATATATATATATATATATATATATATATATATGTATATATGTATATATATATATATATATATATATATATATATATATATATATATATATACATATATACAAAAAATAGTATATAAGTATATACCACCAGCAACTAGAGCTATCGGCTACGTATATTGTGAGGTTCGGAAGTATTGGATAAAAAATATTTTTCGCAAACGCTCAAAATAAATGTCAAATGCTGACATCTCTTGACATTTCATCATTTGACAGCCGATTTACTTACTAACCTAAAATTTGCAAGTCCCATACATATTTATAAGTTGGTAGCGCTACGCCAGATTACGGTTTTTGGATATCGATTATAGCTTGGATACATTGATGTAAAGTTTTTGTGTTGTGCATGTGTGCAGCACTCCAATGTGCTCCGTTGCTATAATTTTACTTTACACATATAACAATTCCCTTGGTTGTTGTAATATTGAATTTGTTGCCGTGGTGCCTTCACATTATATACCTACAATTATGTATATTTCACCATGTATGCAACAGCAGCAAACACACACTAATAAAAAATTTTACTTTTTATCAATTGGGTGCCTAACTAAATTTTGAATAAAATCAAACGTATCATATAACTTAAAAAAAATTACAGTTGTTCAACCACAAAATGTGCAATTCCTTATGTTATCAATCGATTATTTGTCAGAGGCTTTCCTTAATATTTTAAAAACAAACAGCCTACACACCAACCGTAGGGTATTCAAAAGGAAGTCCAATCAAAAACACATTTAAGTGTTAATGACACATATTCATTTGAAATATTTCCAAAAATTGGAAAAATAATGAAATTTTAAAATAGACTATTAAATTGTATATTAAGCCTGATTAATTGTTTATATTATTGGCAAAGGTCGAGTTATTTATAATCGATATTATACAAATCACCATTGGAATTGAAATTTGCAACAATTTCTAACAACAAAAAAGAAAAAAAATCTTTTGTTTACTGTGTGTAGAAGAACTATTTGTGTAAAATCTGATTGTTTTTCTATTAAATTCTTCGAAATAATACATTGGAAATGATTCAACAGGTTATTTAAGATTTTAGAATTATTGAATTGATGTTGTTTCTTGTAAAATAAATTTTATTTCTTGAAGTCTGTATTTGAATGTGGGTGTGTTCACATATAATTACATACAATTATAACATTTGTCCATATAATATGACTAGATTGTGAATTATTATCAATGAGAGAAATTTCTTTCTGCTTTGTTATTCATAAGAATATCATGAAAACAATATTCATGCTGCATGTTCCATAATCTGGTTTGTATTTTGTTCCAAAAGAAGACAGTGGAATATTTTACTGTCAAATTGGAATTTATTTTTAAGGAACTGTTTTATACCTGATTCTAAATCATCAATATATATATATATATATATATATATATATATATATATATATATATATATATATCGTTACCTTAATATAGAAAGGCCATAACTCATTATTATTTTGAAATAGAGATTTTTGCATTTTTTGATACATTCGATGTTCTTTTACCGAAATATACAAAAAACTCTGAATCAGAGAAATAATGAGTTAGGGCTTTTCTATGTTAAGGTAACGATATATATATATATATATATATATATATATATATATATATATATATATATATATATATATATATATATACACATATATACATATATATATATATATATATATATATATATATATACATATATACATACGTATATATATGAACTTATTAAAAAATTTGCCAAATATATTTACTATCTCACATTTTGAATGGCTAAAAATCCCGTATCTGGGTTACGAAAATCCCATTTTTGGAATGCATTAGCAGCTCTTGCAATACTTCGGACTGCCCTTCACACCACATACGGCAATTTTGCTTGTTACGTATACATTCAACCTGAAATGAACACGATGCAATTTCTTAACTGAGGACGAATTTTGATCATAAAATTCAATAATCTGCAAGAGTTGATCGTTTGTAAATCACTTATGTTTAAACTATAGACCAAACTGAACATGTTTAATAGTAAAATATTACACGAACACAGCGGAGCTGTCAAAGACAGTGTTGCCAAAAAGAAGTTGCTAAAAAAGCCACCCAACAAAAAAAGTACAAAGAACAGTACTGACAGGAAAACTTAATGTGTTCTAAATTAGTTGGTAAATATTATTTATTTATGTATATGGGTATGGCCATGGTCACTTTGGGAACCGTAATTTTTACTTCTAAAGGAAATCAAGTGTGTTGCTGAGATCAAAGTGAATTCGTTGTCTTAAAGTCGCTGACAACTACGCGGCAAAGTGCAAAGTTACAAGAAGAGATTATTAAAATCAAAATCGCTTGCGAAACAATTTCATTTGCTCCACCGTGGAGCATCTCGATTTGATTATAAAAGAATATATCAGCGCACATTCATAACTGGCGCGTATGTAATGGCTTGGGAATGCGAAATATCTTATGATTTGATTAACAAATTTCGCTACTCCCCGGCACACACATGCAGTACACTTGAACACACACACATCACATGTTATTTCATTCATTCATACATCCATGCAAAAGAATCGCGCAAACATCTGTTTTTATCCGCATTTATCTAAAACAGATGAGAAACGGGAAATTCCCATTCGTTTCTCTTGTTAAAATGTTTGAGAAAGTGGATTTGGGAATAGTACGCAGACGCCAAAAAAATCAGTAATTTCCCTCTTTTATTTGCTACAATTTGTGCTGATATCTTAATAATTAGACTTGTTACGAAATTTTATGTACTTTTCTGAGGTTTTTCTTTTTGTGGTGTATCTTTTATTGTAACTTCAATTACATGATCGGCTTATGCTGAGAACAAGTACAATAGGGTGTACTAGAGGCAACGTTTGTTCTAAATTAATTTCGATATCAATTTCGGTAGCAGTATAGAATTATTGCAAACGTGGTAAAGTCGCTATTTCCACTTGACTGTTTATTAATTTGAAGCCACTATTTTAGCAATCTAGACGGAATAAATTTATAGCAGGAACTAAAGTGTGTGAATACTTTTAAAGTGTGTGAGCTACGAATTGCATTCTGTTGTACTTAAGTATAAAAGAATTCAAACCAAAGAAATTTGGCTTACGTATAATGGAAAAAAATTCAGAAAAACGGGACACACTGACAATAATCAAATGGCAACACGAGTATTAAATAAAAACGTCAGTTTGCTACAGTCTCGTATGCAATTCCCTAATGAAATTTATATAAATAAGAACTGCTATCATATTCAACTAAAATAAAATACACAGAGTACTGATGATGAAAGTGGAGCGGCTTTCGAAAACTGTGTAAGATGAATAATTTAAAACTGATGTTGACTTTCCTTTGTGCCTTGGAATATTTCTCTTGGGTTTCTAAGTATAAAACAAATTTTCGAACAATTAGCCCATAAATCGTAATTAAATTTAATACTCGTACAAGCAATATGAATGTTCGATGCAAATACTCACACTAAGAAATTTAGTTTTATTTAAATTGACCCACTGTTTTTCGTCGTTATCGATGACATTTTGATCTCTGCAATTGATAGCGATTCTCAGTGTTTCATATTTCGGTGACAACTTCGAATGGAACGTCTGAATGACACTGTTTATGCTGATGGCATAGTTTTACTATTCCAATGGCATTCGATATGCAAACTAATAAAGAACATTCACAGAATCGCAACAGAATTGGCGGCCGTTACAGTCTAAACATTAATATTAGCAAGACTAAGTTGATGTGTATAAATGTTTTTCATTCCCACCCTTTCATCCTGAAGGGCAAAGCTGAGTCCTTTTAAAAACTACTCCTTATCTGTGCTATTTTGTGGATGTAAAATTAGGCTCTCCTCTACGGAGGTTGATAATAAACTGCAAGCATTTATTAACAGTTTGCTACGTTATATAACACGAATTTGGTGGCCGGACAATTGGATCTCAAGCTTCGAATTTTACAGGAAATGCAATGCTAGCCCCATTTATATGAAAGAAAGTGGAAATAGATTGTCCAATGCAAACCAGTTATCATTATCTGCAGGGAAGTCTTTTGGCTCGACCCCTAAAGCTATTTCAACCTTTTTGTAGTTATAATATTAATAATATAATATTTTTACTAATGACATCTTATTGTCTTCATACTTGCGTTCATTTCTACTGCATCCAAAAGACATTCATACAAAAATAGCAAGAGGAGTGTTTTTTCCCAACAAAGTTTTATTGAATAACTTTATTTTTAAAGAGCCCTGTTTTAGTTTATTTATACATAAGCTATAATCAGGAAAATAATTTATATCTATATGGGCTTCCATTTCCAACTGGGAACAGTTGGTACACTAGTTATGAACTGTGAATAAGATCTGTAACTATCTATCAAACATTTTTTTGACGATGACTTATAACATCCGACTGTTGATTCGAGGAAATTATTTCGAAGCGTTTCCATTATACTGTGAGTCATTTTGTGTTCGAATTTTCGAAATCAATTTGACGTTTGTATTGTAGTTTGTTTATTTTTTAACATAAGAATATAGCAAAAAAAATTTTTATATGTACTTAAATGTCACTTTTTTTGCATTTGCAACTCACCAATAATGGATGCCCCAAGGTTGCATTTGTAAGAAGAGCAGCCGTGCAGTGTTGCACAGGAAAATTTCAACTTAATTTAAAACAAATTAAGTTATCTAATTTGGGCAAATGAAATGTTTTGGCCTAAATCACGTATATGGAAACATACTATAAGCGTAATGTTTTTGATAAAATTTGTATCAAGGGCACAATATTAACAGTAATACGTATTAATTATCTGCCGTGAAGATGCCACCTTGTTAACACGTCTTGGTTTTGAAATTCATCTATTTCCACCATGGTGAAATATATATAAGGTTCCAGTACTGCGGCAACAAATACAAAATTACAACAGCCAAAGGAATTTTTGTCCGTGTCGTGACTTACGTCAAAATTATAGTACCAAAACACATTGCATTGATGAACACATGCACAATACTAACGGCGCGCCGCGGCGCTCTGTTACACAAACACAAGGAGCATTTGTTGTACACAAAAAGATGACATCACTGTAGACTGACCATGGGTTGAGCAAAAAACTATCATTTACCTGTCGCGGCTACCGGATATTTATTTCTCTTTCGACATTTTTCCTTCTCACTCGCACTAGGACAGGTAACTGTATACATAGGTTTATAAGGAACTCTTCCGTGATTAACTACGTTGCTATTTTCCTATGTGAAGCTGTCGTGTACAGAAACGGATTAACATATGGATTAATAACATCGCCGATTATGGCCTGAGTCACACCGCCGGCATCTGTACACCAATGCTTTGCAAAGTGTTTTACAAATACGCAATCGTGCTCAAATATTCTTGCATTATTGCATTTGCAAATTGAGACGGTAGTTGAAAGCATTTTAAATGTATTTTGTTGTGTAGAGTACAATTATTTTGCAAATGCAATAACGAAAGAGCATTTATACCAGATTGTGAGTTGCCCTATTCAATATAACAATACAATTTTGTATCGATTGCAAGCAATAAGCAGGTGTTTCAACTTGTGGTGGAAACATAGTACACTAGCATATGTGCATAATGGTACTTTATGAGTTACGGGATTGGCAGAGACAATTGTATCAACTTTATCATCTCTGAAGTACGACCAAGTGTTTTATTCTAAAAGACATAAATTCTTTAAGTGGATTCTAAGTGGAACGTAAAAGTTGCTACTCTTAAGCAAATAAAAGAATCTAAGATAATTCCCTCGCTATGCAGGTCTTTTTTCTGAATAGAAAACTCCCATATCTATCTAAAAATTATTTATCAGGAGTATATTAACAAGAATCAGTGGCAAATGCCGAACAGTTTTATATGAGATATCGTCGGAGTAAGATTTGTACAAACGGAAATAAACAAAAAAATATAGAAATAAATTAAATAATATTAAAATATTTACATTTATATGGAACTAACGTAACGGTAAATACGTTTAAATTTAAAAGAAAATATTTATAAATTTTATTTCGTTTACAAAATAAGCTTATTCGGTTTTTATTCCAATTGCAATTTTTATAATAACAAAATAACGCAAGAATAAAAACGAACGCACTGATATTTTGTATAAATAAAAACTATTGCAAATGCATCTGCTGTGGCATTTTGTGGCATTTTCTATTTTAAATAATTAAATACAAAAGAAAGTGTAAAACCATTAAATTGTTCAAGTGAAAATAAAAATTTAGATGTCGACTATATATGAAATTTAAACCTTTTAGCTAAGCCAACTTAAGAAAATAAAAATATTATTTATCAACACTTAAAAACATGTAACATTAAGTTTAACAAATAAAAATTCTTTGATAAGTTTATAATACAAGTAGTGCTTGTGTTTCTACCAGGAAGTACTCTTCAAATATACAAAACTATTTCAAGTGTCCATTATATGGCACTAAAGTGAAACAAAACAAAATAATTTAGAAAAAATACATATTTTGAGTTTTTGTCAGACAAATTGGCTGCTAAATTGAAATCTAAGTCAACAACTTTTAGTTGTTACATTTCAAAATTGGAATATCAGTTAAGAGGTGAGTTGTGAAAAATGGTATTAATTAACTGAAGAAGTAGATATTTAAATGAATTATTAATATTATCACTTACGAGTTCTCTGTTGTTGCTGGAAAATAGTTTAGCAGTACAAGAGGTAACAAGTAACAACAGTTTTGAAATTTCTTTTCGTTCAAGTAAAAATATTCACTACCAGAATGCCAATAATTTGTTCGATGTGAGCACTTCTCAGACCCCATAAAGTACATATATAAATATATTCTTGATCAGTAATGAAATCTAAGACGATCTGAGCATGTCCGTCCGTTCGTGGAAATCACGATTCAGTCCAAACGAAAAGGGCTAGACTCTTGAAATTTGGTATAAATATATTTTGAAGCTTAGAGCAGGTTAAGTTCGGAGATGGGCTAAATCGGGGAAGGGGGAAAAAAGTTCCCGTAAGAAGAACTAAACCAACACAGAAAAAACATCATTTTTAAAGTTGTTTGGTTATTTTGTTAAGCAAATGATATATTTTTATGTCAAATACGGTCCAACGCCTTAAACTGGAGCCATAAAATTTAAAAAAATATTTTTGGACCCCGCCCACTTTAGTGGGCGTCATTATATACAAAAATAGCATACAAATTTAACAAATCGTTTTACTTAAGCCTACATTCCTTAAAAATAAAATTTTTAAGCTTTAATGACGAAGCTGAGACGATAGCTGGTACTCCTCTGAACTACCTCCTCCTCCCCCTTCACCACCTAAATGACCCTACCAAAAAAAAAATATTTTTAATTTTGTATATAATCATCCCAAGCATTTATTTTTAGAGTTTTATGACTGCCTGATTCTGCCCTGCCCCCTTCTACCTTTTCCCCGTAAATGACCCTATAAAAAAAATTATAAATGTTATTTTGTATATAATTATCCCAAGCATTTATTTTTAGAGTTTTATGACAAAGGTGAAATGTTTCCGCTCCAGCCCTTGCCAGAGCGACCCAGCCAAAATACAGTTTTTGTACCCTCTAAAGAGAATTGGACCCTATAAAGTAAATATGTATATTCTTGATTAGTGATGAAGTTTAAGACGGTCTAGCAATGCCCATACGTTCGTCTTTGGAAAACATGATATTGTCTGTTTTTTAACCCCGCTCCCTTTAGTGGGCGTTGACGTACGATATTATATAATGGAACTCTGTCCCACCAAGTTAAACATTTTAAATTCACTTACTAAATATTTGGAGGGTATTTAAGATTCTACCCGGTCGAACATAACGTTTGTACTTGCTTTTATTAAAGTTTTTTAGGGCAAGCGTTTTTTATTTTAATAGATTTTTTTTTTATCGAAAAATTAATTTGTTGAAAGAGAATTCGACTTTTGATACAATGAACAGGACAGGTGGTTCAGAGAATCCACTTGCGAGATATCAAGAGTCTTATGGCCCCGCCTAGACTCTAGGAGGACGAAGGATCTTTTGAACTTCGCAAGAGGTCATCTACGTAATATAGTGGCCACACTTACTGGTCACTGCACCTTTGGGCTCCATGCCAGACGCATGGGGCTCCCCTATAACGACTACTGCTCCAGGAGGAAAGCATTGCACACCTCCTCTGCTTCTGTCCTGCTCTGGAGGAGCAGCGCCTACAGTCTCTGGAGAAGGCACGTTTTGGAGACATTTCGGAGATATCGGAGATAGGACTGAGATACCTGACTCTCTTTATTAGGAGCAGTGGCTGGTTCGGCAGCTGACTCCCCTGGGGCGTGTATGCACGACCATAACTCTTGGTTTATGTATCCCATCTTATTCCTTACTATCCTTCTTACCTTGACTTTCGACTATCCCTACTTCTTCCTCTTTTCTTATCTTTTCAATCCTCTTAAATACAGGTGTCACAAAGGGATCAAAATAATTGGACCCAAGTGGGCTGGTCTCTGTTTTTCCTTTCACCAGCAACCTGCTAACCTAACCTAACCTACAATGTGTTTTTTTAATCAGATTTGCTTATGTTGGACAATTCTCGTGTTCTTGCTTCAGTTCGAATCACAATTCATGTTCATTCATGATTTGTATAAAAAAGACCAGCATTTTTATACCACTACAGGTAGAGATGTTACTATTAATCACATGATGATTAAAAATCTATTAATACGTTGCAATAAACAATTGATTTTCCAGTATATCAATTGTTATCTTTCTATTAGTTGGTCTAGTAACAACCTTCAAAAGGACACTTTATGCCGCAAAACAATCTAAATTACTAGAGGCTTTATTTTGTTAGTACATAACACAAAGTTTAAACTTTTTGAGACAGAAACGTGATTGAAATGAAAATTCAAAATAATTTCTGAAAATCTGTTTCCGTGTAGCTCTTTACTTTTTGTAAACATTTTGAGTCGTCAATGAATACTTTGGTCATCACCACCATTTGTGTGTAAACTTCTCATTTAATACCCAAAAGTAAGAAATTAAATGTTCAATAAATGTTTAAACATAATATCTTAACATTTCGAAAGTCATTGTTCCGATTAAAAGCGTATGCCATGCTCCGAATTGAATAATGAAACTAACAAATTTATTATTTTCTAGGAGCTTATATTGAAACAACAATAAAACTCAAATTTGTTAGTACAAAATCCTGAACGAAAATTTTAATTTTATTTATAGATTTCCAAGGGAATATTTGTATTTTAATATATTTTATTTTTGATTTTAGTATATTTTATGTAAGGTACTTTTTTGGAACTGTTAGCTTCTTCTTAACGTCAAGTTATTTAGAATTGTTCTATTAATTTATTAATGTTTTTAATTGAAAATATAACTAGGCCAGCATTGCCAACAATGATGCACTGCGGCTCCCTTGCGAATGTTTTTCCTTTCCTCTCGATGTCTAATCAAATTTAAATTAAAAGTTGGTTTTAATATTAAAACCACAAACTTCTGATTTTGGTTTTACCAAACAGGTTGTCTAATAAATTCGATCACAATAAATTAAATCTCTCATAGATGTGTTTATTGTTCTACTTCTCTGTACCTTCTATAAAGTTAATTGACAAACTGTACAAAAACAGTTTCTGTTTGTATGAAAACCTAGAAGATTCTAATCCTCAAATTATTTTATAATTTGTAAATAAATACTTTAAAATTATGGAAATACTTATAAAAAGTGAATAAGTGCTTGAAATCGCTTTATTTCACATAAAAAATCTCAGGAAAAGGTGGCGAAGTTATTGGTGCATTATCAGCTGTTTCCAATATCTAGGCTGGCAACACCCAACTTAGCACAGACAAAAACAAGGTTGTATTTCATAAAACCTAGTTAAAACCAATTCAAACATGTTTTTGAGTTCGTCTTACGAAAATCATTTTGTGTAGTAAAACCATGTTGTAACAGTTGGTTTTAACATTAAAATCAATATTTATTAAAAACCTCTCAGCGTGAAAACACTATAACACTTTAAAATTTCTCCTATTTCTATAATCAATGCTGTAATCATAATACGTCCATGATTAGAATATTAATAAATATTTAACAGTTTTCAGCAAGTCAAAACTTTATTAAATTAGCAATTAAATGTAATGATTGTTTGAAATTATAATTAGAATTGATACTTTAAAACTGCTTGTACATGCAAATAACTAAGAGCAAATGGTGCTGAAAAGAAAAGCTTTAATTTTAAAAACAACACAATTTCTTCAGTAAAAACTTCAAGTTCATTCAACCTAAAAAATATTCCAATAATGTCCAAATAATAATATTTTGTTCTTAGAGGATTATCAATCACAGCCAATTAGATTGTGTATGAATTGGGCAAAAGTTCTACACAACATTTTAATTTGCTATTCGTTATGCAAATTTTTCTCTCATAATAAATAAAATGACTATTATTTAAAAAATATATAGGAGAGCTTTGCTTGATTTAGGTAAATAAAAAGTAGTCATCGACAACAACACGAAAAATACAAACACATATTGAGCCAATAATTCCCTTAATCTGCCTTTGACTGTCTGCGTGCTTGTCTGACACATAAAAATTGCCATGGAAAATATTTTACAAATTTCTAATGGCTTAACACAAAAGAGAAAAGGCTTCTCTTTCCCATATATATGTAATTTTGGCAGCATGTTACATTTCATATACAGATTCACTTTGAAGTAAGTCGATTTATTACAAAACCACTACAATTGTTTTTTTAGCAAAACAATTTTGAATGCATATTAACATGCTTCCTTGCATATGATAAAAGGAAAAATATCCAAAATTCAAAATAAATTTCTATATACTATAATGCTCGCTGACCTTGAGTTACATATTAAGACTATGCCATATTATTGAGTTATTTATCGTCCTGCAGGAGAACGAACCTTAGACACTGGGTCGAACATATATCGCCACTATTAGTCCCAAGCGGTAAGCTTTCCTATATCTATACCTTTAATACTAGAAATAATTCTTGACTATAACGGCAGAACTAATATTTCAATTACTACATTAGTGATTAAATCAATTGCGTTGTTAAAGTTCAACTATCAACGACTATTTTTAAATCAAATTTTCAATTGCCAAAATTTTAATTTCCAACCACTAAACTTTTTCAAATATTTTGAGAAAGTTTTTATATCTGCTATATAAATTAAACTATATACACATATACATATATAACTTCCAGATAAGAAGTTACTGGTTTTATCGCGTTTTCCAAAAATCGGGTTTTTACTAGATATCGACGTTTTGAGTTCCCAGGAAGCTTTCCTGACTACTCCTGAGAGGCCCTCAATATGTCTGTATGTATACAAATATAATGAATATAATGAAAAACTCCAAAATTATAATGGATCTATTAGCGTTCTCGAATAACAACATCAATCACCGCCTATCACGTGTGAATTGGCTGATACATTCGAAAGTTATAGCAGTTTCAAAATTAAAATAATACCTATTTAGCGGTTAAAATTACCAAGAAAACACGGAAAAAAATTTTATTTTTTTGCCAGTTATGCAATTCAAACTATCATAATTTCTCCGAATTTGTTCAGTTTATTTTGTCAATATATCAAAAACTATCTCATATACAAAACTTATTTTTAAAAAACTATTTTTGTTTTCTGGAAAAATGTAATATGTGGAAAGTTTCAAAATTTCAAAAATGGATTTATCAGAGAACGTAGATATGTTCTTTTGCTCCTCATTACAACTACTCTTATGATCATTTTATTGCTATAGGATTGAAAGGAACACATAAACCTGTTACAAAAACAAACAAAGTTTACTATTAAAATGAAAATCCTCTCTATTAGACCAAAGAACACTAAGTGTAACACAGATTTCAAAAACTAGACACTATCCTTACAAAAGTAGTCGGCTTGAAGAGCTTTGGTTTAATTGTCTAGCACATTTTTGCCTCCAAAAGATCCAAGTTGTTTCATTACGAATCCATAATAGTTAAATCTTTAACCATGGAAAGTAAAAAGTGTTCCATTTGCATAAAAAATAATGAAGAGTGTTCTGAGAAAAATTTAAGAAGCTGGGAAATTGCGTAAGAGAAGTCTCTGGTGTAGATTCCATATTTTCCTCCATTCTCAATACGCACCTGCTGCAAATACTTGTTTTATGCGGCCATTAAACTTTTAATAAATGTGTATGTGTATGGAAATATTTCAAATTTGTCATTATTATTTGACTTCATTATTCATAGAACCAATATTGGAATACGCTTCAAAAGCAATATTTGTTTGAGTTTTTAACAAAAACAAACTGTTAGGAATTTCCTTTAGATGCATATTTTAAAAAGTGTTCAGCTTTTATTAATTCTTAACAAAAAAGTTTTTAGACAATTATTAATCATGATTGAAAAAAGGAAGCATGAAGAAATGAGTATAGGATAAAAAAGTAGCCTTTAGAAGATCGTTTATAGCACAAGTGGGGTAAGACAACTTTTTTATTTTATACACTCATTTTTAATGATTTCTCAACCTCTTAATCGAACTCATAACTTTTCTTTGCTAGATGTTATTCATTGGTACAAGTTGTTGCTGAGTGGTATGTGCAGCATGTCTTTGTGTGACTGCTATTGGATTTTTTAAACCTGTGGGAGGTAGTTCGCAAGAAGCTAACTGATGGCCTTGCAGGGAATGAAAATACCCAGCAAACATTTGGCTTTCTATAACACACTTTCAATTAAAACTAGAAGGGTTCCATCTAAAGCGTATACCAAACGTAAACTTTCAAAAAATCCGTACACGCTAAGCTTTGCCAAAATTAAATTATAAAATAATTTCTAGTTAAATATGTAATAAAATAAATAATAAATATATTACGGCCTTGATCGTAATGAAAATTGTCCATTAATAAGAAAATAAACTAACCCATTAGTAGTACATTGGGAGCCAGATTGCTACTTTTGTAAAACCGTTGTCTTCCAATACACCACCTCTTAAAAAAATTAATATCACAGTGTGGCAACATTGTTTATAAAATACCTGGTAATACAAGACAATATTATAATGTTTAATTAAAATAGTACATACTTTTGACAGCTTTTTCAAAATGATACGTTTTCTGGTGAACAAGCACCAACACAACAGCGCCACCTATAGGCTCCAAAATAATAGTATCTCCCCAGCTGTACCGAAAATATAAAAGAAAATAAATAAGATGCACTGCTTAAGGACATTTCCCAATTGTGACCAAAATTATTAGCTGGGTTGAAAAAGAAACTGCTCCTGTCTTTAATGTATTTCAAAACAGTCGCGTATTCTACAAAATCAATTATCCTTGTTTTCTTTCACGTGCTTGAAATTAGTGAATTTTCTGCATTTGTTTCCATATATTTCCGCTGAGTTTGTACAATATATTTCGTTTTTATAAGTTTATGAACTGTATTTTATGCAGACACGTGCTGCTAGTATATAGAAGAAGTTTCCTAATATAAACGCATATATTTTTAGAAAATAATATGTATGATTAGTGGAACATTTAATTGGTAATAAAGAAAGAGAAGCAGAAACATTTATGTGTTCGTGTTGGCGTTAAATTTATTTTATCATTTTGAGTTGCTGCCGACTGATTTTTCTTTATCAAAAATGTTTAAAATTCGTAAACAACTGCTAAAACTGAGATATAGTGTAGTTTCATTCTGCTTCGAAGGACCACATAAAAACTTACGCATCGGTCATACTTTAGTTCGCTCGCAGTTAAGCAAAAAAGAAATTTCCCTATTTGCACCCGAAGTAGGAAGCAGGGGATAGTATTGAGAAGAAAGATGAGAAGATGGAGAATTTTTTTTAGTTATAGTTTTACCTCTACCTCGCCGGCTAATTTTTGCTAAAAGGCCGACGATAGAGAGTGGTGTTATTCAGCAAAAGCACCAACTGTTAAATTGTAAGAAGATTCGAATACTCTTGCCAAAGTATAACATAAGACTAATGCAAATATACATACTGATATGTCTTACCGATATGATCTATATGGAAATATATGTATAGGTATGTATGTTATATATTAAAAAAACTATTTAAAATTTTTTGATAATCGGTTATGACACTTACAAAAAAAAACTATACGGTTATACTGCGCTTTAAATATTTTTAATATTTTATATATGTATACAAAAAAAACATTTTTCAATTTATGCTTAGAATACAAAGCACAATCCAAATATATTAAAACAAACAAAAAATTGTCCCATATTAACACAAAAGCAAAGAAATACATAGCAAACAAATGTAAATTCAAAAATATATTTTTGAATATTTGTTCTTACGTATTTTGTAAATAGATATACGAGGAGGAATCAATAAATCTTTGTAAAAATAAATACAAATATAAAAAAAAACTGTAAAGTACAAAATAGGTTTAATTCACAAAAATACCAAAATTAGTAATCTATGTACCAAACAATTTTTAAATTGCGCAACCATGAAATCGTGTTTTTGATTTTTTTGGATTTTTAATACCAATTTTATTTTCCATGAACCATAAAATAGTTTTAAAACAACCACAGATATTAGTAGCCGTTTTGGTTACTATGATATACTAAACAATATTACGATTGTCCAACCCTGGAATCGAACTTTTTTATTTTTATTACCAAACTAATTCTTCCTAGAGTATAAAATAGCTTAATTCGCAAAAACCAAAATTATAAACTTTATAGTTACTTTTATTTAGCAAAAAAAAATCGATTTCCCAACCCTGGAGCGGTATTTCGGATACCACTCAATATGTCAATACCACTCTATTAGGTCCATTTCTAGTCAAACAGTTCAAGAATGGAGTCCCTAGCTCTTCTCTGGTCTTAAGAAAACCGATTTCACATTCAGAGAGACGGTTCGCTTAGTCGTCATCGCTATTTATGGGGAAATTCAACACGGAATGACTAATCTATATATACTCTTTCACTTTGCCCTGAAGGTTATGAAAATTGTGAAAAACACTGTTAAATATTAAGTAAAATAATGAAGTAAGTATTTATTTTGTAATTTAAGTATTTTATTTATTTTTCAAACTTTATTAGATTAATTGAAAGTTACTGAGTTCGGTATTTGTTCAAAGCTTGAATTCGTTGAATATAATAATTAATTTAAAAATTATTAGACTCTCCAAAAAATAATTGAAGGGTATATTCACTTTGTCATTCCGTGTGTAACGCAGCGAAATTCCCTCTTAAACACCATAAAGTATATATATTCTTGATCATTGATGCAATCCAAGCCCTTGAAATTTGGTATAACTACATACATATACACGAGTATTTTTAACGAAAACGTGTTATAATCGGTTTTATACAGTTCTGGTGTACAATTTCCTAATAAAGTTTGTATAAACAAAAAACTATTATCATATTCAACTAAGCCACCTAATAAGTGGTGACAAACAAAAATACATATGGTGATGAAAGTGTGGCGGCTTTCGAAAACAGCTGCTTTGCTCTGCTGTGTGAGTTGAATAATTAAAAACTGATGTTGACTTTCCTTTGTGCCTTGAACGGTTTATAATGTTTTCTGAATTTAAAAAAAAATGCTCGAACAATTAGCCTACTACTTGAATTTAATATAGCAAAAATACGTACATACAAAACTAGTGTTTGTTAGCCTCCGTTTACAAATATAAACGAAATTTAAAATTGTTTGAATAAAACTCGACGTTAATTACTTTAATAAAATGTTAAACAAGACATTATCATAGCTTAGATTAGCTCCAAAAGTCTATCGCTTCGCTGAGGCAATCTACTTGGGCTCGTTAGTTCGGTCTTTTTTGAGACACTCTAGAGCACAGTGACATCTTAATTATTGTCTCCCGCCACATTAAACTATTCTCTTTTCCTTCAAAGGACAATTTGGTAAGTTCCATATTTGCCACAATCTCCGTGCTGCGCAAAACTCCGACATAGAAGACGGAGCATAGTTTCGCCCTTCTTTTCATAGGCACAATTTCTGCAGTGATCAGATCCATCTGGCATGAGTCAGATACATACGGCCCCTACCGAACCTAAGATGATCGCATGATTTGCGTACTTCATTGCAGCGCAAATAAATTATATTCGATATAAATCTATTTTATTTTTCTATGATTTATATGTTGGTTTAGTTTTGTATGAGTTTCAAGGCCTACTATGCTTACGCTGTTGTGATTTCTGAAAATAGGTTGTAATATACAAATTGTGAATTCTCAGATAGTTTTCCGTATATGCATAAGATAAGAGGTTCTTAATTTTTCAAAACTGTGGTTAAAGTCTACTGATGATCTGGTAAAGCATCAATGAAATGCATATAGACATTGCTTGACCACCAACAAATAAATATCATTTAAAATAGTATTGTGACAACAATATGTCAAATAAAAATTTCATAACAGTATAAATATTATCCAATATTCTACAAGACCTCATCCATCTGCGGCTTATATTCTACTTTCACAAATTAGGTTTATAAATTATTTTATTTAGATATATATTTGTTTTTCTAAGAATTTTTTTAGGCAACCCTCGTTTAAGACATACAGTTAAGGAATGTGTGATCTTTAACATACATATTGAAAAACAAAGAAGAATAGAGAAGTAGACCTATTGAAGAAAGTTCTCTGTTTTTAAGAAATATGGGCGCCATAACGGCCGCTGTCCTTTTTCTTTTGTGATCACGCCAAATAATTTTAACTTTGGAATTTTAGAATTAGCTTATAATTCCAACAATTTTAATTTAAAGAAAATGACTTAATGACTCATCAAGCAAAAAAGCAAACAATAATATAAAGAAAGATCTTGTATATAGTGGAGAACCTAGCGACCAAATTCAAATATTTTCAAGTGGCGACATGTTCATTTTAAATACAAAATAAATGAAAATAAATATTTTAATAATAAATTTGTTTGTACACAAATTAAGGAAGTTTTTCTTTTTGGTTTTGCAGAGTATGTTTTATATCGTTTTATTAACGAAAATTGACTTTTTAATACTTACATGTGTTATTTTGTGGGCAACATTTTCGCTTTTTCTTTTTTGTTGCCACTTAAAAGAGGTCAATATGTTAAGTAGTTTTGATATAAAGATGTGTAAATCACACGACGTTCAAGTGTTTGTTGTTGGCCGAAATATGTAAAATGCAATTTTTTGCCATGTGTTTTTTGTGAAAATTTGTCTGTTATTTTAATGGATTTTTGGCTTTAAATTTTTTTATATTTTCTTTGCAAAAGATCGTTTAGGAAGGAGCTTACGAAATGGTGTCAAATATTTTAAATGCAAAATATACAAACAGAAAAGATTTATTAAAATATTACATTCATGACAGCGAAAAATGTTTATGCAAATATTTTATTCTTCAATGTCAGCGTACAAGTCTGCCAGACGCCTAATACTATGATTGTTGTGACTAACAGCGTGTGCCAAACGAAGTTAAAAACTTTTTTACACATAAATTTTCGGTGATAACAAGCACGTATGGTGCTTTTATTTGGGTACACCTTAAGGGTGTTGGTGTTACACTTTTTTTACAAACTTTTATGCACTTGGGGGTTAAAAATATTTAACAAACTCAGTCACAAAGCAGCTCTGACTCAGTCAACATCAAAGCCTCGTTAGGAACTATATGTTAGGTGCAGCTAGATCACTGATCGTTTACTCTGTTTCGAGAGTTTTGCGTCTCACTCCCACCAGTTAATTTCAACTCTTCACATAACTGTATAGATTTACACTTCTTCTGAAAAATTTTCCGTGGTTAACTACATGGCCAGTTCTTAAGTGAAGGCATAAGTCACAGTACGGATAAGCATATGTGCTAAAAACATCGCCTGCGTGACTCAGACCATATGCTCGTCGTCATCTATGAGTTGAATTCCGCCAAAGGGATTGATCTAAAAAAATTAACTAAGGCGCAACCATAGCGCCAGAAATAAGTTCACAGTCATTAAATTTTGTACAATAGATTAGTTATTTATTAAATACTTCATCGAATTTGACACTTTACAAACAATTATGAATTTAGTTAAAACGAGTTTATTTAACGAACGCGTATCCAAGACTGCCATTTCCCATGTTGGTCTTCACCTAGAAGACTTGGTAGATCACGTTGCATCGACACCTGCAAACCTGCAGCCGCTGAGCTTGCAATAATGTTTCAGATGTAATTCGAGCCTTTTTATGTTGTTACGTAATCAGGCCTGATGCTGAATTTCATTCATGTGCAGTGTCCGCACTGTTGTTAACTTGTGCACCGATACTTTCAACAAATAAATAAATAAGTAAATATTTAGGAAATTGTTATTCCGCTTCCAGAATATCGAAGAGGAAGTATATTTCGCTGTTATGAAAAAGTAATTTAAGGATACCTTTTTTCGTGAATACACACAAGCGGACCAGTAGGAAAGAGAGGAATACCTACAGCTGGAAAAATATGAGAAAACTGCACACTTAACCGAAAAACTATATAGAAACAGGGGAAAAATACTGCGAGCAAGAGAAAATAGACGGTAGCACAGAGCCAAAACCGGTACGTTTACGAACCAAACTTGGCGTGAGATGACGGAAAATCGTTCGAAGTGTTATTAAATATGTTTCCAAAAAAGCGTTTTGTTTAGCTCTTTTAATTTGCTCCAGCCCCCCTAAATTTGATTTAATGGTTTTCGAATATAATGCGAGTAATTAAATTTTAAAAAGCGGCAGCACTCGAAACACAATTTTTTATTTAAGCCTTCAGGTTTTCATATTTATGTAGAGGCCAGCACAGTTTTTCTAATTGAAAAATACCTCAAACAAAGGATTTTTTGTCATAAAGATTTTGTAATTTCTGCCTTTATTTTATGGTTATTATTATTACGCTTATTATTTGTTTTTTATTATATTTTCGCTGTCGAAACTTCTACTTGCATTTTGGGAACTCCACCGACACATATTATTTGCTTTTTGACCTTTAGTATTTGAGTAGCATGAATTTCAAACTTAAAGTTTTTCTCTTAAATGCCAACTGTGCCCGATGTAATAATACTCAAGGTAATAAAATACCAGCTGGTCTGCTTTATTATTTAAAATCAAAATGGACAAATAATTTGGTTAATAATTATGTTCATGTAGGTGTACCATTAGATGTGCATGAACATTTTTCAAAGTTAAGTTTACCCACACATTAACAATTTGTTTTGAAAACTGAAAGTTCTTCTATAATTTTTCATTATTTCTCTTTCCTTATAATTGCATAATTTCCCAGAAGCTGCAGAATTTCTAACAAATTAAAACGCATTGTACCAACCGCCCAAATGTATTGCATAATACAGAATTAACACTAGTGACGTTTGCTAAACTTTCTTCCATTAAATAACTGCAATTTGAAATTATTTTTTGCATGAAAACTCTTTTGTTAAATCAAAGTTTATTGCATAATTTTTTTCTTCTGTTGATAATAATGAGAAAGTTTTTTTGCAATGACTGTATGCTTAACCCACTTGGTCTGTTAAGTAAAAAAATTATAACAACTATTTCACATAATTTTACGTATTATAGTGATTTAATAGAAACTTACTAAGTCAATGTTGAGGTTAAAAGCTTGAATTATTTTTAGCAAAGCAGCAAAACGTTAGGAGGTTAATGTTTTCAATCGTAGTTACATTATTTCATAAGCGGTCAAGAGTTTGCTTTTCTTTTACGTTTCAAGTGGGTGGCTTTCCAAAAAACCCATCATCATATGCGCTTAGATTATGTCAGCAGATAATAAAGCCCAGAGTTCGATGTCCTAGGACAAATGATCTCGCGATGATATCTGTAATAGAAAAGGAAAGAGAGATGATAATGGAAAGGTTAGAAGCAATGTAGTGAAGAAAGGGTTGTGTTATAGAAGCAGATTCTCTTACTATATAAAATTAAGCTCTTAAGATAACATTTCAGTGAGGCCACTAATAGATTCCCTGCCAAGCACTTAAATGTGATGATCGTTCAGTTATACGGTATTCAGACATTCACCTTAATTGAGTTTTTCGCAGCAATGGCATTATTGCGCTCAATTAACCTTATAAAATTTCAATTAAGTGATTGCTCAATTAAACTTTTTTACTATAATATTGAGTAAAATTGCAAATGCAGCACTTCTAAAAAGTTTGTTTAGTGTGCAAAATACAACTCACTGAACAAAGTTCTTTAAGATTTGGTACCTAAATTGTGGAAAAAGTTATTGACATTAAATTTGGCATCAATTAGAAAATAAATAAAATGAAACAGTAAAAACAAGTTCGCAGATTTTAACTTTTAGTTGTCAGATGATAATTGCACTGAGTAAATAATTATGTCAATAAAGTGAATGTTGACTCAATTACAAATGCATGTCTGAACAACATATTAGAGGATATACCAATACACTATAGCCCAAGGTGTATTAATTGTACAAAGTGGCAGCGCAACTACAACAATAAAACAAGTAAGAATGTTATATTCGAATCTTAAATACCCTCCTAATATTTAGTAAATAAAAACTATTTTATCGTAGTCACTCCAAGAGGGGCTGTGAGGGAGACATCTTACCTTTGCCATAAAGCACTAAAAAGTCAATTTTTTGGAATTATTAGGTGTAAAATTATGAAATTTTTATTTGACATATTGTCACAATTCTATTTTAAATGGAAATTATTTGTTGCTGGTCAAGCAATGTCTATATGAATTTCATTGGTGCTTTACCAAATCATCAGTAGACTTTAACCACAATTTTGAGAAGTTGAAACCCCCTTATCTAATGCACATACTTCCGAAAACCATCTTAGAATTCACAATTTGTAAATTACAAATTATTTTCAAAAATCACAGCAGAATAAGCATAGTAGACTTTGAAACTCACACAAAACTAACCCAACAAATAAATTATATTCGATATGAAATGTGTAAATGGTTAAAATTTGAATCCATTATTTTTCTACACCTTTATACAATTAGATATCCATTGGATAACAAGAGAAATATTTATAAGGCAAAACGAAAAATAAAATCTAAATTAAACTGTTATGAAATTTTTATTTGACATTTTGTTGTCACAATTCTATTTTAAATGAAATTTATTAGTTTGTGGAATACGCTGTTCTGCATATTTATTCAAACCACCTCTATTGAATTTAAATATAATCAAAATCGAAATTTTAATATGATATACATACATTCAAAACTAAATTTAACCGATTATTCACATATGTTTGTATATTAATCGAATATTTTCAGTGATAATGTAAATTGTATTCTTGTCTGCCCATATTCAATATCGAAGGCAAATCTTATAATTTCTAAAACTATTTTAAGTAATAAATACCAGCCCCAATAAACACACAACCGCATTTCTTTTAAGGTGAAGTAATTTCACAATAATCTCAATATATTCATACAATTCCAAAACTATTTACAATTTAAAAATTCAAATCAATAGGTATGAATGAAATTTTTGCTACTTTAATTACATTGTAATAAATGTTTACTATACGCCATAAAACCGCTAGTTACTTTTTTCCATATAAAAATTAAGCAAAACTCATACACATTTACAATAAAAATTTACTACAAAAGCTTTTCATATATAAAAATTGCTTTATAAAATCACTTAATATAATAGTTTTCATTACAAACGTTTTTGTTTTAATTTATGTATCACCAGCCAACAATTAAATTATTTAAGTGTTTTTCATTTATAAAAAATTTTTTATTTTTTAAAGTTAGAAAATTTGGGAGAAATATCTCAATACAGTTTGTTCTGATGAAACAATTTGAAGTAAAACGAAATATTTGTACAATTTATTCAGCAGTTATTCAAGTTAATGTGATGAAAAGCGGGAAAGCAAATAGATATAAAATTAAAAAAAAAATTAAAATTAATAAAAAAATTTAATAAAATATTTTTTATGGTTGTACAAACACCATTGTTTACTTTTACACAATAAAATAAAACACAATTAAAAATATCAAAATGGGAAAGTGAATAACTCGAAATTAATAACTTGTTAAAAACAAAACATGTTAAGCATTCTATACCAATATTCAATGAATTAAGTAAACAACATAAACAATTTAAAGTTAATAACATTGAACTTGAAAGAGTTGCACAGTTTGTGCAAAAACTGTAAGCGAAATTTATTTTTTATTACTAGCAACATTGCAGACACCATTAAAAGATTTTTACAAATTATTTTAAGCCAGTAAATTGTTCTTGCAATCCTTATCCTTGGTTCGTTGAATTTTACACATGAAGTTTGGCACAATAAACATATACACCTTTTTCAATGTCTGTATAAAAACTCTTTTACCATTTCAATGGAAATTATATGACAAGAAGAATGGAAAGTGGTATGTCAATTTTCGCATACTCTCTCCAACGAGTCGGCCGGAATCTCACGAATAAATTCTTAAGTACTGGCTCCCAGTGCATCAACACTTGCGGCCTTGTCTCAAGTGACAGACACTAAACACGACATGTCACCCAAATCCATCTCTTCCATTTTGAAGAAAAATCATCACACGGTAGTGCTCGCCATTCACTGTAACTTTCCTTCCTCAGTTGTCTTTAAAAATTACGGTATAGTGATGCCACCAGCCCGTAATCCATACCAAACAGTGCATTTTTTGGGATACATTGGCAGTTCTTGCAATGCTTTTGGCTGCTTCTCACACCAAATACGACAATTTTGCTTGTTATGTACGCATTCAATCAGAAATGAGTTTGTTCATAAAATGTAGGAAGTGCACAAAGAACTTTCTCAACCGAGCATGAATTTTGATAATAAACTGCAAGTGTTATGAATTGTAAATCAATTAATATTTAAATTATAGACCAAACTGAACATGTTTAACAGTGACATATTACACGAAAGCAGCTGAGCTGCCAAAAACAGTGTTGCCAAAATTATTTTATTGAAACATCACCCATTACATTTTCCAAAAACGTTATCAAAAATTTGATTTTCTAAAAGTTCATTTCTGTACAGATTTATTAGCAATATTTTTTTAAACTACAATTTATTATTTATATCGAACCTCTACTTCATTCTTTCGTTAAAAGGCATGTAAAACTTTTTACAAACAAAATTTCGCCGGACAAAAATATTTTTCGAATCAATAATTATAATTATTATGCATGTAGAAATCCAAACAGCAGTAATGTTTTCAACACATTAACAATGGATGCCTTGATATTCTGGAAAAACTGTTATTCATTTCGACCATTAAATTAATTTCAAACATATTGTTCAATACAAATTTTAATGACAATCATCTGCTTTTTATAAAGTTATCATTCTAGATTTATAGCGTAACACAATTTCCATCTGATAATTGATATTTTATGGCACCATTGAACTTTGAAAAAAAAATTTAAATCGTAAAGAAAATCATTTAAAATTGTTGGCAATGAAAATTGAAGAACGTTTCAAAGGCAAAATATGCCAGGAAAAAGTTAAAGGACGGTAAAAATATGTATAAAAATTATCCATTAAAAATTAACACAAAACTTTTTTTTCAATGATACAAAACTGAAAAGAACATTTAAAGTGCGATTATTCGCAAACTAAATGAAGTAAGTAACGATGAATTCATAAAATCAATTAGCAATTTAAAGCATTTGATGAATATCTTAAATGATCTTAAGAACTTTTTGAATAGTTTTATAGATGAAATGATTAGTCGGGTTACATTACACGATAACAGTAATACGTAATCGAATAACTGTACATAATATAACGAAACAACTGTATAATATATTCAAATAATTAAAACTATTATTTCACGCTAACATGATTTTCAAACTCATAATATATTCATGTAAAATATTCGAATAATATATTCGAATAATATATTCGGATGAATTATTCGAATAACTTATTCGGATAGTACTGTCGAATATTTTACCTCAATGTCTTATAAAAAATTTACAGGCACAGAACTAATTATTATGCATACTGTTTTTCGATAAAATATTCGGCAGTCCTAGCAAAATATTGGATAGTCGGACGTACTTTTTGATTATGTATACTAAGTACATCGAATAAAAGCGCAAAACAAGATTAAAGGTTATATTTCGTAGGTACTATAGCAAAAGATTTAATTAACGATTCGAATATGTTACTCCAATAAATTATTCGTATAATATATTTGAATTCATAATATTTACTACAACTTATCAATAATATATTCGAAGAAATTAGTATATTATATTATCCGCATAAAACATTCTTAAGATAGTTTAGTAAAATAATCAAATAAATTATGCGAATAATTTATTCGAATATTATAGCCAAAAGTTTTGGCTATTTTAAATATATTAATTTAAATGAAATTTATTTGTTGATGGTTAAGCAATGTCAATATGCATTTCATTGGTGCTTTACCAAATCATCAGTAGACTTTAACCATACTTTTGAGAAGTTATAAACCTCTTAAGTTCTTCGAAAATAAAAGCTTTCATAATTCGAAGTTAACAACTTATTAGATATCTGAGACATGAATGATAAAGACAAGAATATTCAATGACAAGTATTTGAGAAGAAATTAAGTTAAAAATTAATCGAGCGATTAAGTGAAGCGATTATTCAATTAATTTAAACGATTAATAGAATTATTAAGTTTAGTAACCGAATTCATTTTAGACCAATACCATTTCTAACAAATCGAGAAACGCAATAATGCCGCAGAACAACGTTACGATCGAAAGTCACTTCAGAGGGGTTACTCTGTAATGCGATGCAAACACAAAACTGATTGCATTTGTGTGATATTTGCATTGAAATGCGAAAACAATTCCTTTCACACCGCATTGCAGAGGATCCCCCAGCTTCATAAGTCGCTACTGCTGAAAGGAAAATTTTCTTTGGAATCAATTGATATTTAATTATCAGCACTGAAAATGTTTTCGGTTAACACCAGTTGCATCACAAATTAATAGCTCAATGGCTCAAATCATGCCACTAAAGTGAATTGTATGTGGAAAACAAAAGAAAATGACGATAGTTCATGGTTTTCAAGAAACATTTCGAAGTACAAAGCAACTCCTCAATTTCTATGCGTTGTATGAATATCAAAAACAAATATATAAGTTGGTGCTTTTTGTTTGTTATGTGGTCATGCCTGCATTTCATTGGTTCTTACACTAAATCAAATAAAACAAATATATAAATTTTACACAAATTTAGTTTTACTTTCCATTTGTCGCCAACGATACGTGGTAGGGTTAAAAGTATAAAAATTTTACTATGAAAATTGCCCTCGTGCTTGTAAAACATCAAAATGGCGAATTTTAGTAGGTTATGGCTGTAAAATGGAAACGGAAAAGGAGCGAAATCTGGGAAAATTAATATAATCGTTTTTGTACTAGATAGAATATAATCGTTGACAAGTTGACACGCTCGTTTTAGATAAAACCATTGATCATAAGTTTTTGTCTAAAACTTACATCATAGACTCTTCTTTAAAACGTGGGAGTGAACGAATTCTACCCAATTCTAAATAAAACATTTTGATTGGAATTAATCACATTCGTGAATATTCTTAATATTTTAGTTTCTTTTTAATAAACTAAATTTGTGTAAGAAGTCCAAAGTGATTATTGAGGGCTTTGGCTAGATTCTATGCGCACTTGTGCTAATGCAGCGCCAGTGAAATTTCATGCTATACAACACTTCCCAAATATATTAATTTAATTAGTGAAATACAATTTTTGTGTGCTTTTTTCTAGTGGGCGTAAAACTTCTTTTAGAATTTTAAAATTTTAGGACACACAAATATATTTAGAAATAGTTTTGGAATCGTAAAAAGAAAGCATTCCAGTGTTAAATAATCATGGCAATTATTTCTTTAACAAATGCCCCATAAATATATTCACAAATATTTCTGCCGTGGGTGTGCTGTGCTGCCTTATATTATATATATTTAAAAAACTATATAAATTTAATTGGTTTTATCCCAAACATAAATATATTTTTATGCCAGAGCAGCTATCTAGCGTTCAAATTTAAAAAAGTTTTCAACTAAATATTTTAGTCTAAAAGTTAAATGGTTTTTAATGAAACAGCAGCAGCAAATATTTATTATATGTATTATTTATGTGTATAAAATATTTTCATTTGTCTCCAAAGGTCCTAAGATTATTATGAGTACAAATTTTTTACCCATTCTTTTTCTTTGGCGCCGAAATGTTTTTCTTTTCAGTATTGGCGACAGGGAAAATATCAAACAAGACTGTTAAGGACGTTGAAAAACGTTCTTTTATGACAAACAAACAACGAAGGGAATAAAATATAACTTTACCCATGATTTTGAGACAATACTATTCTTCTTCTTGGTGCACGAAACAGCCCGTAAAATTCCTTCAGTCTACTTTGGGCAAACAGTTAAGTAATCAGCTGTTCGAGAAATAAACAATAACAAAGCAAATGCATATGTTTTTCGAACACTAAAAAACAAATCTAGAAGATCGTACTTATTAACATGATTTTAAGATATTATTGTTTATAAACTGTTTATTTAATTAAAGTGTGATCTTTAGGAACTTTCGGATTTGACTTAAAAAAAAAACATAAAAATTTGACAAATGTATGAAATCTTTATTTAAGTCGACAGAACGATCTATATAATTCAATGTTTAAAGATGAATTCATGTAAATATTGACCGCCGCTACGGCTCGAACCACTGGGTTCTACTTTGGCATACTCTCTCCAACATATCGGCCGGTATCTGACCAATAAATTTTTCAATATTGGCTGCCAGTGTGACGACCGTTGCGTGCTTGTCCCTATAGACATGAGGCGTAATAAAGCCCTAAAAGCATTGTCTAAAGGCGTTAAATCGCTCGACTTAGGCGACAAAATTACCGTCCCCAAACATGAAATAAACTGATCACAGAACTTAATTGGGTCATTGTATGGCATGTGGTATCGTTCTCTTGAAACCATATGTCAGCCAAGTCCAGTTCTTTCTATTTGGGAAAAAAATTGTAATCTTCGCACGGTAGCACTCGCTATTCAAGAAGCGTTCCTGCCTTCGTCGTCTTTGAAAAATTATGCCACCGGCCCATAATCCGCACCAAACAGTGCATTTTTTGGGATGCATTAGCAGTTCCTGCAATGCTTCTGACTGCTCTGCACACATAATACGGCAATTTTGCTTGTTCACTTATTCATGCATTGAGAAATGAACGCGATGCACTTTCTTAGCCGATCATTAATTTTAATAATGAAATTCGATAATCTGCAAGCGTTGCTGGATTGTAAGTCGATTCATGTTTAAATTATAGACCAAACTGAACATGTTTAAGTAAAATCACTAAGGAGACAGTTTCTGATTTTGTTTGGTATTATATTAAGTTATAAGCCTAAGGTAAAAGAATTATCAATAAAAAACAGTTTTCTTCTTATTTTTCTTCCACGATATCTCTGGAATGTACAGTCAAGGAAATGTTATTTTCGTAAATGTTTAACATCTAACGAATCGAATTGATTTCAACTTCTCCCTTAAAACCCTTTTACATCGAAATATTAGTCAAAATAAATCCACTTGACCTAAGGAACTTCCAGTTTGGAAGTTGGTAAATTTTTTCTTATTCAGATTAAATCGATTCGATTTTACCGATTAATCAATATTTTTTAAATCTTAATCAAGACCAACACAATCTTCGATCAATTGGAAATCTTAATTAATAGCGACGAATACAGTTCCCTTTCGTTTAATATTTCCATTTCGTCTAATGTGTACTCGAGTCTGCCTAAAAGTTTCCATTCCGTTTAGTACGTTTTAACCAATTTTAGTCATTCAACAATTATGTCATGCTCTCGACTGTTTTTTAAATTTAAATTTCTTACCAAAGGGTTTGAAGACATAAAATATTACTTTGTTTTGTTATTTATTTTATAATTCTAATACTTAAATAAATATTTAATTAAAAAATTCCAAACATACCAAGCTAACTACGTAAATGAGATCAGTTGACAAAATATTCATGTACACGTACGCACACATACATATTTATATAATATTCTTAATTTGTTTATATATTGTTAGTAAAAATTTATACAAAAAATATAATAAAAGGTATTTAAGTTAAGGAAATATTCATGCACACACATATTTCCATCCACATCTATAAACAATTAATTTCATTTTAAACAGAAAATAAACGTGCAAAATTCTGTTTTAATATTTCTCTAAATAAAAGATTTGAAAATGTTTATTATCTTTGAATTGATTAAGAATAGAGATAAAAAAAAGAGAAGACGATTGCTGAATATATTTGAAAAAGATTTGTTTCTATTTCTCTTTTTGAGAGGGAAAACATCTAGCAAAAATTTAGTTTTCGAAACAAAAGCACTAGATGATGAACTGACAAATAAGCCTTATTCACAGTCTTGTGCAAATGGTCTTGCATCATTGCACTTGCAAAATAATTGCACTCTACACCAACAGAAGACTTTGAAAATGCTCTCATATACTCTCTCAATTTGCAAATCTAAGAATGAATGTAAGACCATTTGCTACACATTACTTATACATATGTATTTTTCAATATGGTATGAAAAATTCAAGCTATTGGTATTTTTACACGTTAAAACTTGGTTTTATCATACAAAATGATTTTGTTAAAACCAAAAAGAAAGTGGTTTTAAACGTTCGTTTTTGGCTGTGCTAAGTTGAGTGCTGCCAAGTTTTATATTGGAAACAGCTGGTATTGTTTATGTTAATAAAAATATATACTGACGCCTGAAATATTTTTTGTTGTTTTTTATAAATAACAGCTTGATTACCAACAAGTTATTCACTTTGTGTTAGTAGTTCCCTAATTTTGAAATATTCATTCGCAAAATGTAAAATAATTTCTATTTTAGAACGCATTGTAAAACTTTTTTTTTTTCCTCAAAGAAAACCTTCTGTTGTATAGGTTGTCGACTAATAATAATAGCCAACAAGTACAGCAACAAATTTACTCATTTCTATGAGCGATTTAACTTATTGAGCAAATTTATTATACAGCCTGTGTGTTAAAACCACAATTTCCTAAAACCAAGTTTTAACTGTCAGTGTGAAAACACTATGAACGACGTTTTGGGCCTGTCTGCAAAAACAATCATCATATTTAATCCAAATCGAGCCCACTACCGGCAGACTAATAGAATGCTAGCATAATATGCTAGCAACTGGATTACCAAAAGAGTTTGTTGATAAAAAAAAACAGCGACTGATAAAACAAAGAAACTGAACAAAAAATCAGAATGTGGACAAGTCTAGAACTTAAATTCTATTAAACGAAATAGTTATAAATTCTTTTTCTATCTCCCACACATTTGCTCTTGAACTACTCTACTAATTTTTCTCTATTTATTAAAAAAATATTTTTTTCTTAAGTTTTGTTTATTCTCAGAGATAAGCTATTTTTCATATGGAGAAAAAATTGCTAAAAACAATTAAATAACAACAATTTTGAAAAAAAGGTTATTATCACACATTTATCATCATATTTATATTACGAGTGTATTTAATTCATGTTGATAAATTATTTAAGATTTGTTGTTGTGTTTTTCTTATCATTTAATTCGTATGTAGCTACAAATTTAATCTGCCATACAATTGCATTAAATTAAACATTTAAACTTAAAACATTCTTTCGCTTTATTTGTAGTTAAAATTAAAATGAAGGCTGAAGAAAAGACTGTAATACCCAAAGTTCGCATCGCAGTGATTGGCAATGCAGATGTTGGCAAATCCGGTAAGTTGTTACAAACATTAAACTGTCAATAACAATTTGTTAATATATAAGTAAGCTGCTGTTGACAGGTTATATCAAAAACAAATGCAAAAAATTTAGCCATGGCAAGAGTATTATCGCGAAAATAAATATACGAGACAGAAACAACTCGAGCGGAAATTAAATACTTGCTTATGAATACTTTTTATCGACTATAAGACCACATGTTCACTTTGGTCTTTAATCTAGCCATCAATCAACAAGCGCACAACACTTGCAGATTATTAAGTTTTATTGTCAAAATTCATACTCGGCTTAGAAAGTGCATCACGCTCATTTTTGTTTGCTTGACCACTTATTGATGAATAAGCAAAATTGTTTGTTCACTTATTCATGAACAAGTAAAATTGCCGTATTTGCGGTGAAGAGCAGCCAAAAGCAATTGCAAGAACCCCCAGTGCATTCCGAAAAACGCACTGTTTGGTATGGATTATGGACACCCGTGACATCGTTGTTACTGTGAATGGCGAGCGCTACCGTGCAATGATTACAAATTTTTTTCCCAAAATGGAAGAGCTGGACTTGCCTGACATTTGGTCTCAGCAAGACGGTGTCACATCACACGCAGCACGTGAAACAATGGCTCTATGGAGAGGCGAGTTCGTTAAACAGTTTATTTCACGTAGGGCTATGCTAAGGCGAATGTCATGTTGAAAAGTCCTCGTGAGATACCGTAAGGGAGTGAATGGCAAAACCGGACCCAGCGTATAAACCATTTGAAGCGTAGCTGGGGTCAATATTTACATGAAATCATCTTTAAACATTGATCGTTCTGTCGACTCTAATAAAGATTTTCATACATCTGTCCAAATTTTATGTGTTTTATACCCTCCAAAAAAGAATATGGATGGTATACTCACTTTGTAATTCCGTTCGGAACGCAGCGAAATATCCATCTGAGACCCCATAAAATACATAAGTATATTCTTGATCAGTGATGAAATCTAAGACGATCTGAGTATGTCCGTCCGTCTGTCTGTGGAAATCACGATTCAGTCCAAACGAAAATAGCTAGACTCTTGAAATTTGGTATAAATACATCTTGAAAGACAGCACAGATTAAGTTCGGAGATGGCCTAAATCGGGCAAGAGGGAAAAAAGTTCCCCTAAGAAGAACTAAACCAACCTCTAAAAAACAACATAATTTTTAAAGTTTTTTTTTGTGATTTTGTTAAGCAAATGATATATTTTTATATTAAAGAAGGTCCAACGCGTTTAACTTGGAGCCATAAAATAAAATAATTGTTAAACCCCGCCCCCTTTAGTGGGCGTTATTATATGCAAAAATAGTGTAAAAATTTAACAAATTGTATTACTTAAGCCTACATCTTAAAAATAACATTTTTAAGCTTCAGTGACGAAGCTGAAACGTAACCTCTACCTGCCCTCTGCCCTACCCCCTCCTTCCCCCTTTGCCAAATTAATGACCCTACAAAAAAAATTAAATTAATTTTACATTTAATTATTCCGAACATATATTTTTGAAGTTTTATGGCAAAGGTGATATGTCTCCCCCACGGCCCTTGCCAGAGAGACCCCGACAAAATACAGTTTTTATACCTTCCAAAAAGAATTGGACACCATAATGAATGTAATAAGTGATGAAGTCTAAGACGGTTTAGCAGTGCCCATACGTTCTTTCCACAGGGTCTATTTTTGGACCCCGCCCCCTTTAGTCAGCGTTCACGTACGATATTATATAAAGCAACTCACTCCCACCAAGTTAAACATTTTAAATTTACTTATTAACTATTTGGAGGGTATTTAAGATTCGAACCGGTCGAATATAACGTTTTCACTTGTTTTTAATCAAATCGGAAAGTTCTTAAAATCACCCCGTATATTTTTCCTTTTTACAAAACTAACTAACTAGTCGACTTTGTTGTTTAAGTGTGCATTATTTGCTGCTTTTTTAATAAACGTTTGCAGTACATGAAAGAATTTCGATATATTGAATTTATTAGCAGTAATTATACTGCCATCCATAACGAACTATTTGCCATAATAGCCGCAATAACAAAAAAATTAAATTGTTGCATATTTTAGAAAAGGAAACATCAGTAACAAATACGTCACAAGAAAAGTGTAAATAAATAGCATATGCATGGCATATGTTGAGGCGTAAATTTAGAGTTTTTGTTAATTTACATTTCATCTTCGAGCTCAAAGTGTCAATTTCATGTCGCTGTCAGTTAGTTGACAATTCAATGTCCAAGAAAATTCTCCAGCTAAGTTTGTTTCCCTCTACAGAAATATTATGACAACGTTTGTTTATTTTTCAGCTTATTATTTATTGTTTTTACTTAATGCTTATTTATTTTTTCAAGATTTTTAGTTATTTTTCTTCAGTGTTTATTGCAAACGTTAATACGTCACAGATATATTTGTCACCTTTTATTTTTGTTTAAATATTATTTTAAAAATCCATTAAAATTATGAATTTCCGTACATAAAATAATCCTTAAACAAAAATAAAAAACAACACAATTAATAGTAATAATAAAAAAGAAATTAAAATGTTAAAAGAAATTAAGTGCTTGCATTGCAATTAATTTTATTAAATCAAATGCGCAGGTGACCGAAAAAAGCCTTTTAAAACATTTAATAATTTTTTAGCAATTTTAACTGAGCGAAAAGCGCGTACTTATTTTACAAATCAAATTATGATTTCAGCGACATCTAGTGACATTAAAACGAGTTAATTTTAAAAACCAGTTTACGTTATTGAGTTATAGTATTTTCACACTGAAAGTTAAAACCTGGTTTTAGCGTTAAAACCATAAACAGCTCATTTTGCCTTCGCACTGCAACTTGTGGTTTTAACATAAAAGCTGTAAAATAAATTCAAAGTAAATTAAATCGCTCATAGAAATGTGTGAATTTGTTGCTGTACTTCCTCTCTATATGTACAACACTTAATTGTCAACCTGTACAACAGAAGTTCTTGTTTTAACGAAAAAAGGAAAAGTTTTACAATGCGGTCTAAAAAATATATTATTTTACATTTTAAAATTATGGAACTACTTATACAAAATGAAGAGCTTCTTGGAAGTCATGTTGTTTCAGATATATAAAAAAAACAACAAAAAATATTTCAGGCGTCAGTATATATTCCTATTATCATAAACAATACCAGCTGTTTTCAATATACAACTTGGCAGCACTCAACTTAGCACAGCCAAAAACAGGCAAAAACAACGCTGCTTTTCACAAAGCCTACTTAAAACCAATTCGAAAATGATTTTAAGTTGGTTTTAACAAAATAACTTTGTACAGTAAAACCAGGTTTTAACAGTTGATTTTAACGTTAACACCAGAATTTATTAAAACCACTTCAGCGTGAAAGCAATCCAATGCCATTATTTTTCTAAGGAGCGGAAATAATTTGCTTTCCTTGCATTTTGCAATAAACATTCCATACAACTCTGGTAGTTGTGTTTTACAAACTCAGGCAATAAGTTTTTTTATAGATTTGAATATAATTTATTTATTTAGAAATTAATAGTTTAAAACAATTTGAAGAGGAGAAAATCGAATAGTCTTTGCTTTTATTATTAAATTTTAATTTTACCGAATTGCCTTGATATTCAATCATTATTTCACTTCTGTATGACTTGTCCTATTTGAAATTGTAAATGGAATAAAAATATTACGCGTAAGACAGGGATGGAAAACGGCTATTTTAATTTTGTACTAACTGAATAAGCAAAATGTACTTTTCACATTATGGCGGTACCATTTTTTAATATATATCAAAAACAGAAATTAAACAAAAATTCACAAGTATTTAATAAAAATTATATCCATAAATTTTATTTAAAAAAATATTTGTACATAAAATTTCTGTTATTTCAAAATTACTTAGCACATACTCACACAATTAAAGAATGTCCCACTCAGCAGAGAGGAAATTACTTTTTTGGAATAATCACTAAAATAAGTATTCTAAGACAACTCTAGACGATCAAAAACTGATTAATCAATTCGAAAATGACTCCCAACCATTCCTAGAAAGTAACGTGTCTAAAAAACAACAAACAAACTTTACAAAATAATTGAATCAGAGGAGTAAACACAGGCGCCATAATTTCCCAAAGTGATGGGATACTGCAATATAGTAAAAAGTTGAGGCAAAAATATACTTATAGTATATTGTCATAAATCTTGAAAAATATGTTACTTTTATTTTTTGATTATTTAACAAATTTCTGTGTAAATATTCCAAATAAGCACAGATTGGTTGAGATATATAAATTGTACCAAGTAAGTCGCAGAGGTACCACGGTACCAACAAGGTCGGAAATGTATCATAAAAAACGACAATTGTACCATAACGACAATTGTTTTTCATCCGTGACGTAAGACTTTCCAAAGCAGGAAATGTACCTAAGTATTTCAAATATAATCGAAAACAAATAAATAAATATCTATATTTATATTCACATATTAAACTAAACAAAGCTGATTATGAATAAAATCAAATTTGTTTATAGAAAATAATAAAACTATTTATTAGATAATTTCAAAAATCCCCACAAATGCAAAACTGGGAAAAACGTATGTGTAGCTTGAATTTGCTATAAAACAAGTTTGTTGTTTCTTGCAGTTGAAAACAGCTATGGTGATATAAAAAACCCACATCCATACAGTTTATACAATCAAAAACAACTAACTAACACCAAACTTTCCACAAACTAAACAAACACCAAATCAATTTTCCAACACACACACACGTTTTCTAAATGAACAAAACGAATCTGGCTTTAACTTTTTTAATTACTCGTAAGTTATTTTGGTCACAGTTATGTGCAGCATTATTTAATATCCTTTGGTTATGGGAAATTTCTGATGTGTTTCAGCAACAAAATAAGGATCAAGTAAAAATGTAAAACATCCTCCACACAAACTATTGCATTCATTTGGGCAGCTTTTGTTGAAGAGGAAAGCGCGGTGATAAAATAATTGGGAGAATCAATTCGGAATTGTATTCTGAAACGAAAATAGTTTTTTAGCAGACTCGTTTGTGCCCACGCTCAGCCAAACGGTTTTCATTAGCCAATTTTGCAATTTCTTTGATATTTTAAAATACCACGAAAGGTGAAGCACCACCACTTAATAATACGATCAACAATATATTCAGCGAATACTAATTGAATTTTGATACCCTGAAATGCTAGGCATATGTTTTGGTCAACTTTGATTTCAGATGCTGCTTGTCAAATTTGCATTGTTTTGCTTTGTTTTTTTCATGTGATTGTGAATATTTAACGTAAAGTGATCATTATCTTTGGTAAAAAATCTTTCAAGGGATCATTAATTTAATTCGTGTCTTTTAATTTTAAAAAAGTATGTTAATATTGAAAATGTAAATTGTATATACACCTCCGAATTTTTGAAAACTAAAATACTTCTTTGCAGTCACCTTTTGAAAACGGGAACGTTTCTTTCAAAAACCAGTGATGAGTCTAAGTTGAAGAATTGAAATTGGTGTCGACTTTCCCTTGTGCCTTGGAGTATTTATCATATCTTTTTGCATTAAAAAATACTTTTTCGAATAATCACCCTATTAATATCAATTAAATTTTAAAATTAATACATCTTGATGTACCCAAATATTTACAAACTTTTACAAGCTTCAAAAAGGTCTCCATCTTACGAGTGTTTCTGCTAGTTGAGAAAGAAGTGGACCGTGAACTTTTTAGCAAAACTGGATAAATAAAATCTATAAGCCAGCAGCCACTGTACAAGTTTAAAAATTAAAAACAATTTGTTTTCTTGGCTAAAAAGTGTGATGGTGTAGCTTAAGAATGTAACTATGTAACAGATTTTTTTGACAAGTCTGCCCGTTTATAAACATTTTCATAAAATGACTGTTTCCATGCGATCCGAGTACTATTTTCTTTCACTCCAAATGCTTTTACATCATTGCTGTAGAATAATTTATCACTTAGAAGGTTATTTTGAAGCGATCTTTTAGAATCGGTCAGACTTTTGCGTTATTTTCCTGTGATTAAATTAATTAATTAATTAATTGTGTACAATAGCCAGTAATGGCCTTTACTAGGTCTCAAACATATTTAAGATTTTTCCTTCATTAGTTGAATACAAAAAGTCCTGCTAATGTGAACAGTCTTCAATGAATTCCTGTCAAGTACTACAAAAGCATCCTCCTCCGTCTGTATTGTATCAAAAATTCATTGGCGAAATAATATAAAAAAATTCTCTCTCTCGCTCTCTCACTTCCCATCCTTCTCCACCTATACTCCAAACACTGTCTTCTTCTAATTTCCATAGTTCCGGCACAATAGGCTGCATGATTAGGCTTTATCCCTAGAGTACCGGTCCTACATAAAAAACTTCGCGCTAATTTTAACCGCTAAAAACGGTATTATATTAATTTTCAAATCGCTATAATTTTTAAACTGCTATAATTGATATAGTTATTCGATACCTATAAAAGAATCAAGAACTCTATTGGATCACATATATTATTTCGGAGTGTTTTAAAAAATTCATTTCTTTCGAAATTTTCGTTCACGATATATCATGAAATGCGTGAACCGCTTTTAACCCGGTTAGTAGCGCTCGGCGTGGTTTTTGGTTGTCAAGAGCTGATAACATTTTAGAATTGATCGTAGAAGCTGTTAAAAGAAATGTTTTTTTATATTTCCCGAAATCTACCTGTCCTGCTCGATTCCAATTCACAGGAAATCGATATTTAAAATTAAATTAATTTGAAAGGCGATTAGCTCGGTTCAAACACTAATTGATCAGATACATAATTTCAGAGTTTTCTTTAAAAAATTGCTTTTTTCGAATTTTTCGTTCAGGAAATCTCAAGCACACATCAATCGATTTGGACCTGGCTGGTAGTGTTCGACGTTTTTGATTACCAAGAGCTGCTAAGTTTTTGGAATCGATCGAAAAAGCCGTTTAAAAGTTATTCTAAAAAAATCACTTGTGAAAACAAAATTTCCAGATTTTTTTATTCCGAACCGATTCCAATTCACAGGATATCTAAGTTTGAAGGAACCCTCTGAAACGCGGCTAGTTTGGTTCAGCCGTTCAGAAGTTATAGCGGGTCACATACTTACATACACACAGGAACACACACACACACACAGCCACACTCATGCATGCAGATATACTGACAGCTTCTCAGAAGTATTCAGGAAAGCATCTTAAGAACTCAAAGCAAACATCGAGATCTGGTGAAAACTCGATTTTTTAAAAAGGGTTAAAACCAGTAACTTCCCAATTTTCTTTTTTAATTGTTAATTTTCTTAGCGGGAAGTTAAAACAAAAATATGTATAAATATATACGGATACTCACATAAATTTAATTAACAATAGCCCAATTCACAATCCTGTGCAAATGGTCTTCCATTATAGCATTTGCAAATTGAGAGAGTATTTGAGAGCATTTTCAATGTATTTTGTTGGTGTAGAGTACAAATATTTTGCTCATGCTACGATGCTAGACTACTTGCTCGAGATTGTGAACTGGGCTAATATATTGCAATAAATTATGTTGAATTATGCTCACGGCCACAAGTACAATCACCTTTAACAATTTTAGCAAAAAGAACCTTCAGAATTCAAAATTGAATCTGTTTTATTGGTTGTACGCAGATTGATTTCGATGTGTAACTATCGCCGCTGTTGTTCTTGTTCCTTAAGATTTTCTTTTAATTTCAAAGTTCAGTGGCACTTGCCCGCACTAATTTGGAAATTGTTTTTGTTTTTCTATGTTCTTGTATTTGCAAATCAATTGTCAAAATTAATTTCTTTTAATTTAGGTTGAGAGGTCGTTGTGGCCAGCATGACACTTTTTACAAAGTTTTTTACCATCTCAGGTCAAAAGCTTTTAATTTTTTGGAATAGCAGTCAAGTGACACTTGATTCATACTTGATTTTGTTGATTTATTTTAATTACTCTTTCTACATTCTTGTGGCAGCTGATTCCATTTAAACGTGCTTAATATAAATAAATGGACTAAAAGCGTAAGAAAATTGTGTGTTAACAATTGCTTCTCTCAAGGGAACGGAGACGATGTGGTAGTAACAGATATTAAGAATAAAAGAAATATCAATAATTTAAATAATTTAATATGAACAAAGAGTTGCTGAACTTTTGTTTGAATGGAACGAATTTTCAAAATCGATAACACATGGAGACTTTCGACACCGAAAGCCCGCTTCGCTTTATTGACGCTTTACATTAATATTAAAGGGGTGAGTTGTTAGCAACTTTTTTTCTGTATCTTGGATCAGCACTCAGGGGTTGACCCCTACATTTGCAGTGCATTGCGCCGGAACTAGAAAGGAGGGGGGATAGTATTGAGGGGACAGATGAAGAAAGATAGATAATTTTTTTTAGCTATTTCAACCTTTTTACTTCGCCGGCTAATTTTTGCTACAGGACCGACGAAGGAGTGTACTGTTACTCTGCTTTTTAGTACATAATAGTGTCAGTCGCTGCCAATTATGTTCAGTGACCAGTGCTATGACTTCATCATTGAAAACATGCTGGCATCAACTAACACAACCGTGCACTAGTCCTGATCAGAAGAATTCAACACAATATTTCATGACCCAGCGCGGAGTTGAACTCAGGACTCTCCGCTTCATAGTCGCGTGTTCTACTACTTCCGCCAACAGCACCCACAACCTTACTTTTTGCCAACACCGCATCAGGCAGCTCAGCAGTTTTCGTGTAACTTGTTACTGTTAAACATGTTTAGTTTGGTCTATAATTTAACCACGAATCGACTTACAATCCACAACTCTTGCAGATTATTAACTTTTATTATCAAAATCCATGCTCGGTTAAGAAGTGCATCGTGCTCGCTTCTGTTTGAATGTGTACAATGAACAATCAAAATCGCCGTATTTGATGTGAAGAACAACTAGAAGCTGCGCAGGAACCGCCAATGCATCCTGAAAATTGCACTGCTTGTGTGGATTATGAGCCGGTGGCATTATTTTTCAACGACTACGAAGGTGGGAAAGTTACTGTAAATAGTGAGCGCTACCGAGCGATGATTATAATTTGTTTTTTTGTTTTTCCTACCTTGGAAAAGCTAGAATCTATATTTTGCATAAAACGCACGGATGGTGCGTTTTTTATTTGAAAAAAGGAGTGAAATTGACCACCAATATTTGACGCGTTAATTAAAATGATATCGAAAATCATTAATATAATATCGAGTTTTTCGGATCTGCATTAGTGCGTGGTGGTATTAATTGCTGTCATCATACTTCAATGACGGCGACTTAACACCAGTCGCTGACCAATGCCGACAGCCATTGGCACTACCATGTGACCGCATACTACATCGTCAGTATTACAGCACAACTACTTCCTTTCTTCTCCACGTTTTGTAAACGCTATTCCTTTCTTACATTGTTCCGGCACAAAAGGTTTGGGCGATTGAATACCTTTTGATCATTTCCTATGGGTCCAATAATTAGTTTTATACGGAGTCGACCTAATTTGTTCGTAAAAATGAAATTTCAAATCAGTCTCTGGCCACTTCTGATTGTATTGAAATTTTAGTCTATTGAATAATAAAAATGAATAAATTAAATATTATATAGTAAACTAAACACTACATAATATCTTAAGAGTTAATGAATAAGTTTTATTTAAACAAAGCAAAAAATTTCCGTTTTGCACGCTGGTGACCTGAATAGCAGCTTCATAATTATTAAGAGTTGATGGCATTCTTAAAAAATACGCGAACATTTTAAAAAACACACTAAAATTTATTTGCAGAAATCGTTTTAAAGCATATTTTTCTTGCCATACAGTTTTTAACAAAACCGATCAGTTTGTTTTTCTGTGATTTTTTGCGTTTCAGCAAAATATACAAAATAGTTTCTATTAATTTTTTCGGTTTTTTTTACAAGCGCGTGGCTTTTATTATTTTTTAAGACTATTTGATAAATGATATTTAAAGCTGCACCCTACAGATGAAATGGCAGCATTATAAATACTTTACACAAGTCGATACTTCTTCAACAGAGTATTCTATTCTAAGCAATACTTTTGTTAACCCGGCGATCTTTAAATTTCAAGCATTCAGCATTCCAAACTTGATTTTTTTTCGATAAAAAATTAACGATCGTTAACAAATGACACAATAATTATATAATTTCAATTATAAATTGAATGAAGGAATACAATATCAGATAAATGTCCGCCTCTGTTAGCCTCAGAAATGCGAGCCCTTTTGAGCACATTTTTTGTTTGAGTTGCTCAAACGTTGCTGTTTTCTTTCATAAACCTTGCTTTTCAGATATCTCCACAAAAAGAAGTCCGGAGAAGTCATATCAGGCGGAAAGAGGTATCGCATATATAATTCCAATGTAATCCGATTAAAAGACGTTGGTTCATCGAATATTTTTCCATAATAAATTTGCCACGCGTCTACTTCACGACTGCCAGATTTGAACTGTCAAGACTAATGTTTAACAAAATGGCGGCAAAACAAAGTAGTTTACCTTCCCGGTGGACATCCTGTATATACATGCAGAAGCCTGCGTCTACGTAGTAAGTCCTGTTTCAGAATCAGGAACAATGACATGAAATTAAGTTTTATTTTGTTAAGATAACAAAAAATTTGACAATGACGTGCAGCTTTAATTAATCTTCCTGTTCACATATACAGAATTTAGTCAATTCAATTAACGTATGAGAACTGAAAGCAAAAATTTTTCAAGCCTCAAGTTCAAATCTGTGATCTTTTCAATTTTAATTTTTTATATTCTAATTAATAATAAATTTAATGACATTAATTTAACTTCAACATGGCTTTTGTTTATGGTTTTTTACTTTTTCTACATTTTAGGTGCCAAGTCTCGACTAACTTTGTTCAGTGAGTGGCGTTTAGCTCACTAAAGATACCTTTTAGCAAGTGTAATGTAATTAAGTGTAAATTCAGCAATCAATTAATTAAAATTTTATATGGTTAATTGAGCTCATTAATTGTTTAATTAAGGTGTATATCTGAGCATCGTATAAGCCAGCACAATATATAATATTTCATATTTGTTGGCAGCGTAAATAAAGAATCAGGTTGGCGTCTCCAATCAGGATCAAAACATTACATTAATTATTTATATATTTATGACACAGGTTTCCAGCGACTGGACTTGTAACAATATAGTTCGTGTAGTTAAAAATTTCGTAGAAGTAATTATTATTCTTCTCCCTTGCACAGCCTTTGCAAAATTTGTATACTATTAGAATGAAGATTTGGAAGCAAAATCTTCACATTCAACGCAATTGATCAAGCTATATGAACGGAAACTTATGGAAGTCTATATTTCTCGTTACTCAGGCAATTTAAGCTGCGCTATTTTTTAAAAGTTGTTCGACTATCTTTGTTCCTAAGCGTGAGCGTAGCAACTACGGATTAAACAACAAAACAAACCATTAGATCAAATCCAGTCAGAACCGGTTCTAAAAAGTGAATTTTGCGTTTAATTGAATATCGCAATTATCGCATTGCAGGATACTCTTTGAATATCATAACAATTTAGAAAATCTTTGGCGAAAATATTTGAAATATTTTGTTGCTGCACATAAATTTTTAAATGTTTAAATTACACCTGCTGTGCGTTCGTTTTGAGTGCGTGTACTTTGCTATTTTTTATTCCATTTAATACATCTGAAAATGAGTTCACATTTTTTAGTTGATTTTTTCCTTGAGCTTAATATACAAGTACACGCACACATACATACATATTATCAAGCACATGATCGTGTATACCTCGCTGCAGCCTGATTTTGCTCTTCTTCAGTTTAGAAAAAAGAGCGAGTTCTCTCTTTTTCTTTTGTCAAATTGTCTTGTTTTTTGTTAGTTTATTTTTAGCCGCTGCATTTCTATGCCCTTCACCAACAATGGTAAAGGGTATATCGATGGCCATGTGGCCAGTGGAAAGGCCCTAACTCAAATAATTGTAATTTTGCAGGAGAAGGAAAACAACATGACAGAAACTGTAATTATCGTTTGCTTGTAAAATTGTTATTTTTGTGACGATGCTTATTTGTGTGAAATGTATTGAAATCACTGAAAAAGTCAGCTCCGTAAAAATACGAGTTAGGGCGTTTCTATTTGTGACTTTCGAATTGCTCAATGCGAGCCTCAGTCCCGCCAAAGACCTTGGATGTTTGTGACGATTTCAAATAGCACAATGGGACCTATCAGGACTCAAGTGGGCTGGATTGGTTAATCAAAACTGGCAGTTTGTACAACCTAATGCACGACCCAATGAATTTTATATATTCTGTTTCCTTATGAATAGGGAAGTCGAATAAGCGATGTCCGTCTGTCTGTACGTGAAATCGGTTTTCCATAGCGCGCAAAATAGTCTTACATTGATACTAAAACTGATTTTTTTTATTTTTTTTCATATATTGCTAATCAAACCTATTTTATACTTCTGGAAGAATTAAATTAGTATTTAAAAACCAAGCAAAATCTAAAATAACAGAAAAGTCAAAATGACTGCAAGGTTCTAGCACACATAAGCTTTCATAAAAAGCTCGAAAGCTGTAAACATCGCCTGTATTGCATGAAATCTGGCTTAAAATTGCTTTCTCAAACATGAACAGCGTTTGCTAACAAAAAAGCGTATACGTGCATTTCCGAGCAAATAAACAAATTGATGTAATGCCGTGACTGACTATTTTACACAATTTTACGATTCATGAACAGGAACATTTTGCTAAAGTCAACAATGATGCCAAAACATCTGGATTGACAAAAAAATACTACTCTGGTCGCATGGAAACTGTGATTTTATGAAACTTGTTCTAAACATTTTCAAATCGGACAGACTTGTCCAAAAATCTGTTACATTTTTAGGCCACACTATCACAATCTTTTAGCACACATGACATATTTGGCAAATCGCGCGATTGTGTGTGGGTAGTCAGTAACGACCTAAAGAGGCATTTTGTCTAAAGCAGTCAAGGACTACCGATTATTGATAAAATGTTGACAATTTGAAATAACTGATCGTCCGGTCGGAAAAATACGACAACTTGGCATTTAGATGTGTGAGACTCTTTCATCAAATTAGGGCAACTATATTTCCTAATATTTTGTATTATTTGTTATACACCACAGTTTAGGAGAACCGCAAGATTCACTTGATCTCTCTCCCGGGCAATAAAAAAGTTATTCAGCAGCGAAAATGCATAGAAGTAAGACGGTAATGCGCACCATCTCATATACTAAACTAGTATACATTTGCAATTACATTGCCGCACTGGCTCGAACAGGCTTCCTGTTCATGAAAAAAAAAACTTCATGAAATGTTTACGAAGAAGTTTTATCACGTGTGGAAGGAACATCTGCATACACAAACACGTTCTCTCCATTTTATAGAAATACTATTACATATAGGAAATACTATACGAGAAGTGTGAAAATGAAGTTAACACACATTAAATAAAAACTGTCAACACATGCAGTCATAAGAGGTGCTAAGCAAAAATACTCAGAATGGTGAAAGTGAGGCGAGTTTCGAAAACAGGTGTTCTGCTCTGCTGTGTAGGTTCGACAAATACATTGATGTTGACTTTACCTTGTGTATTGGAATATTTATCATGCCCTTCTGAATTTAACGCATTACAACTACCAATTGAATTTAATATTTGTCTGACAACTTTAGTTGAGCTTTTGAAAATTCTCCATGAAGCTTCGGCAAATGTGCAACGTTTGATTAAAATTTATAAATAAATTAAATAAATATAATTCGTAGAATGCCACATGTTACGCTTGTTGCCATAATGATTGCATTTTCCTGCATAAATAATTTAAAACATAAAAACTGCACATCTTGCTTCTCTGAAATGAAATGATATTTATGTTCTGTTCAATATTTTATTTAATTTTCTTTCATATTTGTTTCCAATCATTACAGCACTCACAGTACGTTATCTGACGGGTCGTTTTATAGGTGAATACCGTTCAAATACAGATTTATTGTACAACAAAACAGTAACATTGGAGACAGGACTGACGGAAGTTGAAATTGTTGATGTTTATGCCGGAAGTGCTGACGGTGACGAGCGTGAAAATGAATTTCCCATGGAACAAGTAAGTTAAAGTAGCATAAAACCAATGACAAACACAAAAGTCATGTCTAATGATTGTTCCCATTTATTTTATTCATCTTTTTTTTTTTTTGCCCACCGAGGATGCGAGTATTTAATTATTCCAATAAAAGAAACTCGTTTATTTTATTTGCTTTCGTGTATTCGATTAGCGCTGAAAATGAGAACAGGAAATTATTTGCCTCCTTTTCGTATCTGATGTAAATATCTTACAGCTGCATTCTATTTGGAAATCTTTAAAAGGTTTTTGACCTTGAATTGTTTCTTTATTTTATTTATAGGTGAAAATAGTATTTTTTTTTTTTTCTTTGCAAAAGAATTTTTCTGTTGAGTTCACTGATCCTTGAATTGAGTGTTTATTTTCTTATTTCTTGATGTTTCTTAAATATTTGTATTGAATACACATTAACATACGAGCATTTACATTGTATATAGATTCAGCTTATTTTACGAATCTCTTTCAGACCTCTAGCGCCACTAGTCTATGACAGCTACACACTTGTTCTTCATAACATTTCATCGAAATTCATTTTTATTGGCAATTTTACCTAAATTATTTTTTTTAATAGTTACGTAATGTGAAAAGAAAAATTCTTTGTATATGAAACATTTTCATGGTATTAAGTTTAAATTGAATTTAAATATGAAATGAACAATAGATGATTTCTATTCGAGCAAAAATTAAATTAATATAAAAAGCTTTTCTCTTTTTAATGCTTCTTTCTTATTTCTTGTTAACAGGTCTTATGGTCGGATGCCTGCATGATTGTCTACAACATCACAGAACGCAGCAGCTTTGAATATGCCGCCACATGTTTGGCCAAATTTAAATCACTGCAGAATGCACCCACAGCGTATTTGGTGGGGAATAAGGCCGATTTGGATCATTTAAGAAAGGTATGTTGCAGAAGCATCCCAATTAAAATGTTTCTTTTCTTTTATATCACACATACATAACTACCCTTCCACACGTGCAATAAGTTTGGCAATTTTTGACGTGGCAACTGCAAAAATCGATTGTGGACTGTGTGAATATGTGTTTAAATACTCGTAACAAATGTTAAAATACATATCTGAGCACTATTTAACATATGCTGTCAAATTCAGTTGTCATTTACTGGCAAACAGCACTCTCTATAAAAGGAATAGTTATTCCTTTTTGGACTTTCTTTTAGAAATAATAAAATATTAATAGAAAGTAAGTTCTACAATTTTATACTTTGATATGAAATATATTATCCAACCTTCTTTGACGAAATAAACAATTTTATGTTTTAAGATTTGAACGTTTTCGCTACTAATAGATACAAGCAAGGACATTGGCAATCGACTTCATGCTTATAGTACGTTACCACTCTGAGCAAATTAAGTTGATTTCCGGAAATTATTTCGAAGCGTTTCCATTATACTGTAAGTCATTTTGTTTTCGAATTTTCGAAATCAATTTGATCTGTTTGTTTACTTTTTAAGATAAGAAAAACGCAAAATTTTGTTCAATGTTAACTTAAAATGGCGAACTAAAAAGAAAAGCTAAGAATATGCAAAATAAAAATGAGTTTTTTGTAAATTATATTCAACAGATAAAGTCAGGGCCATTTTATTCGTACTTAAATGTCACTTTTCGGATTTGTAACTCACCAATAATGAAGGCCCCAAGGCTTCATTTGTAAGAAGAGCAGCCGTGCAGTGTTGCACAGACAAATTTCGACTTAATTTAAAACAAATTAAGTCATTTGAGATAATTTGGTGATATGAAAAATTTATGGGAAATCATGTCGCAAATTACTTAATTTGGGCAAATGAAATGATTTGGCGCAAATCACGTATGTATATGGAAACGTATGTACTATTATGCCGCCATTATTGCTTGCATCAAGACACGAAATATTGCTCGCGTGGTCGTAGGGTACATGTGTAGTTTCAGTATAGGAATTTTTTTCTTTTCTGTTTGAGTTGGAGACAACTAATATTAAACAAATATACAGATATTACTGTAATATTCGATACACTTTTTTAAAATTAAACTTCAGTTATTGATGTTTTTTATTTAAGCAAATATTTTTTTCAATTCAAGAGCAAATTCTTTTATGCATTTCTTTTATATAAAGGAAAAACTGACAATAAAAGAGTAAAAACGTTATATTCAACCGGGTCGAATCTTAAATACCCTTCAAGTAAATAAAAACTGTATTTTTATTCCTATTAAAATTTACATTTTATGGTATTTGGCTTAAGTACACAAGAACATAATTTATTTTAATACGGTCGTTTCCAATGTGTTGGCAGGAGCGTGGCTGAGACACGTATCCGTCAGCATAAAAACTTACGCATTAATATTATATATCACTGTGCAAATAAAGGACCGAGATAAGTTAAAAATTTTTAACCTGCTGGCTCACAGTTCCTTTGAGACAATTTTAAAACTCTATACGGGGACACTCCGAGAAAAGCCGGGAGGGAGACATCTCACCTAAATCGTAAAAACATAGAAACTAAATTTCGGGGTTAGTTTAGTGTAGAAAAAAGTTTTTTTTATAAGATCATTTAGGGGCAAAGCGGGGTGGAGGGCCAGGGCAGGCTAAAATCAGAGAACATATTACCTTCGTTGTAAAAGCTTATAAATTAAACTCTTAAGGCTTAAGAAATACAATTTCTTAAATATTTACACTATTTTTTCATACCCGTCTGTCCGTCTGTCTGTACGTGGGTTTTCTCAAGCCCCCAGAAGAGCTAGAGACTTCCTTCTTGGACCGTTGGATTGGAAATGAACTTAAACGGAGTGCTATTGAAATTCAGAAAGATTCGAAGTATGGTTCCAGAGCTGGGAAGCATTGCGTATTTCTCGACGCAAAATTTATACCAAAAATCAATTTTTTTTTTTAATGTTTGTAAATTAAACCTATTTCGTGCTTTGGGGAGCCTCAATGGTCTATTAAAAACTAAAAAAAAATAAAAATTTTCTTCCAGGGATGGGAAATTAAAATTTTTTTTCGACCCATTCCGTATTTTGTAGTACATGTAGTAACTAAAATTGTTAACAATTTTAAGTTTTTCTTTAACAAATCCTTTTTATACGTCATGAAGATTTGCATTGGCCAAAAAAAGTTGTAAATTCAAATTTTGCTTCCAGGGGTGGGAAATTGAATTTTGTTTATACGTGAAAGTAATCAAACAGGCAACTGATGTTGTTTATTTTGCTAACTAAAACTGTTTTATATTTTAGGAAGAACAAAATGGCAACAATTAAAAAACAAATCAAAATTTCGAATCCAGGGATGGACATCTGCAATATGTAATAGTATATGAAAGTGACCAAAATGGTTAAAAATTTGAAATTTTTCTTAAAAAAAATTTCTTTATACCTCATGAAGCGTTGCACTGATAAAAAACAAAAAAATTAAAATTTCGCTTCCAGGGTTGGGAAAAAGAAAGTTTTTTTTTGGTACATGCAATATTTTGTAGTACATGTAATAACCAAAATGGTTACAAAATTTTAGTTTTTCTTAAACAAAACTACTTTATACCTCATAAAGATTTGCTTTGATAAAAAAAATTTAAAAAATTAAAATTTCGCTTCCAGGGTTTGGAAATTGACATTTTTTTATACATAAAAGTAACCAAAAAGGAAATTGACGTTGTTTTTTTTTTTTTTGCTAACTAAAACTATTTTATATTTTACGAAGAACAAAATTGGCATCAAAAATTTCCAAAAAAATCAAAATTTCGTATCCAGGGTTGGACAAGTGCAATATTTTATAGTTCATGAAGGTGACCAAAATGGTTGAAAATTGTAAATTTTTCTTAAATAATACTACTTTATACCTCATGAAGAGTTGCATTGGTAAAAAAAAACAAAAAAAAAGTTAAAATTTCACTTCCAGGGTTGGGAAATTTAAAGTTTTTTTGGTACATGCAATATATTGTAGTACATGGAAGTGACCAAAATGGTTGCAAATTGAAGAAGACTGGGATTGGTAAAAAAAAAATTATAATTTTGCTTCCAGGAATGGGAAATTGAAATATTTTTTATACATAAAAGTAACCAAAAAGGCAACTAACGTCGGTTTTTTTACTAATTAAAACTATTTTTTAGTTCAGGAAAAACAAAATTGGTATCAAAAATTAAAAAAAATCAAAATTTAGATTGCAGAGTTGGATAACTGCAATATTTTGTAGTACATGAAAGTGACCAAATTGGTTAAAAATTTTAAGGTTTTCTTAAATAAAACTATTTCATGCCTCATTAAGAGTTGCATTGGTAAAAAAATTTAAATTTCGTTTCCAGGGAAATTGAAATATACAAAAGTAACCAAATAGGCAATTGACATTGATGTTTTTGCTAATTAAAACTATTTTATATTTCAGGAAGAACAAAATTGGTATTAATATCTTACAAAATCAAAATTTCGACTCCAGGGTTGAACAAATAATATATTTTATGCAACATGAAAGTGAAAAGTTTATACATTTTAATTTTTTTTGTCAAGTAAAACTATGTTATATCTTTTAACATATTTCTGTTTAGAAAGAAAGAAGAAGAATACCTGTGAAGGGTATTTAAGATTCGGCACAGCCGAATATAGCACTTTTACTTGTTGATATTTTATAGATGCAACAAAAAGTTTCTTGGCGACAAGATTAGATTCCATAACGAATTGAAAAGGATTTGTATGAACAATGAAAAAAGATTTGATAAAGAGGCATGAGTATGAGATTTAAACGTGATGGAAGATTTATTTAGGAAACTGGCACAAACTCAGTCAAATAGTCACATTTGATGCCAAATGTTTTGAATTTCAAGAGTAATTGATCTGTTACTATTTGCGTTTAAATGAAATTTTAAAGCTGAAGCTCAATAAAAACTCGAAAATGTATGAACTTATTTTATGCGAACTGAAAAGGGTCTTCCAACAGGGTCTTCGAACTTTGGCAATTGATAACCGTCATCTTGTTAAAGCAACCTGTTTTGCACTATAGATGAATATAGAATTAAGCATCACGTGCAAATAATAAAATTGTTTTATCAAAATGGATGTTCTGTTCTGTTTCTGGTTGAAGGGGTACGTGACCAAACAAAATTTTGTATAAATGTGACTGAATTTCAGTGACTTTCCTCTTTTAATGCAACACTGTGTGGAGGGTTGCTGCCATAGACCTGTGATTTCAAATAACCTCACAAAAAGAGGTAATGGTGTTAAATCGCCCGATTCAAGGCTCCAATTTCGATCACCGAAATGAGAGAGCAAACGACCTGGAAATGTCTCATCCAGTAACTCAATTGTTTTACGGGCTGGTTGAAACCACATATTGGCCACATCAATTTCATTCAAATTTAAAAAGTGTGATCCAATTATGTCTTCAGTTCGAAATTCCCATCAAACTGTGACACCTTGTGGAGGCATTTGTTTTCCGGTAATCACATGTGGGCTTTTAGAACCTCAAAAGCAGCCATTTTGGCATTTATCAAAGCCATCAAGGTCAAAATGTGCTTCACCGCTTACGGTGCTTTTCCTCGATAAATCATTATCCGTTTGCTGTTGCTCAATAATCCGTTCAACGAATTTTATTAGCATGGAGGCACAGAAATTCGTCACTCCTGTCCATGACTCAATTGTCACCGAGACTCATACTCGCTGCTTCGGTATTCACATTTGAACGGCTTGTTTTTGAACGATCTGTGCTACCTGAATTTTTTAATTAATTTCTCCAAAGTTGACGAAGTTAAAACACCATTTCGATCATATTTTGTATGAAAATTTCGAACTGCAGCCGCCAAACATTCCTTATTTTTGAAATATTGTTGTTCTATGGTGCAACTCCATGCCGAATTGATTTTTTTAGGGTTGCCCTCACTTTACGGCACAAACGGCGGCAAATTCAAATAAATAGTGTCTTAACTTTGCAGATATTTTTAGTTCTAATTAAAATAAAGCTTTTCATTAAAATTGATTCACATATAATTTATAACGAACTGTGGGGATTTCGGAGAAATAGCTAGTGTGAATATGGAAAGTAGAAAGAAGTGGGAGATGTGGTTGCATGGTAGAAGTGTCGTTATAAAAAAAAACTTTTTTTTTTACTCTTTTATGAAATATGAAGAAAATAGTATAAAACTTATCAATTATTTAATGTCTTGTGGTCAATGAGACTAAAATAAAAATATATTTATTTGACTTTACGAAAAATTCGTTGATGCATATAAAAAAAAATTATGTTTAACAATACAAATCGTTTGTCAAATGAACGAATTTAGGTCATGGCGATAATACTGGCCGAATAAATATTTCAAATTCTTTAGCTATTTAATTCAATAGATGAGTATCACACATCTTTTTCGTCTATTTAGAGGATTATTTTAAGTTAGTACGTATAGACGTACATACGTCTGTAATTTACCTCGCATATTAAATTTTGTGATGTTTTTAAATTTTTGAGCATAAAATACATATACGAATATATGGCCGTCATGTTGACAGCCACTTGTCTTTTATTCGGCCGTTTTAAATATTGATAGATGCGAGGGCAGTCCCAGATCATACTTTCGGAAAATTGATTATAATTTCCTCTGTATGGTTTTAAGTCGTAAAGTCTCTTTTGTAAATAAAAAATTATCCATAAAGTATGCATGTATGTTCTATGTATATACTTTACTTGCTAGTTCTTATAACAATTTATAGAATTTATAAAAAAAATTTAATATTTATTTATTGTTATCATACATGGAGGTATGGCACGAAGTTTTGATTGAAATCAGCATTGCACTGCCACTCAATAAAATTTTAAAATATATTTGGGGTATTCACACTGTGTGCTATTTTGTCATAAAGTCATAATATTTTGGACCAATTTAAAAAGCTGTTGTTGTGCTCATTCCAAGGCAGCAGGTGTTTTAGTTTATACATACAAATTCAGTCGCACAGCAGCTCCGAGTCAGTCAACATCAAGCCTCGTTGGCAATTATTTTTTATTTGATTGTTTACTCTCTTTCGAGAGTTTTGCGTCTCACTCGCACTAGTTAATTTCGACACCTCAGATAACTGTATAGATTTACAGTTTTTCTGAGGAATTTTCAGTGGTTAACTGCTTTGTTACTTCCTATGTGAAGGCATAGGTCGTGTACAGTTAGTCACAGTAACGGAAAAAATACGGGTTAATAACATCGCCGACATATGGTCTAGTCACTTCGTCGGCATCTGTGCACCAATACTTTGCAAATTTACTTTGTAAAGTATTCTACGAATAATAATATTTAGACGGAAACCCTGACTTTTGGTTTCTTATATATGGAATCCAAAAAAAATACATACAAATTCATTTAGATATTCTTGTGCACCAGAAGTCAAATTTAATAATTTTAAATAGAAATGGAGTTTTTAGACCTTTAATTGTATTAATTTTCTTCTGCTTTGATAACGGCGAATTACAAATGTGTTGTCATCTTAACAGTTGATCGATGTTTGAAATAGAATACTAAGTTATGACGGGTTGTTCACACTAGTCACATTTTTCGTGCTATTATTTTATGACTTTATGACTACAGTGTGAATGCTTATAATTTTGTGAAATTGCCAGTAATCAAATAAAAATATTGTCTAACAAGTAGATTGGTAATACATTTGATATTAGTGCCTTCAATATTCGGATAGAATTAGTCCGCACACACAATGGAACGCAATATTTTGTAGTGGCAACGTTTCCTTTTCGATATTTTTCGTTGTATGGCATTACTGTGCAAAATTTAGTATGATTGTTTCAAAAACTTGGCAGCACTGCAGCAACAAAAATAAATCGACTACCTGTTGACATATGTATGGGAAAGATAGTATAAGTATATAATATATACATATATAATAACAAAATTATTTATTTAGACTCAAGCTCAAATCTGCAACCAGCAAAATAATTTTGTAAGAATTTTTATCAAATTCAAACCATTTTGTTAAGAGTGAAATAAAATATTTTTATAATCATCAGACTAGCAGAACGGATCAGAACTGATTTCGAGACCTTGCGCTAGATCCCAATACTATTATTCTTCTTATACGAAACAGTCCGTACATTTTCTTCGGGCTAGTTTGAGCACGTAATAAGCAGCTGCTCGAGAAATAAACAATAACAAAGAAAAATAAGTTTTGCGAACACTAAAAATATTGTGGAAGCAGTGCTGCCACCTAATATTTCCCTCCCGCCAAAAAAAAACTTAAGGCTCTTTAGATTTAACCTATTTTGAGAATAAAACAAATGTAAATGCTTAAGCGGCCCACCCACTTGCAATATAACTGTGCAATTTTTCGTATTGTACAATCATATCGCCAATGTGTATGTCATATTCAAAGGTGGCACAATATATTGGCAGAAATCAAATGACTTTTGCTTTTTATTGTACAAATCAAAAGAAGTGCAATATACTGTGAAATGTGTTGCCAACATTGCCAACACATTTCACAGTTATGTTATAGGTTATGTTTACCTTTTATTGTAAGAAAGTTGTGCCATATTTTATTTGAAACTATTACGCCACTTATTGAATAATAGTGGCCAAAATGCAAATAATATGGCAAATAACACATACAATAATATTGTATAATGGATGGGCCGCTTTAGATAATTAAATTTCAATCAAACTTCTATATAAATATATGTATTTGTATATTCAAAATTTTTCTCAAATTCCGCCAGAAAATTTATGGTTTTTTTTATTTAAGAAAAGATTCAAAAATATAAAATTATTACGTACTCCCATTGTATATATTTCAGAGCTGTAATTGAATGATGTTATTCATCATGAATTATAAAAATTGAGTTCTTTTATTTTTGTGAAAATTTGAATGGAATTAAATTTTGAATGCATACAAAAACGAACTAAAAATATGAATTCATTCATTTTCCAAAGTAAAAAACTTAATTAAAATATTAATGAATTCATTATGAACAAAACATTTTGAATGCATTCAATTCGGTACAAAAATGAATTGAATTAACATTTAACTTAACTCTTTAACGGTTTAGAAGAGGAATTACAATCATTTTGGTTCATTCTTATTTTATTTTTTAGAACGTTTGATAATTAATATTATATTACTCAAAACTAAATTTTTGGAATTATGAAAAATGGAAATGAAAAATGAGGCAAAAAATTATGTTTGCTTAAATTTGTATTTAAGTTTTTCATCGAACAGATTTTTGGATCAAAAAAGATTCAAAGATATAAAAAATATTGAAAGAATTTCAATTTAAAGAATATTTATTAATAATTACATTATAGCATTGAATAATTATATTATAGCATTTTAAATTTTTTTTTTCCTTTCTTTAAAACATATTTTGAATATTTGATAATGTTATAAATTTATTTTATATACCTTGCCAACTGGCCTCAAAAGTGTCCCTATGGACGCTGAAGCAACAACCATTTTTTGTAATAATCTAATATTTGAAAAGAAATATGAAAAAAAAATTGTATACACTGCAAAAAGATGAAAATTGCGATCTTCGTTCTAAAACAGCAATTGAATGAAAAAAATGAATTGCAATTCACCCTATAAACCCTTAATGAATTCATTCAAATTTCAATTCAATTCATTATTTTGATAAAATGAATGCAATCAAAAATTTTTATATCGTAATGAATTGATTAATTTTTAATTCAATTCATATATTTTGGAAAGGAATTAATTCAAAACTTTTTACTTTTATTTTGAATTCAACAAAATATTAATTCAATTCATATTTCTGGTAAAATGAATTAATTCAAATAATTTAAAAAGCTCCTTGAGTGATTCACAGAATCATTCAAAAAAGAATCATTCGTTCACAGGTTTGATATATTTATATAGGTTTTGTTTTAATTTGGAAGAGTTTTTTATTCAAACGAAGTTTTATAAACATTAAAATCAAGTTTGTTCAAAAGCATGAAGAGATGCCAATTTTATACATGTATCGTAATTAAAAAGATATTCAGATAAGAAATTTTTCTTTATACTCAAGTTCAAATGCAATTCTCTTGCTAATTTGATGATTATAAAAATATTTTATAACTAAATCCAATTTATTTGTTGGTGGTCAAGATTTTTGAAAATAATTTGTAATTTACAAATTGTGAATTCTCAGATGGTTTTCAGAAGTATGTGCATAAGATAAGAGGTTTTTTGACTTTTCAAAACTGTGGTTAAAGTCTACTGATGATTTGGTAAAGCACCAATGAAATGCACATAGACATTGCTTGACCACCACCAAATACATTTCATTTACCTATAAAATAGAATTGTGACAACAATATGTCAAATAAAAATTTCATAAAAATATTTTAAATATTCTACTACTAAAATAATTTGAATTTAACAAAAATCCAATGGATTTCTGATTGTATAAAAATTGTGTAGAAAAAGTTTCAAAGCCTACTATTCTTATTCTGTCGTTATTTTTGAAAATAATTTGTAATTTACAAGTTGTGAATTATCAAATGGTTTTCGGAAGTATATGCATAAGATGAGAGGTTTTTAACTTTTCAAAGCTGTGGTTAAAGTCTACTGACGATTTGGTAAAGCACCAATGAAATGCATATAGACATTGCTTAACCACCAAGAAATAAATTTCATTTAAAAATTCTTAAAAAAAAAATTTGCAGATTTTAACTTGAGTCTTAATAAAATATACCTATCTTAACAATAAAATTAATAAGTTTGAAAAATGAAAATTGTTATTTAGATTTAACGAAAAGAGGATGCACGTCATTGTTAACTAAAGTAAAATTTCAATTAAATAGACACCCTACAAAAAATAAATGACTGAAACAAATACACATGCAACATTTTAACCAACACTCTTAAATATATGACTGACATTTGTTGAATTTTTGACAATACTTTCAGTTTTTAATTTTAGTTTTTAATTCGAATTTGTTTATTTTATGTCCGTGCAAAATATGGTGCAAATAAAATAAGAAATCAATCCCATATGTATAATAGGACATCGATCCGTTCAAGTCTCCGGGACCAGATGGAATAATTCCAGCGGATCTACAGAGAAATGCGGACATTGTCCTACCTTGGCTCACGGTAATTTACAGTGAATGCCTTAGGAGGGCTTATATATCTATATTTTGGCGTACGTGCAAGGTTGTCTTTATCCCGAAGGGGGGTAAGACGTCACACACTAAGCCTAAAGACTTCAGACCGATAAGTCTTACTTCTTTTTTACTCAAAACTTTAGAAAGAGTAATTGATATTCATCTGAGAATGACCATTCCGAATGAGCTTCTCTCCAAATCACAGCACGCCTACACTAAAGGCAAATCTGTGGAAACGGCACTACATTCTCTAGTGGGCCACATAGAAAAATCTCTTGAGTATAGGGAATTTACTATGGGGGCTTTTCTGGACATAGAGGGTGCTTTCAACTATGTCAACCCCGATTCCATCATCAATGGGATGGCAGCGGTAGGGATTGATGACAATTTATGCCGGTTTGTTAGAAACTTACTAACTTTCAGGGTAGTCAGGGCCTCGATTGGGGATGTCACTGAGTATAGGGCAGTCTATCGGGGCACTCCACAGGGAGGTGTTCTGTCACCTCTGTTGTGGAACCTGACCATTAATTCGCTTTTGCTAAGTCTAGAACGCAGACAGATTATGACTGTCGCGTACGCGGATGACGTAGCGGTGGCGATATCGGGTAAGCACTTGGATACCATATCTGAGTGTATGGAGTCTGCGCTGGCTCTGCTGAGTAGGTGGAGTGTCAGCTGTGGGCTCGGCATCAACCCAGCCAAGACTGAGTTGGTGCTCTTCACTAGGAGGTACAAGACCGATAGCTTTATACACCCAAAGCTTAACGGCACCTCCTTGAAACTATCTAAAACCGCCAAGTACCTGGGTGTGATTCTGGATAGTAAGCTATCATGGAATCAGAACATACAGGCGAGAGCGGAAAGGGCCTTAGTGGCTATTTATACATGCAAAAGGGCAGTAGGCCTCAAATGGGGTATCAACCCTAAGGGGATCAATTGGATCCTTGAGGCTGTTATTAAACCAGTACTCTTTTACGGGGTATTGGTTTGGTGGAATGCGATGGACAAGCAGGCTCATCGCAGGACCTTTGAAAAAGTCTTTCGGGTCGTAGCGAGACTGATGACAGGCGCACTACGATCTACACCAACGGTAGCAATTTTTGCAATGCTAAACTGGCTCCCGGTTGACATTCTGGCCAGACAACTGGCTCTATTCTCAGCGGTCAGGTTGAATACAGTATGTCCATGGACTAGGACTGACTATGGGCATGCTAGGATTTTGAGAGAGCACTCGGAAATCCATGCCAACATTGACTACTGTGTACCAAGACCCTTCTTTGGTGGACTTTTCCGTTCCATTGTCGTTGACAGGGAACAGGTGGACAGGCTTTCCTTTCCCGAGGACTCAGTTAGAGTTTTCACTGACGGATCCAAAAGGGGAATAAGAACGGGCGGAGGCTTCTATGTGGAGAACTTCAATGTAAGATCTCCATTCCGGCTCCAGGACGGTTGTACTGTCTTACAAGCCGAAATCTCTGCTATTACTCGGGCAGCGAGATGGCTAAGGTACTATAGGATATCGAATGATATCTTCATTGTTACCGATAGCAAGGCAGCCATCTCTGCTATTAGTGGTGTGTACAGTACATCAAAAACTGTGATCGAATGCCGACTGTCTATCAACGAGATAGCGAGACATTCGAGGGTGACACTGGATGGGTGCCAGGGCATTCTGGATGTCCAGGCAACCATACTGCGGATGAGATTGCCAGACAAGGGACTGAATTGAACAGTTCAATGATCAGTCACTTCACTGGAATTCCATTAGCGCGATGCAAGTTTCTGATTCAAAGCGAATCATACAAACTAGCTCAACTTAGGTGAGAAAGCGTGGCTAACTGTCTCGTGGCAAGAGCCACGTGGCCCCATTACGATTTGCGCAAAACACGCGACCTTCTCAAGTTTGACAAGGCGCGCATGCGTCAACTGGTGACTGTTCTGACAGGACACTGTAGCTTTGGGACTCATGCTAGGAGGATGGGTCTAATATACAACGACTATTGCAGAAGCTGCAATGATGAGGAGGAGGAAGAAACTGTCCTCCATCTTCTGTGTCAGTGTCCTGCCCTTGCTAATGTAAGGGCAGCGGCGCTGGGCTCCCGATTTCTGTCAGACTTAGACAGCCTGGCAAACATGGAGCTTTCAGGGATATCATCTTTCCTCAGGGGTACAGGATGGTTTGAAGCGGCGGAGGACATCCTTTAGGAGGTCCTCTGCTTATGGGCATCACAAAGGGACCGAATTGACGGACCCAAGTGGATTGTCCCGCCAGGGACAACGGCCCTCTAACCTAACCTAACCTAACCTAACCTAAGTATATTGTTTAAAGTTACAAATAAAAATTGCAATCACAAGAACATGTTTTTATAGGCAATTGTGATTCGAAAAATATTTTCCGGGCAGTGGAAATATTCATCAATGAACTTGACACGCAAGCAAACAATTCACGTAATAACTATGACGCAACTGTGGGAAACTGAGGAGTTATTACACCCAAAACCCAGAAATGAAGGTAAACTTAGATAATATATGTATTATATATATTTTATATATATATATATATATATATATATATATATATATATATTTTAGGCATTTTCATCCCTTTGCACAATGCAATTAAATCAAGAAGTAGCTGTTACGTGTTGTTCTTACTTTTTAAAATATTTTATTTGTATATATCTTTTTATTGTAAATATTTAATATTAAATTATGAATTAAATTTGATAATTTTTTTTATTTGCACTGAAGAATATAAACAAAACAAAAGAGCTGTCAGGTTTGAGTAGTCATTTGATTCCTCAGTACTGAGCAATCAACTGATGAGACATATGTGTCCGACATACTGATACATAAAAAGCACTAGAGTGAGCAAGTAAGCAATATTTTCTAAAGTCTGCAATATTAATTAGTACGACAGAGATGCAAGCTCACATGTATACAATTGTATACATCAGTTTTTTCATATTGCCCTTAAGAAAATGATAGCAAGTTTTGTATAGGCAATGAGGTATTAAGCGGCATGGCCACACATCAAACTGATGCTTCAAACTTGTGTATCTGTTGGTAAAACTCAGTTTGAGAGTGAAAATCTAAATTGTTTTGATATTCTTCAAACTCACATTAAACCATACGTGTGAGTTTTTTTCACTAACACTATCAAAGAAAAGCAGAGTTTGAAGCGTCAGTTTGATGTGTGGCCATGCCGCTTTAAGCCCTCAGCACTATCAAACAAATGGCTAGTCAAATGTTCGGTAGTGTTCTTGTAGAGCATACATATCAAAAAATATTTTGACCTCGGCAGTCGATGGGTCTAAAAAAAGCAAAGAGAAAATGGAATATTTGCAATAATAGTCATCAGTGTGGAATTTCCTTTTAAGCAAAAGTGAGTTAACTTAAAAAACAGTAAACAGTAATCACTAAAGTTTACTGAATACTGAAAAAAAAATCAGTAATCAGTAAAATTTACTGATTACTGAAATTATTTTCAGTATTAACTAAACTTTACTGATTACTGCATTTTTTTTTATTAATCAGTAAAAATATACTGCCAATGAAAATTGAAGTGCACTAGCAGTAAAAAAAATATATACTGAAAAAGTACTGGTACTGCAAAGTGCTCATCTATGCCTAATGATTAGCACCACCATGGAAAGTGAAAAAAGTTGAACAAATGATACCGATGAGGTGGCATTCTGCTAGTTTGATGATTACATTATAAATATATTCTGAATATTCCACTCGTAATAAAATAACGAATTTAATACAAATTCGTAAGAAAATAAATTTCAGATTTGATCTTGAGTCTGAATAAAAAATTGTTATATTAATAATAAATGAACGAGGTCGAAAAATAAACATTTTCATTCATATACAATTTTAGTGCAACATTTTTGCTGGGTAATCAGATTAGTGCAGAAAGAGAAGTTTCAGTTTTTGCAAACAAATAATTCAATTTTCGTTTAATTCATTATCACTAAAGTGGATCGAACACTACAAAATTTTAATTCACCACTAAACATCAAACAAATTACTCTGCACTATCACTGAGAGTTAATGAAAATCGCATCATTAAAATGCACTACCCTCATCTACACTTGTTTCAAATCGTTTGTGGCGTTTTGCTGCTGCTGCATGTTTCATAATTTATTATATAAATTAATGTAAAACAGCAACAAATTAAATTCTCAATATCTTAAACATACACATTTTATACACACTTTTGAAAAAACCAAAATTCACTAGCCGTATACATACTCGTATGTATTAAGCAATTTTGTTTCTGTTTTATAAAAAAGTACCACGCGCCTCGAGTTTCAAGGAGGAAATACATGACATGAAAAACCAATTTCCAATAGACTCATAAAAAGCACAAAGCAAATATATTTAATAAATTTTTTATGAAACTATCATGGCAAATGATGTTGTTTTTTCTCTAAAATAATTGGAGCGAGCAAAACAAGTTCAACGACACTTTTCTATAATTCTTTCAACGCTTTACATCTAAAGAATATTTTGAAAATTCCAAAAGTATACAGAGATTGGGGTATGTCTTTATGTAGGTGGACTAGTTGCCCAGTCTCAAGGTTGTTACGGTGGATTGTCTTAATTTGTGCCAGTAGACATTTTTTTGTAACACAAACAAATCATGTTAATGTATATTTCTCTTGTACAGTAGTAAAATATACTGCATATTTTTATGTAAAACAATAATAGAAGGTCAATCACATACACATGCATGATATTCTTACCAAAATTTATTGGAAATTTCTATCTCATATTTTAAAACGTAATTGCAATATCTCTGTGATTTGTTTACTTTGTGACTTTTTATTATTATTTACGCGCTGGCCCTCCTGCCGGCCACTCTTTCAAATGTAATATTTATTGCACATTTATTAGATGAAAAGAAAAACTGAGACACAATAAATACATTTAAATACCCACTAATAAAATGTATATATATATATATATATATATATATATATATATACATACATATATATATATATATATATATATATATATATATATATATATAAACAAAAGTATAAAAACAATTGTAAATTTTGTATATAAAAAATTTCGAAGCTAAACTGATAAAATAAAACTGTACATCAAAATTCCCCAGAACACAATATCTGTGGAATTAAAACGTATTTTGAAAAAAATTATTTTTAACATTTTCCAAAAAATAGATATGTATTATTTAATATATGTAGTACAAGTACTTTTTTCAAATATTTAACAATTAAAAAAGGAGTTTTTCTCTGTAATTACTTTTTACCAAAAAACTTTACATTTTTCTGAAGCTATCTTTTTGAAATTTCTAATTTCTAACACCAAAGAACTTCTTTCAGAAATATCAAATATATTTAGTTTATAAACAATCAATCTGTTTCAGTCGAAATGGTTTTAATTAACCAACAAAAACAAAAATTAGTAGCCGTTTTGGTTAGTTTTATGTATCAAAAAAAAAAATCTATTGTCCAAAAAACAAAACAAAATTCGATTTTGCTAGTTACTTTTATATACCAAAAAAGGTTTAAGCTTTCCAGCTCTGTAACCACCTTTTGGATTTTGCTGATTCTCAATAGCGCTCTATTTAGGATCATTTTCAATTCAATAGTCCAAGAATTAAGTCTCTAGCTCTTCGGTTTTAGCAAATTTCTTATACTTGTTATAAATAAATTTTGTACTTCTCTTTAGAAATTGCTTCTTCTAAAAGTTAAATTTTTAAAACTCTATTTAAATTCATATTAAAAAAAAAACTTCCTCGAAGTGTTCTTGAAAAAACTTAAAAAAAGTGCGTATATATATATATTTTTGTGTTTATAAAAACTGACTGTAAGATTTTTTTGCTGAATGCTGGTTACATTTCCAACAAAGGTACTATTTCGGAGAAATTGCAAAAGTAGTCTTTCTAAGTAGAGACTTTGCACTCAAAGATTAATTGCAGCCAATTTTTCTGTGTTCAAACATATTTTCGTTGTTTTTAATTTTACAGCAATAATTTTTTTATAACAACAAATTTAATTTTTTTTTAAATAAACACTACAAATATTTATTTGCAAAACGCCATTCAAATCTATTTTCGATCTGTTTTTAAATACAAAATAGCTTAAAATAAATAATGCAAACAATAAAATCTATACGCATCAAAAACGAAAGTACAAATATAAAGATAGAATTAAAAATAATATTAAAATATTTACTTAAACTAAAAAATACATTGTTTGAATAAAAATTCATAGTTAAATTGATATGAAGTGAAAGCAGCTAATTTCAATGTTAATTGGCAGACATAAAAAATTGTGGCAGAAGGGTGTGGAAGACTACTAGAGAATGATTGTCACTTTTGCCACTACTAGATCCGTTTAATGTCATTGAATATTTTTGCATTTATAAAAATCTCTTTTTAAAAGTTATTTTTTTAACAAAATTTGTAAATAATAAAACTATGTATACATATTTTGAAAGAATTTCATCTGAAGATAGTATTTTTAAGATACTTTTCCAATAGAAATATTTTCAGAAAATGCGGGTCTATAAATATGAAAACCTTCAAGAACTATAATTAATGCAAAGGACGCTCCATCCTAAAATATAAAGAAGAAAGAAATCTCTTAAGAAAATATCCTTTATTTATTTACATTTAACTTTAATTACAAATTATAAAAAAATTATGATTTATTATAAGAAAGTATTCTTTCAGAATATGAGTATATATTTCAGAAGTCTACTCGCATTAAAATTTGAAAAGTGTAGAGTTTATCCCATGTGATGAAAGCATCTTTTGAAAAATGTTCTTGATTAAAAAATTCTTCTACATATTACAAAGTATCTTGTAAATATTATCTTTAAGAAAATCACCCTATAAAAATTTAATTTTTAAAAAAGGTTGTTTTAAAATCACCTTTAAACAATTAAAAAAGGTGTATTCGGCTGTACCGAATCTTTATACTCTTCCCTTCCAAATCTGAAACCATTTTTTTAATCTTTCTGGTTTCAATACAAATTTAGTTTTTTTCTCGTATATAAAATATGTTATAGTACGTTTTCATATACGTGATTTGTGTCAAATCATTTCATTTTCCCAAATTAAGTAATTTGCGACATGGTTTCCCATACATTTTTCATATGACCAAATTATCTCAAATGAATTCATTTGGTCCAAATTATTTCGAAACTTGCAACACTGCGCAGCTGCTCTTCTTACAAATCCAACCTTGGGGCATCCATTATTGGTGAGTTACAAATACGGAAAAGTGACATTTAAGTACGAATAAAATGGCGCCGATTTCATTTCTTGAATATAATTTACAAAAAATTCAATTTTATTTTGCGTTTTCATAGTTTTTCTTTTTATTTTGCTTTTTCAAATTAACATTGAAGAAAATTTTTGCTGTTTTCTTATGTTGAAAACAATACAAATATCAAATTGACTTCGAAAATTCGATCACAAAATTACTTATAACGTAATGGAAACTTAGTTTTATTTTCTTCAATATTCCAAAAGAGTTTTAATATTCCAGCCCTGGAGCAGTTTTTTAAATATATCAAAAATGAAAACCTTTGTTTCACCTGGCTACATTTATTTTTAATTCCAATTTAATTCTTCCTTGCGTTCATAACCAAAACATTGTCTAAGACTGGAATTCTCTTATTGATTTTTAATACCAATTTAATTCTTTCAGAATTATAAAATAAGTTTAATTAACAAAAAGAGGAAAAAACAAAAACTAGCAACATATTTGTTTACTTTTATGTTGCATCAAAAGATTCAATAGTCCAACCCTGAAATAGTTATTTTAATTTTTTGAATTTGATAGTTGAATATGATAATAGTTTTTATTTATTCTAATTTTATTAAGAAATTGCATACAAGAACTGTATCAAAACCAATGCTAACACTCTTTTTTTAATACCCGTGTTCCCGTTTGATTATTTTGTTCGTTTTCCATTTTTCTGAATTTCTTATTTTATTTTGTTCCAAAGTTTTAATAAAAAAATGCTCTTTTGCTTAATTTTATGTAGCATTTGGGATTTTGCTGATTTCTAAAGCTAAGATCTCACTATCGGCGCAATGTGCCGATTTTCGTCGGCTCACTGCAATAAAGTCATAAGTACTAAACCAAAATTACATTATTTCTCAATTAATTCTGGAAGAAGTCTATATGGTTTTATTACCACAGCAGTGTGGTGCAATTATTTCCTTATGTTTCAATTAGTTGACAAATAAGGCATATTTAGCTTTTTACTTATACCTCTATTTCAGTAAGCCGACGAAAATAAATTTAATAAAGCAATATGAAGGTTCGTTAAAAGTACTTACTACATACAAATTTAAGCTGTGGCTGGAGCTAACAATAAAAATTAAAAACGTTCACATGTACTTAAGTATAAAATAATTCAAGCCAAAAAAGTTTGGCTTAGGTATTATGGAACAAAGAAATTCAGAAGAATGGGACATGAAGAAAATAATCAGCACGTGTATTAAAACAATAATGTGTTAACGTTAGCTTGATACAGTTCTCGTATGCAACTTTCCAATAAAATTTGTTTAAATAAGAACTGTTATCATATTCAACTAAGTCACCTAATAAGTGGTGACAAACACAATAAGGCCATTATTGAGACTAAATTTTCATATAAAAATTTCAATTAACTTATTGTCAATAAAGAGATAATTGTTTTAATAATGATTAAAGCTTTTAATGCAACACTGTCAAAAGTGAAAGCTTTTAAAACGAAAGTACTTATTGAATACACTTTGTTAAAATTTGACTTGTGCTGTTGGCTGAAGTAGTAGAACACGAGTCTATGAATCGGAGGGTCCTGAGTTCAACCCCGCGGTAAGTCATGTGAAAATTGAAACAATTTTTTTTTCAGCTGTCAAATGCTAATTGTCGTAGCAATATTGAGTATGTATGAACACCAAAAAGATATTGTCAATTAACTGAATATTGTTTCAATTAAAAACGTATGTATGAACATAGTATAATAGTAGGAACACAACTGGGACGAACGACGAATTTCGTTCAGTATGACGAATTCGTTGGTAAAAATTCACTCTATAAATTCGTCGTATGAAACACAATAACGACGAGTAAATTAAAATAATGAACAACAAAAATTGCACATTTTTTTAAATCTTTGTTATCCTCTGATGCCAGATTGTTTAGACATTCAATAATTACCCCGGTGGTGTCCATTTTTTGAGAGCAAATTCCTTTTTGTAATTATTTTCTGAAAATTTTTTTGTCTGTAAATAAATTACTCTTTTCATTTAACAGCTGATGGGGTGACTATATAAAAATGTAGGATATAGCAAGATATACTATATTATAAAAATTGTTCAAAATTAATAAAAATTCGTCCGAATCATACATTTTTGTGAGTTAGTGAATGCATTTTTAGTATGCACAGAAAATGTTCGTGCCACATGCAACGATACACTAGCAAACTATGTTTTTCCACAAAAAACCAGTTTGAATATATGAAACCTGGTCACCTCATTACTGTTTTGTTCGCTGTCGAAACAATTAGAAATAAATCTATTTCAACTTTCGCTGAGTACGACGAATTTCGACCGACACCACGATTGTGTGCATTTTCATATACACCAATTTGTTTTATTTTTGGCGACGAATATTCGCGACCAAAAATTCTTCGTTCGTCGCAGTTGCGTTTCTAGCATAAGTGTGCCTTGGAATATTTATCATGTCTTTCTGAATTTACAACAAAAAATTTCGAACAATTAACCTATAAATCTAAATTCAATTTAATATAGCAATATGAATATTCGTTAAAAATATTTACTACATGAAAATCGGTACATTGCACCGATCTACATATCTGTTCTGGAGGCTTTGGAAAACCGTACAGGCTGACGGACAGATGAACATCGCTCAATCGATTTCCCTATTCATAAGGACCCAGAATATACATATCAGAGAACTTCACTTGTTGATTAAAAAGCCGTTCAACAATAATAAAGGCACAAAAAACTTGTCTTTTATTTGCAAATGATCAAACTTGCCCGCGCACTCCCTTTTGTTGTTGATTTTAAAGCAACCGAACATATGCCTTTTTGTTGATTCTGATGCTATACACAGCGGCTGACACACAACAATAATCTTTTTTAAACTAGGAATAAAGGAATTAATCAAACTTGCTCAAACTTTTATATGCGTTGTTAATTTTAATGCAATCGAACCAGATGCAGGTTGAACCCTTGCTTATTTTTATCATAGGTCGAATCAAACTTGTCAACTTTTGTACTTGCCTTTTCCATTCAACACACAAAATTTTGATCAACATTGAAGTACAAAAAGCAAGAAATCATTGTGTATGAATTATTCATTCCTATCAACAAAGGCACGTTTTTATACCCTCCAAAAAAGAATTTGGAGGGTATATTCACTTTGTCATTCCGTTTGTAACGCATCGAAATATCCATCTCAGACCCCATAAAGTATATATATTCTTGATCAGTGATGAAATCTAAGACGAACTGAGCATGTCCGTCCGTCCGTCCGTCTGTGGAAATCACGATTCAGTCCAAACGAAAAGAGCTAGACTCTTGAAATTTGGCATAAATATATTCTAAAACTTAGAGCAGGTTAAGTTCGAAGATGGGCTAAATCGGGCAAGAGGGAAAAAAGTTCCCCTAAGAAGAACTAAACCAACCCAGAAAAAACAACATAATTTTTAAAGTTTTTTGGTTATTTTGTTAAGCAAATGATATATTTTTATGTCAAATACGGTCCAACGCCTTAAACTTGGAGCCATTAAATAAAATAAAAAATTTTTGACCCCGCCCACTTCAGTGGGCGTTATTATAGGCAAAAATAGCATAAAAATTTAACAAATTGTTTTACTTAAGCCTACATTCCTTAAAAATAACACTTTTAAGCATTAATGACGAAGCTGAGACGAAACCTGGTACTACTCTGCCCTACCCCCTCCTTCCCCTTCGCCCCCTAAATGACCCTACCAAAAAAAAATTTATTTTTTTTAAATTTTGTATATAATCATCTCAAGCATTTATCTTTAGAGTTTTATGACTGCCGATTTTTTTTAATTTTTTGTATAATCATCCCAAGCATTTATTTTTAGAGTTTTATGTTTACCTGTTTCAGCCCTACCCCCTCTCCCCCTTTGCCCTCTAAATGGCCCTATCAAAAAAAAGAAATTTTAATTTTGTATATAATTATCCCAAGCATTTATTTTTAGAGTTTTATGACAAAGGTGAAATGTTTCCCCCACAGCCCTTGCCAGAGCGACCCCGCCAAAATACAGTTTTTATACCCTCCAAAGAGAATTGTGATGAAGTCTAAGACGGTCTAGCATTGCCCATACGTTCGTCTGTGGAAAACATGATATTGTATATTTTTGAACCCCGCCCCCTTTAGTGGGCGTTGACGTACGATATTATATAAAGGAACTCTGTCCCACCAAGTTAAACATTTCAAATTCACTTACTAAATATTTGGAGGGTATTTAAGATTCGACCCGGTCGAATATAACGTTTTTACTTGTTTATTTTAATTTACAGTTGTTTATGATGTCTATTCGTGTTGTTTATCACAAAATAGGAAATTTTTGTAAGAAAATATTAATTTTATTTGCAGTTCGATATTGCAAATTATATATATTATTATTTTTGTTTATTTTTATTTGTTCTCCTTTACAGTGGTGTGGGGAACTCTCTTGTGTTATTTAATATGTATTTTTTATTAAGTTAAAAGTGAGAAAAACAAATTTTCTGCAGTATAAGTACCCCTCCAGTACTTGTTCGTTTTCCATAATTATTTCACTTAATATGGACCATATTATACTTTTTCCCTTACGCCGCGGCGACAAGGTGTAAACGTTCTTGGAAATTTGACTTACAAAATTATTTTCCCTTTTGCCACATTTGCATGTGTATTTCGGCGTATGTATGCTCTTCAACTAAATTTTATCTATTAATCGAACACATGTTTAACAATAAAAAACAAACAAAAGACAACCCTTTTTTTGCAAATGATCAAACTTGTCCACACACTCTCATTTGTTTCCATTTTGTAAAAAAAAAAATCTCATAAACCACCGTGCATATGCCCATGTGTATTGCCTTTAACTTTGTTTTGAACAAATTCAAATAAAGACTTAACCTGTACCTCCACTCATGTATCAATGTTGAATTGGTTATGTTGTTTGCATTGTTCGTATATCGTATTGCTCAAGTCACACAGACGGTTGGTTCAAACACGTAGTGTGAATTAATGAGAATAAGAGCGTTTGGACTAGACTTGTGTCCAACTAGCTCATTCGCTCAGTTTTGACTAGACTTGTGTCCAACTAGCTCATTCGCTCAGTTTTGACAAAAACCTATGATCACACCCATTTAAATTACATTGGCTTGATTGAAGGTTCTTGTCAAAACGATGAATTTACTACAAGCCCTTCTCTTGCCTGTGCGATCTTGCTCATAAAATGATTTTGTTAATTCTACTTATAATCAGAATTTGATGTATACAGCAGAATGAAATGATTTTTAATTATGATTGAATTTTTCTTTAATCTTTAAAATGAACAAAACTGTTCGTGTTGAACAAAATCAAGAAAAATCGTGATTTTGAAGTACTCTGATACATATATACTTTCTGGGGCCGCATATCAATAGAATGACAAACATATAATGTCCTCTCACCAAATATAAGAATATGTAAAAAGTGCATTTTGAAAGAAGTTACTTCAAAAATAGGTACAAAAATAATTATCTTCAGAGAAATAAATTTCAAAACAAAAGGCTTTTATAAATTTTCAAATTTTAAAGCATTTACAACCGTAAGAAAGTAAGTTTTAAGAAAGTTCCTTAATAAAATACTTTTAAATAAAATAAATAGCTTTTTTAAATACATCCTATCAAAAAAGTACTTTTAAAAGGGAACTTTTTCTAAAAGTACATTGCGCCGGAACTATAAAAGAGGGATAGAATTGAGGGGAGAGATGAAAAAAGATGGGAAGATAGAGAATTTTGTTTACATACCTATTTGAAACTCTTTACTTCGCTGGCCAATTTTTTCGCTCAGGGTCGACGAAGGAGAGTGCTGTTTCTCTGCTCTTTATAAACAAACAGCTCTTTCTCAATATCTTTGCAAAATTGCCTGTTTTAAAGTAAAAATAACTTTTAGAAAGCCCAAACAAATATACATATTTTAAAATATTCTCTCTTTAAAAAAAATGTAAATTATTTCATAATTTCTTTCTGCTTTCTCATTTAAGGTCCACGAAAAAGAAGGTGCTGCTTTAGCGGCTGCCCACTCAATTGGCTTCTGTGAAGTTTCGGTAGCCGAGTATACGCCCACCCTTTACAAAGCATTCGAAAAGCTGATTATCGACTCCAAGGCCAAACCACAAAAACAAAATCGAAAATTTTCTGTTAGCAAAATGCTGGGAACTCTTATTGGCAATAATAGTTATAATCAGAAAAATTTAGTCATTAATCAGGGCACTGTGGTGCCCTGCCACAAAGGAGAACTGCACAAGTCCAGAGTTCTAAAAAGACGTCAAGGTTTTACAACCACTTCCAGTCTGTGACCGGCAGCAGCCAACGATGGCTGGTAAAAACAACAGCCCACCGTAGGAAGCCGTAAGAAGCAAACAGGACAAATGAAAATCAAAGAATATAATCCTATATTCTTCAAGGCCATAATTCATTTTGTAATTATGGTTTAACGTAAAACCCAAAGAGTTAGCATTACATAATTTTAGAAATAGAATTTTAATTTTGTAAATATTTGCCGATATTTGTGAAGGTCGCCAGATAAAACGCAATTACTTTAGTTTTGTGGTTCAGCTGGTTACCGCAATGAGACCTTCGATTATAAGAGAAAGTAACAAGTAAATGTTTAGTGTTTTAAATAAATAATCTTATGAATTTAACTTAATTTACGTAACTGTTCAAATAAATATTTAAACATTAAATTTAAGACCAAGTAAACCAAATATTAACTCATTTATGTTTAAGTTAAAGTAAGAGGTTAAATAATGTTTTTATTTTCTAAGTTTTTATTAGAAAATGCAAAAATATTTCATAAAGGAAATAAGTTTAAAAACTATCAAACATGTATTTAAATGGAATTTTGAAATCTTTACACCGATAAAATCCATGTAGTCAAACAAATTTATTTGTACAAAAATAAATAATATTTTTGTTAAATGTTAAAACTTTCACTATAGAAAAACATTCCTCCTTTAAATGTAATAGATGTTGAAACCCACTTAACCCTTTAAAGCCGCTTAAACTGAACACTGTACTAAAATTAAAGTTTTTTGCAAAGAGATGAAAACTGTAGCAACAATTCCCCAGCATTGGACGAAAAAGACAATAATTATACTCGTGATTTAATTAATTATGCTTTTTTCTTTTTGTAATATTATGCCTTCAAACATATTCCACATGTGGATCTTTTATTAGTATCCAAGCGGGGCTGCTATATACATGGTATTGTTGTTTGAGTGTATAAAATTGTAATATTATGATTAAATATAACGAAAATATATTAAAGCCCATTACATTAGCCCTGCTCACTGTCTTGTGCAAATAGTTTTGAATCATTGCATTAGCAAATTGGGAGAGTAATTTCAATGGCAGTACTCAGTGTTCGTTGCAAACGGTGATGCATAATATTTGCTCTCATCACAAACAAAACACAATGAAAATTATCTCAATTACTCTCCCAGTTTACACCGTTTGCAGCAAACACTGAAATTCGCCAAGGTATTTTGTTGGTATAGGGTACACATATGTATATTGCAAATGCAATGAAGCAACACCATTTGCACAGGACTGTGAATAGGGCTTTAATTTATAAATAACCATAAAGACCAAACGCACTGTAAACATATTCTTCCGATTTTGGGGAACATCCTGGAGGCAAATTACGGCATTCGATATCGATAGAAATTTTTATATAAATTATAATGAAATTTCGATTGATATTAAATGCGTTAATTTGGCTCCTGTATTTTTTAAATTTGTATGATTGTTGCAAAGTAAGTCTGCTAAAATTAAGCTTTCGTCTCTGAATTAAAACACGTCTCTTAGCAAATATCAACCTTAAACAGTTCGAAATTTCATTTGAAAACAAATAGATTTTTTTTTGCCTTTTCAATAAATAAAATTTTGTATTTTTTGTCCAAAAGTAATAGGAAAATATTTCAAACAAAAAATACAAAATGTAAAGAACTGTGATAAAAAGGTTTTTATTCAAAAATATATATGTATGTATGTGTACATACATAAAAAAATAATAAATAAAAGCTTTAAAATACAACTTAAAGCCAATAAAAATGTGAACAAAAATTCAATATGATTTATGAAGAAATTGATTTTGAAAATATTAAAGAAAGTCGCAAGTCTGTACTAAGTGCTCTAACAATTTACAAAAACTTTTTCACAACAAAATGTTGAAATAAATTTTTATGTTCAAAAAAAGCATGCAAACAACATAAAAGTACACTTTTGTGAAGAGCTTTACTATAGACATTTTTAAATCATATTTTGTATTTGTTTTCGCTCAAAAAAATAAGTGCAAGCAACTAATATTATTAACAAAACGACTGGCAAATATTACTTTGCTTGGATCAATAGGAAATTGTAATAATTGTTTAACTATAATTATTATTTTATTTTTATTTCCCTTTTCATTTTCATTTTAATTCATTTATGTTTTTATGTTTTCCGTTTTTACTTTGCAAATAAAAATATAAATGCTTTAAAATAACGAATTTGATTTCAATTCGAGTACTTTTCCCATTAGAGGAAAACTTGAATGTTGAACGTTCAAATAATCAATCGGCGCCGTTCTGTATACCAGCTGATATCAAACGTTGGAAATTGTCAGGGCGATTTCGTTGTAAACAACAATGCTATGACAGTTCCTAACGTTTTTATTTCACAGGGAATCCGAAACGGGGCGGAGCATCTAACGAACAATAATATATACGTGCAGTAACTTAGTTTTCCATTGAAAATTAATAAGATTTACTGTGTCAAAAAATAAATAAAATGTATAAAACAAATTCTTAGCAGCATTTATATTTGAAAACTAATTATTTCCTATATATAATTGATTTATTATATTTTTTTTTAATGTGCTGAACTACATAAACTTTTAAAAATTTGCTCTGTATTAAATGTAACTATAAATCGTGTATTTTTAATATCAAAACAAAACAAGATGCATATATTTAATAAATTTCCTATCGAAATTTTATTTGAATGAATGTAAAATATAACTTTGTTTTATTGAAAAAGGAATGCTATTTATTTTATAAGGGAATCAGTAAATTAAATGAAGGATGTTTTTATATTTTCAGAGCGATTTTGTTTGCCATGTAAATCGAAGAAAGTACTCGCAAAGAGGTCGCACTATGCTTCGACCCATAGACAAAAATAAAAAAAAAATTTGTCTCAAATTGTTTTTAAATACAGATTTTTTGAAAGATAATAAGGTATCTCAAATAAATGTTAAAAAAAAAAAAATTCTTATTGCTTTTGCCACCACGAGAGGGCGTTAAAATCAGATAATTTCTTGCAAAAATGACTTAACAGAAATATAGGTTTTAGTTGTTTCACAAAAATAATTCTGAAAAATTCATTTTTTTTTTAAATCACTCGAAATTTGGTTTTCAGGTACTTTAATATATTTGCAGTTAAACTAAAATTTAGAATTTAGTATTTATTTACAAAATAACTTTTTTTTATTGCTCTGAAAAACCCTTTTTTTTGTTGAAAATCCAAAAATTACTAAAGTTTGATGGAGTATAAAAAAAAATTATATAAAATTAGAAATTTTTTTTTCATGTTTTTGTAAGTTTATACTCTTAACTAACAGGGTATTCAAAAATTAGTGCCTATTTTTTACCACAACTTAAAAAAAAATGCGTTTTTTGAAATGCCTAATTTTATGATTTTTACTCAAATATTAGGCATTTAAGAGTGTTTAATATCAAAAAAAATTATAAATTAGATTCTGTTTCATATTTAAATTATTGTGTAAATTGTAAGTTGCGATTGACTTCGATTTTGAAGTTTTTTTCGGAAGTGCGAGAGAAATTTTTATTTTCTATAAAAATTGCTATTGTATAAAAACCGTAAGTGTTACAAATTTAACTGCCTTTAACATAAGTGATCGTGAGTGCTAGTGGACCTATTTGTTGTTGTCTTCAGATCCCGTATTATCATCAAAGAGAAACATTAAGATTAAAAATAATATAATAGATGCTGAAATTGAGAAATATATTCTTGGAGAAAATGTTGAAATCGAAGATGAGATAATAGAAGACGAGATGAGGTCTTCGTGAAGCGAAAATTGGTTTTGGGAAGAATCAAGTAACGATGATGCTTTGTTATAAGTTTGTCTTTATATCTTTTTTTAACGTTTTTTATTTTAGGAGTTATAAAATATAATTATTAAGTTAAGCTATTATAATTTATGTTTCAAAATCCAAAATTTTAATTTTTTTTTCAAAATATATCGCACTTAATCAACAGGAGGGTATTAAGTCAAAATGTTCAGTAGAAGCAAAACAGTTTTAAATTTAATATTAAAGGCATATGAAAAAGAATTTTTAAACCAACCATTTTATTAACAAAAAGTAGCCAAAATAGCAGGATATTTTTACAGCGGATATTAATACTACGCGTCGATTTTTTTTGAAAAGTGAAAAAATAAAAATTTGGATGGATCAAGTGCGATATGATTTTTTTGACGTTAACATTGCTAGTTTTCATCTTTAATTTTTTCATTTATGTTACCTTTCAAAAATCCTTATAGTTTTATTTTTGCAAGAGTATTTTAACCGTTTTAGCCTATTTTTCAATTAATGATGTTTTTGTATTTTCCACATTGATAATCCAATTCTACCCAAATTTGGCATAAATATATATCTTGCAAATATCAATTAACATACCAAAATTTATTACGATCGGACAATTTTTGTAGGAGTGACAGGGTTTTTAATAAAAAGGATATATGGCAGGACCTTGAGTCCTTTGTCCGATTTAAATAAAAATTTACACACACGTTGCTATTTGCATATGTATCAGCATGACCACTTTTTGTAATTTTGTGGGCATTATTGAAGCTAAAATTATATTTTTCACTTTCAGGACACATGGGAGGTAGGCGTGTCCTTTGGCCGATTTTTCCAAAAATTCATATTTTTCTTAACTAGGCTAGTTTATGCTAGTGTACCAAATTTCAAAAATATCTGACAACTCCTTCTGTTTTTGTCCCATCGTTATATGGGGACAAAGCACTGTGGGTCGGCTTTCAAAATATTACTTTTACTGTTACAAGGGCTATATAATTGAACTGTTTTTCAAATTGAGTGCCGCTGTGGCTGAAGGATGGGTTTTATTCCTGCCAAAAACTCTAGGTGTTTTTCGCAGACAAGCAAATCGCCTAAAAGCCATCCCAGGAACTTCCCGCTAATTTTAGCCAGAAAGATAACGTAAAAGAATCGGGAACACTAATTGATGAGATATATAATTTGGGATTTTTTTAATCACTTTTATCGAATTTGACCCGTTTGATGGCGATCGACGTGGTTTTTTAATGTCTAGGCTTATTAGTTTGTGGAATCGATGGACGACGTTGTTAAAAAGCTATTAAAAAAATAATTCTTAAGATTTATCACAATCTACCGGTCCGAATTGGTTACTACGAGTATTCACAGGAAATCTAAGTTTGATACAACTCTTTGAAACACCACTTTCTTGGTTCGAACACTAATTGATCAGATATATAATTTCGGACTATTTTTAACCATTTTTATTCGAATATTTTCGTTCACGATATCCCACGAATTCATCAACCGATAACCCGGTTGATTAGTTTTTGGAATCGATCGGTAAAAACATTTTTTTTTGTATTCTTGATATTTCTCAAAATGTAACGGTCCGAACTGGCTACAATTCGCAGGATATCTAATGAACCTTTGAAATGCGACTAGTTTGATTCGACTCGGTTCAAAAGTTATAAACTGATTACATACTTACATGCACACACACACACATATATAGACATAGTGACAGCCTCTCCGCAGTGGTCAGAGAAGCTTCCTAGGTACTCAGAACGTCGAGATATGATGGAAACTCGATTTTTGCAAAACTTACTCCAGTGTGTATGTTATTTATTTATTTATATTTTTGCATGACCCCGTAGGTGTTTTCATTCCTTTGTTATCATATAAGAAACGTATGCGTTGCGAAAACCGTTGCAAGTCCCTATGAAACAGCTACTTAAATATTCTGCTACTATAATTGAACTTTAGGAAATTATAAAATACGTTTTGGATTACACTTAGGCGTCATAGGCCTGTTGTGCCCTCTATAATAAGGAGTTCCCATTCTACTGAAGGGAGCCTCCCCCGATACCATGGAAACCTCTGAGTTTGATTACGTCAAGAACCTAGTTTCTTCAATGTACTTCCTTAAGTCTTTCCAATCAGAGCCCCTAAGAAATTCCATCTCCTGTATAATCTCCTGATTAAATGTTTGTCTTCTGACTTGGCTAAAAGCTGGACAGTAGCACAAGTAGTGCTCCAGTGTCTCATCCTCTTCTTGGCCGGCCCTGCATGTTATATCGCCAACGATACCCATTAGTGCCAGGTGAGTCCTTAACTCTGTATGTCCTGTTATTAAATAAACCAACCTCCTTAGTGCTGGCCTACTCAATGTTAGGACCTCCTTTTTCCTTCTACCATCTGGGTCCTCCCATAGAATTCTAGTCATCCTACCTATGGTAGAGTGCTGCCAATCTCTTGTATGCAATTCTATAGCCCATCTCTTTAGTTCGTTCTTAAAAACCTGAAATGGCTTCGGACTATCTAGTGTGATGTTCGCCATTAATGCTCCCATCTTTGCTAGCCTATCTGCCTCAACATTCCCAGGTATCCCCTGATGTCCTGGAATCCATATTATCTCTATGCCCCCACAGTGCGTATGAGTATGAGTTAATCTCATCTTTGCACTGTAATACACACCGAGATTGAACCACATGATTCCTCAGGGCCTCGATGACCTTCCTACTATCCGTGAATATACGAACCGGTAGTCTGTTATCGATTTCCTTCAACCATTTTATCGCTTCCGCAATAGCCACGATCTCACTCTGAAATACCGTACTATGATCCGGCAGGCGGAAGTATTTGCGAAAGTTACGATCCATGTCACAGAAACCTCCAACCGATCGGTCACCAATCCTCGACCCGTCCGTGTATAGGTTAGTTATGGGGTTCAGTGTATCTGCATCCTCCCACTCCATACCTTCTGATATTATGGTGGTGCAGTGTGATTGTACATATCTAATAGGGATCCTATCGAACGTAACCGTGCGAACGTTGTTCGCGGGTAAGACGTGTGCTATACTCTGGTGTTTGGTTGTGTGTTCCCTTGTCAGCCACTCACCCATCACCATCAATCTCGTAGCAGCCAGAGCTGCTTCGTATATAACCTGTATATCAATAGGCAGTATTGATAGAATATTTTCCATCGCCTTAGTTGATGTGGTTCTCATCGCGCCACAGATGCCGATACAGCACTGTCTTTGTACCCTTTGAAGATGTCTGACATTAACCTTCCTCTCCAAGGACGTCCACCATACTAACGAGGCGTACGTCACAATTGGTCTTATCACACTCGTATAGAGCCAATGTGCCATAATAAACAAATGATCCTCAACTCGGGAGATTTTTTCCAATACTGTATTTTTCAGCTCAGCTGCTTTCGTGTAACATGTTACTGTTAAACATGTTCCGTTTGGTCTATAATTTAACCATGAATCGACTTAAAATTCAAAAACGCTTGCAGCTCATAGAATTTTATGATCAAAATTCGTGATCGGTTCTCTCATTTCTCGTTGAATGGGTATGTGAACAAAGAAAATTACCGTATTTGTTATGAAGAGCAGCCAGTAGTACTGCAAGATCTGCCGTTGCATCCCAAAAGATGTGCTGTTGGACTGGATTATTCGCCAGTGGCGTCATTTTTAAAAGACGACGAAAGCAGGAACGTTATTGTGAATGCCGAGCGCTACTGTTCGATGACCACCAAATTTTTGAAGTGAAACTTCTTTAGAATTGTTGTGATTTCAAACTCGATGAAACGAAAAAATAAGTCCATAGAGCAGTGATGTCAGCGTCATACACAATTCTGGAAACAAAAATCACATGTACGCTTGCGCTCTTTCATTTTGCGAGCGTAAATTATAATTGTTTACTGAAAAACACCCTCATTCAGCGGGAAATATCACAAGCCCTGTTTTGAGACCTCTAAACAGAAATAATATATTTATTTATATAAATAAATATAAAGAGGCTGGTTGAAATAAGCTGGAGGCACTGGAAAAATGGAGACATATTTAAAATGGCTATTGTAAACTTCAAATTATATTTATTCATCATTTGGACAATAACGGTTAAGTAAAATTTATTTAATAATCGTGTAGACTGCGATGTTTCTACATGAAAATTAGGCCTCGCAACCGTATATTTCTCCCGCTGGGAATGTTAGAGATAAGAGTAATCTCACCAACACAATCGTAATTGGCTTCACTGCCATAGAGACACAAACACATATATGTATAGGATTCAGCCGGCGAGAGAATGAGATAGAACACATTAGACGTTCTCGGTCTCCTCTTTGTGCGACTCTTCGTGGCATCCCCACTATCGTCTGTATATCTATGTATATCTTGCTCCAGGTTCGATCGTTCTACGTGTTATATTAGTATGTGGTTAATGCATGTGTTTGCGCCTGCGTATAAGAAAGTTTTAGTATAAGTGTGTTGATTGTTGATGAATTTTTATTTGTGTCAATATTTTCATCTCCTTGATAAATTAATTTTACAATTAGGCCAAAAACTAAAGTTGAAAAGAATCGTGAATATTGGCGGAAAAAAATGAAAATAAAATTAAATAAAAATACTCATTGAAGAGTATTGAAAATGATAAAATTTGAATTGGTTTCAGTAATTCTAATTCTTTTTTTTATGTACTTATAAATATACAGTTTACATGAAGCGACTGTTCATTTTTTCAATACTTTTCCATAAGTTTTTTAATTAGGGATTTTTCAGAAGTTTCACTTCTACAGTGTGTGACTTGTACACACACAAACTTTTGTTTTTCCCCCCAAAATGAAAGAGCTGAACTTGGCTGACATATGGTTCCAACAAGACGGTGCCACATGGTACACAGCAAGAGAAACAATAGCCCCAGGGCGAGATCGGTAAACACTTTATTTCACGGTTGGGTTCGGTCAACTGGCCTCCTAGATCATGTGATTTAACGCCTTTATGTTAAGGCTCATGTATATAGAGCGAAGCCAGCAATGGTTGACCCATTGGAAGCCAATGTTGAAGAATTTATTCGTTAGATGCTGGCCGATATTTGAGGCGTAGCTGCGGTCAACATTTACATGAAATCATTTTTATACATTGAATTATGTAGATCGTTCTATCGACTCAAATAAGGATTTCATATATTTCTCTAAGTTTTATGTTTTTTTAATCAAATTCAAAAGCTCTTAAAAAATGATCTATTAGGAACATTTTAAATTGAACAGGAGATATGAGAAATTATAAATTTGCCAGTATATAAACTTTTTTAAATGTTCAGTACCCGAACTTGACCACAATGCTTCAGACGATGACGTTACAATAGAGAAAACTATCGATGGAATTAACCGAAACAGTTAAAAGTATTGAGAATCAGAAAAAATATTAGCAGTAATCCAATGGCATAATGATAAATTTTTGGGAAAAGTGAATGAGAGATCGGATATTCTTTTCTGTGCATATCGACTTCTCCATCGTCTACGAGAAATGAAAGGCCCTTTTGTAGGTCATGATTGAATTTGTTTAAACAAGAGCTGTTATCACATTCAAACATGCCGCATAAGATGTCTTTTGGACAGTTTACTTCGTCAAAGGCGTTTAAATTTTCTTATAAAGTTGCATTCACAACAATTTTAAATCATACTTAAATAAAACAAGGAAATATATATTTAATATCAATGAATCGGACTTTATTGAAAAGAAAACATTAAAGTCTGCAATCAGAGCCAATTTCTTTGCCTATGCGAAAGAGCCTTTTTAATTCTTTTTCGAACATCACGTTACGTCAGCCTGCTAAATAAACACTTTGGATTTGAATGTGAAAAAGTTTTCATAAAATATATTCATGTTGATTTTTTTATACATATCTGTTGTTACTCAGAAAACGGATATTATTAAAGATTATTTGAAAATTAAAAAAATGCATTTCTAAACGAAAAATTAAATCATGCCTGCACATACACATAAATGGTTGTGAATGAATAAATTAATTCTTAATAATTTCATAAAACAATCGGCAAACGGTTCTTTGATTGTGACGTGAATTCTGACTTTTATTGTACTCAATTTGCGCTTTAATACGACAAACAGAAAAACAATATTTACTCCTGTAGGTGTCACAACAAAAGTGGCACCTGTTTTGTGAATAATTAATCATAAGATTTTTTTCATAGTTTTCATTCAACAATTTAGGTGTATGAGCAACGCAGGCGACGTATAACGAATTTTATGAATGACACTCTGCAATCCAAACAAGCAGACGCCACAGTGGCGAAATTTCTAACAAATATCAACAACAAACGTGTCACACAGTTGCATAACTGCAGTCTCTAAATAACAAAATACATTGCAATGCATGTATTTTCCTTCAGTAAAATTATTTTTTAAAACATTAAAACTTAAATGCTTTACTGGATGAAAGTAACAATACATGCCCACTAAAACACGAAGCTTTACATTCAAGTTTAGTAATTTTAAATAATTGACCGAAAAAGGTAATCACATCGCTTCTCAATGCTTACACAATTTAGGTTTTATATAAATAATTATTTACAGTTATAATTGTTGAAAATTCGAACATTTCTGAAAATAGTAGCCCCATTCAAAATCTTATGCAAATAGTCTGGCATCATTACATTTGCATTGCACCAACAAAATATACATGCATATTGAAAATGCCCTCAAATACTCTCTCAATTTGCAAATGCAAGACCATTTGCACAAAATTGTGAATAGGGCTAATATTTACTAAATATCGAAAAAATATCACTAAGTTTGGTTATTTTAAACAAATAAAATTATTTTTTAACACAGAAATTTATTCAATGAAATTTTCTTGAGGTATTCTCAGTATATGCTTTGTTTGCTGCGATGCTTTTTTCGTTATTCTCAAATGATTTTTGAACGTTTGTGAACAAGCGAAGAGGTTTTGATATTTTGGAAATAAAGCTGATGTACATATACTGATATCGCAACAAACTATGCATATGTTTACAGACATTTATTGTAAATCATCACGTAACGAAAAACCTTTCAGCTCTATCTAAGAGACCGTTTCTTTCTCTCTTTCTAAAAATATTCTTACGTTGTGTGTTTGAATAGAGAGCTTTTTTTGGATTTTCAGGCTTAAGACCAGCATTTCCAGCTTTTAAATATCAAATCTTTGCAAAAAGACACTAAATTAAAATGTTAGAGTTTCAAAAATAGATTTGAACCTTTTATGAAGCGAAATATATACATTTTGAGATATCAAGGAATATGTAATAGAGTAATAATTTATATGAAAAAGACAACTTGAAAATTTTTCAGGAAATATATTTTCTTCTTATATACAAAGTGGTCATAAGGCTCAGGTTTGGAACTTAATATTCAAAATAATTAAATACTATCAATGTAACAATTAACATCAATATAATTAATGACAATACACAGCAGAACAGGACACAGAGTTCTTGGAACTTGCTGTATTTCCATCATCAGTATTACAGGCAAAGAAATGGGGTGTGATTGCAGACTTCGATATTCTTTGTTGTATTTGGCTGCAAGTGTAATAATGCAGTGAAAGAAATTTTAGAAGAGAATTGAAACGCCTTCGTGAAAGTAAACTTGGCTTGTACAGTTGACTTGCCTGAAAGCGATAACAGTTCTTGTTTATACAAGTTTGATGATACTTTTTCTTTACTTCTTATAAAATTTGTTTTGAATTTTGGATTCAGTGCCAGCGTCACGAAAAAATGCACCAAAACTAATTAAAACAAGTAAAAGTGCTATATTCGGCTGTGCCGAATCTTAAATACCCTTCACAGATGTAATTCTTCTTTCTTTCTTTCTTGCCAAAACAGAAAGTAGGTTTAATTAAAATATTAAAACGATGTTATCGGTTACTTTTATATTTAAGAAAATGTTTAAAATTTTCGGCTAGGAAGCTAAATATTTGGCTTATTTCTAATACCTCTGAACGTCTTTCAAATATATTAAATATGTTTAGTTTAAAAACAATAAGTAAAAATCCGTTTCATGTACTCCAAAAAGTTCAAATTGTTTAACCGTAGAATAGTCCTTTAGATTTTTTTGGTTTTAATACCAATTTATTTCTTCCTGATATATAAAGTAGGTATAATTCATCATAAAAATCATAAATAGCAAATTATATGCTTACTTTTATGACTAAAAAAAATTTCGATATTCCAACCCTGAAATTGGATTTTTAATTTTTTTGTTTTTAATATCAATTTAACTTGTCCCGAAGAATAAAAGAGATTTCATTCACAAAAAACCAAAATTAGGGACTTATATGGCTACTTGTATGAACTAAAAATTTTCATGTTCCAACCCTGGAACCGAATTTTTTATACCAATTTAATTCTTAAAATAGGTTTAATTCACTGAAAAAACCAAAATTGGGAACTTATATGGTTACTTTTATCTACCGAAAAATTTCGATTTTCCAATCATGGAGCCGGATTTTGAATTTTTAAATTTTTACACCAATTTAATTCTTCCTGAAGTATAAAATAGTTTTAATTCACTAAAAAAACAAAATTTGGAATTTATGTGGGTACTGGAAGCGAATTTTTATTATTTTACCAATGCAATTTTTAGTGAGGTGTAACATAGTTTTACTTGACAAAAAAATTAAAATCTCTAAACTTTTTTGGTCACTTTCATGTAGATACCACAAAATATTTCATTTGTCCAACCCCGGAATTTTGATTTTTTAAGATTTTAATACCAATTTCGTTCTTCCTAAATTATAAAATAGTTTTAATTAGCAAAAACAACAACGTTACTTGCCATTTGGGTTACTTTTATGCATAAAAAATATTTCAATTTCCCAGCCCTGAAAACGAAATTTTAATTTTTGTTTGATTTTTTTTACTAATGCAACTCTTAATGAGGCATGAAATAGTTTTATTTAAGAAAAACTCAATATTTTTTACCATTTTGGTCACATTCATGTACTACAATATATTGCAGTTATCCTGCCCTGGAATCTAAATTTTGATTTTGGTTAATTTTTGGTACCAATTTTGTTTTTCCAGAACAAACAAATTTTTTTAATTAGTAAAAAACCGACGATGGTTGTCTTTTTGGTTACTTTTATGTATAAACAAATTTCAATTTCCCACCCCTGGAAGCAAAATTTTAGTTAAAAAAAATGTTTTTTGCCAATGCAAATCTTCATGACGTATAAAGAGGTTTTATTAAAGAAAAACCAAAAATTTTTAACAATTTTAGTTACTACATGTACTTCAAAATACGGAATTAGCCGAAAAAAACATTTTTTAATTTCCCATCCCTGGAAAAAAAATTATTTTTTTAGTTTTTAATAGACCATTGAGGCTTCCCAAAGCACGAAATAGGTTTAATTTACACACATAAAAAAAATAATTGATTTTTGGTACAAATTTTGCGTCGAGAAATAGGTGTAAGCTTAACAGCTCTGGAACCGTACTTCGGATCTTTCTGAATTTCAATACCACTCTATTTATGTTTATTTCCAATCCAACGGTCCAAGAACGTCTCTAGCTTTTCATCGCTATTCATAAGGATCCAGAATATATATACTTTATAGGGTCCTATATTGATATCGAAGAAATTACACACGGAATTACAAACCTATATATACCCTTTCACTTTTTTCTGAAGGGTATAAAAAGCAACAAGTTCCAAATAAAAAAAAGTTGTGCGAATGAATTTAAAAAGCACTAAGAAAAGCACCGACTTGGCAACGCTGTTTTTGACCATTATTGTTAAAACACATATCCGACTTATATACGGTTTAAGTAGATGTTTATGTATTAAACACATTCACAATAGCAGACCACCGCCTACAACCTGTAAAAAGTGTTGATGTGTTGATATGAGAATCAATATTTTCACGGCTAGACAGCAGGTTGTTGTCCATGCTAGTTTTGTTTTTGTAATTTCATAGGTGGCAATAAACAGTACCCATGTTCTGCATCTGGTGAGAACTTCTCGCATAGAAACATTTTTTGTCATTCTGTAAAACACAGGATTGTCGGAATATATTTCTTAATTTTTTGTATTTTTATTACATTTATATAATCCTAAATATATTATTCTATGGATCACCCTACAATAAATAGCATGACAGTCATTAATAATAATTATACACTTCACAAAAAAGTGAAAGGGTATATATAGTTTTGCCATTCCGTATGTAATTTCTTCGATATCAATATAGGACCCCATAAAGTATATATATTCTGGATCCTTATGAATAGCGATGACAATTGAGCGATGTCCGTCTGTTGGTACGTGAAATCGGGTTTCCCAAGCCGACAGAAAAGCTAGAGACTTCGTTCTTAGACCGTTGGATTGGAAATAAGCTTGAATAGAGTGGTATTGAAATTCAGAAAAATCCGAAGTACGGTTACAGAGCTGGGAAGCTTACACCTATTTCTCGACGCAAAATTTATACCAAAAATCAATTTTTTTTTATGTTTGTAAATTAAACCTATTTCGTGCTTTGGGAAGCCTCAATGGTCTATTAAAAACTAAAAAAAATGATTTTTTTTTCAGGGATGGCAAATTAAAAATTTTTTTTCGGGCATTTCCGTATTTTGTAGTACATGTAGTAACTAAAATTGTTAAAAATGTTAAGTTTTTGTTTAACAAAACCTCTTTATACGTCATGAAGATTTGCATTGGCCAAAAATAAATTTTAAATTCAAATTTTGATTCCAGGGGTGGGAAATTGAATTTTTTTTACGTGAAAGTAATCAAAAAGGCAACTGATGTTGTTTGTTTTTTGTTTTATGCTAACTAAAACTGTCTTATAATTTAGGAAGAACAAAATTGGTACCAAAAATTCAAATATAAAAAATAAAATTTCGAATCCAGGGATGGACAAGTGCAATATTTTATGGTACATGAAAGTTACCAAAATGGTAAAAAGTTTGCAATTTTTCTCAAATAAAACTAATTTATACCTCAAGAAGCGTTGCACAGATATAAAAAATAAACAAAAAAAATTTAAATTTCGTTTCCAGGGTTGGAAAAATGAAAGTTTTTTTGGTACATGTAATAACCAAAATGGTTGCAAAATTTGAGTATTTCTTAAACAAAACTACTTTATACCTCATGAAGATTTGCATTGATAAAGAAAATTTTAAAAAATTTAAAAATCGCTTTCAGGAAAATTGAAATGTTTTTTTATACATAAAAGTAACCAATAAGACAATTGACGTTGCTTTTTTTGCTAGCTAAAACTATTTTATATTTTAGGAAGAACAAAATTGGTATCAAAAATTTAAAAAACATCAACATTTTGATTCCAGAGTTGGATAACTGCAATATTTTGTGGTACATAAAAATGACCTAAATGGTTACATATATTAAGTTTTTCTTAAATAAAAATACTTATTTCATGCCTCATTAAGAGTTGCATTGGTAAAAAAAATTTAAATTTCGTTTCCAGGGTTGGGAAATTGAAATATCTATTCTTCATAAAAGTAACCAAAAAGGCAATTGACGTTATTTCTTTTTGCTATTTAAAGCTTTTTTGTAATTCAGGAAGAACAAAATTGGTATTAAAATCTTAAAAAATCAAAATTTCTACTCCAGGGTTGGACAAATGAAATATTTTATGGTACATGAAAGTGACCACAAAGTTTAAAAATATTAATTTTTTTCAAGTAAAACTATGTCACACCTCACTAAGAATTGCATTGGTAAAAAAATAAAAATTCGCTTCCAGAGTGGGAAAATCGAAATTTTTTGGTACATAAAAGTAACCATGTACATAAGTTTCCAATTTTGGCGTTTTCAGTGACTTAAACCTATTTTATACTTCGCTAAGAATTAAATTGGCATTAAAAATTTTAAAATTTTTGGAAAATCGACATTTTCTGATTCATAAAAGTAACCATATTATTTGTTATTTTTGATTTTTATGATGAATTATACCTACTTTATATATCAGTAAGAAATACATTGGTATTAAAAACCATAAATATCTAAAAGACGATTCTACGGTTGGACAATTAGAACTTTTTGGGCTAAATGAAACGGATTTTTACTTTTTGTTTTTAAATTAAACATATATAATACTTTTTGAAAGACGTTCATAGGTATTAAATATAAGAAAAGCCAAACATTTAGCTTCCTAGCAGAAAAATTTAAAGGAAAGGAATGACATCTGTGAAGGGTATTTAAGATTCGGCGCAGCCTAATATAGCACTTTTACTTGTTTTTTTATGTAAGCCTACCATACACGACATGCTTTTTACATCTGACTGGTCAACTTTTCAACTCATATGTAATTGTGCATGTCTGTCAAAAACAAAAATTTCACTGAAGGTTAATAATATTCGGTTACAAACGCACATGTTAATTGCTTCTGACCAAGGCAAACAGGTAGCCTTGAATTTATTGCTACTTTGTTCTGATATTCTTTTATTGTCAAAATATATTTACTAGTCTTCTTCTTTCCTTTTATTTTGTGAATAAAAGTGATTGTGCAAAAGTATTTGCAAAAAAAAACAATTAAATCTATCTATATAAAATTGTGCTTTTGATAAATATGCGCTCTTGTGCTTTAAGCCTAGTACTCTGTTTAAAATTTCATGTGAAATTCTGACAGAACCCATACAAAAAATATTCAATCGAAATATTTGTGGAAAAATGTTGCTAAACTAGTACTCTGTTTTAATTATGAAAAACATGTGAAATAATATGAATGTTATTTATTTCGTACGATAATTTTTTGACACTAAAAATTTTCTCATTGAAAATGGAAAACATAATTTCAATTCAAAAGGAAAAAAACTGAAACTGAAATAACTGATGTTGCACAACATTTTCCACGAATTCGAACAGAGTACTAGGCTTTATGTAAAAAAACATTTGTGAAAGGAGCGGGGTCTCTTTTTAAAATGCCCAAAGATGATGGTAAAAGTGGAGTGAAATTTGTGAACGAGATTCCGCTTCCACATCTTTACTGTGTTCGGACCACTTCCGAACTTCTGCCTTGGTCAGAATCATTTGCAACAGCAAGGCACAAAGAATGCTGATGAAGTGCGTAGCGGCACAGAAAACACGTGCGTTTTATTTTGCTAGAGACGTATTCCATTCTGCTAGTGCTTTACATAATGAAGAGGAAGACGCAGGAGTACATGATGAGGACGTACATATATCCTGGTTCATAAAAGTGATGATTTTTTCTTATAAATCTTCAATAAGTTTTTGATATTGATATACCTTGCTTCGGACATAGTTTCTGGTTTTTTCAACAGCTGGTCTACGCATTTTCTATAGTCTTTGTAGACACCAAAGTAGGTCGTAGGTTTCAGAATGGCATTCTGCCGTCACAAACATGTTTGATTGCGCCGTAAGAGAATTCAACAATTTTAAAGATTTTTCTTTTAATTTGAAGATATTAAGTCAGGATATAACACTAAAGTTTTATGTGCATAGTTTCTATTAAATGGCTAAAAGAACATGCATACAGCGGTATTGTAAAATACCAAGTTTGGCCGGCTAATGATTTCATTAGCTGTGGCCCACCGCCACTTGTTTCGTAACGGCATCGAATTCTTACAACGTATTTTAAAAACAGCTGATATCAGAAGAAAATAGAACACGCTCTAATTGAAATTTTGTCAGATGACTTTTTGTCTGACTTTCACAGAATCAATGCTTGGAAGGTAACACACGACATGTATGTGTTTTGCAGCGGAAAATTTGACATGTCAGATATAAACAATTTGTCGTGTATGGGGGGCTTTAGTGCTGCCGACAGAATGATAAGGGTTTATTTTTTTTTTAATTAGTCAAGAATATAAAAATTTGTTTAAATAAAAAGTGCATAGGGTAACAGCTCTTTCAAAAATAAAGTGCTCTAAAATGAATTTCTATTGGTATGTATGTATATATTTTTTTAATTTATTCGCCCATTGTGAGTGTTATTAAATTTTTAAAGTTTGTATCTAAGAAATTCCATTATTTGGAAAACAACGCAGCCCATGTAACGATACTTAAGCTTCAATTTGTTATAGTATGCTTGATAGCATACTAGACGTCAGTAAGTGCACTTCGAAAATGTGATATAAAAAACAAATTAACTATAAAGTCATTTGCATAGTGCCATAATAAAAAAGGTCATCACAATTTACAAGCATTTATTTCAAATTCAAAACCAATAAAGAGCTATAAACAAATAAATTGATATGTTTTTAATTTTGTTTCGATATATAAGCGTTCAAAATAATTAAATAACTGAATGACTAGAAGGCTGAGCTCATGAGACTTGAGCTCATCATGGAATAATAGAAAGAAACCATTCACAAACTACTCAAGGTTTATTTTTTAAAATCATTTCAGGAATTTATTTTACTATACTTCAAGCATACGAATATATTGAAGCTCCATTTACTCCGTGATATATTTTGAAAGTCTAATAATTAAGGCACTGTATTGGTTTTTATCAAGGTAAATGGTATCGTAGAAATACCGTCACCGACTCAAATATTCTCAATATTTGATATTCGCGAATACGAATGCGAATACAAATATCTGAAACAGCATTCACGTATACAACAATTATATATAAAATTTAAAGACATTTAATTGGGGTTCTCTTAACATACGCAAAATGATGTATGCAAAATTTTGAAGATAATAAGAAACATCCAAAATATTAAGCGATAAACACAATTTTCTAGAACAGATGGTCTACAGCCCCATGAAAATTTTGAATTTTTTGCAGAAAGCCAAATTACACCCACTAATCTAGAGACAAATTGTAGTTAGACATGGGTCGAACTATTTCATTCTCTAATCCAGGTAATTCAAATGGGTTTGATCCTATTTAAGTATTGTTATGTTAAATGTCGTTACACGGTATTTATGGTATGCAATTTTTACATATGTGACCTGCGCCGAAAAAATTTTTTTTTACTTCTCGAGTGATTCTTATAGGAAAAAAACGCTCTTTCAAATGCCGCAAACCGCAAGTTTCTATGTCTTTTAGTTTTTTTACAAATCACCTGTAAAGATGACCATAATTAACGAAGAAATTTTAAAATATGATATAAACAGATAATATATATAATATTTGAAATTTAAAAAAAGTTCAATATCAAGGAAGAAATTTTAAAATATGATATAAACAGATAATATATATAATATTTGAAATTTAAAAAAAGTTCAATATCAAAGGTACAAAATTATCCTTTTCGTCCCTTTTCGTGGAGCAGGTCACATATGTTGATCTTTTGTAGTAAAAATCAATGCTGTAACCAATTATTATTATTTGTTCTGTAAATTGAAATAAACTAACCTTTTTAATTTGTACAAATATTTTTTCCCTTCATTTATAATTATTTTTACAATTTATACATTTTTTATTATTACATATTTTGCTAATAAAATATTCGAGGAATATTCGCCTAAATGGTGAATATGAATGCGGATGTCTAAAAATGGCCGAATATTCGGCAATTCAAAACCGAATATTCGCACATCAACACATATTGGTATCATCACCGATTGCAAAACCCATTTCGGTTAGAATAACGATTTCCGCAACAAAAAAAACAATATACATATAAACGCACTCTCGGAAAATTTAAACTAGTTATTTTAATTAACGATTCCATTTTGAACACATGCATCTAAAACAAAATCATTGACAACATTAATATCCAAGCCAAAGAAGCACTGATCATCGTCACCCAAACAGTCAGAATTTCCAAGCAGTATTTTCATATAACCACCCCTCTCCACTTTATTTAGCAATTTGAACAATTAAAATAAAACGTGATTAAATGAGTACATACATACATATTTATTAAAACTCAAACGGAATTTTGTGACGTTTATTCAATATTTTATTATGCTTTTTTCTGACGACATGAACATCTCCCTTCAGCAACATGTGAAAAAGGCCGCAAATTGCATAATCAAATAACATGTGAAAAAGCCACAAAAATGTTTGTCACTTTGCCGAGTTTAATCGGATAAATGAAATCAAATTAAGACGCACATTTATATTCATAATAATGCAAACACGTTTCAATAAACAACAGCAATCCCAGAATAATCTTTGTGTCTCTAAATAACATCATTGCAGTTATATCATTAGCAGGGCTCGAATTTCAATGACTTACCGCTGTATTCATAAACATTAAATTAGGCTTAAAATAAATAATTAAATAAATAAATAAATACTCGTATACATATATCAAGTTTAAATTAAATACAGCAGTTCAAATACATATAAAGAAAAAGATAAGCCCCACATATTTCAAAACACTCAATAAAATATCTGAAAACATTAAATTGATATTGATTTAATTTAACTAATTCTTATAGATACCTTCAAAGCAAAATAATAAACGATTGCTTGTTAAATATTTTCTTCTGGCAGGGTTTGTCACTCAGTGAGAAAGAGAACTCTGTAAATATATACGAAACAAAAAGAAAGTATATCTGCAAATTCCATACATTTTTTTATCTTGAACCAGCACTAAGGGGATGACCCCTACATATGCAGTGCATTGCGCCGGAACTAGTTTTTGCTACAGGACCGACGAAGGAGAGTGCTGTTACTCTGCTTTTAGTACATGATAGTGTCAGTCGTTGCCAATTATGCTCAGTGACCAGTGCTATGCCTTCATCATTGAAACAGGCTGGCATCAACTAACACAACCATGCACTAATGCTGATCAGAAGAATTCAACACAGAGAGTTGAACTCAGGACCCTCCACTTCATAGTCTCGTGTTGTACTACTTCAACCAACAGCACCCACAACTCAGTCTAAGCTAAAACGATTACATATCAAAATATATTCGTTGTTAATACATTTTTTTTGTAAAATTAAAAATTTTACTAAAACGAAATCTAAAAACGCTATATTTCTATATTAAAATTGTTCCCATAAACGGATTAATATTATAAAACATTTTCCTAAGCAAGCACCCTCTAATGCAGATCAGATAAATTAGAAATTAAAACAAATAAAAGTGCTATACTCCGCTGCGCCGAACCTTACATATTCTTTACCGACATACTTTTGGATTATATACATACATTCATTACACTCTTGGAACCATCTTTTTTATCCTTCTGATTTTAAATACCAACTTATTTTTTTCTAATACATAAAATATATTCGATTGGCGAAGAAAAACACTAATTAAATTGAATTAATATTTATAAGTTAATTGTTCGAAATTTGTTTTTAAATCATAGAAAGACTTGGAATATTTATCATGTCTTTCTGAGATTTAAAAACATGTTTCGAACAATTAGCCTATAAATCTTAATTCAATATAATATAGCAATATAAATGTTCGTTAAAATACTTACTACACAGAAACACACCAGTTTTATTTAGTTACTTTAACATTTAAAAAAAAATCCAGCTCTGGAGCTGTCTTTGTCTTTTTCCTGATTTCCAATGCCAATGCATTTTTCGCTTTCGGATTTCATTAAATGGTTCTTACGATTTCATTAAATGGTTCTTACGATGAGTCCAACTTTGACATACTCTCTCCAACATATCGGCCAGTGTTTTACGAATAAATTCTTTAATATTGGTTTCCAGTACATCAACCGTTGCGGCTTTTCCCTGTAGACAGCAGCCTTAACATAGTTTCACAAAAAATAATATAAATTCGGCCAATTGGCCGGCCCCAAATGTTAAATAAACTGTTCACCGAACTGGCCTCTTAATTGTGGCATATGGTACCGTCTTCTCGAAACCACATCTCAGCCAAGTCCAGCTCTTTCATTTTGGGCAAATAAAAATTTAATCATCGCACGGTAGCTCTCCTCATTCACAATAACGTTTCTCCCATCCTCTTCGTTGAAACCCCATAATCCAGGGCTCCGCAATGGGAGAAAATATTTAAGTATAATGTATTTGTGAATTTTTCATGGGTTAGTGACTGTTTTTTAAGCAAGAGCGTACAAATAATGTTGCCAGACGACGTAATTTTTACGACTTTTTATGCCAAAAATAAAATGACATGAAATATTTAAATAAAGTTTTCATTAATATGTATTTCTTACATTTAATTATTACAGGCGAACTTCCTTATAGTGAATAAATTATACACTCCACGCAATATTTGTAAGGCTAAAATTATTTTAAATTTTTTTCCGAATATATATATTAATGTTCATAATGTTGGAATATTTTGACTTATATATTGCCATTTTATCTGACATAAAAATATTGTGTTCCGTTATTTCTGTTTAAAAATAACGTGATTTAAATATTAAATTTGAACGAAATATTTAAAAGACCAAGTCCAGGAAATTATAATAAAGGAGTAAAAAATCTAAATATGTATGTGGAATCAAAATATTTTGCTTCTTACTTTTAATTAAGAGAAAAAACATATTTTATAAAAAAAGACTTACAAATCAAAAAATTTTATTTCAAGTCAATTCATCTATTAAAATGTTTGTAATTTTGAAAAAATTCTATATAAGGACGCTACTAGACGTTGAAAGTCGTACTTCTAGCAATATAATTCGTAAAATATTAGTAATAGGTGATAGCTACATTAAAGAAGCTAATTAAAAAATCTAAATAATAATAATCGGCAATGTAACTTCTGAGATATAGAGCCTCGGAAAAAAGAGCCTTATGTACCCTCTTCCCCCCATAAAACTTTTTGCAATAAAAAAATTTATAGGAACAAATATATTAAACAGAAGCAATTTCTTATATTACGTATACTTCAAATTGAACTTACTCATTGTTTTTAAATATTTTTGTCAAAATAACACCGTTTTATATGAAAAATTGAAAGCATTTTTTAATTCTGTAGAAATGTTGAGGTATTTTTCATAAAACTACCGTAATAATTTAACATTAACGATTTGAAAAAGTAATATGAAGATTTTGATGTTTTTTCTTCCAAATTTTGGCGATATTGCATCTATTTTGTCTGGCAACTATGTGAACAAGAAAGAACATTTAAAGGTGTTGCCGTTGATCACAAAATCAAATTGATAATAATATAAGCAGGCAAACTTAGTTTTCACTTTTATAAATGTGTGAAATTGATTTTTGTTTCTATAGCCTATATTCTATTCACAATTTCGACCGAAATGCTGTCAAAGCCCATATAAAAAGTATTTAGTCGAAATAAGCGTGGAAAAATTTGGAAAACTAGTTTACTATGAAAAACACGTGAAATTTTTCTGAACACAATTTTGCTAAATATTTTTCGAAAATTTAAACAGAGTACTAGCCTTAAGGAAAACAAGAAATTTATAATTTTTATTTGTCAATTTTTTCAAATGAAATAATTAATATTGCTAAACATTTTTCGAAAATTCAAACAGAGTACCGGCCTTATCGCTGTGAGCCCTTGTATGTAGTATAATTTTTTGGCCTCCTAAGCGCACACAAAAAATTAATTTAATTGACTGTTAAAGTTCGACGAGGCAAGTCGCATGTTTTTTATGAAAAAAAAAATTACTGCAAAATTAAACAAAATTTGTATTTGTACATACATATAACTTTAGAAAATTGCAAAATGTGGGACAAAGAGTGAAAAAATTCTTTTTTGTTTTCTCTTAGTATAACATTTTGCTGCATAAAATAAACTATGAGCCACTGTATATACATATTTGGGAAATTATGAAATATAAATAAATAGAATTTTCTAAAATATGATAAGAAAATTCGGAAATAAAACTGTAAATGGTGTAAAGATAATGTACCAAAAATTTTAAAATACTCGTGCAACTGAGTAAATAACATTTCTTTCGATTTAAAAAAAATTTCCTCTGTAGAAAATTTTCATAAGGCTTATATTAAAATATTATATTATATACAATACTATCTTCCAATGGAGATATAAAATATTATAAAACCATTTTTGTATCATACAAAATTACTAAAAATCATAATATATATAAATTCATTCATCCAAGAATACAAAAAATTGAACGATGGCAACGCGGGTTGAAAATTTAGTCATGCATTTGTTGTTGCTTATGAATAAAATTTTTATTTTCTCTTCTCTCATTGATGTGAATTTCGTTACTCTTCGTGTTGCGTATGTGAATACGTGTAGAAAATCCGATTGGCACTCGTATCTGGAGTGTAATGGCTGAGGAGCCCTGCCATAATCCATACAAACAGTGCATATTACGGGGTACATTAAAAAATCTTTCAATGCTTCCGGCTGCTTGTAGCGTGCATCCTGTTATTTTATACGCCGGTAAAGCAGTACCGAGCACATTCGCCGCAATGATAGTAGTCAGGGATAGACAAGAAAACATATGCTAGAAAAAGATAACAAATAATCAAGCAGGTAGAAAATAGCACGATTTCTGGGAACCAAAAACAATGAGATGAACCAAAACAATGAAGGATGGCATTTAAAACCCATCCAGTAACCCTTTTTTCTTCATCCGAGGTTTATTAGGCGGTAGAATGTTTTATTTTGGCTCGAAATGGTGGCAAAGGCACAACAAGTAGCTCGGAAAATTAAGAAGTTTGTATTGAAGAATAAAATAGCAAAACTTTATGAATTTGAAAAAAGCAAAAATTACAGACCAAAACTAAAAAGAAAACAAAATTTTGACTCGTGATCAAAAACAAATAAATATTTTCTGAGCTTCCAGATCTTCTTTGTGAAAATGTAAACACAAAAACCTTAACCGCACCTAAACTAAATAAAAAACAATTAAAAGTGCTATATTCGGCTGTGCCGAATATTAAATACCCTTCACAGTTGTCATTCTTTTTGTTTAAATTTTTCGGCTAGGCAGCTAAATGTTTGACTTTTCTTATATCTAATACCAATGAACGTCTTTCAAAAATAATAAATATGTTTCATTTAAAAACAAAAAGTAAAACTCCGTTTCATTTAGCCCAAAAAGTTCTAATTGTCCAACCGTAGAATAGTCTTTTAGATATTTTTGGTTTTTAATACCAATGTATTTCTAACTGATATATAATGTAGTTATAACTCATCATAAAAATCAAAAATAACAAATAATATGGTTACTTCTATGAATCAGAAAATTTCGATTTTCCAACCCTGGAACCAAATTTTTAGTTTTTAAAATTTTTAATGCCAATTTAATTCTTAGCGAAGTATAAAATAGGTTTAAGTCACTGAAAAAGCCAAAATTGGAAACTTATATGGTAACTTTTATGTACAAAAAAATTTCGATTTTCCAACCCTGAAACGGAATTTTTAATTTGAAAATTTTTAATACCAATTTAATTCTCAGCTAAGTATAAAATATGTTTAATTCACTGAAAAGAAAAACAAAATGGGGAATTTAGCAAATGTATGTAGCAAAAAATTTCGATTTTCCAACCCTGGAACCGAAATTTTAATTTTTTGATACTACATAATTTAATTTTTTCTGAAATATCAAATAGGTTTAATTCACTAAAAGCAAAAAATATGGAATTTATGTATGTACTTTTATGTACGAAAAATATTTTGATTTTCCAACTCTGGAAGCGAATTTTTATTTTTTTACCAATGCAATTCTTAGTGAGGTGTAACATAGTTTTACTTAAAAAAAATAATATATTTAAACTTTTTGGTCACTTTCATGTACCATAAAATATTTCATTTGTCCAAACCTGGAGTCGAAATTTTGATTTTTTAAGATTTTAATACCAATTGTGTTCTTCCTGAATTATACAACAACGTCAATTGCCTTTTTGGTTACTTTTATGCAAAATAAATATTTCAATTTCCCAACCCTGGAAACGAAATTTAAATTTTTTTTACCAATGCAACTCTTAATGAGGCATGAAATAGTTATATTTAAGAAAAACTTAGTATTTGTAACCATTTTGGTCATTTTTATGTACCACAAAATATTGCAGTTATCCAACTCTAGAATCTAAATTTTGATTTTTTTTTAATTTTTGATACCAATTTTGTTTTTCCTGAACTAAAAAATAGTTTTAATTAGTAAAAAACCGACATAAGTTGTCTTTTTGGTTACTTTTATGTATAAAAAAACATTTCAATTTCCCAACCCTGGAAGCTAAGTTTAAATTTTTTTAAATTTTCTTTATCAATGTAACTCTTCATGAGGTATAAAGTAGTTTTGTTTAAGAAAAACTCAAATTTTGCAACCATTTTGGTTATTACATGTACCAAAAAAACTTTCATTTTTCCATACCTGGAAACGAAATTTTTTTATCAGTGCAACGCTTCTTGAGGTATAAAGTAGTTTTATTTAAGAAAAATTGCAAACTTTTTACCATTTTGGTAACTTTCATGTACCATAAAATATTGCACTTGTCCATCCCTGGACTCAAAATTTTATTTTTGAATTTTTGATACCAATTTTGTTCTTCCTAAATTATAAGACATTTTTAGTTAGCAAAAAACAAAAAAAACAACATCAGTTGCCTGTTTGATTACTTTCACGTAAAAAAAAATTCAATTTCCCACCCCTGGAATAAAAATTTGAATTTAAAAATTTTTTTGGTCAATACAAATCTTCATGACGTATAAAGTGGTTTTGTGAAAGAAAAACCTGAAATTTTTAACAATTTGAGTTACTACATGCACTACAAAATATGGAATAGGCCGAAAAAAAATTTTTAATTTCCCATCCCTGGAAATAAAAAGTATTTTTTTAGTTTTTAATAGACCATTGAGGCTTCCCAAAGCACGAAATAGATTTAATTTACAAACATAAAAAAATAATTGATTTTTGGTACAAATTTTGCGTCGAGAAATAGGTGTAAGCTTCCCAGCTCTGGAACCGTACTTCGGATCTTTTATGTATAAAAAAAATTTCAATTTCCCATCCCTGAGAGCGAAATTTTAATTTTTGTCATCTATTTTTATCAATGCTAGTTTACATTACTTATAAAGTAGTTTTATTTACAAAAATCTTAAAATTAGCAACCATTTTAGTCACTTTCATGCTCTACAATATATTGCATGTACCAAAAAAACTTTCAATTTCCCAGCCCTGGAATTGAAATTTAATTTTTTTTTTTGCTTTTTTCATAAATGTGACTCTTCATGAGGTATAAAGTAGTTTTATTGAAGAAACATTTTAAATTTTTAACCATTTTGGTTACTTTTATGTATAAAAAGTTTCAATTTCCCACCCCTAGAAGCGAAATTTTAATTTTTTTATCAATGCAAATCTTTATGAAGTATAAAGTGATTTTATTTAAGAGAAACTCAAAATTTATAACAATTTTGGTTATTACATGTACTACAAAATATTGCATGTACCAAAAAAAAACTTTCATTTTCCCAACTCTGGAAGCGAAATTTTATTTTTTTATTTTTTATCAGTGCAAGTCTTCTGGAGGTATGAAGTAGTTTTATTTAAAAAAAATTTAAGGGGCTATTTCTCATTGTCGAACGCATTCTTTCCTTCGTACAAATATACTTAAAACAAAAACAAAATTTTATAAATTATTTTTGTTTCAAATGTATTTATGCGAAAGAAAGAATTCATTCGACGATGAGAAATAGGCAGTTAATTTTTAAACATTTTGGCCACCTTCATGTACTACAAAATATGGCACTTGTCCAACCCTGGATTCGAAATTTTGATTTTTTTTTTAATTTTTGATACCAATTTTGTTCTTACAATATTATAAGACAGTAAGAGAACATCAAGGGCCGCGGGGGACATTTAACCTTTGCCATAAAACTTCAAAAATAAATGTTTGGGATAATTTAAAAGAAAAAACATTTATAGGGCCATTTAGGAGACAAAAGGGGAGGAGCGGGTAGGACAGAGTAGTACCATGTTACGTCTCAGCTTCGCCATTAAAGCTTAAAAATGTTAGTTTTAAGGAATGTTGGCTTAAGTAAAACAATTTGTTAAATTTTTACACTATTTTTGCATATAATAACACCCACCAAAGGGGGCGGGGTCCAAAAATTATTATTTTTTATTTTATAGCTCCAAGTTTAACGCGTTGGACCTTCTTGACATAAAACTATATCATTTGCTTAACAAAATTACAAAAAAATTAAAAAATTGGTTGGTTTAGTTCTTCTTAGGGGAACTTTTTTCTCTCTTGCCTGATTTAGCCCATTTCCGAACTTAACCTGTGCTATCCAAGATATATTTATACCAAATTTTAAGAGTCTGGCTCCTTTCGTTTGAACTGAACCGTGATTTCCACAGCCGGACAGACGGGCATGCTCAGATCGTCTTAGATTTCATCACTGATCAGGAATATATATACTTTATGGGGTCTCAGATGGATATTCCGCTGCGTTACAAACGAATTGACAAAGTGAATATACCCTCCATATTCTTTTTTCGAGGGTATAATAAATAACTTTATTTGAATATAGAAATTGTCAGTTAGACAGATTCAAAATTTCAATACAATCGATCGAACCTTTTGGCATCTATATATCAAACAAACACAGCCGCCTGTTGAGAATTTTTCCGACTTTTCTTTTTCCCTAACCATTTGCAAACAAACCGGTTTCAAGCTTTAAGCAGTAGAACAACCCAGCATTCATTTATATACGATTACATGCATGTACATAGGTTTGTGTCTCACTCGCGCTAGTTAACTTCAACACCTCAGCATCTGTGATATTTTGCAAATTTGTACATTTAATACAACTAATATGCAGTTGCAGGAAAAAAAGGCCGATAATTTGGATGAACCCAAAAATTTTAAGATTAAAATTCAAGCACTTTATACAATTTTGCCGTTTCCTATTGTGATATATGTACATACATACATTTTGCATCTACATACAGGCATAAAACATTGAGCTCAAACCATAAATAAATGTATCCTTTCTATTGTAATAAATATCCGTCAGATTCAGCGCGTTCAAAAATCTAATCAAATGTACAGACCCCTTTTTATTTACTTTTTGCAGCTTTAGATGGCCACAATCATATTTATTTATGTTGCAAAACTTATGGAAAAAAGGTTCACTTTATTGCAGACAGTTGTTTTGAGGGTAAAATTTGTACGGAAGAAACGAAAATGTCTTGACATTTTTGTTTCTAAATATGTATATGGACGTATGAGTAACACGAATCCATACAAACAAATATTAATCATACGCAGCCCTACCGTGTCAGAATTCAATTTCGTTTGGGAGCAGAATTGATTCTGCATTTTGGTTGGTCAGCGAAAAACCAAACTAATTTTCAGAACGAACTCATTTGTAATATTCGCTAATGAAATCAAAAATGATTTCATTTTTTTTAAATAGTTTCATTTTTGAAGTGAAACTTCTTTGCGCGCATGAGGGTAAAATTTATAGGGATGAAACGCGAAACGAACATGTGGGACGGGTTTGACCAAGAGGAAGAGGAAGGGCGAACGTAGCATGAAACACATAGCCATGGAGTGAGAGTAGGGAACAAGCGAGTGACAAAGATTCATAGAGAAAGGTAGATCGAGAAAAAATACACGCTATTGGTGATGTATTCGATTAGTAGTTAAACACCAGAACTTCAGATGGCAATTCTGTCTCATAACGTCTTGTACTGCAGTAAACTTTTTATTTATTTACTTTACCATTTGAATGCATACAGTGCGTTAACACTGAGTTAAATTTATAAGCAAACATTTTATAATAAATTTGTCAATTGTCCAGTTGTTCAGAGGAAGTAATATATTTATTATCTTTTTTTTAATTTCCAGTTTTTTATTTTAATTTGAAGATTAGGAAATTCCATATTTACAAATAACATGTGGCATTTTAATCTGCCACTGGTTATTTAAGAATTCAATATACTATTTTTCATAAAATAAACATATTTCATAAATTCTTTTTTCTAAATTGAAATAAAAATATCACGTAAATATCGAAGAAATAAATTTATAAAATCTATAATTTTTATATATATTCGATGCTTAATTTAATTATAATTAATTAATTATATTTAATTGATTTAATTATAATTAAATTCCTAACATATCTTCCTCTATCCCTTCCTCAAAGTCTCGGAAATCTAAAGCTTTAGATCAAAACTGCCCATGCGCTTCGTACTCATTTCTTTTTGTAAAAGCGCTTAGTGTGTTTTAATACTGTCTTATTATACCCTCCAAAAAAGAATATGGAGGGTATATTCACTTTGTCATTCCGTTTGTAACGCAGCGAAATATCCATCTGAGACCCCTTAAAGTATATATATTCTTGATCAGTGATGATATCTAAGACGATCTGAGCATGTCCATCCGTCTGTGGAAATCACGATTCAGTCCAAACGAAAAGAGGTAGGCTCATGATATGTAGTATAAATATATCTTGAAGGATAGCACAGGTTAAGTTTGGAGATGGGCTGAATCGGGTAAGAGGGAAAAAAGTTCCCCTAAGAAGAACTAAACCAACCCATAAAAAACAACATAATTTTTAAAGTTCTTTTATGAAATGTTTATTTGACATATTGTTGTCACAATTCTATTTTATAGGTAAATGAAATTTATTTGTTGGTGGTCAAGCAATGTCTATATGCATTTCATTGGTGCTTTACCAAATCATCAGTAGACTTTAACTACAGTTTAAAATGTCTTAAAGACAAAGCTAATTGGGTGTTCCATTTATTTCAAAAACACATATATACAGGAGTACGTGTGTATGTGTTATTATTTAGTTATTTAAGGTCTTATTCATAAAAAATATTTTAGATTTATAAGAGGTTTATAAAACAGATTTCCATATAAAATGTGTTTTATAAACCCTTTATAAAACAGAAATATTTTTTGTGAATAAGGCAGTTAATATTTTGCATTTCATATCAGAAATTAGAAATTCGTTATAAGAAAGGCGGGCTTTAAGTCATATTGTCATGTCTTAATATTTTATAATAGTTACAAAAAATTTTTCTTGTTCTGCAAACAAAAAAGTCGTTAATTAATAAGACTTTTTAAAGTATGTATACCGTTTTATCGTAAAATAAAAGTAGAGTGACGTAGGAAATGAGCTTAAACTAAAATGTAACTAAGTAAAGTCTTAAATTTTTTTTATTTTGTGTGTATTTATGTTTATTTTTATTTAACATAATTCCTATTGTATTACAACAATCTTTTTTTTCTTTTTAATTACCTGACTTATTAAATAGCACACTAACTTATGGAAGATTGTTCGCAGCAGTCATATTTTTTTGGTTTATTATTTTATGATACATGATTTTATGACTACCGTTTGAATACCACAAATATTTTTATTTATTATATCAATTTTGAGTCAACGTCAGTCTATCAGATCTTTCAATATTGTAAGATCTAGTAATACGCTGATCAGGGCGATTGCACGGACATGCTATTGACAAGAGTAATAAATTTCTCTCAGCAATATTAAGGTGGCCTTAATATTACAAAATTTTTTCGAAACCAATCTGTCTAACACAATATAAAAAAAGTACAACAAACAACAACTAAATGTGTTGCTGTAATAATAAGGCCACTTAGTTAAATACACTTTTGTTTACAATAATAATGACATCGCCAGATGTAATAACGTGATTATATTTGATAATACAAAATTATCTGACGTCTGGCAAATATTATACAATGATTGCGAAACGTCTTCACACCATCTTTGTATACGAATAGAGCATAACAAAATTTGTTTGGGAACAAATTTGACGTTGACTAACAGAAAAATATTAACAGAGGCACCGAATCACCGAACTCAAGTGAATTGTCTCGGCGAGGCAATAGCCCATTTGAAAGTAGCAGAAAAATATTAATATTCGGCCATGTGATGGAAATCGCTTATCGCATGAAATAAAGCGTTTTCGATTTGAAGTCACAAAACTGGTGTGCTGGAGTTCGCAATCGCTCAAAATCGTTCTAAAGAAATTGGCGTTTTTCAAGTCGCATGTGATTCGATAATCGTGCGATTCACAGCACATACATGATTATTTTAATATATTTGATATTAAAGTTACAATATACACATACATACTTATAAATAATAACAAACATATTTAAAACCAAAAGTTATAAAAAAATTATAATAAGTCAAGATACACTAATTGGTAAATTAAAAGCTTATTTTATGTTTACGACATTAAATAGACACATCTATAATTGCATAACATTTTTAATATAACTTAAAACATCTTTATTGGCCAATATACCCATATGGTCGACTCCAGCTAAAGCTAATGTGGAAATATTCGATGATTGATAACCAGCCCAATGATGACAGGCTTGCAGAGATCGTCTATTTACAGTGCCGTCGCCAACACCCATAATTAGTTTGGGTGTATCGTCTGACACGTCATCTTTTTTATAGCGTAGTCTTGAAAATAATAAGTTGAAATGGTTAGAAAATTTTAAATTTATTTAAAATATATGCGATGAAATTAAATTTGTGTGATGGGTTTTCCTTTTTTTCGTGAGTGAGGAGGTTTTAAAATGACTATCGTCATCTAGCTGCAAAGCGTTGATTGATAAAATAATTAATGACTCTTGTGATTGATTTGCAAAGAGTATAATGAAATTCTAACTCGTAGGGATTTTTCCGTCATATTTGGGTTTTAAAGACTCGAAACTGCATTTTTATACCCTTCTCAAAAAAGTGGAAGGATATATATATATATATATATATATATATATATATATATATATATATATATATATATATATATATACATATATATATATATATATATATATATATATATATATATACATATATATATATATATATATATATATATATGTATATATATATACATATATATATATATATATATATATATATATGTATATGTATATATATACATATATATATATATATATATATATATATATATATATATACATATATATATATATATATATATATATATATATATATATATACATATATATATATATATATATATATATATACATATATATATATATATATATATATGTATATATATATATGTATATATATATATATATATATATATATATATATGTATATATATATATATATATATATATATATATATATATGTATATATATATATATATATATATATATATTTATATATACATATATATATATATATATATATATATATACTATATATATATATATATATATATATATATATGTATATATATATATATATATATATATATATATATATATATATATATATATATATATATATTTATACCCTTCACAAAAAAGTGAAAGGGTATATATGTTTGTCATTCCCTGTGTAATTTATATCAATATGGGACCCCATAAAGTATATATATTCTGGATACTTATGAATAGCGATGGCGATTGAGCGATGTCCGTCTGTCCGTATGTCTGTACGGTTTTCCCAAGCCCCCAAAAGAGCTAGAGACTTCGTTCTTGGACCGTTGGATTGAACTTAAATAGAGTGGTATTGAAATTCAGAAAGATCCAAAGTGCGGTTCCAGAGCTGGGAAGCTTACACCTATTTCTCGAACTAAAATTTATACCAAAAATCAATTTTTTTTAATGTTTGTAAATTAAATCTATTTCGAGCTTTTGGGGAGCCTCAATGGTCTATTAAAAACTAAAAAATAAAAAAAAAATTTTCTGGAATGGGAAATTAAAAATTTTTTTTTCGGTCCATTCCGTATTTTGTAGTACATGTAGTAACTAAAATTGTTACAAATTTTAAGTTTTTCTCTAACAAAACCTCTTTATACGTCATGAAGATTGGCATTGGCCAAAAAAAATTTTTTAAATTCAAATTTTGCTTCCAGGAATGGGAAATTGAAATTTTTTTATACATAAAGGCAACCAAAAATGCGTTTTTTTTTTTGCTAACTAAAACTGTCTTATAATTTAGGAAGAACAAAATTGGTATCAAAAATTCAAAAATAAAAAATTAAATTTTGGATCCAGGGTTGGACAAGTGCAATTTTTTATAATAATTGAAAGTGACCAAAATGGTTGAAAATTTTTAATTTTTTTTAAAATTACTTTATACCTCATGAAGCGTTGCACTGATAAAAAAAATAAACAAAAAATTAAAATTTCGCTTCCAGGGTTGGGAAATTGAAAATTTTTTTATACATAAAAGTAACCAAAGAGGCAATTGGTTTTTTTGCTAACTAAAACTATTTTATATATTAGGAAGAACAAAATTGGTATCAAAAATTTCCGAAAAAAATTAAAATTTCGAATACATGGTCGGACAAGTGCAATATTTTATAGTTCATGAAGGTGAACAAAATGGTTCAAAATTGTAAATTTTTCTTAAATAATACTACCTTATACCTTACATTGATAAAAAAATTAAATTTCATTTCCAGGGTTGGGAAGTTTAAAGTTTTTATGGTACATGCAATATATTGTAGTACATGAAAGTGACCAAAATGGTTGCAAATTTTAAGTTTTTCTTAAATAAAACGACTTTATACCTAATGAAGACTAGGATTGGTAAAAAAATTAAAATTTCGCTTCCAGGGCTGGGAAACTAAATTATTTTTTATAAATGAGAGTAACCAAAAAGCCAACTAACGTCCGTTTTTTACTAAATAAAACTATTTTTTAGTTTAGGAAAATCAAAATTGGTACCAAAAATTAAAAAAATATATCAAAATTTAGATTCCAGATTTGGATAACTGCAATATATTGTAGTACATGAAAGTGACCAAAATATTTACAAATATTAGAATTTCTTAAATAAAACTATTACATGTCTCATTGGTAAACAAAAAATTAAAATTTCGCTTCCAGGGTTGGGAAATTGGTATTAAAATCTTGAACAACATTGGTATTAAAATCTTAAAAAATCCAAATTTCGACTCCAGAACTGGACATATGAAATATTTTATGGTACATGAAATTTTTTTGTCAAAACTATGTTACACTAAGAATTGCATTGGTAAGAAAATAAAAATTCGCTTCCTGACTTGGAAAATCGAAATATTTTTGGTACATAAAAGTACCCACATAAATTCCAAATTTTCGTGTTTTTTAGTGAATTAAACCTATTTTATACTTCAGGGAAAATTAAATTGGTATTAAAAATTCGGTTCCAGGGTTGGAAAATCGAAATTTCTTGGTACATAAAACTAACCATATAAGTTCCTAGTTTTGGTTTTTTGTGAATGAAATCTTTTTTATACTTCGGGAAGAGTTAAATTGGTATTAAAAACCAAAAAAATCTAAAAGACGATTCTACGGTTGGACAATTAGAACTTTTTGGGGTACATGAAACGGATTTTTACTTTTTGTTTTTAAATTAAACATATTTAATATATTTGAAAGACGTTCAGAGGTATTAGAAATAAGTAAAGCGAAACATTTAGCTTCCTAGCCGAAAATTGAAAACGAAAAGAATTAAGGCCGAGTCAGATAGTACTTTTTCGCTTTCCGTGACGTTTCTAACTTTAACAGAAAAGCGCAAAGCAAAAGGTGCATGTCACAATAAAAACTTTGACAACACCCGTGTATTGTTTCTTTACCATAAAAAGTGGATGATAATTTTGTTATTACACATATTTTTTTAATATTTATTGCATAAATTGTACATATATATTTAGCTTTTATTAAAACACATTCAGATATTTAAAACGAACGTCCGAATTTGGCAAAAGAAAAAAAAGATTCCCGCTGATTGACAAAGCACGCAAAAAGATGAGAATTGCCCAACTTTACGCTTCGCGTTACGTTAAAAGTACTTTATGTGACATGTTTCATATAGGTATGTATATTTCATCTTAAATGTCAAAGCGAAACTATAACGCAACGCGAAGCAAAAGTTTTATCTGCCACGGCCTTTACATCTGTGAAGGGTATTTAAGATTCGGCACAGCCGAATATAGCACTTTTACTTGTTTTTATTTCTTTTTTTTTTCATTCCGTGCATAATTTCGTCAATATAAATATGGAATCCTATGAAGTATATATATTCTGTACCTCGTTTCTGTAACTGATGTGAGAACTTCTCGGAAAATGAATAAGCGATGTCCGTCTGCCTGTACGTGAAATCGGGTTTCTCAAGCCCCCAGAAGAGCTAGAAATTTCATTCTTATACTGATGGATTTGGATTAAACTAGAGTGCTATTGAAATGCAGAAGAATCAAAAATACAGTTCCAGAGGTGGGAAGCACATACCTATTTGTACTTACGAAATTAACTAGTAAAAACTAATTAGTTATGAAATTTTTATTTGACATATTGTTGTCACAGTATTATTTTAAATGAAATTTATTTGTTGGTGGTCAAAACTTCTCAAACAACAATAAATTTCATTTAAAAACTAATTAGCTTTTCTTATTAAATATACTATTTATACTTTGGGAAAAATTAATTTTGTATTCGAATGGAAATTTTTTAGTGCACTTAAGTTACCGAATACTTCAGGAAAAGTTAAATTTACATTAAAAATCAGAAAAAAAAATCAAAAATTCGATGCCAGTGTTGGGCAACAGAAATTTTTTTTCTTACATAGAAGTAACTAAAGTATATCTTCATATATATAGATATACTTTGTATATAAATAGATATACCCAGCTAGCAATTGGGAGATTGTTTATGATAATATCAGCAAAATGAGTCTTTTAGGATTCCTTTAGATGTTCACAAACTGATTAATCAGTTTGGTGATCTAAAAAAGTTTACAAAAAGACTCCTAGAAACGCTTAGAAAGCGACTAGTTTAAAAAAGCAAAAACAAATCTTGCAAAATGTGTGTAGTCATAATATAATCACGCAAATGATCCTAATATGACTCTTTTTCATGCTGTTTTTTCTGTATAAAATCAGAAAAACGAGTCAGAAAAGACTATTTCTGGAGAGTCGCATGAAGGGTACCATTTTCTCACACAAAAAAATCCATTGTTGACTCAAAAGATATATCATAAATGATTATTTTAATCATGCAGTGGAGTCGAAAAAGACTGATATTTGATTAAAATGTTCAAAAAATGCTAGCTGAGTACTTTGAAAGTTACAACATAAATTACAAATTTGGTTTTTTAATTAAGCCTATTTTATACTTCAGGAAGGTTCGGTTTTGGTGAATAAAATAACAGTATAAGTAACCAGTTATAACTTTTATTTTTTTCGTGATTTAAACTTATTTTATACCCTCCCCTTTAGCGAAATATTCCTCTGATACCCCATATATATTCTTGATCAGTAATGAAATCTAAGACGACACGCGTCCCTCCGTCCGTCTGCGGAAATCACGATTCAGTCCAAACGAAAAGAGACAGACCTTTAAAGCTTGGTATAAATATATCTTGAAGGATAGCACAGGTCAAGATCGTAAATGGGCTGAATCGGACCAGAGGGAAAAAAGTTCCCCTAAAAACAATTATACCAACCCATAAAAAACAACATAATTTTTAAGCAAATGATATACTTTTATGTCAAAGAAGGTCCAAAGTATTGAACTTGGAGCCAGAAAATCAGAAAAATCTATTTTTGGACCCCGCCCCTTTAAGTGGGCATTGATGTAAGCAAAAATGGTGTAAATATTATAATAACAAATTGTATTAATTAAGCCTACATTCCTTAAAAATAACAATTTTAAGCTTTTATGACGAAGCTGAGACGTCACCTGATCCTCCTCTGCTCTACCGCCTCCTCACCCTTTGACCCTTTACCCCCCAAATGACGCTACAAACAAAATTTACACTTTATGCCAAACATTTATTTTTAGCTTTTTATTGCAAAGGTAAAATGTCTCCCCCACGGTCCTTGCCAGAGCGACCCTGACAAAATACAGTTTTAATAACATCCAAAAAGGATTCGACTCCATAAAGTATATATATTCTTGATCAGTGATGAAGTCTAAAACGGTCTAGCAATGCCCATACGCCCGTCTGTGGAAAACACGATGTAGCGTGTTTTTGGACCCCGCCCCCCTTCAGTGGGCCTTGAAGTTACATATTATATGAAATAGTGTAAATATTTAAAAAAGAGTATTCCTTAAGCCTACATTAGTTAAACATTTAATTTGTAAGCTCTTACGACGAAGCTAATATGTTCTCTGATCTTCCCCTGTGTTGAGTTTTTATTTGGGACATGCAAGAAATAACTATACTATGATGTTTCCTTACAAAAATTGTACTAACCGCACAATAAATGAATGAGTGAAGCTAAAAATTAAATTATTCGCGTCATATCCTAAAAACAAAATCCATTTGGGTTCTATGGTTATATCAAGTATAATTGAATAGAGTGTTACCTACATATAAGATTGATTCAAACTGCATAACATTATAAGATATGCTACGACTAACATAACCTTAAGTCAAGACTTATTGGAGCTTAATACACTTGAACATATGACTGATACTCCCGACAGAAATATTCATTGTTACTTGCTACGTCCGAGAACTCAAGCAAAACTTACAGTAAATTAGAGGGATAATTGAGAGAACAAAATGACAGTTCATTTACTTGAGTAAATGGTTAAATGGTTCAGTAAAACGAAACCATAGGGTGGAATTTTTAAATTTATTATTTTTTCAGTTACTGTATTTTACTGAAAAAGTTTTCCAGCTACTGTAGTAAATGTGCATTATCAACAATATTGTTGTTTTTTGTGAAGTATTCTCTGCAGCAACAAAGAATAATCCAGTAAGAAGTAGTTCTTAAATGTTATTCTTTAATTTTTAAAATAGTTTTTCTTTTTGTAATATGTATTTAAATATAAAATTGTTAGCTGAAAAATGAAGGCACTTTGTTATGGACAATGAGGCATGTTACAATCAGTGCTATCAGTCAAACCCTAAAACAGTTTTAATTAATTAATACTTTTTTCATATTTAGAGAAAACTTCTGCATGCACTCAATAGGATTAAGTGATGATAGCTATAAGAACCCTACATTCATTTATATGATCACTGATAAATGAATGTAGGGTTCTTAAATTTTACAACGTTTACTATCTTCATTTTTATCACAATTACGGGAATATTGTTTTATGTTACGATTTACAAGACCGGTGATATGACGATTGTAGCGCAGCATTTCTAAATGAGATTTTGTTTAATAGAAACAAATTTTCATGCTCACCTCTCTACTGTGTCTAAGCCATCACCATAGAGACAATGCAGATCTACACCTGGAGGACTGAAATTCAAAGTGTAGTGTAAAGTGTCTTTACGCATTTCCCACGCAGTTGGATAACCAATATTGTTGAAATATTCCTGCATTTGCGCCATTGTATATACACGTGTGGGCGTTTCCACTAAAACATCATCACTTTTCCAAAACAAAGGCGAAGGCAAAAGCCAAGCGGATGAAGGATGTGTAATTTGCTCCGATTTTAGTATTTTACCACTAAGGAAGAACGAATCGAGATCATCGCCCATGGCAAATACTTTTAAGGCCTTTACGCTACCAGCCCAAGCACCAGCCAAACTTATAATTCTCTCAACATGTTTCTTTTTCCATTCCATCGTTTGTTGCTGCAGAAACACAAGTATCATGGGACTTCCCATGCTATGGGTAATAAATGTGACGCGAGTCTGGTGGTTAACCTCATAAGTGTCTTCAACAAGTTTTTTTAAATCAATTAAGTATTGTTTGTGCTCATCTAAGAATTAGTCAAAAGTCGAATTCAGTATTGATAAAGAAACAATAATTATAACTCACTTGGTGCTTTACGAAAATCGTATGGAGCTCCATGTAGGTTTTTTCTTCTTTCATATCCCATGTCTACTAACATATTGCCAATATCTTTGAAATAAGCCCCAGCCTTATTACGAGTAGGATCTATCCATTCTACTACCTCTGGATCACCCCATCCTTGAATGCGCGTTTCAACGCCTGGTGTGTTGTGCGTAGTTCTGGTTATGTTGTCGTAATACAATTTCACATTGTCGACCCAGCAGTAGACAGCAGGTATTACTATCAGTTCCAAGTTCAACCATATATTAAACCAATCCGATTTGCTGGCGCACCATATTGGAGACGATGACTTATTTAGTTTGGCATAAAGCTGGCTACCACCATCGCCGGGAACTTTAGATTGTATTTGATTATTATATTTAATTTACTTTTATATCTTAGTATCAAACTTATGCTATTGATGTTAGTTTAGGTATGATATACATATTGTCTTCACTTGCTGATTTGATTAGGTTTTAAGAATGTTTGCGCATAAACAAAAAGTGCATGAAACACAACAACAAAAATGTGTATATGGAAAAAGGTTGACCCTAAAAGCCATCCCGCTAATTTTAACCGCTGAAACTCACAATTATTTTAACTTTCAAACAGCTACAACTTTTGAATGAATCAACCGATTCCCACGTGATAAGCGGTGATTGATGTAGCTTTTAATTAAAAAACGCAAAATAAAAAACTTGTCGGTTCCAATTCACAGGATATCTAAACAGACCGAATCCATCCACCTTTGAAACGCTATAAGGTTCGTTAGATTCAGTCAAGACGTTTAAAATTTATATTTGCACACATACACACACACAGCCATACAGATATGATGACACCCCCACGGGAGTACTCAGGTAAGGTTCCTAGAAACCCAAAATATAGAGATCTGGTGGAAACACGATTTTTCAAAAATAAATGTTGATTGTAACGTTAAAATCAACTATTAAAAGCTCATATTACCGAAAAAATACTGAAAACCATTTTTGAATAGGTTTTATGAAATGCTACCTTGCGAGCCTCGAATTTTGTTGTCCGTTATGGACATTATGGATTTTTTATTGAAACGTTTCATTAATTCTTTGCACATTATGATCAATGAATTAATTCAAAATATCAATAGGTTTTCAATCGGGTTTTAATTGGCTAAACATTATTTACTACTCTCCCTCGGGCTATGAAGAAACCTAAATAAAGTGTCTCAACAATTAAGGAGCTAACAGTGGCTAATAGTATAATTATTACTAAAATAATTTCCAAAGTATCGGTACACAGACGCCGACATAGTGACGGAGACCGTATGGCGCCGAAGTTCTCAATCCATATTTTATCCGTTATTGTGACTGACTGTACACAACTTATGCCTTCACATAAGAATTAGCAACGTAGTTAATCTCTGAATAATTCCTCAGAATAACCGTACGCCTATACAGTTACCTAAGGTGATGAACTAGAAGACTCTCGAAAGAGAGTAAACAATAAGTGGTCTGGCTGCACCTATAAAATAGTTGCCAGCGGGGCTTAATGTTGACTGGCTCGGAGATGCGATTGAGTTTGGTAAATACTCTTAACACGTAAGTGTATAAAATGTAATGTATTTCTGTATGCGGACGATACGCTGATATTTGCGGAAGCAGAAAGTGAAGAACAATGTGAATTTAGGCTAAGAAACGAATTTACAAAAGTAAACCATCGGTTAAAAATTAATTAGTTGAAACTAAACGAAAGCAAAAATATGACTTAGTAATAAACACTAATATTATAGAAATATATGTAAAACGTCTAAAGTATTTTAGTTTCATAATATAAAGAACTTTAAATTTGTGTTTAATTCTATCTACAAAAAAAAAAATTGGAAAGAAAATCAAGGTCAGTTTAATTTGTATTATATAATTATATATATATATATATATATATATATATATATATATATATACATATATGTATATATATATATATATATATATATATATATATATATATACACATATACATATATATATATATATATATATATATATATATATATATATATATATATATATACATATATATATATATATATATATATATATACACTGCGTTCCACATGAATAGGTGCAGTGCTTTAGCAATAAATTTAACTTTGCTGCTGTCAAGATAATTCATGGAGACAATTTTGTTGTACTTTTTATTAAAGGTCTGACAATTGAGAAAAAGAGTGTGAAGAAAGAAAACTCGAAAAAGTTCCGTTATATTTAATCTGTGCTTGTTTTTGTAATTTGTAAAAAAAAGGTGGTGTTATTTTTGCATCACTTGAATAGGTGCAGTGATTAAAATGTCACTGTACGGTCGTTTGTGTCAACTCTAACCAGAAAATTGTTAATGGTTTTTTTTAAAATTGAGAACAAGAGATTTTCTAGAAGTTTAAATTGAAAATGGGCCGCGGTAAATCTTTAACAGCGGAAGAAAAGGTTAAAATAGACGCCTATAACGATCAAGGTTTGCCTGGCGGTGAAATTTATAATAAAATTAGTAAAAGTGCTAACTTTGTGTGGAATTACCTAAGAGACAACGAAAATTATGGCAATAATTTGAAAGGAAGGCAAAAAATGACCACAACAGCCGTGGAAAGGAGAAACATTCTAAGAATAGCGTCCAATTCAAGTGACTATGCTGCAAAAAGTGGTTCCATTCCTAGTGTTTACACCGTTAGAATAGTAATAAATTCAGCGGAACACCTAAAAAGACTCAAATTGCAGAAGAAACCACCTCTAAACCAGTAACGTAAGGAATTGCGCTTAAATTTTTGCAAGGAGCATATGACTTGGAAGACTGAATAGACTAAAGTAGTATTTTCTGACGAAAAAAAGTTAAATTTTGATGGACCAGACGGCTTTAACCACTATTTCCATGATTTGAGAAAGGAAGAACGTTTTTTAGCCCGTAACCATAGTCGAGTAGGTTGTGTTATGGTCTGGGGAGCAATATCGTACTATGGAGTCATAGACTTGGAATTTCAAACGATGAAAATTACACAAAATTCTTATAAATCAATTCTGCAAACGGCGTTTCCGAAATTTCAAGACCAGTTTGGGCCCATCCCATGGATCTTCCAACAGAATAATGCTGCTTTCCACACGGCATGTATTGGTAAAACGTGGATTAGCGAGCAAAGTGTTGAATTACTGCCATGGCCACTATACTCGCCGGATTTAAATATAATGGAAAACGTGTGGGGATGGTTGTCACGGAAAGTGTACGAATCTGTACGACAATTTGATGACCGAGAATCATTAAATTCTGCAATAAAAGATGAGTGGTCGGAAATTTCATTGCAATATTTATCGTAACTTTATAACTCCCTTCCAAATAGAATTTATGAGGTAATTTTGTGGAAAGGCCGAAGTACAAATTATTAAAAATTAATAAGAAATAAACTAGTGAAGAAATCTTTAATGTTTTCGTGTTTTATTTAATATTTTTTACTGTTTATTCTTTTTTTTTAATATGCACCTATTCAAGTGAAGCAAAATTAAATCCTGATTTTCTTTACAAATTACAAAAATAAGCATGGGTTTAATAAGCTAACATTTTTAAAAGTTTCTTTCCTTACATTATTATTCTTTCATTTTAGGCCTTTAATAAAAATTAAAATATAATCCTGTCAATGGATGATTTTGAGAGCAGCAAGCTTAAATTGATTGCTAAAACACTGCACCTATTCATGAGGAACGCAGTGTATATATATGTAGGTACACACATATGTACACATAAATGTACATGTATTAGCATTTATACATATGTACATAAAAGAAAAAAGGCACCATCAGCAACCTCTCATCCAATTATTGAATAAAAAGGTAAAAACGTTAAAACTTAAAAAAGATTGTGTTTAAGCTGAATTTTACGTTTGATATCTTTGTTTGTATTATTAACTTATTAGTTTTCCGTCTATGTATTTTATTGGAATTCTCTGTTGGGATCCAAATATTATTCCTTATTATCAACATTGTTTGGCTGGAATATTTTCTTGGATTCCAACGAGTAAACCGCTAACGGGTAGGTTAAACATTGTCTTCGCCATCTTCAATTTTTACTAGTTATGGCACTTGCTTTGTGAACTTTCTAGGAAACACTTCTAGCTATTCAAGGTAACGAAGAATTGGAAAAAATAAACGAATTAATCGCAAATTTTAATTAAATTACTGTGTTTTATTTTATTTCATAAATTTTATACCACACACGCAAACATTTGGTCCTCTGAGCCGGATTTCTTGGAAATTTTTGTAAGAAATTAACTCATCATATTTTCTTTTTCTCACTCGCATCAAGGAATTTCATCGTTGAGAATCCATACAAACCACCAAAATATTCTTCGTTTATTTGGAAAATATCGAACATTTAAATTCAAGGTGCGTAAAATAAGTTCTTATTTTAATTGTGTTAAAGTGAAAAAAGAAAAAGTGTGTAAGGTAATAAAAGAAATAAAATACACACATACATATTATACACTTGTATATACATATATAATTATATACATAAATTGTTTTTGTGATTGATCGCGTTTCATCCCTCATAAGTAGAAATAATTATTTTTGACGTTTGTTTTAATTAATTTTCGGTTGATACGAAAAAAATCTTCTGTGGTTTTATTTACGCGGACGGACGGAATTGCAAATAAAAATAATTTTTTATAAAATATTTGCACTTTCTATTTTAAATTACTGAGTGTTAAATTATTGCAATTAAATTAAATAATATTTATTATAACTTATATATTATTATAACTGAGTGCAACAACAAGTGTGAGTGTCTTTTTGCTTTAATTTGTAATTACAAAGTTGTTTATTTGTTCATCTTGTTCTTTTTACTTTATTTGGTATACACCCTACCGTTGGTCACTTTGACTATTATATCGTGTGTGCATTAATTTTCTCCCATAAATTTGCGACTAATTTATATATTAAAAAATAAATCATGGCGAACAAATATTTAAATAAATTTACGCGCGTATCGGATTCCCTCATTAAATTCGCAGCAAATTTTAATGATTGTCATGAGGATTTCCATACGATTTTTACGCTACAAATTCAACGTGACGAATTAAAGAATTTATGGGAAAAAGTTAAGGATGCATATGAAGGGTGGGTCGACTATGTTGACGATAATACCAAAGTGAACTCTGAAGATGTAAATGTGGCTGCTTCTAAATATCAGAGTACTTATATGGCTTACCTTAATTGTTTAGCCTTGATTAATGAAAAGTCTCAATATTTAGAAGTTAATACGCCAAAAATAAATGAATCTTCTGTTAAACACTCACACTTGGGCAACTCAGAACATAATTTAACACTACCTCCTTGTGATGTAAAAACATTTGAAGGAGATTATATATCATGGCCTGCATTTAGAGATTTATTTACAGCCATATATATAAATAGTTCGCGTCTTAGTAATATAGAACGTCTTTGCTATTTAATACGTAAAACCGCCGGTGAAGCGAATGAAATCGTGTCTAAGTGCCCGTTAAGTAACGAGGGGTTTGATGTTGCTTGGCGAAACCTTAAGGAGGCATATGAAAATCCTCGTATGTTGGTTAATAACCAATTGAAATTATTATTTAACCTTCCCTCCGTTGATAAGGAATCTAGTGCCGGTTTAAAAACTTTGCAGCGCGGTATTAATAATTGTCTCACATCGCTTTCTATTTACAAAGTTTCAACAGACAATTGGGATCCTATTTTAATTTTCCTTTCGATTCAACGTTTACCCACTTCTACCGTTAGTTTATGGGAACAAAGTGTTCGTAATAAATCGGTTTTGTCCTCGTGGAAAAGTTTCGATGAATTTCTGACGGAAAGGATTCAGACTTTGGAGTGTGTTCATGACCTTAAAAGTTCGCAGCAATCTGAAAAGAATTCGGGCCACAGGGTCAGGGCTCATGTTGTCAATTCTACTTCTGCTTCTACGTCTTGTGTTTTATGTCGGAATTCAGGACACCTCTTGAGAGGATGTAAGCGGTTCAAAAATTCTTCAATTTCGGAACGATTTTCAACGGTGAAAAAATTTCATTGTTGTGTGAATTGCTTATCACGTGAACATGAAGTAAAGAATTGCAAGAGTGCTTTCAATTGCAGTATTTGCAATAAAAGGCATCATACTTTACTACATCGAGATAATGCTACCTCGGAAGTTGCGCCTAGGGATAATTTTGCTACCACGTCTGGCAATTTGGCCCAGAATGCTCAAGTAGATTACTCCCTGCCTTCTACATCGAGTGGCATATCTTCGAGCAGTAATCCTACTCGACAGGTATTTCATGTCTCTCAGAACCGAAAAGTGCTTCTGGGAACAGCTATGGTGAATATTGTTCACAATGGTATGACTTACCCAGCTCGAGCCTTGATTGACCCCGCTTCAGAGTCATCTTTCATCTCTGAGCATTTACAGAATCGCTTGAAACTATTTGCACATTCTACGAATGTCAGAGTTTCAGGAATTAATCAAACTCTTTCTGCCACTACTAGAAAAGTTTGTAGTTTGAAAATTGGTTCTCCCTTAGATTCATCTATCCTATTGGAAACCATGGCCCTGGTACTACCTAATATATCAGGCCATCTGCCTTCGTTCATTGTAGGCTCTAGTTATCGTAATAGTTTTTCGAATTTACAGCTAGCAGACCCTCGTTTTTACCAAACTCGGCCTGTTGATGTACTTTTAGGCGCTGATTTGTATCCACAGATTCTTTTAGGCGAAATTAACCGTGATATTTTCGGATCTTTGGTGGCGCAACGGACCGTATTCGGATGGATTGTTACAGGATCTGTTCAAGAATCACGCGTTCAGACTTATTCGACCACAATAGAAGCGTCTCTGGAAGACAATTTAAATAGAAATCTTCTTCGCTTCTGGGAACTTGAAGAAACTCCTAAAAGGAAAATTGTTTCACCGATGGATAAATTTTGTGAGGATAATTATAGGAAAACGACGCGGCGCGACTCCGACGGTCGTTATGTAGTGACGCTACCTTTTAAGCCGGAATTTCCTCATTCTATCAGTTTAGGCTTTTCGAAACAGAATGTCATGGCACAATTCTTGAGAAATGAAGCCTCTTTGTTGCGTAAACCTGATGTCAAGGAATTATATGATGATGTGGTTGAAGAATATTTAACTTTAGGTCATATGAAGCCTGTATCGGATAATTTTGCTAAACCTTCTCTTTCGTGTTACCTTCCTCATCACCCAGTGATTAAGCCTGACAGAAAGACCACAAAATTGCGTGTGGTGTTTAATGCATCAAACAGAACCTCTAATGGAAATAGTCTAAATGATTGCCTCTATGTGGGGCCCACTTTACAATCAGATCTAGTTCTGTTGATTTTGCGTTGGAGGCTCTTTCGATATGTATTTAACTGCGATATCACTCAGATGTATAGACAAATTCGTCTCGATCCCGCTCATACGCCATTTCAGCGTATTCTTTTTCGATCTTCTCCCATGGCAGAGGTAATGACGTATGAGTTACAGACAGTGACGTTTGGTGTCAACTGCGCTCCTTACTTAGCCATAAGGACATTGTTACAGTTGGCAGAGGATTCGGAGGCTGAGTACCCCCTTGCTGCTGATATTTTACGCAGGGATATGTACGTTGACGACGTATTGACGGGGGCTCATGATATTTCATCTGCTTTGAGAGCCCGAAACGAATTAAGAACTGTTTTGTCTTCAGCTAAATTTGAATTGAGGAAATGGACATCAAATGAGATCAAAATTGTTGATGATTTACCGCCAGATTACTTGGTGGATTCAAAGCTTTTGACCTTTGTGGAGTCTAGTAGTTCGAAGACACTGGGTATTCAGTGGAATGCTCAGCTGGATTCATTTTATTTCAAAGTGGAGCCCATTATTGAGAGGTCTAGGTATACAAAAAGAGAGGTTTTGTCTACGATTGCAAAGTTATTTGATCCTGTAGGTTGGCTAGCTCCGGTAATTGTTGTCGCAAAGATGATTATGCAGAAGATTTGGCTCGACAATATTGATTGGGATGATTTCTTGCTCTCGTCAACGGAAAGGGAATGGAGAAAATTCGTTGATTTTTATAAGGATATAAACAGTATTCGGATACCGCGATGGGTACATTATTCTCCAGATTCTATAGCAGAAATTCATGTTTTTTCCGACGCCTCAGAAAAAGCATACGCGGGGGCAATTTATATTCGCATTGAAGCATTTGGCCAAATTTATGCACACTTACTCTCTTGTAAGACGAAAGTCGCTCCTATTAAATCTATTTCTTTGCCTCGGCTGGAACTTTGTGGAGCAGTTTTGGCTTCTGAGCTTTTAAAAACAGTGAGTAGCGAAATTGGTATTTCAATCAAACAGGTGTATTGTTGGACCGATTCTACTATTGTGCTTTGTTGGTTGAGGAAAACGCCAAGTAGTTGGACAACGTTTGTTGCTAATAGAGTGTGCAGAATTCAGGAGAATGTCGGAAAACACAACTGGTATCATGTTAGGTCGGAAGATAATCCAGCAGATTTAGCTAGTAGAGGAGTTTCACCTTCGGATCTGGCAGGAAGTGATCTCTGGTGGCATGGACCGACGTGGCTGCGTAATGCTAAGTCTAATTGGACCATAAAGGATCTTTCGCCTATGGACACAGATGTCGAGGCCAAAGCTATTAAGACGCATGCAGTATTCTTTTCAGATTTTGAAGATGTGTTGAATAGATTTTCTAAGCTTGATCGTGCTCTCAGAGTGATATCATATTTGTTTCGTTTTTACTATCGGACACATTCTGCACATAGGGGCAAGTATACTTTTGAGTCGACAACGATTTCAAGTGATGAAATATCGAAGGTGAAGTTGAGATTGGCGATTTTGGCTCAAAAAGTTCATTATCCTGAGGAATATCAATGTCTTTTATTGAAAAAATCGATTTCCGCAAAAAGTTCGTTACAGTCCCTTAATCAATTATATTCGCATTGAAGCATTTGGCCAAATTTATGCACACTTACTCTCTTGTAAGACGAAAGTCGCTCCTATTAAATCTATTTCTTTGCCTCGGCTGGAACTTTGTGGAGCAGTTTTGGCTTCTGAGCTTTTAAAAACAGTGAGTAGCGAAATTGGTATTTCAATCAAACAGGTGTATTGTTGGACCGATTCTACTATTGTGCTTTGTTGGTTGAGGAAAACGCCAAGTAGTTGGACAACGTTTGTTGCTAATAGAGTGTGCAGAATTCAGGAGAATGTCGGAAAACACAACTGGTATCATGTTAGGTCGGAAGATAATCCAGCAGATTTAGCTAGTAGAGGAGTTTCACCTTCGGATCTGGCAGGAAGTGATCTCTGGTGGCATGGACCGACGTGGCTGCGTAATGCTAAGTCTAATTGGACCATAAAGGATCTTTCGCCTATGGACACAGATGTCGAGGCCAAAGCTATTAAGACGCATGCAGTATTCTTTTCAGATTTTGAAGATGTGTTGAATAGATTTTCTAAGCTTGATCGTGCTCTCAGAGTGATATCATATTTGTTTCGTTTTTACTATCGGACACATTCTGCACATAGGGGCAAGTATACTTTTGAGTCGACAACGATTTCAAGTGATGAAATATCGAAGGTGAAGTTGAGATTGGCGATTTTGGCTCAAAAAGTTCATTATCCTGAGGAATATCAATGTCTTTTATTGAAAAAATCGATTTCCGCAAAAAGTTCGTTACAGTCCCTTAATCCCTTTTTGGACAGCAATGGAGTAATGAGGTTGAATGGTCGCTTGGTGAAATCTCCCTCTTTATCCTACACTGAAAAACATCCAATTATTCTACCATATTCAAGTAGGTTTACAATTTTGTTGTCAGAGTTTGTACATATGATTTCGATTCATGGCGGGAATCAGCTGATGCTGCGGATTATACGCGTTGAATATTGGGTCCCACGGCTCAAGGTGTTGGTTCGCACTGTAGTGAACCGATGCAAACGTTGCATTTTGGATAGGAAACGCACATGCAATCAGATCATGGCGGCACTTCCTCCAGAACGAACTACTTTAAATCGTCCTTTTACCACTACTGGCGTGGATTTCGCAGGTCCCTTTGACCTGAGAAGTTTTACCGGTCGATCTAGTCGAATAACAAAAGCCTATGTCTGTATCTTTGTTTGCTTCTCCACCAAAGCAGTCCATTTAGAAGCTACGACGGATTTGTCGTCGGATGCCTTCTTGGCTGCTTTTCATCGTTTTATTGCTAGGCGAGGTTGTCCACAAACAGTATTTTCTGACAATGGCACAAATTTCGTAGGTGCTTCTCGGGAGATTGAAAAAGATTTTCGCACTTTTTTGAAGGAAAGTCAGGCTCGTATGTGTTCAACATTTGGAGTTCAGGGTCTTTCATGGCGGTTTATCCCAGCTGGTGCGCCCCATATGGGGGGACTCTGGGAGGCGGCTGTCAAAAGTTTTAAACATCATTTTCGCAAGGAGGCTCAATCTGTTAAGTATACATTTGAGGAGCTTTCGACTGTGCTCGCGAGAATAGAGGCATGCCTAAATTCGCGCCCACTATGTCCTATGTCGGATGGTCCTAATGAGCCAGTGGCTCTTACTCCGGGTCATTTTTTGATAGGCGGGCCAATATTGGCGCCCCCTGAACCTTCAATATATGAGTCAGCAATAGGTTTGATAAATAGATACCGCAAAGTTAAGGCACTTACGCATGATTTCTGTCGCCGATGGAAAGAAGAATATTTACAGAATTTGCATAAACGTTATAAATGGAAATTTCCTGAGCGTGATATAGCTGTAAATGATTTAGTTGCTATTCGTCATGAGCAACTTTCGCCCACTGCCTGGAAGTTAGGTCGGGTCGTGAAAACGTATCCAGGTACTGATGATCATGTTCGCGTCGCCGACGTTCGAACACAAAATGGGATTGTTAGACGACCAATCACAAAACTGGTCATTTTGACCACCTAATTTTATCGCATTTACTAAACTTCATTCTTTCCTAGTAATATGGACGCTTTACCCATTTTTTCTGAAGCTGTATTGCTGGAGGAATACGAAGAGGCGATGGAGGTATCGGGCCCATCATTGGAGGCACCGCTGTCTGAAGGGGTTTCTGCGGTCATTCCCAAGGCGGATGGTCCTGCCACTTCAACGAATACCATCGAAGTCGCCAGCAAACGCCAGCCCATTGACAACTCCGACTCGTCGACGTCGCCGAAAATCGTCGAAAAGGTTGAGGCCAAGCAATGCAAACTTTGCAAGAAACCGCATCCCTTACGAGGGTGCCTTCGATTCAAACGCTTGGCCCATGACAAAAAATTGCGGCATATCCTTACCTTTGGTTACTGCTCGCGCTGTTTGTCAGAGCACCACACAAGAAAAGATTGTCCTAGCACTCGGAAGTGTAATAGATGTCAGGGTGAACATAACACTCTGCTGCATTCTCCGGGTGCGAAAGACAAAAAATTCTCCACCATCAAATCGAAGCCAGTGCCTGCGTCTTCACGGCCGCTCCCAAGTACGTCGGCTGGGCCTATGCTGCCTCTTCGCCACGTGATAGCGTTCTCACCAACATTTCAGGTGAAGTTGCGCATGGGGAATAAAAAGATTCAATTGCGGGGAGTCATTGACCTTTGCTGCAGCCACAGCTATATTTGCCAACATTTGGTGCAGCGGTTAATGATTCCTGTTGCAGATTCATATTGTCGTGTGAATATTGAATCGATTTATGACCCATTAAAGCGGATTTCATTAACCGCTAAAGTTTCTGCGATGCGTGGTGTGAAAACGCCCGTCGAAGATGTATCGCCAACAATTGGAAATCAATTTCCTGATTTCAAGTTGGCGGACCCCACATTTTACCACTCCGGTCAGGTGGCACTGGTTTTGGGGCCAGAAGTAGTTGCCCAAATATTTACAGGCCAATCAACGACGAGTCCGGGTTGTCTGATGGCTCAACACACGATATTCGGGTGGGTCATTTCTGGCCAATCCCCGTTTTAATATCGTTTTTTAACACAGTTCATGGATCTGACCAAAACCATCCCGCACGGGTTCAGTTTATGGGTCTGTGGTAAAAACCATATTCAGTTTATGGATCTGCTGAAAACCATGCCGCAAAATTCAGTTTATGGATCTGCTGAAAACCATGCCGCAAACCTCAGTTGATGGATCTGTCGTAAAAACCATTCGCATTTTGTATTGTGAAAAAATATATATATAAATATACCTTGAATTATAGCGAAGTATTTACTTTATTATTTATACTTAAAATTCACTGTCTTGCATGTAACTATGTTCCTGCAAGGTGGCCGGCAATGTTTAAGCTGAATTTTACGTTTGATATCTTTGTTTGTATTATTAACTTATTAGTTTTCCGTCTATGTATTTTATTGGAATTCTCTGTTGGGATCCAAATATTATTCCTTATTATCAACATTGTTTGGCTGGAATATTTTCTTGGATTCCAACGAGTAAACCGCTAACGGGTAGGTTAAACATTGTCTTCGCCATCTTCAATTTTTACTAGTTATGGCACTTGCTTTGTGAACTTTCTAGGAAACACTTCTAGCTATTCAAGGTAACGAAGAATTGGAAAAAATAAACGAATTAATCGCAAATTTTAATTAAATTACTGTGTTTTATTTTATTTCATAAATTTTATACCACACACGCAAACAGATTGTATGTTCCTGCATAATACGAAAAAGGCGTTTGGCGCAACATAAAAGAATCGGAGGCAAACTATAAGATCTTAATCATTATCGACCAGTATACGAAAAATAAATCAGTCATTGAAATGATTTACTACCACAAGTGATAAGAAAGTAACATGAATCTAAATTTTATTTTTTTTTTTCCTTCTGTTCTGTTACTTCAATCATCGACTGAAGAATTATTTGGCCAGTCCTAAAACTATTCCGCCACCACCAATTCACACGGAATGCCGTGCTACAAACTAATTCCTATTTCCCTAAGAAATTCTACCAGTACCATGTAATCCTCTACCCGCTCCCGACGGAAAAAGTCGAATCTAAATCTAAATTTTAGATTCTAAAATCAATAATGGAATTCAGACTTTTCCATTCAACGATAAGTAAACATTACAAAAACACACATACATACATGCAATTAAAAATAAAACGAAGATAATACAATGGAAATTGTTACACTATCTAGTAATATACAAAACATCTTACCAAATATCACCGGTGACAACCTCTTTTCTTCCTTTGGAATCACTATTTTCTTTTTACGTGAAAATGGCCAAAACCCTTGACTTGCATGGACTATAGTTAAAAGAATAATAATTGTAAACAAATACCGTCGCATTCTTTTAACACACGCCAACAAAGTTATGTATTATTTCTATACTAATCCAAGATGCAAGTATGAGAATGTCTGGAAGATTTTTTGTGTTAATTGCTGCAAAAACTATGTATAATTCCGATTTTCCAAATTTCTTTTGTTGGTTGCTAAACAAAGAAATTGTTATTATGGCATAAATGTATAGTTGTTGTTGCAACTTAATTGTTTATTTGCTTTACTTGAAAACAACTTCGCTTTTATCAATGATGTTGATGTTGTTTTTGCACTTTAGTTCTTAACATGGGAGTTGCATGGGAGGTATACAATACCATCCAGAATTGCCATATTGAAAAAAGATGAATTACCCCATAATTGACGAAAATTTCTTTTCTCAAACCATTGCCATGGCAGATTTACCAGGTACTCTCATTAGTACAACACCAACAACCACACGTATTTTATTGGTAGAAAATTTAGACCTAATGTCAAAATTAAGGAAGAAGAAGCATCATTAACAAGGAAGATTTAAGAAAAAAGAACATATTATGTGGCTTGTATATAAACTTTTGACAGTAGTTCAACCTGTAAAACCTGCCTTGTACCTGGTAAATCTGCCTTGACTATTGCTTAGCTAAACTTATATAAATTTTTTTTTTGTACTGGGGTCTAATTCTGGCACTCGTAAACGGAATTGTTTTCGATTGAAGTATAATATCGATTGCTCTTAATTTTCTAATTCTGTCATTCGATACTAAATGAATCGAATGTTTCTTTAGTGTTGCACAATAATTGTATATAAATACGTTTAATAGCACTAAAATATACTCAAAAAGGCAAACAAACAAAATTATTTGAACACATATAAAGTTAAAAAAGTTTTATAATAAGTGTTTAAGAAAGATTAGTGTTACAATTAATCTCGAATTTTTTTTTATTCATCATCCTCCGAGAATGAGAATGTTAACTACCAATCCCTTAAATTTAGCAAATAATGAGTAAGTATAAATCTACAGACACATAAATAAATTCATATGTTTATATTCCAAAATGGATTCAAAATCGTTAATTTATCTTGTTTGTGTTTGAGCTGCAATACTGAACAGAATTTTTTTGTTGTTTTTAAATTACTAAACTTTCTCTTTGTTAAATTTTTGGTTAGAAATTTTAAATCGAATTACTTTTTACTAGCGACTAAAAACTCGAACATATGCATTCGAATGACAGCTCGATATCGAGTGGCATCATTAGGAAGATAAAAATATCGAACATTTGATAGAAAACTCGCTCGTATACGTTTTAAAACTATTTACAAGTCATATGGAACTGTTATAAAGTTTTCTATTACTTAAGCAATAGTTAGAACAAGCTACGTTTATTATGCTTCTTCAGTTGCAATTTGACGGTTCGAAATCAAACGCTGTAGTAAATTATTGATCCTCTTTTCAATTTCTCAATTGTAAAAATCACTAAGCATGACCCAACTCTCAGTTAATTGCATTAGAACAACAGCACAAAAAACTAGAAGCATATTGTTGTGTAAAATTTTTCCATTTTGTAAAAGACGTCTATCTACAACGCCAACAAAAACGTGCTTGCGGTTTTACAATAATGCGTTTTGAGATAAAAAAAATCAATGAGTGTTCGAACTCACGGGCGATGTGTTAACACCTTTTTGTTTATTTATTTTATATTAAACCCACAAAAAACAAAGAGAATGCAAAGCAACAGACAAATGTACATACACACATTGTTATGTTTGTACATAAGCAACATACATTGCTGTCTTGCTATCTCATTTTTATATATGTACGTATAACCACGTCACTATTCTCTTTGCTATGCATAAGCAGAACCGAAGATCAACATAAAACACTTTTTTAATATTACTCCAAATTAATACTTCGAATTAAAACACTTAAATCTCCGCTCGCCGATATCGGATCGCCTTAATATCTTCTATACTCTTCGTCGAAACCCGCACTAGCGTTTTAATCTAAAAATTAATAAAATCGGCTATGAATTTCCGGAGAAAATCGCGTGGGAAAATTATATGAAAATCGCCTAATAATCACTTTCAATACCGACTGCCAAGCAACGAACAAACAAACTCTTACACTTACACTTGCGTATATATTGAAACTGATAGTTTACTGCCCCAGAGGCGCGCGTATAGATGTTAACACATCAAAAATAAACCTGTCTAAAACGTAGGCAAGTTATATAATGGCAGGCTAGATAGTAAACCACGTTTGACATTATTAAAATATTTTAACGGTCATATCATATGAAGAATTACATTATTAAAAGTTTATTTACAAGCTAAATAATATGCTTTTTTCTAAATCTCTCTTGTTAATGATACTTCTTCTTTCTTAGTTTTGACATTAGCTCGTAATTTTCTACCAATAATAATACGTGTGGCTGTTGGTGTTGTAAATTGTTGTATTAAGGCAGAATTAGTTTGTATGTGCTGTTCTGTTCTGAATCAGCTGTTTTGTTTCTGTTCAATTGAAAATCTGTATGTGTGGTTTGTTGTTCCTTTTTCGTTCTGTTCTGTTGTGGATAAATCTGTAGAAAATAGAATTTAACGTTAAGTGACAGCCAATAGTGCGTATTTATTAGTTTTTTGTGGTGACAAATATTACACATTTTGTGTTGAAAGTTTTTTTTTGTTTTAATTCAAGATTTTTTAAGTTTGTACACACAAAATATTAATTTTTGAACTATTAGTTTCTTTATTTCATAATTTTTCACAAAATTATTTATATTCACAATTTCAATTTATTTGTTTTGATTACCTTTTGCTTTTAAAAACAGCTGATTCCATTAACAGAACAAGTAATTACAAAATATTTTCTACAGAACTTCACAGCACAGAACAGCAACAGAAAGTTGCTAACGGAGCCTTTAGGGAGAGTACCTGGTAAATCTGCCTAGCATGGTACTAAAGCCACCCATACACGACATGTTTTTTACCTCTGACATGTCAAATTTTCCGCTGAAAATCACATACATGTCGTGTGTTACCTTTCCAACATTGCTTCTGTGAAAGTCAGATATAAAGTCATCTGACAAAATTTCAATTAGACCGTGTTCTATTTTCTTCTGACAAACCTTCTGACATCAGCCGATTTTGTTACGAAAAATACGTTGTAGGAATTGACTAGACAAGCGACGGCGGACCACAGCTAATGACAGCATTATCGGCCAATTTTGATATTTTACAATACCGCTGTATGCATGTTCTTTTAGCCCAAGGTATATCAATATGAATTCGCCTTGTGTTAGCCATTTAATAGAAATTATGCACATAAATACATAAATAAAACTTTAGGGGTATATCCTGACTTAATATCTTAAAATCTATAAGATTGTTTAATTCTTTTACGGCGCAAACAACCATGTTTGTGGCGGCGGTATGCCATTTTGAAACCTAAGACCTACTTTGGTGTCTGCAAATACTATACAAAATGCGTAGACCAGTTGTTTGAAAAAAACAGAAACAATGTCAGAAGCAATTAACATATATGTTTGTGACCGAATATTATTATTCTTCTGTAAAATTTTTGTTTTTGACAGCCATGCACAATTATATTCGAGTTCAAAAGTTGACAAGTCAGATGTAAAAACCATGTCGTGTATGGCGTACGCAAACCAAGGCGAATTAATACCACGTGAACTCTTGGGCGAATTCTTTTCAAGTTTAAATGCCAAAATCGTTTGGAAGTATATAGAAAAAAAGAGGTTTGACAGAAAAGTTTGATAAAAGTTAAGGAAGAAGCAAATCCGGGAAACAGCGGTCGAGTTCTAGTTATATGAATTCGCCTTGCAGCAAATAAATCAAACAAGTGTTGAATTTCAACTCTAAATATATGGGCATAATTTTTATAATTAAGTGGCATCCCTGATAAGTGATTTATTTACATCATGGCTTTTTGGCGCCTTTTACATTAAACAATTTTGATTGAAATCACAAAGTATTATGTATATTCCTATCGATGGTATAATTTGCATTCGGATGTTAAAATATGTAAAAATATGTAATAAAAGTTCATATATTTTTCGTTTTAAGTTTGAATAATTAATAGTATTACTATGTTTTAAGGATTGTGTTAAAAAATAGATCATATAGTATAATCAGCATTACATGAAACATGTACTCCCCTAAAGCTCTGCTCCCTTGTCCAGCAGACTTTAACTTCCCTTTTATTCCATACACCATACAGCAACAATTGATGCAAGAACTGTATCAAGTAATAGAATACAAACAAATTGGTATATTTGAAAGTCCCACAGGTACGGGAAAATCATTGACTCTTACATGCGGTGCTCTCAAGTGGTTGGAGGATCATGAGCGATTGGTTAGAAAAGAGCTGTATCAACGCTTGGAACATGCACAGAACGAAATACTAAAGCTGGAGAAAGAATCTCAGGAAGTCTCAGATTGGATTACTTTGCATTCCAAAACATCACAACAACGTCAAGAACTATTAGAACTTAAGGAATTAAAAAAACTATTAGATGGGTTTGAAGAAAAGATAAATGATATTAAAACTAAACAAAGGAGATTAAAACAGATTCGTTCCCAAGATCCTAAGGTAAAAATAGCAGAGGAACAAAATATAATAGATGTACTAGATGACTCCGATATTTTGTTAGAAGATGTAAGTACGGAAGAAAATGATGCGACTTCTGGTTTGGGCAAAAAGCGTGTGGAGTATCGTGAAGTACAAGTGTTTTATTGTAGTCGCACTCATACTCAACTGGCCCAGGTGGTACGAGAAATAAAAAGTACCGTCTATGGATCTCGTATTCGTTGTGTTTCATTGGCCTCTCGCCAACAATTGTGTATACATAAACAATTACAAAAATTAAATAACAGCGCCCTTATGAATGAAAAATGTTTGGACATGGCAAAAGAGGACCACAATGTAAAACATACATCTTTCGATACGGATGGTTGCGCGCAGAAAAAATCTAAAATAACTAAAAGGTGTGGGTTAAACACAATGACGAAATGTGAATTTAAAAATAATTCTAAAATCCAGGAATTAAATGAAATTTCGTTGATGGATATACTGGATATTGAAGATCTTGTAACCGAAGGAGAAAAGCTAAGAGCCTGTCCATATTATGCAGCTAGAAATTCCGCACAATTGGCGCAAATAATTATGCTACCGTATCAGCTTTTACTGCATAAACGAACACGCGAGCAGAGTGGTATTGATCTTAGGGGATCTATAGTAATAATAGACGAAGCACACAATTTATTGGATACTATTTCACAAATGCACAGTTGCGAAATAAATTTACGACAGTTGCAAACAGCACACCAACAAATACTTGGGTACAAATTAAAATATGCATCTCGTTTAAATTCCTCAAACTTACTATCTATTAATCAGTTGCTGTTTGTCACAAAAAGGTTAATTGGAATCTTAGAATCTCCAAGTGCTACAAGCAAAACAAACTCATCCTTCCGTATACTTTGTACCTATGAATTAATGTCCGAAGGGGATTTCTTTAATATCGATCTATTTAAACTTTTAAAGTTTTGTGAGGTTTCTCGATTTGCTCAAAAGCTTCAGGGGTTTGCTAAATGTTTTTCTCTTCAAACAAATCTTAATGTAAATCGACCACCTACTATCCAAAAATCTGCTGCAGTAGATCTTTTACAACGCCTACAGAAGGATCACACAGAAAAATCTCAGAAACCTAAAATAAAACTAAATGAAATGAAATCAAATATGGAGATGCAAAAGTCTGAAAAGGATAAACTTGTATATCCAGTGACATCTCATATCCGTCCGTTAATTTCTTTTTTAGAAGCACTATGTGAAAATGCCGATGATGGCAGAGTTTTAATAACGAAAGAGGAGAAATGTAATAAAAATTATGAATTTCAAACTAGTTTTAAGTATATCCTCTTAAACCCTGGAGCACACTTTCAAGATATTGTTAAAGATGCTAGATCGGTAAGTTTATTATTACATACTTGTATTACCAAGTTCGTTATTTAATCGATCCTATTTTTACTGATAAATTATATAATAGGTTGTGAAGTACGAAACCTTAATTTTTAAACTATTTATTTGAAGATAATAGTAGCCGGTGGGACTATGCAACCTACTGCTGAACTAACCGAACAGCTGTTTCATGCTTCTCCTGAACGTGTGCACCTGCGGTGTTATGACCACGTTGTGCCTGATGATGCAGTTTTGCCTTTTGTAGTAACAAAAAGTCCTAGCGGCAAGAATTTATGCTTTAATTACGCACAACGATCATCAAAGGATATGGTAAGGAAATGGATTCATGCACTTTAAATAAAATATTTATTAACTTTGAATAAAAAAATGTAGCTATCGGATCTATGTATCGTTTTGGAAAACCTATGTAATGTTGTACCAGCCGGGTTAGTATGCTTTTTACCATCGTATGACTATTTGGATATGGTGTACGCACAACTGGAAAATTCTGGAGTATTACAAAGAATAGCTTCTAAGAAAAGAATATTTAAAGAACCTCGTAATGTTGTGAGTTTTGACAGTAATGATGCACATATGGGAGAATCAAGTCAAACAATAGAGCAGTTGTTAAATGATTATGCTAACGCTATAAAACACAATCAGGGTGGTGCTCTATTGCTCAGTGTAGTGGGAGCTAAATTAAGTGAAGGATTAAATTTTGCGGATGATTTAGGACGAGGCGTCATAGTTGTAGGCATGCCATATCCTAATCGCAACTCCCCAGAATTGCAAGAACGCATATCCTATTTAGACTCCACTCTTGGAAAAGGTTCTGGTTCAGATTATTATGAAAATCTTTGTATGAAGGCTGTCAACCAGTGTATTGGTCGTTCTGTTCGTCATATTGGTGATTATGCTTGTGTTTATTTGTTAGATCAACGTTACGCTCGTGATAATATACAACGTAAATTGCCGCATTGGATTTCGAGACATTTAAAAATAGCAATAAGTTATGGACAAGTTCAAGGCGGAACTGCAAAGTTTTTTAAGTCAAAAAAGGTTTAATATTCATATTTATTTGATATACACACATAATTATATAAAAGTTATGTATTATATCTTTAACATTTTTACGTGTGTTGTATTACACAAATGTTTAGAATTTTTTATGGACATTATATATTTTAAGACATACATACATATCTATGTATATTTCAATCATGTCATGTTTATTTTTTAATTTTTCATCAAATAAAGTGTTCTATTTTGTAAACATAGGCTTGGTTTGTTGGTGGTTGAGTATGTCAATATGCCCGCATTTCTTTGTTCTTCACACCAAAGAATCAGCAGATTTCATTCAAATTCCAAAAAATAGTAAAATATCTTAGAGCAAAGTTTCCAAAACCATTTGAGAATTATACAAGAAATGCATAGTAGGCTTTGAATCTTTTTAAGAATCGAATTCTATTTCACGTAGTATTTGTGTAAATCACTATGTGTTAGTGAAATTTATATGTACACAACAACAAAAAATCAATTATTTTTACTCAGCTTAACTTTATTCATCATACAAATGAAAGGCGTTTTACATTTTATAAAAATTTGTTTTTGCTTCTCTATAAATTTCATTAACGCAAAATTGTTTACAAAATATATAAGAACGTTATATTCGACAGGGTCGAATCTTAAATATCCTCCAAATATGTAGTAATAAAAATTTTATTTTGTCGGGATCTCTCCGGGAAGGTCCGTTGGGGAGAAATCTCACCTTTTCCATAACATACTAAAAAGTAAATTTTTGGAGTTATTGTAAAAAAAATTTTATAGAGTAATTTAGGGGACAATTTTGGGGGTAGGGCAGAGAAAGATGGGAGAACATCTCAGCTTCGTCATTGTTTGCGTGAAAAATAGAAATAATAAAACAATTGGTTTAAATTGAAAATCAGAGAAGTATTCTCAATTTTATTTCTTACCTTTTTATTTGTGTTGAAAATATGGCGGTATTTGCTTTTTTGTGTGTAACACAACGACAAGTTTTTTAATAAGAATAATTTTAAAACAACAATATAACGAGTGGTTTATTCGTTAAAATCTATGTAAAAACTCCCTCCCAAGGATGAAGTAAAAAGTAGCAATAAACTTTAACGAATTACCAACTTATCAAACAAATTATCTTGATTTTCAAATTGAACTTAAACAGTCATAAAAGCTTACAAATTTAATTTTTAAGGAATAATTAATACAATATGTTAAATATTTGCACTATTTTTGGGATACAATATCTTACATCGACCCACTAAAGTAGGCGGGGTCCAAAAATGGATTTGGACCTTCTTTGACATAAAACTGTATCATTTGCTCAGCAAAATTACAAAATTGTTTTTTAGAGGTTGTTTTAGTTCTTTTTCTGTTGGTCCGATTCAGTCCATTTACGAACTTCACCTGCGCTATCCTTCAAGATATATTTATACCAAATTTCAAGGTTACGTCTCTTGCTTGTATTGCATCAGTGGCCAAATTACGGCATTCGATGTCGAAAGAAATTTCCATATAATTTAAATAATCTACTTCATAATGCTGGATTTTTATCAATTCCAAAATTTCCTTATCAAAGAAATGGTAATCAGTTGATTCTAACAAATGTAATAAGAGAGCTATTAAGAAATAAAAGAAGACTTAGAAAATTATGGCAAATTAATAGAAGCCCTTTTGATAAACAAAATATTAATAAAGCGACTGAAGACCTTATAATTGCTCTTCATAAAATGAAATATGAACAGATTGGTAATTTTCTTTACAGTTTAGATCCCAACAATAAAAATCCTGAGTTTTTTAGTGGAAAGCAACGAAGTATATATATAAAGCGTCCAACTAAACGAAATGTTCCAATAAAAGACATTAATGGAGTATGGCGTAAAACAGATAAATCAGACATCTACAGAGTACTGTTCATCCTCACGAATTTAAAATTCCTTACGATAAGGACATAAACGAATTTATGAACTGTTCTTGTCCCATGGATTGGCCAATCAAGCATATCTCTCCGAATGAAGTAACTATTCGAACATACGACAAGGTACATAGATGTTAGTGTAATTGAAGATCTCCCAAAAAGATGTATAATATATCTCACATACATATATAATGCAATCTTAAGATTAAGTTACTTTCACAATGGAAATATGCATAAATTATGATGATAAATAAACCAAATTAGCCAGAATATAATGTTAAGTCTTTTAGCTTACTGGTCATATTTTGAAAATTATTTTTAAAAAGGTTATTACCAATTCTAGATAAACTAAACATCATTCCAGAATATCAATTTGGGTTTCGAAAAAAGCATGGAAAGCCGGAAAAAAGTAATCGAATCGTAGCTTTTATACGACATTCATTGAAATCCAAAAAATATTGTTCAGGAGTTTTTCTCGATGTACATCAAGCATTTGATAAAGTATGGCACGACTGATTGAGTTTAAAACTTAAAAAATTACTTCCAACTCCTTTTTATTTGTTAATAAAATCTTATTTGACGGATAGGAATTTTTACGTTAAAGTTAACTCTGAAAATTCTTAAATATGCATTGTAAAAGCAGGTCTCTCTTAAGGAAGTGTGCTTAGTCCGGTTCTTTACACAATATTTACGTCAGATATGCCAATTAGTAATAATATTTTTTAAATTATGTATGAATTTTAATTAGTCGAACTTTCTTATGCAAATTGTTAATTTTTTCAACGGGCTTAAGTTCGAAAAATCATTTGCAGTCATGCAGATTCGAACTTAAGCCCGTTGAAAAAATTAACAATTTACACATAATTTAAAACATTGCGGGGGCACGCGCACTTGTTCATTGTACATTGACAACTAAATTCAATTACTTGAACTTAAATAACAAAGAAGCTTTAGCTATCAGCAGCCGATGGCTCTGGAAAAAGCGAAAGAGATACATGGAATATTGGGAATGTTAATCGTCAGGGTTGGGGAATTTCGTACTAACCAAAAGGTAATAACTTAAAAATATGAATGTGGGAACTTCTCATACTCAATTTTCGTTAATAACATTGGTTAAATAGTTGATATTCCTACTAACCAGCACCAGTTGCAAAAGTGGAAAAATTGAACAAAGAACGCTGATGTGATGGCGTAGCGGCCTCGAAATCAGTACTGATCCGTTCTGCTGGTTTGATGATTATTGAAAATTATCTTAATATTCCAATCCTAATATAAAAAATAATAAATAGAATTTGAACAAATTCATTTATTAATAATAAAAAATCATTTGTAGTCATGCAGATTCGAACTTAAGTCCGTTGAAAAAATTAACAATAATATATTTTATTATATTAATTGCAACTTATGTGGATGATACAGAAATCTTAAGGTACGGTCACACTTAGCAATTATTTGCCAAAAAAAGAGTAACCACTAAATACTAATGGAAAACCTTTTACTTCAAAAAAAGTTTTAATAATAATATTCAATTCCCAAAAATATTAAATTCTATAGGACTGTCTATTTCTTTTGTATGAAATTGTTTTACTTAAAAAATACGTATCTATTTAAATCAAATATTTTTCATTAGTATTTAGTGGTTACGCTTTTTTGGGCAAATATTTGATAAGAGTGACCGTACCTTTAGCACCAGATACTTGCCCTAATAATGCATCTCTTATATTACAGCAACAACTGAATATCATTGAATCATGGTTAACTAAATGGAAAATTAAAGTTAATACTGAACAAGTAAAAGTGCTACATCTTAAATACCCTTCACAGATGTAATTCTTCTTGATTTCTTTCTTGCTAAAACAGAAAGTAGGTTTAATTTAAAAAAAATCTAAATGATGTTACCAGTTACTTTTACGAGTATATACATATAAGCAAACGTTTAAATTTTTTGGTTAAGAAGCTAAATGTTTGACTCTTCTTATTTCTAATACCTCTGAACATCTTTCAAAAATATTAATGTTTAATTTACAAACAAAAAGAAAAAATCCGTTTCATGTACCCACCCCAAAAAGTTCTAATTGCCCAACCGTAGAATAGTCTTAGATTTTTTTGGTTTTTAATACCAATTTACTTCTTCCTGATATTTTAAGTAAATATAGTTCATCATAAAAATCAAAAATAGGAAATTATATGTTTACTTTTATGAAACAGGAAATGGTGATATTCCAACCCCCAAATTTTTATTTTCCAACCCTGGAACCGAATTTTTAATTTTTAAAATTTTTAATACCAATTTAATTCTTAGCGAAGTATAAAATTGGTTTAATGAACTAAAAAAAACAAAATATGGTATTTATGTGGGGTACTTTTATGTACCAATCCTGGAACCGAATTTTTAATACCAATTTAATTTTTCCTGAAGTATGAAATAGGTTTAGTTCACTAAAAACACAAAATTTGGAATTTATTTGGGTACTTTTATTTACCAAAAATATTTCGATTTTCCAATGCAATTCTTAGTGAGGTGTAGCGCAGCTTTACTTGACAAAACAAATTAACATTTCTAAACTTATTGGTCACTTTTATGTACCATAAAATATTTCATTTGTCTAACCCTGGAATAGAAATTTTGATTTGATTTTTTAAGATTTCAATACCAATTTTGTTCTTCCTGAATTATAAAATAGTTTTAATTAGCAAAAAACAACAACGTCAATTGCCTTTTTGGTTACTTTTATGCATAAAAAATATTTCAATTTCCCAACCATGGAAACGAAATTTTAATATTTGTTTTGTTTTTTTTTTCACCAATGCAACTCTTAATAATGAGGCATGAAGTAGTTTTATTTAAGAAAAACTTAAAATTTGTAACCATTTTGGTCACTTTCATGTACTACAAAGTATTGCACTTATCTGTAGTGTACACATACTTATGCACCACCCTTTTAACACAATACAAAAACACATTTCATAATAATATTGTTCATATTAAATTACAGCATAACTACGTCAATGAACTTGGCACATTTTAAATACAACTTGACCATGAACACAAAAATGCTTAGTTGCAATTTGGTTTCAAAAAGTTCTTCCAACACCATGAAGTTCATTGACGTACACAAAGTCGTAAAAATACTTAGTTGCCACATTTAGATATTTTTTTGGCAAATTTCATTCCATTATGCAAAATCAATACTAGATTCAATTATGCTGAACAGACATAAGTTTAGTATATAAGTGCAGAAATAAGTTTAATAAAATCAGAATTAATCTTAACACAAGGCAAACAAGTGTTTTATTGGTTCTCAAAACAATACGGCGTGCGAACGCTGGACTAAAGCGGCAGAAGTGCTTAGAAATACTTACCTTTTTATTTTACCTTAAAACGATATTATTAAAATACACTACATGGCGATCCTGCCAAACATTTAAACTAATGCTAAATTTACCGCAAAATATATATTGTTTTAAATACTTCGAATGTCAAGTCAAGAGGAGATTGACAATATTTTCAAAAAATGGGAGGAGTTACTGGTGCCAGAAGAATATGTGCCCACAAACACTAACGAATCTCCACCACCACAAGAATACATACCAACACCATTAACGGCAGGTCCAAAGCCTATAACCTTGGAACAATACAGGAAGAGGCAACAAAACTATAAAAATCAACTGCAACAATTTAGGCTGACAACAGCCCCAAAAAAGAAAAAGAAAGGAGGGAGGAAACATAGATTCCAACAAGCCTGCAAAGACCTGCAAAGAGTAATAAACATAAGTGAAGGCGCTCAAAAGAAAATCTTAATTGCGGAACTCAAAAATTTAAAAGACGAAGGCTGGAAAACAACTTAATGAACCAACTACATACATTTGAAGTAACAGAAGAAGACAAAAAATATTTAATTTTGGAAGAAATTAAAATGGGTATAGCAGACGTAAACATCGAAGGACAGGCCAATGCCTACGCCATAAATGACAACAAGATCGCAATAAGCCAAGACATCGTAATAATTTTTTTAGTAGTTTTTATTTTAATAACATTATGGCATTTTGCAAAACAATATGTGAAAAAACAAATTGTACGGACTAATGTCCAAAATGTTTAATAGACAATAAGATTTTTTTTTTAGACTTACAAAAAAAAAAAAAATATATATATATATATGTATATTGTATAAATAAGTAAATCATATGGATCAAATTTTTCAAGAAATTCAACAATTAATAACAAATGCTAAGAAATCAAGAAACAGAAAATACACAGAAGATATTATAAAAGAAAAATACAATTTGATTAACCAACTATGTAAGAAATTTGGCAAATTAGCAGGATATCTACCTAAAACTTTAAGAGAAAAGAAAATTGAGGAATTTAAAAAATTAAAATTAACAGCAATTGAACTGTTAACGGTACATAAAGGAGAAGAATTGAAACTTTCATCAGAAATTTAAAATTCTATAATCATGTCGAATTTCGATAGCAAAAAAGCTTCTGATACAATTCCAGTCTTTGACGGAAAAGCAAAACATCTTAATATATTTTTTTCAATGATTGAAATTGTCTACTCTGAACTTAATGATCAAGGGAAGAAAAACCTAATTAAATATATTGTAGCAATAAAATTAACAGATAAAGTCAGAGACATTTTAATGATAGAAAATATACCCGAAACTTTTGAACAACTAAAAACATGCCTTACCAGAAATTTTAGAACAACTACAACAGCTAGTAGCATACATTTCGCATTAAAAAATACCAGACAAAAAGGCAATGTACTAAATTACAAAGGAAAAATTAGCACACTAATTGCAGAATTGACATTAATACAAATATCTGAATTAGGAGAAAGTCCAAACGAAGTAGCTCGCTCTACGATTAGGGCTTTGAATGAAAAATTAGCATTGGAAACTTTTCAAGAAGGTTTATACAGTGACATAAGAACCGCTGTGATAGCAGCTCAGCCTAAAACAATATCACAAGCTTATGACATTGCAAGTGCACAAGAAAGGTCATTAGAACTATCCGATACATTTAAAACTTTGCGAATAAATAACAATACAAGAGGTAGTTATAATGGTACAAACGCGAATAATTCAGGATTTAGGAACACTAAAAGAAATAATCCAAACTTTAGATATATACCAAACAGAAACAGAATAAATTATAATACCACTCAACAACATAACAATTTTAATAAAAACCAAAGAAGCACGTATAACAATGTGAACTTTAACCGAAATAACAATAGGAGAAATTATCAAAACGACTACAACAATTCCAGATATAGAGACCAAAATCTCCACAACAATCCTAGATATAACCAAAGATACAGCCAAACTAATGTCAACACTATACAACAGGGAAACGACCATACCCTGGAGTTTCGGAACGATACTCCAATAAGGGAAAACTAAGAATATTTACCATAAAAACAGACACATCAAATTTTATCTACTTATCAGTTAAAAACATAAACTACAATTTAACTTTCTTAATAGACACTGGTTCAGACATATCTCTATGTAAAGAAAATGTCCTGTATGGCTATAACATATTCAACGAAGACATTTGTAAACTTAATGGTATAACACAAGATTCGATATATACTCTCGGATCAACAAACCTAGATTTCAAATTAAATGAACAGGAAATAACACATAAATTTTATATAGTTAATAATGACTTTCCAATTAGAACCGATGGAATTTTAGGAATAGATTTCTTCTACAGATACAGTTGCAAAATAGATTATGATACATACAAAATAAATGCGTTTATTAATGGAGAAAAAATAACGATTCCAATCGAAATTAATACCGAACATTTAAAAACTATCATTATACCGCCAAGATCGGAAAAAATTGTAAGAATAAATATTAACATTAATGAGGATAGCGTAGTATGTAATAAAGAAATACAAAAGGGCATTTTCGTAGCAAATACAATTGTACCAAAAGAGGGCTACAGGCACGTCAAAATCTTAAACACTACAGAATTACCGACAAAAATTTCAAGCGTAAATATATCTACAATACCACTTATACATTTTCATATTTTTAAAGCCACAGATCAGAACTTTTCGGAAGAAAGATTCCAAAAACTCCTTAAAGCAGTGAACTTTCAAGATTTTAATCAAGAAAATAAACACATACTATACAAAATTTTGCGACAATACCAAGAAATATTTCACCTTGAAGATGAAAAATTAACAACCAATAATTTCTACAAACAGAACATTGAACTTACAGATAATACACCAGTATATATAAAAAATTACCGTCTACCACAAACACAACTAAGTGAAATAGACAAACAAGTACAAGGACTACTGAAAGAAGACATTATTGAACCATCAACTAGCCCATATAACTAAGATGATATATTAGACAAATTAGGAAGAGCTAAATATTTTTCTACCCTAGACATGACAAGTTCTTTCCATCAAATCGAACTAGACCATGAGTCACGACCTCTAACAGCATTTTCCACCAATAGTGGACATTATCAATTTAATAGGTTACCCTTCGGATTAAAAATATCATCAAACAGCTTCCAGAGAATGTTAACTATAGCATTATCAGGGTTAGAAACAGAAGCGTTTTTATATGTTGACGACATAATTGTTTTCGGTTGCAGTCTAAAACACCACAATAAGAATCTCATTAAAGTATTTGAAAGACTTAAACATTATAATTTGAAACTTAATGCTGAAAAATGTTGTTTCCTAAAACCAGAAGTTTTATACCTAGGACACTTAATCACAAAGGACGGTATCAAAACCGATCCGACAAAATATGAAGTAATCGAAAAATATCCTGTACCCAGAAACGCTGATGAAGTTAGAAGATTTATTGCTTTTTGCAATTACTATAGACGGTTTATACCAAACTTTGCCAAAACGGCTAACAGTTTGAATAATTTACTAAAAAAAAAGATAACTTTCAACTGGACAGAAGATTGCCAAAAGGCATTTGATACTTTAAGAGACAGCCTAAAAAACCCACCTATACTACAATATCCAGATTTCAATAAACGGTTCATACTAACTACAGACGCATCAAATGTTGCGTTAGGTGCAATACTTTCACAAGGCAACATTGGAAGTGACTTACCCATTTCTTACGCTAGTAAATCCCTTAACAAACATGAAAGAAATAAATCTGTAATCGAAAAAGAATTGCTAGGAATACACTGGGGCATACAATTTTTCCGACCTTACCTATACGGCAGAAAATTTACGGTTGTTACAGATCACAGACCACTCATTGCTCTATTTTCACATAAAAATCCATCCTCCAAATTAACTAGAATTAGACTAGAACTATCAGACTATGACTTTGATATTGTATACAAAAAAGGTTCAAATAATACAAATGCAGATGCATTATCAAGAATTGAAATAAATTCGCAAATATTAAAAGACATGATTCCAATCTATATTGATGAAAGAGAAAAGAAAACATTGGCAATAACGCGCGGAATGGTTAACCAAAATAAGAACAAAATATTAGAGAAAAATAAAGAAAAGAACGGCATATCTCCAAAAGAGACTGATCACCTCCGTATGTGGGAATGCACGTCAATTAATGATATTAAGAAGCTTCAAAGAATAAAATTTATATATGATAAAAAGCTGCAGCACGAATTAAAAGATATGAAAGATAAAGAAATCAATGCATTGAATAAAAATATTACAAGTATAATATGTAATAAAAGCGAAAATCCTATGTTTTCCGAAACATTTATGGAGAAACTTTTATTAAAATTAAAGAATTTAAAAATTAAAAAGTACGTACTATATAATAATGATGAAATATTTAAATATATAACGGCCGAGAAATTGAAAAAAGAATATAATAATCTGCAGAATAACGAAATTGAAATAATAATTTATAAAATGCCAAAGAGAATAAATGAAAATATAAAACAGTATAGATTGATTGAAGAATTCCACAATAAACCATATAGTGGACATTTCGGAATTAGAAAAACTATTTCAAAATTAAAACAAAGATACATATGGAAAAATATGAACAGAATGGTAAAAAATTACATAAAAACTTGCGATTCATGTCAGAAAAATAAACAATATAAACATACAAAAGAACCTTTTACTATTACAGACACACCTACACAGAGTTTCGACACAGTAGTAGTAGACACAGTAGGTCCTCTGCGACCATCGGACAATTATAGATATATACTTACAATGCAATGCGAATTAACAAAATATGTGATAGCGTACCCTATAGTAACAAAAGATGCAAAGTCAGTAGCTAAAACTTTAGTAGAACAAGTAGTTCTAAAGTATGGACTATTTAACATTTTAAAAACTGATAAAGGTACAGAATTTACAAATGAATTAATGAAAGAGATTTGTGATTTATTAAAAATAAACCAACATTTCTCAACCCCGTACCACCACGAGACTCTAGGTACCATAGAACGAAACCATAAAGTTCTAAACGAGTACTTTATAAATTTTGTGGAAGATACAAATTGGCACGAATGGATACCATACTTTACGTTTGCCTTTAACACAACACCCAATAGTGACACAGACTATTCACCATTTGAATTGGTATTTGGAAAAATTCCTCGACTACCAAATGATGAATTCAGAAAGCATGAAAAACTTTACAATCTTGATAATTATACAAATGAATTGAAAGCTAGACTTAATTACTCACTAAAAAGAGCAAGAGATATAATTTTAGAAGTTAAAACGAAAAGAAAATTAAAGTCAGTTAATAAGCAGAATAGCATAGACATTAAAATAGGAGATTTAGTATTGGTTAAAGTAGTAAATAGGAGAAAAAATGAACCACCTTACAAAGGTCCATACAAGATATTAGATATAAAAGAGGTAAATGTACTAATAGAAATTGAAAATAATAAAGAAAAATTAATACATAAAAATTTATTAAAAAAATATATATCCACCAAAGAATAAAAGAAAATTAATATTAAGACCTTAATCTCTTACTTTATACTTACACTTAAGCCAACACAAAATTTATTAAAATATAATGTAAAAATTACTAAACAAGTTTTATCTAAAATTTAAATTTAACAAAAAAAAAAAAATGTCTATTTTTAATAAAACCCAAATCTGAAAGGGTAAGGGTGTAGTGTACACATACTTATGCACCACCCTTTTAACACAATACAAAAACACATTTCATAATAATATTGTTCATATTAAATTACAGCATAACTACGTCAATGAACTTGGCACATTTTAAATACAACTTGACCATGAACACAAAAATGCTTAGTTGCAATTTGGTTTCAAAAAGTTCTTCCAACACCATGAAGTTCATTGACGTACACAAAGTCGTAAAAATACTTAGTTGCCACATTTAGATATTTTTTTGGCAAATTTCATTCCATTATGCAAAATCAATACTAGATTCAATTATGCTGAACAGACATAAGTTTAGTATATAAGTGCAGAAATAAGTTTAATAAAATCAGAATTAATCTTAACACAAGGCAAACAAGTGTTTTATTGGTTCTCAAAACAATACGGCGTGCGAACGCTGGACTAAAGCGGCAGAAGTGCTTAGAAATACTTACCTTTTTATTTTACCTTAAAACGATATTATTAAAATACACTACATATCCAACCCTGGAAATTTTGATTTTTTTTTAATATTTGATAACAATTTTGTTTTTCCTGAATTAAAAAACAGTTTTAATTAGCAAAAACCCACCGTTACTTGCATTTTTGGTTAGTTTAATGCAGTGTTACGCACCACTACATAAACAGATTTACATTGTATGTGAAACAGCGAAACAACCTCATTTAACTGAACAGGGTTGGAAAAGTCTATACAGTCTTACTTTTCATATGCAATGATATTTGACAATAATTCAACACATAAACATACGTTTGTGTAGGAAAAAAAATTCTGCCTACGCTAGTTAGAAGTGGAAATACTGATTTGAATCACTTTATATTTATCACTTGTTGAGAGAACGCAACGCGGAAGATGTTTATTGAAATGTACGAAACGCATTAACACGTTATCCATTCCTGCTACTTATAATTTGTTTGAAGAAACTCAAACAGCGCGAAAGAAACAATTTGTTGTTTACAGTATACTTGTTTCAACAAGTGAATGGGCTGCGCAAGTAGAATTCCTTTTCCTATCGCGCGAGTTACGCGTCCAGGTCACCCCAACAATTAATATCGGCTGGTAAAGTGTAGCGAAAACTAAAAGTTCAAATTACATTTTATTTTTCATTCCCACATTTTGCCAGACAGCAACGTAAACATAAAATATTTACTTTGCATAGCATAAGGTAAATTTAGAAATAATAAAAATAAAAAACAGCAACGTAAGCATAAAATTCTTAGTTTAGGTCAGTTTTAAGAATGAAAAAGTTGTTAATCTTAAGATTCAAGTTAAATCAAATAGAACAATAAACCAAATCAAACTAAAGTTTGAAAAAGTTTTATTTTATTTCACTCGCGCGATAAGCAAATAAATGTTTGCGTAACACTGATTTAATGTATAAAAAAATTTCAACTTCCCATCCCTGGAAGCGAAATTTTAATTTTTGTTTTCTTTTTTTTACGAGTGCTAGTCTTCATTAGTTGTAAAGTCGTTTTAATTAAGAAAAACTTTCAACCATTTCGGTCACTTTCATGTACTACAATATATTGCATGTACCAAAAAAACTTTCAATATCCCAAACCTGGAATTGAAATTTTAGGCGCTTATAATAAAACACGACACGTCTTTTCTTTTCGAATACAAGTTTATTAATGACGCTTTTCCCAAGCATCCGATTAGCGTATACGATTTAAGCTAATAAGCTTAAATCGTTATTATCTACGTATATGTTACAAAAGAAGAAAAGAGACAGATATATACAATATGAATATTATAGCAGAATTCTATGTACAAGTAAACCGTTATCCTGAAATACATAAAGCAATTAGAAAAAGTAGAGAATACATATAAAATGAAATAAATCATTATAAACAAAACATAATAAGGCTATACATACACTACTACAAAATTTTAATTTATTTAGCTTTTTTTTATCAATGCGATTCTTCATGAGTATAAAGTAGTTTTATTGAAGAAAATGTTTCAATTTTTAACCATTTTGGTTACTTTTATGTATACACAAATGTCAATTTCCCAACTCTGGAAACGAAATTAGAATTTTAAAAATTTTTTTATCAATGCAAATCTTCATGAGGTATAAAGTGGTTTTATTTAAGAAAAACTGAAAATTTGTAACCATTTTGGTTATTACATGTACTACAAAATGTTGCATGTACCAAAAAAAAATTAATTTTCCCAACTCTGAAAGCGAATTAATTTTTTTTATCAGTAGTTTTATTTAAGAAAAATTTAAAATATTTAACCATTTTGGTCACTTTCATGTACTACAAAATAATGCACTTGTCCAACCCTGGATTAAAAATTTTGATTTGATTTTTTAATTTTTGATACCAATTTTGTTCTTCCTAAATTCTAAAATAGTTTTAGTTAGCAAAAAAAAACAACGTCAGTTGCCATTTTGGTTACTTTTAAGTATAAAAAAATTTTTCTATTTCCCACACCTGGAAGGGAAATTTTAATTTAAAATTTTTTTTCCAATGCAAGTCTTAATGATGTATAAAGCGGTTTTATTTAAAAAAAAAACTTAAAATTTTAAACCAGTTTAGTTATTACATGTACTGCAAAATACTGCATTTGCCAAAAAAACTTTTACATTCCTATCCCTGGAAAAAAAATTTAATTTTTTAGTTTTTAATAGATAATGGCATGAAATAGGTTAAATTTACAAACAACTAAAAAAAATAGTTGGTTTTTGGTATTAATTTTGCGTCGAGAAATAGGTGTAAACTGCCCAGCTCTTCGATTTTTCTGAATTTCAATACCACTTCATTTCCAAACCAATGATCCAAGAACGAAGTCTCTAGCTCTTCCGGGGGCTTGGGAAAAACGATTTCACGTACAGACAGACGGACATCGCTATTCATAAGGATCTAGAATATATATACTTTGGGAGGTCCCATGTGAATATCGAAGAAATTACGCACGGAATGACAAACCTATATACACCCTTTCACTTTTTTGTGAATTGTATAAAAAATCACATTTTACTCTTACTGTAAGATTGTGTAATAACCCAATACCACAACTTGATTGTGTAAAATACCTAGGATTGTACATTGATAGAAGATTAATATGGAGGACTCATATTAAAATGAAGAAACAACAATTAACAATTAAGACTAAAGGGAGCTGATGGCCAACGTTGCTAGTTGCTAATTAGATTTAATCTTGGAATTATATTCGTAAAGATTAAAGAAATAAATAATAATAATAAGACTAAAGGGCCAATGTAGTTTGACTTTTTGAACCAAATTCAAAATTTAGTTTAGAAAATAAAGTAATCCTGTATAAAAGTATTTTAAAACCTGTTTGGGCTTATGGAATTCAACTTTGGGGAACACCTAGCAACTCATATATTGAAATTTTGCAAAGGTACAAGTCTAAAACTATGCTCGATAGTAAACTCTCCATGGTTTAATTAAAAGACGTAATTAGAAGATGTAGTGAAACCTATTTAGAAAGGTTAAGTCAACATATCAACCCACTTGCTATTGCTCTTCTTGATGATACCAATGAAATTACAGTACAATACGCATATAAGAAAGTCTAAAAATGCACCGATTTTCTTTCTTATATGCGAGCTTTCTTATAAAGAAAACACGCATATAAGAAAAATACTTTCTTATATCTGTGACACGCATACAAGAAAGATATTTTCTTACATACATCAGTAACAGAATTTAAAAAATTTCCTATAGAAATATATAGTTGAAATAAAACTGTTATTATATAATAAAAATATACAATTGAATAAAAATATCGTTTATTTGTCGTACAAATATAAATATGTAAGTACACAACTAAATATAGAAACATAACAAAAACAAAACAGGTGATTGCACTTCACTTAAAATCACATTTGATAATTGTAAATTATACAAAAAAAATTTATTTTAACCGAGGTTAAAAAAAAATTCAATTGTGAGAATATGTATATACTACTTTCTTACACACGTACCATTTTCTACGGAATGAGTATAATTTTTCTTCAGAATTTGTTTCTTATAGTAGAGTTTTTCTTATAAGCGAGTTTCTTATATAAGGATTATTTAGGCCCCTTTCATATTAGGCAACTTTACTTGCGCAAGTCTTGTGTTTGTGGGTGTGAGAGGAAAGATCGGTTTGAAGGGGAAAGAATTGCCGAGATTTGAGTACAGACTTGCTTGTACTTAGCAATTATGTTTCTGCTGTCATTCTTGTCTTGGGATATATATTTGTTTTTGACATTGTCTTTTATTTCTTCGGTGTGTTGTCTAATTTTGTGTTAAGAAAATTTTATATATGTAATAAGTGAATAAAAAGTTAAAAAATTATGGGAAATTGGAAGCGAAATGAAATAGAACAAATAATGTATTTTTAATGTTCGTTTTTTTCATATTTAGACCGCAATAAAAAGGCGGAATCATTTAATGAAATTTTAAATGATATGAAAAAGACAGACAGCACTATAACCATGGAAGAAATGAAACAAAACGTCAACAAATTAAGAAAATTCGAACATAAGAAAATTAAACTTGCTCAACAAAGTTGCAGAATGTGAACATAAAAGCAAGTTCAAAAGAAAATAAATAAAAATGAAAATTATACTTGCGCAATTAAAGTTGCCTAATCTGAAAGGGGCCTTAGCGCGCAGATATATATAAATTCGCCTTGGATATATACAAATGTGCATGGTGTCTGAAGATGTCTTTCTTATAACCGAGTTTTTCTTATAAGCGAGTTTTTTATATGCGTATTGTACTGTACCAGACTTAAAAGATACCATATTTTGACCTTTAGAAATTAATTTCCATGTTTTAATTTATTATATTAAATGTATACATTAGTTATCTCTTAATATTTATGTTTAAGTATGTTGTCCTCAGTAGAGTTTAACATATCATGTTAATATTATTAATATGTTAATATTATTAATCAAATTTACTTATTGTACTTTAATGGACAGATTGTAAATAAAGAATTACAAATATATATATATATATATATATATATATATATATATATATATATATATATATATATATATATATATATATATATATTGTAATATTTTGTATATAGCAACCTTAGTTTTAGAATAATTTTTACTTCAGTTTTACTTCATTGGTTAAATAAAAAGTCATTGGAAAACAATTTGAGTCGTCGTTTTTAAAATTCAGGTGTGGGGTCTATACGTAATCTCTTGAACAGTACACATTTTTAGAGGAAATGGACATGCAACAGATCGTGGAAGATCTTCTTGAAAAAGGTATAGAATTTCCACCAATGGCTACGATAGCACAACTACGAACGATTCATGAGCAATTACATATCAGTCAGCATGCTGACAATATATGCGAGGGAGAAATTCCTGATGCAGCTATGACAACCACGGGAGTTTCTGTGACCGCACCGTTGCTATTGCCTGAATATGATTACGTTGAATTAGCTGGTGAAATGCCTCCTCCAGGTATGGAAACTGTTATCTCAATGCTAGCAGCAACAAGCCAAACTGCCGCATCTGATTCTACCGTTAGTACACCGCTGACGACGTCTGGGAAAAATTCTGCTGTATCGGGTGTCTCAATACCTTTGGATAGAACTGCTGCCCTAGTACCGGTTGTAACAGGTCAAACTGCCACTTCAATGCCTTTATCTCTGACTTCTGCGGCCCAAACGTTAAATATGGAAAGTTTTTCTGCTTCATCCTCTCTGGTGCATAATCTGGGCACCGTAAATATGCTGCCACGAGTAATGGATAGATCTGCTGTTTCTGCAGGGCAATCTATAGCAACTACAATGTATCATGTTGCACCTCTAGTTCACACTTCTAGTTCAGCATCCACGTTCGCGGGAAGTTTTATTCCATATAATGCAGGCACAACTTATACGACTGCCAGTCCTATTGATTCGATAGAATCAGAACTCAGGATTCAGCAACTGCGTCTACAGCTCCTCCTCAGGAGGAAATCCGTATAATAGAAGCAAATTCAAGAGAAAAAGAAATAACGCATCGACGTCACATTGATTTAACTGAAATTGATGCAGTAGTGCTGTCATCCAGTGGTGACGACAATTATGATATAGAAAAGTGGTTCCAGCAGTTTGAAGAGTATGCCGAATTGTGCTGTTACACAGACAAAGAGAAGTGTCTTGGCTTACGACGCCGCCTCATAGGGACTGCCAAGAGTCATATATTTAATTTGGGTTCAATGGAATATAGGATCATGAAAGCGAGTTTGTTGAAATTATTCAAGCGAACCATAACCCGACGGGAGGTATACCGCCAGCTTCAAACACGGAAGTTACAGTCAACTGAATCTTCCCTGACTTATTTAATTGCAACGCAGACAATCGCAAATAAGTCAACTATTGAAGAACTGGAGTTAGTGGACTTGATTATTGACGGGCTTTCAGAAGTTGGCCACCACTCCACAATGTTATATGGTGCTAATTCAATGGACGATCTCATACGCAGACAGGATCGTTTTGAACAACGCCGTCGGTATGTTGCTGAAACACCACAAAAATCTAACGTTGGGTATAAGCAAGCTGCAAAAGTAAAGACTGATGTCACCACTCCAAACACTGCTACAAAATTCGATGAAGAAGCAGTGCGATGCTACAACTGCTCGAAAATGGGACATTACCAGAGCAAATGCCCAAAGCCAAGTCGTCCGATGAATTCCTGTTTCTACTGTGGTGAAGTGGGTCATTACCGCCAAAATTGTCCAAAGAGGAATCGCATTGCTGCAACTATCGTTGAGGATGATGTGAACGGGGTAGAAACATTTGGGGCATATCAAACGGTAAGTGTCGCCTTTGTTAACGGAGATAAGTGTACTGAGCTAAAGTCCTATGTTTCTCTTTTTGATACCGGTAGCCCAATTAGTTGTGTACGGAGATCTTTGGTCCCTTTTGCTATCAATAGTGAAAAGACCGTCTCATCATTTCGTGGAGTAGGAAAAAATAAAATTAATGCATTTGGTTTTGTGAATTGTAAGGTGCATTTTTGTAAACGGGAAGTAATGAATGATTTCCTTGTACTACCTGATGAAGAGGCGGTTGTTCCATTCTTGATTGGTAGGCACTTATTGGCGAAATTTAATATGAAGCTTTGCAAAATAAAAAATATATATGACAAGAGTACACTTTTGAATTTAAATAATGAAAGAGAAAATGAATTTAATAAACATGCTTTAGATACACTTATGTCTTTTAACCTTTTGAGGACACCTCGGATTCCAGTCATCTCTGATAGATATAGCGGAGTAGGTCTACCCCACCATTTTCCGGGTAACTTACATCGAGATTTGGACAAATTATCACACACTAAAAGTATTAATGTTGGCACCTCGAATGGTTCACTCACCCAAGAGGTGGATTTTATGACAGAAGGATTATTGGGGTCTGTTGGTATATCAGATATGGTAAAGGACAGTGAAATAGATGTTAATATAGATTTATTTCATGACGCAAATGTTATTCGGGATTTGATAAGGGAATGTTATCTGAGAACGAAGGGTAGTAGTCAGGTGGAAATGGACTACTCTATGAGAATACGGCTAAATAATGACACACCTATATTTAGTGCCCCTCGGCGATTGTCTTACCGGGAGCGCATAGAGGTAAAGGAAACGCTTGCTGACTTATTGCGGCGAGGCATAGTAAGACCCAGCGAGTCTCCTTATGCTTCACCTATAGTATTGGCAAAGAAAAGGAATGGAACGTTGAGAGATAATTTTCCGTTGCCAGTAATAGAGGATTGTCTTGAATATTTGGGAGATAAGTGTTACTTTAGTACATTAGATCTTAAGGACGGTTTTCATCAGGTTCGCGTTCACGAGGAGTCAATACCGTATATGGCATTTGTAACACCTTTTGGTCAATATGAATATTGTTACATGCCGTTTGGTTTGAAAAACGCCCCTGCGGTATTTCAAAGATTTATGGGTCTGGTACTGAAGGACTAGGATAGCGGTAGGATTGTGGTGTATATGGATGACATAATGGTAGCAACTAAGACTTTGGACGAACATGTGAAGATTTTACGTGAGGTTTTACTATTATTAGGAAAGTATGAACTGAAATTGAATCTAGCGAAATGCAAATTTGGTTATCGGGAACTTGATTATTTAGGTTATCGTGTGAACGAGAAGGGGATTCAACCGAATAATGACCACATAAGGGCAATTCAGAACTACCCGATTTATACAAATAATAAAGATATACAGCGGTGTTTGGGGTTATTCTCTTATTTCCGACGTTTTGTACAGAATTTTTCAAGAATAGCTAAGCCACTTACCGACCTTACCAAGAAGGATAGTACTTTAAATGGACGGACTCTTGTACTGAGGCATTTTATAATTTAAGAGACATGTTAACTAGGCCTCCCGTGCTATCAGTGTTTAGTCCTTTCCGGGATACTGAGCTACATACAGATGCTAGCTCGCGTGGTTTTGGCTCGGTACTTTTACAGAAGCAGGAGGATGGGAAGTTCCACCCCGTAGCTTATCATTCAAAAACAGCTTCCGATGCTGAGTCGAGGTATAATAGTTTCGAGCTGGAGACTCTGGCTATTGTATATGCATTAAGGAGGTTTAGAATATTTTTAGAGGGCATCAAGTTTATTATAGTTACCGATTGTAACTCATTGGCCCTCACTCTAAGTAAGAAAGTTATAAACAACCGTATTGCGAGATGGGCACTAGAGCTAGAGAACTATGATTACGACATACGACACAGGAAAGGTGAGATGATGGCCCATGTAGATGCCTTGAGTCGGGAGCCGGTCGCTGTAATTGCTGATGAGACTGATGTTGACTTGAATATTCAGGTTGTTCAGAGTCGGGATGAAACTATACGGACTATGCGTGACGAACTGGAGAAGAGGGACGTGGACGGATACTTTTTGGATAATGGTTTGGTGTTTAGACGTGGTCTACAAGGTCAGAGCCAGTTGTTTGTACCTGCTGAAATGGAAGAGAACATAATGAGATTAGTACATGAAAAATTCGGCCATATAGGAATTGATAAATGTCAAAATCAAATTCAAAAGCATTACTGGTTTACTAATATGAGGGAGAAGTTGAAGAAATTCACACGTAATTGCTTAAAATGTATCTATTACTCCGAGCCTAACAGCATTCGTAAGCGCAACTTATACAATATTGAAAAGAAACCGGTCCCATTTGCCACTTTGCACATTGACCATTTTGGTCCGCTGCCTGCAATTAATTCGAAGCAAAAGCATGTACTAGTGGTTATAGATTCTTTTACAAAGTTTGTAAAGTTGTACGCGGTTAATTCCCCAGGAACTAAGGAAGCTTGTTATGCCCTTTCCAAATATTTTGAAAACTATAGTAGGCCTAGACGTATAATTTCTGATCGGGGTACTTGTTTTACATCAACTGAGCTTGCTAGTTTTCTGGCGGAGCGTAATATTTCTCATGTAAAAGTATCAGTGGCTTCGCCACAGTCAAAAGACCAAGTTGAACGGGTTAATCGAGATTTGAGACCTATGTTAGCTAAGAGGACAGAGAAGATTGACCATTTGGACTGGGTGTCGAAATTGGGTCAGGTGGAATTCGCCATAAATAATTCTCCTCATTGTACAACGGGGCAAACTCCGAGTGTGATGCTATTTGGGGTTGAACAACGGGGCAAAATTTTGGATGAGATCACCGAACATTTGGGTATAAGGTCTGAAAGGGAGAGCGTGGATTTAGGTGCAGTAAGGGCAGCAGCAGCGGTTGCGATTCAAAAGTCTCAGATATATAATAAAAACTATTTTGATAAACATCATAGGGCTCCCGTGATATTTGACGTAGGTGACTGGGTAGTTATGAAAAATGTTGATACTACGACAGGTGTCAACAAGAAACTTATCCCAAAGTACCGGGGACCCTATATGGTTCGGAGGTGTGTAGGTAATGATCGTTATGAAATAAGCGATGTAGATAATTATCAGGTAACACAGATACCTTACCACGGTATAGTGGACTCGACGCGTCTAAAGAGATGGCTGACCCCCAACCAAAAAGAGGGGAAGAGTCTGTCGAAATACAAAGGCGATGCTGAAAAATGTGTCCATCACGAGCTCTTGCATGACAATGTTGAATATGAGTCCTCTGATAGTGGAGGGATGGATTGAGGTTATGGCTAGCTACAATTGAGGTCAATTGTTCTGTCGGGTTGGTCGAAATTGTAATATTTTGTATATAGCAACCTTAGTTTTAGAATAATTTTTACTTCAATCCATCCGAAAAAACTATATAATGAATTAATTGTTATTTGAATTTGTAATAAAATATATTGGTTAAATAAAAAGTCATTGGAAAACAATTTGGGTCGTCGTTTTTAAAATATATATATATATATATATATATATATATATATATATATATATATATATATATATATATAAGTTAAGGCGACAGCATTATTTAAGTTTTTGTATTTTCACACGTTCATTGAACCTCCTCAAATATCAACGAAAAATAAACTGTTTTGCTGACATAGTCTGTCTGCAAGATTGTCGCAAAAAATTGTTTTTATTATAAATTTAAAATATCAAGTTACTTTGCACGTGCAAAGTAAAACTGTTGAATCGCATTTAAATAACTTTTGTTTTATTTTTTTAAATTACTGCTGAGTAACAAAAAATCATGTTTGCTGCTAGTAAAAATATATAAGAATGCTTTTAAGACAGGTTAGACTTAAGTCACAGGTGGTGGAATAAAGAAGTTATTATGCGCTAAGCTATTATTTAATTAAATGAATAAAAAGACAAATTTTGAATCATAAAAAGAACTTCTTATTTGATTAAATGAAGAAAAAGACAAATTCTTAATAATAAAAATTATAACTGGGGGCTCAACCGGGATCGTCCACCGTATAATATCCTGAAAAAGACAAGTAAGGATTCGGTGCGAGCGATCAAAAATAATATAATAAAAATAAGTATCCTTAAGAAAGGAGAAAAAATAAAACATTAAAAGTATCCTTAAAAAGGAGAAAAAGATAAAAAGTATCCTTCAATGAAAGGAGAAAAAATTTTTTAAGTGAAAGTGAAAAATAAATAACTGTATTAAAGTGAAAGTGCCAAACTGCCGAAATAAAATCATCTAGTTGATTTGCAAAAAACTAGCAAAAATTTTTTTTTAAACGTTTGTAGAAAATAAAGGCAAAGTGAACAAGAAATTAACATTTGTAATTATTGCCCATTCCGAGGCAACAACACCCCAGAACGATTGTGAATCTGGGTCAGCTTTAAAAGACAACAAGTGTCAGCTTCACAGGACAACAGAAATCAGCTTTACAAAACAATAAAAATCTGCATCAGCTTTAAAAACAACAAGGATTTCGAATCAGCTTTAAAAGACAACAATAATCCACATCAAGTTTACAACTGAAGAAGACAACAAGGTTTCTACCAATAATTTATTTTTATGTAAGTTATTTTAAATTTTTCATGTGAATTAATATAAGAAAAATATCTGCTCCTTGTATGTGATAGAAATTTAAGTGAAAAGTTGTTATAGTTTAGTTGCAATCTTAATAAAATTAAAAGAGATATAAAAGTTATAAACGCTGGATCGTATAAAGGAATTGGAAGACGAAATAGGCTATTTGCCAGGAGAAGAGAAGTTCAGTATTTCTTTAGAGGATTTGACAGGTTCTTTTCAGGCTCTTAGTGCTTCAGATTCCACCATGACCACTCCAGCTCAAATTTCGGAATTAACTCGTTTACAGACCGCTCCATTACAGTAGACTATAGATAGATTAAGCCTAGATGTCATAAAATCTTTACCCAATTTTGATGGCAAAAACTCCTATGTAAGTTGGCGGGAAGCCGCAAATAATTCTATGCAATTATATAAAAAAGGTAGTAGAAAATATTTCGCAGCACTAACTAATTTAAGAAATAAAATAGTCGAAGATGCAAACGATATTCTTACTACTCACGGAACAGTCCTGAACTTCGATGCAATTGTAAGTAAATTAGATTTCGCTTATGCCGATAAACGGCCACTAGATATAATTGAACAGGAAATGAGTATTATGAGACAGGGTTCTCTGTCCATTATTGAGTATTATAACGAGGTAAACAAGAAACTTACTTCTCTCATTAACAAGACCATAATGACTCATGGTTCAGAATCGGACTTAACTAGGGAACTTAATATAAGAAATAGGCAATATGCCTTGAGAGTGTTTATCACTGGGCTAAATGCTCCGTTAGCTAACATATTGTTCTCATTATCACCGAACGACTTACCAAATGCATTAGCAAAAGCCCAAGAGCTAGAATCAAATAATATTCGTGCAAATTTCGCTTCTCAGTTCATTAGGGCAACACATCAGAATAATAGTCACCAAAAGCCCACAAATTCCTTACGTTTTCCACGACGAAATCAAATTAACCCTCAAGTTAACTATCGCGAGATACGGCAACCAGAACCTAAACCCGAACCAATGGAGTTAGGAACTTCGGCTAGTGTTAAACCTGCACAAAATGGATATAACAATCACAGGCCAAATTATTTTTATAACCATTTTGGATCACAAAATCGAGCTAACAATTTTCAACAGGGTAACAAACGTCCACATTCTCAAACGATGTATAAGCCCAATCAAAAGGCTCAAAGAATAAATAATCTCAATGAAGACGCTTTTTTAGACATAGAGCCGACCTTCCCTGCATTATCAGGACAGCAAAGGACGGAAGAAAACTCACAATTTTGATTGACAGTGGCGCAACGAGCAGCTACAGCAAACCTGGAGTTCTTGCGAACAGAAGGGATTTAGTTGTTAAGAAGAGAGTAAAAACTATTAAAGGCTATACTCTCATTACACATTATTATGAAGCAAGCATGTTTGGAATAAAACAAATGTTTTACGAAATCCAAGGACTTGATACAGATGTGCTTATAGGTCATAATTTTTTAAGGAAAACAAATGCAATACTAGACTTTAAGCAAGGGACAATAACTTGTGGAAGATATTGCGAAAAATTTTTGAATTTTAGAAAAGAAACATTTAATGCTGGTAAAAATACTCCAGATAAAAAAGCTAATCAAAATAATCTGAAAGACATTGGAGAGAATGTCTTGAATAAAATTGTTAATGAAGAATATCCGGAAGGTGCTAATAAAAGTGTTTCAACTAAAAATGTTGATTATGAATCGGAAACCTTGGAAAAACTTCGCAAAAATATACAAGAAGAAATTACTAGATTACACTCTAATATTAATTTAAATCTGCCTTTTAGAACAGATATTAGGGCGGAAATTAAAACCATAGATAATGATGCGGTATGGAGTAAACAATATCCATATCCGCTATCCGCAAACTCATTTGTCAACAGTGAAATAGGAAAATTATTAAAAGCGGGCATTATTCGCGAGAGCAGGGGCCCTTATAATTCACCAGTATGGGTAGTCCCAAAGAATGGATTGAATGACGACGGGACACAAAAACTCCGTTTGGTCATTGATTACAAAAAATTGAATGAGAAAACAATAGCATATAAATACGCTATACCAGATTGTAATGTTATATTGTCCAACTTGGGTAAAGCAAAATTTTTTTCGACCATTGATCTTGAATCTGGTTTTCATCAAATTCTGATGAAAGAGGACGATGTGGGAAAAACCGCGTTTTCCGTCAATAACGGAAAATATGAGTTTATTCGAATGCCATTCGGTTTGAGGAATGCACCAAGCATTTTTCAAAACGCAATGGACGATATTTTGAGAAAATACATTGGTAGGTTCTGCCATGTTTATAGAGATGACATTATAGTATACTCAAAAGACTTACAAGAGCATATAAAACATTTGGATATAGTAATCAATACGCTAGGAGAAGCAAATATGAAAATATCCTTGGAAAAGTCAAAATTTTTTGAGGAAGAAGTGGAATTCTTGGGGTATGTAATAGCACATGGAGTAATAAAAACAGATCCAAATAAGATCGAAACAATCAAAAATTACCCACAACCAAAAACTCTAAGGCAGCTTAGAAGTTTCCTTGGTCTTACGGGTTACTACCGTAAATTTATTTGTAATTATGCCAATGTGGCAAAACCTTTGACTAGATTTCTTGCCGGAGAAAACGGTACAGTGTCTACTAACGCTTCAAAAAAAGTTAAAATTGAACTCGATACTGAGGGTGTCTCAGCATTTATTAAATTAAAGGATCTTTTGGCTGGTCAAGTCGAACTAACCCAACCAGATTACCAGAAAAAATTTATTCTAACGACCGATGCGTCAAATGCAGCTATTGGTGCTGTACTGACACAAGAGAAAAAACCAATTATATTCATATCAAAAACTCTCAATTCAACTGAACGTAACTACGCCACGAACGAAAAGGAGTTATATGCCATAGTTTGGGCAATAAAAACCCTTCGAAATTATTTATACGCTGTGACAGATCTGGAAATTCACACCGATCACCAACCACTTACATATGCCATTTCAACTAAAAATCCCAACGCGAAAATTAAAAGATGGATGTCTTTTATTGAGGAGTACGCTCCTAAATTTGTGTATAAGCCTGGTGCTACCAACGTCGTAGCTGACGCACTTTCTAGACAGGTCTTGAATAATATTCCCGATGATGAGTCACTACAAAGTACCCAACATTCTATTGAAAGCAGCGACAGTTTTAGTATCCCTGAAATGAATAAACCCCTTAACGAGTTTAAACAACAAATTTTGCTTTATAAAACTAATTTCACAAAACATGAATCCCTGACAACCTTCGGTAGAATTCGCCACATAATAGAGTTCGATACGAGGGAAAATTTGAAAAACATATTATTGAAACTCCTTAAGCCTAACCTTGTTACAGCAATTCATTGCACCGCAGAAGACCTCTACGAGTTTAAGGAGACAATAAAAAATGTATTTAAAAACAAATTTGTTCATACTAAGATATTTGCGATTGATATTACTAACCCAGATGATCAAACAGCCATAGTAGAGCAAACTCATGTTCGTGCTCATAGAAACTGTAAAGAAAATCATAAGCAAATATTTCAACAATACTACTGGCCAAAAATGTTAAATAGTATTAAACAATATATCAGACATTGCAATATATGCAACAAAGCCAAATATGATAGGAAACCTGCTAAACTTCCAATTGGAGTGGCTCCAATCCCCAATAATGAGGGGGAGTTCCTTTATATTGATATTTTTTACGCACAAAATCATAATTTTATAACCTGCGTAGACGCTTATTCAAAATTTTTAGTAATAAAACATATAGAAGATAAGTTGAATCTTGGGGAAAAAGTTCAAGAAATTTTACAAAGCTTTCCAAACGCGAAAAAACTTACTCTCGATAATGAACCAGGTTTTACAACTCCACAATTTAAATCATTAATGCAAAGATTACAAGTTGAATTGTATTACTGTGACCCACGCCATAGCTCGACTAATGGTCAAGTGGAAATGGTACACTCAACTCTGGTTGAAATCGCTCGTTGCATTAAGGAGGAATTCCATATAATTGATATTAAGGAAACATTTTACAGAGCTGCTCAGCAGTATAATTTAACCGTTCATTCAGTAACGAATAAGAAACCATACGATATATTTCACAACAAAATCGAACATGACGATGTACGAGATAAACTTCGTCAAGCACAAATGAAGATGATAAATAGAAATAAACCTACTGAAATAAAAACGTATAAGCCAAACCAAGAGGTTTATGAAAAACTTATTGGTAAAAAAAATAAATTAGATGATAGGTACAAAAAACAAAAAATTAGTGAAGATTTAGGAAATAAAGTAAAAATATTTAGCAGGAATAGGATTATACATAAGGAGAATATAAAATCATGAATATTTCTCTTTTCTGCAGGAAATGTCACTCAAAATTTTATTACTATTCACAATTCTTGTGAATTATTCAAATTCCCAACTTGTTCCTATACATTTAGGACAAGCCCGCTTGCAAAATGGAAACTTCAAATTAATACATGTTCTAAATTTGACACAGTATGAGTCAATAATTCAAGAAATAGAATCGGAAATCCAAAACAAAGTACTTAGAAATAGCACCTTATTGCCATTTTTCCTTCATGATGTCAAGCAAATGAAAGAACACCTCGAAATTATTAGGCCACGGAAAAAACGATCCATAAATTTCCTGGGTACAGCTTGGAAATGGATTGCTGGTACTCCAGATCATGATGACCATCAAATAGTAGTACAGAAGATGGAAGGACTGTTGGAAAATAATGAAAGACAGAGGATAATAAATAGAGAAGTTTTGGAAAGAGTCAATTTGTTAACGAGTTCTACGAACCACATTATTAAGACCATCCAATCCTTAGAAGAAGTTAGAAGAATAAAGGAAGAAACAATAACCAATAAACTAAGGTTGTTGAGAGAAGAGATTGTTAACGTACAGTATGCCTTGCAGTGGTCAAAGGTAGGAGTTATAAATTCTTTTATTTTGTCCGAAAAAGAGATTAGTGAGGTTAAACAGTTTTTAGATCAGGAAAAATTCCCTTATACTGATCTCGAACAAGCGTTAAGTTTTGCAACAGTAAGATTAGCAACAGATTATAGAACTATCATTTACATAATAAATCTTCCTGCAATAGATAGTAAGATTTGTGAAAAATTAATACCGAAAATAAAGAAATTTATGAATTAAGAGAAAATTGTAAAGAATATAATAAATTATGTATTTGCAGCGAAGAACAATTAATAGATATAACCAAAACAAATTGTATTCCCTCGCTTTTATCAAGTAGGAAGCATGATTGCGTTATTATAAATAATCAGCATATAAATTCGGTACAAGAATTATATCCGGGAACTATTTTGTTAAACCAATTCGAAGGTATTGTCGGAACATCCAATAACGAACCAAATGAATTGCGCGGGACATACTTACTTCAATTCCATAATGACACTATTACAATTGCCAATAGAACATATATTTCAAAAGAGATATCCGAATGGAAACCGCTTCCTGCTTTATTGCAACCAACAAGAAATGGTGAAGGTGGAGAGGAAGTGCTTTCTTTAGAATTAATGAAAGATCTGCACTTAAATAATATCGAGCAGATAGCTTCAATTTCGACCAAAGGAAAAGTGATGTTTTCACTTAATTTGGGTCTTATGATTGTATTAACGTTTTTTATATTGGCAATAGCTTACAAACTTCGTACCAAATCCAAAAGTAGGTTGACGGTCACAAATATAATCAAAGAAAGCAAACCGCCAGTAATCAAAAATCCTGAAGAACCGTCTGGCTCTCCTGAACAAAGATGCGAATTTCGCAGTATAAATGATCTTCCTATTAATTTAGTATCGGGACGATCCCACTAACGAAAGGGGGAGTTAAGGCGACAGCATTATTTAAGTTTTTGTATTTTCACACGTTCATTGAACCTCCTCAAATATCAACGAAAAATAAACTGTTTTGCTGACATAGTCTGTCTGCAAGATTGTTGCAAAAAATTGTTTTCATTATAAATTTAAAATATCAAGTTACTTTGCACGCGCAAAGTAAAACTGTTGAATCGCATTTAAATAACTTTTGTTTTATTTTTTTTAATTACTGCTGAGTAACAAAAAATCATGTTTGCTGCTAGTAAAAATAAATAAGAATGCTTTTAAGACAGGTTAGACTTAAGTCACAGGTGGTGGAATAAAGAAGTTATTATGCGCTAAGCTATTATTTAATTAAATGAATAAAAAGACAAATTTTGAATCATAAAAACAACTTCTTATTTGATTAAATGAAGAAAAAGGCAAATTCTTAATAATAAAAATTATAACTTATATATATATATATATATATATATATATATATATATATATATATATATATATATATATATATATATATAATATAAATACAAATTTCGATCGATAAGGGAATTAAAAACATTTAGGATTTCAATTTCAAGTGTTGACAAACAAAATATATAATAGTACTAATGATAAAAATGTAGCGGCTTTCGAAAGCATCGGTTCGCCTCTGCTCTGTAAGTGGGATAATAAAAACTGATGTCGGCTTTCCTTTGTGCCCTGGAATATTTCTTCTCTATTTTTTTCTTGTCACACAGACAGGAAAGCACCCGACGATATCAATAGTTATGGTTGAAACAAACACATGATTTCCACAGACATAAAATCTTCATTGGGTGTGAAGCAGCACCACTCCCTGATAAATAAGCCCTTTGCATGTAAGTAGAAACATCGAGTGCTAGCGAGATCAACTAGGAACGAAAATCTTCACCGAACATTCGTAGTTAGTGTATCAAACAAAATTTGCAAAATCATCTTTTCGAGCAATCGCTTGGTTCTCGGTCTATAACTGCCAAGCTTGATTATGTGGCAAAATATGACTAACACTACCTGACAGATGTTGCAACCGGCTAGCATTAAATTTTTCGAAATTGTATAAAACTATATAGCTGTGCATAAAAATTTGAAGCACATCATCTGCAGGCGACAATTAATTGGTCAAATGCTTGACATTAAGCCTATGTACTAGTGCTTGACGTTAGAACATACATTCGCTTGAACAAAAGTTGATATTGAGAGGGTGCTGTTGGCGGAAGTAGTTAACACGAGACAATGAAGCAGAGGGTCCAGAGTTCAACTCCGCGCTCAGTCATGAATGTTGTGTGGAATTCTTCTAATCAACACTAGTGTAAGGTTGTGTTAGCTGCTGTCATTGTGTTTCAGTGATGAAGGCATAGCAATGGTCACTGATCATAATTGGCAGCGACTGACACTATCATAGAAAAAAATGTAAGTGTGTAACAGATTTTTTTAAAAGTCTGTCCGATTTGGAATGCTTATACAAATTTTCATAAAATGCTAGCCTTCATGGGATCGGAGTAGTATGACTGCATTTACAAGTACGAAATTAGAGGGCAGACATTTTTTCAATTCTCTTTTTGTCTTGAAGGTTGCGTTTACAAGCACCAAATTAATAGACAGACGGTTATGTTTACTTGATGTTTGTATATTACGAAAAGTAGGGAAGAGAAACGAGAAAGCTACTCACTACACACTCTACCTTTTGAACCACTTAGTCTGCTTTTACACACATCAGTTTTTCTTGAAGCAGTTCTCTACAGTTCGCTTTTAAAACTCCCCGTTTGTTTACACACAGACAGTCTGTGTTCAATTTCTTAATATGATGCCATTAATGAGAATAAAATAACAAAAGAGAATTAAAGTAAAGCTGGAAGTACATAGCACGCGTCTACGCGTTATAAGCATTTGTCAAAAAAGTAGAACTAGTGTAATTGTATGTAACAAGTTACATGGCAAAACGCGTAGAACGCTTTACGCGTAAAGTAGATCTACTTTCTACTTTTGTACGGGCGGCATGCGTCTTGAAAAAATGTCAGCTGTTTTTGATAGCCAGAGATGACAAATTATATTACATTTTCAACGTTATCGATTACTGTGTTTCTGTCGTGGATTATTATTTTTTCAGTTTTATTATAATAAAACGTTTTTAATAAGAAAACACCGTCGCAATAAAGATTACTAGTATTTTCAAGAGTGAAATGCATTGAAATGGTTATTTTATCACAATTGTTTTTTCAAACATATATTCATATAATATATCGATTTATTTTACGTAATAAGTGCCATCTCTGTAATGTTTATTAATTTTGCAATATATCGAACAAGGTAGGTTAAACACAGATATTAATATTAAAGTGCAATGGATGAGCAGTTAATTAATGTCGTTAAAAATGACGAATTTCTATACAACAAAAGATTGCTATTGTACAGAAATATTATTTAACATGTTAGCAAAATGAACTTTTGTGAATATTACACTACAGCTGATCAAAACATAAACATTGACGCATAAAACGCTTTGCATGTAACTTGAGTTGAAAAACGCGTCTGAAGTATGAAACTCATAGAACGCGCGACGCGTGAAACGCGTGTTATGTACTTCCAGCTTAACTTTCCGGTACAATCAAGTATGTACCCCTCTTCTTGCTTCTTTCCTCTCTCTCCCATAAACTCAGACTTGCTTCAAGAAAAACTGATGTGTGTAAAAGCAGACTTACCAACAAATTTCTTCCACAGAATACGCCTATGATTTCTTCTGTCTGCCAGATGTTTTATAATAGTGTTTCACTCGATTGCTGTTTTTCGGATGTTTTGCTACTTTGAGCTGCTTTAACTTTTAGCAAGTTTGGTTGTCAACATTTTTTTTCTATTTACGTCCAAACGATTTTGATATATCAACTTGCTGAGAGTTCTTACATCTTATAACATATACGGACGTGTGCGTGAGCACACACACGATAATACAAGAGCGGAAATTTTAAATTTAAAAATAAAAAAAAATAACAATTTGAAAATTTTAAAGCTATTTATAGCCTTAAAACTATATTCTATTGTATTTACATTGATACAGATCCATAAGATTCCAAAGGAATCATGGATATGAGCTGTGGAAAATGCAATAAATCTTGCCGGGATGTAGAAATATGCTGTGGTGGCTACTGTGGGAAAAAGTTTCACTTCAAATGCCTTGGACTCTCAAAATACGAAAACGATGCACTTTTTAAACACGCCAACATAAAGTATATATGCGATGGATGCATTAATTTAATAAAATTAACAAACGAAAACTACAAAAATATTTTTAGTTTAATAAAGGAAAATGAAACTAAAATGGCAGAAGCAATAAACAAAACCAACATATTTGTGGAACAACAAGTAAAGGAGGCAAAAACGGAGTTCATCTGGTATTAATTCGCCTTGAGTATATTCTTGTGATTGAATTGTGAGATTATGTAGGACAGACAGTCAAGACATTTAATCAATATCTAACAAATTACTAGATTTTACCGAAGAAGTACTCGAACGCACCTAATTAATTAATTATGTGAACGGCGTTACATTAATTTGAACGTCGTTATTTCCAATTATTGGCTTTGAGTTTTAACTTTTGCCGGTAAGCTGGGAAAATGTAATTTGCTTTCTGTCATTTCAGAAGAGTGGTTGTGCATATTATTTATCTTAATTATTACTTGATTTCACAAAAACAAATTTAAGTCTAGCTTGCGTTAATTAGCTGATTTTGTAAAACATGGAAGATGATTATTTTAATACGCCTTTAGTGGATGTAAAACGAGAATTACGTCGCGGCATAATCGAATGTCAAAAGCGCGGCTTGTTGCATAGTGCTAAATGGCTGGCGGAAATGAACCATGGGCTGTGCGATGTAGATGTCGATGGGAATAGTGAAAACTGCGATTTCAGTGAGGTGACTCTACAGGGTATAAGTTCAGCGGAATATGACAACTACTTTTTAGCCAAGTGCTATTTTGATGTGCGGGAATATGATCGCGCTGCTTACTTAGTGCGGAATTCCGAGTCGCCCGTACCCAGATTTCTTCATCTATATGCGACATATATGGGTTTAGAAAAAAGAAGGTTGGACTCAACCACAGACAAGTCAAATCTAAATGATTCGGGTCATGTGAAAGATTTAGCTGATCTGTTGGCAAGTTTAAAAGCCGAATATTCCCGTGGGCGGCTGGATGGTTATGGAATGTATTTGTATGGTGTGGTATTAAAAGCTGTAGATCTTAATCAAGCGGCTCAGGAAGTTCTAACGCAGTCGATACGGTCAGCACCTATGCTATGGGGCTCTTATGTGGAGCTGGCACCTTTAATTAAAGAAAAGGAAAAACTACAGAATATTCATCTGGGTGGCCATTGGATGCGACATATATTTGTTGCCCATACTTATATAGAAATGTATTTAAATGATGAAGGACTTAAGGCATACGAAGATCTTCAAGCAGCTGGCTTTCGCAAATGTGTTTATGTAACATCGCAAATGGCTTTGGCCTATCATAATAAGAGAGGTAAGTTCTTAAACTAAATTGGAGTGATAGCAACATGCGTCTAAACATGTATGGCGTAACTTTACCTTGAAATAATATTGGAAGTTCGGTTTCTTCTGCTGTTGTCGACAACTTTAGCTTTATCAGAGGCCCAGAAGATTTTAGTTCTTTCAAGGTGTTCATATGATCCAAGCTAATTCAGTTGGTAAAATACTTATACAAAAGCTCTTCTGTCCTCACGGGCGACTTTCAATAGAGTTGTTATTTAATAAGAATGGATTGATATTAGATTAACTGGTAATGTATTAGCGTACCGTAATTTTTTTTTAGTCTCTTTCATATATATTTTGCACTAATAGCTGCATGAAATTTGAAATATTTTTTTTTACTAGTAATCCATTTTATTGATAATTTGGGGAAGTCACAGCCAGATTGAGTATTCTCCCTTATTGTGAAACTTTTTAACATCATGATACTGCACGGCTTCAAAAATAGGACACTTACAAATGTGTTCTAATTTATTTAGCAATTGACTTATTTCAACAGCCTTAGCCAGAAGTAGTCAATTCTTGTGCTCACAATTACCTAAGTATAAAATGTTTGATACTGGCTTGTCGCTGACATCGGCTAACAGTTAATCTCTATGTTTGATATAACTTTATGCATTGTATCCATCTTAAAAAAGAATGTTGCTCTTAATATCTTCAGATGTAGACAAAGCGATTGAAATATTCCAAGCCTTACAAGAAGCTGATCCCTATCGTTTGGATAATATGGACACTTACTCAAATTTATTATTCGTTAAGGAACTGAAGACCGAAATGGCGCAATTGGCTCATAAGGTAGAAGGAATTAACAAGTATAGACCAGAAACGTGTTGCGTTATAGGTAATTTTATGTTTGATTTTTATTATGAAAACAATTTAACCGATGCATTTCTAAATATTTCAAGGGAATTATTATAGCATACGTTGTGATCACTTTATGGCCATTACATATTTTCAAAGAGCTTTAAAACTAAATCCAAAATATCTGGCTGCATGGACTTTAATGGGTCATGAATTTATGGAAGTAAAAAATACAAATGCTGCCATACAAAGTTATAGAAAAGCCGTAGGTAAGATAATTAAATATTACCATCTCCCCTTACTTTTCATTAAAAGAAGTGTAATATTATGGGCTGTTTGCATCACCTGGTCATAGTTTTACCACAGTAACATGCAAAGATAGCTCTAGTATACAATAATAAATAATTATAGCAGAAATAGAACAAATATAGAGCTGACGAAGTTATCCTCCTTAAATGGCACGGGATGGTTAGATCTTTAAGTTGACACAACGCTCTAAAGCATCGAAAAGGGACCGAATTAACGAAACCAAGCATATTAATGATTATATTTATTTGTGAATTTATACACATAATTAATATACACAGATAACAAAAAATATACCATAAAATAAATAATTTAAACGATATCCGCATGAATCAAAATACGAGAGTCCTATATGTTTTCCATACCTAAAATCACTAGTAAATGGGATTCCTTCAGATTCCCCATAGCTTTTTTGGAACTAAACTTCTTGTCCAGCAATAGAAGACCTGAAAATATATTTTTTATGTAAAGCTCATAGAATCAGTTATATAAATATTACAGATGTGCTACAAATGATTAAAAACACGCATGCGTGCCTGAGCGTGATCCAAAATTTAGGATCGTGCGTGATAGTGCATGATTTTTAATACGTATAATATTCACGTACTTAAAACAGAAGATAAGTTGTTTCTTCTGTATTTTTATTCTATCTAATACTAAGGAAAGGTGCCACTGTGGCTGATTGGTAGCGAGTTAGTTAGTACAGACTTCCTGGGTTCGATTCCCACCAAGGACCTTGGGTGTTTTCGGGTAGCACAAGGGGATATACTAGGACCCAAGTGTGCTGGATTTGTTAAATAAAACTGGCAGCGCTGTTAATAAAAGAATACTAAAGAAAACATATATGCATGTATGCGCCATAGCGATCCCCACTTTAAATGGACATTCACACTGGAACAATTTCATGGACAGCTGTGAGTCAGACTAGATATCCGATCCAAACTAACGTGTCCTCAAATTTAAAAGAATTTAATTTTACATTGTTCATTTTCATGCAAGATGTCTTGGACAGGCAATAAAAAATAAAATACTAATATTAAATTTATTTTTTATTTAACTATCGTTTAAGAGGTCAATCGTCGTGATTACCGCGCCTGGTATGGTCTGGGTCAGGCCTATGAAATTCTTAAAATGAATCACTATAGCTTATACTACTTTAAAATTGCCCACAAGCTGCGACCGTACGACAGTCGCATGTTAGTCGCCTTAGGAGAGACGTATGAAAAATTGGATAGATTTCAAAATGCTATTCAGTGTTATAGTAAAGCATGTGATGTGGGTGACATCGAAGGCATAGCTATGTATAAAATGGCAAATTTACATGAGAAATTGGGCGCACTAGAACTGGCTGTGAAATGCTACATAATGTATTGTAGCGATGAAAGGGCTGCAGCTGATAAGCAAAGTTTATATCATGGTTATATGACATTAGCAAATTATTATGAAGGTAAAGAGGAATATGATCGTGCATCGCATTATGCGTACAAATGCTTAGAGTCGGATGATGTAAGTTAATTCATCATGGCATTGCAATCATTTCGAAATAATATAAATAAAATATTATAATTTAGCGTAAATCTGAAGCCAAATCTCTTCTGAAAACGATCGAAAATAAGCGGAAAACATTAATACCGCTGGCACCAAATAATGCCACTACGGTAAACTTAGGCAATAATCTAGCAAATGCTGACACTTCGTCCGACGGCGACATGGATATGGAATTAAGTGATATAAAATTCAACGAATATATAAACAGTCGTGCTAGTGTGGGTGGTGTAACAGTAGCCAGCGATGCATCAGTTAGTTTTAAATCTTCCGCAAATACAACAAACGAAGTCGATAATAGTGCAACTCAGAGTATACTCAATGCCAGACAATCTAAATCAAACTTGACCGTTGCTCAGGATATGTCTTTAAGTGAAAGTGATATGATAACAAACACCTCCATAGCCACTACTAATACACCATCTAATATACTCTCGCGCCGAACTTTAGCCTCAGCGATAAATCCAGCTCATGGTACTGAAGTAGGAGAAGATGACGATGATACTCATTCTATGGAAATGTCTTCAATATCAATCGATTGAAAACAATTAATACCGCATTAATGTGAGTAAAGATCGGCACTTAAAATTAAGATTCATGTTGTGTAAGAAATAACTTTTGGTCATCTGGGGAAATGGCTGAACATTCAAATAGCATTAAGGTAGGCTTAACCAAATTTTCTTATTTATACCTTATCTGAATTATTCCCAATTCATACAATTACTTATATTTAAGTCATCCTTTTCCTTACATTAGGAGTATGTTCTGCAAATCATTTTTTTAATAAAGTGATTTGAAATCAGTGAAAAGTTATTCTGTATTCCGAAATTGTTGAATTCTGGTCACTTGAAACCGGTCAACAAATTGCCTAACGATAACAAATCACTTGAATGCATTTGGCCCGCTATTTTTTTTGGTATGCCTACTTCATAAAAAGTATTTCATGCTTATAAGCTCATTATTTCTTCACAAATATGCCAAATAAGCTAGTTATAAGCATGAACTATTTTTTATGAATGGTGCCTTTATAAGAAATAAACTATTAAATTTGGTAAAAAGAAATTTAGTGTATTCAATAATTGAAGCAAGCCGCGAATAAATTTTGCAAAACCGTTAATATTGCAATGTTTGTTTATTCAAATATTAAAATAATGCAATGAGTCAGTCATATCAATATATTTTCAGCATTTGTAGTACAAAATAACTTATTCAATATTTTGTTTTATCTTTTTGTTTAACAAAATCGAAATTTTCAAAACCGTTCACGATTTCAAGTCGCAGTGATTTCAGAACATACCTGTTAATGAATTTTCAAATATTATTTTTTATTGTTCCACATACACATTTATTCCTTCAATACTGAACACGTAAAATATAAATCGAGAACTTCTGTATGTCTGCTTTCTTCGCTAATCAAAAACCCTTCCAAACAAAAGCAGTTATCGGAAAAGCTGAGCCTTGAACGAAAATATCTTGTACGAAATAACTTGATTCTTCCTTCTCTTCATTATTTGTGTTGTGAATTGAACCTCGGTAATTAAACACGCGTTGTATTTGTTTTATATTAAAGTTTCTTTATCTATTATTAATAATAGTGATGCAATAAATTAATAAGGTAAAAAATAATGCACTTGATAATGCTGTAAGTTACGACTTGTACTCTCCGGATGGTACGCACAGACAAAAATGATAAAATAAAGATTACGCCAGCAAGCTGAAATAAAAATACTTCTCTGCGCATGATGGAACTCTGACGTCACTCAACATGTGTTATGATTGGCTAATTAAATTCAGCTGGAGAACTATTATGTTATTGTAAAAACAGGACAGTGGGGCAAATTGCGATATTTCAAATTAAATTTGTTTGATAATAAATAATTTTAAAAAATTATTTTATTTTCCACTTGTTCTTATTCGAAATTGTTAATTTATAGTTATTTTATATAAATATTGAACCCAAGTGCTAATTATTTTTCTTTTTTCCCCATTCAAAACAAATTTTTTTGCTTGTAATATATCAGCCATAAATTCCTTTGAGCTTCATCTCTTGGAAAACTATAAAATGACACAGCTTTTTGAAAACAAAAACAATTTTGATAACAATATTACATTTTAACACAATTATTTCTCACTTGTTTTTTTGCTGTCACTTTGTTTGCAATTGCCCACTGCACATTTGATGATTGCTCTTTTTGTTCTCTTTTCTCTTTAATTTAGGTATTTTGTGAACAGTTTATGAGCTTTAAAAATCAAGTTTTAATAAGTTTTTTACACTTTAAGTTATTAATAATTATTTTAAAATATAACACAATTTATTATTAAATATAACACAAAACTTGCACTTTCATAAGTCCGATTTAGTTTGCTTGTTGGAAAATTCTCTGAGTAAATTTGAAATCTCTCTCAGTAAATTGTGTGAAGAGTTGCCAAATATTGCATAAAATATTAATTTTGTACGAGAAATTATTAGTTTTGCATATAATAAACATTTGGCAATCTCTTCGAGGGAACAAATACGTCATCAAACGGTAAATCATGCGAAAGGCGTAATCTTTATTTTATCATTCTTGTGCACAGACTCGTATCAGAATTGAATTCCACGTTGGATTTAAATTATCACGGGTAGCATAGTTGCATTTATTAGAGTCGCTTGTAGACAGTGTTGCGTACTCAACAATTTGGTTTAATGCTACGCTTGAAAAGTATAGTGCTTAAAATGTTTCTTCACATTTCAAAATATTTTAGAAATTATTGTGTTTCTTTATTTTACTATCGAACATTATGTTTAATGGGGACAATAATTTCATCAAAAAGATGTCATGACTACGCCGAGTGCCTTATGACTATGACATACTTAAACGTGTCATATTATTGTTATTATTCTTTATTTATTTTATTTTATTTTAAATGATATTAACCCCATATAAATATGAGGCTAATATATAATATATAAATATATATATATATATATATATATATATATATATATATATATATAACGACTGTGTTATTACTCTGCGTGTAAATAAATAAATGAAGACCGTCTAAATTATGCAATTCATTTATTTAATTATTTAATTTATCCCGAACAATGATATTTAACATTTACAAAATTTTATTTTACAAAAACGTGTCTTTTCTTAGCGTGCAAAAAAGAGAGTGTCCAGAAAAGTTAAAAAGGTACGAAGAATAAGCAAGTTAAAAGTTGAGCAGTGCTGCCACAGTACCCCCCTTGCTAGACTGATCAGCTCATAAAAATCTCACTGGGAGTTTTACTTGACGTCCAATGCGTGTGGTTGAAGTCGATGGTGGATGTGGTGTTTTACTCTCAACTGTATTTTTGATGACCTTTGGGTGATTTGTTGTAGCTGGTGTACTCACTTTTGTGGGTTTCTTTTTCTTCGTGGTCGTTCGATCGTAAACTCGACCTATCATGGAAACCACGCTGCATAGCAAAAGTGTTCGCTACGTTAAAGTTGGCATTAATTGTAGGTAGCCAAGTCTCCGGGGGTTTTCCACCTATCAGATAACATGTACCTGGTGCATCTGGGTGCCTCTTCCTCTTATATGCACAGTAGTTCGCTCGATTCGATGCTGAAGCCGAAAACGCGAACGGGGATTTCAGGGTAGCTGGTTCATCCCACAAGATAAGCGACGGGTCTTCCTCGTGTATACGCTCCTTGTATATAAATGCGGCGCTGTTGTCCTTACATGAGAAATCGGCCTTAGTGGTCTTCACACTAGACATAGATCCCAAAACGCCAGAGGTTGTTGTCATGACGTAGGCACTGTGACACAGCATACCTGCAACATCATCCGAGATGTAAAAGTCACACTCGTTGCACTTCCTGACTCCATCAGGGTGTAGTCTCTGTAATGGGCGGTAACCAAGTAGGTTCTCATTCGCCTGCGCACCCGCTGGTCGCCAGCTTGCCGGGAGGGGTTCCCACTCAAGTGTCTGGGCGTTGTGCGCCAGGGGCCAAAGGATCCGGGACGTACAGTGACCTCGTTGTGTGTACGGGACACGGCTGGGATTGCCACAGTCGGTATATTCCAATGGATCTTGTCACCAGTGGGCGTTATTGTTGGTCCTAGTCCGCATATATAATCAAAAATCGGGACTGGAATATTAAATTGGCTTGTACTAATACATGCAAGCGGGTCCATCGCAGTTTGCAACGTCGGCAACTTCAAAACATACTTCGCCTGCTGCAACTGATGTGCCACTAGGAATTCCACCATGGCATGTTGGAATATCGCGTACGGTAGTTTTCGCGATAACTGTTGGTCCTCGATCGCTAACCTGTCGTACGTCTGACGGACCAGGGGGATCACGTCGGGGTCACCAATATAACGACTGGGTTATTTTTAGTTGCGTTTGTTGGTTTACTTGTTGTTGGCATAGTAGCTTTTGTTTGTTGACAACATGTTTCGTGCTGCCACATATATATATATATATATATATATATATATATATATATATATATATATATATATATATACATATACATACAAAAGAAAAGAAAAAAAAAGAAACAAAATACATATACGTATATACATATAGCGCTAGCATCTAGGGCTATCGGCTATCAAAAAGTTAAAAAAAAAAATAACATAAGGAACACATTTATATTCTTATATTAAGTAGGGCTATGAACTTAGAGATAGAATGAATATTGTTGATACTTGGTTCTTTAAGTAAGTTGAGGCCGTTGTTAGATAGGTATTTCGTCTGGAGTGAGTTAAGATTTGGACAGGTTGATATGATATGTTGAACAGTATTACTAGATCCGCAGCGTCCACAGTTGCTGTTTAGGTTCTTGTCCATTATGTGTCTGTGTGTGGTAATAGTGTGTCCCATGCGTAAGCGAGAAAAAATTCTAATTTCGTTTTTGCTAATATTTGTAGGATAGATGGTCGTCTTTTGATCTGGATTAATTTGTGAGTAGTGATGGTGGTGGTATCCCCTCAAATCCGGAATTCTTCGCTTCATTAATTCCTTTGAGATTGAGTTGATTATATCCAGTTTTTCGATCAAAGGGTCCTTGATTATTGGTGCTGTGCATGCCTGTTTGGCTGCAGCGTCTGCATAGTAATTGCCTTTAATCCGAACGTGTCCAGGAATCCAGATTATTTTTAATTTACCTTTGTGTTTAATTAGTAGGTCCCTGATTTTATTTATTGCTTGCCAGTTACTGTTGCTTAAGTTGTTTATCGCTGATATTGCTGATAAGCTGTCAGAAAAAATTATGGTTTTTCTTTTAGCTTTAGTGGCAATATATATTGCTTCCGGAATTCCAGCTGCTTCTGCAGTGAAAATTGATGTGTGTTCACCTAATCTCTTTGACGCTAATGTTGTGCCGTTTTGGTCTACCACCACATATGCTACGTTGAAAGTATCTTTGGAAGCGTCTGTAAAGAGATACTTCCATTCAGGACTTTGAAAATCTGATCTTGTTTCATGAAAGAGTTCTTTAAACGTGTCGTCTGTCGTGATTTGCTTTTTATATGTTGAAAGGCGGGTATCGCAGGACTCTGAGTCAAAAGACCACACAGGGTTTACAATATTAAATTTGGAAAGTTTCTCCTTGAAATTTATGATGTTATTATTGATGCATCTGTTTATTGCTGATTGAATTCTGTGTTTCTTTTTTGATTTTAATACCTCCTGAGTGTCACAATCTATGATGGAGTTATTGAACGATAACACTGCACAACAGCATTTCTGATGATTGGAGTTCGACACATGATTCTAGTCTAGTTTTTTATGAGGATTTCAAATCTGTCGACAAAACTTTCCTATCAGCTCTAGTTTAGAAAATATGGCACATAAACCATTTTACACAAAAACACCATATTTTTTATCCTTAGTATTACCTAATTAGGCTCTTGAGAAGAAAAAAAAACTTTTTTGAAGACTTTCGTCCACAAGATGAGTACGGGGAACTCCCCGTATGTCCTAGCAATTGTATGTCGTGGCTGGTGCATTTTAGAGGGCCTAATAGCTATCAAAAAGGGTCTAGTGGAATAGGTCGCCATTTTCTTAACTAGAGTCGCCAAGATTAGCAAAAAACATATCTATGTGGCTCTAAAGAATATGCGGTTTAATGTCCATGTAGATTTATGTGTTTAAAAGTGACTCATGTGTTGCAAAAATTATGCAAATTGAATTTTTTTTTTCATAATAAAACACTATAAATTTATAAATAATTCAAATTTATTTAGTTCCTATAATGGAAGAAATTTTCTTTTATACGATTTTCGTGCGACAGCTGAAGGTGGAGAGCTATTTTGAATGCTCCAACAATAATCAGCCATCATATGTGCGTTCCAGTAGCCCTGATAGCGCTCTTCCATAGTGCGGAGGTCCTGGTGGAATCTTTCGCCCTGTTCTTCACTTAAGTCTCCAATATTGGCGGGAAAATGGTCCAGGTGGTTATGAAGAAAATGCATCTTGATGCTCATGTTACATCCGAGCCTTTGAAAATGAGTCATCAGTTGTTCGACATGTTGAGAAAATTCAGGACTTTTATTATTTCCCAGAAAATTTTTAACAAGCCAAACAAACTCGTTCCATGCTGCTTTCTCAATCTCCGTCATAGTATCCATAAAACTTGTGTCTTTAATTAATGATCTTATTTGCGGCCCGTCAAAAATTCCCGCTTTTATCTTTTCTGCACTCAGTTTCGGAAACTTTTTTAATAGGAAAAGGAAACAATTTCCACTTTTATCAAGACCTGTTACAAATTGTTTTATAAGTCCTAGTTTTATATGTAACGGAGGTAAAATTATGCGATCTCTTGATACCAAAGGTGGGTTTATCACGTTCTCTTTTCCTACAACTAGCGCTTCCCGAGGAGGCCAATCTTTTTTAATCCAATGTTCGTGTTTAGCTCTGCTATCCCATAAGCATATAAAACAAGGATATTTTGTATAACCACCTTGTTGGCCTAAAAGGAAGTTGACCATTTTCAAATCGACACATATAACCCAATTGTGATCAATATACTTAATTTTGTCTAAAATTAGAGCAATAGTTGAATATTCCTCTTTAACTTTTGTGGAATGTGCAATGGGCAGCGACCCAAGTTTATTGCCATTATGCAGGAGAACACATTTTAGACTGCGTTTTGAAGAGTCTATGAATAGACGCCACTCACTAGGGATGTAATTTTGAAGTCCCATTGCAGCCATTAAACCAGGTAAATCTTTACAAAATACGAAATCGTTTTCTTCAGAAAAATATTTGATAAGCTTTCGTTCCCTTGTGCGGTAATAAGAAACTTTGGTTTCTTTTGTTACCAAGTTTCTTTCTTTTAGCCTAGACGCCAAAATTTCTGAAGCAGCTTTTGACAGTCCCAAATCTCTGACAAGGTCGTTTAAATCGTCTTGATTAAAAATTTTCGGCACTTTCAGATCATATTCAAATTCACTTTCACTACTGTAAGATTTTTCCCCAAAGTGTATAGCTTCATCTAGCCCAGCATCAGCTTGAGGGTCAAGTGACATCTTGGGAGTAGAAACACGTCTATGTGCCGATCGTATTGAAGGGTATTCCCATTTAGCATGATTTTTTCGGTTAATGCCAATTATGTTCACCAAACAAAAATAACAATCATCGTGGTGGTTCAAGGGTTCAATCCAGATCATAGCGGTTTCGTACCGAAATTTATTTCTTTTCTCATTTGTCCACAAACGTAGAAACTCAACGCACGTTTTGCATACCTTTTGCGGAATCCAAGGCTTGTGTTTCATTTCCAGTGTGTGCCCAAAGTAATTATTGTAAGCCTCAATTACGAAGGCAGTTACATTTAAACGGTATTCTTTAAATATATACTCTCCGCAAATGAAACAAAAATGATTCGGATCATTAGCACAAACTCTTCTCGATGACAACATATCAAATTATATTAACAAAACTTAATATTTTCTTAATTTGAGGCAAATTAACACACTAAAACAGCAATTTTTTTGTGAAAGCTATATCTTGCAAACTAGAGCTGCTACAAAAAAACTGAGAGCATATTTGAAATCAGCAATGTCAAAATATTCAGAATAATTTCATAAAAGTCAATCATCAGGCAAAAGTTGCCATATTGTTGTGCAGTGTAATAGTTTCGGTAGGAGTCGATTTAAGTTAATTAAATACTTTTCTTCTAATGATGGAAGGCCGGATTCTATTTGCAGTATTCGTATTGGTGTTGTTCTATATGCGTAAGTGCTGGCTCTAAGTGTTTGATGGTATATTGATTTGATTTGATTCATATTAGTTTTGGCTGCATTTCCATAGAGAAACATACCATAGCCAACTTTGCTTAAAATTAGTGTCTTTACCAGATATTTGATGGTGTCTACATGTGCATAAATTTTCGTAGAAAGATATCTTATAAGATTTGCTTTGCAAGAAAGCGGTTTTTTAAGATATAAGATATGTTTTTTCCATCTATAATTCCTTTCGAATATAATACCTAGTATTTTTTGTTCACTTACGTGGGGTATGGTATAGTTGTGAATTATTAGATTTGATGGGCTGCAGCTATGTTTCCTGCATATGTGTAGAACCGATGATTTCTCTGCTGATATTTTAGCTCCCGAGACTTTGCACCATTTATCGATATCTATGAAAACTTTCTCAAATATATTGTTAATAGCCAATGTGTTGTTATTTTTGCATAGTATGTAAAGGTCGTCTGCATAAATACAGTGGTCAACAAATTTGTGTTCTTTTATTATATTACTAAGTTGGTCGAAGGCTATGTGGAGAAGCACAACTGATAATGGAGATCCCTGCGGTATTCCATTGTTAAAAGGGAAGTTGTTTGACGTTTCATTGTTGACTCTTACCTTGATTATTCTGCCGGTTAAAAAAGTTTTTACATAGTTAAAGACCTTGGGACCAACACCCCAACTCTTTAGAGAGTCTAGTATAATATGAACCCCAATGCGATCGAATGCCTTTTCAAAGTCTATACTTAGTATAGAAGTGTGATTCCTGCATGAAAGGGTGTTTACGACGTAGTGATCAATGCAGCCGTTTTAGATTTATATGCTGTTTGATTAACAGCAATTAGTTTTTTGGACTAAATGAACCAAGCTAAACGATTTGCAACTATTCTTTCCATGAGTTTGCTTATGCATGATAATAGCGATATGGGTCGATACCCGGTGAAGTCAGTTGGATTTTTGTGTGGTTTAGGTATCGCCGTAATTGTTGCTGTTTTCCAAGAGTGGGGTATAACTGCTGTTTCGAAAACGTTGTTGTATAGGTGGAGCAGTAACTTCTTGCTTTGATATGATAGATATTTTATCATATCGTAACATATTTTATCATGACCAGGTGTTGTACCTTTAACTTTGTTTATAGCAGTCAGTAGTTCACACATCGTTAATTGGTTTTCTATTTTTATTGCATGTGGATTCATAGCTCGAATATTTGAGAGCGATAACGCTGCTGTTTTTGATGCTATAAAATCTGCTGGAAAATTGCGGTCTAACAAGTTTTCTGACCATTTCGTACCAAAGACGTTTGCTATTTGTTTTGGTTCCGTTATAAGACCATTATCAGTTTGTAGATCTGTTACGACCAGAAAAAGCATCAACTGTTTTCCAAAGAAGAGTTAGTGGAGAGTCCCTAGTTATAGTTTCGGTGAATTTTTTAAAGCTGGCTGCTTTGGCTTTTTTGCATTCAAGTCTGAACCTTGCATTTGATATCTTGTATAGTACCAAATTGTCCCGATGGGGTTGTTTTTTGAAAAATTGCCACCTCTTCATTTTATCTGCTCGTAACATTGAGAGATCGTTATTCCACCAAGGGACTATTGGTCTTTTAGTAGGAGTCATTTGAGGAACGTGTAGATTTGCAGCAGTTCTAATGGCTTTATCTTTGTTTGTGTTTCCTGAGAATGTTTTACTGTGTAATATGTTCTCTACGCTCTTTCTATATTGATCCCAGTTAGCTTTTTTGAGATTAAATTTCCTTGTAAATGCTATACCAGAGTTGTTTGCTCTCGTCAGTAATGTCGTTTTTATTGGGAAATGATCGCTATGGTGCAGATCATCCAAGGTCTGACTTGTGATTAGTGATAGGAGGGAGGGTGAACAACCGGTTATATCAACATTAGTGAATGTGTTATGTGTCGAATGATGTGTGGGCTTCCCATCGTTAATTATACAAATATTGTTGAAATTTAAGGAGTTTTCAATAATTAATCCCCTCGAGTTGTTATTTTCAGACCCCCATAGCACATTCCAGCTGTTGACGTCTCCGACTAGAATAATGGGAGTTTGTATGTTTTTGAAAAGTTCATTAAAATCTTCTACCGAAAAAGTTTCTGCAGGCGGTATATATAGCGATATAATGGTGAATTTAATGTTCAACGTGATTTGAATTGAAATATTAAGTAGTTTGGATGCGTTGTAAATACGTTGGTGTGGAATGTGGTCACGAATAAATATAGCGATACCACTTTTGGCTCTGGAGTTTGCGGGATTATTTTCGAAGTAACAGCGAAAAGCTTTTGGAGGATTCGGTATAAAATTATACGGGCAGTGTGTTTCCTGTAATGCAATGAAATGTGGATCCTGTTCCTTCACAAGTAGCTGGAAGTCAATAAAGTTATTAAAGAAACCTTTAATATTCCATTGTAAGACGTTGAAGGTCCTGGCCATGAATCGATAGTAGGTTTTAATCTTACTGTTATTTGGTGTGAAAATGTTTTTCCAGTTTGTGAAGTAGTTGGGAGTTGTGTGCCGCAAGTCAGCCCAGCCACCCCCGCCCCACCAGCCGATAAACCGCATCACCAATGCACCCCTAACCAACAGATGATTAAAAGCACACTGTCGACCCAGCTTACCGGCAGTCGAAGGGAGGGCGAACAGACCAACCCACAGCTCACAGCTGGCTCTAAGTCTCCATTTCCGGTCCTTCATCTATTATTTTTGAAGATTTGGCTGTTAATTTTCAGTTCGCAATCATAAAAGAAAAGCAAATAATTTTTATTAATTCTTAGCTTTCGATCATCACAGTCCTGTATAATTTCTAAGTCGTTGGCATCTTTTATTAAAATCATATCGTCTTCAAACGTTTGAATGTCGGTTGCATTATTATACTTAAAATTACAGTTGTTCAACAAAGTGCATTGTTTACTATGCTTTAAATCTTTAAGATAAACATTCTCGTCATAAGTAAAAACATGGTGGTCAATTTCAATAACATAGCTATTTGGCTGATTAATTTCCATATAATGTTTATTTGGTAAAGGTGTAATCATTTTTAGGTCAGTTTGAATGTAGTCAATTGGAATTTTTATTGCAATAATCAGAATTCCGTCTTTGTAGTTTAAAACGTCAGCTTTCATGGATTTTAATTTAAATAAGTCAATTTCGAATTTATCAATTTCTTCTGATGTTAAGATACTTGGGTGAAAAATGTGATTCTTAGCAGAAGCAATGTTGTCCTGAATATGTCCGATTTTTCCTTTGAGGTAATTGAGTTTGAACATTTGGTCTGTATATAGAAGTCTTTGAAATATTTCGCTCTGTCTATTATTAAAACTTGTGAAAGCATTTCTAATATTTGATCTGTCCTCTTCTACAGCTGATTTTAAAATTTGGACCGATTCGTTAAACTGTGTGTTTATATAAATTTGGTTATTAACTGCACGTATTGTATTATGACTGTTCTCATCTATTACACTAAGATGCTCAAGGATCTCTTGACGATCATCATCATCCATAACTCCAGCCAGCCACTTATAAGCATGACCAACGAAGTTAAACAGTCCCCTTTTTCTCCTTAGTTCCATCGGAGTGATTGATTTTAATTTAGATTTTATAATTTTTATCTCCGTTTCGATCATTTTCATGTTATCAAGGTATACATTTTTTATATTATTCTCGACCTGATTTAAAATCTGATATAATTCCTTGGTATCAACTAAGTGCAAGACTATAATCGTTTGGTTTATCACCTCAACTTTCCCTACCTTAATTTGTGCATAACCTGCCTCCTCAGTGATTGGATTAATCTGTAGTGTTCCCTGTGTCTCAGTTGCTAGAATCATCATTACCATTACTATCAGGATCTGCAAATTTAAAAGATTTTTAATATTGACGATAAGAGCGTTTTCTAAAGTTTTTTTTTATTGTTTTGGGACCTGTTCGTTTCTAAAACGCCTTTTGAGGTTATTAAAACGTTCAAACAAATGCTCAAAGTCAATATCGTCTTCACCATTATTAGGATTCGTTTTGTCTATACCGTCAACTTCATATTTTAAAGGCCTTTTAACGTTGGATTCATGCACATTTTGCAACCCTTTCTTAATAAACTTTGGTTGTTCTTTGTGCCTTAGGCTTTTATAATTCTTTATAAAGCCTTCTTCTCTGTTTTCTATGTAGTTTTCGCGAGATTTATTTCTTTTTTGGATTATTTTAGTTTTAGCATCTTTTAATCTTTCTTTTATAATGGTATGATCAATCAATTTATTTTGTACATCTAAGGGACTGTATTTTATTGCCCTATGGTAAGTATTATTGTAGAATTTTATTGCCTTAAGGATTTGAGTATTTATTGGAAGTTTTTCTTCCAAATTAAGGGCTCTGACTTTTTCTGTGACTGTATTGTTGAATCTTTCAATATCCGAATTGCCAGTATGGCTATTCGGTTTCGTAAAATGATATTGAATTCCCTCTTGATCAAGGTAGCTCCTTACATTGACGTTATTGAATTCATTGTCTAGCACAAATTTGGTAACATTGCCTTTAATGGCTAAAAATGCTCTAATTTTCCTAACTAAAGTTTGACTATTTCTGTCGAGCAAATGGAATGAAATTACGTGTTTTGAGAATTTGTCGATAAAAGTTATGAATGAGTGTTTACTGTTTACGTAAGTATCGACGTGAATTATTTCATTTGTGGTGGAAGGGGTTTCAGTTATTTTGAACTTATTTTTTATTGGGTTTCTGTCATATTTAGCTGACGAACAAATGTGACAGTTATTTATAATTTTATGTATCGACAATTTCAAATGTGGATTATATATCCTATGCTTGATACTCTCGTAGGTAGCTATAATACCTGAGTGTCCACTTTCGTATTTATGGAACAACGATATCTGTTTATTGAGTTCATTATCATCCTCAATATCTCTAGCTAAATAAGAACACTTGACTAATTTAAAGTTGTTTCTGTCTGGAAATTCCGCTACCAACTTCAGTTGAACCTTGTAATATTCGTGATCATTTAATTTGGAAAATATCCCTATTTTTCCTTTAGCAACCTCCCTCCTTAAAATATTGGATATGTTATTATTTGCAATGTCGTGTCTGTCTATATAAACTCTTATATTGCCAAAAACCGTTTCAATGTCTTTCTCTTTAATATCCACAACAATAATTTGAGTTTTAAAAAGATTTACTACCGTATCCAATATTGGAATACCATCGTGGAGATCCTCCTCTTGAGAGTGTGCAGTCTCAACATCTAAAGAATCTGCAATATTGCTTGTTTCACCGCAGTCCATCAACTCCTCTGATGTATTTATCTCGTTTCTTTCGACATTGATTCTACTTAGGAAATCTGCTATATAGTTGCACTTCCCTTTTATATATTCTATCTTAAAATTATATTCGCCTAAGTCAATCAGGTATCTTTGTAGCCTAGCCTTCCTTAACGTTCTAAATATATGCTTTATATTATCGATATGTTCCACCAGAGATGAACTGAATATTAAAATGTCATCCATGTATACCACACATGTCTTGTTTATGAAATTTCTTAGCACAGAGTTCATCAATCTCTCAAAGGTTGATGGTGCGTTACGAAGACCAAAAGGCATTCGAATAAATTCGTAATGCCCAAAGGGTGTAGAGAATGCCGTTTTCTTTCGATCTTCCTCCTTAAGGATTATTTGATGGAAACCTTTTGCCAGATCCACAGTCGAAAAATATTGGGCTCTGCCTAATTTATCTAAAATACTGTTAAGGTTAGGTATAGGGCAGAGTGGCGAGCCGTGGTATTTTTACCGGCGGCGGCTGAGAGGGTAAAATGGTCGTCGGCGGCGGCTAAAATGACTGCGCCGTACGTTAACCGGCTGGAACAAATTTTATCGGCTGCGCCGCACTTTTATAGATTTTCTTTTCGATTTATACGAAGTATTTTTAAGTAACTAAACAAAACCTTATTTTTTACATACTTATAAAAGCAAAACATCATATATATTTGTTATTTTCCTTACATATTATTAAATAAAAAGTTCGGTTTTGTACATAAACTTATGTTTTGTTTTATTAAACTAAAAATGTTGTTTTTCAAAATACAAAAATAAAAAGAAAAAATTTACGTATTTTACGTAAATGCAAAACATTATTTGAGCTTAAGGTTTTGCGAATATTTATTTTATTAATAAAGTGTATGTCCCTTGTACGCTATATATTTATTTTATTAATAAAATAATATATAAAATTTATTATTTGACATATTGATGGTTAATGATAAGCATTTCATTGGTGCTTTACCAAATCGTCAGTAGACTGCCATAGTTTTGAGAAGATACAACCTCTTGTCTTATGCACAGACTTTCAAAAACTATTTGAGAATTTACAAATGATTTTCAAAAATCACATTAGAATAAGAATAGTAATAGGCCTTGAAACTTTTCAAAACGATGGTTGAAGCCTACTGACGATTTGGTAAAGCACCAATGAAATGAATATAGAATGAATATAAATTTAATTTAAAATGAATATTTTAAAAACCTTAAGCTCAAATAAAATACAGTGTAACCTCGGTTAACGCAACCCTCGATATACGCAATAACTATTGGTTGCGATAAACGAGGTTGCACTGTATATACAAGTAGTAAATAAAAATGTTAAAAAATAGATATCAGAATATAATTTGGTACATATAGGTAGTTAAATAACAAGTTTGGCTTTGTACATAAACTTATAAATTTCGTTTTGAGATCACATAAAATAACAAATTCATTTTTCTTTTAACAATTACTTACGAATATACATATCGCACTTGCTCAACAAGGACGTTTTAAAATATTGCAAGTAGAATTTTCACAAAAAAAAAAAATTATGAGTTCATACATTAGGTCTGTTCAATAACTGAAAGTTGTTACTGGAAAGTGTTCATGTACTCTAAAAACTAGTAACGAGAGAATGAAAAAAGAGCGTAAAAAATTCAATTTGATTTGAAATGTTAAATAATACCCGCAAAGAACAAATTTAGTAAAGCTATTCTAATATTTCTACTTTCGTGTCAACAAAAACTAATCAAAAATTTCACAAAACTAGTGAAATTTTAACCAAAAAATTCCAATGTATAAATAATTTTGTACGGACAGTTAAATGATAAATGGTTCATTTACTTCTTCATATCTGGGAGAGTAATTTTTTAAATTTCTGCTTTGCTCTCGTTGCTAGTTTCTACTAGGAAAGTAATTGAACAGACCTATTATTAGCAAATACATCAGTCCGATGTACGTGCACTGGCGATCAAATGTGAGTGAATATTTCTATATTTCGCACCTTTGATAGCATTACAAAAGTAATGAATAATCTTACAGATTTTTCAATACTGGATCTACCATGTGATGATTATCATGGACAAACAACTGTTTTTTGACAGTTAAAGGGTTAAGGCGACTTCTTTTGGCTGTTATGCAAGCTCCGGCAACAGAAAATGCTTCTTCTGATGACGCAGAGGTAGCTGGGATCCCAAAGCAAAATTCTGCCAATTTCGCCACTCTTGGATATATCTAAATATAAGTATGTATTTATATAAGAATAATAATATCAAAGAAAATAAAGATTTCTTGTTTTAAATAATTTTTACCTCGTGGTTTCTTTGCCACCATTCCAGACATTCAGTTTCACAATTTTCGGAGGAACTTGTGGAGGCGAGAAACTCTAGCATATATTTTCTTGTAGACGAAAGCTTTTTAAATTAAAGTGAAAGAAAAAAATTGTAATAATTGATTTTATTTTTATGCGCGTGTTGCGAAAAGCACTGCAATCACAACTTACCTTTTTTTTTGAGGGAACAGGTTGCTCTGAATCCGGTGCAGTATCTTGAGCTATTACGGTTTCATCTAACCGCGAGATTTCGCGGAGAACCAAATCTTTGGAAGTAAATTCTTCGTAATCCTTCGTCAAAACTGCATTCATGCTGAAGTTGTCGTTTTTTGGTAGCTTTTTTAACCATTTCTTTAAAATTGGCTAGTTTTTTTTGGCAAGGATCCATTAGTGCCGAAACCAAATGTATTTTTTTTATTCGAAATCTTGTAAAAAAGTTAGTTTTTGCGAAGTTGTAAACGTCAATTATTACACCAATCTCTTCTTGAAATTCATTTTCGAATATGCTTTGCATTATTTTTTCGGAAAAACAAATTACGCTACACATAGTAGGATAATTTCGGCCTTGCAAATATATTGTGGCTTTTTCAAAAATGGCTAAAAATTCGGCAAATTCTGATATAATAACTTTTTCCATTTGTAGGAATATGAAAGATTCTTTTTTTGATTTTATTAATGCTATGTTAATAGCATCAAAATTTTGCGAAAAACTCCTAAACATGAAAAGCAAAGTGTTCCAACGAGTGTCATTCGAATTTTTTAGAGTTGTGGGTTTTTGCAAAGTATCCGTTATATCAATGGAAGAGATACTGTATTCCTCCTCTAGTTGAAGGCAATCGGCAATTTCATTTGCTTCTATTAAAATCTTCATAAAATCATCTTGTTGCGAAGCAATTTGAATTTTCGCTAACTCTTCCGTAGAGTATAAAAGCGTTCTATATGTAGCTTTTAACTTTGCGACGATATTTTTTATTATTACAAACTTGGAATTCTCTAAAATGTCGTGTATCAAAAATCTGTGAAGTAAGTGTGCCATACACTCGTGCCTTTCTAGATTAGATAAACGTAGTGCCGAAATAATATTACTGCCACCATCGCTAACTGCGTGTATTTTCTTGGTATGTAAGTTAAATGATTTAAGAGTAGTAACAATATTTTCAGAAATAGTTTGTCCGGTATGAGGATGCGGAAAGTACTCTGTTTTCAGTGAAACTGAAGTTAATTTAAATTTGCTACAATAGTGTACCTTCATATTGACGTATGATAACCGCTTGAAGTTATCTACCCAAAGGTCCAATACAAGTGACATGTTTGTTGGTGCAGACGTAAGCGTGTCCTTAACAATATTTTCGTATAAAGTAAAAACATCATGTAATGCTGTAGTTGAAACAGTTCGTCGACATGGAAATACTATATCCGGTTTTAATGCTGCCACGTACTTTTGGAAGCCGTTTCGTTCGGCAATGCTGAATGGTTGCAAGTCTGTGCAACACATCTCCGCAACTCTCCTGGCGTTAGCAAAGTTAGCTTCTAACTTATTTTTAAAAACTGTTGGCGATGTTGAGAGTGCTTTTCTTGTTACAATCATATGTGTTTTTGAATTTTTGGTTTTAATATTTATATCGTGAAAAGTACGCAAATGTGTTATGTGGTTGGATGTTGAAGTCCCAAAACTATGTAAACATGTGTAAAAAAGTCATATCAATATATGATTAAAACCTTTATATTTCGTATATTAGCAAAAAAAAAGTTTGCAGGAAGATAGCAATGTCTGATATTGATTAAAAATCGGTTAAACTATATAAAAGCAAAGAATTGGGAAAAGCAATCACTTTTGTAGCGTCAATGGCGAAAAATTTTAAAATTCCAAGCAAATTATAAAATTATGTAAAAATAGCCAAATTTTAAAGGATTGCCAAATACTCAGAGAAATCCAAAAATTATGAAAATTCGCAAAAACTTGATGATATGAAGAAGTTTGCAAATTATGATATTAATTAAAGATCGGCAGAAATGTAAAAAACAAGAACTGCAATAAAATTACTTCTATCGTGATAATAGCGAAATAAGCTTGAATCAGAGCTCATTGTTAAAATTAGAAACAAGAGCAATAAATTAAAAAAATCCTGTATTGTAAAATTACTAAGATTAGCAATCAGTTTCTAAAACCTTTAAATTTTAATAAAATAAATGCTGAAAATATCAGGTTTATCGTATAAATGACAAACGTTTGCAAAAATGTTGGGATACAAATAGAAGGCGTTGAACTAGGTATTTTCATCTCACTATTGTCAATTTGAAAACTCGATTTACTTATCAAATCGATTGAAATTCATCATATACCTGATTACTTAAACAATTATAAGTAGGTACTTACCCTTTAAGCGCAGTAAAAGAAGCGTCGAAGCAAAGCTTACAAAATCTTTGCTTTTGTAACAAAGGCTTTCCTTTAATAGTAAGGGTGCCAAAGTACTCCCACACCATTGAACCTCCCGCTTTCCTTTCAGTCAGCATTATTTTCCCGGCTTCTTTAGCAGTCCTACTTCTTTGGAGCATGGCCTCGTATTTTGATAATTGGCATTCGGGGCTATTAGGTAAAAATAGCTCTTCATCAACCTCTTCGTCACTGCTCACTTCATCAGGGACCACTTCAGCAGAATTCACCGTTTTAAAATAATTTTTTATGGATGCCATTTCTTTTTATTAATTAATGCATAAAATCGGCTAAGCCGGCAAAAACGGCTGGTAAATAAACCGCCGAACAGCCGATGGAAACGGCGGCGGCGCGGCTCATGAAAAATCGTCAGCGGGTCGGCTAGCCGCCAGCCGCGCCGATGCGGCTCGCCTCTCTGGTATAGGGCACCTGTCTTCTAGTGTAAATTCATTTAGTTTGCGATAGTCTATTACTAATCGCCATTTTTTCTCTCCAGAATTATCGGCTTTTTTGGGCACAATCCATAAAGGACTATTGTATTCAGAATTGCTCTCACGAATAATGTTTTGCTTTAACATATCTTTTATTTGTTTGTTTATTTCGTCTTCATGAATTTGGGGGTATCTGTATATTTTTGAATAGAGTGGTTTGTCAATTGTAGTAACGATTTGATGTTCTGTTTGGGTTGTGGCTGAAAGATTATCGCCTTCTACATAAAATAAATCTTTAAACTCAGTAAGAAGATTTTTGATTGCTCTACTTTCCTCTTCATTTAAGTGAAAAAAATCAAGTTTGTCTACGATATATGTTTTTGTAACTGGTTCCAATACACTTATATTCTCATCAAAGAAAGAACAGTACATTTCCTCAAAAAACAATTTTTTGCCTAAAATTTCTATATAACCATGTTCGTTATTTATTCTTGTCTTAAGGGGTACCAAAAAATTTTGTCCGATTATTCCATCATACTTATTATTGCTGAAATTAATAATTTTCCAACTTAAAGTTCCTTGAGCAGAAAATTCCTTTGGGAAGGGAGTTACAACTTTAACCCATTTTTTCCCGAATTAATTTTTTTTTCTCAAAATTGAAAACTTATTCATTTTCCTCCTAAATATACGTTAAATTATTAGGTTTTGAATGAATTTAAGAAAAAAATTGTAAAAAGAGTGATTTTGGGCAAGTTCCAATTTTGGAACACCATTGAAACATTGAATTAAAAAAAAAAATAAATTGCTAAACAGAAATTTTTGTTTCCAAAATAAATTTATTTTTCCATTTCAAATTTAATTCATTTCATTTAATATGTTTATTTATTGTAGAACTATCTCACAAACTATATTTTATGATGAAAGTCTTTGAAACACGCATCATGTAAGTTGACTCCACATTTTTCACACAACTTTGTAGCATTTTTTTTTGCACAAAGCACAGCGGTTTTGCTTAGGAACTGGAATAATCCAGTGATCCATACGATCATACCTAATTTCATCCAAAACTCTTTTGTCCAGTTGTTTTGAAGATTTTGGTCTGCCACTTCCAATCGGGGGATTCATATATTTTTTAAGATATGTTTGCACTATTTGTCGACGGAAATGCAAATAATCAAGCTCTTTTTTTGTCACCTATAACTTTTCGATGAATTTGCCAGGCGTTGTGAACAGCAGTATCCAAACAAAAAGTAAAAGGGCTCCACCACCATTTCTTCGATTTTATACTTACTCTATATTTATCAATATTTTCATCCATCCTATCGACGCCACCCATATATTTATTATACTTTGCGATGACGTTTGGTTGATCTACAGGCACTTTCTTTTTTTCCGAAGAGATCCATCTAGAGGCTTGACCAATAGGAAGAGTTTTGTCACAAGAAGAGACAGTGTAAACAACACGATTATCATTCCATGCTGTAACAGTTACACCACTATTTATATCAGTACAGAAGTCAAATGCTCCTCGGTTTTTCTTAGCCATTTCCTTCTTTCCCGTAACCGTGCAATCTCTTAACCGGTTTGCCATTATTGTTCCCGTATAGCCAAATCCCAATTCTTGCAAACGATTTACCATTTGTAAGGAAGAAAAATATCTATCCGCATAAATTTTGATTCCCAAATTTTGTGGAATATTGGACAACAAATCTAAAACCACAGATCCACCCACTCCTAAATCCATATTTTTCCGATTTTCTTGTTTACCTTGATAAGGCACAAATTGCATCAGGTAGCCTGATGTTTCACACAAACACCACATTTTGTAGCCGTATCGGATAGGTTTTCCTTTTAAAAATTGTTTTGCTGAGTGTTTGCCATAATACGGTACCATGCTCTCATCGAGACAAAGATTTTCCTCCATACTAGCATATTTCATGTACCTTACATTGAGTTTTTCAAATAAAGGGCGAAGCTTCGCAAATTTATCATTCGGTGCAAGGTTACAGTTGTCCGCACAATGCGTATACTTTTTAATTTGTTCAAACCTATTTCGTCTCATTGCAGTGGCTACCGTCAAATTGTATGTTTCTGTGTCACATTCCCATAACATTCTCCATCTTGGTATATTCAGATATCCCGAAAGCAACAATATTGCAAAATAGCATTTCAGCTCTTGCACGGATATGTCGAAATTGTGGTCACCTTTAGACGAGGCATGCTTCTTAGATATTCGCATAATTCTTCATCAAAAAACATCTCAAAACATTGAACAGGGTCTGAAGATATGTTTTGCAATTTTTCAGAGTGTATAAAAGGTCCTAGTGTTTGATCCAAATCAATTTTCCTCTGCCAATTTCTTTCAACTATTCTGCGACTGTTTAAATTTCGTTGAAGATGGGCAAGCGGAATATTATCTTCGCTGATATCATCGGTGTCTTCGCCTAAGTAATTAACAGTGCCGTTTTTTGATGTACATGTGGCTGTTGCTTGGGCTTGTAACTGTCGCCCACTGAGATGATTTATATCTCCATCTTCTTCATCTGCGGTATCTTTTTCACTGACGTTACCATTTCCAGGAGGAGTTAAGAAAACATCAGCAGCACAAACGTCATTTCAAAATTCATCATCTTCAACGATATTCAATATTTCGTCGGTAGTTAACAATCTAAAAAGTATGTGTGTACAATGGAGAGTGCTTATTAGCCCGGTGTTCCAAATTTGGAAAAATATTTTTTTACATATAATCTAAACTTTACGAGTTCTTAAAATTTTACAAAATCTCTACGCACACAAATACATATAAAATTTAATGTTTACGTTGTTGAAACAAAAAAAAGAACATTATTTACAAAAATATACTCACTTTTTACGCAGCATTTTTTTAGAACAATTTTTTCACACTAATCAGCCCACAGAACACTACACAATAAATGAATTGCAAAAAAAATGTGCAAAACACATTGTTTCTAAGATAACGGTAAATCTCTTAAAGTGGAAGCAAAATAAAAAATGAGTATGTGGTTTTTTAAGAGAAAGAATGAATTTGTTCCAATATAGGAACACCGGGAAAAAATGGGTTAAATTTAATTATGTTTGTACCGTTAATTATTCTGTATTGAACGGGTTTCATTAATTCTTCTATTTGAAAATTTTCTTTCAAAACGTGAGGTTTAATAATGCTGGTTGAAGAGCCAGTATCAATTAAAAATCGTATTTTTTGTTTCCCAGTAGTGAGTATCACTATCGGTAATTAGATTGGGGAGGCTGTATTAAAAAATTTACTTCTTTTTCCTCTCCATTTCCTATGTCCATATGTGTAGTTTGCTGATCTACACTCATGTGAGAATTCCTTGTCCTATCGGAACACCTTTCGTTTATTTGATTGTTTTGAAAGTTATCTCTCTCATTATACCTATTAGTCTTATTTTGCCAATTCCCTACATTATTATTCTGACATTAATATTCTACATTATTGATTCCACTGCTTTGTTCTTGAAAATAATTTCTTTTAGAACTACTCCTTGGCTCATATTGAGAGCTGTTTGTCACAGAATTTTTCCAACTCTTATTAGGGTTTGACTCGGACTTTTGCCGATTGTAGTTTCGATTAAAATTTTGATGTCCGTTCGCCTTGTTCCTATAGTAATTATTACTGAAATTTTTATTTGCCTTATGCCTACTGTCAATAGCTCTACTATCGTCTAGCAATCTAAGTTTAGTATATTTGTTTACTATGTCGTTTAATGTCAAAGTTTCATCTAGATGAACTCTGAGTGGTCCATCTATTTTTTCAATTAAGATATTCACTAAGTCCCTGTCTACATTTTCTGAGCTATACAACATACATAGATTTATTATCATCTAGTTCATAAATTTCGCTTATTTCATTTTTTGCTAATTCGAAACAATCAAAAAGTTCTCTTAAGTTACTCACTTTAATGTATCGACACCTGTTAAAAATCTCGGCATACGATGCCTTCGGTCTGGCTTGGGCCTTCAACTTTGCTTTTAATTGATCCCATGAGATGTCTCCAAGTTGCCTTATATATGTTGCGAAGTCTGCAGTGATTTTTTCGTTTATTATTATCTGGATTCCAAACTTAATTAATTCGGTGTTAGCTCCGCAAAGACCTATTAACATCTCTATGGATTTTATAAATCCATTGATGCTATGGTTGTTATTCAGTGGTCTAATTTGTCGAAACTGCTGAATTATGTCTTTCGGTTCCATTAGGAGATAATTCTGCTGATGAAGCTCCTGTTGGTGTATTTGCCGCTGCAGTTGTTCACGTTGTTCCTGCTCTTGCTGTTGTTGTTGGAGGATTTTTTGTTCTTGCAACCGCTGGACCGCCTCTAATTCAGCGATCTTTTCCTGCATTGCCCCGTCGGCTTGATGCAGATCCCTGTTTGCATCAAATCTACTCATCTTTTTTACAGTAACTTTGCCAATATTTGTTTTGTTTAATTTCTTAAAATTTTTAAGTTTCTTCTTTTTTTTTTGTATAGAATTTTTCCACTTCTTATTTGCCAGCAAACAATTTTTAGTTTTGTTGATCTTTGTTGCTTTTAGTTTTAATAAATTAACAAATGGTTGTGTAAAAAAAATTTTATTCGTTCTTAAAAAAAAGTTTCTTTTCTCACATTAGTATATTTTCTTTTAAAGTTCTCTTTATAATTTTTGTTTATTCACTTTTGTGCAATTTTCTTTTTTTATTCTTGAAATTAATTATTTTTATTTCAATTAATTTAATATTTATCCGAAGTTTTTCACCGACTGCGCCAGTTAAATGAGTTATTTATTATTCTTCCCTATAGTAAGAATAATACACAATACTTTTATTGTTTTATGTTGTCAGCTCTTCAGAGTGACAACTTAATTTATTTAAACCGATCGTAAGACTAATTTTACAAAATATTTAAAATCTAATATAAACTAAGTAACGTCAGTATTGTTATGCTTACGTTACTGTTTAGCAAAATGTGGGAAAATATAAAAGGTGTAACTTGAGGTAAGCAACGTAAGTATTTTATGCTTACGTTGCTGTCTAGCAAAATGTGGGAATACAATTTTAGGGTTTCGCTACACTTTGCCAGCCATTATAATTATTTTGGGTATCAGGATGTGACTCGCGTGTGTCTTGTCAGCAGTGGCGGAGTGTAAGTAAGGAATGTGTTAACTACTCCCCCCCTTAAATTTCAAACTTCCTCGTTTGTTGTTTTTGGTTTATTGAATAATTGGTTCAGTCCTTCTATTGCCGAATCTTTTAGCTGGATGGCTTTTCCTTTTCTAATCTTCCAAGTACTTCTTCCGATAACTATAATGATGACGACTATTACGAAGGTAAGAATTGAGGTTATAGTATATTTTATTTTACTATCTTTCTCTAGGGTGTCTATGTAATTAGTGTTACATATTTGTGTTCAGTTGATGTAGCATTTGTAAGGAGAGTATTTCCTCCACAGTGTTGGATATAGATCAGGGTTGAAGGATTGCTGGTAGTGGTTTCCTTGTTGTTTTTTGCTCGTTGTAAAATTTTTCTCCCTGGATATCAATAGTAGAGTTAATAAAATGAATCAAAAATGTGCCATCTATTGTAGTTGTTTCGTTTTCAATGGTGACTTCTCCGTTAAATTTATTCAGGAATAAAATGCCTGGTGTTATTTCCTCAAAATTCGGAATATGTTCATTGTTGATTTTGGTGCAATTCGGTGCGCGGCTTCTCAGGAGGTTTCTTACACAGGTATCGTTGCTTAAATCTACTATATTATTTCGTAAACATACTTCTAAATTATTATAGTTCTTACATTTTTCTTTAATTCCGTACATTTTTACATCGCAAATTAGTATTTCATTAAAATTTATTTTATTAATTCTCTCATTTTGTTTTACTGCTCTTACTTCAATTGATTTACATATGTTATTATCAATGGTTGGTAAGCTTATTATATAAATTATTATATTTCCGTTAGATGCAATTTTTATTTCGGAAAATTCAAAAGCTTCATCTAAATTTACAAATGGGATATTTTCTTTGTCAACAATATTTTTGGCTATATTAATCTCTTCGTTAGATAAGAATTTACTATTGGCTTTTGCCCAATGTATTGCATATGCAATATTTACAATTTCTTCTTTCATGACTTCCAATTTAAATTTTAGCTTCAATAGTAGATCTATTTCTGTAGATCCACCATGTTCTATTGTTTTTGCAATATTATTAGTAATTTCATTAATTTTTTCTATGGTTAGCTTGTTGATCAATACTTGATTGTTATTATTTTCTAGAACATTATTTGATTTGTTTAGAACAATCTCATGGTCGTGGCGGTCAGGACTTCCGGCTATCCACTTCCATGCGCTGCCTATAAAATCTAAAGCTCTTTTTAGTTTTTTTACCCGTAAATTATTTAAATGTGTCTTGATTTGGGATATCAGTAAGGATATGAAAGGGTAATGTGGATTTCGTCTGATTGTCGATGTCTGTGTCATTCTTTCAATGTTTTCTATTATGTCTGAGAACTTGTCGATGTCTATCTCGTGAATTATTTTAAAATGTCCAGTTTGCAGTCTTGCTGTGCCCTTTTCTATTGTTACCAGTTGAGCATTTGAGTAGTCCAGGATCTGAATGTCCACGTAACACAGCGACGTGATCGATCTGTATGGGAAAATGAAATTTATAATGTATTTTAGTTGCGTATTCTACTTTTATGTACTATCTGTCCCTTTTCCGTCAAAAGAGTGCTATGTCTGTCTTCTTTAACTATTTCCTTTGAATATGGTTTGGAAAGTTCAGTTCCTAATCTTTTATTTCGCTTTACAAAAATTATTTGTCCTGGTAAATAGGATTTTAGTTCGTGTCTCTTCCTATTATGGAATTGAATATCTTTTCTCTGTTTCACTGCCAATCTTTCAAGGTTATCTTGCCTGGTCTTTTCTATATCCTCTGGAGTAAAACTAACACTTCGTCCGAAAAACAAGTCAACGGGTTTTGCTATTAGTCACTGAGTGTATACTATGGTTGTATTCAGACACTGCTCTTTCCAACAACTCGTCAAAATTTCTGTGTCCCCCATTTTCCTTAATACATCGCATTATCTCTATTATTTATTTATTTATTTATGGTAATATAAAAGCCATCATAGGCCAATTTAACTATATTACACAGACAATATAAAGGCCTGATTAACAAAATAGTGAAAAGAAAATAATACAATAAAATATAATATTATACATTAAAATCCATTAAAATCCATGTGGTTCCCAATCAAAAATATGTAGGTGAAAGACATAGGCAAATAACATAAGGACAGTCGATCCCAATATGTAACACTAGTAGTTAGTCATGAATAAAAAGACATAAGAAGACATTATAGGAACATTTAAGCTTGTGCACCATTTAGAAAAGACACCATTTTAAGACGAAACACATTATTCGAGTGAGAAAAAAGTCTAAGTTCAAGAGGTAAGCAGTTCCAACGACGCGCGATCCTAACAATAAAAGATTTTTCAAATAATGAGTAATTAATAAGGGGAATTTGGATTTGAGGATTCCTAGACGAGTGAGAGAAACGAAATTTAGAGCAGAGTTGAACAGGGAAACCATTCTTAACAACCCTATAGAAAAAATACAGATTACGTAAGTCAAGGAACAGCCGAGAAACCTTTTAACATACTCTGATATGTGATCATGCCTACTAAAAGACTATAAAGGAGTTTCTAATGATTTTATCTACGATCCTCACAGTATTTCACGACACGAATATTTTAATATGATAGTAATTCAATATGTTTATTGTTCAAGTAATAGTTTTATGTAAAAGAGTTTTTAATTTGAAATATACGATACGTTGTTGCCGGCGACCTCTCTGCTTGCCGGTTCTCGACTGACTGTTTTCTGTGTTTCTTCTTTTCTTCGTTTCTTAACTTTGGGATGTTACTTTAGCGCTTACAGTCGGCCATCCTCTCAAAACAATCGACCTCGATTGGGCTACAACGTTCCTCATCGAAATCATCTTCGTCGCCAACACGGTTGGTTTCATCTGGCGGGGTACACCATGGCTTCAGTCTATCGGATGCGTGGATGGACTTGTAATGCTGTTGTTTTCGACTAGAACCTGGTAAATCTTCTATAACGTAGCGGTCTTTTTCCAGCACCGCAGTGATGATAAATGGGCCCTTAAAACGGGGTTCTAACTTCCTGGAAGTACCAGTAGCTGTTGGTTCATTTTCGGTTAACACTAAATCGCCTAGTTTATACTTTTTGGGTGATGCATGATGGGCGTCGTAACGTTGTTTAGCTGATTCTCGTTGAGTATCAATCTTTTCTGCTACCTCTTGTCGTAATGCTTGTAAATCTTCGCCACTCATTACCTCGCTGCTATGTAAAGCTAACACAAGTCTGTTTTTGAGGATGTCTCGGGGTTCGAAGCCGAATAAGAGTTCTTGCGGTGATTTACCTGTCGTTTTATTCTTCATGGAGTTGATTGACCATTGTATTTTACGTAGTTGGTCATCCCAGCGTTTATCCTCAGACGTTGACGGTAGAAGCATTCCTAGTATGGTACGGTTGGTTCGCTCCGCATGACCGTTGGCACGAGGCGTACGTACTGCATTTAAAATGTGTTTTATATCGCTATCCTGACAGTATTTTACAAATTCGCGCGACGTGAAAGCTGTTCCACGATCGGTAATGACTCTCGTTGGCATACCACAGTATTCGCTCATTTCGTTGAGTACGCTGATAACGTGTTTATTCGCTGTACTTTTTACTGCCTTAATGACGGTAAATTTCGTAAATGCATCCACGATGACGAGGATATGTTCGTTGCGTTTCGTTGATTTAGGGAATGGACCCAAGTGATCCAGGTGCACAGTATGGAACGGTATAGGATGAACTTTGTCATAGTGGTATTCGCCTTCTCGTTTTCCGCCAGGAGTTTTGTTGAACGCGCATTCTAAACAGGATTTGATATGAGATTTAACCGAGTTTCTCATTCGTGGAAACCAAAAATGTTTCTGGAGGCCAGATATCGTCTTCTCTACTCCGAGGTGACCTGCGTTGTCATGTTGATCCCTTATTACACGTGAACGTAAACCTTTCGGAACTACCCAACGATGGATATCGTTGACCTTGCGAAATAGTCGTCCGTCTTTGATTGCGTAGTCTTTGCATGCCTCTTTATTGCCAGATTTCACCCTTTCGGCGGTTTCACGTATCTGATCGTCTTGGAGCTGCATCGAAAATAAGAAGTCGTCCCCGTTTACAGTAGTTTTAGAAACTTTTAATGATGCAGTGTCGTTTTCAATCGCTTCTTCGTATGGGGCTCGGCTGAGCGCATCCACGTGCTGCATTCGCTGTCCGGACCTATGCTCAATTTTTATGTCAAAATCTTGAATTTTTAGCCACCATCTCGCTATTCTAGGTACTAATTCCTTTTTCTGCATCGCCGTCTTAATTGCGTTACAGTCGGTGACAACAGTAACACATTTGCCGTATACGTAGAATATAAAACGCTCTAAGGTTTCGACAACCGCCAAGGCTTCTAGTTCGTAACTATGATAATTGCGTTCATCTTTAGTGGTCGATCTGCTGAAAAACGCTACGGGTTTCCAGTCATCATTTTCGTTCTGCAAAAGCACTCCTGCTAGGCCAATCGAACTGGCATCAGTGTGAAGCTGATGCTCGGCAGTGGTGCGATACCCCACTATTACAGGGCTCGTGGTAAGGCTCGACTTTATCGATCGGAACGCCTCGTTTTGTTCGTCGTTCCAGTGAAACTGAGAATCTTTCCTGAGTAGACTTCGTAAGGGCTCTGAGATCAGAGCGTAACCTGGTACAAATTTCCGAAAATAACCACTTAGACCCAAAAATTGTCTTACCTCTTTCACGTTGGTTGGTGTCGGAAACTCCGATACTGCGTTAGTTTTCACTGAACCTGGGCTAATACCACCATTATGTACTTGACCTAGAAATTCAACGTTCTGCTTCAAAAATTGGCATTTATCTACGTTAATCGTCAAGTTGAGTTCGCGTAAGACGTTAAAGACACGTTCCAATTTCTCGAACATTTCGCCGATGTCGTCGCTGCCAACTACGATATCGTCCATATAGTGTACTGTATCACCTTCCTGTGTTTTTTCGCGAATCAACGCCATCAACCGCTGAAAAACTGCCGGCGCGGTCTTTAGCCCAAACGGCATGCGCTTGAACTCGTACATACCATCGGGCGTCACAAATGCGGTAAACTTTTAGCTGTTTTTTTCTATTGGTATCTGATAGTACCCACTATTTAAATCTAGGACAGTAAAATGCTTAAACTTCATTGCCTCTTGCAAACGCTCCTCGATGTTCGGCGTTGGAAATATCTCACTAACCATGTGCTGATTGAGCCGCCGATAATCAACACATAAACGGTCATCACCGTTCTTTCTCACGAGTACGATAGGGCTTGCATATTCCGACGTCGACTTCTTAATTATATTGTTTTCCATGAGTTTACTAATCATCTTACGCACTTGTTCTTTTTTCATTTCAGGTAGTCGGTACGGTTTCGTCACGATCGGTTCATTCGTCATTAGCGTTATTTTCATCTCAATTGCATTTGTTAACCCGATATCACTTAGTTCCTTACCGAATACATCGCTGTATCTATCAACAAGTTCATACAAATCCGATCGCGTTTTTTCGTCAATGTCACCATGTTTAATATCTATTATTCTATTTTTGGATGGTCCGTTGATTTCCGTTTTTAACACCTTCACATTTTCGAAACATTGTCCGTTATTGTTACAAATAAGGCGTATATTATTATTCATAAATATATCGTTACCGATTATCAAATCTGACGAAAATAAATCATCGTCACCCACGTATATATCTGTCGAAAGTTCTACATCGTCTACGGTAAGTTTTACGTTCATAATTTCTTTAAGTACACGTGTGCCGCCACAAACTCCACTAATTCGCACATTGCATGGTTTTCTACTACAGTCTATGTTTGCTGCTTTCGATGCCTTTATCATAGTACACTCGCTACCAGTGTCTATTAACGCATACATTTCTACTCCGTTGATAGTTACCTTCTTATCTGTAGAATGTTTCTTGACGTTGTTTGAAGTTTTCACGTTCGACTCGCCGCAATTTGTTGGCGAACCTTTAGGATGGACACGATGACAATCTTTGCATCTTGGACGACGTTGTGGTTTTGGGCACGCACTCGATATATGACCCGTTTCGGAGCAGTTGAAGCATACTATTGGTTTACGTTCTGTCCTTGGTTTGGTTGAATTATCAGGGACTTTGTTTACGTTGTCGTTGCGTTTAGGAGGGATGAACCTAGGAGCTGTCGTTGGTTTTGAGTATGATGAGCAAGTTGCCACGTTCACAAAATATTCCCCTAAAGTCTCACGCATCTCTTTCATCGTTTTGAACCGCACTGTCGCAATTGCTACCTGCAAATCTCGGTGTCACAAACCCTCGCGAGTATACTTAATTATGGCTGAATCGCTCAAGCCATATCGTCTACCCAGAGCAGTCATCCTGAAGCAATATTCATTAATTGACTCACCATCTTTTCGCGTTGCGCTAGCCATCTTAAAATGCATGTCAGCCTCGTCAGGAACAATTCCAAATTCATCTTTCAATGCCGTTGCAAGTTCACTCCAATTCACGTACAAGTCAGCTGACGCATCCAGCCACAACTTCGCGGGACCTTTTAACTTTGTATAAATTGCTAACATCAAGCACCCTTCGTCCCACCCGTACACACGCATAGATTTCTCGACACGATCGATAAATTGATCCACACTAAAAATGGAATCCTTCGTAGGGTCATACTCCGGAAGAGTATCTGCCATTTCTTTCACACTATAAGTATTTCGGCGAGCCATTTGATTTGGTGACGATATCGTTTGTTGTTCACGGATATTTGTTCGCGACGCATTGGACGTCTCTACGTCTGTGTTTACTTGGCGTTGTAAAAGAGCCATAACGTTTTCTAACATATCACGTAAATCATCAATTTGCGCTTGAGTACCGTCATTCACTCGCGACTCCGACATTTCAATTTCTTCGGAATCTACCGCTTCGATAAGCCGTTGAACCAGTTCGGCCTTATGACCGGTCGTAGGCAAGTCACGCTCGCTCAAAAGGAGCTTTAAATCGGGCACTTTAAGTGATGCTATCAAAGGCATTCTCGTTTGTTCGTTCTAGTTGCACTTCACTGTTTTTCAAAAGCTATAATGTTTATTTTTAACAAATTCTTATTTTGTCGCGCTATCACGTACACTCTGTTCTGATTGTAACAATATTTATTCTTGTTATCGTTTACGTCACGTTTGTGTGTGTTGTTTTCGTTTTTTATTTATGCACGTTAAGATCCGATTTGATCTTTCATTTATATGTACGTCTGCTTTAGATCTCAACGTTCTTTTCTGTTGTTTTTTTTTTTTTTGCACGTCTGTTTTTTTCTTGTTTCAACGGTTGTTTTTTTTTGTCTACACTCGTCTTATTCTGCTTTTCGTTTCGTTTTCTCACGTTCACCTTAGAGAATATTTGCGTTTGAATATTCCTTTAACGTTCTTGTATTTACGTCTCGTTTTTTAATACGTTCACAGTCGTCTCACTTGCAAACAATTGTTGCTGTTCGTTCAACAAATTATATTTTTTCACAGCGCCCGTATTACGTTTTTTTCACACACACACGATTGAGCCGTTTTCGATTTGTTTCAACAAGCAGAGAGAAGATTATTTGCACTCATCAATTCTACGCACACGCAAACCTCATAACGACGTTTCACAATGAAGATTAATGAATTCTTTTTGCTTTTCTCTAGAATTTTACACACGCGCACCTGTATTTGTTTCTATAATATCTTTCGTTTATTGGGGTAGATTGTATTCCACTTCTGAACTAAAAGACTATAAAGGAGTTTCTAATGATTTTATCTACGATCCTCACAGTATTTCACGACACGAATATTTTAATATGATAGTAATTCAATATGTTTATTGTTCAAGTAATAGTTTTATGTAAAAGAGTTTTTAATTTGAAATATACGATACGTTGTTGCCGGCGACCTCTCTGCTTGCCGGTTCTCGACTGACTGTTTTCTGTGTTTCTTCTTTTCTTCGTTTCTTAACTTTGGGATGTTACTTTAGCGCTTACACTACCAACCCCATAAACATACCGTACAATCATATTCACCACACGACGTAAAATGGCGATAACACCAGTATTAGAACCGGAGAAAACTTCAAGGCCATACAAAATATGTGGCATGAGCAGGGCATGGGCAAGTTTATATTTTACATGAAAAGGCAGGAAAATATTAGTTGAGTAGAATCGTCGAAGTAACCCCGAGATCTTACAACTAATGCATTCGATATGACCCACAAAGCTTAGGCGCCGGTCCAGAAGAACACCCAAACATTTCATTCTATCGACAAACTGAATCTCAGACGTACCAACAGAAAAGGTAAGTAAGGGTAAGAGTATATCACTAACGCCAAACGTAAGCGCCTTGGTTTTCAACAGGTTCAAAGTCAGATAATTCACAGAGGACCAATCCAAAAAGCGCTGAAGAGTATCATTAATATTTTGTCGATACATATCCATTTCTGACCGGCTACCAGAGAACAAGATGAAGACATCATCAGCAAACAAAAACGACTTGGAACCCGAGTTATCAACCCAATCCGACACATCATTTATGTAAAGAAAAAAGAGAATTGGACCTAAAACAGACCCCTGAGGAACACCAGAAGTTAAAGAAATTAGATCAGAGCATTGGTTATTAGCATATACGAACTGACAACGATCAGATCAATAGGAATAGATCAGTTTGCACGCTGAAGATGAGAATTTATGATTGTCTCATAACTTACGAACCATAACTGAAAAATTTACTGAATTAAATGCTTTGGACAAATCAAGCGAAACGACGGTTCCAACCTTATGGTCATTCAGAGCGGACCTAATGTTGTCCAACAGGTCAAGTAGCAAAGACGTAGTGCAATAACCACGACGGAAAGCATACTGGGATGGGGCTATAGTATTACGCACAAATGAAAGCATCTGATCTTTCATAATGTGTTCCACTGCCTTTGACAAAGCCGGTAGAATGGAAATGGGCCTTAAGTCACCCACTCCACGCACAGTCTTAGTTTTGGGTATAGGTACAACACGAGCCCTCTTCCAAGAAGTGGGAAATATCGAAGTACATAAGACAGTGTTTACATGATAGGTAAGAATAGAGGAAATATGAGGATAGATAAACTTAAGAAATTTTATCGGTATATTATCAGTACCCAAGGCCTTCGATTTCACCTTGCATATGGCGTCAAATAAGTCACATTCACTTATATTATGAAAAGAAAACCGCCCGACTACTTCATCCAAAGAACCAAAATCTACAGAGCTATCATCAAGCACTGGAGCATTCGCAAAAAAATCGTTCATTTCATTAACATCCAACTGACAATTCCATACATCACTATTAGTGCAGCCCGCACCTTTCAGTATTTTCCACATTCCAGAAGCATCAAGGCCAACAAACAATTTCGTATAAAACCTCTTCTTTTCTCTACGAATAGCACTTTTTGCCCTATTACGATATCTACAAAATATAGCCCAATTTTCCCTAGACCTATTTGCTAAATAAGAGGAATAAGCCAATTCTCTAAGAGACGATGCCAACACAATATCCCTAGATTTCATCCAATTCCCATCACTATGTACAATCCTTCTCCTCACTACAGGAACAAAATTATACAGGCTGCTAACTAGAGAGTTAACAATTGCATTTTGAAAATCGACATTCGATGAAGTATAAAAGGAAGACAGATCATATTCAGATAAGAAAGATAAGAGACCATTCCAATCGATTGCGTTAAAGTTACGGTACTCAATATATTCACAAGATCGTGAGAAGGTGAAACGAAACACAGCAAAAATTAAGGAGTAATGAGATATGGAGGGACAATGAACTTGGTCGGCACATAAGACCGAAGAGTGGTCGCTCACTAGCCAAAAATCGAGTAAGGAAGATGAGTTATGCGCAATACTAGTATAAGTTAGAAGGGAGTTATGGTACAAGAAAATTCCACACCTGGTACACAAGGAACGCATCAGATTAGATTTGGAGATGTTGAACATATTGCAATTGAAGTCCCCAACTGTTATAATGTTAGAGTACCTCACAAGTAACTCGTAGTGAAGATCCTCAAATGCGCCTATGTTACCATGCGGCAAATAGACCACACCAAAAAGTAGAGTAACACCATCAAACGAAAACTCAAGAAAAATCGACTCGCAGTCTAAAGTTGAAGTTTTAATAACCACCCTATACTTGATACCACGATGCAAGTAGATACAGACACCGCCTCCTCTACGATGCAAGCGATCGTTCCTCACTAACTGATAATTATCCAAGCGTACCGAGGAATCCGACATATAAGGTTTCAACCATGTTTCAGAAACAGCAAGCAAATCAAAGCTATCGCACACTATATTCCTAAATTCATCAAATTTAGACGCATTCCGAGAAGGCTTTATACTTTGGCAGTTTAAATGTCCTATTTTAAGTCGTTGAGAAAAAAATGCCAACTTGGCCTTCATTCGCATTTCGTTGCTCATAAAGGGATCACTACCTTCGTCATTCCAAGGCATAAAAATATTGGACAATTGGGAACCACGGATTATTAAATGAGTCGCATAACAACTTATTTGCTGAGTAATAATACATTTCTTTGTTTATAGAACTTAAAACAATCAAATTTAGCGTTAGATCGCCGTGTAAAAAAACGAAAAGAAAAATAGATAAAGCAATTAATGCATAAAATTTTAATCAAATAAAGATACAGAAATAGTTAGAATACCACTTCATTATTCTAGGATTCAAATAGGTAAATATATATGTAAATGTTAAGAGTGGCAAAAAGCACAATACAATTCAATTGGGTAGATATATATATATATATATATATATATATATATATATATATATATATATATATATATATATATATATATACTATATATATAAGAAGGAGAAAAAAAAAACAAATTCTTTAAGGTAAAGAGTTTTCAGCTAAGAGTTTACCACATTCCACCATACCACAATCCAAGCGCTTACCGTTTGAAAGCGTAACCATCGCCTTAGGCGGGTCCCTGTTTAATATCTTATACCTGGCGATAATTTTTAGCCTAAGCAACTTTCGGCATAAGGAATTCAGCTTCGAGGTAGCTGGAGAGAAGTGATCATTTAAGTAAACTCTATTTTCGATTTCGCCACCAAGAACATCTTTAACTCTAAGATCACGCTTTTTGAAGTACTCCTTCATGAGGGCATCCCGAACATCAGTGTTGTTGAACTTAATAAGTAATTGCTTCGTTCCATTTATATAGCACACCTGATTTACGTTATATGGTGATATCTCGATATTGTAGTGTCTGCATAAGGACACAGCAGAGGATTCCAAATTGTTCAGACCAGAAGGCAGCCCATTTACGATCACATCCGCACGATACAAGCGGCGGTGCAGTGCATTTACCTCACTCTCTAAAGCAAAATTTTTGTGCAGTAGAAGAATCAACACTGTCAACAACTTTACGGCATTCAACAATATCAGATTTCATTTCATTTATGCATATCGTAATATCATTTTTAAATTCAGACAGCATTTGCATCATAGTGTTTTTGAAAGCAGCATTATCATCCCTTATGTTGGAAGCAAAATCATCGAAAGTATTTTTAAGGCCCTTTATTTCATCATGGAGAGTAAGGTCAAAGTACGGGGAATCAGAGCATCCCTTGCAAGTGACGAAGAAGCTTTGGCTCTTCTCTTTAAGCAACGCCAAATATTTTTCACTAACATCAACACAGTGAAGGTGAAACCACAATTTGCACAGTTTACACTGGATGCTGCCATGGGACACACTTATAGTCACCACACTTATAGTTTTTAGCAGGCATAATCGCAAGCCGAGACACACAGCCAAACCGTGCACAGGAATTCGCAAGTATAGATACACAGCAGTATATAAGTACGTGCGTGTGTAATACAGTAAAACTAAAAAAGCAAAACGTGCAGCGCCTTGAACAAATGAACAGCAACTTAATGGCTTAATAACCAAGGATTCAATTATTGTGCATCTATTGTTAAATATCAATATAAGTTTACAAAAATAGCTAGTTTTTATAAAATTTTATGGCATTGAAGTACTAAATCAAATTTATTTTCACACAGCGAAGTAAAACCACGTTTATTCAGGCATAGCGTTGCCACTTTTTTGTGTTATAGTTGAGTGAAACCTTTCCACCTGACCGTTAGCTTGGTCCTTATATGTTGTATAAACCTCTATTTTCAACTCATCTTCCATCATGAATTTAATAGCGGCTGAGTTTAGTGAGGGTTCGTTGTCTATTATTATAAATTTGGGTACGCCAAAGCCGAATATTATCTCCCTGAGTGGTTTCCTAATATCTTCAATTGATCTGCTCTTTAATATTTTTGTAATGGCAAATTTTGTAAATTTGTCAAGGGCCGTCAGTATTACTTTTCCCTCTGTTAAAAACAAATCTATGTGAATAGTGTGGCCTGGATGTGTTGGTATCGGTGTTTCTGTTAGCTTAGGTTGATTAGTGTGTCGGTCGTATTTACTTTCTTTGCACGTAGTACAATTGGCTATAATGTTCCTTATTTTACTGAGCATACCTGGGAAAAAACTTTTTTCTAGAATTTGTGATTTATTTTCTCTCGCGTTCCTATGAGCGCGCAAATGTGTTTCCAAAATTACAGTTTCCTGATCTTGTTCATTGGTGATATCATTGACAAATTTTTGAGTATAGCGAGTTTTGTAGTTATTAAAATGTTGTGGATAGAAGTTTTGGATAATACCCATTATCCCTTCCTCCGATCATCTTTTAGCTCATCTTTGCAGATGAGATAAAAGGATTTGTTCGTTGTATAGTGGTTCTTCAATAATATGTCTATGGACCGTAGGGAAGACAATTTTGAACTGATAGGATGCAGTTTCAGACTGTTTGAAAAATATTTGGTTCTTAAATACATTAATTGGTGTTTCGGCACATGGTATCAAGTCATGTGGTGAACTTTCGGCACTATGGGCTGTAGATGTGAGTGTATTAATTTGAGCAGGTATTCGTGATAGGGCATCTGCCACTACATTGGAATATTCTGGTTTATATTTCAATTCATAATTATACTCCTCCAGAATCGATTTCCATCTTTTCATTTTTAAGTTAGTATTCTTAGAGCTCAATGAATATGTGAGAGGTTGGTGATCAGTATAAATTTTGATTTTTTTCGAACCATATAAGTAATTTCTGAGGCAATTTAGTGACCATATGATAACCAACATTTCTTTTTCGTTTGTGGCGTAGTTTTCCTCAGTTTTACTGAGAGTTCTTGAAATGAATGTTATTGGCCTGTTGTCTTGCGATAGCACTGCTCCAATCGCGAAATCGGAAGCATCTGTGGTAAGCTCGAAATCTTTCTCGAAATTTGGATGAGAAAGTACGATATCCCTTGATATCAGAGTGGTTTTTATTTTATTAAAGGAGTCTAATGCTTCTTTGCTTAACGTGATTAATTTCTTTTTTGATGCGTTCTTTGAAATATTACCGCATTCACCTCTCAACACTGCAGTAAGCGGTTTGGCAACTTTTGCGAAGTCCTTAATAAATCTTTTGTAGTAGCCCGCCATTCCAAGGGATGATCGAAGGTCCTTCAAATTCCCTGGAGGTCTCATTTTTGCAATTGCCTCCACTTTCTTCGTATTTGTTTTTATACCGTCTGCGCCTACTATGTACCCCAAAAATTCTACTTCCTCTCTAAGAAATGCACATTTATCCATCTGTATTTTCATATTGGCCCTTTCCAGCAAACACAAGCGATTCAATTACAATTGAACACGAAAGTTAAAGTCGAAATTGAATTAAATCTGAAGTAAAACATTTCGATAAAATTAGTAGTCTGGAGTTTTGGAAAAAGCTCAAAAAAATTTATTTAAAATATATATAATTTTTTTCCACTACTTACTTATGTGAACAAATTTTTTCAAACATGAAAAATGTTTGTTCTAAGCAGCGAAATAAAATAACTTCTTTGAACTTAAAATATTTTTCTAATAAAATTATTAACATGGAATGTTTAATATTTTTTTTTAAAATTAAAATTACATTCACTTAATAAGTTGGCAAAAACTCTGTCTTTTTTTCTTATTTTAAGCGTTTGACATTATGTCTGCTGGGCAAAGTCTCTCACCAATACATCTTCACTTTAATTTTTGAACACCACTGATATAGACATTGCTTAACCACCGACAAATAAATTTCATTTACCTATAAAATAGAATTGTGACAACAATGTGTCAAATAAAAAATTTTCATAACAATTTACATTTAGGTTTTTATATTTAGGAATGCATGACTTTGTTCAGTTACATTACAAATGACGTTTTGGAACTCAGCCTAAATGTTTAACAAAATTACCTTGAGTGCATTCTCAGTGGGAAAAACTTCGCAAATTTCGACCAATATAGTTTGGAAATCTTGGGCACGAAGTGAGTGATCCTTTCTTATAAATTCCTCAACTATGATTCGGATCATTTCATCACGCTTATCATTTGTAAGGTTTTTATGTATGCTATAAAATTTAAGTATTTCGTTGCCACTCAATTTAACAACGAAACCAAACCCTATATAAAACAAATGGCAAGTTCAAAAGAGAATCAACAACAATCGTGGCAATTATAATTGGAAATGTAAAATCTGACTTACCTTATCAAACATTTTTTATGAGCACCAAAGTTTATTGGAGATGTTGGGGTGGAAATTGGTTCCCTACAATTTTTCAGCCAATCACCTATCTTCGATGGCATTGAAAGTGTATCCTCGTCTATTCTAAGCTAAAATCGAAATTATTAGTGGTGTTTTTGAGTTTTTTTTTTGTAATTACCTCCCTCTTTTTCCACGCGAACAACTTTTCGCGAAACTCCATTCTAAGTCCCAGGGGAGGAATTCCTTCTTTTATGTCGTCCTTTTTCATGTATTGCAAACTTTTAAAAGTCACTTTGCAGTCTGAAATAGCAGCTGATTAAATCATTTTATGCAGGCAAGTGTATATGTGAATGTAAACAATATTGCATTAGCACACATTTATTTTAATAGTCACGTTTTCTTAATTGTTTATAAATAAATGTATATGACGGAGTACTTACCCTTAAGATATCTGAAAACAGACTCCATTTGAAACTCTTGTAAAAGGTTTTTAACAATGTGTCGTCCGACAACTCCGATTCAATCTCCTCCGGCGTGTTGCTCATATGATATTGTCCATTAGCCAGCGTCAAAAAGTTTTCACTCGCAGGTACACTTATAAGAACTACTTCTCCTAAGTTCTGATCTTCAATTATGTATTTCTCTAAGTTCTGGTTTTCCATTATTTAATATTTATTTTTTCACTTTTATTAAACACGTGTTCTTCGGCCAGCGTTTTGAAATTTATGACACAATACGCTTTAATTATTGTCAAATTCTAAAAAATCAAGATCTAAAGAATATATTCTTAAATTCAAGAATACAATCTTAAAATTAAGATTTCGCTCTTGAATTTAAGAATGTGTTCTAAAAATTTAAGATCACGTTCTTAAATTGAAGAATACAATCTTAAAATTAAGATAACGTTCTTGATTTTTAGAATGCGTTTTACAAATCAAGAATTTATTCTTAAATTTGAGGACGTAAATCTTACTAAAAAATATTTTAAGAATGAAACTTGAAGATTTTTGCATTCTACATTCAAGAATTTTTTTCTTAATTTTAGAATGTCATATTTCTACCAGTGTAGGATGAACAGGAGAACAGCAGTTCAAATTGAGTTCTTTGCAACAATGAGGGTGATGATAATCGGAGCAAACCGATAATTTTCTTAGATGAAGATGATTTTTAATTAAAACTTTTACATCTAGCTTTTCAGTTTGGTATTCCATAATAATAGGGTTATTGTTAGCAAATTTAGCTGCTTCATCAGCTCTGTCATTTCCTACAATGTTTGTGTGACCAAGTATCCATCAGATTTTCAGCATATCAGAATTACATATAAGAAGATCACGGATATGACAGTTTTCTGTATCCGCTGCAAATAATTCAGCTAGTCCATACACGCTTGTAAAGTATAGTCCACAATGGACTAGGAGTACTGCAAAACTAACCCAAATATATAGCAAAAACATGTTTTTTTAACATTACGATGTCCTAGGGCTGGACCATACATAATCCAGCTTTGCTTTAGGTAGGAGTAGTCTCAAAACTGCTCCATGTCACTACTCCACGGAACACTTCAGAAGGTCAGTGTTGAAACTACTCCATGCCACTACTCCAGTTAATAACCCAAAAGATTAGTTTTGAAACTACTCCTTATTACTACTCCATTGAACAACCCACATGGGTAGTTTCGAAACTAATCCGTAGTGCCCTCCAGAGGAATATTATTTAACACATTTTGTTTTCTTTAAATAGGTTAAGATTTATTATAATAAAATAATTAACTCAAACACTTTTTTAAATTCATGAATTTTTTTAACAATAAAAAAATAAGGAACCAAAGAAGATTTATTAAAATAAAATTAAACATTTTGTTTTTTCATGAATTTTTGTTAACAAAAAAAAAAATAAGGAACATACGAGTACATACATTCATATGAACATAAATGCATATATGAAGTAAAAGTAAATTTAATTTACATAAAATTAAATATTTATTATTTTATTTTTTACTTATTGCAAACGAAATAACAGATTTATATAGTCTATTTGTTAAAATTTGTACTCTTTATATTATACATAGTACATACGCACATAATTTAGATTTTTTCTTGTTTCTTTTTCGCACACATAAAACGAAAATGTCGCTTTTTACTATCTGAAGAGCTGATCTGAACTCCTTATCAGCATTGGTGGAATAGTTACCTATTGCAGCTGAAAAAGATTTGGTTATGAAAATGAAATATGCTTTTGTAATTAAAGTGCTTACCTATAACAATTTTGTATACCCTTTTGTAATCTTTTATGCGCTTTTTTCCGCAGATTCCATCAGTATCGTGTATTATGCATAGTTCACGAGAGAATATTCTCTCCAAGTTTTTAGTCGTTCCCATCAATTAAATACTTTACGGCAGATATCTGAAAAAAGAACGAATGATTAGAAAATTTAATTAATATTTTTTTCCAATAATATAATAAAATTCAGATAGTTCTACTCTTTTGCAGATGATAGCAGCCTCTGCCATTCATATGCTTTCAGCAATAGGCCGACATCGTCTGGGATCGGGGCGATGAGGCATGATATGAATGTTGCACTAAACTGTGACCTCAATAGGATTGTTGAATGGGGTCACAGAAACAGGGTAAATTTCAATGCCCGTAAAACTCAATGCTGCTTGCTTACACACCGACGCAAGCCCGATCATGCTGCTTCATCTGTAAACATGGGTGGTATAGATATTGAGGAATCAGAAGCTCTTGATGTTCTTGGCATGAAAATCCAGTGCGACGTTCGATGGACAGAACACATTTTTCATGTCTCAAAAGAAGCATTCAAGTGCCTCGGTTTTCTAAGGCGGTGTAAGACATACTTCACCCCATCTGATCTCCTTGCTATTTATACCACTTACATCCGACCGAAAATGGAATACAACTCTCATGTATGGGCCGGTGCTTCAAAGTCTATTTTGAAGTTACTCGACCGTGTACAGGAGAGGGCGAAGAAACTCATAGGAGACGGTAGGGCAGCCAACTCTATCGACTCATTAGAGCATCGACGCAATGTGGGGTGCATTTCACTGTTCTATCGGTACTATAATGGGTTTTGTTCCGACGAAATCAGGGATCTTTTTCCCGAAACACGCACTTACTTACGCTCAACACGCTTTTCAGTGCGATCACACCCATATGTGGTAGATTTACCAGTGAACCGTACTACGCATTACAGGGAAAATTCATTCTTTGCCCGTACTGCCCGCATGTGGAATAGACTCCCTGCGGAGGTCTTTCCTGCCATATATAGCATGAAGAAATTCAAATCGAATGTTCATAGACACTACTCCCTTTATCCTCCTTCCCACAACCAATTTTCCTAGTTCCGGCACAATGTACGCATGAGTAGGGGCCATCCCCTGAGTGCCGGTCCTAATTAAAAAAAAAAAAAAAAAAAAAAAAAATAATTTTAACCCATTTGGACCCAAACAAAATCCGTCGGGATAAAATTCATAGATTCTTTATTTTATTAATTAATTCAATACAAATAAACAAAAAAATAAGAAGGAAACAAAAAAAACAATATATTTGGGAAGTTAGAGGGGTGTTCCCAAATTGGCACAATGGTCACTTATGTATGAAAGTTTGCAAAACAACATTTTTCAACGCAAAGCGCTTTCTTGCATTTCTTGCAACCCCAGCGGCTTCTATTGTGGCAAATAACACATCGTACACGTTTTGGCAGCTTCTCAGGAACGTGATCATTGCCGCCTAGCCGTAAACCTTCAATGCCTGATGACGATGGGCGAGCAGAGTGTTTTTTTGACACTTGGCTAAGATAAAACCTAGCTATATTTCTTCGAAATAACAACTGATCCATTCCATCTTCTCTAGAAATTACATGTAGTCGCCACGCATTTGATATGGCCATATCAACCATATATGTGAATAAAACCCACCACCATTTTTTTTCCCATGTATGGCAATTCTATACAGTGAAATTGACTGGTCCGACTCCGCCCATAGCTTTATTATAATTTTGAAACAAGTGTGGGATTTTCATGTCGGTTTTTTGTTTTTTTTTTCCTGAATTCCATCTTTTCACAGTCCCTACAGGATCATAGGAATCATAATTTGTTGCCATTGTGCAAATGCTGTTGTCCTTCCAGCGGACCAGCAGTATCTCACTATTTTTGTCGAACCTGTATTCAAAATCGGCTCTGGATTTCTTCATCATCTCCTTTATAGTAGGCAGTGGGCATTTCTTTGTACGATTCTCACGTATAGTTCCCGTGGCACGATAGCCCAAGTCGCGTAAGTCCCGAAGAAGGTCATAACTGGTGAAAAAGTTATCGAAAAATATTTTATGATTTGCAGGATTTGTGTCCAATTTGTTCAGCAGCGTTTTCACGACTTTGCTACCTAATGGCTCATTAGAATTATCTCTTGATTTACCACAATATATATCAAAACAAGAGCAGTATCCAGAAGAACTAGCTGCCACCCAATTTTTGTAACCGAAACGTACAGATTTGCCCCGAATAAATTGCTTTGCCGAATGATGACCATAATACTTCACCATAGATTCATCCATCGATATGTTTTCATGAAAAACCTTCCACTGGCAAAATTTTATTATTAGAAGGTCTGAAAGTTTTCTAACTTTAAATAATTTATCAGTATTGCCTTGAGAGTCATTATTGTCAACAAGATGTAAATTTCTTTTTATTTCTTGGAACCTACTTTTGGACATAGCTCTTGATACAACTTCAACACCAATGTCTTCATCCAAAGACCAATACATTCTTTCTCTAGGTAGTTTATGGTAACCTGATAGAATTAGTATCCCCAAAAATGTTTTTAACTCTGCTACGGTAAGAGTGAAACTGTGTCGATTGTTCTGACTCGCATATAATTCGCTGAAATTGACAATCATAGCTAGGACTTCTTCGTCGAAAAATTTTTCAAATACTTGAACAGGAGTAAGGTCTTTCAAAGCTTCTTTCATGCGAATCTCATTCTGTAATCGATCTTCAGATTCCTCACAAATATTTGAATAAATGGGATCACATTTTCGCCAAGCTGGAACATTTAACGCTGACCGTTCGCGTGCAATACCAATACCTTCGGATCGTGGAACATTCGTTCTTGTTCGAGCTCTTTTAGCACTCAAGGGCTCGTCATCACTGCTGCAATCAGAAACCGAAGTATTATGTACATTACGAACAAATAACTCGATTTCTCCAGGTACTTCATTTGGTAGGCTTCCAACTTTAGTTTCATCATAATCTTCTTCTGCGTCAGAAACAACACTAGGTTGTGGTGGCATTATAGCTAAATCGTACTCCAAATCATAGTTTTCATCTTCTATTATGGCATTTACGGCTTCCTGCAAACCTCGAAAATGTTTACTTGCGCAACAATTTTTTTTATGGTTCATTTTGATTACTAAAAAAATTATATTAGTAGAAATTTCCATTGGTATGTTTATTATTAAAACTTACAGCAAAGTAAACACAAAAACAGAAAGAACAGAATCACCTGCAACTATAAAATATTTATTTGTGCTTCAACGATAGACAACTCTTCACTACTGTTTTCTTTTTTGATGCTTTACCACTCTGAATCTAAGCTAACTTCTTGTGATATTTCACTTACCGTTATATTTTGCAGCAAAAACAATTGACAGAAATTAATTTATGTTGTATTATACATACATACATCCATATATGTATAAATTAAACTCTATGAGATTTTTATTTTAAAAAAATTATTTTTTTTTGGGAGCTATGCTCCTTTATTATTTGAATGCCAAATTAACACTAAACTTAAAGCTAAACTAAATTACCTAGTTATTATTAAATTATTGTGTTGTTGCCAAACATCACCTGATGTTATTCCTGGAATTCTAAAAGTTTTGCTGGAGTATCAAATTTATAGCTAGCGGATGTTCCCACAAAAATATGTTGCACAACGTAGACATTGTGTCAGCAGAATGCATATTATAATTTTTAATGCAGTTAACATTTGTATCGTTAACTCCTCCCCTCTTAAGAACAATTGCCCTCAATTGTCTAAAAATATGGAATGTCATTTAACCGCATGTTTGACAGCGATACATTTTCTCTAGGTTGGATGTTTGTTAGGATCACGGGTGGAATTGAAGGTAAGTGTGCATCTGGTAGCATAGTGCCGGCAGTTTTGGGTTTGTGTAGTGTTCTAAGGATGTGGAGCATCATGAGACCAGAAATCGCAAGCAAAAGGATGAAAAATATGGTTGATATGCCGTTTATGATTGATCCATATTTTATTGTCTTAATTTCTTTTGTGTTGTTGAGGTGAAGTTCATTTAATCCTTCGATGGTTAGGAGGTGTTCAAATTTTCCTTCAAGTGGAGTTGGTTGTAACACCGCAGGTATAATTTTTACTTTTGGTGCTTCTAAACTTCGGAACATTCCATTGTGTGTAACAATTGTAGTATTGGTGAACTTAATTAGAAATGTACTCGTTGAATAAAAGCATTCCAGGAACAATTTCCTCAATTAATGGGATATGTTGACTGTTGCTATAGGTGCAGGAAGATGCTAGGCTTTTTATAACATTAGGTATGCAAGTATTATTACTTAAATCTAACAGTTGGATATTATTACAAATTTTAATCGAATTATACTCTAAACAATTGTTTTGCAATCCATATATTTCATTATCGTTTTTAATTATTTCTTTAAATGACAGTTTGATAATTTTCCCGTTTTTCTTTACAGGTCTTATTATAATGTTTTCATAAATTTCTTCTTTTGTTAATGGTATCTTAATAATATACAATATCATTGAATTGTTATACAATACATTCACTTTGGCGTATTCCACCGCCTCTTCTGGTGATGCAAATGGCATCTTTTTTTTCTTAACTTTTCTAAAGCCAACTGTATTTCAAAATTATTTAAAATCATGGAATTCACTATTCCAGTTTTTGCCCATTGAATGGCATATTTTAGATTTATTAATTCTTCTTCTATAAGTCTAATTCTACTTTGCAAACAAATTGCTATTAAATTAATTAAATGATCATCTTTTCGTATCATGTTAGAAATAGAATTCACAATATCTGTTAAATTATTCAATCTTTGATTAATTGCTTGGTTAATTATGATTTGTTTATTATTATTCTCGTTTAATTCAAACATATTAAACTTTAGCATTTCGAAATCATCGTGGTCAGGAAGGAGTACCAGCGATGTATTTCCATGCTGTTCCAATTACATTTATTGATCTTATTTTTCTTATGTTTTCCTTATTGTTATTACTCTTATAACTATTTTTATAATTATAATTTTCATCATTAGGTATGATATTTTTTACTAAATCTAATGTTTGGTTAATTTCGTGATTTAGGAGGGGATAAAAAAGACTGGATTTTGGGATATTCTTGTCAAAATATGTCTTGGTTTTTTTGGAGAATTTCATCGTATAGTGTCACGTCTATTGTATGTATTAATCTAAAAGTTCCTTCTTGAATTTTGCTTTGTCCGTTATTAATAGTTATCAGATGGGCTGTTGTGTAGTCCACTATCTGAAATTCTGCTCTACACATTAAAATAATAGATCTGAAAAAGTAAGGGAAACAAAAGGAAAAGGGTTACATTTTAATAAGGCTTTTGTGTACAGTCTTTCCAGACACGGTTACAACTGTGGAGTTTTTGTCTCTGGCGACTATTTCTCTTTTATATTTTGGAGTCAATTTATTACCAACTCTTTTATTTATTCTGACATAAATAATATCTCCCTCCGAATATGTTTTGGGTTGTGTTTTCCTGCGGTTATGATACGTTAGGTCAGAGATTTGTTTTTCTTGTAGCTTTTTTATTGTTTCTCTTCGAAAGCTTTCGAGCTGTTCTGGGTCAGTAGCTACTCTTCGCCCAAATAGTACCTCAACAGGTTTTTTCCCTGTTGTTGAATGGATCGACAAATTATATTCCTTGACTGATACCTCCAACAACTCTACAAAAGTGCTATGTGCACCCTCGGCTTTGAGGCAGCGCATTATTTCTTGGAGCGTCGAGTGAAAACGTTCCACTTGACCGTTTGAACTACTTGTATATGGTGGTGTGCGATAAATTTGGATTCCAAATTCATTTTCAATCATGTGGTTGATTGAAATAGCATTAAACGACTTTTCATTATCAAGAACCACAGCTTCGGGAATCAGGAAAAATAGTATATCTCTCAACGGTTGCCTAATATCTTCAGCGGCTCTGGATTTAATGACCTTTGCCACTGCAAATTTTGAAAACTTGTCAATTGCTGTTAAAACGGAATGGTTATCTGTTCTAAAAATATCTAGGTGGACTATTTGTCCTGGGAATTGTGGGATAGGTGTGACTTGAATCTGTGGCCTTGCGGGATGCCGGTCATATTTGTTCTCTCGGCAAACAACACATTTTTTTATTATTCTGTTAATCTTTTGACGAATAGAAGGAAAATAATATTTTTCCAAAATTTGAAATTTATTTTCACGTGCATTTCTATGAGCTCGGGCATGCGTACGAAGTATAATATTTTCCTGCTCTTGCTCACTTTTAACGTCTTCAACCTGTTGCTGCGTGAACCTTGTTTTGTAATTGCTAAAATGAAAAGGATATATCTCCTGAATTTGTCCCATTATTCTTTCATCCGTCTTAATACAATTAATGACGGAAGGGTTAAGATACCGCTTAAGAATTCTCACAAGAATGTTGGAGTCATAGCATGGTTCAGTGATTATATGTCTGTGATATGTGGGAAACACTATTTCAAATCGATATGAAGCCTCAGATTGAGCGGTTCTCAGGAAAATTTGATTTTTAAATGCGTTAATTGGTTCATCCACCGAACATATTAAGTTATGAGAAGAACTTTCATTGCTATGTACACTAGATGTTAAAGTGTTTATTTGTACCTGAGAAACTCTTGATAAAGCATCAGCAACCACATTTGCCTTTCCTGGCTTATAAAGCAATTCATAGTTATACTCCTCCAAAATTGCCTTCCAACGTTTCATTTTGGAGTTATAGTTTTTATTGCTTAGGGCGTAAGTGAGCGGCTGATGGTCAGTATATATTTTCACTCTTGCCGTACCATACAAAAAATTTCTCAAAGAATTCACGGCCCATATGATAGCCAACATTTCTTTTTCGTTGGCTGCGTAAGCCTCTTCGGTTTTACTCAATGTCCGGGATATAAACATTATTGGCCTATCGTCTTGCGAAAGCACAGCACCAATAGCAAAATTTGACGCATCCGTTGTCAAAACAAATTCTTTATTGTAATTCGGGTATGCCAACATAACATCGTCAGAAACTAGAGTTGATTTTATTTTGTTGAAAGCAGTCAAAGCCTCAGAATTCCAATTTATTTTAGTTCTAGTGGACTGGTTTTTGGACACACGTCCGTCCTTCCCTCTTAAAAGGGATGTCAGTGGTTTTGCCAACTTTGCGTAGTCCTGAACAAATCTACGATAATACCCTGACAGACCTAGAAATGATCTTAATTCCTTCAATGTTGTAGGAGGGGGAATTCTTGATATCGCCTCTGTTTTGACTGGATTAGTTTTTATACCTTCCGCCGATATTATAAAACCAAGGAATTCAACGGACTTCTGGAAAAAATGGCATTTATCTAGTTGGATTTTCATGTTAGCCCCTTCGAGAGTTTTGAAAAGTTTCTCTAAATGACAGACATGATCTGTCTCGGTAGGGCTAAACACAATAATATCATCAATATAAACAAAACAGAACACTCCTATATAGTTACGTAAAATGTCATCTAATGCCCTTTGAAAAATTGAAGGAGCATTTTTTAGGCCAAAGGCCAGTCTTGTGTACTCATACTTTCCATTATTGATGGAGAAGGCCGTTTTTTCTATATCAGATTCTTTAAGCGGGATCTGATGAAAACCGCTTTTTAAATCTAGCACCGAGAAAAATTTATTATTTCCCAATTGTGCAAGGACCTCTGTTATATCCGGAATCGGGTATCTGTCAGCTATAGTAATTGCGTTAAGCTTTCTATAGTCGGTCACAACTCTGTATTGTTTATTACCTGCTGAGTCAGGTGAATTGTATGGCGACCTCGATGGTCTAATGATACCATCGCGAAGCATTTCTTGTATTTGCTTTTCTACTTCTGCTTTCAATGATATAGGGTATGGTTAATACCGCGTGTAAACAGGTGTATCACTTTTTGTGCGGATTTCACCGACTACTTTAGTAAAGTAAAGTTCAGGCATTTTAACTATTAAATCATTAATTCTTCTCCTTTGTTGTTCCGTCATGTGTTCATTTCGTACATGTATTGTGTTAACAGAATGAGATTTCTTCTGAAAAATTCTAATCCTCATTCCATTCTCAATTGTCATGTAATCGTCTCTAGTATGAATGACTGCTCCTAGTTGTTTAAGGCTATCATTTCCTAAGATTCCATGAAAGGATTTCAATGTAGGAAGGATATAAAACTTAAATTTTGAATCGTGAATATTAAAAAGATTGATAAATGTATGTTCCTTAATCCTTACGTCTCCTGCCACCGAGCGAGCAAAGAAAGGTTCTTCATTTAGAAAAGTTTTTTTGGGAAGAGAAGGTTGAATATAATTTTTTGTTGAACCGGTATCTATCAGAATATTTAAAATTAACCGACTCCTCGTTTTAAATTTTATGTATGGCAACGAAGAGTTCATTAACCTAAAAAATGTAAATCATTAAAGTCCAACGGTTCCTCTTCCTGTGTGATAGGCTCTTCAGGAATGCTTCGGAGATATTCTTGAGGATCTCCGAGCTCAGGATCCTTCGATGGGCAATCATTATTGTAATTTTCTGTCACGGCGCTTGCATCCATATGATAGCTTCTTTGTATTTTGTTTTTATTAGCCTGGAAAGATGGAGCAGCAGGCCGTTTTCCAAACATATCATTTGATTTAGGTCTATTCATATAGTTTACTCTATTTGACCTCGTACTCACGACAACATCCATTGGTTCAGGCCTTTCTGGTGGCTTTGGCATGAATGGACGCGGCGGCTGCATGAATTTTGTTTGATGCATACCGTTCCCTGTTGGGTTATAGAAATTTCGATTTTGGTTTATTGGAAAATTATTACGGTGATAAACATTTGTGGCTGGGCGTGGTACATAAGCCAATTGAGGATAGAAATTTGGCTGCTGGAAGTTTCTCCTTGGCACTTGTGGTGGGGGTTTCGAAATTCTATTTGAAACGTTTTGTGCGTTATGATTCGTTCGAAAATTCTGATTTTCGAGCTTTAAACATAGATGGAGAGCTTGTGGCAGATCCACTGGCTCTCTCATGCCAAGTAGTCGCGGTAAGTCACCTTTGAGTCCTCTCACAAACGTGTCCAACGCCTTGTCGCGGTACGTTTGCGTTAATAGATGCAGGGTTTCATTGCCTACCTACATGCACCCAATTTTATTTAAAATTAAGGACAAATGGGAATATACCTCCTGATAGAATTGCTGTATAGTACGGTTGCCTTGTATTAAAGGATACCATTTGGTATTCCAACGTTCCCAAATCTCTTATCGGCATAGTGGAGGGCAAGGCACCTGGAAATAGCCTTCCACTCCAACGGTGTGTTATAGGATTCTAATGCAATATCTGCATTGCCTATTATTTATAATAAAATAATTTTAATTTCATTCGAAACACAGAACAACCTAGATAATAATTTTTACAATAAAAGTAACTCACATATTTTTCTTCATTATCTTCGCATATTGTAGCGTCAATGGTCTGAAGATCTTCTTCAGGTTTAAGAGGAAATTTGTTGGTTAGGGTACTAATGTTTTGACGAGTTGTATTGAGTGTTTGCAGGTGAATTTTTTGCTCAGCCAGGATTTCCACTATTACCTTATTTGCATTTTCTGTTGTTGCTGAAAATATGCAAATAAAGTTTATTTGATAAACAATACGTTAATGACGAAAATTAATATAAAAAACATATCTTATGCCAAGTAGTAAACATTAAACCCTACCTTGCAATTTTGAAATCTGTTCTTTTAACATTTTTTGATGGGTTCTCATTTTGGCAATTAACTGATTTTGTTTATATATCATTTCTGTAATACTAAGAATGTTATATATACAAAAATTTCAAAATATATTTATGACAACTCACCTTTAAGTTCGTTGCAAACAGAGCATGGTGTTTTTTTGGTTCGATCTAAAAAAAAAGATACATTTTAAACGTAACGAAATCTCAAGGCATAAGGGGTTGTTATTTTATACTAACAATTTCAAAGTAAGCTGCTGGGATGTTATTTTTGAAATTTGTTGGGCATGACAACAGTCTTACAGCGCAATCAAGAAGTAAAAACGTGTAATAGAAATCATTACCGACATTGTTTTTCAAAACTAAAACACCAGTGTACAATAAAAATTGGCGAAATTCTATAGCTTTCCAGTTCGCAAGTTCATCTAAGGCACGAGGAAGTCTTGTAAATTCTTTTGTAATATTTTTCTTTAAAGAAACTAATAACTTAGATATATTTTCTTTTTCTGAAATTGAAATTTTTTCTGTTACTTTATTTTTAGTAAGCTTGCATAACATTTTCTTAGTTACGCCCAAATCAATGACGTGCATTGGGCCTAAAGGAACTTGGCTGGTCATATTTATATTAATTATCTCCAATGGTGTTTTAGTATTGCAAAATTTTAGCTGATGCTGATTTTGATATTTCCTTTTAGTAAAATCATCGTCGTTTATAATTTCACCTACTTCTGTGCTATAGGTTAAAACATTGCATATTTTTTTGGCCTTTTGTGTACACTTTGAGCACCCATTCGCTGATGAATGGTGAGCAATGCCACAGACGAATGATTTTGCTGGTGCATCACAAATCACCGCTCGTATTTTAAACAATATTTTTTTGCCACCAATAAAAAGATGATTTTGCTGCTAATGGGAAACTTCTTCAATAAGTTTTTCTAAATACTGATTTACATCATGAGGCTTCTGTTTGCCCACATAAATACCAGCAGGAAAGACCTTTATATTTTTATTATTTACAACCTTAATTAATATTGGCCAAAGTTGCACATTTGAGCTTTTGAAGATGCGTAAACCGTCAATATTTATATCGCAAAGTATTTCGTCATATTTGTGTAGAACATGTGCTGCTTTCATTAAACTTTGTTCGATGCCGAAATGTGCATATTCACCGGGCGAAACATGCATTATAGTTGCTTTTAAACTAGTTGTTTGGAGCACCGTCATTGGAGAAAGCGGCAAATCAACACCATAATTACGTAAAATGCATAACAATTCCCTCATGTTTTTATGGAATATTCTGCTTTTCAATTGCCACTGCCTTAAATCACTTAATAAATTATTTATTTTATAGAATGCCTCATCTTCTTCATAATATTCAGAAGTTTCGGCTTGTTCAATATTTGCAGAATCTTTTGCACGGTCAATTTGCCCACACATGTCACTTTCTTTTCCTCATCTTTTCAGAAAAATTTCTTTTTCGGCTTTTACTAGTCGCCTTTTGTGACGCGAACTACACTCCATTTTTTTTTCCACAAATAATAACTATTATTAAAAACACCTTTCTTAAAAATTGAAAAATTATTTTACTGTACTTTTTATGTATATGTAGATATGTATGTATATTCTGTTGAGATGAACGTTCTTTATTATACATAAAGTTAAAGATGAAGTATACATGAAATTAAAGATGGAGTATGTACTTAGATTAAAAAGGCGGCTCTTACAGTGATGTAATAATACTTACTAATATAAGACAAAATAGTATGTTACTAAATTAAATCATATCCTTAAAAGAACGTATTCATTATATGAATCCATGTATCATTAACATATTCCTCTTAATACTGAACTGATCACCACACTTGAAAACAACTGAATGAAGACAAAAACATTCAAAATAAGCCGCTAGAATAAAATTCCACTAAAAATAAATAAAACAAACAACAACGCAATAAAACGAACAAAAGTCGCCGCCGCCTCCGCCGAACAACAAACTCTTGTTAAAGAAAGACATGATCCATGTCTGCATTACATATGACCATGTTGTAACTAATTCACTTCAGCTAAAATGGACCACATAGTCCAATATTATTTGCAGGGTCTGTTCTATTGCAATAAAAATGGCATTGATTATGACACTTGCTTCTGCAGTGAACACAGATGTATATTCTGGCCACCTTCAATGGATCCAATTTGCTTCTCGTGGGTTTACCACAGCCTATAAATGCTGGTGAAGTTTTGCCTGTTAAATTATGAGATGCCAGAGTTTCTCTACCAAAAACTTCCACTAAAATCTTACGTGCAACAGCAGCTCCGGATAAGGACCAATTAATAGCTTCTGAGGCCGTTTTAGCAACTGTTGTGCCATTTGGTCCTATAACCACCTCACTATCTTCGTCGTTCGTCTCCGATTGGTCAATTGTATCAATCTTTTCAACTTTTGGTTTGTTTTTAGTTTTTGGGATAGTGGCAGATGTTTGTACTTCTTTTAGTTCGACTCTTCGTGGTTTAGATGTTTGGGGTTGAGTCTCGCATATCATATCGACTGTTTTCATTGGGCTCTCATCAACCGCTCGCATTCGCAGTTTTTTTTCCTGGTTTTCTTTTAGTTCGATATTTTGCGATACTAAAGGTCTGTCGTCCTTTTCATTATTGGTAGCAGGCCTTAAAATCTCGACAATTTCCTTTAAATACAGCTGCAAACTATTGCGTTGGAAAAGCTCCCAAGCATCCATAATCTGTAGTTCCATATCCGATACTCTGTACTTCGAGAATTTTTGATTTATGTCCATAGGCGTGGATATGGGATTGCAATTTTGCATTTCATATCTTTTTAACATATTCCCTATATATTCTTCTTGATCTAATGATATATAGTTCCCAAACAGCATTTTGCTTCTCCCAAAAATTTTATTTTAAAATGTTTTATAACATTTGTTTTAAATAACTTACTGAAAGACTCATTATTTGTGAATAACAGCATGTCATCTACAAAATAAGGGGTAAAAAAAAACTTTCTTATTGCCATTAACTTGATAATGAATGCATGGATCAAGTTCAGAACGTTTCATTCCATATTTTAGTAAAACTTCATTCAATTTGTTATTCCCAACGTGACTTGCTTGCTTAAGTCCATATAAAGCCTTCTTCAATTATAATACGTGTCCATCAGGTATTGATAATATGTCAGGTGGTTCAACGTAAACATATTCAAGTAGCTCACCTTGAAGGAAAGCAGTAAAAGCATCCATTTGTTCAATCTTCAAATTGTATCTTGCTGCTAAAGCAATCAAGTATCGAATGGATGTATAACGAACTACTGGTGAAAATGTTTCCGCATAATCGATTCCTCTTCGTTGATATAGCCTTTAACAACAAGTCGAGCTTTGTACCGAAGCGAATTATCAAGTTCTTTTTTCTTTTTAAACATTGCACTTATGAGGTTTTGGTACTATTACCCATGTCTTATTTTCTTCTATTGAAGATATCTCACTTTCTATAGCTTTTTCCCATTCAGCTTTATCTTTTGATTTAAGCGCCTCATCAATATTAATAGGTTCATCTTCCAAAAATTCAGCAGAATAACTTAACCAATTCCATCTTACTTTTTCTTTTTGAGATAATCTTACACTTCTTCTAGGCTTAGATTGCTCCACTTCGTCTTCATTTAAATTGGCGGATTCTTGCAAAGTTTGGTCTAAAGCATCTTTATTTTGATTTTCATTTGATTCAACAGTTTCTTCAAAATTTTCAGTTTCTTCGTGTTCTTCAAATCCATCAAATTCCCCCACTTTATTTGCATTTATGGATTTAAATGACAATGAACTCACGTCTGTAGCATCGTCTACATTAGGGCTTATGGTGATGACTTCATTTTCTTCTTGCTTATTTTGGTATCCGAAAAAATAATATTTCTTGCCTTTTGATTCCAACAAATACATAGAAACCTTTTCTATTTTCATCAAATTTGACGTCTCTTCTCGTTATTACTTCATTTTTATTGACATCATAAATTAGGTAACCTTTAGTATGGATACCATATCCAACAAAAATCCCTCTACTGTATTTCGCATCCCACTTTTTACGTTTTTCTTTGGGAATTAAAGAAATTGCTAAGCATCCAAATATTTTAAAGTAACTTACATTTGGTTTTTTGTTCGACCATAATTCTTAAGATGTAACTTTTAATAATTTATGTGGTGATCTGTTGATAACATGTGCTGCAGTCTGCACTGCTTCAGCCCAAAATATTTTCGGAAGATCAGCTTCACATAACATAGACCTTGCCTTTTCCGTTAATGTTCGATTTACCCGTTCTGCAAAACCGTTTTGTTCAGGATTGTATGAAACTGATTTTTGATGTATTATTCCCCATCTTTTCAATGCACATTCAAATGATTTATTTAAATATTCTGTTCCATTGTCGCTTCTTAATAATTTGGTTTTATTGCCTGTTTGATTTTCTGCCAAATTTTTGAATTCTTGAAATTTTTCAAATACTTCAGATTTATTTTTTATAAAACAAACAAAAATCTTTCGGGTGTAATCATCCACAAATATCACAAAATATCTATTTTCACCAAGCGATTTAACTTCCATAGGGCCACAAACATCTGAGTGCACAATTTCGAGAATTCTTGACGCTCTATTACCTTCTTATGGAAACTTTAATTTAACTTGCTTACCTATAGCACAACCTTCACATATATCTTTATTTGAAGACAAAACCTTGAAATCTAAACCGATTACCATGCCGTTTTTAAATTGTTTAAGGCCTTTATAATGTAAGTGAGCAAAACGCTTATGCCATAATTCAATTGAATCATTGTTTTGAACAATATATGCAACTTGCATTTTTGGTACACTTAATTTGTACATACCATTTTCACATTTAGCAGTTGCGATCATTGTTCCATTTGAATTTAAAATCAGTCCACCATTTATGTCAAAAACCACTTAGGTTTATTTCTACATCACCTCTTGATTTTATTTTCTATGTAGTATTGGCAGTAGTTTCGATTTTCTAGTAACGTATCTACCACTCAATGCATAAAAAGAATTGTTTTTAAAATTCTTACCCTTTTTAATTGATGGACAGTCAGCTTTAAAATGTCCCAAACCCTTACATCCGTAACATCTACGTTCAAATCTGATACCTTTTTTATTTTTTTGAAACACCTTCTTACTTGCTAATGCATGACTTACACGTTCAACTCGAACATCTTGAAGCAACTTCATTTTTATTGAATCTGCCGTTATTTTGGAACCACAGCTTCCTATTGACATTATCATGGGTCTATAAATTTCTGGCAAACCTTTCAACAACAAACAACCCAACCATTCATCATTTACAACAAAACCAATTGATCCTAACTTTTGAGATGCTGTTACAATTTGTGAGACATACTCCTTAATTGAACAACAATCTTGCAATTGCACCGAACACAGCTTCTGAAGCAAACCAACTTTCCTGTCCAAACCAGAATCTTAAAAAAGATCTTTCAATGTTTTCCATATCTCAAACGTTTTTTTGCAATCTCGCACATATACATAGAGCGATTTGTCCAAAGCTAAAATAACACGGCATCTTGCTTTTTCATCTTCTTCGGCCTTGTACCTAACCGGCTCAACATCAACGTACTTCCACAGATTCTCCAAACGTTATTGAGTTTCTACAGCAAAACTCCACGTTAGCCAATTATCTGAATCCACCAGCTTTTCAAATTTTTCTTGTTTTCCAAATGCCATTTTTTCTTAAGCAAACGCTGAAGTAATATCAATTCTATTTATTTTTTAAATTAGTTTGCTGGGCCCATAACCTTTTAGTTTTAATTGAGGAAAGTGAATAAAGCATTTTATTGAAAAAATTATGTCCTCATATTGACAAACATACAAAGCTAAGTATGATTTCGTTTTTAACAATGTGTATATAAACAAACAACAATTATTATAAAACAAGTCATAATTCTAACATGTAAAATTCTTGATCGAGGGCTATGAAGTTTTGTCCACGAGATATCCTCATGCCAAGTATTTGTGAAGCGGTTCCAAGATCTTTCATATGAAATTTTTTCTTTAGAAATAGTTTTATATTTTTGACTCAATTTTCATCATTGCAAAATAGTAAAAGATCATCTACATATACAGCTGTCATAAAAATTTTCTTGTCTTCGATTTTGTAGAAAAGGCATGAATCATATTTTGATTTTGCTAATGCAAACGACATAAGTGCATTACTTAGCTCTTGATTCTAAATTCTACTTGACTGTTTGAGTCCGTACAACGATTTGTTTAGACGACAAACTTTAGACGGGTTATTTTGATCTGTAGAAAGAGGTGGCTGTTCCATGTAGATCTCATATTTCAGTTGACCTTGTAAAAAGGCTGTTACGGCATCCATCTGCTCAATTTTAAGATTCATCTGAGCAGCGACGGCAAAAAGATATCGCAGGGAACTATGTCGCACGACAGGCGAGTATGTCTCATCATAGTCTACACTCTTTCGCTGTGAGTATCCTTTTATGACTAGTCGGGCCTTGTAACGATCGATGGTGCCTGTTATATTTCGTTTTGTCCGACAAACCCATTTACATTTGATTTTATTACGGTTTGACGGCAAATCTTGTAGCGTCCATGTTTGGGTTTCTATTAGAGATTGATATTCTTCCTCAATCGCTAGCTTCCATTTATCTGAATCTGGACGGGATAGTGCTTCTTCTAGTGTTTCTGGATCTTGTGCTGAGGACTGAAATGAATTTGCAGCAGTATTCAATTGTCTCGATAATGAACTATAAATATACTTGCCTGTATTATTGCGCCCCTCACCGCTGAGCTTAGACACTTGTGGACAATCAGCACAAGCCGGTCTATTTTGGTACGATGGAGGCGCCGCGAGTCCGGAAAATCCTATAAAGTCGTCTTCGGCTTCTAACGATGCGTTTTCCTCTCATCTTAAATCAGATGCAGCTGACTCACTTGATGTGCTTTCGATGTCAGAAACAAAATCATTTAATTTACTTATTTGTGTTTATATGGCCAAAGTCTATTCGTATTTTGTATGATCTCTATTATGAGCTAATAAGGCCTAGGTTATTTTAATGACAATAAAACAAGTTTTATTTCACTTTTCCCGACGTTTCGTCAATTATTTGTTGACTTTATCAAGGGTTGGGAAATCTATTTTATTATTAAAAAACATTTATTAATGATTTTACATATGTACGTCTAAACATTTTTCTCAATTTGATTGCTTACAAACTTTGCTAATTTATTCAATAATTTAAAATTTTTCAAACATTGAAAATTAAAACTTTTTATTATGACAATACCACAGTTTAAGTTTCCATCACCGTTTATTTCAATGCTACTTTGTAGCTCGTGCTGATGTTGTCTGTATCTTCCTTTAAATTCATCGTCTTCTCTATCCTTTCTTGTATTCTTAAGCTTTCTTTTGTATATCTTTTCTTTCCAATATTCTCTCTGTCCAAGATCTTGACTCTTTCAAAATCAGCTGTGTGTCCAGTGTCCAGTATATGTTGTGATAGTGCTGTTGATTGTTTATTTTTCTCTATGTCTTTCTTATGTTCTTCCATTCTGGTCTCTAAATTTCTTTTTGTAGTTCCAATGTATAACATATCACAGCTGTTGTTTTCATTACCTTTACACTTGATTTCATAGACTACATTACTTTGTTGTTGTTTCTTAATTGGCGCTTTAATTTTTGAAAAGATTTTATTTATTGTTGTGTTTTGGTTGTATGCAAAATTTATGTTGTTGTTTTTTATTGCAGTTCTTTTGTTTTTGTTATCAGTTAATCCAGGGATGTAACGTACGCTGTAATTCATCATTTTCAGTGATGGATTTGTTATAAATTGATGAAATAAAACAGATTATGGTTTATAATTAATACAACGTGTTTTATTTCTGCGAGTTCAAACAATACTGAAAAACTGTATGTATGCAAAAAAAGTCAAAAGCTAAGTCACAAAGTCAATTCATGTACATAAAGAAAAATGAATAAGATAAATTCATACATATAGAACAAATGACAAAATAATATCTAGAGTTGCCATTCGATTCACTTCGTTTTCCCCAACACCTCCCCTCGAAGTAGTGAGAAAGATGAAATCAATCACCATCGGCAATACATCTTCCGTGCTTGACAGTACATAAACCTTTTGTTAGGACATCTGCTGGCATGTCTTCAGTCGGCATATATTCAAGACTAATATCACCATTTTGTTGCTTCTGTTTTATAAAGTGATGTCTCACGTCAATATGCTTTGTACGTGAGTGAAAACCAAAACTAGTTGCCAATTTTTGGGCATTCTGACCGTCTTTATAGAGTTTCATAGGACCACAGTTCAAACCAATTTCACTCAACAGCTCTTTCAAATATAAAGCCTCTTTTGTAGCTTCCGAAATTGCCAAGTATTCGGATTCAGTACTCGAAAGAGATACTGTTCGTTGTTTACGGGCTTCTCAACTTATAGCAGCACCCGACATTATGAAAGCATAACCAGATTATGATCTCCTATCGGTCATATAATTGAGTGTTGTCTTGTTGATATAAAAGACCGCTATTAATTGTACCTTTCAAGTACCGTAAAATTCGTTTAGCAGCTATCCAATGCTCCTCACGAAAATTCGTATTAAACTGGCTCAAAAAATTCACTGAATATGCTATGTCCGGACGAGTATTCACTGCTAAAATAGAGGACGAAGGTTCCATATTTTCTACAAGCGTAGCATTTTTCCGGCTTATGAAGCTTAACTCATTTTTTAAAATTTGGGCCCCATTATCTGCATTATTTTGTGATAAAAAACCTTCCTCTTTGAACCGTGGGTCTAATAATGTTCCCAGCCTTGTTGCTGTTCTTTCTTCATATATAAAAAGTCTTTTGTTTTACTTTTTCAATAAGAAAAAAACAAGCATGTTGCCCTTCAGGTGTTTTTAGATTTGGCTTTATTTCATCCAAAGACTGGAAAAGTCCACACGTTAAGGGAATTACCAAGGATATTGTGACGGAGCTGCGGGAAGAAGTCTGGGTTGTTGCTACTTCAAATGGTGTAAGTAGCTCTTTTAAATCCGTAAGTACTGCTATGTCATCTGCTGTAAGAGGTGTCGGTGCTTTTGGCGTTTCTAATAAAACTTTAGAAATGTAGCTATTTGTAATTAATATTCTTTCAACCATCTCCAAAGCGCTATTCCATCTGGTGGGTACTCCTTGAAGTAGACCATATGGTTTTTCTCCACCTTGTTCAGCCTTAAATTTTTCGTAGGCAACCGTGCTGCTTTTAAAAAACGTCACAATTCTTTTACATTTTGACAAAATTTCTTTTAATTTAATTTCTTTTAAACAATCTTGCACCACAAGATTTAACGTGTGTGCAAAACAAGGCAAACGTCTTTTTTGCAATAGGTCGCATGCCTTGATAATAGTGCTATCGTTATCAGTTACTTTACATATTACCTTCGCCATCACATCCCACTTTTCCAGCACAGCTTTTAAAGTTTTTGATATGTTTTCAGCATTGTGGTTAGTTGTAGTTAAAAGCTTTTGTGTCGGCAAAACAGCAGTATGCAATAAAAATTCTTTTGAGATAAAATGGCAAGTGACAGTGAGGTATCCCTCATTTGCACGCGACGTCCAACAATCTGTTGTTATTGCACAACATTCTATTTTGTTTAAAATCAGTTGCAACTTTAATTTTATTGTACAACTCAACCATCATTTTATTTTGCTGCGTTGTGCGTGAAGGCAGGACGTAGCGAGGATCAAGACATTTTACAAAATTCTCGAAACCTTTATCTTCCACAATGCTGAACGGCTGAACGTCAATGGCAATCATAGACATGATAGCTCTGTCAATATTTTTCTTACGGTCTGTTTCTGGGCCGTATGCCTCACTTGTTTTAAAAAATTTAGTTATTGACTTGACTGGTTTTGCCGCTTTATTATATGTAGGGTGTGATCTTTTAAGATGGTCTTGTAAGTTAGTAGTGTAACGACACGTTCTCGCTGGATGCTGGGGTAGAGCTCATCGGCGTCCAGGGTCGTTGATTGTATATGCAAGGATACAATGAAACAACGAGTGTTGTTAGCAGAATTTGTTTTATTACAAGAAGTAGGTTTTTTATTACAAGAATAAAAGAACAAAATGTTGTTCAGTTCTTGGGAGGCGGAGGATTTTCTAGTTTGCGAGTGGGTACCAAATAGCTGGAGAAGATTCCTACTGTTCATTCACCGATACGGAGACACTCCTATTAGGTGCAACAAACTAAGTATGAATGTTCTCCTACCCTAATTAAACCGGACCGTATTTACTTGAGTCACTAGCTATGGGTGAGTAACGAACACACTCCCAGTAGGGAGACACTCCGGTTAGAAAGAGGTTCGCCAATTACCCACTCCTAGGCTCAACAACTAAAGTACTACTGAAAACCACCAAATAGCCAAATTCATTCACCGATACGGAGACACTCCTATTGGGTGCAACAAATCTAGCCAAGTTTTCTTACCAAAATGTTAAATTATACTATTCTACAATTTAATGTTACTCAAATAACGACTTACCTCCAAGTAGGATTCCCAAGAACTGGGGGGTTATTATGTTTTTCTATTCGAATCGAAAAGGCTTTCGAAAGGAATTTCCGAATCGAAAGGAAAATCGTATTACGTAGTACGTTCGAAAGGCCTGCAGAGTTGCGTTTAGAATTTTAAGGGAAATTTTAAGTAATGACATTTTTTTATATGTTAAAACTTGACAGCACTGACATTTGTTGACATTGTTTTATACAAATGTCAAATTTATTTTAAAGAAATAGTTCAACTGCAAATTAAAAAACTAACAAGTAACTAAAATGGATTGCGTTTTATTATGGGACAGTGATGAAGATGATTTTGTTCCAGAGAGAGTGCAAAGAAAGTTTATAAGAGATACATCTGACATTATGAATCTCAGTGAAAATTCGTGAGTAATATATTTTCAAAATGATTCGTACATATGATTGAATTTAACGCAAAAATATTTCTTAGATTTATAAAAAATTTTCGGCTCAATAAAGATGCATTTATGTACGTCTTAAACTCCATTAATAATGACTTAAAAGCACCGCAAAGATCAAGCGCCGTTCCTCCTATGTTGAAATTGGCATCCACATTGAAATTTGTAGGGCAAGGTGGTTATCAACAGCAGATTGGGCAAGACCGCCTGTTGGGAATGTCACAATCATATGTTTCTAATTGTTTGTCGGAGGTATGTGAATCAATAGAAAAAAATCTAAACACATTGATTTCGGAATGAGCGAAGAGAAAAAAATGGAAGCAAAAAGGTTTTTTTACAGCAAATGTGCAATACCTGGAGTTATTGGAGCAGTGGATGGAACCCACATACAAATAATAAGGCCAAACAACAATAAGCATTTATATTTTAACAGAAAACTTAAACACAGTATAAATGCTATGGCGGTAGGGTTTAATAAAGAACATAAATGTATATGCTAAATTATTATACAACGTAACATATTTTATTAGATTTGCGATCATGAAATGTGTATTAGGGCCATCAATGGACGTTTTGGAGGCGCTTGTCACGATTCTCACATTTGGAATTTGTCGGAAGAAAAGCAATATTTGAAAAGAATGTTTCAAGCTGGAGATACTGGTACTAGAATTCTTGGTAAAATATTTATATAAACTCGTAATATTAGCTTACAAAATAAGTCACATATTTTTGCAGGTGATTCTGGTTATCCCTTGGAACCATGGATTTTGACACCATTCAGAAATGCTATTGAGAGTTCCCATGAAGCATTTTTTAATGATCAACATTCCAAAGGAAGATCAATTATAGAAAGAACTTTTGGAGTACTAAAGGCAAGATTTCGTTGCCTTTTGGCGGCGAGAGAACTCCATTACACCCCACAAAAAGCAGCCAAAATTTTAAACGTATGTTGTGCACTACACAATATTTGTTTGATGTATAATATACAAAGTGACAGTTTGGAAACTGAGGAAGTTGCATGTTTATCTCTACCTTGTAGCAATGCAGAAAGTAATTTGGATACAAATTTACTCAATATAGCAAAAAGTATTCGAAATGAAATAAAAAATAATATGATAAGAAACTGAATAAAATAATTAAATAACAACTTACTTAAATCAAATATTAATGTAAATAAAAATATTTATTTGAAACGTGAATAAAAATTTTAATTCATTGGAGCTAATTAATATTAATATTTGTAATTACATACATATTAAAAACATGAAAAGAAATATAATTCATAACAAGAGTATATTTAAAAAATAAAAAGACAATAGTATTGTAAAAAAAATTAAAAGGAATATAGGAAAATCCCAATATTTACATTAATTAAATTTTCTTTTTCTCGAATTCAAAAATTTTTTTCTTCAATTCTAATTTTGCAATTTTACATTTCGTCATTTCCAATTGATTTTTCTTTAAAAATTCTAACTTCTCCTTCTTAAGATCAAACAAACGTTCCGCCTGTGTATTTTTTTCCATTTCATTTTTCTTGAAAAATTCAAACTTTTCTTTTTGTAACGTGTATATGCTCTCCATTGCATCACTGCTCCGTTTTAAGTATTTATTGCCCGTTGAAATACTTATATTTATTTTGTCTAATTCTGTTAATATTTATTTTTGGTTTTCAACACAGCTTTTTAAAAGTTGAATCGAATTTTCTTGATATTTTATTTGATTTTCTACTTGTTTTTCTAATAATGGTTGCTTATTGGACAAACTACCACGGGTACATCGATATGGTGTATTTAAGATTTTCTCACTATTGTTTACTTCTAAATTATTGCAAGGTATTGTATTTTCTTCAGTTGGGTCAGCGTCTCTAATGCTTGTTGGAGTAAGAATATTTATTTGTGCTCCATATCTATTCGTACCACTCATTCCTTCAATACATTCATTAATTGCAAGCAGTTCAGCAACTTTTTGCTCCAGCGGTGAAAGGGAACAGTAATTACTTGGTCCACCTCCAGTTCCAGAAATACTATTTTTGTTGCGGCGAGACTTTACCTTTATATGTTGCTTATAATCCGCCCATACCTTGGAATGCATATGTAAAAAGGTTATAAGTTAAATTATTCATATTTATGTATATGAATGCATATTATACATACCTTTTTCCGCTTTTCTACCTCATGTGAAGGTGGACCCAAAGCATTCAAATCTTCCGATAGCCTCTGCCATAACTCTTTGCATTTGCTTTTGGCATTAGGAACATTTAGGTGTCCTTTTGCCAAATCCGCATGTAATGTCATAAATTCCACCATTATTTCATATTGCCTTGGCTTCGTATACAAACTCTTTTTAGGCGTTTCCCTTTAAATAATTTTTAAATCAAATCATTTAATAAACGCTTTTATTTATTAAATATTAACTTTACATACTTACATTTTCAAATGTGTATTCTTAATTTCTTTATGTATATAAAAAAAGTAACTATGAAATTTCCGCAATCAAAATGGCATTCGAAAAATCTACATACATTAACAACACATGTGACATTTGCTTTCGTACTACATGGTTGCAATTTCGAAGGGGATTTTGTTGGTTTCCGAACGGGATTAAAAAATTCCCTTAATTTACGAACGTTCGGAAATAAATTTCCGAAAATCGTACTATGTTATCCCATTTTTACGAATTCGTAAATTTTCCGATTCGAATAGAAAAACATAATAACCCCCCTGATCTTGATTTCACTCTGCTTTGCCCTTTTATACCTTCGCAAAGCAGAATGTTGCTTACTTGAATATTTACAACAAACATTATATAGAAGCTGGCGTTATATACAATTCATTGGAAAATAATTTCATTATTATACTAAATTGTTACACTACAATGCTAGTGTACAGTTACCTACGTATAGACATGTGTATAGAGACACACTCAACGTATGTACTCGCAGCTTTGGTTCATTTTGATTTTATTTAGTTGCGTACAGGCAATGCATGTATGTTGATATGTACATGTTTATGCACAATCAGACGACAAAACAAGTTTCCTGCTTTGCCTTACGACCGTTACACACATTGTGTGCCAGTATAAATGCTTGTACAAGTTAATTTTATGCTTGTTTAAATTAATAAAAAAAAACAATTTTTTGATTTTAAATATTAATTTATTTTTTATTTAGACACTATGTGTCTTTTTTATATGAGTTCTTGTTTTAAACTAAACTTACAATTATTTCTTAGATTTAATTACAATTATTATTCTTATTGTTTTAAAGGTAAATTGCATAGTTTAACAATTCATTTATTTAGGTCAATAAATAATGTGAAATTGCAATTTATTATTTTCTTTAATTGTTTCGCAATATTACTTATTTTACGTTTTATTTCTTTGTTAACAAAAGTGCTTTAAATGCGGAAGTTAAAATAATGCAATCGCTTCTGTTGATTTAAGCAATTATTAGTTGAACTATATTTAGGTCAACAACATAATGCCATATCAACTGAAGTTAACTCGAAATTGTAAATTTGTAATAATAAATGTTTTGTTCCTTAACTCTTCCCCTCTTAAATTCGATTGTCCGCAATCGAATACAGAAATGGTAGATCATTAAGCCTAAAATTGTTGTAGGATGGTACCGCTGGTGTTTCTCCAAGCTTGATGGGAATAGAATTATCAACTCTATGGGGCTTTGGTATCTCGTTCACATATATAGTTTTTTGCTTACTTTTTCGGAATATTATCAATGTCACGAGAGGAATTGTTGTTACCAAAATTACTAATGCCAGGGATAGTTCTCTTATTTCTGTTGATTTACTAAACTCAGAAATTCGTTTGGTGTTGTTTATATGTAGTTCATGGAGGCTTTCTAGTGATAAGAATTGTAGCTGCTCGATTTCTGTTGGTGTGAGTTGATTTACAGGTGGTATGACTTTTAGTGGATTCGCATCGATATTCCTGTAAATGTTATCTGCAATACGGATTGTAGTGTTAGTGTAGGATACGATAAAACTTCCAGTTATGTTTTTAGGCTCTTCGTTCACGTTGATAATTCCAGAGAATTCATTAAGCAATAATATTCCTGTGGCGATTTCTTCAACTTCAGGGATGTGGTGACCATTTATTGTATAACATGAAGATGGAAGAGAGTTTAGGATTTTTGGTAGACAAGAGTCTGTAGACAGATCTATTAAGTTATTTTTATTACAAATTTCCAAGTTCGAAAATCTTTTACACTTACTTGTTATTCCATAAATTTGTGTTTCAAACGTTACTATTTCATTAAATTTTAATTTTACAATCAAGTTATTATTTTTTATTGGTTTTATTAAAAGTTTCTTATAGACAATATTTGAAGTCAACGGAATTTCTATTACATAGAGCATCATCGTTGAATTATGTATTACTTTAATATTTGTAAATTCTAGTGCCTCTTCGGGGCTTGTAAATGGTATATTTTCATTTTCAAATTTTTCAATAGCTAATTTAATTTCTAATTCGTTTAAAAGGAATGAATTTATCATACCTAGCTTGGACCATTGAATAGCATATTTTATATTTAATATTTCTTCTTTCAAAAGTCGTAATTTATTTTGATTAATTATAATAAGTTCATCACTTAGGATACTACTCTTTTTTATATTATTAGTAAGAAAATTTGTCATCCTAGTTATATTATTTAATCTTGTTTCAAATAAATCGTTTATAATAAATTGCTCATTATTGTTTGTATTTAATTTATCTAAATTATTTATTATTTTCTCTAGGTCATCATGATCTGGGGAACCAGCTAAATATTTCCATGCTGTACCCAGAATATTTATTGATCTCTTATTCTTTACAATTTTTGTTACGCTTATACTTTCTAATAACTGAAATGTTTTGGTTAATTCTTCTTTAAGGATGGGAAGTAGAGGATTTCGGGATGATTCAAAGGAGTTTATAAAAGTTTGGATGTCTTGTAAGCATTGTTCGTATTTGTTGGTGTCAAATTTGTGTATGAATCGGAAAATTCCGTTTTGGATTTTAGCAATTCCATTGTCTATCGTTGCGATTCTCGATGAGGTATAGTTGTAGAATTGTACGTCAGCCTGCACTGACGCAGCAATCAGAAGTCTGTAAAGAAAATGTTTTATAAAAGGATTTAACTCTTTATGTTGCTTTTGTGAACGACTCTGCCTGATTCTGTCAGTACTGTAGTCGATTTGTCTTCTTTTACTATTTCTTTCTTGTATTTAGGCGTGATTTTGGTTCCTAACCTTTTATCTATTCTAACGTATATAATGTCACCAACTTTATAGCGTTTTATTGGTGTCCTCTTCCTATTATGAGTATCTATATCAAATTCCTGTTTTTTCCTAATCTTCTCAATAGTTTCCTGTCTAGCGTTTTCAAGTTTTTCCGGGTCTGAGCTAACTATTCTGCCAAAGAAAACTTCAACGGGTTTTTTATTTGTCGTCGAGTGTATGGAATGATTGTACTCATTTACAGACTTATCTAGTAGTTCAGAAAACGATCTTTTTATTCCATCGGCTTTCGTACATCTCATTATTTCCGCTAAAGTAGAGTGAAATCTCTCCACTTGGCCATTTACTGAACTTTTATAGGGTGGAGTCTTATAAACACGAATACCTAGTTGGTCTTCCAGCATAAACAGAATTGAGGCAGCATTGAAGGCTTTTTCGTTGTCCATAACCACTTCTTTCGGTATTCCAAACATAATCAGTAGTTTTCTTAGTGGCTCTTTTATGTCTTCGGCAGCTCTCGATCCAATAGTGTTTACCTGCGCATACTTTGAAAATTTGTCGACAGCAGTAAGTATATATTTTCCTTCCGTGTGGTAAATATCGAGATGAACAATGTGGCCAGGATATTGCGGGATTGGAGTTTTCTGTAATTCGGGTTTAATAGGATGGCGGTCATATTTATTTTCTTTGCAAACTATGCAGTGGGAAACCAGATCTTTTATCTTCTTAGTCATTTTTGGGAAGTAATTTTCTTCGAGTATCTGAGCCTTGTTTTCCTTGTGGTTTCTATGCGCACGCTTATGGGTTTCAATGATGATTCGTTCTTGCTCCTGTTCGCTGGTAACATCGTTGACCTGATTTTGTGTAAACCTCACCTTGTAATTAGCGAAATGCAGAGGATATATGTTTTGTATCTTACCCATTATTGGTTCAGAAGTTTTAATACCATTAATGACGGATGGATTGAGATATCTTTTTAGTATGGAGGTTAAATTTTCTTCATTATAATCTGGTTCATTTATTATGTGACGGTGATATGTAGGAAATATTATTTTAAATTGGTAAGATGGAGTTTGATTGGTCATTAGGAATAATTGATTTTTAAAAACATTTATGGGATATTCCATACTCGGAATTAAGTTTTCCCCAGAGCTTTCATCGCTGTGCTGGCTTACCGATAGAGAATTTATTTCAGTCACATAGGGGTTTCTGGAAAGCGCGTCGGCGACGATATTCGCTTTTCCTGGCTTGTATTCCATTACATAATCGTACTCTTCCAGTGCAGCCTTCCACCGTTTCATTTTCCCATTATTGTTTTTATTATTAAGAGCATATGTAAGAGGTTGGTGATCAGTTCGGATGATTACTTTTGATTTTCCGTATAGGTAATTTCTAAAAGAATTTAAAGACCATATTATTGCCAGCATCTCCTTTTCATTGGTCGCGTAGTGTTCTTCCGTCTTACTCAATGTTCTCGAAATGAACGAAATAGGTCGATTAAATTGTGACAATACTGCTCCCAAGGCGAAATTTGACGCATCCGTTGTCAATTCAAAAGGCTTTTCAAAATCTGGGTATGCAAGAATAGTATCCTGCGATACTAATGACCTTTTTAATTTTTCAAATGATTCTAACGCAGCTTTATCAAGAGTGATATATTTTTTTGCCGATTGTCTTTTTGAAATGCGACCTCCTTCCCCTCTTAAAAGAGATGTTAGAGGTTTTGCTAGTTTGGCATAATCTCTTACAAATCGCCTATAGTAACCGGATAGACCTAAAAATGAGCGTAGCTCTTTCAAAGTTTTGGGTATTGGAAATTTAGAGATGGCCTCAATTTTTTTCGGGTTTGTCTTGATACCTTGTGATGAAACTATAAATCCTAAAAATTCTACTTCGTCTTTGAAAAAATCGCATTTGTCAAGCTGTAATTTCATATTCGCGTTCTCTAGTGTCCTAAAAACTTGTTCCAAATGCTTCAAGTGTTCGCATTCCGTTTTGCTGAAGATAATTATATCGTCGATGTAAACGAAGCAAATTTTTCCAATGTGCTCGTGTAAAATATCGTCCAAAGCACGCTGAAAGATAGATGGTGCGTTCTTCAGACCGAAAGGCAGCCTTGTAAATTCGAATTTCCCATTGTTAATTGAGAATGCGGTTTTTTCAATGTCTGATGTTTTCAATGGTATTTGATGAAATCCGCTTTTGAGATCTAAGACCGAAAAAAAATTATTTTGCCCCAAATGAGACAATACTTCATTTATATCTGGTATTGGATAGGTATCGGATATTGTAACTGAGTTCAATTTGCGGTAATCTATCACGAGCCTGTATTGTTTATTCCCTTGTGAGTCAGGTTTTTTTGACACAATCCATATCGGAGAATTGTATGGCGACCTAGAGGGTCGTACAATGCCGTCATCCAACATTTTTTTTACCTGTGACTCCACTTCATCTTTTAACGACAGAGGGTATGGGTAAAATTTCGAGTAAACCGGATTATCCGTCGATGTTCTAATTTCGCCAACAACTTTGGTCGTGTATGTTAATTTTTCATCTGGGTCTGCAAATAGTTTCGGAAACTTTTTTACCAAAGAACTTGTTCCGTTTGCTTGATTTTTGCTCATGTGATCATTTTTTATATTTAGCATGTTAACATCAGGAAGTGATAGCTGTTTAAGTGGAATCTTAAACTTGTTTTGAATAGTCATATAGTTTCCAGCGGTGTTAATCACGGCTGAAAGGTTTTTTAGAGTGCTGTGACCTATAATAGCATCAAATGTTTTTAACGCGGGTAGTAGAAATAATTTTATTGGAATGTCTATATTAAAAAGATTAATAAAGGTATGATTTGTTATGTGGATATCTCCACCTACTGATTTTGCTAAAAAATTTTTTGTATTAGGTATAGATTTTTTTACAATTTCTGGGCGAACGTAGTTTTTTCCGGAGCCAGTGTCGATTAAAAATTTTAAAAGATTTCCACTCCTCGTTTTGCATTCGATATATGGTAACGAAGAGTGGTTTAAATTAAAAAATGGACGTCGCTATGTTCGACATGCTCGTAATCTATTTGTAGTTGTTGCTCTTCATAGTTCTCTATTGGATCTATATCTTGGTAATCAGATTCATAAAAGTTCTGGTTGTAATCGGTTTGGTCGAATTCTTCAATGTTAAAATTTCGCTGATGTTTAATAGGGCGTGAATTTTCCTGTTGTGGCGGTCTTTTCTCGAAGAAATTATTTTGAGCTGGTCGATTCATGTAATTGATGTTTCTGGTACGAACGCTTTGATCTATGTCCATAGGCTCTGGTCTTGGTTGTGGTTTGGGTGGTAAAGGTCGTGGGAATGTTCTGAAATTATTTGGTCCTTGTGTCTGGTAATGAAAACTTGGTGTATTGACATAGGGCCCATTTGGTCTAACTTGTGGTGTAAAAGAGAGTTGAGGGTAAAAAGGTTGTTTATGATTATTTCTGCCATTATAAGTTTGTCCTTTATGTTGCATAGGTACGTTATAGCTGTGATTTCTGGTTTGTTGACTGTAATTTGCATGGTACGAGCGGAAATGTTGATTCTCCAACTTCAAGCATAAATGAAGGGCTTGCGGCAGCTCGGTAGGTTCCCTCATTGCGAGTAATCTTGGAAGATCGCCCTTGAGACCTCTGACGAAAGTATCTAAAGCCTTATCTCTATATGTTCTGGTAAGTAATTCCATAGGTGCCGCTCCTACATCCATGCATGATATTTTGTCTAATATCAAGGATAAATGGGAGTAAACATTATGGTAAAACTCTTGTATCGTGTTATTGCCTTGAACCATGGTCGTCATCTGATATTCGAGAGTTGTCAGATCTCGCTTATCAGCATAGTGGATAGAAAGACATCTGGATATTGCAGCCCAATTCAAAGGGGTATTATATGATTCTAGCGCTATATCCGCTTGACCTGTAATTTTATTTCTAATGGCACTTAGGATGCCGTAATATTTTGGTGATCCCTTGATCGGCTCATAAATTTTTATAATCCTATCTACGCCTTTCTTCCACGAATTAAATTCACCAGGAATTCCCGAGAATTCCCGTATGCAACGTACTACGTCTGGGATTTTATCTAATTCTGACAAGTTTCCTGCGTTTTCTAATCTAACTGTTTGTTCCGACATATCGATAACATCGTTACCGGTTCGTTGACTACTGCGTGTCAAAATGTCTGATACGATTCTTGTCACAAGATTTTCTAATTCTACTGATCCTTGATTGGCAGGAGGATTAGAAGGATTAGGAGGGGGATTAGAAGTATTTAGGATTGAGGGTCTTACGAGGTTGTTTGGATTTGACATGTTTTCTTATTTTTTTCTTTCAACAATCACAAAATTCGAAATTAAATTGAGTACACTTTTATTTTTTAATTATTTAAGCACGAGAGAGGGTAAATATCTTAGGTTTAATTTAATCAAGCACAGAATTTTTTTTTTTTTTTTTTTTTTTTTTTACTGAGTATTAGTCTAATCAGAAAATTTGGGAATATAAAATAAAATATCTTAAATTTACTCTTACATTAAGTATAGCATCGGTGAAGTGGTGCAGCAAAGTCCTTTTTGCTTCCGCTACTACGGCACTGCAGACTTGGTGATTGGTGGTTGGATTTCACACAACTTTTTGGTCACTTTCCACTTAGCTTTACTTAGGGTTTGTTAGGCCTCGTTTTTTCTTACTTTTCACGGCAATTTTAACGAGTTCTTTCCTCTTTTTTATACTGCTTTTGCTTTTACTTAGGTCCCGTTTTCTTTTACTTTTCACGGTAATTTGAACTAGTCCTTTTTAACACTTTGCTCTGTTTTACTTAGGGCACATTTGTTTTTACTTTTCACTGTAATTTGAACGAGTCCTTTTTTTAACACTTTTCTCTGTTTTACTTAGGGCACGTTTTTTTTTTTTTTTTTTACTTTTCACTGTAGTTTGAACGAGTCCTTTTTTAAAACTTTGCTCGGGCGCCAGTTAATTTTATGCTTGTTTAAATTAATAAAAAAAAACAATTTTTTGATTTTAAATATTAATTTATTTTTTATTTAGACACTATGTGTCTTTTTTATATGAGTTCTTGTTTTAAACTAAACTTACAATTATTTCTTAGATTTAATTACAATTATTATTCTTATTGTTTTAAAGGTAAATTGCATAGTTTAACAATTCATTTATTTAGGTCAATAAATAATGTGAAATTGCAATTTATTATTTTCTTTAATTGTTTCGCAATATTACTTATTTTACGTTTTATTTCTTTGTTAACAAAAGTGCTTTAAATGCGGAAGTTAAAATAATGCAATCGCTTCTGTTGATTTAAGCAATTATTAGTTGAACTATATTTAGGTCAACAACATAATGCCATATCAACTGAAGTTAACTCGAAATTGTAAATTTGTAATAATAAATGTTTTGTTCCTTAACTTACATAAGCAAAGAATTTGGAAATCAACTACACTGCGACTTACATACATATGTAGGAATGTCTGTGGGTTTCTTTTCTATATAACCCTTTAACAAGAACAAATCACACATGCGCACAATGGGGCGCAAGTTGATTTGTTTGCGTGGTCAAATGAATTAATAAAATTTTACTTAACACAAAAGAAATATAATAATATAATTTTTGGAACTCACTAATTACATTTCATTATTACAAATTCATAGTTTTTAATAATTTTAAGATACGAATTTTTATGTTTGTCATGATGTGCCCAAAAACGACTACAGGGACTTTTGGTCGTCACATGGCCTCCCTTCTTTCCGGGGCGGCTGTTGGCTTACCAGATTCGCCATGCTCGGTTATTTCCTGCGGCGGATACATTAATTCGGAAGTGTTGGCCGGCGCTACTGGTGATGAATCGTAGTCGCTGGTGTGTGTGTCGCGTTGCTATTATTTCGGCGATGAGTCGATGGACCTCTGCCAGAACGTTGGTGAGCGGGATTTCAATAGGCCCGCTGTGCGAGGTTGCGTCTGGGGGTGCGCGGTCTGGTGAGGACTTTGATGTGCCTCGGGATGTTGCGGATGGCGTGGGCCCCGAAATGGCTGGGGAGAATATGTCGCATTCTTCTTCCACGGCGCTCGATTGCCTGTCGCCTAGCGTGAGGGGTGGCGAGTTAATGTTGCGTAGCGGGCTGTACCACTTTCGTCCTGGGGTGTCAGGCAGTTGCGGAGTGTCGTCGTAGTAGACTTCCAGTGGCGACTATAACCCGTGCTGCCGGCCCGCTTGTTCCGGCGTTATCTGTGGTGTGGGGCGATTGCTCCCAAGTGCCAGGGCTGGGTAGGTTGGCTGAAAACGTTGTCCCGGGAGTAACAGGCGGATTCGCAGACAGCGCTCATAGCATCTGCAGCCCATATACTGATACTGGGCGTCGGTGACGTCCAGCATTCCTAGGCCTTGATGTCGAGGTGGCGTAGGCCGCTTATCGTTATCATCGCCTTCGTCAGATGTTGACTGCGACGGCAGCGATGGTGGACGACGACTGACTGTGACATCACTGTGTCCAAAGAACGAGCGGTGCAGCTCCTAGATCGTCCCAGCCCCAGATGTCGGCACAATTCAGGAACTCCTCAGCGCAGTCATCTAAGTCGATGACCAAGTCGTCCACTAGCAGTGGTGTAGGTGCATTCACCTTGATACATGGTGGAGGCGGTGGCGGTGTTTCTGTCTCCATGGATGGAGGCGGAGGCGGTGGTGTCTCCGGTTCAACAAAAGGCGGAGGCGGCGGTGGCGTCTCGGTTTCCATTCTTGCTGGTGGCGATGGTGGCAGCGTGTAAGTTGGCGGCGGCGGTGGAATCTTTTCTTTCCTTTGGTGTGTTGGCGTTTTATAAGTTTGCTGCGACGTTGGTGGTCTGGTTGTCTGACCTGGTTCGCTGTGGTGTGCCCCTCGGGTCTGGGTGATGATTCGGCGGTTGTAGACCGGACCTTGAGTCGTTGGCCGGCCTGGTCGATGTAGCCCAGGGACATCGTCGTCTGCCAAAAATATGGTCCTCTTCCTCTTGGCCTGCTCCTGCTCTAGGTGGGTTCTGAAACGCCGGCGAGAGTCTTCAAATTTTTTATTTTTAGGGTTCATCTTCCTAGTGACGCTTGACTACGGAAGAGACAGATAGAAAGGAAAATATTAGTCTTGCGGCGCGATGAATGGTGTAGTGCCATCACTGACCTAGTAAGTAAAGCCATATAAGCGAGCAATCTCAACGATTTCTCTTTTCAGGTGTCCCCAAGTAACGCTTACCCCGTTGGCCTGGAATTCAAAAGAATCATTCACCAATGTATTCACATTACCAACCCCATTGCCCTGCTGCCTCAATTTAGTGTGAATTGTCCATAATATAGAAGTCAAGTCTGCCACACCATCAATCCTATCCTGGTCCTCTGACCCGTATTTAAATTTTCTCATCAAAAGCTCATGCCAGTGCAACAACAAATTTATGGCTTTCTTTTTCATTGTTGTGTCTGGTTCAGCCCTATTTCTCTTTGGGTCGGGCAATTCTGTACCTGATACGTCCACAAGCTTTCTTTCTGTTGCCTGAACAATCACTGCTGATTGGGAAGTACCAGGTGTCACATCCAGCGCACTGGCCATAGAGTGATCATCTTCTGTTTCCATCCCCGTTGAAGCCCCACTCTCTAGCGACGTTTTCGACATATTTCTTTTTGTTTATATTTCACCGAATCTATTATTAGTCTTGGGTATGCTGTTGCTTGCTAAAACAGAAAGTAGTGCCATCACTGACCTCAGACCTTAAATATCATCACTGTATTTAATAAGCTAATAGGCAACCATGTATAGATATAACGAGTAAGGAAATTAACGAACTAATAAGAAAAATAAGAATAAAAGAGAACTCAGTCGTGACTGAGAGTAATAAAAGACAAGACGTGTTTTAATGAAACTACAATGGTTTGAGTTCGCTCAGGTGCGCTGTGCGAGTTTTGTTAGTAGCCAAATCTATAACTTCTGCGATAAGGGGGGACACGAATCCCTTGATGACATAAGGTCCCCAAACCTTGGTGCCAATTTAGCAGCAAATTTGTCCACTGCTTTTGACAGTGGATGTTGTGGAACGAGAACTTTGGCTGCGACTTTAGGGTGCCAGCGTCGGCGTCGCAAATTATAATGGTGCTTTTGCTTCGAGGATGCCTTGCTCAGATTCGAGCGGACTAGGGTGAATATTTCTCGAAGCTCTTTGGCACGTTCGGTTGGTGGTACCAGTCGTGCTCCCGTTCCGATCGTAACCTGGTCATAAATGGTGCCGGGAAGTCGGGGCTCCCCTCCTTGGGTAAGGTAGGCCGGAGAATACCCAGTTGAATCGGATATGGCGGTATTTAAGGCCAACATAATTTCCGGCAGGAGTTCATCCCAGCGGTTATGGTTTGACCCCGCAAACTGAGCTATCATCTGTTTTATGGTGCGGTTGGCGCGTTCGGTTGGGTTTTCCTGTGGCGTGTATGGCGCGGTGAATTGTTGTTTCACCCCAAGATCTGCCAAGTATTTCTGCAGTACGGATGAGGAGAACTGGCGACCGTTGTCGGTGAGGAGTACTTTAGGAGCTCCATAGCGGGCTAATATGCGCTCTCTGAAAGCCTTCTTCTCCCCGTCTCCAGTGGCACTACGTGCTGGGATCAACTCGCACCATTTAGAAAAATTATCGAAGAACACTAAGAGCACGGTGTTCCCCTGTCGTGTACGCGGTAGTGGGCCCACATAGTCGGCACATACGGTGGCCCATGGTTCTTCTGGGACTCTGGTTAGCATGTGTCCGGCTGGTTGTTGTTGAACGATTTTGTAGCGTTGGCAGACGTCACAGCTGCGTACGTAGCGTGCGATATCTCTTACCATTTTTGGCCAGTAATATCGGCTGGTGATGCGGTGTATGGTTTTACGAATACCTAGGTGGCCACCAGCGGGTTGATCATGAGCTTCGGCGATGACCTGGTGTCGTAGTGTTGACCCTACACATAGCTTCCACGGAGTGCTGTCTTCGTCGTTGGTTTCCCTCGAAAAGTGGCGGTAAAGTTGGTTGTTGACTATTGCGTACTCAGGAAATTTCTCGGGGTCTTCTGCTACACCCTTCCTTAGGTTTTCCAGCCACGCACACGTAACTGCTGATGTTACCTGGGCTAAGTTGGCTGCTACGACAGGTTGTCGCGACAAGGCGTCTGGTATCGATCTGGCGTTTAGCTGGCGGAAATCCATGCAGGTGCGCCACGTGCCGTTCTTCTTCTTTGCCAATGTAATTGGAAGACTATACGGGCTATGTGACGGTTCGATGCACCCTTGCTGGATAGGTTTGTTGACTTCTTGGTCAATTATTGCTTGCCTGGCCGGATTGCGGTGAGCGTACCTGATTTTTATAGGTCGATCGTCTTTCAGGGTTGTCTTATGGCTGGCTACGTTCGCCAGCCCCTTAATGCGTTGAAACTTGGCCCGTTCTTTTTTACAAACCGGGCGGTGTGTTCTTCTTGGCTACCAGGGTTTTCATACGTACCGGGGAGCTCGGCTGCTAATGGGTTTGGGCTGTCGATTACCCGGGCAAACTGCTCTTTGGCACAGGCAGTTACGGCTGATATATTGTTGCTGTGTACTGTCAGGCCAGCACACCTTAGGCTGTTGTTGAATGTGCGGAGGAAGTCGAGGCCCAATACTATCTCTTCTGTAACCTTCTCCATGACCAGGAATTCGCAGTTGGCCGTGGTCTTGCCCAGGGTTACCTTGATCACAAGTGCCCGCTGGATGACTGTCTTAGAACCGTCTGCCAATATTACGTCTACCTCTGTATGAGTGTAGGCTGGCCGCGGAACCCGTTGACGTACAAGATGCGGCTGAATGAAACTGCGGGTGGCTCCAGTATCTACTGTTGCTCTTACCAATTTATTCGCGATGATTATGGTGGCCTTTATTTTGCTTTCCTCCCACTCCAGACTAGTTTGGTTTTCTCGAGTCTTCTCCTGACTCTTTCTGTGATGCTTGCGAGGGGCACGCTTTCGTGAGGCAGGTTTGTCTGCCATCAACCGATGGTGCTCTCCTCTACCAGGATTTGATGTGGTAGGGATACCCTCTAGTTCGTCCGCAATATCGATCAGCTCATCTAAGGTGGAAAAGTCTCGGCGGAAAAGTCTTCAAGTTTTTTAAGGTACCTTGCTGGTAAGAAAAACTTGTAGAAGTCAGCTTTGAACGCGTGCCAGTGGGTCCAGTTTTTATTATTGTTTCTGTACCACACTAGAGCCTTGTCTCTGAAGCACTCCGCTAGTACTTTCAGAACCTGATTTATATCTACCTGGTACATACCTGACAGCTCCTCGATCCGCTCGACAAATCCAACTGGATCTTTTCCGCCGTCATATTTTAAGCCCCATTTGCGTACTAACTCTACCACCATTACACGATTATTCATGTCGTGTTCGGGTGGGACCGGTATGCTTCCGCTAGACTTGGAGGGAGATGCTGTGGTGGGGGATGTAGGCACTGGAACACTGAGATTCGAGGACGTACCTGCTGCCTCGTGTTGCTGTTGTAGTTGCCATAATCGCGCCATCGTGGCTTCATCTTGTTCGGTACTTATAAATTTGCTGAGCCGCTTCCTGAGCTCCTATACACTACCACTCGCTGGTTGACTTAACTCGCTTAGGCAGTTAATTAACTCCTCTCGTTTGAGGGTGTATACCCAGGATGTCTTCACCATGGTGGCTGCTCACGTTTATGGAAGTCTTCTGTGGGGGTTTCTTCTTTAAAACCTTTTTGATTTTTTTGTTCTTTTATCACTTTTCACTTTCACTTCAGCCGTTTATGTAGTTTTTCAGGAACACTGCATCTGTTGCTTTTTTTTGCTGGATGCGTTTTCTGATGAAGGGAAATGAAGAAAAATGTACTTAATTGGACTTCAAGTCCCTGCTCGGCCGCCACTGTAACGACACGTTCTCGCTGGATGCTGGGGTAGAGCTCATCGGCGTCCAGGGTCGTTGATTGTATATGCAAGGATACAATGAAACAACGAGTGTTGTTAGCAGAATTTGTTTTATTACAAGAAGTAGGTTTTTTATTACAAGAATAAAAGAACAAAATGTTGTTCAGTTCTTGGGAGGCGGAGGATTTTCTTGTTTGCGAGTGGGTACCAAATAGCTGGAGAAGATTCCTACTGTTCATTCACCGATACGGAGACACTCCTATTAGGTGCAACAAACTAAGTATGAATGTTCTCCTACCCTAATTAAACCGGACCGTATTTACTTGAGTCACTAGCTATGGGTGAGTAACGAACACACTCCCAGTAAGGAGACACTCCGGTTAGAAAGAGGTTCGCCAATTACCCACTCCTAGGCTCAACAACAAAAAGTACTACTGAAAACCACCAAATAGCCAAATTCATTCACCGATACGGAGACACTCCTATTGGGTGCAACAAATCTAGCTAAGTTTTCTTACCAAAATGTTAAATTATACTATTCTACAATTTAATGTTACTCAAATAACGACTTACCTCCAAGTAGGATTCCCAAGAACTGATCTTGATTTCACTCTGCTTTGCCCTTTTATACCTTCGCAAAGCAGAATGTTCCTTATATAGAAGCTGGCGTTATATACAATTCATTGGAAAATAATTTCATTATTATACTAAATTGTTACACTACAATGCTAGTGTACAGTTACCTACGTATAGACATGTGTATAGAGACACACTCAACGTATGTACTCGCAGCTTTGGTTCATTTTGATTTTATTTAGTTGCGTACAGGCAATGCATGTATGTCGATATGTACATGTTTATGCACAATCAGACGACAAAACAAGTTTCCTGCTTTGCCTTACGACCGTTACACACATTGTGTGCCAGTATAAATGCTTGTACATAAGCAAAGAATTTGGAAATCAACTACACTGCGACTTACATACATATGTAGGAATGTCTGTGGGTTTCTTTTCTATATAACCCTTTAACAAGAACAAATCACACATGCGCACAATGGGGCGCAAGTTGATTTGTTTGCGTGGTCAAATGAATTAATAAAATTTTACTTAACACAAAAGAAATATAATAATATAATTTTTGGAACTCACTAATTACATTTCATTATTACAAATTCATAGTTTTTAATAATTTTAAGATAAGAATTTTTATGTTTGTCATGATGTGCCCAAAAACGACTACAGGGACTTTTGGTCGTCACAGTAGTATTCCCACTAGTTTTATAAATTTTGCCACATAAATGGCATTTAGCACACTTTTTGTTCTTCGTAGCTTCAAAATAAGTCCACACATCTGAATTCATCCTAAGTACCTTGCTTGGAACAACCTCTTCATCGTCTTTATTTTGCTGAACATTCTCGTTGCCACTTTCTATTGAACCTGGACAGACACAAACAAATATGTATTGTAATAGTACTTACTCTTTGATTTTTGTACGAACTTTTCCATATTTATTTTATTCTTTTTTTAAAAAACTTTAATGCACTTAGAAATTGTAGCGTCATGTGCATAAAGAATACGAAGACAATAAAATACAAAAGTTTACCGGCGTCGAAAAGAATACGTTGAATGAGTATGCCTTTAAAATTATCCGATAGTATCGCTGTCGATAGTCGCACCATCGATAGTCAGCCAAAAATAAAACTATCGATACTATCGATTGTTTTGCAGCTCTATTTTAGGATACATTATTTTGAGTGAAGAAATTCCACTTAACATGTAAGCAGCTGCGTCTGTTACAATAAGTAGTACTTTATCATATTGTATGCCTTCAAAAAGTAAAATATATTTAAAATGAAGCTTTGCTATTTTCTTACCATCTGGCCACAAGATTTGTAGTGAATCATTACAAAAAGCAGCTATTGAAGCGCCATTTACATTTTCAAGAATACCCACGTTTAGCAAATATGATTTTTTTCTCAACAGATTCATCCAAGATACCAAAAATAAAGTTGGCTACATAAATTTGTTCGCTATCTGTCGTTTCATCAACAGAAATCCATACGTGTTTACCTTCTGCTATTTCACGCATTTTATCCAACGACTCTCTCTACATTTGAGGAACATACTTATTTTGAAGTAAGCTTTCACTTGGGACTGATAGGTTGGCATATTTACGGAATATGTTTTTAAAACTAGGATGGCTAACTTTTTTTACTGGTATATTAGTTTCTAAAAAAAATTTGCAAAGGTCTTCGTTAAAGGTGCTAGCACTGTTTGTTTGAAACATTTGGTATGAAACAGTGCTTTGGTTGAAAACTTAGTGTTTATTTTAAATATCTTCTTAAGAATATTACAGCATCTAAGGTTTCATCTGCCATTCCGGAACGAATTTTGTTTCCTACATATGCTGCTGCCGAAAAACTTCTTTCACATTCTACACTTGTTGGCAAAACCGTTTGCAAATACTTGTAACTAATCTGAAGTATTTTCCTCTTGTTCCTTCAGAAACAAAAAGATCTATTTCTTTTGCAAGTTGCAAATCCACATTGTGATTTGGATTCGCTGTTATTTTTTGAGGGCTTTTACATTTATTAATGACATCTTTTAGTTTTTGCGCTATTGAAACATTTTCGTCTTGTCCCAGCTCCTCTTCTAAGATAAAATCAATTTCGTTTGATGAGGATGCATTATTCGAATTGATGTTTACTGCTAAGCGTGATATCAAAAGCTTTATTTCATGTTTTATGACAACTATGTCTATATTGTCATCGAATTCTGATTTTATATTAGGGTTTTTCAGGAAGTTCAAAACAATTGAATAAACCGTTCTCCTTTCTTCAATTCTCTTACGAAGCGATCTATATAGTTCCATGCTCAAATGACAATTTGATTTTGATATTTCCTTTAACATAAATGACAAAGCTGCATCAGCTTTGCACAAGTCCATGTCACTGCTGCATAGTGCTTCAAGAGTAATTTTGATTGGGCGTAGTACGTAACAATTTTCTCAATTAGAATAAAGTCTTCATCGGAAAATGTCTGAGATTTCAAATCAATTAAAGTTTTTTTCAAAGGAATTTCTAATTCTGCAAACCGCTGGCACATATCGAACAAAGTGTTCCATCTTGTTTTTCAATCTAATAACAACTTTAACTCTTTTCCTTTTTCTTCTTTGACATATTTTTGTAGAATATCGTTCTTCGTTGGAGACATTTTAAACATCTTTACTATTTTTCGCACTTTTTCAATTACCGGTTTTACTTTAAATTTTTCAGTAATATCAATTTGGTTTTTACTTAAACCTACCTCCAAAAATTCAAAAGAGCCAAAATCAACATCATCATCATCATCTGAAGACGAATAATTTTGTATAGAAATATTTTCATTGTTTTTATAAATCACATCCACCAGTGCCAGATGCAGTCCGTGGGCAAAACATAATTGTTGCTTTGGAGCAATAAGCTTCCCAATCTTTCTCATAGTGGATGCGCCGTCTGTGTCTGACGATAGTGAGAGTTCAAATTCTTGGAGTTTATTTGGTATACTGTCAATACAATTTTCTGCAGTACCGGACTTCTTAAGCCTTACCAAACCAAGGTTAAATTTCCGGCCGTTTGTGTTAACGATAATATTAATATAGCGCTTGTTTGATGTTGACGTCCACTCATCAAAAGTAATGCTGAACCTATATCCATCTGACTTTATTTTTTTTTTACTTCTATCTTCATATTTTCTGTGCATTTGTTGTGAAATACCATGAATTTACTTTTTTGGTCTCTTTTGATTTTGGAATATCAAATCCACGAGCTTGCAGGGACTTGCGCAGTTCTTTGGACGTTATAAATAAGGAAAAGGGTATCCCATCAAGAGCAATCAAACGACTTATAACAGCAGGAAAACTTTCTTCATGTACTTTTTAAAATTTTTCTTTGTGGCGATCATATTTTTGAAGTTTAATCATATGCACCTGCATGTATGTGAATAAATATATAAAATATGGTGAAAACATTAATTTCAAAAAAGTTATACATATTTAACTTACATTTAGATGACCTAAGAGGCCTTTTGTTGAACCGCCATTAGTGGCACAATTTGCACTTGGCATACGGTGCACATTTTGATTCGACTAAAAAATGGCTCCAAACCGAACATTTGTCTTTGTTTTTTGTTTTGTGTTCCTCAAAGTACATTTTTATCTAAGTATAGTATTAATATTTAATTAATTTTTTCTCTTTGACTTTTTTCCAGTTAATGTGCGTTAAAGTAGTAAAGTTGTTTTTTTAACCTGTTTTAACAGGGCGCTTCAAATAATAGTAAGCTTACACCATGACACTGAAAATTCTATTATGTATGAAAAAAAATGGGATTCAGAAAATACTGGGATTTAAAAGTAAAAATCCCGTGCTTCGGGATTTAAGAAATCCCGGGGTTTTCGGGAACGGGATTCCCCGTTTGGCATCTCTAGCTAGAACATTATAATTTACGCCTTGCTTTGGTCGAGCGATATTAAGGTGGATACGCGTCTTTCATTGAAGTTCTGACGTATGCATTCTGTTAAGTTAAGAAGAAGGGATGATGTGCTACCACCAGATCGAAAACCAAATTGACTTTTACTGAGTAAGGAATGATTAGTTAAATAATCCATTATCTGACCCTTTAAAACTACTTCAAAAATTTTAGATAAACAAGGTAGGATAGTAATGGGCCTTAAGTTATCTAGACCACTACCAGACCCTTTTTGCGGATAGGAACCACTCTAGCAATCTTCCATAAGCTTGGGTAATTAGATGTCATTAACGCTGTATTAAAAATGTGTACAAGATGTCAATTACTGAGAGGGAAAATAATTTTTATTAATTTAAAAGAGATATCATAACCCATCTCGTTCGATTTTATCCTTTTTAAACCTAGGAGGACATCATTCTCATTAATAGATCTAAACTTAAAGCCATTACAAGGAAAATTCTGAAAATCCATGCATATATCACCAGAGTCAGATTGATTAGAAACTGATTGAGTAAATCTGGATCATGAGGGTAACTATTGTTGGAAAAGTTTTGTCTCTGTTTGTTAATAATTTTCCAAATGTCTCTGTTGCTACAGTTGTTGAACTTGGCGTGCCAGAACTTTGCCTTACACCTTCTCCAAATACTTGTGACTTTATTGCTATGCATGCAATAGATTTTCCAATTTACATAATTCATGTTTTCCCTATAAGCTTTAAAAGAAAGATCCCTCAAATTAATTTCAACCTTTACTTCCTTAATGTCAAGAAAACTTTTACTGGCATATGCACTGAAACGCTTACATGGGACTATCTCATATACTTCAGTAAGTAATTTGTAGAGTGATTCCAGCTTATAATCAACATTATTACTGGAATAAATTTGGTTCAACCACTGACTTGTGAAAATATTATTAACAATACTCCAGTTGATGTTTTTATAATCATTGTATTTCACAAAATTGGAGCGAACTTTCAGAGGTAGGTTAGCGCAAACAAAAATAAAGCCATGATGCGAGAGCGAAGGCACAATTAACTGGCCAGAACAATCCATGGATACTGAGGCACTAAAAAAACAATAATCTAATAACGATGACGAACCGTGATGCGAATCGAAGTGAGTGGGTCGACAGTTATGGATATTATAACTCATGTTATTTTCGTGACAAAGCTCACGTATTAATAAAGAGTTAGCTTCATGAAACAGATTGTTGTTGAAGTCACCTAATATAAAAGTATGTTCATATCGACAGCAGAGGTCACCTAGAATTTCACCTAGAAGTCCACCTAGGTTACCATGTGGAGCATAGACAACACCAACAGTACCTTGGATTTAGAGCTATATGTTTCAATAAAAAGACATTGAAAACTAATAGGATCAGACTTTTTTGATATAACTTTGGCAGAAATACTGTCATGAATGTAAAAGGCAACTCCATCACTTCTCATACCATTGCGATCGTTTCTAATTATAGAATAGTTAAAGATACTCACAGAACCGTCCGAAATATAAGATTTTAACCATGTCTCTGAAACTGCTATTACATCAGACAATGAATTGGTTATAATGTTCCTGAATTCATCAAACTTGGAATTAATCGTTGAAGGTTTCATGCTTTGAATGTTAATGTGAACCAGTTTTAATCCTGAATTATTAATGAAGTTTCTTCTAAGAACACTATTGTCGCTCACTACCGAACCAAGATTATCCAAAAAGGGGAGGTTTGCGTTCATAATCAAATATAAAGGAAAGTAACCAGATATGAAAATATTACTGTATATACAAATTAAAAAATATATACAAGTATATATAAGATAAGCAAATCATATCTATGAAAATACAATACATTAGCATGGCTATGAAAATTCGCAAAGTGTTACAGGGAAATATTATAATTATATAAAAATAATATAGCTAATAATAAAATCATATACTGAGGTAACTAATTTAGAATACAAACAGTAGAAAGTTTATGTGTGCAAATCTGTTTATAAAGGCACTGTTAATGTTGAAACACGTGCAGAAGTAATCTAAGTTATAAGTTTTGCTGATAGTATCTTTCGAAGTAATTTGGACCTTAGGTATACCCGAATTTATAAATCGGCGTAATGTAGTTCATTATCGTTTTCAATGTCGTCATTTATGTTTCTTATCCCATATTGAATACATATATTGTGCAGTGCCGCGAAAGCTGGTGTATAATGCAGCTGACGTGCGCCAAGCAGACACCGAAATCGGCTTTTTAGCACACCAATCGTTCTTTCAATGATGTTTCTTGCTTAAGCATGTTTTGTGTTGTAAACAGCCTCTGCACTTCCTGCAGCAGCTGAGCGGTAAGGCGTCGTCAAATATGGCTGGAGAGGATAGCCTGCATCACATGGCGAAAGAAATTAAATGCATAATGAAGGAAGAGAAATATAATTAACATTTACAATTTACCTAGCAGACAGTAATTACGATCAACAGCATTGTAGCGTTCTTCTAACTTTGATTTTGCTTGACTAACGCTCCAAATTAGTGAGTCATGGGAAGAACATGCGTATCTAGCATCCAAAAACCGTATTCGCATTTTGTGGTCACAAATCTAAGTTGATGAGAAATATTTGTGAATATAAAATAAAGCGAAAATACAATACATACTTACAATCATGGCATTTAAGCTAAAATATCCTTTGCGATTAAAATAAAGATGCTGGTCTTCCTTATCTGGACCCACAATTTTTATGTAAGTTCCGTCCACGCACCCAATTACGCCAAGTTAAGTTGTTTCTTTCAAAACAACTTATCTTGGCTTCGGATTTTTCCGCATCTGTCATTTGAAACTTGAGCCATTGTGGGAAAACTTTCTTTTCCAAAACGTCTAGAGTTTCGGACAGAATCTTGGACACGACAGGCTGCGAAAGTCCTAAATTGAAATCGTTTCCCACACCTAGCTGCTACGATCCTTGGGATACAAATCTCAATGTTGTACGCCAATTCGATGGTGTTGGAAACAATTGTTGATCTTACCTCGCTTTTTAAATGAGGAGAAATAGTCTCCAGAACATGTTTAAAGGCTTCTTTGTTCAGCCGGAAATAACTTTCAAACCTTTAAAGATATCACGAAATGTGTAACTTGCAACTATAAAACTTTGAATTTCCCACTTATCGTCTGGCAATTCAAAGACATTGGACTTATTCCTCAGTAGTCTTCTTTGCATGGTTAACTTTTTCTTTTTTTCATTATCAGAATCTGAACTTGGCACAGGAAGGAAAAACATTTTATAACTTTATATATTATATAAAATTTCCCACAAAAATTGTAAACAAAATAAAACAGCTGTTCCAAGAATTAGATATGTGTATCTAAATTATCGATAAACAGGCAGCATCACATTTCAACCCTTATAGAATATCAAATTAGTGTTGACGCGGTGTTTATGTTGAGTAAAAGTGATGTTGATTGTTTGAAGTAATCTCCCTTATTCTGTAACAATTTGTCAACGTCACGTTAAGACAATATCAAAACTAAGACATCTGCATACTCGTTTTCCTCCGTATTTAGCTTCTTTTAACAGCCTCCTGTTATTTTATAGTCCTTAGAGAATAGTCAGAGGCTGCCAGGAGTAATCAATTGGTGCCCACAACCACAATGCAAATTCCTTATTTTTGATATTGCCTTGACGCGACGTTGACAAATAATTACAGAATAAGGGGGAATATTGACGACGATGTTGACGCCGTCAAACAGAATATGGGCGAATGTTACATATATTGTCAATGATTATGAATTCTTTGGCTATTACAAATTATAGATATGTAGATATAAATATACTACAAACGTTATATTTTATTTTATTTATTTATTCAGAATTCATTTTACAATCGAGCCCATTCATTTGGCCTTATATGATTGTTCAGTCTTACAATCGTATTTGTATAAATATTTATATATATAGTATAGTATAGGTGTATAGTACAGATAAAAGTAAAGATGATATACTATGGATAGATGAAAAGTTGTAGGGTAAAAACAGTAAAGAAAGAGAGTATTGATGCACGGAGGAGTATAGTAGTGTTCCGTTACCCAGAAATAACCATTTTAATCACGTCGTAAATCGGTTTATGACAAGTCTCTTAAACCTGACCAGGGAGTGGGAGAAAACCTTCAGACGAATTGGAAATGTGTTCCAAATCCTTGCAGTTCGAACCAAGAATGATTTTTCATACGAAGCACATGTTATCCTTGGAATTGTTATTTGGGAATTTCTAGAGCTGTGCGAAAAAATGAACAATTTACGTAGATAGAGCGGTATGGCATATTTAATTGTTTTGTAGAAAAGCAGTAGTGACCTCATTCTCATATAATCTAAAAAACTGCAACCAAAAAATTTATTTTCGCAAGAAGAAATGTGATCGGAAATATGTAGCTTATACACATATCTTATAACGCGGCGTGCAACCCTTCTCAGTTTCAAATATATATAATATAGCGTACGGACTACAATTATTGTCACCCATAAGGAATTTTTGAGTTTGAACATGTACCATTTACTTTGGTTTGTAGAGAAATTTTTTGGCGGATTTTTTTTTTTATTTTTGGATATGTTTTCTACAAGATCGTTTTTGAAAAATTTATATGATTTATGTGTAATTTTTTAAAATAAAAATAAAATAAGCCTTTTAAAAACTACAATTATTGTCACTGCACTACAACTATTGTTACATTTATGTATATAATTATTGGCACTCGACTACAATTATTGACACTTGAAAAACTATAATTATTGGCATGAGACCATAATTATTGGCATACCAAAAAATTAATAATTGGCACCATGGGAGTTAAAAAATGTTAACAATACTTAAGCCATATTCTATTTTCGAAGGGAAATAAAGAACGAAAATTTAATTTGAAATCAATTTTATTTTATTATTTACACTTTAATACACTATGGATGTATTTTTGGTTTAACAAAAACTTAACATTTCAGTTGACAAAAAAAATGGAATATTAAAATTTCATGTTAGCTATAGCTAAAAAGGAATAAAAAAGAAGTAAAACAGACTTTAGATAAGCTAGCTATCTAGCTATACAAGTTATTTACGCAAATTTCCCTGGCATGTTTTGCAAATAAACTTTGGTAAATATATATAATTTTTTTTTTAATGCATTTAATGTGATACTCCCTCAAGCAGTTAGTACACCTTATGCCACAATTTTTTGATTTAATGTCGGTTGATATGGTAAAGGTGCACGAAAAACACATTTGTCCAGCACATAAAACATTTTCTCCAATTTCTTCCTCGGTTTCATCTGTGAAGAGATTTCTGATGTGACTTCCATACTTAGCAGAGCTGAATGTTTCTGTATTATCCTCATTATCAATATTATTAAATATATTACTTTCTAGTAATCTTCTTTTTGGTGAAAACTTTTGAAGCATTCCTGACGTTACTGTGTGTGATTTTGCTTTTTCTTGTAAAATTTTTGGATTTTTGCTGTCATTACTATTACATTTTGGTTTATTTAGAGTTTTGGGTATTTTTACTTTGTTCTTTAGTAATTTTTTCTCTAATCTTGCAGCTTTTTTTTCTTCCTTTGCAGCTTCAATTTTCTTTCTTTCTTCCTTACGTTTAGTCTCTTCTGCTATCCAAATAGAATTGGTGATAACAAAACTCTTTTTAGTTTTCTGAACCTTCATTCCTTTTCTAATTGGTGTTTCCGGCCTATCTAATATGTCATTCATACTCGTCGAAGATTGCTTTACAGAAATGGGAAAAGAAAAGTTCTCGGACGTAGTAATTATTTCATGGGCAGGCAATTCCAGCGGTATTATTGCTTCGATATTTTCACCTTCTAAAAACACAAAGTCATTGATAGCAGCAATATCAATGTTAGATATATTATTACATAGGTTTGGAGAATCGGTTTGCGAGGCAGTATCATTCATTGTTGTTTTCTCTTTAGGTTCGAAGTTGTTGGTCTTAAAGTAGCAATATAGCTTATGTAAGGCTTTGAAATCCTCCGTTCTCTCTGGTGAATATTGTTCTTCAGATATTTGATCGAACAGTTTAACCTTTTCTTCTCCCAGAATAGTACAAACTTTTCTAAAGACATTCCTATCTGATGTGTCATGACTTTTAGACAATGGTTGTCTTGATCTACCTAAACATTTCGATAAGTTTATGGCTGTTTTATTCCAAGGATATAAACCACATACTCTAAATCCGTTTTTCATGCTTTCAGAGCTTAGACTATTGTCTACCACTTTTTTCAGCAGAGGACCAAATAATTCTCTTGTTAAAGAGTTATGAAGATTATTACGACGCCATTCTAAAACTGCTTTATTCCAGGCATTTTTTAGTGGTTTGAAGGCCGCAACATCAGCTGGCTGCAGAATCCTTGTGGAATTTGGATAGAGTGCTATCAGAATTATACCCAACTCGACACAAAGTTTGCTAACTTCAAGTGTTAGATGAGTCCTATGCCCATCTACAAAATATATAACTGGGAATTGAATGTTGTTCTTCACAAGATCTGGATAAAAAACTTTTGAAATATATTCGTAGAAGGTTTGCTTTGTCATCCAACCATTGTCACTTATGCCATAGCCCCAATTTTCTGGAATAGTCACTCGAATTTCTTCCCTCATTCTTTTGTAAGGATAAATGATCATAGGTGGTGTAATGATTCCTGCCGCAGAAAACGAAAACATTACCGTTAGGTTAGATTTTGCTACACCCTTATCAACTTCGTAAATATTTTTCGATCCCTTTGCTGCTAGTACGCTTTTGGTTTTGGGACACAGCATGAAGTTAGTTTCGTCTCCATTATATATCCTGGTAGGGTCGGATAGTATATTGAAGTAGTTGTTTTCAACTAAGTAGTTTTCTATTTTTCAAACCAGCCGAAAATATCAGAAGCACCTACATTAGCACTGGCAGTTGAAACGGCATCGGTAGCTCTAAATGTTAAAGTTGGGTGCCGCTTAAGGAATGAGTTAAACCATCCTTTGCCTGGTTAATTGTCTTCACCAAAAGGGTGTTCCCGAGCATGAACTTCAAGAAAGTCTTTAACGGCATACAGCCTTTCTTTTTGGAAAACCTTTTCGCTGTGAAACTTTCACCCAGTCCACAATGGTTTCTTCCTCTGAGTGCGTTAAAATGGTTTGTGGTCCGGGTCGAATTTGAAGAAATTTTGAGCCAAGACGGAATTGCAACGTTGACCGTGGTATACCATATGTTTTCGAAGCACCTTTTTTCGAAATTGTCCCTTGTTTAATTTCCGACAGTGCTTTTTGCAGAAGGCTCTCATCATATGTGTTGCTTTTCTTAGGCATTTTTCAAAATATTCTGAAAATATATTAAATTCTATAATTGGCACTCAAAAAAGGTACAATGGTTGGCAGGGCCAATTATTGTAGTAATTACAAATTCAATTATTGGCACCCCCTGCCAATAATAGAATTTAAAGTTATTTGGAACCAATTGTTGGCACTCACGTTTTACAACAATTTATCGTAAAAAATTCATATTTTAAGGTGAAATTATTTAGGTTTGACGTATATTTAGTAAAGTAATCATAAGACTTCATTGAAAAATCAATAAATACAAAAATAATGGTACTTACCAAACTTCACCTCACTATTGAAATCAATACTTAAAACTTCAAACCAACGTTCTTCAAAAACACCTTTCTCACACGAACGATTACAATATAAACAATAATGAATAAGAAACAAGAAAACAAAACAAAGAATGAAAAAAACTAACTTAGCTACAACGGGACTTTAACGGACGCTTTGCTGCTATGCAAGCAGAGGGTGCCAATAGTTGGGTCAATATTTCTTGGTGCCAATAATTGTAGTCCGTACGCGACATGTTATAGTATATATAAATATACTATAAACATATTTATTGTATTTCACGATAAGGATACACTTGTAAACAGTTTGTATCTTTCTTTAGAATTTATAAATTACTAATATTATAACAAAAGAAATTTTTAATTTACAGTCAGTGCATTATTTCTTTTTAACAGGGTTTCAATTCTACCTGCGATTATTTTAAATTTAAATTTATGGTTTAAGTTATAACAGATAGCAACATTTAGTTTGTAATTTAATATATAATCAGAACATGTGTTTTAAAATGAAAAACAAAAACTGGCAGGATTTTACTTCAACCTGCTTCTGTGGTGAGTAGTAAAATATATTTTGAAATTAAAACGTCCTTTGCATATTGGAACCACTTTTTGGTGACAGCAATAAAGTCGTAGATCCTCGCGCTGGGAAATTTGTCCATTGTACATTCTATATTAAAAAATGAATGAGATGTAATGATTAGAAATTCCACGTCAAATTTAAAATTGTTTACCTTTTATTATATTCATTACCGTGAATGCATGTACAGGTGAATTTGCATGTTGACCAAACCAAGAAAAGCCACATGCTGCTTGGTCTAGAAGTACCGTTTTAAGACAATTCCGCACGTATTTTTCTAAGGATATGTCAGTTATTCCATTCAATATCCCTTTCTAAATAATAAAAGGAAAGATAATTTGTTATTTTGACTTAAAAAATATAGATTCCGACGTTTTCATACCAAAGCATTTTCACCGTCTTCTGTCTTGGTTTGTTCCTCCAATTCTAGAAAAAACTCTGCGGTAGATCGTGGATTGTGAAGGGAAAACTTGGATTTAGTTTTTGCACTGCTGCTGGTGCAAATAGTCTTAAGCTCTTCAATTTCAATTTTCTCCTGCCGTAAATACTTGAGCTCTTGCAGCGTAGCTTTTAAAAGTTTGTTGTTTTGCATGAGGATTTCATTTATGCCAACTGTTGCTTGTGTTTGTAGTTGAAAGGAGTCACTATTATATTACAGTATCTGAATACTGTTGTCCTGTGTCCTGCTGTTCTATTGTGAAATTGGAACTTGTGTTCTGCTGTCCTGTTTCCACAGATGTACTAATCCTAGCATTCGCATCCAAAGCTTTTAAGAGATGTTTGCCTGTACTGATTTTGTAGTAAAATTTTTTTCTCCTATTGTTTTTTGTGTGCTTGAAATCGGCTTAATGTTTTCATTTCCAATTATTCTGGAATTAAAATGAAATTTGCTTTACAGCGCTTTTAGGAAAGTTTCACCAATTTCAATTTGATTTGCCATGTTTTTCAAATGATTTTGAACATTTTTCATTTACTAATTAAAGTTCTTCAGATGATTTAAAGGGAAAAAATTAATTCAAATCAAATTGAGTTCATTGAAACTTTCCTACAAATAGTAGTTACAATGGTGTTTAATTTTATATAAGAACTATCTTACAAATTTGAAATGAGATGTGGGTGTTACCAATGTTGTAATCGTATATGTATATACCCAAATTTGTTTTAATTGTAATTTAACCACTTTGTTCTTAATTTCACTTATTACGAAGCTTTTTAAATAGTCACACAGGATTTCATTTTTTTCATTGCATGAAAATATAGAAAAGTTAGACGACGGCACAGGATAGGTAAAAAAGTATTTTAAATTTATTACAAAGTGTCCCTTCAATATATCATTATAAAATTTTATTATTTTGAAAACGTTGTCATTAACAATACAATATTTGTCTGGGTATACTGAACCAATTTTGAAAATTTCGGTATACGTTAGCGCAGATTTTGCCTCTTGTAAGAATTCAATTTCCTTAAAGTAAAGATGATCTAACCACCTTTTTAATTTTTCGCATGAAATTTTCAAACTTAACGCACTGTATAGTACTTTTGTATCGAGGTTTTTCCGAAACGAAAAAAAAAAACAATCTTTATTTGAATCAATCTTATGACTAACTAAATATTATTTTTACAGTCTTACTTATAACTAAGTAAATGCTTAATAAGCTGTTTTTATTTATTGGCTAAATACAGTTTAAAAAGTTACGAAATTATTTAGTTCGCTCGCACATTTACATAAAATAAGTTTTAATACTTATTGCCCAAATGAAATTCGAGGAATTGAGAAATTGTTAATTTCTATGTTGCAATCATTTAAAAAGAATTTTTAAATGATTGCATTTTATTATTATGCTTAATAAAATGTTTAGTTTGCACATTCGCATAAAATAAGTTTTGAATTGAGAAATTGTTAATTATGCTTAGTAATATATAATAAACAAATTTCAATTCAAAGAATTGAAAGTTGTTAAATAAATATATTCAATATTTTGCTTTGAAATAGCAAATATATTTAATTAATTCCCTTACAAAGACACCGCACAGAGGGTTCTGTCAAAGGGAACTAGAATTATAATCGGCCCAGTTGCTCGATTATAATTTAGGGGTGGTAACAGAAAGAGAAGGATTAGCGGGGTGAAGTGTCGTGTTGGTGGAATGCTCACCTGTTTGTAATTTTCAAACCCAAAAGGAATGCTGTGATGCACTTCTTATTAATGCTTTATTAGTTTAATTTTAAATAATACAATTCTGGTTTCTTCTAACAAGGTTGTCGTGTGCTAAGCGAGTGAAGACTGAATTTAGAATTAACAAACATACGATCCAAGAAGGTTCTCTTATCTTAAAAAATGGTTCTTTTACAATTCAAATTCACCACATTTGTTCGAAATGAGTGATGTTAAACGTATTTTAATATAACTTGTGTATAATATAAAAATTATGTTATACAAGATTACTTCTTCCCTCGTTACCTTTTCCGTGTTAATAAAACAATTATTATTTCTTACTTTATTTTGTAAGCTTCAAACTTTTCCGTATTAATAAAACTATTATTATTTTTATTTTATAAGGTTCAAACTGTTTATTTTATTTATTTAAAAGTTCACAACTTAGCTTATTTTACTTATTCCCACTATGTGGGCCTGAGTTCTATTGCAAGACTGACTTTATTTTTAATACAATTTTATGTTAATACCTAAAGAGACCAAAGACTTTTTGCTTAACTTGCAAATATCACATCACAAGTTTCATGGATCAACCAATCGCGTTGAGCCATGCACTCAGATGATTTTCTTCCCACACAATTTGCAAACACAGTGTCTGGATATTTGACACGTTAAAGTTGTGCAATATTTTAAATAAATGAACTCGAAGTGTCTGGATATTTGACACTTTAAAATTGTGCAATATTTTGAATAAACAAAACTAGTGCATTAAATGCAGGACTGTAAAAATGTGCAATCAAATTAAGTGTACAAAATTTATTAAGAGAAATTAAAGTATATTTGATGCACAACTTTCATATGTTAACTTATGTTAACTTACATACATACAATTTATTTTAGGTAACATAATTTACGTGTTCAAACTGTGTTTAATAAGTTCGGTGTCAGCAAGTTTTATGTGATTAGGGTTACTACAAATATTTTATATAACATTAAGGGGCTTTACTATAACATATAGTCTAAGGGCCCAAATGATTTCACATCATCAGCCAAATGCAATAAACTGTGTACGTGGTAAGACATATTTTCAGTTACATATAACTTCGGAAATTGTTCCACAAATTCTGTGATGAGCGCGGAAGCACAGTTGTTATTGGTGTGACAGTCTTCTGGATGGCTAAGGATACGGACGGCACACACACACAAAAAGTGAGAATAGTACTTTTCATTCAAATTATCTTTGAGCGCCAATACACCTAAGAAATTATTCAAAGTTAATTCCATTTAAAATTGAAGTAATTTTTGAATACAAAGTGGACTATATTTACATACCTGTGTAACATAGGAAAATTCTTCGCTCTGTTGCCTTCCAATGATCCATTTCTTGCAACGTTCTTTGCTTTCTTTGAAACTCAGATGGCAAACACTTCCTGATACAGCACAAGTTATTATTAATAGCTTCGATTGCTTCTTTTTCAGAGAAAATTTGTGCTCCCTTTTCTTGACCAGGCGCTGAAGAATTTGCTTCGCTACGCCCAAAAATACGCAATGCATATAATCTATCGGAAAGTTTGTTACACAATCGATGTTTAAGCTTTCCAATCCAACATTAACACGAATATGATGATCACTAAGTATCAAGTTTTTCTTTGAAATTCTGGTCACTTCTGAGACTATTCTCAGTGCCAGGGAAACATACTTTATGTTGATAATAGATGCCTCTTATGGTGCACTGTGTACAGCTACTGTACCCAGAATGTGCCTAAATAAATTGTAGTTTGTTAATGTTAGAGTCACTTACCTAAAATATATGATCTCGCAGGCGCATCACAAATGAATGATCTGATTTCCACTCGTATACTGTTGCCTTTATATATTATTGGTATTTTTATCAGGTCTTTCATTTCATCAATAAATGGTTGAAGAAAAGTATTGGCGCATGTTGGTTTTTTGTAACCGTGGAAAATGCCTATTAAAAATACTTCCTTGTAGGGAATTATATTGGCTAGGATGGGCCACATCTGGCTGTTAGAGCTTTTGGTTAATGGCACACCATCAATTCCAATATCAAGTTTTATAACTGATTCTTTTATATTATTCAGTGAAAGAAACTTTTCCACTTTTCTTCTTAATCCAATGTGTGAATATTGCCCACCAGCAATATTGGAACACAAACTTTTTTCATCAAGAATATCTGTTGCACCAGTCCTAATTTCTGATCCAACTTCACTTTCGCTATAATTAAATTCCAACTGATCTTCATCAATATCCATTAGACCCGTTGTCATGCAGAAGTCTATTTCTTGATTTTCAATATTTTATGGACTTCTCTAACTTTTTTTTTGTTTTTTTACACAACCACTATTTTCACAAATACTTCTAATTTCCTGCCTTACTTCATAGTATCCTTTTTTTTTGTCAATTTTTAACTTTGAAATTATATTAATACCTACAAAAGCTGGTTTGATTTAACGACAAAAATGCAGTCCGCTCTCATTAAGAAAAATCAGTTTATTTTCATATCGCAAAGCGACACGTAAAAGGACTGTTTTAGGTACTTTTAGGTAATGTGACCAGATTTCGAAGAAGAAAAGAGATGACATTAACAACAATAGTAAAAAATTTAATTGAATTCAATGTCCACATTTTTTACATATTTTACAGAAAAAAATTACATTCACTTACATACATGTATTTGTGTAAAATTAGTTTAAAAAAATAACAACTAGAAAAATTTACACTAACTTATAAATATGTATGTAAAGTTAGTTAAAAGAATTAACAAAATTTAAAAATTCATTGCACTAACTTATTCAAAATTTGTTATTTCAGTATCTAATATAATTAGCTTATGGTTTATTGTACTTTTCAGATTCGTGAATTTTCTTTAAAATAGCATCTTTTGATTCATAGTATTTTGCAAATTCTTTACAGCTTTTATTAGTGTTGGTCTTGATTGTTAATATTGCCTCCACACAATCAATCGACATATTAATTTTCACTTGGGTCCAAACATCATTAATTAATGAAAACATTATTTCCACGGCTGCATTGGTTCCTGGAAAACTAAATGCAAGTTGAACAAGTTTTAAAATTTCAGTAAATGATATTGATTCTTTGTTTTTAATTTTTTTTGGCCAGGTAAATAATATTGATTCTTTTTCAAGGTGGGAAAATATCTCCACCCATCTTTGGTCAAATTTAATGGCATTGTCTCTCCAAATTTTAAGCTTCTCTTCGGTACAAAATATGTTTATTTTTCTTATATCTTCCACTAATTTGTTTTCATTTATTTTATTTTCACCAATTAATATTATCACTTTTTCAAGGCATGAACAGCCAGCTTCCAAATCAATTTCTTTTTGTCAAGAGGGTCCAACGAAAAATATTTGATTCCTTCAAAGATTCGGTCCATTCTTCTAAATATTTCACTGAAGTTTCATCAAATGTTTGTATTTGTTTTTAAAATTTTTTTCGTAGGTCAGGCTCCGATTCTTCCAATTGCCGTATTTTACTCTGTAGAATTAGTGGAATATACTACATATATAAGTTATTCAATTGAAACTCCATTTGCTCTTTTAATTCATTTAAAATTTCAAAAGCTTCCATTTTGGTTAAAGTTTGTTTTTCTAATTTTAATATAGCAGCTTGAAAAATGTATGCCTGATTGTGAATAAACTCTAAATAAATTGGAGTTGCTTCATTAGCGAAAAATATTTGCAATATTTTTGGAACAGAACTTTCGCTTAAGAAATATGTTTTCAATGCTTGGTATAAAGAAATTATTCTTTTAACTGCTTTCATAAGTGCTAGCCAACGAGTGGTGGAATACCCAAGTAGCTTCTGATACTCGACATCCGATTCCAAAATGTTGCGTACCAAAGATGATTTTATTTTACAAAAAATATTTTCTTTACCTCTCCGTTTTAATCCTCCAAAGGTAGTATTAGTGTTATGTGCTGATATGCCAACCATTTTATAATTCTCATCATATGGGTTGAAATAATTTCGCATGTTTCACCTTTTATTGTGGATAAATTTAAAAGTTTAATTTGTACACCATACTCTGAATTAAAATATTGAACGGCTATTGGATACAATTCTTCCGCTTTATGGTTGGATGCATCTGATAAAATGGAGACAAAATTAGTTTCTTTCAGTTCTGAAATTATTTCTTCTTTTACAGCAGGAAACAAAATATTTGTTTGTATCAAGTTACTGGTACAGTTCATACTTCGAAATGAGTGGTTGTGCATCACTTGATGGTAAGAAAATACTAGTTCATGTAGTGCCAGTTGTTTTGTTTCTTTTTGGAAGTCGTGACTACGTAAGAAAGTTGAAATCTGCGAAGAGGATGCAGCAGCATTTTCGCTAGTTTTATGTATTGTTGTATTGAATAATATCTTGTCTCCCTTTATTTTGAATAGAAAATATTTGTCCACAAATTAGGCACTTGACTTTCGAATGGTTCATATTCTCAGCATCTGCGGCGACAATCTGTGGAAACTCTTGTTTGTATTTTTCGTTGAAAGAAACTTTTCTTTTCTTTGCATTAACCATTTCTAAATTAAAACAAAGATGTTATATTAAATTATATAAATACGTATGTATGTGCATATTGTTTTAAATAATTAAAAAGTTACTTACCGTGTAGTTTATTGATACATATATATTATTCTATAAAAAAAACCAGGGGGCTAATCCTGGCATACGAGCGAGTTTTCTATCGAATGTTCGATATTTTTAACTTTTGGGATTCTATTACTCGTAATTGAGTAACATGTATCGAAATTCCTAATGATGGCACTCGATATCTAGCCGTCATTCGAATGCAACCGTTCGAGTTTTTACTCGTTAGTAAAAAGTCATTCGATTTGAAATTTCTTACCAAAAATTTAACAAAAAAGAAAAGTTTAGTAAATTAAAAACAACCAAAAAATTTTGGTTAGTATTGCAGTTCAAACATAAACAAGATAAATTAACGTTTTTTAAACCTTTTGGGAAGATAAACATATGAATTTATTTATGTGTCTGTAGGTTTATACTTACTCATTATTTGCTAAATTTAAGGGATTGGTAGTTTCTAGTATCCTTTTACGAATGATAAAAAAAATTCGGGAATCATTGTAACACTAATCTTTCTTAAACACTTATTTTGAAACTTTTTTAACTTTATATCTGTGTTCAAATAATTTTGCTTGTTTACCTTTTTCAGTATTTTTTAGTGTTGTAAAACGAATTTATATACAATTATTGTGCAACACTAAAGAAACATTTCGATTCGTTTAGTATCGAATGACAGAATTAGAAAATTAAGAGCAATCGATATCAATCGAAAACAATTCCGTTCACGAGTGCCAGAATTAGCCCCCAGCACGCTAAGCATATAAAAACGAAAAAATCTCAATAAAAAAATTTTTACAATATCACAGCCCTGTACACATTAAGCTTACCAGATAGATTCAAATAAGGTAAGCCCATAAACATGATCCAATAATACATGTCTGTGCAAGAGATCACCTGATTGTTTGTTTTCATGCTGTGTTTGTCAAACTTCATGTAAAAAAACCTAAACAAACATTTTTATATATAGAGTTATTTTGACAATCATAGGAGGAAGGCGTTTTTATTGCACTGCTGCACAGAGCTGTATTATTGGATCATGTCCATAATGCACTTTTCATTTATCTTGCGTTTCCTAATTGCCGATCTCCATATAAAACCAAAATATATGGAGGCTGGTTGATAGAGAATGCAAATGAAAGTGAGGCTACCGTGTTATATCTGCCTTAAGGCTTACTATATTTTCTTATCGTAAAAGATTTACCATATATTTTCAAAAGCGAAAGCTCAATAAAAACAAATATTGACCATTCTTTTAATATTAAAGATGACTGACATAATATTTATATGAATACTTCCAGTAATAAATTGATCTTACAAAATTTATCAATGAAAATTTATAAATTTTTCAATACAATAAATACTAAACAGCTAATTTGTAACAAAAGATTGAACTTATTAAATATTTTAGAAGTTATTAACATACATACAAGTTAATTACAGACATATACTGTTTTATATAACAATTTGTTTTGAAACATGGAATAAAATTCCCTCTCCCTTGCTGAACTTCTTCTTGTACACAGAGCACATCCGCATATTGTTTTTTTTTGTCCCCTTTTTTAGTAAAATTGGCGAAATTTCACAAAAACTTTGTAAACAGAAAAACAAAGTAAGCAGAAGAGGATTTTGACAGACCGGAGTAAAATCACCTGATCGACATTTTCTGAAATAAGGTCACCTGATTGAATTCGCCTTGGCTTATGCCTAGAATTTAGTTTGGTTTGATTTAATAGTATGATATCTGGATTATGACAATTTAGAAATTTTGGAAAATTGTATCTTCTATCTATCTTAAGGAACTTACATTCATCTGAATTATTTTTTTATATTATTTATTTGTTCATTTGCTATTTTTTACACAACAATCATGGAAAAACTTGTGTCTATACGAGACGTTTGTAAGTTTAGTTGTTTTTGTAAATTATTTATTTGGTTAGTTAAATTTAACATCACATATTTTAATTCCATTAAGAATGAGTTATTTGTATTTCCCAAATTTTAAGATTCAATATTTACGTTATTGTTTTCTTTTAGAATATTTGCATTACTAGTTTCGGCATAATTGTGCGTACTATTAGCTATAAAATTATTTTTCTTAGCTCTAAGTTTTCTCTGAAGTTCTTTTTACTTCTCGCACCTTTTATACGAAGCTGGATGGCCGAATTTTTTGCATAGTACACAGTATAACTTTTCTTTTTCGTTAGCACTTCGGTAAGTGGACACTTTCCTTTTTCATGATCCGAACTGCATTTCACACATTTATGTAGTTGGAAGAAAACAATTTGCGGCACTGTGAAAGAACCCTTGGTAGTTGCGACATTGTGTAATTTCTGGTCGTTTTACCAGATCCCATTTCATACAAGGATAAATCAATGTTTTAATATTTCTTAAGTTGTAAACACTACTTTCTGGTGATCTTGCACCATGAATATTGGCAATTTATAACTGTTTAAGTGTACCACTTTATTAGGTTAGTTTTAAAAAGCGTAGGGTTTGTATAAATGATACAGCCAGTGTAGTTCGCAATGCTGTGTACTCCTCTTCTTGGCGGGCTGTAGCAAGAATATAACAAAGCTGTGAGATCTTTCAACAGCAACAGCTCTTTCCGTGCAGAGTATAGCTGGATGTCTATGGATATCGCACTCCAGTAAAGTTGAGAGGACAAGAATAAGAAAACCGGCAAAAACTTTTGTGCACAACAAGAAGTAAAAAGTAAGTAAAAGAAAAAGACTCCAACGGTGAAAATCACTGTCGTCGGCCAATTTTCCCCAGAGCTGACAAGTAGAAAGGCGGCAGATGCATATGCATTGCGCCGGTTTATATGTATAGTTGAGATGGGCTTAAATATCACATAGTGTTTACACGTACCAGCCGTGAGCTGACGTGAACATATCGCCCACCTTGCGCTATTAGCACAACAAAGAGCTACACAACAGATTAAGGATTTAATTCAGTCATTTAATTCAGTGAAACAAGAACAAAAAAGGAAACAAATTCGATGGTCAGACCAGAGGTTTTAGTGCCCGGTAGATTGTACCGCTCCCTCGCCGAAGTAGGCTTCTCCAAAGATGGTTGGTTGAATATAAATTTGCCCCGGCTTGCCATAAATATCCACTCAATATCCTTGGAGTCACGTCCGCCCCGATTATCATGTCGACGGAACGGGCCTCAAACCAGTTTTAGTCGGCTGCCACTACCATCCTGCGCGCACGTTTGACCCAATCTGCCTTGACGTCGTAGGTGGGCGAGGTCCTAAAGACGTTCGTTTCGATGGGCATCTTTTCTTTCCCACTTAGGCGCTGGGCCAACGACACCAGCGTTCGTTCGGAGGTAATGCTGCACCCGAGTCTGCGAGCCACTGGCTCGTGTATAGAGCATAGATGGGCATTTTTCAGTACCAGTACTTTTTCAGTATTTTCTTTTTTTACTGATTACTGGCAAAAAAAATCAGTATTCAGTAAATTTTACTGGTTACTGAAAAGAGAAATCAGTATTCAGTAAATTTTACTGATTATTGAAAAAAATCAGTATTCAGTAAAAAGTACTGATTGCTGAAAATAAGATCAGAATTCAGTAAATTTTACTGATTTGTGTAAAAAAATGCAGTAATCAGTAAATGGCTGATAGTAGATACTTTGTGTGTTGAAAATGATATGTACTCATTGCTCACTTACATGAATAGTGGCATAACTAAAAAAAGGAAACTCCGATAAAAATGGCTTTAAAAGTTTACCGAGTTTTTATTTTTTTAAATTATCTACAAAAAAATGTGTTATTGGGTTAATAAAAACTGTTTTCCATAGATGAGAGACTTCTAGACCAATACATCCACAACTATATGCTGTTTGCTTTTCTCAGCACAAGCATTTCAAAATTTTTATCGCTCTTCCAGAGCGATTCACAATTCCAGCGAAAGAAAACAGTCGTTCAACAGGTGCTGATGAGGGTAGTGGGGTATTGTATTTCATAAAAACGTATTTTATGGCATTGTGCTTATGCAGGCAATTTGTTGTTGTATCCAGCTCGGCCAAGTATAAAATTGTTTCCTGGAGATAAGTTCCCACCTCTCTTAAATTGGGCTGTACATCAACATTTGGTTATGAATATTGAATAATCAAATATACATTGATTAGATTGAGCTTCAAAAAAAAAAATACATAATTCTTCCTTTGTATCATATTTGATACACACTGAACAACGAAAGAAAACAACTCTTAAAACAAGTACAAATGTTTGTTTTTTTTTATTTGTTTTTATTGTTTAAATTATACAATATTTAATAAAATTTTAATTTATGGACTACTGATGCAATCTGCGCAAATACTTTTAGAGTGCTTCTCATTGCAGCATGGCTTTTTGCACAAGTAACAGAAATAAGACGTCCATTTATTTTTGTTTTCGCCCGAAGTGTAACACTTTTGGTATCTTGCACGTTTCTTTTTTGCAGAATCATCAACTTTTCTTTTTTTAGAAGGACCAGCTTCACTGTCATTTGACTCATTAAAATTTTGATTTGAAAGTTTTGAGTATATCATCAAAGAAAATTCACTTCGAGGAAGGTTTTTACGTTTTTCCATATATGGCTTTGCGAGTAAGATTGCCAACTCATGAAGAAAACACTTACGTTTTGTATGTTTCTGAGTAGTTTTCCAATTTGTGTCTGCTTAGTTATAAATAATATAGGCGTTTAAAGCTGAAACATCAATTATGTTCGAAAAAAACAGTCATTGTCCAGCGATTGTTTTTACGTTTGCAGCTGTAACTACTTAACATTTTGTCAACGGTGTCAACTACTCCTTTAGTGGAGTTATAAAACGATATTATTTCGGGTAGTTTTTTTGGACCGTTCAAAACTTTTTGATCATGATGCATTGTGCTCATTGCAATTGTGCATTTGTCTTTGTGGCTGATATAACTAACAAGAGTTGTATTAGGGGTAAAAGCGAATGATGACTCATATCTTGGTACTTTTTTGCATACTAACAACTTTGGAGGAATTGATCTTTTATTTTTCCGCATTGTTCCAACCATTGTTAAATTTCGTTGCAAAAGTTTTTGACCAAGACTGTGGGAAGAAAAAAAGTTATCCATTGTAACGTTATGCCCCTTAAGTCCATCAACTAAGTCAAGGACGACCCGTTCACCCTGATTTCGCTCTGGAACGCCAGATACATCTTTGCCCAAATACGGCTGTATTTTCCACACATAATACATATGAACGCGAATCAACAAGCAGCCAGAACTTTAGACCATACCGCTCTGGTTTTGATGGTATATACTGTCGAAACTTACAGCGCCCATGAAAACCTAAAAGTTGCTCATCTACAGTCACACAGTCATTTGGGTTATAAAACTGTGATAGACTTTCAGACCATTTGTCCCAAAGGTTCCTTATTGGCGCAAACTTATCCGAACTTTTCTGAGCACGCCAGGCTAAAACGTTATCAAACCGTATGATTTTGTGAATGTTCAAGAATGATCTTTCAGACATTATTGAACGAAATATGGGCCGTCCATAATATTCATCAAACATATCATGTAAGGTCTCATTTTTGGATCTATAATGCAAAAGATATATTTACATATTCTTTTGAAAAGCTATTATTTTTATTTACTTGTACACTCCGCCCAATAATAAAACAACCAAATAAGCATAAAGCGATTCTTCATCTACATCAATATGGTTGACACCGTTGAGATGTTTTCCCTAATTGTTAGTGTTTTCGATTATAATTTTTGTTACTTGTGGCGAAAAATATAATAAAAAGGAGTCCCGAATATTACAAACACGACTTGAAGCAAATCTTGTAACACCTAAAAGCATTGGTCTCATATTTGTTCTTTTTTCAAACTACTTTTTATTTACCTGGGCGCATATTGATAATATTTTCCGTTCCCAATCTTCCAGTTCAGCAAGGCTCTCTTTGCCAAGAAGTTCCATCTTTGGCTATATATGATGGACCAGAACTTGCGTTGTGAATTTCGTCATCATCAGAGCTACTTTCCTGATCTTCCAACTCGTCATCAGATATATTCGAAATATCAGAGACATCTGATAAATCTCCATTTTCTCCACCAGAACTCTCGTTAAGAACATCATTTACAAGTTCTTCGAAAGTCAAAAACCGTGAACTAGACATTTTAATAAATTAACACAATCAAATATCTTTTTTCAAATTAAAAAAATGCACAAAATAGCACGAGCGGCAAAAAAATTACACTTGTTCTATACAAAATTCACAAAACTTTAGTATGTATCAAATGTGATACAAAGACAATATTATGAACTTTTTCAATTTCTCATAGCCTACTTACATTTATTTTTTCAAACGATGTTTTAAATACGGGAAATAACAATATTTACAAATTGTGAAAACAGGTGTGCCATATAGTGTTGCCATTCAGAAAAATTTTTGAAATAAAAACGAAATGTATCATTTTTGATACAAAGCTCGATTAACGGTTAAATAAATACTCAAAGAAGAGTAAGATACAAACGTTACCATTATCTTCTTCTCCAAAATCTAAAAATGAATTTTGCGGAGTTTGAGGCACAATACGGGTTTCAGCATCCGGTATCTTTCCGTATTTTACTACATACGTATTTAACATTTGTTTTACATCTTCTGCTGTTTTTGATGTTGCTGTCTCTAGAAGAGGTTTTAAAAATCGGAGCTTTATTTCCGGTATAGTTACCGCCGCAATGATAGCATCCCAAGCGTCTGGCTGTATTTTAAAATATTTTTCAAACCTTACCAATAAACCCTCTTTCATTTTTTTTTATCAATGCAGATAAGTATTTTAACTTCGATTGCTCTAAACGCGAAAATTTTACCCTTAGCGAAACTATAGTGGGAACAAAGTAACCGAAGTACATGGTCTTTTCGCTCTGAAGGTAGTCAATTGGCTCTGCTATAGGTTCCATTACCAATAGAAATTCCTGCAAGTACTTTATTTCGTCCGCAAGAATGATGGGGATAGAAAGCCGGTAGCAAAGTTCCTTATTGTCCTTATGCTGCAGCAACCTTTTGACGGAATCGTAACGGGAGTTCCACCTAGTTATACATGGAGTCAACAAATTGACATTTGAAACTCCACTGATGATTTCTGCAGATTTCGGTCTATTGCATTTGTTCCAAATCTGTGTACATCTATAAGCATAATAGTAAAATATAGATCGAAGCAGTTTTTGGTATGAATTTAGTCAATTTGACCTGCTGAAAGATCTTTTATGAACATCTTTTATATCTTGACTGAAGGTGTCCATTATTTTATTAAAATCAGTTGTAGCCAAAAGATTTAGTGTGTGACTTGCGCACGAAAAGTGCATAGATAATCGTATATTTACAGGTTGAAACTGGGGTCCCAAAATATTTTCTTGGTCATCCGAATCAGATCCAGAGTCTTCATCACTCTCAATTTCATTACATACTGCTGAATTAGAGAAAATTAATAATATAATTTGGAATAAATATTTATCCCTTACTTAAATCAACACCGAATTCCTTAAAAACTTTAATAAAATTAGATCCATTGTCAGTTATTGTATAAACAATTTTGTCAGTAGGTATTTTAAATTCTTTATTGATTGCGCATATCAACTTCGTGATGCGATCAAAAGAATGGGTTCCTTTAAATCGACGACAGGCTAGTGCTGCTGATTTCCTCTCTAAATTATTTGCATTAAGCCAGTGGCATGTGTAGCCAAAAAAAATGATTTTTTCCTGCTGGACCACACATCAGCAGTCATACAGACGTATTCAACTTTTTCTAAGTTAAATCTAATGTCCTTTATAAATTCCTTCTGCGTATCTAAAAGCAACCTTGTTATTGTACGCCTGTTTGGAATTTTTTGCCGGGAAATAAGTTTTTGAAACTCTTCTCATCAATTATGGACAATGGAGAGGCAGTACAGCATATAAAATTCAAAATGTCCTCAACGAAGGAGCCTTCGCGACCTCTAATCCGCCTGTTCTCGTCCTTTCTTGCTTTTAAATCTCCAAGTTTTTGTGGATGTTCTTTTTTTAAATAATTAATTATCTATTTTTATTACTGCGCGCAGTTTTTCAGAACAAGAATGTTCCCCGTCTGCAAAGCCATGCAGTTTTACATCACACGCATCAGTCGGTTGTTTACACATTAATGAAACACGTTTAGCCATCAATGTTCGACCACTACCGGAATAGATGAACGCCCTATATGAACAGTTGTCAATTTTTATGTCTTTAAAAATTTCATCATCATTGGCATTATGATCATTTTCGATCAAATTTACGGTACGCGAAGGAAATTTTTCCATATCGTGTTCATTACTATGACATTTTCTACAGTATGGCTTTCTAACCCGTTTCTGGCCATATGTCCACGTTCGCGGCAATTAAAACACAATATGCCCATCTTATTTTTTTTCATTATTTTCACCTGTACGTGTTTTTTCTCTAGTTGAAACTCCCTGAAGTGTCTTCTGATGTCGCTCGGGTCGATAGTTATTTTTCTTGTTGTCATTTTCATATTTGTTTACCAATGTGGCGTATAAGATTGCACAAGATCTTATACTCATGGCTATTAATGTTTTTCTGATATCGTCATTATTCAACCCATTAATAATGTATTTGATAATACCACTATCTTCGATTTCACCACGTCGACCAATTGCTAGCATTCTGTAATAGCATTCAATAATAGATTCACTTTCACCTTTACTTGAACTCATCATTTCTATATGAGCATCTGCGGAATTTGAAACGTATGGGAGAGCTGTCAAAAATGCTGCTACGAAATCTGACCACCGCTGGAAAACCTTCTGCGAATCAATCCAAGTTTTGCCAATACTCTTCAAGTTGTCCTGTAATGCAAAAAAACGACAGCCTCATTCCAACCATATCCTTGCACAAGCTGTTCAGTCCGCTCTATAAATTTAATGGACGAAATATTTCTCCTGCATGGATCGAATTCAGGCAATATTCGCATAATTTCGTTGATGCTTTGATAATTTGTCATCACTCTATCTTCACTTTCAAATGCTTTGGTGCTAAAATTCATATTGTGGCAGTGTTCATTATTTTGATTTGTAAAGATGCTTGCACCACTGACATACGCAGAGTTATTAGCCTGTGTATGTGTTGGTGTGTAATTTAACGGAAAATTTTGTTCACGCCTATGAATGCTTGTCATCGGCATGTACTGTAAACATGGCGTTCTGTTGCTATGCGACATCAAGCACGGATTCTCGGAATTCACAATAACGCTCGTCGTTACTGGTCTGTTTGCTGCTGTTGGAAAACAAGTTTGCGCTTGCGCATAAACAACGGACGTTGTGCCACAGAAAACTCCAATGTATTTTGTGTGCATGTACTAACCTGTCCAATCAACCCATTGTTTATTGTAGGATCTCTTCCCATCGTACCAACTTTCTCCGTAAGTGCTGCTACGACTTCCATGAGACCATTCATGTTTCTCTGCATCTCTGCCATCTTCAACGTAGTGTCATTTTGAGAATCGTCTTCTTCAAAACCATGACATGTTTCTACGGATGCTGGAATTCAATAAAATTTGGATTCTCATCGTCAAATGCCTCTAACCTGGCGACCAATTCTGCCTTGTTACCCACTGATCGTAATCCAGGACATTGAAGTTTCTTCTTCAACTCCACGACAGTTAATTCCATGTTACTCATCTTCACTGCGCACTGATCTATGCAATCATTTTCTATACCGCCGTTTTTTATTTCTTCTCGTACAATAAATTTTCTTCTCGCCACGCTACAATTAGTATTTCTTTTACAATAAACTCAACCGCACAAGCAATCTGTATCCCACTTCTGATTTTGTTAGAATGTACGAATGAATAAAAATACGTCCTCTTACTTTGCATGTTTTATTAAGAAGACCTTTTATTTGTTCAACGTGTTATTACTATGTTTCTCATCATGACAATCGCCATAGAGTTACCTCATGGTACCGAAATGTAACATGACATTTTCTAACTAATTTTATTTAGGTTAATTTCTGTTTGATTTGAATAGTGTTCTAATCTGTTGATTCTTTTATTTTGCTTAGAATTTGATTTGCTTCTGAATTTATAATACTGTTTGAAAATTTAGCAATTGAATCCACAGTTTTAAACTTTGGAACTGATTTTTCAATGGCCGTTGACTATTACTGAAGTAAGTAGTAGTCAATTTCTGCATTTGAGAGATTTGAGTCGTTCGGAACACAGTTGCTGTTACCATGTTCATATACAATACAGTTTTTGAATTTCCTCCAATTTATCTTTTTAAAATTTAAAGTCTGGTGTGGTGTATCTTTAAAGAATGTAAGAGGATTCTCTCCATTATTTAAAATCCTAATTGGCATTGCTCTATGATCGGTATCGTAATCTAGAGTTTTTAAACAATTTGTTGTGTTATTATATATTTGTATGTCTAGACGTGAATCTGCGCTACATACGAGTACATCAAGATATGAACCACTACTTGGGAATAAAGGTTCTGTGGAAGCTTAAAAACTACATCTATATTGTAAATCAGGGAAAGGCAACCTATACTATTACGTTTTGCGATTGTATTAGTTATACACTCTCTGCGCTCTCACCACGAATCGGTCTTGCCAATCAACTTTCGTCACTTCTCCCCAATTAAAACTTCAAAATCTCCAAAAGCAAACTTAATTTTATTATGGGTGTCCAAACTAATGTTTGGCCAAACATTCATGGCAACATACATTTAAAATCAAAATATAAAATAAAACAGTAAAGTTATGTAAATCAGATGAATTTGGAATAATACATACATACTTTGAAATTATACTTATCGTTGAAATAATAACTAAAATTTTGAAATTATACTAAACTTTAAAATTAAACCTAACTTTGAAATTAATACTTACCTTTGGAAGATATATGTGAATACAATTGTGATATCATAATAGTAGGAGATTTCAACATAGACTGGTCAAGTAATGGATTTTACAAACAAAAGATGGAAAGTATATTTTATGATAATGGACTAAAACAAATAGTTGATGAGTACACAAGAATAACTATAAATACAAGAACAATAATAGACTACGTTGTGACTAACAAAGATAAGATATCAGTGAATTGTAATATGAATAATAAAATATCGGACCACGAAGCACTTGATATAACAATAGCATGTGAAATGAGAGTACAAGAAGTCGTACAGCAAAAAGAAATAGTAACTTTTAAATATAATAAAAATACATTTAATACAGAATTAACATCGCGCTTCAATCTGAATGAGTTTTACCACATAAATAATAATATAGTTTTTTTTGACGCAATGATCGAAGAAACAATACAAAAGTTTACCTACAAAAAAATAATACAAGGTCAAAGTTGTATAAATAAATGGTTCAATACACAGCTAAGACAGCTCAAACAGGAAAAAATTATCAAATATCAAATAGCCAAGTTATTAAATTCAAATGAAGCATGGAATAGGTACAAAACGATAAGAAACACTTATATAACTAAAATTAATTTTGAAAAAAATAAGTATATTGAAAGCAAAATAAACAATGCCAAAGATCAAAAAACAATGTGGAAAGAAATTAAAAATCTAATACTAAAAAAGAACCAATCTGTAATACAATCTGTGATATTTAACGAAGTAGAATACAAAGATAACTATCAAATTGCTGATCAATTTAATAATTTCTTTATCAACAGTATTAAGTCAATTAGCGATAGTATAGATGATATGGATTACATAAATGAAATTCCGGTGATAAATTCTAGATTTAAATTTAGTACAATAAATATGCAAGAGCTTAAAGACACATGTAAAACTCTAAAGAATAAACCAGATTTCAATAAAGTGACAATCAAAATAATATTAGACAATTGGAATGTAACGGGACCCGCACTGCTTTATATAATTAATAAGTCGTTTGAAACCGGAGTATTCCCAGAGACATGGAAAGAGACAATGGTGACTCCAATTGAAAAAGTTTATAAAACAAAAAAATGTGAAGAATATCGACCAATAAATACATTAAAAACATGCGAAAAAATAATTGAAAAAATTGTTAAAGCAAAATTAGAAAAATATATGGAGCAAAATGAACTGTTTTCTAAATATCAGTCGGGGTTCCGAAAAAAGTACTCATGTGAAACCGCGGTTAATTATGTAATACATAGATGGAAAAATACAGTTAAAAATAATAAAATAATTGCAATATTTTTAGACTTTAAAAGAGCTTTTGAGACTATAAATAGACAAATACTACTCCGAAAGTTGTATAGATATGGTGTAAGAGGAACGGAACTAAAATGGTTTAAAACGTACTTAACGGACAGAAAACAAATAACAAAAGTAAATAATGTAAAATCCAATACAATAACTAACGATTTCGGTGTTCCACAAGGTTCGATTTTGGGCGCGTTATTGTTCATAATTTATATAAACGACATGCCAAATATATTAGAGAAATGTGAAATGGTCCTTTATGCGGACGATACTCTGATATTTACGGAAGCTGAAAATGAGGAGCAATGTCAGTTTAGACTAAACCACGATTTAACAAAAGTGAATGATTGGCTAAAAATGAATAAGTTGAAACTAAATGAAAGCAAAACTAAATTAATGGAAATAAACATGAACAGTGACTTGGTAATAAGAATTAATAATATAGAAATAGAAAAAGTAAAAAGTATAAAATATCTCGGTTTTATAATAGACACGAACTTAAAATTTAAAGAGCATATTGACTATATATGTAAGAAAATAGGAAAAAAGATCGGGTTTTTTAAGAGACTCCGAGGTAAAGTCTCTACGTTAACCGCAATTAATATTTACAATGTCATAATTAAACCGCATTTTGAATATGGATCCACAATATTATATACATGCTGTACTGTAACACAAATATCAAGACTTCAGAAATTACAAAATAGGGCGATGCGATCAATTTTGAAATGCAATAGATACACATCAATCCAACTTATGTTAAATACACTGCATTGGCTAAATATAAAACAACGACTAGAACTTAACACGCTAAATTTTATACAAAAAATGAAGATGGGAAACGCGCCTATATACCTATGTGAGCAATTAGAATATGTTGGACAAATACAACCATATAACCTGAGAAACGCACAAGACTTTAAGATACAGCGTGTGTCAACTAATGTTATGCAGCGATCACTATTCTACAAGGGCCTAAATTTATACAACTTGCTACCACAAGATGCCAAAAATGAAGAGAATATTAAAAATTTTAATCGTAAATGTATACAATTTGTAAAAATCAATATGTCACAACATTTGTATTAATAACGTTGTAAAATTAAACTTTAAACATTGTACCTTTTTATGAAAATTTCAAACATTATTTTATATTGCCAAGAAATTATAAAAGTATTTTAAATACTACTAAATAAATACATCAATCAATCAATCAATCAATCAATCTATACCTACCTTTGAAATTATAACTATGTACCTCGAAGTTACACTTGCTTCCAAATGTAACCTACGGTAAACATCTGGAATATCGTAACTATTAATAATTCGTATGCACTAGCTGGAAGCTATGAGTCTTCGGTTTTCCAAAAGGAAGGTAAACCGAAATCTCTGAAACTCCATCAGGAAGTAAGAAAAAATTATTTTCTTACTTATCCATCATCCACTGAGCTAACAGCTACTTATAAATTTTTTATGTAGTAGTTAATTACCTTAAACTTAAATAAATCTTGTTTATTATACTCAACTCGATCAAGCATCCTCTTTTGCAATAAACAACAACCCATTATCAGAATATACCTACAGCATTATTGTAAGTATATTCACATAATCCTTTTGTGAGGCTCTACTCCCTGACACCCTAATCACATAAGGATTATTTAAACAATTGGCAAGCCCAATTGCCAAGTTTGTTCAATGGGTATTTGCAATAAATTAGAAAATTAGTATCGGCATGACATTAAAATGCACACTGGGGCAAAATGATGTATTTTGTGGCTCTGTATGCACTGATGGTGTGTAAAAAAGAAGGGTTTGTAGGACATTTGACAAAGAGTAATGCAAATACACATATGGGCATTTCCATTTTGGCGTTACGTTACTTTTGTACGACGATATGTTGAAAAAAAAAACGTTAAAAACCAGAATTTAAAAAAGTTTTTTTCTCACAGTAGAGAAGTGATTGGATAGCTCTATATTCAGCCAAAAAATGGAAATAGTTGAGCCTAAGAATTTCAAGATATACTCCAAAAAGTGACCTGGCGTTACGTTACAAAAAACGGAAGTGCGATTTGACTTTGATAACAAAATTGTTGAACTCTGCGAATTGGGCAAGTATTTTTAATCAAATTTTTTTTGATAGGTTTTGGACCAATATACATTTATTTTCCAAGTTATAAATTGAACAAATCTTTTTTCCTTTTTATTCTTTTATGAAAATTGGTCTGGCGTTACGTTACTGGCGTTACATTACTAAAATTTCCACTTTATTTTATTATGTTAAAAAAAATGCGAAAAAGACATAAATATTAGAAAATTATATAAAAACTACAAAATACTATATTTATTTTTTGCATTTGTTTTATGATTAAATATGTTTGTAGCAACAGTTTTGCATTAAGAGTATTATTATGAAATTGCTTTTAGGAATGTTAATTATAAAGAGAAAATGCCCTTGAAGTTAAGAAACACTTACAAAAACGGCAACTTCAAACTTGTAGCTCAGTATTTCACCATCCCAACAAAAGAAAGCTTTGAGCTCCTAAATTTAATTTATTTTAGAAGTTTCTCTTTTATAATACATTAGGAAAAACTCTGTTTGTTAACTTTTAATTTTTCGATCAAGGTGGACTTTTTTCTGGAAATGCCCATATGTATATGTTTTTCATTGCATTATTCACCAGCAGGCATTATTTGCAAAAAGTTTGAATGTAATGAGTACAATGAAAATTGTGGTTCAAATTGTTAACAAAACACGAGGTGGTCATAACGCTTTAAATTTAGAAAATTCAACGATTTGATTGATCTCGTACATGCCGAATATGGTGATTTGGCTATGAATTTTTTGATCAACTTAAAATTCAGTTGCAATTAAAGAATCTATTAGAAAAATTAAAATTTTAATACAAAACTCGAAGCGAAGTTCCAAATAAGAATAGCAATTGAAAAAAATAAATAAATAGGAAATCACTCTTGGTATTGTATTATATCTTCAATATTTATTTCATATGGGCAACATTTTATGCGTATTAAATTTTCTAAATGTTTATCTGTCGACTTTTAGTTTGAATATGTTTTAATATGGAAAATGTTGACTCACAAATATACGTGGAGCCAAACATTGAATATAATTTTAGAATTTAATTTTTTGCCTTTGGGTATATATCTGCAGAAATACTTCTCCGGAACTCTATCCCATTAGGTAATGGTAAAGCTAGATCTTCCCTCATTTTAATTAATTCTGCTTTAACATCGGAACTTTGGTGCTCTATATTACACAAGGAAGGGTTGTTATGCATTTCAATCAAAGCTTAAATTTTTTTTAAATCATGAAAACGATTGTTGTAATTAATTACTAAAGATTGAAGCACATTTATATACTCGTTTAGTTTGCTATTGATATTTGGAACTTTACTATGCATTTCAAATGTTCTTTTTAAACTTATCAAATTATTATCTTTAAGGTTTTGCATTAAAATTTAAATTTTTCTAATAAATTGCTTTACTGCAGAGAACAGGTCAAAAACAGTTTGCGTTTTTCCTCGCAACTGGATGTTAAGTTGATTAACAAATTCAGAACTGTCTGTCAAGAACGCAAAATCTAATAAAAAGGCTTTGTCTTTCAAATGCTCCGACAATGCTTTGGTGTCATTTGTTGCATTTTCGTCCAAAAAGGAAATAACTTCTGCGCGAAGGGTAAAAAGTCTTTGAAGACAACGACCTTTGCGTAACCAACTTATTTCTGTATGCATAACCAAATCACCATATTCGGCATTTACGAGGTCAAGAAAATCTTTGAATTTTCTATGATTTAAGGCGTTATGACCACCTCGTATTTTGTGAATAATTTGAACCACAATTTTCATTGTACTCATTACATTCAAACTTTTTGCCTGTTGGTGAATAATGCAATGAAAAACATATATTTAAATTACTTTTCAGCAAATGTCCTACTAAACCTTCTTTTTTACCCAGCATTACATTGGCACCATCAGTGCATATCGAGCAAAGCTTACTCTTATCAGTAAAAGAAAGAACATTTTCAATTACCATAGCAAAAATAAGTTTTCCCTTCACATTGTTGTGCAAGCCATATAGGGAAAACATTTCTTCGTGGACGTCAAACTTTTCATTAACAGTTCTTACACAAATAATTAGCTGAGATATATCGTTCAGATCAGATAAAACACCTTGGCACAAACTTCTTCTTTTGCAGCTTAAATGCAGACTCTGTCTCTTGTCCACCACCTGACATTCGTTTAAATTCAGACCGCATCTCCAACGACGAAATTATGGGGTTATAGTTCTCCGGCAATGTGCCTAACAAAAACGCCACAGCTTTATGTTCTTCAATGACTTCTCCCACATCTCGTAATCGATCAACGATTTTAAGGAAATTATTGATACGTTCTTCCATAATTTTACCACTATCCAGCCGCATTGAAGACATCTGTCTTAAAAGACTCACTTTATTCGTAATATTTGATTTCTCATGATGCCTTTTTATAGTGTCCTAAAATTTGTTTTGATATCTTTAGCTGCTTGATCAGCACCTTCTGAGACTCCTCCACAGCCAAACCAATAACTGCCTTTGGTTTGCCATCACGCACCAACCACTTGCTATCCTGCGCCTGAGGAACCTCATTTACAACCACATCCCACAATTGACTCGTCAAGTCTTGATCTTTTAGGAGAGAGCGGTGAAGAGCGTGAAAAGGGTTACAGACTTGACGGTACTGGTCAGTTTTTATATTTTCTTTTGTTTTACCATCCGTAATATATTCAATGAATGCTCAGCAAAGAAAAATACTTGACATGACGTTTCGTGTGTGGACGTAAATGCAGGTTCAAAAGAAAATTTAAGAAAAAGTGATCAAGTAAACCTGATGTATGTGAAAGGGGACTTATATTTTGAAAATTGTCATTTCTTATAACATTTGCATAACTAACGTTTGGATTTATATTATAAGATTGTGTATTCCTCGTTCTTCTTACTAATAGACCTTCTTTCTCAGTTCTAAGCTTTGGTTGCAGTTCTTGGTATTTATCACATCCTTTGTACGATGCTGGATGTCCGTATTTATTACATAGTACGCAAAATATTTTTTCTCTTTCAGTTTGAGGTATTTCTTTAAGGGAACATTTTCCAATTTCATGTTGTTCTTTGCATTTGACGCATCTTGTAGGTAGGAAACAATTTGAAGCGCTGTGGAAGAAACCTTGACAATTCCTACATTGTGGTATTCCTGGTTTTCTTAAGGCCTCCCAACCAGGGAAGGAAAATGGCTTTCTTGATTTTGTACCAACTATGATAACAAAATGTACTTTTTAGACCATGACGGTACCATTTTTTTAATATTTATTAATAAAAACAGAAACAACAAAAATGTGTATAAAAATCCAGTATACAATAAAAAATAAAATAAAAAATATTGATTATATTCATAAAGGTGCATACGTAGCTAAGACTTGTTAGAGATAGGTTACTTAACAAATTTTATTTATTAAATATTTTTAGATAATAAATTTTCTGTTATTTTAAAATTGAAACAACACGAATTTGTTGAGTTCAATAAATCTTTTGTTTGTATTAAATTTGAAACAGTAGAAACGTGTAGTCTATTTCTTTCCTTTGTTTTAATTAGGTTTTGGAAAGAAAAAACACGTTCGACGTTGGCCGAGGAATGTGGAATAGACAGAATTCCTCTTGCAATTCTTGAAATATCTGGGAACATGAAGTCATTTAATTCATTTCTCATCTGTGACACTTTAGACCAAAAACAGGAAATATTTGAATCTTTATGTATATTATTTACTGCCTCAAAGTTAGTTTGTTCATGTGAAACATTTCACCGGAAGATGTACTCTTGAATTTGTTTCTCCCATAATTACTTTTTCTGGAGTAAACTTATCGAACCATTTTAGTACTTCATTATTAGAGTTCACCTTTGATCTTAAAACACTACAAAATTGCACATAAAAAGATTTAGCATTTGTTTTAAATTTTTTATAGTGTCGTTGTCAATATTACTTGTTGAAATATACACATCAAATTCTGTACCACAATAAACTTCATCTATGGGAATATTATTTTCAAGAAGGTTCACAGTACGAGTAGATATATCACATTCGCTTAGAACAGTCTTCTTTAGAAAGTGTCGAGCAACTTGGTGAAATAAAAAAGTTAATCTTGATAAAAATATGGGTATTCGTGGCTCCTCTGATTGCATTTCTAAATTCACAGAATTTATTATTTTAAGTATATATTGTAGAAACAAAAACGTTAACTTATAAAAAGGGCTCTTAAGACCTGATGAAAGAAATTTTAATCTTTAATTTTTTGATTCAGCTTCAAAATCATTCAAATTGAAATAATAATTAACAGGATCCCACTGCTCCACTATTCTTTGAACCACTTGCTCCCGCGAGAGCCATCTTGTTGATAAATATTTAAAGATTATATGAATTTCCGTTCCAAAATATTCCTGAAGTTTTATAAAATCATCTCTTCGACTAGCACTATTACAAAAGCGGTAATTCAAATCTCTGATAAATTTGTCTATTTCATCGGGAATACCATATCTAGCAGCAGCTAAAGAAGCCAAATTTAGTATGTGACAAATACATCCGTTTGTGTACAAATGTGGAACTAAATTCATAAATCTAGTTTGAACACCACTCACCGCACCTGTCATTACAGCACAAGTGTCACTGGTAATGCCAACCATACTTTTTATTGGTATATTATTAGTACTTAGCAAATCTATTGTGTTTTCATATATTCCATTAGCGCTGGGATCCTTCAACTGCATCATACACAAAAATCTGTCACGACATTGACCATCAAAAGTTCGAATAACAACTGACAGATTTCTAGAGACAGTACAGTCCGTACTTTCATCAATAACTAACGAATAGTAATTATTTTTGCAGTAATTGGAAATAGAGTATGTGTTTTCTGGTCCAGTTAAATTTGTCACTATTGACAGCTTTTTTCCTATTCATTTCGTTTCCTATTCATTTTGTTTTGCCCACCTTTTTCCTTTCTAACCATGGAAATTTGTTTTATCCCATCTTCGCGAAATGGTACCATATACGGTTTCACTTGCTTACTTGTCCTAGAATGGCAATATTGTAAAACAATTTACTAGATAAAAACAATTAAAAACTTACCCTGCTTCCTCGTTCTGCATTATAAAAAGCTTTCCAATAATTTTGATTTTTAATTTCACTTTTTTAACAACACAAAATTATAATAAGCGTGAAGTTTTTTTATTTATTTTTATTTATTTATTAGGTCAATAGATATTTACATCCTTACTGACTAAAATATGAATAACTGAACATTATTACAAATATAAAGATAATTGGTTTAACAATTTAGATATAAAGTAAGATTTCTTTTCAGTACGTTATTACTTTCAGATAAGTTAATAATGTGATAACATTTATTAAAGTTGACACATGCACGACGAAAAGAATCATTATTAGCATATACAGAACGGTAATATTTTAATGACAAGAGTTCAAAATTGCGGGTAGGTCTTGCAGGAACGTTGAAGTTTATTTGTTTAAGCAGGAACTCCGAATCAACATCGCCATGAATCAGGCCCAGAACGAATAAAGCGCTCAGCATTGATCGGCGACTTTTTAAAGTAGGCAATTTTATTAAAGCAAGTCTGCTATGATATGGTGGCAGGACATAGGAATTCCAACCAAGACCACGGAGACAGAAAATTAAAAATTGTTTTTGTACCGATTCGATACTATTAATATGGATGGAATAGCAAGGGTCCCAAACAATTGATCCATACTCCAGAATTGGTCGAACAAGAGGAGTATATAAAAGTTTTGTTATGTAAGGATCAAGAAATTCCTTAGACCAGCGTTTCATAAATCCAAGTACCCCATAGGCTTTATTTACCATTATGGAGATGTGATCACGAAAGTTAAGCCTATGATCCAACAGTATGCCAAGATCCAATATGGTCTGAACTTTATCTAAGATATCGTTGTCTATATGATGAGAGGTCTCAATCGGAACGTGTCGGAAAAATGACATGTGCTTACATTTCTTTATATTTAACTCCAATAAATTAAATTTACACCATTGCGAAAAGTTCTGAAAATCAGCTCTCAGTAAATTATGTCCATTAATATCGTTAAAAGATTTGAAAATTTTAACATCATCGGCATACATTAGTACACTAGAATCCAAAACAACGGTTGGAAGATCATTGATGAATAAAGTAAACAGAATTGGACCCAAATGACTTCCTTGAGGAACGCCAGAATGGACTTGAATGAGTTTTGATAAAGAATTTCCAAACTTGACTTGTTGAGTTCTTTGTGAAAGATAAGAGTTTAGCCATTTTAAAGCAGAGCAATTGAAGCCCATAAGCGATAATTTGTGCAATAAAAGATTGTGGTTAACTTTATCAAACGCTTTACTAAAATCAGTGTATATCACGTCAGTTTGCATTTTATTTGTAAAGCCTTCATTGATAATAGTTGTGAGTTCCAAGACATTTGTTGTTGTTGATCGGGATCTACGAAATCCATGTTGACAGGGTGTTAAAATGGACGATATCTGATGATATAAGTAATCAGTAAGAATCTTCTCTAGAAGTTTCGGAATTGCATTAATTTTGGCGATACCTCTGTAATTGGATACATCAGTTTTACTGCCATTTTTGAATGAAGGAACTATATACGATATCTTCCACACTGATGGCACATAACATGATTTAATAGATTTGTTAAATAAAGTAGTAAGAGGTGCAGACAGTATTGTAGCGCAGTTTTTAAGGATACAGCAAGGTATACCATCAGGACATGGGGTAGACAAGTTTTTGAGCGACTTTAAGTTTGAAAATACAGTGTCGCTATTTATAAACGGTAAGTAAATTCCAGATGAATGAGTTGTAGCATAAGGATAAGTTGTAGCGCTATCATAGGACTTGGTAGAATAAGTTGTTGAAAAGAAGTCAGCAAATATATTGCTTATTGAGACATCGTCATTAGCAGTCAAAGAACCAAACTTCAAGTGCTTTGGATAACCTGAAGATCGGCGCTTGGAATTAACAAAATTATAGAAAGATTTAGGGTTTGTTTTTATATTGCCTTTAATACGACTTATATAATTATTGTATGCAAATTTGTTAGCAGTATTGTATTCAGATCTTGCTACAGCATATTTACGAAAATCATCAGTAGCACCACTTCTCTTATATTTAATGAAATATTTATTTTTCTTATTTTTAGCATATCGTAAGTGTTGATTATTCCAAGGTGGACCATTGCTGCGATGTATTTCCGGATACATTTATTAAATGGTTTAGTTGAAAAAACCCACATCCAAAAAGGGAATGTATAAAATCACACATAATTGTTGGTAACATGTAATTACTATCAAAAGATTTAATCCATTTCACGTTTGGAATATTAAAATCGCCAAGAATAAGCAGTATATCAGATACGTCTGATTGATTCAAAACGTAGTTAATAGCGGAAAAATGTTTACTATATACCACAAAAGATGAGTTAGGTGGTATATATGAACATGTGACAAATAAGTGTCGATTACCGACATGAATTTTAACTGCAATAAACTCGATTTCCTCAGAGTCATTAATTAAATAATTATTTATAACCTCACATTGGAAAACATCACGGATTGCAATTAGGACACCACCACCAGGTCTCGGTACACGATCGTATCTAAATATTTGATATTTAGAACATAAAATTTCATTGTTGAGAACACATTTTTTATGACTTAGCCACGTTTCAGTAAAAACAATAATATGGTGTGAAAACTCAAAACTGTTTACAAAAAGATTAGATAATTTGGTGTTGAGACCTCTTACATTCTGATAAACAATATTAATGGGATTATCTGTCGATAATTGCATTAGTTTTTTGAGGACAATGATTGTGGTAAATGAGCAATGTTAGCTGTTGACGTAATTATGTACTCATATTCACGAATAAGAACATTAGGCGGCCAAAAATCTTGGTTAACAATTGTATCAAAGTAATCCTGAAGAACAATTATTTTAAACGATGCTTTATTTCGTGGCTCAGAATATTTGAATTTGATTACAGTCATATCCATATCGAAGCCAATCTTATCCATTATATAGCGTTTTATGTCGTCCGTAGATGTACAGGATGCAAATCAAGCAGCGAATATCGTTTTCTTTGGCGAAATAACTTTAAGAGTTGGGGCATTGTTTGACGGGTTAGAAACAGGAGCAGGTGGATTTGCCTCAATTGAGAGGGATGAATTAGATGATTTATTTGACGGTTTAAAAACAGGAACTGTGGGGCTTGAATTAATTGGAACAGGTGAATTATTGCTTATAGTTGATGGTGAAACTGATGGTGCATTGTTTATAAGTACAGCGGGGTTTAAGATAGTACAAGGACTTATATCAGCTATTAATGGTTGAGCCAACAATGACGAAGAATGACTGGATGAGGGTGCTGATAATAAATTTTCCTGTATATTATCAATAGCATTAGCATGAGTTGTAAATTTCTTTCTTTTAGGTGAGCACGGAGCTTTTTCAAGAATTTCTTTATATTTAGTGAACTTTTTGTAAAGGTTATTTAAGTCATTATGAATTTCTTTAAACTGAATATTAGTGTTTTTGAAAAATGAGTAAAATTCAATATCCACAGCAATACACTTTTTACAGCACCAGCGTAGACCCTTATCCTCATGTAGATTGTCGACAGTTCGAGCAGCTAAATCAACACATTTAGCGTGATAAACGGAATCACATAGCCAGCAGGAAACCATTGGGTCATCAGATTTATTGCGGCATTTAGGCTTAGCACAAGACATGATATTAAATATTATGGTTGAGATATTTAATATTACTATTTTTTACAAATTTTATTTTATATTTAAACACTTGCAGAAAGAGGATCAGGTGTAAACAATTTTATATCAGAAAACAAATACTGGTTTTTGTTATTCTCACGAATTGATTGAACTGAGTAACAGTTATTGTTGTTGCTTTTATGATCCCACGACTAATGATAGATAATATTGCCAACAAATAATATAACAACAGCCAAGGCGACTCTACCAGGTGGTGCCAACTTAACAGGTGATTTTTTAGGAAGTTTGCAATAAAGTACTGGGTAGATTTTTTTTTGCAGACTTGGCACCACCTGGTACATGAAATCGCTTTGACCACGGCATTGCAACAAAAACAGAGAAGCAAAACACACCCAAACGAAATTAAAGAGAACATAGATAAAATTAATGTTGTCATATAGTTAAATGTTGGTATTTTCAAATTGTACCAAGCAACTCGCGGTAGTATCACGGAATGAACAAGGTAAAAATGTACCAAAAAAAGTACAATTGAACCATGATTTCCATCCCTGCTCCCAACGGATGCAACGGTGAAGCAGGCCCTTAATATTTTTAAGAAAATTCACATTACTTTCAGTGCTAATTTGCACTAAAAACATTGGTAGTTCGTTATCATCACTTAATGATTTTTTTTGTTGTAAATTTTAAGTTTTCTTTTTCGAAAGTCGTAAGTTCATTTAGAATTGTTTCCTTTAAATATATAAGTAAGTTTATGGTTTAGTGTCTTTTGGTGTAAAAGTGAAGAACTTTGTATTTGTTTTTTTTTTGTAAGTAAGCTTTAACTTTGTTGTAATCGGCTACAGTTGTCATGAGCAGAGCTTTTTTATATTCTTAAATTCCTTTATTTTAAGTTCATTCGTAATCATATAGTATATCGAGCGGTGGAATTTTGTTTTAATATTTGTTTGTTGTGTTTTCATTATTGAATTTGTTGGGATCATTTGCAGAAATATTTGGCGTACTGCTTTGCGATGTACTCGCATTGTTATTATCACGCACATGCACTTCGAAAATTTTATATATTCGTCGTTGCAGTCTATATCATTCTCGAGAATGGCATAGTAATTATTACGTGTTTGTTTGATTGTTGTTTCACTATTCACGTTGCTTTTTCTTTCAAGATCTTTTTTTTTCAATGTTTAGTATTGAAGATTTATTTGCAATGTCTTTATCATTATTAATATTTGAGTTTTAAGCTGAAACCTCACTCATTACTTTATTTTGTTACTGATTTTTTTTTATTTTCAGCAAGTAGTAATAAGAAAAAAAAGTATTGATTCTTTATACAATTAACCAAATCGTTTGCAATTAAAAAGTTGAATTGTTCTCCGCTGAACATCCACCTTTCATGACAGTTGCTATCGAACTCAGAGTTAACATAAGTGTCTACAGGAATTATTTCATTAATATCGAAAGGTGTTTCTGTATATCTGAATTTCCTTTTAATAGGCCTTCTATCGCGGCACAAACCTCGCAACTATTTATAATTTTTCTGTACTAGTAGTTTCAAGTTGGGATAGTAAATTTTGTTTCAATCCCTCGAGGGTACGTATAATTCCAGCATGACCCGACTCCACTACATGAAACAATGATATCTGTCTCGTCGCCTCGCCGTTGGAAGACATGTCTTTTGCATTATAAGAACATCTTACAAAGTTCACTTTAACGCATCTTCCAAACACCTCAATCATTTTATTTTGCAAAACGTTGTAAATATGAACGCCCAAGTCAGAATACATTCCCACTTTACCTCCTAGCTTTATATGCCGTTTCAGTATATCGTTCAAATTATTATTTAAATCATCTGAGTTAACATAGATCTTTTCGTTTCCATGAATCTTGTCCATTTCTATAGTGGTATTACTTGTCAATATTATTTGAGTCTTAAATCGATAAACAATAGTGTCCAATATAGGTATATTATCGTTCAGATCCTCTTGCTGCGAGTGTATTGTCGCTGCTGCTGAGTCATTGCAGTCATAAAAGTCATTTTGATCTTCAATGTTTGAATAAATTGGTATTATTGCTAATAATATCCCTTATAGAGGAGTTAGATTCGTCTTGATAATACTCTAAATGGGAGATTGTAATTATAATCACTCCGTGGGGTTATTGGGTTAAGGGAAAAGATATGATTAATGCTTTTATCTTAACTGCAACGTATGATTGAGACGAGATGCTCAGCTTTTCTTATGGTACTTAGAATATGAAGTAGTTTTCCTTGTTATTTAGAATATGAAGTATTCTGTATTTCAATTAGGTTTCGGTTTATTCGGTTGTACAATATACTTAAATTTAAAACATCGGTAGGTATTTAAATTTCGAGTTAACACTTCAGTGGTTGGAAAGTAAGTAAGTAAAAAATGTATAACCCTTTCGAACCGAACAAAAACTGCTGGAGGTACAATATTGGCAATAGCTGAACCTTAAAGAATAGAATAAATTAAAACATTTTACCGAGCCAGAAACTCATATATCACCACCAGAGGCGCTGAGGAGGCTGGGACATATAATCCCAATAGGTGTTTCCGCTTTTAAATTCGGGATATAATGTCCCAGCAGTGCATATAATTAAAAACACTCACTAGTAAAGGTTAATCAATTTTATTGATTTATAAAAAGAATTTACATGTGATATGGTGTGAAACAGTTAAAACATAGTGGAACTTCGCATGTCTTGCACGTAAAGAAGGTGCGCTTATCGTTTTTTCCGCCTTTTTTGTCTTTTGAGCACTTTACGCATCGGCGTCGCGTTTTTCCTTCAATAGGCATTACATCGCCAATTACACCAAAACTGATGCCTCGAATCTTCCAGTGCCGTCCCGATTTTTCTTCTTGGGTACCATACTTTTCTCCAACCCTGACTTTATCATATCCTCCCCTAAAGCAATAATAAAATCTATATATGGAAGATTGGGCAAGTGATGTGTTTCTTTATAAATTATCCAGGCATTTACACAGGTAGTTTGAAAAAGTTTGTAAAACACCTTTTTCCACCACTTTCTAGAGTTTCTGTTTATGTCGTACAGTTGCGACATTTGGTCGGATAAATCGACCCCACCCATATATTGATTGTAGTCGACAATGGACTGCGGACAACTCAAGCTAATTTTTTCACCGCTTTTCTGTTTCCGTTGGATAAACCCAATCTCTCCTCCATGGCAATTAGTCATTACCGTCACCAGTTTTGTATCCTGCCAGTACGCGCATGACGTTCCAAATTGATTTTGGTAGCACACACTTTCTCCTCTTTTCAATTTCTTTGAACATGAAGGGAGCTGCTTCCGATTGGAAATAACAGTACCGACAGAGGGGAATGGTAGGGTGTTCAATAGGTACACCGAAGAAAAAAATCTGTCAAAGAAAAGTGCCACATTTGATAGCTTGATAGTTTTTGCCAACGCTATGACTACTCTCTCACCCAAAGTAGTGTTGTCGATTGCTTTATCCGACTCTTTTCCACAATATATATTAAAGTCATACACATACCCAGAGGTTGAGTCAGACCGTTCCCAAATTTTAATTCCACTTTTGATGGGTTTCATTGGAAGGTATTGCTTCAACACCGACCTTCCTTTGAACTTAACCATGGACTCATCCAAGGCTTGAAATGAGCTGTCTTCCCGGCACGAAGCAAAAGTTTGTTTTAGGCAATTGACCACTTCTTCAATATAGAAGCTTTTTGCGCAGCCGTTTGGCTTTTCAGGAGAATTGCAATAAAATTTTGAGTGGAGCAAGAGGTATCGATCGCGAGACATGCTATCTCTTATCAAGGCGTTACTAACGGACTTTCTCTTAGACAAATACATACAAGTCACAAGCATTATTCCCATCATTGCCATAATTTCATGCTGGTCTGTTTGATGAATGGTCCGAGCGGTTTTTCTGTATGTTCCTGGAGTTTTCATCACAATATTAATTCTTTCGTTTGTGCACTGACTTATCCATATTAGCAAGCTTCGAGGAAACAATTTAAAAAACGTTTCCAATTCGTTGGAGCCTCGATTAATATTGCAAAGCACAGACGGATTGTATTCTGGAGGCAATTCTTTTCGTGGCTGGGTATTGCCGTCAATCGTCCATATATTCTCCGTAGCATGTGTTACTGCAATTGCGCAATCTTCCACGTCGACGTTAACGATGTCTACATCACAACATTCCTCTCTCTTCTCTTTAACCGTTGTAGATGAATCGTTGTCGTCCGACCCTACGAACTCAGAGCCGCTGTCTTCATATGGCTCCGAATCATCTGAGGAATCGCAGAGCGCATTTTCGATGTCGACGTCAGTAACTTTAGATCTCTTGGTGGTCATTATGCCTATTGGGGGAACAAATTTAAATTTACTATTATTGAACTCATATGCAAGTTAGGTACTCCTGGGATATATAGTCCCCAGTCAAAATACTGCTGGGACATATGATCCCATGAACACAAATCTTTAGCTTTTCACAAGAATTAGTATATTTGCAGTCTTCAACTGTCAATATATACCACAAACACACGCTAAAGAAAAAAAAAATATAACATTTACCGGTTTGTTTGTTGTTGTTTTTTTTTTTAAGTTTTTTTGCACACTTTCACAACACGTATTCATTGATTCACTGATAACAAGCAACTGCAGATGTAAAATGTTCAACAAGTATTTATATATTGTATTAAAGAGGTATTGAAGTTTATAAATAACGGAAAATATAGATTTTCATTCACATTCTTCATCAAATATTACCAAGAGGTGTTTTTAAATTTGTTTGGGATATATTGTACCGACCGGGTCGAAAGGGATAAGCAAGAAACAAAATGTATAAAATCATACATTTATAAGCAACAAAAAGGTAAGTATACGGTTTTCAATAACCTATTCACGGATAATGCAAAGTGTTGACAATTATATTGCAATATTATCATGCAAGTTTATATTACGAGTATGTGTAACACTTAAACAAATTATGTAAAAAATATGCAATTATACTTATTTTGTCCAAAGCATGTTTGGACAATGTTTTTAATTTCATTAATGTCAACATCAATACGGCTCAAAAAGTTTGCAATTTTATTTCCCCTGCCTTTAATATAATCAATTTTGGCGTCATATTCTCCTAGCTGACTAAGCCAACTCTGCAATCTTGGATTAATATCTCTTGCAGAGTTTTTAATCTGTAACCATTTAAGCGGCTGATGATCTGGGCTGGCAGAAATATGACCGAAAAAAATTGGGTTTAAGCGCTTTAAAAAGCATCAAAAAAATTCATAATATGCAGTTGAATATGCGCGAACGTTTCAATAAATTACACACAAAAAGGGTTTTATTTATAAAATTTTTATTTTAAAATGTCATAGTTACAATGCACAATCATATGCTGTTTTAAATTTTCATGCAAAAATGACCTGCGTTGGTTAGTTAGCACAGCATAATAAACTGAAAATGATTTTTCCACATCGGTTGAAGTAGTTGGACAATTTTTGTAGTAGGACAATTGTGCTGGGGATAATACCTCAACAAAGTCATTTCTTATACTCTTATTTTCGTACAATATTGTATTTATTTGTAATATATTATGATAGCCAGGATTTTTTTAGATACATTTGAAAATTTAGAAAAAAGCAGTCAGTGTGAACACTTTTTAATTGATCTGCAACCTCTTTCATCACGCCAAGGCTTTTGTGAAGAACAATACCCTTCGTTTGCAGCTTTTTGATACTGTCGACCAAGCATCCAAAATTGTCCTTTATGTACGCCAAATCAGCAGGAATACAACTGCTTTTGAAAATGGCCTTTGCATCAGCAATTGACTCAGCATCTTCACTACTTAAGCTTTGTACGAAGGAGTCTAACTCATTGAAGTTGTCACAACATTATACCGCAGCCTCAATCCATGTTCCCCATCGCGTTAAACTTGGTTTTGGTGGCAATTCCAATGTTGGACAAATTATAAATTAAAATAATAAATAAAAAGTAATAAAATATTATTGAATTAATATGTTTACATTATGTTACCTTTGTAAAAATTGCTTTTATGTTCGCGATCAATTCGTTGACATTTGAGTAATCTTTTCGCACGTACTCAGTCACACGCTGTAGTCGATGCGCAAAACAGGACAGGTATAACATTTTAGGGTAAAGCACTCTAAAAGACTTCATTGCTGCAATCATGTATGACGCAGCATCAGTGACAACCAACAGCACATTATTATATTGAATTCCTGCACGCAAATAAAATATATGTGAACATAAAGGTTTAAAAGTTATTTAATTTGATTACCGTCTGGCCATAAGAGCTGCAAATAATCATTTACAAATGCACCTATACATTGGGCATTCGCTTTTTCAACTGTTCCAACGTTCAGCAAGTATGAAAGACATTTTTCGTCGTCACTGCCATCCTTAATTCCAAAAATTAAGTTTGCGGTCAGACGCTATTCACAATCACTCGCTTCATCAACCGTTAGCCAGATGCACTTATTTTTAACTTTAAGTGTCATTTTTTGCATAAACTCCTCTTACAGCTGCGGCACATACTTCGTACGTAAGAGCGTGAGTTAGGTGTTGTGCCATGGAGTTTAAAAATTAAAATCCGTTTTGGTTTTCTTTCTTCTTTCTAATGAAAACAAATTGTTTCCTTTTTTATTTAACCCTTATGTACGCACCTAGGAACCCGGGTACCTTTGGCGTTTTCAATCAAAATTTTTGCACTGAAATTGATAAGATATACATCTGAGAACTCCTAACTTTCCAAAAATATTGATTTTTTGAAGCGAAATGATTTAAATGTTTTTTTAAATTTTCGTTAGACTCCAATTAAGTCTTAACACCATATAATGCGCACCAAGGTACCCGGGTACCTATATGTATTTCAAGGAAAAATTCAATATGTAATGAAAAAAACCAAAAACAAAAATGGTGAACAAACTTGGCACTTTGGTTTGCCAATTGTTTAAATAATCCTTTTGCGATTAGGGTGTAAGGGAGTAGAGCTTCACAAAAGGATTATGTGAATATACTTACAATAATGCTGTAGGTACATTCTGATAGTGGGTTGTTGTTGTTTATTGCAAAGAGGATGCTTGTGTTGGTTGAGTGTTATAACAAGATTTATTTCAGAGTAAGTAATAATACAATAATTTTAAAGCCTTTTGTATTATGATAAAAAGAACAAAAGAAACCAATTTAAGTTTAAGGTAATTAAATAAGCGAAAATTTATAAGTATGTAGCTGTTAACTCCGTGGATGTTGACTAATTAATTTTAATTTTTCCTTTTGTCCTGATGGAGGTTCAGAGATTTCGGTTTACCTTCCTTTTGGAAAACCGAAGACTCATAGCTTCCACCACTGCACGAATTATTAATAGTTACGATATTCCCGGTGTTACCGTAATTTATAATTTCACAGGTAGGTATAATTTCAAAGTTAGTATAATTTCACAGTTAGATATAATTTCAAAGATAGGTATAATTTCAAATTCAACAAATTTACATAACTTTATATGCATATTACGTTTTGGCCAAACCTTAGTTTGGACAAATGGACTTTCGTGTAGTTACTTTGAACAATTCATACTATTGGTCGATTAACCGAATGCTCGTTGCAGACTGGCTTGGAACAATTGCTGCAAGCCTTGCGAGTTTTTCTCTGCTTCATTCGTTGTTGCGAGCACACGTGACAGCTTCCTACTATTGGAACCCGGCCGTTTTGGTCTTTTGTCTCTAATGCTGATGAAGGGAGTTCGATGTTTTGTTTGTAAAAAATGTTTATTGCGGATGCAGTCGATGACTGTGAACATATTTTCGTATTTTTGGCCCGTTGTTCAATATTTTCCTGGCACAGCTCAGAGCTCAAATCTTTTAAAAACTTTCTTCGACGATCACTAGATTTATATTGGGTATTAAATTCCATGTATATTATATAAGAATATGGGCCCACTTGATTGGTAACCCATAAATTGGCAGCTACCGCTCCAGATATTGATTTTGTGTTGTAATTGTTGGTATCTATCATGAAGCTGGCTATCAAGGCATCATTCAACTTACTCACTTCGACACCATACTGTGCAGACACGTTCGCCTGATCTACGCCATTAGCACAGAACATATCGAAATAGTCTGTGTACTTGCCGCTGGCTTCATAAAATGGTGCGTCATTGCCAGCTACGTGGGCCGTAACGCCGGCACGAGCACCGTCATCTGTCATCACGAAGTGCTCGTCAGAATAGCCGAATCTTGCATCAATCCAGCTCAACACATTTTGGACAGAGGGGTTTTGATTGAAGTTGGTATTCATTTCTAAAGTACCCTCGCCCGTTATTGAGTGGTCTCCGATATGTATATAATGAGACCTTGATGACTGTCCCGGGTGGTGCGTTCTAGGTCTGGGCTCGTGCGTGGACTTTCTAGGCTGTCCGGGTAGAGGCTTCTTCTTGAATGCACCTGTTGATGGGTGCATCTCTCCACTCGAATTCAGGATGTCTGTGGCTGGAGCAGATGGTTTACATTGCCGTCCTGGTTGCTTGCGGATGGCACCACCTTTCGGGTCTAGCGTTACTGGCCTATGCAATGTATCCTCTCTCGGGACTTGCAAGCAGATGTCGCGCGTCAGTGATTGACTAGATAACCTAGGGCTGTTCCCGCAATTCAGCAAATTTAACAAACCCTTTGCCTTCCTCTGCCTCCAGACAAACCAGCCGCTCATCCTTGGGTCAAACCCTCCTGGCATCATGTGAATGAAATACAAATCATGTATTTCCAATTTCTTCTTTACTGCCGTTGGGCTCAACAATATCTCGCCACGGGCAGCATCAAATCTGGAGAAGTATTGATAGCACAGACAGGTACCTGGTTTTCTTTCTCCCACCATAACATCCATTATGTGCCCATTCAAAACACGACCCCAGCCTGGTACTTCAAATCCCTGACCCAGAAAGTCGCGACCGTAGCGCTTGCACCTTTCCGTATGCACCTCTGACGTCATCTGCGCGAACATTTTCTTATTCGGAATTTCGCATCCCGTCGACACCATTCTAGCGATGCCATTGTCACTATTTTCTTCAACCGACAAGTTGTGACCAACTCTATCAGCGCCTTGTAGCTTGCTTCCTCCTGCACCAAGGGTAGTGCTAGGTCTTGCTTGTAACTTTTCACCATAGGAGCCAAGTGGAACTCGCGATCCTTCCTGTAGCTGTCTTCCTCCTGCGCCAGGTGTAACGCTAGGTCTTGTTAGTTTTGATTTGACTACGTCAGTCATTTCTTAATTTACCATTCTATGTAACATCTATATAGGTACCTTGCCGCACATTATAAGGTGTTTTTTTTGCCGCGCACATGAGGGTTAAAAATAAATTTTCTTTTCCTATTTTAAAATTTTTCACAAGTTTTCAAAGTTAAATTATTTTCCGCTTTAAAAAAAAACACATCTTTATACTTATGTAAAATTTTTGAAATTGCTTTAATATCAGAAGTATTGAGGTGATATAATCTTAATTTGCTTTGAATGTCCGTTATTGAATTTTCATCTTTGTCTATAGATACGTCTATGTTATATATTTCGATATAGTCGTTTAGTTCATAAAGGTGTGATCTTCGTCGGAGCTATTTACAACTTCCATGTAACTGAATCCACTTAATGCTTTGTAGAGACCACCCTGAACAAATATGTGTTCATTTATCTGTATATTGTTAATTTCTATTAGTTCGTTTTGTATGTTTACAGGTAATTTTACTATATTTTTGGATTTTTGTATTATGGTATGTTTTTCTGATGTTCTATGTACTATTTGCTCTTAGGCATTTACTAGGTAAATCAATTATTGTCCCAGTTTTAGTTAGAAAATCCAGACCTAGGTTATGTTAAGTTAGGTTAAAAAGGGCTGCCCGCAGTAAGCGAGAAAAACACTCGGAGGCCATCAAAAGGCCCATTGTGATGCCCAGAGGACTATACCCTACACACTCTTCTCAAGACGAAGTGGTGGTTCCTGAGAACCACCCAGAACTTCTCACAAAGCCCACCAGGGCAGCCAGCGGTGCATCCCTGAGACAGTCAAGATCCCGCAGGAAACGAGAGCCTAGATGTCTAAGCCTACGCTCCTGCAGGGCCGGACAGTCACAAAGGAAATGCTGTACTGACTCCTCCTCCTCCTCATCGAAGCAGCTCCTGCAGCGGCCATCATGGGGAAATCCCAAACGCTCCGACATGTGCCCAATTGCACAGTGCCCCGTCAAGACCCCTACCAGGAGTGCCAACGGCTGTTTCCCAAAAAACAGAAGTTGCCTAGTTCTAGCTCTGCTAAGCGAGGGCCATAGAGTTTTGGAGACCCTACAGGTAGTAATACTTGACCACCTGTTTGTCACATCCCTCCTTGCCCACCTCTGAAATCTGCCCAGCAGCTCAACTGAGGGAATGTCAATGTCCCTACGCGATACTGCTTCATCCAAGGCCGAACCCGCTCTCGCGCATTCGTCCGCCATCTCATTCCCCTGAATGTCTTCATGCCCTGGAACCCAAACCACATTGACATCATGCCCCCTAAGTCTGGCCAGAGATTGAATACATGCCAGTACACATCTCGACTTTATCATCTCCGAACCCAGGGCTCTAATTGCTGCCAGACTATCTACACAGATGTCAATAGTTCTTGCCTCCAAATTGAGCCCATCAATCCTTAATGCTGCCTCGGTAATGGCACAAATCTCTGCTTGAAAAACTGTCGAGGTATCGGGTAGCCTGAGCGATACCGAAAGGCCGAGACCCTCGGAAAATACCCCCGAACCAGTGCCAGTGTCCATCTTCGAGCCGTCCGTAAAAACCAAAGTTGCATTACTACGTGTCGCGGAGTTTTCCATCCAGTCCTTCCTCTCCGGGAATGCGACTGAGAAGGATTTGTCGAAGCACATGACCGGAGTCATATAATCAGTCCGTCCCCCCAGGACCTGCCCTCCTACCTTTTGTAGGATAATGCCATGTCCCGTACGGTCATGCCTGAAACTGCCCGATTCCATGAGCCTGAGGGCAGATCTGGCATATATGTACTTGATGTATATCTCAAGGGGAGCCAAATCAAGGATTGTCTCTAGACTGGCCTGAGGGGCCGATCTCATTGCGCCAGTCACAGCAAGACATGCTAGCCTCTGTACCTTGCCCAGTATAGAGAGATATGTACTCTTGTCCACAGCCCTCCACCAAACAAGTGATCCATAAGTAAGAATGGGTCTGATCACCGCCGTATACATCCAGTGCAGGATGTACGGTTTCAACCCCCATCTCCTCCCTGAAACTCTCTTGCATGCCTAAAACGCACAAATCCAGACCTAATAACCCATCGAAATAGTAATTATGAAATTTAAATAAGAGAAACTCAAATTTTCCTTCCTGGTTGAATTTTTTAAATAATTTTAATTTAACTTTTTTGTCCAGTCTATGTTTTTTAAAAACATAAACATCTTAATTGTTATAGGTTTCGTTGTTACTTGTTGATTTGATTTAATGTATAGTGGATTGATAAATGAAGAAGAAGCACCTGTATCTATCAAGCATCTAAGTGGTCGTCCAAATGTTCAGGCGATATCAATATAATATACTATGCCAATTCAACCCCATGAACATTGATGTCTATGTAACCCCTCGCTTCGTCAAGGCTGGTACATGAAAATTTTGTGTATCGTCAACGTTAGTTATCTCATCATAATCTAGAAGTTCGTCTGTATTTTCTACTGCTAGAAAGTTTTCGATATCCCTATTGAACTGTTTGGTTGAGGGATTTCCATTAATGAATAGAGATATTCTTGAGTTGAAAGTTTTATTAGTCCTTGTGCTTGGTGAGGATCTAAAGTTCATATTTTGTCTATTCCCGAAGCGAGAATAAGTAGTACTAGTGTCCATAGGCTCAGGGGTCTTAATTGTCGGTTGGATCGATCTGTTATACGAGGTGTTATTACTCGGTTTTGGGTATTGATAATTCATAGGATTTCTGTGGTACCCATTTCAATTTGGATAGTTCATTAAGGGTCTGGGATATCCAGAGTAGCTTTGATTTGGCAATTGATAACTCATTGAAGTTCTGGGATAGCCGTATGAAGTCTGATTTGGATATTGAAAGGTTTGTTTCTTACATAGTACGGTGTATTTGTCAGTCGTTGATATTGAAAGTTTTGTCTATTTCTCATTTGACCATAGTAGGTATTCTGTTCTTTAATACAGAATGTTAGAGCTGAGTCGAGAGATTCCGGTCGCATTGCTCTTATTGAAGAACCCAATGGTTCTCTGAGGTTTGTCAAAAATGAATTCAAGCACATATCCGCAAAAAGTTCATTTTTTGCTTTAATAACATTCTTATTTGTTTCGTGGATTAAAATGTTATTGTAAAGTGATAATTGAATTTCAATCACTTCACTATAGAAATTTTCAATCGTCTTGTTGCCCTGTCTTACATTGTGTAGATCCCTTATGAGAAAAGTTAGATTTTTGTTAAATTAGTCACATGAAACAAAAATGTAAATTCATCAAATAAATATGTGTCATCAGTTCGGGTTAATACGCATTTTTTTTTTCTTCCATGTGCTGCATCTCAATTGTTGCTTCCAGTTTCTGGAATAATATTGCCAACTTGGCTGTAGTATGGAATACCTTCTTCATTGCTTGAAAATGTGATGTTCTTTATATTGTTTTTATGCACTGTTTTTCCTTTCCTTGTTAGGACGATGTCTCCTAAATCTTCCTTGACGATTTTTTTTTATAACGCGGTAAAATATTATTTCTAATTCCAGTTATTTTCACTAGTAGTTGTGTTCCTTTTGCAAATGTCTTATGTTTTGTATTCTTATTTAGACTATTCAAGACTTTTGTTGATGCTTGCTTTAGATTCTTTATTAAATAAAGAAAAATTTATGTTTATAACGCCGAAATATATGTCCTTTGGACGATGTCCTGTTACAGTGTGCACTGAATTATTAAGTTCTTTGATGGTTCTAAATATATCTTCTCTGCTAGAAGAGCCATTGTTAAGTTTAAATATTCCCGTTAATTCACTAATTGTGTTATGCACTCTTTCCACTTGTCCGTTTCCTGCTGATCTACATACGTACTGGCGTTTCTAGTTTTTGAATACCGTTTTTAATGCTCATTTGTGGCGTCACAAAAGATAAGTGTGACCTGATTTTAAAATAATATAAAGCTAAATCAGGTTTGAAATAGAGCGCCAAAAAGAGCTAAAGAAGGAATTTTAAAGCCAAAAAATAAAGCTAAATTTTTTTATAACTTTGCAATAGCAACTTTTCATTATTTCTATATTTTTATAGTTTAAATGGTGTTTATGTAGATATAAGAAATATAAAAATATATTTTTGGTTCATTTAAATAAAAAACATTGAATCAATAACAGCATAAAACTATTTATTAAGCAAAAATTCTGTTCATAAACATAACTTAAAGAGAAAACAAAAACAAACAAAAGGTTCTTCAACTAAAACTAAACAGTCTTATGATGGAGATAAAGTTCTTAAAACTATAAAAATAATAAAAAACATCACAAAAGTTTTACTTTTATATTGCATATACAAGAACAATCTTAAAGCTATGTATAATTCATAAAATAATAGCCTTTCAAAATACCTTTACAATTAGAAACTTTTCAATATAGAAAATATTGAATTATACTTGGTTTTTTTATAAAACGTATTTGTAAATAAAAACTTTATAAAACTTCTATAAAAATGTTTGGCTATATATTAAACATTTCATCGTATTCTTCTACTTCTGAACAAGAAAAAAAATCAATGTATGAATTTCTATTTTAATAGTGAACCTTTTGTTTATGTAAATTGTATTACAGGATGTTAATTTCCCAACAGGCTATAGGTTCAAATCTGCGAAACTGCAAATTATTTTTATTTATTTTTAAGAAAAAAAAATCATTGTCAGTTGTATAAATATAATTATCAAACTTTTTTAACAGATCCTTAGTTATTTCAAAACTTTGGCAACATATATTTAATCTTTTTAACCCACATCTGATATACAGAAGTGAATTCATGGTATTTTCTTTAAAATCTGTTTCTAATATTAGTTTTTATTATATTCATACCACTGAATACCCGCTCAACTTCAGCGTTACTGACAGGCAAAACTAAAAATTTCCTCACAAAAGTTGACAATTCCCTAAAAGGGTTTTCATTAATTGCGTTTTTGTACTCAAAAATATTAATCCAAAATTCCGTAGTTGAATTTTGGTTTTTCCAATCATAGGAATTTAATTTTTGCCATTGTAATTCCAAAATTAATATCACCTACGCTAAAATTTGACATTTCTTCTTTAAAATTTTCATACAATTTACCTTTTGCATTGCTTTAGACTGTTTTCTAATGAAAAGAAGTTTGTGCTTTGTAAAGTTTGAAAAATTACTTGGCAAACGTTGTCGTAGTTGGTATATTAATTACTTAATAACATTTCGGCAAGTGTATCTAATTTGTTTTTCTGTTTCAGAATCTATTGCGTCTATTCCTGAAATCAGATATTGTTCAAAATTACAGTCAAAATACGGAGTTCGAATTAGAAAATCTAAATTTGATTTTAAAGGGTAAAAAATTTCGGACTTCAAAACGATTTGATTACAAAGATTTTTCAAAAGCAAGTGAAGCTCTGAAAACATTAGCGTGGGGTCCACATCGTTACTTTCGAACATTGTATTTACTTTTTGAACATCAGAAAGTTATGGCTTTAAAAATTTCAAATAGAGTAAATTTGTCTCACTATACAAATTTTTCAAGATGCAATTTGAAAGTGAGTTTTTAATACCGCACCAAACAGTACATTTATCGGGATGCATTGGTAATTCTTGAACCGCGTGTGGATTATCTTTGCTCCAAATACGGCAATTTTGCTTGTTGACATATCCATTCAACCAAAAATGCGCCTCATTACTGAAGAGAATTTTGCGGTAAAAAAGCGGATCTTCGTCTAATTGATTAAGCGACCAATTACAGAATTCACGGCGCATATGATGATCGTGTGGCTTTAATTCTTGCACCAATTGAATTTTGTATGGCACCAAACCCAAATCCTTACGCAAAATTTTCCATAAAGTCGATGGACAAAGTCCAACTTCTTGCGCACGACGACGAATCGATAAATTGCCGTTTCGACACTGGCCTCAACGACAGCAATATTTTCTTGTGTACGTTCTCTTTTCATTCTTTTCGGTGGCTCGGCATCCAAAAGAGTGAATGTAGACCGAAATTTGGTAATTACGTTCTTTATTGTGGTCTCAGACGGACGATTAAGTGCACCATAAAATTCACGAAGTGCTCTATAAACATTTTTAATTGAAAATAAATTTCCACGATTTGGAAGCGTTGTTCTGGAGATAACCTGTTCATGATGATTTGCCAAACAATACTGAGTAGAGACGTCACTTTAAACTGTCAAAACAGCTGTCAGACAACAGAGTGATTCGTATAAAAAAACTTCATAAAAAAACACCCTTTACATTACAATTTTACCTTTTGCTGGTACTAGGCAACAATAAATCATCGTCTGTGCCGCTGCACTCTATTTTATCATCACATGGCTGACTTCTTTTTAAATATCTAAAGCAGACATGTGCAAACTGACACAAACGCATTTCAAATCAGTTTTACGAATTTTGCGACTGTGTTAAGTTGAACGCAGCATGCAGAACAAAAGCAGAGAAAACAAAAGTAGTACACTGAGTAAAAAATTAAAATTAAAAAAATTAAAAATTAAAACTAAATCTTAAAAAAAAAATCAAATATCAACATCTCCAATGATTATTTCCCCCTCGTAAAGTTTTATTCTTAATAAATCACATAGGTGTTCATCCGTTAATTTGTTGCGATATTTACTTTTAATTAATTTTAAAATGCTAAAAGCGGCTTCACAGTCGTACGTGGACCCGAACATGGAGTATAATTTAAGTATTTCCTTCTTAATAACAGGATACTTGAAAAATTCTCCATCCTCAAAAGGACGACATTGTTTTGCTAACATCAACCCAGCGGCAATTGAAGCATTCTTTAGTTGTTTTTTTTTCTCTTCAACTGTCAGACTTAGAGGAGGGGCATTTTTTTGTTGCAGGGAATTGAACATTTCATATTTTTTTTCTTCATCCAATTCATTAATATTTTTATGAATGGATGTGAAATGTCTTTTTAAATTATAAAATCTTAAATTTGTGAAGACTTTATCACAAATCAGGCATTGCGCATTATTTTTGCCATTTACAAACATAAAAATTTCTTTATATTCGTCCATTTTTTTTTAAGTGCAGTTGTTTGTTTTTGTTTGTTTTTTGTTTTGCAGAATAGCAACTGACTTTGAATCGGTAAACAAGCAGCAAGCTTTCGGACATGTTGGTGTGAAAAAACGATGAAGCTACTATCGGTGTGAAAACACGATGACTCAAAAGAGTACTAGCTGCACATGTCTGATCTAAAGTGATCAAATTATTTAAATTAAAGTTCTTTTATTTATGTTCTCATTTAGTTACGAACCTTTCCATTTACTTATTTTCTTGATAGTTAAAATTGTTTGTTTAAAACACAATTAGTATGAAGTAGAAAGCAAATTTTACCACAGTAACAGTTTTACGTTAAACAAACACAGCCTGACGAAATAAATTTTGCCAGAAGTATAATTTATTAATAAGGTTGTAATATATTTCAACGATTGCAAAAACAGCAAATATCTTATTTTCATAGGTGCGTATGTATATATTATGGTGTAATAAATAAACAGGTGGCAGCATAACGTCAGCAGCTTTGTTGTATTTGTCGCCCTGTCTACGTATTAAGGGCCTGCAACGAATACGATTTCGGATAAGTCAAGACATTCGAAAAAAAAAACCCGAATAATGAAGAGAAGAGAAGGTTCGATGGACGAATACCAACGTGTATGTAGCCGACTTCGTACTTGTTTAGTAAGTACGGAACATACAAAAATGAGAACATAAGAAAAATAAGTTCCTCAAATTTTATGTTCCTACTCGTTGTACTTCAAATACTTTTAACAGCAATGTTAAGTTGAATAATGATGTTAATATTTTCTAGAAGTGTTAATTTTGGTAGTCTTTTAACAGAGAATAGAAAAGTGACGCAATAATTTTATACTTTTGCAATACTTACGCTATTAATAAATTTTTTTTGTTAAATTTAAGAGAATTTTTTCAAAACTTGATAAATCCCCTTTTTGTGTTTTCGCACAATTTGAGAAATTATTTTTTTTTAGTTAATACCACTTGTATTTGATATTAATTTTTGTTGCAGTATTATAGACGTCCAGATTAGTCAATCATCTGTACAAGATTTAAAAATTATATTATTTCAATAAATTTAAAATGGATTTATCAAGTTTTGCTGCGATCGGATTGCTTTTTATTAAGTTTTGTGTTAAACCACTATGTTTTAATCTTTCTTTTGCTAAAATTACTTGTGTTAAATTAACCATCTTAACTATGCAGACACATAAATTCAGACTAAAACTTAACAGATGTCTTATCTGTAAACCCTCACGTTTAACTTAGTGTACAACATGAAGTTCGATCTTCAATTCTTACTCGACATATATGTATGATGAATGACTCGAACATAAAATTGCGAAGCACTTTTATAATTGACCAAACAACAAAATTGTTCCTTGATGTTGTTATTTTAGAAAATTTTGTCGTACAGCAGATTACAGTAGCAAAATATGTACAAGCTTGCCGTATTAGGAGTACTTTTTTCTTCAAATACATTTATGCAAAAGTCTAATATGTATTACATTATGATGTAGATCAAATCTGCCGCAGTGATTGTTTCTGCGTTGCCAGATTATTTCTTTTTTTAACTACTTTATATGGTTAACGCACATAAATTTATTCGGATAAACTGTTTTATTTATTTTTAAATAGAAATAAATTACACGAAATTGAAATTAAAGAAAAAGATAAATGCATCATTGTTGAAAAAAGCTGAAAAAAGCTAAAAGCTAAACATTAAAAAATAAATCTAAAGTTCGCTCCAAAAGAGCTAATGTGGTTCGTTATCAGTCATTAAACGTTTACAGTCGGGGAAGCTGGTAGTGAGTATTTCTTCTAATATATTTTCTATTGCTACTTTAGGTTGTATTTCTCGTGTTACTACATATTTTTATCGTTAAGATAAATATCTGCATGTATAAATTCTCTAGGTTTTGTTGGAATAGTAGAGTCACGAATGGTTCTCTAATGGGATTTCTTTCATATTTACCGAATAAGCATGCTGAACAGTTGTTTTCCTATCTTTTTAATTCTGGCCAATAATATATTTCTAATATGTCGTTTATTACATTTTTAAAACTTCTATGGGCTCTATCATGTGTATCCTTAATTATACGAAATTGTTCGTTATTTCTAATACATCTTTAAGTTTTATTGGCGTATAAACAAAATTGGTTCCAATAAATGTTTCTTTGATAATGTTTCCATATTTATGTATGTTTTCAATATCTGTGTGTATCGATATAATTCTTTTAGGAGGTATACATTATTTTTAATTCTGTTATTAAGTTGTCATTGTTAGTAAAGTTAAAGGTATATCGGACTTTTCCAGAGGAAATGGTTCGCGTTCGTGTTTCCACTAAGTTTCTAGTTGCTACTAATTCTACTTGAATACTATACGAGTTAAATGGTTGGGTAACTGCTTTGATGATATCACTACTTGAACTTTCAGCTGAATGTGCAGTGTCAATTGAGGATGCATTTATAGTCTGACGAGACAATGCATCGGCTACTACATTTTCAGTGCCTGGTTTGTATTTTGCTTTAGCGCAGTAGTCTTCTATAGTCTTCATTCCAGCGTTTTAACTTAGGGTTGGGATTCTTTTCCGAAATACCATAAGTTAATGACTGATGATCCGTAAAAATAGTAAGGTCGGCTATGCCGTATATGTAATTCCTTTGTTTTTGTAAGGCCCAAATTATGGTGAAAAGTTCTTTTTCATTAGTACTTTAATTTTGTTGCGTTGTGCTAAATGTACGAGACAGGAAATATATGGGTTTTTTGTTCTGACAGCCCAGCTCCAATAGATACGTTGGAAGCGTCCGTGGTAATTTCAAATGATTTATTATAATCAGGTTGAAATAATTCAACTTGCTCTTTTAAATTGATTTTCAGCTTTTGTACTGCTTCCATGGCAGCCTGGTATAACTGAATTGCTTTATTCTTGCTTTTATTTTTTTCAATATGTGCGCTCTCGCCTTTCAAATGTATTGTTAGTGTTTTCGCGACGTGCGCATATTCTTTCATAAAACGTCTATAGTAACCTGTTAATCGCAAAAAACTACGAAGATCTTTCAAAGTTTTGGGTATAGGGAAATTTTCAATTATCTTTAACTTTTCCGGGTCTGTTGAAATTTTATTATGCTTAATAATACGAACACTAACCACTATTAATTCGTACACAGAGCATTTTTCATCAATGTGCTATTAACATATATATATATATATATATATATATATATATATATATATATATATATATATATATATATATATATATTTATATATATATATATATATATATATATATATGTATATATATATTCGGAACTATAATGACTACACAAAAAAATTGATACTTTTCTTAAAGATATTTCATTCTCTTTAGACATACATTAAAAAAGTTACATATTAAAAAAAATTAAAAACGAAAGTTCATTATTTTAAACAAAAATATTGTGACCACTATTAATTCGTACAGTCGGCAATTTTCATAGTTGAAATTGTGTTACGTCACCTTTGATTTCGATCGCTTTGGTATGGTACTGTCCGAAATTTTCTGAATTTTTGACTTTAAGCCGTCAACAGTCTGTTGGGGTTCATTTCGAAGTTTTCTTTTCATCATAGCCCACAAATTTTCTATCGGATTAAGGTATGGGCTAGAAAATGGCCAATCCAGGACCTCGATTCCATTTTGTTCCAGCCACTTTTTCGTTTTTTTAGCCGTATGGGAAGCAGCGCCATCCTGTTGGAATATGTATTCCCCACAGTCTGCTAATTTCAATACCGATGGTATCAGATTTTGCTCCAGGATTTTTATATATTTGTCTGCATTTACGATTTCATCTACGAAATGGAGCTGACCGACACCTTTTGAGGACATACATCCCCATACCTTAAAACTAGCTGGAAGCTTGACTGTACGCTTTAAGCATTCGCTGTTGTATGCCTCGGTGCTTTAACGTATTACATTTTTTCTTGCATCATCAACACATACAACAAACTTGAATTCGTCGCTAAATATAATGCTGTCCCATTTAAATTTGTACCCAAGAGCGTCTCTCTTTAGTCCATAAGAGGCGTTTTTTCATTTGAAGCGCGGTAAGCAATGACTTTTCCTTGGCCTAAAAAAATTATATAAATTGTCAAGTTGATTTCGAAATACCGGGTTAATCTTTAACATACTTTATAAAAATTATAACCTATGCTTTTCATTTGCAGTCTTTTCCACTCACGTTTTACGGGATTTCCAATTACTTCAGACCACTTTAAGGTTCGAACAGTGCTTCGACGATTTAGTTTAATGATATTTGCTCTTTTATAGCGATGACTTATTCAGGAAGTCTGGCCTCTGTTTGCTGAAATTTCCACTTACTTCATATTTTCTAACAATACTTTGTATTGTAGATCTTGGGATTTTAAGATCGGTCGATATCTGTCGAACTTCCTCACAAACAGGTTTACCACGTCTCTTTTTTTTTAGAAATGATGAAAAATAAAATAAAGTGGAAAAGTTTTAGTTTTTGTCTCCTTTACATTCCTATTCTCTTATTGTAACGGTGCATTTAAATTTTTTTTTACATATTGATTTTTTATTTAGCTTGAGCGCAATTTATACACTGAACGAATTAACCCTTTCGCTACATCTTTTTACTTAACGACAATAAAAATTTTATTTTTATATTTTTTTAATAGTTTTAATAACAACAATTTAAATAAAAAAAAAATTTTTTAAAAATGTTATTTAAGTGGGATTTTAAGGCTGTTGCCATATGGCAACAATTTTTCTTACAGTATAAGAAAATGTACTTTTTCGTGTCGCTTTAACAAATTTTTTATACACAAAGTTCACGTTATTTTTTAAGAGTTTTATTGTATTTTTAAATAAAAAATAAAAATAAATAAATAATCTTACTCGCATAAAAAAGTAGTATTTTAATAATTCATTTACAAAAAAGTTTATATTAATAAAAATAAATTTAAATTATATAATAAAACTTAAATGAAATAATTCACATACGGGAAAGTTTTCTACAAAAATTAATAAAATAACATAATTTATAACGAATAAATATTCATTAATTTATTTAAGATTGTGGTAATCATAAAAACAATTTCGATCCTTGTTCGGTATACACAAATGTACATTGCATTTTGAACACTTGTACCTGGAGTATCCTTGACAGCCGTTATGTTTGCATCTGCTTTTATTTTCTATATAAGCTGGTCAATGTTGATTTCCATCGAAACGCACAGAAGAGGAAGATTTTGTTTCATAGGCTTTTTTGAGGTTGATGGGCTATCCAATTCCTCTCCTCCTGTAGAATTTTTCGGCCGTCCTCTTTTACGGGAACAATTATTTTTATTAGATAGAGCTAAAAGCCCATCTGCAATGTCATTTCGAAAACGTAAGAGATCCATGTAATCTTTATTACTTCCATTGTTATATTCATAGTCTTTGCGATACTCAAGCCAGGAGTTGCATATAACCATATCAATGAAATGGTCGAATATTTTTAGGGTCCACTTTTTGGATCTTATCGAAATCCTATAGAACGAAAGTAAAAAATCTAGCTTATCCACTCCGCCCATACTTTTATTATACATTGCAATTACATGTGGCTGAGGTGTTTAAATTTTTTTCTTCTTTTCAGCGCAGAATCTTGAAACTTCTTTCAATGGTTCATCACCGTATATTGAAGACACTACTTGCACTACTATCACTACATCTAATAATAAACAAATTATGTTCTCTTTCTATCCGGCAGTCATAACTGCCTCTTCCTTCTTTTTTTAAATCTTTCTCTGACTTCAGTGGGATCCTATTTATTCTATTGGCTTTTATAGTTCCGGTAGACCAAATCCCTTTTTGTCTTAAAAGCAGCATTAAATTTAGAGTGGAAAAGTAGTTATCGAAAAACAGTTTGCAGTTTTTGTTTTCTGGGATTGTCTTTACTAAATGGATAACAATATCAGAGCAAAATCCCAACTTTGTACCACATAAAATTGTGTTTTTGCTCTGGTAAATTTCAAAATCGTGCAAAATTCTAGATGAACTACACAAACAGAAAACCTTTATGCCCCATCTTATAGGCTTTTTGGGCATATATTGTCTAAGCGCTGTTTTACCTTTAAAAGGAATCATCATTTCATCAATGCAAAGGTTTTCATCTCTTGGTAGTGTGTAAGACTTTTTTAAAAACATATTGATTATGGGTTGAACCTTGTACAGTTTGTCATCAGCTATTTCATTCACAGAAAATTTTATATTGTTGCGAATAGAATGAAATCGGCCTCTTGCCATATTTTCTGCAAAAGCTGGAATAGTTGTGGGCTTCTTCCAGTACATATCTAGCCTGGGATACCCTATTGATCCAGTAATTATCTCTAGGGCAAGAAATTTTAGAAACTCTTCCCGAGAAAGATTTAACGAGGTTCCGTTTTTAATCATAAATGATTGATTCGTCGCTAGAACTACTTCATCAATAAAATCTGTCGTATAGTACTCAAAAAAATATTTTGCAGGTGTTTTTTTGGCAACGGAGAGAATGCTCACTGCAGAAATGTGCTTCTGGAGTGGACCAAGGACATTTTCTCCAACGAAAGTCATTACATTTTTTCACAACAAACTCAGAAGTGTCATTTTGAACAGGTTCCACTATTTTGTTTTCAGTATTGTCAAGAATAACTTCATAGGGATTTTCCCGTGCTAACTCCTCCCTTATAAAAGAGTCATTTCGGTCCAAAGTTTCTATTAAATCTTGTAAAACATTAATATCTTCTGAATCATCGTCATCAATATCAGATAAATCTGAGTCTTCAAAATTAATGAGAACTTTTTCAATCTCTGTCTTTTTTATGCGTCTTGTCATGATGGCAAACAGAACACAAATGAAACTCAAACAAAAAAAAAAAGTAACGTTTCTTGATCAATCAATTTCTTGATTTATTTAAAAAATCGCTATATACTTATAAAGACTTAGAAGCCATATTTTTTTGTGAAATTACATAAACCAGTGTGTTTTTATTAGTGTATTATAAAATTTTCTTTTTATATATTAATATAATATTGAAAAATAAAATTATGAAATATTAATTTTTTTACTGAAAATAGTAAAGTATATATGAGGTTAGTTTGATTTCAATTATTCTGATGAACATTTTTTCTAAAATGGCCAAATTTCACATTTTTGTCCATCTAAGATATTAGAATATTATAATCAACAAAAATAAATAAGATATATTAAGTAAGAACAAAAATATTGGCCACAAAAGTGGGTGTTGCCATATGGCAACAAAATAGCGAAAGGGTTAATAGTGGTCAAATAATTTTTAATAAATAATAAAAGCCGTTTGGTTTACTGAATTTTTTAAAATTTTGACACAGAATTCAGCTTATAGAAAATAAAACGACCTTTCAGAAAAGTACAAACTTGTTGGTGTAATTAACATAATTAAATCTTTATTCTGGCGTTTAGTGCTAAAGAGCGAAAAAATAACTGGTGTAGGAATTAATAGTGGTTAGTGCTGTATGTCCTAAATATTCAACCATTTCCATAAAAAATTTTGATTTTTCATTGGAAATTTTTAATGTTGCTTTATTCCGAGCTTCAATTACCAAGTATATGCGTTCTTCTGGTGTAGATGAATAAATGGGAACGTCATCTATGTAGACATATGCGAATTTACCTATGAATTCCCTTAGTATGTCCCCTACACACCGTTGGAAAATTGAAGGTGCATTCTTTAATCCAAAGGGCGAATTCATTACTTGCCACCATTAACACAAAAGGCTGTTTTTCTCGGTCGCATTCTTTAATTCTTATTTGATGAAAGCCAGATTCTAAATTTAAAGTTGTAAACAATTTAGCTTTCCCTAGATTTTGTAAAATTTTGTTTACGTCAGGGATGATATACCTGTCTGTAACTGTGTGCGGAAATCTATTACCATTCTTCTTTTGGGTTTATCGTTTTCGTCTACACCTTTTTTTATGTACTTCTTTTGAGTTATGCCATCACATAACAATTTTTTATTTCTTTATTGATGAACTCAGTATCATTCATATTACCTGGATATTGCTTTGTCCAGATGGGTTCCTTAGTGGTTGTCCTAATACTTGCTTCTATTGTTGTCGTACACCGTAAAGGACCTATTCTATTATTTTCCTGCACTAATCTTTCTATTTCCTCTTCATACTGTTTATAAATTTTTGTATTATTTCTGGGACAATGAACAATTTTCTCCCTATTATTACTAAATATTAATTTGCATGGTAAACAATAACTTAAACTAAATATTAATTATTTTGCAATATTGATTACTCGGAATTCTATTGACACGCGCTGTTGTTATTTGGGCAATACTGCTTACTTGAAAGTTTATTTACCTGTCTATATTTGTGTCAGCAATTTAATTATTGTGAGACAGTTTGTAATAAGGGCATTCAACGTTTCTTGCGTTAACACCTCCCCTTTTAATATCGAACGTAACTGGGTTTTTCAGGTTTTCTGGTATCCGATAACTCTGGCGTGGATGTATGTATCGATGGGATTGCTTCTAGCGTTGTTGGAACAATGATTGTTTTACCGCTTTTTTTCAATATCTTTGTCTTGACTAGCAGAATGACCATGAATATTATCAATATTAGAGAGAGACTTAAATCCTTTCTTGTTTCTGTCATCCAGCAGATCAATTATTTCGGTGGTATTTGCTTGTAATTCTTTCACCATTTCTAATGATAGAGTTTCCTCTATATTTTGGTGCAGATGCTTAGCTTTGTAGGATAGCCGGTGCTTCTGAATTGAAACACTTAATTCTCTTTGATTTTTAGTTTAGTTTTTATTTAGTGGACTGTACACTCATGCCAACGTTCGCGTGTGTAATCTCATACAATAATGTCAATGCCAATAAAAAATGTGGCGTATACAACCAAGTGTGTAAGTGTTAGTGTTAAATAGAAAGACAAAAAGAATAGACTGACATAAGATAAATATGAAAAATGTTGTATGTTGGGGAAGGTTCATCAACATCCCGGCCGACCCTGAAAGACTATTTCAGCATAAGGGAAGTTTTATTAGCCTGGTGATGTTCCTGGTCATTGTGCCCTTGGCAGTCTTCAGATTTACGGCTCGTACCAGACCATCATCTCCTGGAAAGGTTTCCATTACACGGCCAGTGATCCAGGTAGCGGGAGGAGTTTTGGCTTCCTTCACAAGCACCAGATCATTAGTTTCAATATTCGGTTGAAGTTTGCACCATTTTGGGCGATGTTGGAGGGAAGTGATATATTCCTGGCTCCACTGCTTCCAAAAGCCTTGATACATATGTTGAATGTTTTGCCAGTAATCAAGACGGTTGTGTTCTAGGTTGGTGAGATCACCCTCGGGTAATACAGTTGTTGGTCTCCCAAGCAAGAAATGTGATGGGGCAGATATTCAGCCTCGGTGTCTGGAGCGTACCCCAGTGGTCTTGAATTAACCACAGCTTCCACTTGAGTCAGAAGTGTATTCATTTGTTCATGTGTTAGGATGCTGGTGCCAATAACTCGGCGTAAATGCAATTTAATCGAGCGGATACCCGATTCCCAAATACCACCCCAGTGTGGTGAATACGGCGGAGTAAAAACCCATTTTATGCCCTCATGCGCTAAAGTAGTTGTGATGATTTCATTGTGTTTGTCATCTTGCAAATGTTGATAGAGTTCATTTAGAACACGTTTCGCGCCTACGAAGTTTTTGCCGTTGTCACTATAGATGGTTGAACATTTTCCACGGCGAGACATAAACCGGCGGAGAGCAGCCAGAAAGCATTCAGTGCTTAAGTCAGTTGATAGCTCCACATGTATAGCTGAGATAACCATGCAGACGAATAAACATATGTAGCCTTCTGATGTTTTAGCATTTCGACCATTATGCAGTTTGAGAGTAATTGGACCGGCATAATCGCATCCGGTATGTTGAAAAGGAAATGCTTGTCGAACGCGGACAGCGGGAAGATCCGCCATGCGTTGCTTTGTTGAGTGTTGTGCTTGTCTAAAACATTTTAGACACTTGTGTGTGATGTGGCGAATTAAATTTCTTGCCCCTATAATCCAGTATTGTTGTCGAATTATAACGAATAATGCTGATACACCAGGATGTAGATTGCTGGCATGTTGTTCCTCAAGAATCAAAATTGACATTTTGTGTTTCTTTGGAAGAATTATAGGATGCTGAATTGTGCTGGCAAGTTCTGAATGTCGTATGCGACCTCCAACTCTGAGAAGTCCCTGTTCGTCAATGTAGGGTGAAAGCCTTATCAATTGTGAATTCCTCTCCAGATCCAATCCACGTTGCAATAAGATTCGTTCAGTGTAGAAGTGATCTTGAGCCATCCTTAGGCAAACAATTTTCGCCTGTACGATTTCACCGAATGTTAAATAACTATCTGGATTTTTGATTTTATGTATACGTAGGTTTATAAAACGTTTGACGTACGCTGTAATGCGTAACAATTTCAACCAACTAGACGAATTTTCCAAAGCATTTGCTAACGGATGATTTGTGGTTTGTTGACGTGTAGTCAAACTGTGTATTGCTGTAGATCTCATTTCTGCTTCTATTTCAGGGTTGTTGTCCGTTACTTCCGAAGAATAGGTGCTATTAAGTTCGTCTTGATTTCTCAGAAACGAGGGACCTGCCCACCACAGGTCATGGTTTAATAGTTGATTCACCAGCATACCTCGGGATGCACAGTCCGCGGGGTTTTCTTTTGTTTTAACGTGTGTCCAAGCACTTCGAGGAAGAGTTTCCAGTATCTCTGCTGTACGGTTGCCCACGAATGTCTTGAGCTTGATAGGTTGAACAGAAAGCCAAGACAGTACGACAGTAGAGTCACACCAAGCATGTAACTCAATATTTGCATGTGATAGCGATGATGCTATTGACTTCATAAGTCTAGTGAGAAGCAATGCACCGCACAACTCCAATCTTGGCAATGATATTTGCTTCAGTGGTGATACGCGAGTTTTTGACGCCATTAACGATATTTGGATGTTACCACTCTCATCTTCCGCAAGACAATAAACTACTGCTGAGTATGCCTTTAGAGATGCGTCACTAAACCCATGTAGCGTTATTTTCGAACTGTTATTCGGTACAAAACGAGGCAATTTTAATTTGTCCAGATTTTGCAAATCTTCTCGATATTTAAACCATAAATCTGCCAATTCCTGTGGCAGCGCGTCATCCCACCCTAGATTTCTAAGCCATAGCTCTTGAAATAGCATTTTAAATTTCACAACGACCGGTGAAACCAATCCAAGCGGATCAAAGATTCGAGCCGCGTCGGATAAAATTAATCTTTTTGTTGTATGTTGTGGATTTCCCAAACAAATCTTGTAACCAATTTGATTGCTGTCAGAATACCAATGGATTCCCAGAACCTTAGTTGAGTTATCAAATTGCTGCAAAAACCTTGATGAATTCTGATTTGTCGATTTTAATGTGTCACTATTGGACACCCATTTGTCTAATTGAAGTCCAGCTTGGGCGAGTAGCTCCACAAGCTCATCACGATTTTTCAATAATTGTTCTTCACACGATGCGCCAGTAAGGACGTCATCGACTTGAAAGTCTTCCAATAATATTTTAGATGCGTTAGGATAAGATCTCTTGTAATCGTTAGCTAGTTGTTCAAGTACCCTGACTGAAAGGAAAGGTGCAGAGGCAGTTCCATACGTGACAGTGCATAATTGAAAATGCTTAAGAGGTTCGTCAGGAGTTTCTCTCCACAGAATTCTTTGAAAATCGCGATGATTTTCCTCTACCCAAATTTGTCGAAACATCTTGATAATGTCTGCAGAGAGCACAAATTTATGAAGCCGAAATCTTAGGCAAACTGCAAATAAATTGCGCTGTATAGATGGTCCAATGTAAAGTTTGTCATTCAGAGAGCTCCCAGCGGCATCCTGAAATGACCCGTCAAAAACTACCCTTAACTTATTTCCAATAATTGGATGATGTGGCAGGTAATAAACCCGATTGTTTGAAACCGCAATTTCCTTCGGCGAAAGTTCGCGCATGTGGCCCAAGCTCTGATACTCTCGCATAAACTTTACGTACTGTTCCCTTAATGTTGTATTTCTCGTTAATCTACGCTCCGTTGCATTGAAACGTGTAAGAGCACCTTTATGCGTATCAGCAAATGTAATATCCTTCTCCTTGAATGGAAGTTCTACGACGTATTTACCATCAGTGTGTCTGCGATGAGTGTTGTTGAAATGCTGTTCTACGATTTCTGACTCATCATCCAATACCCCTGTAGTATTTGGACAGTTTTCTAGTTCCCAAAATGCACGAATTGACTGATCGAGGTCACCCAAAGTAAGTAGAGTAGCAGGTACATGATTTTCGTGAGGTAAAATGCCCGATGTTACAACCCACCCAAAGGTTGTGTCGACAGCAATAACTTTACCTTGGTCATTTCTTAATTTTCCCATAGACAAAATCTCCCAGACCTCATCAGCTCCTAGTAAAATATCAATAGGTGTCGAATGATTCCAATTCGGATCAGCAAGGCTGATATTACCAAATAGAGTGGAATCAAAACTAGCGATTGTTGAGCTAGGTAAAGATGCAGTAATATGCCCCAAGACGTGTACGAAAGTGTCAATACAGTCATGCGAGTGTCGAGACTTAATGTGAATAAAGGCATGACCCCTTGTTGGATCACCTTTGATTGATTGTATACCAGAAAGAGGCATGCAAGAAGCGCTACGTTGTATTCCCAATCGCCTGATGCAATCTTCGGTAATGTATGAGTACTCGGATGCTGTGTCCAGCAAAACACGGCATATTATGAAGTTTCCCTCGTGATTACGTACATACACGAGGGCAGTTGGTAGAACATGCTTGAAGTTCAATTTTCTCAAAGATTCAGCGTTAGAATGTGAAACTAGAGCATTCACAGGTACCTGTGGCATTGCTTGTGATGCCGAAGAAACTATATTTGAACCATATGAATGATTCTGTTGTCGGTTGTTAACTGCAATATGCAAATTGTGTAAAAGACTGTTGTGAGTACGTTGACATGAACGACATCTATTCTTAGATTTACAGTCATATACTGTGTGCCCAGCTCTCAAACAATTGAAACATAACCTCTTATCCTTGACTATCTTACGGCGCTCATCAACAGTCAGCGACAAGAAACGTGGACATTTTTGTATATGATGTTCATTTGAACTGCAATTTGCACAAACTTTATTATTATCGGTAGCCACCAATGTAATAGACGAATTCTGTTTTAAAGCACCTGACCTATTGTAAGCTTTCTTTTCACTGTTTTTACCAAGCTCTATTTCCTCACAGCGTTGATCAAGAAAGGCAAAAAATGAAGATATTGTAGGCTTTGCTTCATCTCGCGTCTTTTCTACCCATTTTCTACGTGAATCAGGATCAATTTTGGATTGAAGCATATAAATCAGCCAGTGGTCACGTTCGTTGTAATTTATTGCTTCCAAACCCCTAATAACCTCATTAGAAATATCAGAGATTTTGCGTAATCCCGTAGAATTTTCTTCTTTCAATGATGAAATCGCCATAAAGATTTCAATATACGAATTGACAATGTGTCGTGGACGATCATAACGTTCGTTGAGACGATCCCATGCTGTAGAATATGATAAGTCTGTAATTTGTATATGTTTGATGAGATTCGCTGCCTCATCCTTCAAAACTGATTTCAAGTAGTGAAATTTCTGAATATTTGTTAAATTAGGTTTCGAGTCAATGGCGCTAGTAAAAAGGTCTTTAAATGACGGCCAATCACCGTATTTACCAGTAAAAGGCTCAATCCTAATTTTAGGCAAATCATTATCGCTATTGCGCGTGTTAACTGGTGTGTCAAGTCTTTCTAACAATGAGGAATGTTGCTCAGCTAATTGATTTAATACACAATTCTGCGGTTCAGGACGTGATCCACGGGGTCCAATCATATCCGTGAAAATTCCCCTAACTAAAAAATATTTCTCCTCATATTCGGAGAAATCTGCCTCAGGATCTACAAAATCGTCGTCATCATCGAAACCATACAATTCTGTCGTTAATTCCTTCAGTTCAGCGTAAGCTGAATCCAACCGGCTTGAACGTGCCCCTAATTGAGCAACATCAATCTCCGCAGGTGGATTTTGAGCATATGTTAAAGCGCGAGAAATAGATGCTTTTTCAACCCGACGTTTCGATTGAATACTTCTGATAGTTGCCATTGTTATAATAAATAATCAAAAAATTGTACTTACAGAATACCTTGTTGATTTAGTGTGCAAATAATTATATTGCTTGTAATTGGTACCATACCATGTAGTTACAGTTTGTCGCGCGTCGCGTGTAGTTGCTACTGTGTTATTTCAAACGTTCAAAACACACAAATGTTAATGTTCAACCCAACGGAATTTCAGTTCTTCGCCTTGCTCAAAATGTTCTGCGATGGCACTGTTCATACACAAAATAAATCGTTTGTCCTAAAAATTATTGTTATTGTTGTTCTTATACCACGAACAAAACTCTGTTTGTTTTATTTTATTTTCGCACAACTTCTGTTAAGCTTCAAACTTGCATGAAACCAAGTTGTAAACACATGCGTATACATGTACATATGTACATACGTATACCCTTCTCTATTCCTTGTTTTTCAACTAACAACACAAACTGACCGTTTATATTCAAATATGTATGTATAAAATTTTGTTTTTGCACTGCTTTGCTTGTTATTTTTTCACACCAACTGATCTTCATGGATGGTATACGTTTCACCTGTTGTTGTTGTATAACCAACCCCTATTCTATTTCTACGAATGTCACGATTGCCTTTGTAATGTTCTTTGTTATATTTGTGCTAACCGAAGCACCCAAATGTTAAAAGGTCTTACTTATTGTACTCAGCGGAGCACCCAATCCTTTGCTTGCTATGAAACCAAATTGTTATTCACAGAAACCACCTGGAACCTTGCAACTAGTGTCCAAAGATGCTTGTTGCCCAATGGAGCCCCTAGATTGCCACAAACTAACCACTTCGTTCACAGTTTATTTGACAAAGTACACTTGTTGTGCCTTTGCGCTTTTCACACGCGAATTTAATTGTTTTTATGTCTTCTATTACACCGTTCGATATTTGGCGAGGAGGACCAAATTATGCTTCTGAATTGAAACACTTAATTCTCTTTGATTTTTAGTTTAGTTTTTATTTAGTGGACTGTACACTCATGCCAACGTTCGCGTGTGTAATCTCATACAATAATGTCAATGCCAATAAAAAATGTGGCGTATACAACCAAGTGTGTAAGTGTTAGTGTTAAATAGAAAGACAAAAAGAATAGACTGACATAAGATAAATATGAAAAGTGTTGTATGTTGGGGAAGGTTCATCAACAGCCGGTAATGGTTGTAATCTTGTTGTTTCAAAAAAATCGTAAGTTCTATTGGCTATTGTCACAGATGTATTGAAGAACTGTACCACATAGGTTCCGGTAAGATTTTGCGGTTCAGTATCGATGAAAATTGTTCCATTGAATTAGTTCAGAAGAATTGTTCCTGGTTCAATTTCTTCTAGGGTGGGGATGCCTCGATTGTCTATTAAGCTGCATTTTGCCACTTTACTTTTAATCAAGTTCGCTAGACACATATCGCTTTCAATATAATCCAAATTATTTCTATTGCATATTGTAATATTATTATGTATAACCTTTGCATTCATTTTTCATACCATACATTACATTATCGCATATGAGGATGTTTTGATATTTCATTTTGTTCGCATATTTTCCTAACTTAATGGGTCTTATTAGCATTTTGTTACAAGAATTTAGATGAGTGGTAGGTATACTTAATATATAAATAATAGAATCATGATTAGATGCTGTCTTTATTTGAGAAAACTCAAATGCTTGTCCCAAGTTTATAAAAGGTATTGAATCTTTATTCATTATTTGTTTTACGATATCAATTTCTTTAGCTGTTAGTAAGAAGAAATTAACTACACCCCCTTTTGCCCAATGCATGGCATGTTGAATGTTAATCAATTCTTCCTTAACACTGTCTAATTTATATTTTAGTATCGTTATTAATTGTTCTTTTACATTTTCACTTTTATTATAATTATTCTTATGGTTAAATGTTTCAATTATACTGTTTGTTATATGAGTAAGTTCATTAATTTTTTCTACTGTTACTTTATTATTAGTAGCTTGTTTGTTGTTATTTCTTAGTACTTTGTTTGTTTTCTTTGTTAATATTTCGAAATCTTCATGATCGGGGCTTCCTGCAGTTCACTTCCAAGCGGATCCTATAAAATCTAGGGATCTTTTTGACCTTGGTTCTAATCTGTCCAGATATGATTGGAGTTCTGTAGCTTCATGATTTAAAAAGGGTTGCAGAAAGTGAGAAGAGCTAATATCGTGGTTTAGTGTCTGTAGCAGTTTATTTATTAAGTCCTGATATATATTTGTGTCATTGACGTGTATTAACTTGAATGTACCAGTCTGTAATTTTGCTAGTCCAGAGTTCCATGTTACTGTTTGTGAATTAGAATAGTCCAAAATCTTTACGTCGGCCGAAACCAGTGTTAGAAATGTCCTGAAAATTAGGGTTTCTTCTCTTTTAGTTTTTGATATTATTTTTGTGTACTACTTTTCCTGATTTGGTTAAGACTGTAGTGTTCCTATTTTCTTCGACTATTTCTTTTCTATATGTTTTACTAAGTTTCGTTCCTAATCTTTAATTTTCGTTTACATAAATTGTTTTTCCGGATTCATAAGTTTTGGGTATTGGTTTCCTTTTGTTATGATAGTTCATGTCATCTACCTGCTTCTGCTGAAGTCTCTTGATAGTATCTAATTTAACCTTCTCTATTAATTTATATAATTTTATCGACCTTTAATTTTATATTTTTGTTTTAAAGAATAACTGTTTTTCAGGCTTCCAAGGTCATTAAATTTCATTTAAATGAAATTAAAAGACAATTTTATTGCATATTTTTAAAAATCCGACGTTTCGTTGGTATTTTCCAACATCTTCAGGGATAATAATTTTATTACAATCTGGTAACATTATTAATGAAAAAATGAGAATACATATTGATGTTATCCCTACAAGAACAGTGTCGGTCATTTTACCGGTAATATGCCTGTCACTAGTGAAGACGTTTCTATCACCACGTAGAACAAAGTTTCTATCACTTTATTAAGGCCAATGTGAGAAAAGTGATAGAAACCTTTGTGTACGTGTGATTTTGCATTCCTCTCTAACCTATGAATTTTATCGACCACAAAACATATATCCGAACTACTCACTCTAATGTTATTACTATATATAAATGTATGGCACTGGTGACAGGGTATGTTGGCACTGCTGACAATCACCCATGATAGAATATGCTGGCACTGGTGACAGTCACCCATGATAGAATATAGTGGCACTGGTGACAGTCACCCATGATAGAATATGGTGGCACTGCTGATAGCCACCAATGAAATTGATACCTTTCAATTTTATGAAATAAAACACGTTTATTCCAATTCAATTCTTTATTTTTATTAAATTTTTAAGAAAAATGTTACATACATATTTATTTATTTACATACCCAAAAAAATCATGTAAGCTTCTATCCTCTGTTTTGTTGTACTGTTCCATCATCCGTGTTTTTGATGCGACCTAGTAAATATCAAATATTTCAGTACAAATGGAAAACAAGGAAGATTTTTAGATACTTACAATCGCTTCCAACTTGTTGGAATTAAAGATTTCATGCTCTTCACCCAACGTTTCCTGTTGCAACCAGATTTTTTGATAGCTGGTGTTGACTTTCCCTTGTGATTTCAAACGTTTCATCACATATTTGAACAATAAGCCTATGAGTTAATTTAATTTAATATAGCAAATACAATAATGAATAGATCAGTATACTTACATATATTATTTACCTAAATTGAATATTAAATATATGTACATTTGAATTTAAAAACAATTTAATTTTTATTATACTTTGGCTGACACATATAAAATGAAAACTGGAATGACAAATGCCAAAAATTAAACTACTACATAGACATTCGTCACTGATGATATTTGTCTCCGTCAAGAGTGACAGTCATATGTTCGGGAATACGAAAAATTGTTGCAAATGTATTAGTACAAATTTTATGTGTGTATTAGTTTCGGTCACCCAGTTCTTGTAGGGATTATACTGATGGGAATTTTGAACAATTAACATTAAACTTTTAACTTACATATTTTATCTCTTAATACGAGTTGCATTTAAATAATGTCGTTACGAATCTAACAGCATACTACATGAAACATTAAACACAAATGTACAAAACAAATTAAGTATTAAAATATCACAGTTGTGTTTAAACTTCTAATATCACAGTTGAATTGACTAAATGATTTTTAATCTAATATAATCCTGTAGATAGCATTGGTGTTGTCTTTGTCTGTCTTATTGTTCATTGCTATGTCCATCTCTTGTTGGATTCTTAAACTTTCTAGTGCGTATCGTTTGTTGTATTTTCTTTCTTTATGAAGAATTTTAATGTTTTCAAGATCAGCTGTGTGCGAATGATCTAAACAGTGTTTTGATAAAGCTGTTGATTGTCGTCCTTTTTTTATATCACTCTCATGTTCAGCCTTCTCTATTTCTTGCGGATTGGTACTCTACCTAAAAAAAAATTTCTATTGGTTTTTTCTTTATTGTGCAATGTATGGAATTATTATATTCATAAACAGCTCTATGCAATAATTCTGCAAATGTTTTCGGTTTTTAGACAACGCATTAATTCCGTGATCGTGGAATGAAACCTTTCTGTCTGTCCATTCACACTACCGCTATATGGTGGGATCTTAAATACCTTTATATTCATTTTCTAACATAAAAACGATAGCTGTAGAATTGAAGGATTTTTCGTTATCCATAACGATTGTTTCTGGTATACCAAAGGAAAGTATAACTTCTCTTAGTGGTTCTTTAACATCTTCGATGGCTGGAGACCTTAGCATTCTTGTTTGCGCAAATTTGGAAAATTTATCTATTGCAGTTAATATTGCTTTTTTTCTGTGACGAAAATGTCTATGTGTATGATCTGGCCAGGACATAATGGTATTGGTGTTTCCTGTAGCGTGATTTTATTAGGGTGCCTATCGTATTTATTTTCCCTACACATTTTACAAAATTTAGTCAACTTTTTTATCTTAGAATGCATTTGGGGAAAATAGAATTTTGTTATAAACGTAGATAGGAACTGTATGTGCGAGAACAATTAAAATACTCAAATTTCAGCAATTAAATTTTAAAATTTTAATTGCCAAATTTGTGTTAATTGTTTTTTTTTTGTAATTTGATACTTTAATGTGTGTGTGTATTTTCCCACGGTTAAATAGGGGTGTTCACATTGTTGTTTTTTTTATTATTTTTATAAAGTTGTGGTAGGCGTGGGAATTTTTTTCTGTCCATATAAGGCCCTGGGAGTTTGTGTCTGTCCATATGGGACCGTGGGGAATTTCTGTCTGTCCATATGTGAGGGTAGTTTGGTGGAGGGGTGCTGTAGTAACCAAAACGAGTTTGTATATGTGAGCATGAGACCGTGGGAATTTTTGTCTGTCCATATGAGACCTTGGGAGTTTGTGTCTGTCCACATGTGACCTTGGGAATACATGTCCGTCGGTATGTGAGCGTGGGAATTTGTGTCTGTCCATATGTGTAAGAAATTTTTAGTATCTGACACAACATTTTTTAGGAAGTACAATATCTCAAAAGTGTTGTATAAATGGATGGATGGTTTGTGGTTCGTTTCTCCTTGCTGGAGTGAGATTTCTTCTTTTAATTTTTTGCTTGTTTCTAATTTTGGTGTGTGTTTACTTAAGATATTTTGACCAGCAATTCAGTTATTTCTTTTTTGTGTGCAATGCTTGAGTGTGAGGGAATAATTTGATTATTCTGATCTTGAAGACGTTGTGAAAAAAAATTTACTATTGCATAAATATTGAATCTGATATTTTGTTTATTTTATACATGACGATCATCGATGGATTTTATTTGGGGATCTGGAAGGTGGTGCGATTTACATATGTATTTTGTAGAATATTAATATTTATGCTATGTTTAAGTGTGTGTCTGTGTGTGTTTTTGTGTTCTGAGTGGCGATTGGAATGTCTGCCTGTCAGACAGGCTGTGTGTGTGATGATTGGTGAGTCTGTATGACAGTCCGCTTTTTTGCTTTCCTAGATTTAGCGCAAGTGGGTCAGTATGAAATGAAATAAATTTGTAGATATTTATGTACGCATATACATACAAACAAATAATAAGCGTCTATTCTTTGTGCCCAAATATTCCCTTGACAATTTGAATGAATGAACGATAGTGTTTGTTTGTTTCTTGTGTGTTCTCTGAAATAAATATTTATGTAGTTTTTTGTTTGAAATAAAAAGACATTTATTTTAATTTTTATAAGTATTTATTTAAAAGTTTGTTAACATTTTCATTTTTAAGTAAAATTGCATTCCTTAAGGCACAAACACCATAGTCGTGATAGCTACAATAGAGATATTTTGAATGCTTAGTTTCCATTTGTTTAAAATTAATGCAGCCAATGTCTTCAATGTTATGAACTGTTTGATGAATCATTTTGTCTACACATTTTTTCTTCTCTCCCCCCCTTAACATATATTTGTGAATTTCTTATATTGGATTTTAAAAACTTGCAAACGCTTTGAATTGAAACTGATCCATCATTCCAGTTAATATGATGATAGTTTTTTGTTAACCAAACTGCTTCTCTCTGTTTTTTGGCTGATAAACATCCGAAATCAAAAGGAGGTTTTATGATGAAATTGAGGCATTCGTTGTTGCTGAAAACTACAGCTAGTTCTTTTGCGATGAAGTCATTTGAATTATTTTTGAAACCTTGCAAGTCTACAAAAACAATATCAACATCCATGTTATTTAATTTATAAGACCTTCCGGACTTGACCTTTTATTGGTATGTATTCTATAACGCCGTCATGAATAAGAATGCAGTAAGCTGAAGTCTTTGCTGAAATATTTGTTGCTGTTTCAAACTCAATTTTTATATCAATCGGTCCGGTATTGACTAATTCGTTCTGATAATTTACATCTACTACAATAATTGGAGCGTCGTCTTTAGACTCCTGGGCAGTTAACAATGGTTTTGGCTCTTTCATATAGTAGCTTTGTTGAAATCTTACATACATATCATATAGAATTGCATACCGTTACTTTTTAAATTTTATGTTAAGATCATCATATGGGTAAGAGGTTGAGTTTAAATGTACTTTTAAATTAGTCAGATCACAGTGAACAAATTTGTTATCTCGTTGAAATGCGACCAGTACAAAACTTGGTCGCTCTTTACTTGCAGCTAATTTAACATTCCAAATATGACTTGTCCCTGCATTCAATTGTGGATTCATATGACAATCCCAGCTACGAAGTGCCATCGGTATAGAAGCACCATTGTTAATAATTTTAATCATTTTCAACTTGCTCTGATCAGATAATTGTACGTGTGGAATTCTCCAGGAGATGAGTGAAATTGTAAGTTTCGATTTTTCAGTAGAAACGCTCGAATGTACAAGAGCTTCATCATTTTCATTGCGCAAGAGTGTCAATTCATGCTTTCCATTAAGTATAACTTTGTTGTAGTCTTCAGCAAATCCTAAAAGCATTTTTAGTGGTACATAAAAATTAAAATATCCATTCTTGAGATTCAAATCATCAGTTTTATGCCATCCACCATTTTGCATTACAACGCTTTCAGTTGGTGACAGAGATACCAATTTTTTATTGTGGTTGTTGTTCCTAAATACCTTGTATGATCGATTTCAATACCGTTAAGCTCATAGCGGATTTCATCAAATAAATGCGCAACAAAGTTGTTTTTCAATTTAAAATTTTCTGAAAATTTTCCAGTTTTTTCATCTACAACGAAACCTTCCACAGATAACACGTACAAATCTTGATTTTGTATTGAGATTCGAATCTCAGCATTATTGTTGTACGATTGTAGATATGGTATGTAGGTATGATAGTCCTTTTTTATTATATTTTCGTCAGACAATGGCTTATCCAATACGTTTATTATTGAGCTCATTTTGTTTTCAGTTTGAAATTCAAAGACTTGGGAAAACTTTTGTTTGCTGTTGTAAGTAACCTTTGACGAGCAGATCTTTTCAATTGTGGTTTAGGTTGTAATATCTGTAGATGAGATGTGGCTGCAGTATTTTGTGATATACTTTTATTGTATTAATCGGAAACTCATGATTAATCGGAAACTCATGAAGTGTATGTGATTTTGAATTGTTCATATATGTGTTAGTAGCGATACTACTTTCAATTCGCAAGAGATTTACCTTAAAAATATGAACTGGAAGATCTGAGTAATGATCATCGGTCGGTGTTAGGATTTTACTGTTGAACCCTAAAAGATTCCCAATTGTATTTTCTTTATTAAAATATATCGGATCTTCAGAACTATTTATTTTAACTTGCATCGTATTGTTGTTAGTTTCTATAAAAATATGCTCTCCAGGACTAAGTCGTTTGTATTGCTTTTCTATGTAGTCAACTATATCTTTCAATTCATAAGATCCAATTGGTATTTCAATTACATATTCCCCTATATGAAACATATTGTTATAGGAGTCTACATTTGGGATACTGTTGTATGAATGAAAATCAGTTAGCGCACACTCATATGTGTCGTTTAAGTCAATGGGAGGAAAATAATTAGCATATAGCGCTGATAAGTTAGAGCTCAGAGTAAAGCTATGTACACACGGTTGTCAGATTTTACAATATTGTCAAAAAAATTTTCAGAAAATATCTAACAAGCGTGTGAACTTACAATTTTTGTCTTGCAACGTTGTCAGAAAAAGCACTGTAAGACCATATTATTGTCAGACATCTTACAATCGTGTGAACACTCCACATTGCCATTGTTAGATGATTGCCAGACATTGTAAGCTCATTTTTATTGTCAGATGTGTTAAAATGAATGCATCTGACAATGGTACCATTGTAAGTGAAATATTTCTATTGGCAACACTGTCCATAAATATTAAAAAAACAAAACTTAATATTAATAAACTTAAAAAAATAAAAACAAACAAAAGGCAAAATGGCTGGTTAGTATCCAGCGCTTGACCAAATGTGCAACGATTAAATACACCACCATCAGAAAACCGGCCATTACGACCTATGTCAACATAAAGAAACTTATGTTCCGCGTCAGCAATACCCATTAATATGATGCTATGTGTACCCTTGTAGTTATAAAATATGCTGCCAGCATTGGCTGGTGCATCCATCACGATATACTTTCCATCCACTGCTCCAATGCAGTTAGGAAATTGCCACAATCCATTTCATCAAATTTATCAGCAATAGCTTCCCAATCATCTGTTTTTTTTTGGCGTCTAGAAATATACATATTTAATCAAAATCCGTTTTTGCATGAATAAAATAAATTTACACTGAGATACGTGCCCACAAGCACTTTGTAAATGGCATCCAAAACTTCGGGAATAATGGGCGATATAGTTGATGCTGGAATACGAAATAGGTATTGCAGTGACCGAAAGTTCTCGCCAGTAGCTAGGCATCGTAGGGGTAGCACGAGTCGCTCACCTGCTGAAATGCTTTTGCGCATCTCCTTTTTGAATATGTGGTGTCACTAAACTCAGAAGATTATCAAATTGTTGTGAATCCATTCGCAAAAAATTGCGAAACAACTCCGGCTCGCCAGTTCGTAGTTGGATGAGCAATTTAGCATAAAATCCCTCCTGGTGGCGATGAAGCACCCAATCCTTCACCCACACTTTTCGACGTTTCTTTGCTATTTTGTCTTCATCGTCGCTACTTTCTAATACATACGCAGCTAAAATTGTTGCAATTGCTTTTTTCTGTTCCATGATAATTAATATTTCCACTTTTCCAATATAATATAAACACACAATTTATAATTTCTGTCAAATGTTTTGACGGTTCTGGCAATCTCTAACAACTCATCTGGCAATTTTTGCCATACAACATTCTTGTGGGCGAATCATGAATCTATACGAATAATAATTCATCCCACTAACTTTTTTTTCTACGTCACGACCTATGATGAATACATTATCAGAAAATTAAAATCCTGTCTTCTTGTTATGAAACAAATACATATTAAATTGAATTCATATATACTATATATCACCGGTCCATGGGTCTATCATTCTTATATTCATATGGTAGCTATCGTCACCTTTCCAGTGCAATAACGGATATTGTAATGCATCGTAGCTGCGGTGAAGCTCTGAAACACGCCGTAATTCTTCATTTCTTCGATGTAGCACAATATCGCGAGATTGAAACTGGTCTCCAACAATTACAATGGCCACTTCATCAATTGTTGGTGCATTAAATCGTCTCGCATGCTCTCCAAGGGGCGTTTTGTCAGCCCTAATAACGATTCTGTGATCATCAGATGGCATACTATCGAGAGCGGTTTTAAACAATCGAATTAATTCATTGTACTGATGTAAGAATGTTTGAAGTTCAGAAACAATTTGTCGCCTTGTACGCGCAGCAACTGTACAACGCCGATCCATTTCACGATTTGCATCTCCGACAAAATAGATTTGCAAAAATTGATGTTCACCATCAGGATATGGCAATAAGGAACCAGCTCGATGATAAATCTGTCCTTGAATCTGTAACAATTGTGAAATGTAATTAGATGCTGGGTTTTCATATGATATTTCGCATGAAGTAATCACCTTAAACGTCGGCATGAAATTGTCTGTTATAATTTTGGTCGCACCAAAAGAAGTCATTTGAAATGCCGCATTGTATTGTTGAATGTGAGACACAAAATGCTTAGCCGTTTGCGACGTTCCAAAAATGAATGAATGAAGTGGATCGGGGGGAGATTCAAATGCTGGCAGTCTCACTTTACTATTGGCACAACACATGCCAGGCGTTTCACCCTGAAATTTGGCTGCATCACAATATGGACATCTCACCGTCATACCACCAATATTGGCATGTGCACTATAATCATTTTCGCTATTGTAAGCGAAAGCAGCATACTCCATCTCATGCACAACACGACGTGAAAGTCGTGTCGTTCGTCGCGATGCTGGATTTAATGGATTTGGATATGCAGATCTATGACGACGTGCGTTTTGTAATTGTTGTACTTGATTTTGTTGTGAGCGTTCCTCTACACTTTGCATTCTCCTTTGATTAAATCTATAGGTAGAATTACGCGTACGTCGACCTATATTTGATTGTCTTGTTGGTGGCATTTTTTTTTAATCTATATTTTTATTTGACATTTTTTACACTGAACACACTTGAAATCACTTTTTAAATTAATAATACTTACCAATATATATGAAACTCAGAGAAAAAAAGTCACTTGCAATAAAATTCCAATTAGGTTGAATTAAAAAGCACCCTCATTACATGTTCTACAGAACGTATTCAGTAATTTTTTATTTTTTGTACCCATATCCAAGCAATGCTGTGTAACAAAGTAAAACTTTTTGATATTCACACAATTTATATGAAAATGAATAATGTTCAGAAAAATCACTACATCTGGACCAAACGAAAATATTTTTAAACTTTTTTTTTATTAACCATCCTCATTGCATGTTCTATAAAACGTATTCAGCCATTTTTTATTTTATGCAGCCGTTCTCGAGTTATGGAGTGACAATCAAAATGTACACTTCTTTTTATATATATATATATATAGATAGATAGATTTAGAAGCTGTTTTTCATTTTTGAGTTGACTTTAATCGGTGGCATTTTAATTGTGCGATGAACTTTTCTATTGTATGCATTAAGTAAATCTTTGTATATATCAAGCCAGTTGTAGGAACCATTAAAACTAAACTCTTTCCACATCATTCCTTTTAATGTTCTATTGAATCGTTCTACTATCGATGCTTTCATGATGCTATAGGTTGAGTAGTGATTGACGTTGTATTTATCCATCAATTGATTAAAGTGTTTGTTGAAGACTTCTTTACCATCATCTCTTTGTAAGTTTTTTGGCACACGCCCCAATTGAAAAATAGTGTGCACTGCCTGCGTTGTGTCAACAGCTGTTTTTCTTCTCAGAGGTACTGCACAAGCATATTTTTAGAATGTATCAATTACAGTTAGCAAAAATTTTTATTGTATGTAGAATAGTTCCCCATTTCAACTAAATCCGCTTGCCAAAGATCGTCTATTCCTTTCATAACAACATTAAAAAACTATTGTATTCTGATATTTTTAAGCTTAAGGTCTCTTTATTTTAGTTTAGTTTTTAATTTCAATATTTCGTCACTCCGTTGTGTGACTTCTTCAGGAAATTAATTATTTTATTTGATATGAAAAAATATGTTGTTTGTGAAACAATATTATTTGTCAACAAAATACAAAAAGATTCAAACAAATTTTAAATAAATTTACAATATATGAACAATAATAAAATATTTAAACCTAAACATTCATATATATTTAAAAAACATTTATAAAAAACAATTTTAAAAAAATCATATATACCTACATATGCATACATACACATACACACATACACATACATATGCATACATACACATACATAAACATACATACACATATACATACATATATATATATATATATATATATATATATATATATATATATATATATATATATATATATATATATATATATATATATATAAATATACATATATATATATATATATATATATATATATATATATATATATATATACATATATACATGTAAAGACATACACATACATATGCATACACATACATACACACATATACATACATACAAACATGCATACATACATACATACATATATACATATATACATACATGCACACATATACACATATATATACAAATTAATAATACATATAAATATAAACAAAAACACATATACATATATACTTATAAACATATTTTTCAACAACAATCTGGAAGTTACAAAGAAATTTAAATACATTTATTTAGAACAAAATATTTAAACGTATACATGTATATATATTTTAAAAAATTTTGTAAACAGCTGTTCACTCTATTCATATAAATGTATACATACATATGTAGTTTATAAACATACATAACAAAATTTTTCAACATATACATATATACGTATAAACATATATACATAATTAGCATACATGGGCATACTGTATTACTTTTTTAATGCATTACGTGTTTCAGTAATCAGTAAAAAGTACTGATTACTGAAAAAAAAAATCAGTATTCAGTAAATTTTACTGGTTACTGAAAAGAGAAATCAGTATTCAGTAAATTTTACTGATTATTGGAAAAAACATCAGTATTCAGTAAATTTTACTGGTTACTGAAATGAGAAATCAGTATTCAGTAAATTTTACTGATTATTGAAAAAAATCAGTATTCAGTAAAAAGTACTGATTGCTGAAAAAGGAAATCAGTATTCAGTAAAACGTACTGATTGCTGAAAATAAGATCAGAATTCAGTAAATTTTACTGATTTGTGTAAAAAATGCAGTAATCAGTAAATGGCTGATAGTAGATACTTTGTGTGAAAAATAACATAATCAGGTGTGTGATGAATTTCGACTGATTTCAAAAGTAATTTGTTTGTCGAAATCTTCAAGGCTGTGATAAAAACATTATTACATAAAAATGTTCTAAGATATTAAAAGAAGACATTATATTTAACTTAGAAAAAGTTGAATACGTCTGTATGACTGCTGATGTGTGGTCCAGTGGGAAAAAATCATTTTGAGGCTACACATGCCATTGGCTTAATGCAAATAATTTAGAGAGGAAATCAGCAGCACTAGCCTGTCGTCGATTTAAAGGAACCCATTCTTTTGATCGCATCACGAAGTTGATATGCGCAATCAATAAAGAATTTAAAATACCTACTGACAAAATTGTTTATACAATAACTGACAATGGATCTAATTTTATTAAAGCTTTTAAAGCCATTTTTATCGTAGTTTCGTTTTTTTAGTTATGCCACACAGAAAATAATTATAAACGTAGATTTATGTTAGAAATGTTACACATAATCAATACACCAATCACAAAAAGAATTAATTTTAAGGCAGATACAGCAAATGTAGCTCAAAATTATAGACATCTAGTTCATAAGAGATGGATAGGGATAGTTATTGTTTGTTAATGTTTAAATATGTTGTTTATTTTAACTTGTTTTTCAAACTTTTTGAATTTTGTTGAAAAATATGTGTATATGTTTATAATTTATTTAAATTTGCTTAAAACATTTTGAATTTTGTTGCTAATTATGTATATATGTTTATACGTATATATGTATATGTTGAAAAATTTTGTTATGTATGTTTATAAACTACATATGTATGTATACATTTATATGAATAGAGTGAACAGCTGTTTACAAAATTTTTTAAAATATATATACATGTATACGTTTAAATATTTTGTTCTAAATAAATGTATTTAAATTTCTTTGTAACTTCCAGATTGTTGTTGAAAAATATGTTTATAAGTATATATGTATATGTGTTTTTGTTTATATTTATATGTATTATTAATTTGTATATATATGTGTATTTTTTTTTTATTTTTTTTTTATTCATGGGATGAATGGGATGAAATCATCGAAAGACCCTGGCAGTGATGGTGTTTGCCAGGAGTGCGAGACTTTAACACGCTAAAACACCCCTTTACACTAACCCAAAACCTTTCCCTGTGGTACTGCCGTAAGGCTTTACATCACAGGGTGGGAATAGATCCTAGACCTAATCTAACTTAAAGAGATTCTTCTGCGAATCTCTTCTAACCTACGAAGTTCCAATAGAACGAATTTTGCAAAATTGCATACACACGTCCAGTTGTACAAAGATTCCAACATGGTTGGAACTATGTTGTCCGGCCTAATTCTACGCCCTAAATCTGCTTCTAAGCACTCTCTTCTACTATTGAATCGTGGACAGATGAAGAACACATGTTCGGCATCTTCCACGACATTACCATCACAGCTCGGACAAAACGGAATACTGTCATGTCCGAAACGGTACAAGTACGACCTGAAGCAACCATGTCCAGTCAAAAACTGTGTAATATAGTAGTTCAAGTCACCGTGCTTTCTTGATAACCATGTACTGATGTCAGGTATCAGTGAGTAAGTCCATCTTCCCTTATCAGTCGCTGTCCATCGTGCCTGCCACTTACGTAGGCACAAATCTGTCACACCATTTGTACTGTCCGATATCGCCTCTAATTCGATGGGCATCATACCGGCAATGACAAAAGCTGCCTCGTCGGACACAGTTCGGAATGCGCTACATACTCGCAGGGCGGCCAGCCTATACACAGGGGATATCAGATTCACATACGTAGAATATCTCAGTGAACCTGACCATATAGGGGATGCATATAGGATAATGCTTTTAACTACACTAGAGATCAATTTCCTCTGCAGATATTTCGGACCTCTTGTATTTGGCATGATCCGGGATAAAGCTGAGCAGGTCTTCGATGCTCTGGCACCTATATACTTAAAGTGCTCATGAAAAGATAGACGTGTGTCAATCATGACTCCAAGGTATTTTAGACATTCCCTGGATTCTATGCTACACGTACCAATATTAAGCCTAATGGTTTCCCTACGTTTCCGACTACTAATCAGAACCGCCTCTGTTTTATGGTCAGCTAGAGCTAGACCCATTGACCTGAGCCAAGACCTAACGATCTGAATACTGGCATTTGCAATGGTTTCCGCCTCTAGCAACTCTTTTGCTTCACATACTAACGCTATGTCGTCTGCGAATCCAACTATCTTTGCCTTCTCAGGTAGATTTAACCTCAATACTCCATCGTACATGACGTTCCACAGTAGTGGGCCAAGTACTGATCCTTGAGGCACACCGCCAATTATGTGGCGTCTCCTTGTACCTTTATCGGTGTCATAAACTAGCTCTCTATTTCGGAAATAATCCTGTATAATTGCCAGTAAATACCCTGGGATGTCTAATCTTGCTAAGGCTTCAACAATACGTCCCCAGTTTGCCGTGTTGAAGGCGTTCTTTACGTCTAGGGTTACGACTACACAATACTCCTTAGTTCCATTTCTCCACCGCTCCCCTTGGATAGCCCTAGCAGCAGTTTCTACTACAACCTTGATAGCATCCACTGTTGATCTTGCTTTCCTGAAGCCATATTGGTTATTTGATAAACCATTCTTAGCTTCAACACAGCCTTCCAATCTTCTACAGATTATACTTTCTAGCAGTTTCCCACTCGTATCTATCATACACAGTGGACGATAAGAGGAGGGGTCGTCTAGCGGCTTATTATCCTTGGGTAACAGTACCAGCTTTTGTCTTTTCCACATTGTTGGAAAAATTCCCTGGCTCAAGCATGCGCTTATTACCTTCAAGAAGTACTCAGGGTGGAGTTTGACAGCTTCTTTTAGCACCATATTTGGAATACAATCTAAACCTGGTGCCTTATTGTCTCTAAATTTCGAGACAGCGCCTTCTATCTCGGAAATCGTAACCGGAGGAATATCGGAAAATGCAGCCGAATAGCTGTTTTGCCACGTAGGAATTTCCTGTTGCGGAAAGAGATGATCTACAATTCCCCTGAGAATAGGCTCCTCTCTTGGCGGCGATGGACCAAGACATTTAAGTCTCTTGGTTACCAGTTTATATGCAAGGCCCCAAGGATTACCATCTAATTCCTCACATATATTAAGGAAACAGCTGCGCTTACTCCTACGTATTGCAATCTTCAACGCTTTCCTTTTATCCTTATATATTTGATGGTGTACACTGTTCTCTAGACTACCTCGCGTCCTTGTATACTGCCTTCGGGAGGTTATGCACTCCGAACGCAACCTAGCAATTTCACCATTCCACCAGTAAACTGGAGGCTTATTTGGTGACCTTTTACGCTTCGTCATGCTCACATTACACGCACTCGTGATATGGCTCACTAATTGTTCTGCCATATCTTCAGCCGAACCATTCAGTTGCATGTTCTCCATACAAGCTGCGAAGATATCCTTATCAAAGGTATTTATCTTCCAGCCTGTCAAGTCTCGTGCTTGTACAGCCACATGGTGCTGTTCATCTTGTACATCTATGATTATAGCGCTATGATCGCTATGAGTATAAATGTCAGATATTCTCCAGTTCACCTGGCTTGTGATGCTGCTACTGGCAAACGTAATGTCAATTACCGAACCAGCATCACCTCGTCTGAAAGTTTGTTCAACCCCATTATTCATGAGTACAACGCTCAATGCAGAAAAGGCTTCCAAGAGCACTCTACCTCTTGCATTCGTCAAGGGGCAGCCCCATTCAACAGCCCACGCATTAAAGTCACCTGCTATTATGACTGGGTTCTTGGTGGCTGCATCTGTTACTATATTATCAACTATGCTTCGAAAGTCCTCTATAGAATACCTAGGGGGAATATAGCAGCTGTACAATGTGATACCAGAGATAGTGGCTCGGGCATACCCACATTGTGATGTTATTCTATCCCGTAGTGTTAAGGTGCTGGTGTTCCATATCGCCGATGTATCCGTGTTATCAGAAACCCAATTTACAGATCCCATGGTCCTATATGGCTCACTCAGCACAGCGACGTCTACATTTAAATCTCGAACGCTTTGTTTAAGAAGCTCTTGTGCTGCCTGGCAATGGTTGAGATTTAACTGTAATATACGCATTTTGATGTCTTAAGTTTGGTTTTAAACCTTAAGTTTCTGTAGCGCCTTTTTGTAGTACGGACAAACTACACCTCCGGTGACATGATCACTAGCGGTGTCTGTTGCATTCCTACAAAGCAAACACGACGGTTTTTTGGAGCACGTTCCAATTTTGTGGCCGGTTTCGCCACACCGTAAGCAATTATTAGAAAGGTCCTTCCCCTTACAATTTGCGGTCCTATGTCCATAATCTAGGCATCTAAAGCACCTTATCGGCGTTGCCTTTTCGCGTATTCGGCAGACGACCCAACCAATGCGTATCTTCGCCATCTGCACAAGACGGCTAGCTATGGCAGCACTTACGCCAATGGTGGCAGTTTGTGTTCCTCCATACGCTCTCCTCAACGATTTAATTGCAGCAGGCTGCAGAGATTTCAAATCGTCGGATGCTTTTATGAGGGCTTCATAAACGTCCTCCTTAGAGGTTACCTCATCTATATCCCTAATCTCGACTCTAACCTCATGGGATATTGCCCTTACTTCGGCGACCTGACCTAGTACCGATTCTACTGTCGACCTGAATTCACTTGTATCCTGGTGCGCGGGTTTATTCAACTCCAACAACAATTCACCCTTACCAGTCTTCCTAATGTTCCTCACATTTTGGCCCAGATTATTCAACTTTGGGTCTTTCTTCACTTGTCTGAGGATATCAGCATAGGAAGCATCCCCGCACGTTTTAATTACCAAAGCATCTGGTCTTACTGTCTTCTTTCTACTTCTAACTCTGGTATGGACTTTAACCCAGCCAGGATCTTTAGCATTCACGCCTGGTTTCCCAGCCGTACTTCTGCCTGCCTCACTGGGTGTATGATTTCCGCTATTCCTATTGGGGGTTACACCCTTCTTCTTCTTAGATTTGTTCCCCTTTGGGCTAAGAGTGCTTGGATCTCTTTTGCGCTTTGGGGTTGCGTTTAGCACAAAGGTTGGCCTTGACGGTTCTTCCGTCTGCGTCTCCTTATGAATTTGTGACTTCTTGTCACTAACAGGTCTGCTGCTCAGCTCATCCGCTACTTGCATATACAACGCCTGTATCTCCCGCGACATCGTCACAATATCTTTATGCACGTTCGAACGCGACTTTAAGAAGTCTAACAACTTCGAAATCTTATCTCCTAATTTCCCCAAACTACTGCTGCTTACCTCACTACTATTAGCAACGCTATTGGCAAAGAGATTATCTCCACTTCTAACTCCTGAAGGGGGTGATCTCATGATCACCGACTTCCTCACAAATGGGTTTTCGCTGTCTACCATGTTTAACCCATCATGTCTATTACCTCTATTTTTATTTATATTAATAGTGTTCATTCTAGTGGGTCCAAACTCAAAGCCACTATATCCGTTCGATGTGCAGTCACGTTAAGATCCCATGGGTCCCTTTGCAAGCAGTGAGGTCCATGCGAGGGTTGACGAAAAGGTCTTATGGATCTTCTCGCCAGAGCCAGATCCGTGCTAACCGGGGAAGAACATCCGAACCTGCACCATCAACTTAATGATGACGAACTTCAAACGTACTTTGAGACTTGCCAAGTTTTAATAGGACGGAGGCAGTTGTGGCATTAGCCTGAGAGCCATTTCTGTAAAATTTCACCCCTACATACTCAGGTCCCAGAATACCACAACCACCAGCCCAGGGTTCTAAAAATTCATTCTCGTATGTCCAGATATGCCATAATTAAGACCGTACTGGACTTGGTCTTAATGCTTTTCAGCGGTGTGGAATCACAAGTCTTTTAAGGGTTTCTATCTAGAATTCCCTCAGACCTGTGATAACTCAGGGTCCGCGGGGTCGTCAATCCCGTTATCCTCATAAGAAGATACCCTTGCGGGTGTATATATATGTGTATATGTGTGCATGTATGTATATATGTATATATGTATGTATGTATGTATGCATGTTTGTATGTATGTATATGTGTGTATGTATGTGTATGCATATGTATGTGTATGTCTTTACATGTATATATGTATATATATATATATATATATATATATATATATATATATATATATGTATATATGTATGTATATTTATATATATATATATATATATATATATATATATATATATATATATATATATATGTATGTATATGTGCATGTATGTTTATGTATGTGTATGTATGCATATGTATGTGTATGTGTGTATGTGTATGTATGCATATGTAGGTATATATGATTTTTTAAAAATTGTTTTTTATAAATGTTTTTTAAATATATATGCATGTTTAGGTTTAAATATTTTATTATTGTTCATATATTGTAAATTTATTTAAAATTTGTTTGAATCTTTTTGTATTTTGTTGACAAATAATATTGTTTCACAAACAACATATTTTTTCATATCAAATAAAATAATTAATTTCCTGAAGAAGTCACACAACGGAGTGACGAAATATTGAAATTAAAAACTAAACTAAAATAAAGAGACCTTAAGCTTAAAAATATCAGAATACAATAATAATTAAAAAGAGGTCAAGAAACAAGAAGAATTTAACATTAAAAACATTCAAGATTTTGTTTTATTTTGATTATTTAGTTTTAATGAAATAATGCATAATATGAATTAATTAAATGGCTAATTGCCATTTTTCTTAAATAATATACCGAACACCGGCAGGTGTCTGGTCCCTCCACACAATCCGGATGGCTCCAAGGACAGGACTTGAAATGGCCATCGTCCTTTGTCTTCATCTTCCATTATACCCATTTCTTCGTTTTGACCCAACATGTCTAGGAAATATTTCATCATATCCCGGTGTTCATGTAGTTGGCATCCTTCAAAGTTGATTAGGAATTGCTCAATCTTGTCTCTTATTTGACTCATGTTTTTTTATTTTAAATTTAATCTTTTTATTAGCAAAATTTACTTGCGATCCGTTTGACTGTTACTTTGCAACTATAATTGCTCATTTCAACGAACCAGTACGAAGGTGCATGTTATGGAATTTAAAAAACGAAGCCTGGACGTTTTTAATCCGAAAAATAATTTAAAATTTTGAGTGAACGACTCAAAAAAATGTATACATATTTATATCATCTCTCTATCTTTTTTCAACTACTTAGTTTTAAATACTTATATAGATTTCATTTTTCCTCACTTCGTCTTTTGTCAAAATAAATCAAAAAAATCATTGTATAACGATTTTCTGTTAGGCTTCTTACACTCTAGAAAGCTAAAATCGAGATTAGTTTGCAATAAAAGTTCAAAGTTGTGAAAAATTTCTGCAGCAATGGATCTAGTGAAAAAATTTAATTCGTACAATACAAAAACCTTAATACATATAAAGGATCTAGATGATTCAATCAAATACAACATCCTACGTGCAAAGGGGGTAACAACAAAGTACGGAGAAACAGTTCAACTTGAGCTGGAAAACAATATAATGTTCAAAGAAAAGGAAAGCGAGATGCACGAGTTTTTGATACCAAACTCTCAGTACCCTGTTTGAATATATGCTTGTGTTTTATTTCAACTCTTTAGTTGCTTCATAAAGAAATTTTAAACATAAATGACCACAATTAAATGTATTAAAGTTTTGATATTGATTGTAGTTGTACTCAATATTTCTACCTAGATATTTGATTAATTCTAAAGGAGGTTGTAAATTTCCAAAGCTGTCAAAATATTGTTTTTCATCCTTGTTTCTATAGTATGCTACCCAATGAGTACCTGGTCCTGTTGATAAATCTAAAATAATTATTCCACTTTCTACTGTCCTTGGCCGTTTTGGTAGAGAGTCCAACATATAAATTCCTCTAAAGTGTGGAATATTTGTTGAAAATTTTCTTAGATCAAATTCTGGTAATGGTCTGTTGGGTAGCATTTCTAATAGTTTTTTGAATGATCCTTACAAACAAGTCCATAACCCGTTTTATATGGTTTAAGGTACAGTCCTTCTCCCACAGCAATAGATTCCATTGCCTTATTGTGTCTGGTGGCTTCCTCAAGTTGTTTTTTGCGTCCTTGGTTGCATTCACAGCCTTAGCTATAGCGGCACCTCCAGTTGTTAGGCTACCAAGTGCACCTAGCGCAGTTAGAATCGGAATTAGGGGTAAAAATCCACCAATTTTTGGAACATTGATTATGCGTGGTATTACAACGCGTGCCTTTTTCCCCTTAAGTGATCTGTTGATAACTTTACGAGCGATTTTAATGGCCGTGTTAATGTCTTGTGGTTTTTCCTTCTGTAATGTTTCTGTTGCTGCTCTAATTGAACTATTGAACAGCTTTTTGTCATTTAAATGAGTTCGTGGCGATAGTCTTTGCCTATTTCTGCTCTTCTTCTCCATACCCATACCAAATTTAGTTTTTGCTTTCATTGCATTGGTCACCATATATGCAAATGTTTTTCTGCAAGATTGCTATCGTTTGAAAGAACTCTTTCCCAAGCTTTATTTTCAAGAATTTTATCAGCTTGATGTCTACTGTTTAATTCTTTGTTTTTTGAGTAAGCTATACCGTCATTTTTGCAAGCAGCATCCAATAAATTAATTCCTTTATCTCCTCTAGCTAAACGCCTTTGTAATCTTGTGCCAGGTCCACAGTACTGATATCCAGGAAGATGTAATTCAAAAGGTAGAGAATTTATTGTTTTATTTAGTAAACCTTCTCCAACGATACTTTTCTTATGACTGAATGTTTTTTTATAAAACGTAACCATATTATTTTATTCTAGAATAAAAGATATTGTTTTGTGAATTTTACAAGTAGTTATTGAAATGCGCTTAGTAAAACAACACAAAAATATTTTAGTTCGTAATGCGAATGTATCTTCAAATGACAGTACAAAAATAAGACATAGCTCCTTGCTACCAAATTCTATTCGAGCAAAATTAGTTGGTCCCTCCAATTGTGCAAAAACTAATATAATGATCAGTTTGCTAGAAAGTCGTAATGGTCTCAAGTTTGAAATTATCTATTTGTACTCAAAATCTCTGTATCAACCTAAATATGAATACCTAAAGAATTTAATTTCGCCAATTAAAGGAATGGGATACTACACATTCGCAGACAATGAGTCCGCTGTTCTTCCTAGCGAAGCTAAAATCAATTCAATTATGATTTTCGATGATGTTGCATGTGAAAACCAAAACAATATACGTGCATATTTTGGTATGGGGCGTCATAAGAATGTAGATTCATTTTACTTGTGTCAAACCTACACAAGAATTCCAAAACATTTAATAAGAGATAATGCCAATTTAATTATAATGTTTAAACAAGATGCGAAAAATATGAGACAAATATACATTGGTAAGATTCCTTTGTTATTGTTTAGGTCTCGAATCTCAATATATTGTGCCGCAATTAGAGCGGCCCTAAAAAGAAAAGGTTTTTCGTTTCTTTTTAATACGGAATTTATGTATTTTCAGATTGTTAGTAGTAGCAATTGAGTGTAAATTATCATCTTTTACTTTATATTTAGAAAATCTCGAAGTCATTTTATTGCGTCTGCAGTTTTTTCTATATACTGTTTCATATTTTGCCTAGATTCAGGATCTTCTCTAAATTTATTTCATTTGATTGTACGATTAAGAGCTGATAACTCTAATTTTGTTTTGATTTTGGGGTATAATGTTTCCTGGAATTCATTAAGTTCTCTCCTTTATTGAGAGTAAAATTAACACTAACTTAAAATTAAACACAATTTTATTTTTTATTAAATTCTTATTTTACTGTTGCCCAACATCACCTGATGTTATTTCTGGAATTGTAGAGCGGATGTTCCCACAACACGCTTAAACGTTGCAGACTGCGTCAGCAAAAATGTTTGGTTTGTTCATTCCACTGCAGTTGACTTTTGTATCGTTAACTCCTCCCCTCTTAAGAACAATTTGCCTCAATTGTTTTTAGAAAAATGGGATATCATTCAGCCTCATGTTTGTTGTCGATTTATTACCAATGGGCAGAATATTATTTAAGATTACGGGTGGAGGTGAGGGTCAGTATGAATCAGAAAGAAGTATGCCGGGAAGCTTGGTTTTGTTTAGCGTTCTCAACATGTGGAATATTAGGAGGCCAAGTACGGCAAACAAGAAGATGAAAAATATACGTGATATGCCACTTATGATTCACCCATATTTTATCGTCTTAATGTCCTTCGTGTTGTTGAGATGCAGTTCATTTAGGCTTTTCCTCTATCTATAAGAGTATGCCAGGTGTAATTTCTTCGATTAATGTGATGTGTTGACTGTTGCTGTAGGCGCAGGAGGATGCTAGGCCTTTTATAAAGTTAGGTATACAAGTACGATTACTTAAGTCTAACAATTGATTATTATTCCAAATTTTAATTGAATTATATTCTACACAATTATTTTTTAGTCCATCTGCCTGGCCCACGATGTCACTCGATATCGATTTCTCATATAAATATATTTAAAACAAAAACAAATTTCAAAATTTTGTTTTTGTTTTAAATATATTTATATGAGAAAACGATATCGAGTGACATTTAATAATTTTACCAATGACAATTTCATAATTTTACCAATTTTTCTAATAGGTCGGATTATAATATTATCATGGATTTCTTCTTTTGTTAACGGTATCTTAATTATATACAGTATCATTGAACTGTTATACATAACATTTCCTTTGGCGTATTCCACCGCCTCTTCTGGTGATGCAAATGGCATCTTTTCTTTTTTTAGTTTCTCTAAAGCCAATTTCATTTCAAAATTATTTAAAATCATGGAATTCAATATTCCGCTTTTTGTCCATTGAATGGCATATTTTACATTTATTAATTCTTCTTTTATTAATCTAACTTTATTTTGCAAACTAATTGCTATTTCATTTATTAAGAATTCATCTTTGCGAATTACATTTGAAATTGCATTAATTATTTCCGTTATATTATTTATTCTCTGATTAATTGCTTGATTAATTACAATTTGTTGATTAGTGTTTTCATTTCGTTCAAACATATTAAATTTTAGCATTTCAAAATCATCATGGTCTGGCGTACCAGCGATGTATTTCCATACTGCTCCAATTGCATTAATTGACCTTATTTTTCTTATATTACTTTTACTATCGTTCTTATAATTGTTGTTACTAAAAGGTTTGGCTAACTTCATGATTAAGAAGGGGATAAAAGAGGCTGGATTTTGCGATGTTCTTGTTAATGTACGTTTTCGTCTCTTGAAGAATTTCGTCGTATAGTGTCAAGTGTATTGTGTGAATTATACTAAAAATTCCATTTTGAATTTTACTTCGTCCGTTATTGATCGTTATCAAATGGGCTGTTGTACAGTCTAGTATTTGGAATTCCGCAGCGCATAAATGAGGGATAAATTGTAGATGGATAATTTTGGGTAAAGAAGGATCATTTTTTTGCTGCCAAAATATCCTTGTGATGATAGAGTGGACACTCCTTATGATTGAGTAACGTTCCTTTCCTTTCCTTTTGTTGTTAAAAATTTCAATGGCGTTTAATCCTTTAATTTATTAATTTCATTACCACTTGTTCACACCTTCACATAACAATCAATGTAGATTATGCTTATATTACGATTGTAGAGTTCATTGCATTCATTCAAAAATAAGTTTATATTTTTGCTTATGTTGAGTTTATAGAGTTAATTGCATTAATGTATATTTTGTTATAAAATGTAAAGTCCATTGCACTATTACCTAAATTAATTGTTTATTTTTGTTTACGTATGATTTCGAAGTTCATTGCTTCATCAGCTAAAGTAATATAATATTTCAATTACGTACATTGTTCCAATAAAAAACCGTTTATTCTTAATCAGCATAAGTAATATTCATGCAATGAACTGTGTAATAATGTCAAAATTAAATTAGTATATAAGAAACCAAAATTAATAAAAACTTTGTCGTAATTGGAAAAGCAAATAAGCGAACTAGTTTATTCTTCCAAAGACCATTTTTAATCTCCGCAGCAACCAGGTTTCAAGTGCTTGTGTTGCAATACATATTCTTCTTGGTGCCATTGCCTTGAAGATATTTTCAGCCAGGATAAACAAACTAGTTTATCCTTATTCAAAATCAATATTTGGAATTAAAAATTGGTGACCCCGACGTGATTTGAACACGCAACCTTCTGATCTGGATGCATCGAATTATTTGGTCCTTAACCAGAGACGTACAAATCATTGCACTGAATTTACCTATCTCCATATTTAAAGCTAGCGAGGTTTGCTCTAATTGCTTTATAGGTGCCATACCGTATAAGCTAATATGGGTCAAACAGGACCCAAATAAGAGGCCTCTAAGCGCAGGTGTTGAAGAGGCACTGCTATTAATGAAGATTAATTTTGTCAGGATTATTGAAAGACTTGTTTGTTTTGATTGTTATAATGCGAGTAAAGTGCATTAAGTGCGTTTATATGAGGGGGTGGAATGGGATGAGTCCAGTTGTCCGCAGAGTATATTGTTTTAAAATGGTTCCAGTAACAATTAGACATTGATCGATGAGTGGAGGAAGCTGTTCGACTAATAAGTTTGAAGCAATGCATTACCATTAAACCAAGGGCCCCAATTCCGGACTTAGCCTCGTTATCTGGTTTCCCTTGATCCGCCATTCTTAATATCAAGTTGGACAATTCATTCCATCCGTCTTTGATTGCCTGAGCGGGCATGGCGGGAACATCCTGTTCCTGCGGATCCAGATCAACATTATGAGTGACATCCTCCGCCAAGCCTGGAGAGGTCTTTTCCACGGGGGCGGGTTCAGAGCTTTCATAATATCCTGTAACTGATGGTTCAATAGGTTTTATCAATTGCGTTTCTTTCAAGTTTCCACCCTTTTCTCCTGCAGACTCCTCATTTAACAGCTCCCGGAACAGATATTGATTGAAATCTCCTGGGTCTGGCATTGGCAACATTATCACCTTGGCATCCTCATAAAATCCCGAATAAATTTTGACCTTCCTAGCATCTCTTTCGAATAAAGCCATATTTCCGGCTCCTCTCAGAATAAACATGTTGGTCACTTCAGATCCTGAACCAGATGCTTGAAGATAGGCAGCACATCTGGTAATCAAGTTCATGTTGAAGAGCAGTCCGAAATCTGCTATAATGATTCTGATGATATATTCTACAAAAGCGCCATGTGGTTTGCTGAGTAGTTGATATTTCATGTCCCAAATAATTGGCCTTAAAGGGGGAACTCCCCATCATTAATTTGGAATTAAACACCACTTATTTAATATATTTTTCTCCTTTACGTGGAGTTGTTATTATAATTTTGGAGAGACCCTTAGGTATCGCAAAATTTATTTATTTAATTCAATTTAAACACTTATCCTTTTTCTATTAAATAGAAAACAAACTAAAACCTTTTAGTTCAGAGTTTATTAGTCAAAAACTTATCTATCATGACAGCTTGGTTTTATTTCATCTGGAATAAGAGTTGTTCGCTGTTACTGCGATCAACGATCATTCCCGATTCGTACAATATTTCTCTTGAAAATAGAAGAGTTCAAACATTTCTCTTAAAAATAAATTAACACCAGACAGAGGATTTAAATTACAAGAAAATCAAATGACAAGAATGTTGCGAATAATAATTCACAAACACAAAAAAAAATTAGAGATTCGAATTACAAGAAGTCAACGAGCAAACATTCATAAGTCCAAACAATCATTCGTGACTCAAGTTACGGGAGTCAAAGAACAATTGCTTATAAACTCAAACAATCACTCAAATAACAACTGACCATATGTTCATCTTAGTCATGACAACATCGTTGGGTAAGACTCGAGTATGTACATACACAAATAAAAGTATTTTAATAGATGCATACTGCCTTTGGTACTATTTGTTCATGTGAAATATGTCTTCATCGGGTTTGGCAAGCAGACTCCAAAGTTTTTGCATAAACATTTTTTGTATTTTTTTTTATTTAACATATCCTTACCTAGAATGGTTAACACTTTGCTTAAGGAATTCCACGCTTCGGCCCTTTTCTTTTTGTTTGTATACTCCGGGCTTCCTTTTTTATACAATACTGCATGTTTTTAACCTCTTCAATAAGTTTTTCCTCAATGATTATAATTTTTGTAATATATTTTCTTTTTTATTGTCAGCTGACTAGTTGTCAAAACAAAACCACGCGTTAAAAAGATGAAAGTTAACCAACTTTCTGCGGCAACCGCGTCAAAGAGTTTCGTATAAAACTTGTTGTATTCCAAAACACTATGTCAACCTTTTTTACAGATGCCTACAGATCGGACGCGAATTAATGTTTAACAATAAACACCGATTGCTATTTTTATGAAAGTATGTGTTTATTTCTTTAAGTGAATCTTAAGACTAACTTTTAAAAATATTTAAAATCTATTATAAGCCAAGCAACTTCAGTATTTAATGCTTACGTTGCTGTCTAGCAAAATGCGGGAATAAAACTGACGTTTTCCTACATTTTGCCAGCCATTATAATTATTTTGGGTATCGGGATGTAATTCGCGCACTAGCGCGTGCTATGTAACTTCACCTTGAGAGTTTTTCTGCGGATATGTTAAGAAGTGCAACTCCGTACCTTTTCTTAAATCGCTGAAGCCATCCGAGACTGGCATTGAACCCGCCCTCCTTTTCTTTAAGCTGGGAATGTAATTGCTTTGCTTTTTCTTTTAGCATTAGTTCACTTACAGGCCAATTCCTTTCACGCGTTCGGACGAACTAACGGTAAAGAGCTTTTTTCATAACTGGAAGTTCTGATGATTTTAAAGTTTTTCTTTTTCCCGGTCCTTGGTAATTGCTTCTTTATTCTTTTTAATATCACATATTGTTGACTTAGCGATTCCTTTCTGCAATCTATCTAAAATGTCTGCCTTTTCTTTTAACTCCAAACAGTTCGATTTTTTAACACTCATGCCGACTGATTCACCACTTTGCATAAGCAAACGACTTAAAATAAGATTTCGTTGCCAAACAAAAGAAAATTTAGAAATCAAATGCAGTGAAAAAAATGTTCACGTTATAGAACTTTCTGAGTTTGTTCACGTTACAGAGTAGTCAACGTAAAGAAGAGCTGGTTTACGTTAGACGGTGCGCACCTTACTGCGCGAGTTATTTGTTTAAAGGAAAACACTGTTTGAATTTTTATTTTTGCGTCTTCGCTTTATTAAATGAATCTTAAGACAAAATCATTTTCTAAAATCTTTTTAACAACTATCCAGAATTTATTTTCGTTTTCTTACATTTACAAATTCTTACCAAGCAAAATCGATCGTAAAATTTTGTATCGATTGTGTTTGGTTATTTTCTTTTTGCTTATTTAGAATTTTATTGTGCAACGACACTTTGTTTCTTGTCAATGCCTTGGCTTAAAAATTATACTTAAGTAATAAAATTTTAAGGTTTTGTTTATTTTCTTTAATTTTTATGGTGCAACGATACTTTGTTTTGTGTCGATGCCTTTGCTTAAAAATATGCTAGTTATTTAAATTTAAAGTGAAATTCGATATGTGTTTGGTTGTATGTATATTTGGTTGTTTTTTTATGTATTTCAAAACTTGAGGCAACGGCACTTATATTTTTCTAGTGTCGTTGACTTTTTGTAAATATTAAAGTTATGAATGTTGGTTTAAGTATTTTGAAATTATTCCGGAGATATCGCTAGAATCCACGAGGGGTGGTTGTGGAATTACATATGTAACTCGCGTGCATTGTAGTTCTATTTCTGGCTTCATCACTTCAAATATATGGGTGTTTCTTTTGCAAACTCGAAACTCATCTACATGGTCCGCCCAAAGAGTAAAGAGAAGGGATTCTGAATCGTAGTACCACTTTATTATTTTTTTTCTTACGCTTCCTAAGAAGATGTATTAGAAATTGGCAGTTATAAGAAAGCTTGTCAGGAAGCTACATCTTTTTTCAGCCACCAAATCGGATGTACAAGTTAATAATTCCTTCTTCTTAAGATGAAATTATGCCTTCCACTTATTAATATTAAGTTCACTTAAAAACTATGCACTATGGAGTTTACTTATGAAATAAATTACATATTTTACTTCTTTTCCTTAAATACTAAATTCTTATCTTACGTTTTTTGTTTCATAAGATGCATATATTTCTTATGAAAAATATTTGGGTTATGAAATCTTTTGTTTTGTTGATAGCGATCGTCCCGATCTTGCCTAATACGTTGTAATTCTATTTTATATATATTATGAAGCCTATTGATGGCTGATTGGCATCTGCATTCTTTTACGCATGCCATAATTTTAAGTATGAAATAAATTGTTATTATTAATGTTATAAAAATGATTGTAGTGTAAAACATTGATCTGATACGATGTTCTTCAACAGGAATACTGAATTTTTTTAATGAATCTATGTTTTTAAAAGGCCATGGGGTCTTCGATTTGATTATCTGTACCATCTCAAAATCTTCATAATGTTTCATTAGTATAGCTTCCCTAATCTGATTCTGGAAATTTTTATAAAACATATCGTCTATCTTTGCATTATCTGTAAATGTTATTAAATTAATTCCGTCTTTGGTTGTCCGGTTAATAGTATAACCCGCATCTTCTATTTGTTCTCTAAGTCTCTGTTCTATTCTTGAAATATTTTACACTTGGTGTTCCTTTTTTCCCGTGTAGTGTATTTTCTCTTTTAAATGTATTGTGTAAATGTTTTAAGTATTTTCTAAGCACTTCTGTCGCATTATCCGAGCATTAGAATGCCCTTTTTTGAGAGCCAAAAAGGAAGACAAATGTTTTAGTTTGCTTCTGATTCGATTCTGCTTTTATTAAATAAAAATATTGGCTTATATAGTAAAATTGTATAGTGATCAGCATTTTTAAAAAAATCAAAAATAATCAATAATAATTTGCAGCATAAACAAAAATATTCCAGCTACATACATAATTTTATTTCCAAATTCAAATTCTCACGATAAACATATTACTCAAATTACAATTCTTTAATATTGGGACTGAAACATTTAAACATTCATTGAGCTTGCGATTTATGCTGATCAGATACAAATTTCTTTTACTTAAAATTTATTGAACTTAATTTTGTTTTCTTGTGTTATGTTATTTACAGTGTTACCTATAATTATATTAACATCTATTTTTACAGTGCTGTGCGTAGTGGGATAATGCACGTGTTTATCTCATTATTTGTCTGACATATAATGTGTTTACGATCACGCTTATTTAAAAAAGACCCATTGCAAAAGGGAAAATGCAATACTATTAGATGGAATTTGGGTTATTTGACAATTTTCCACGTCTGTAATTTCGTAGCGATCATTACTCAATTGCTTCCGAATATTTCGGTATCAATTTTTTATTTACTCCGGCGGTTGTATCAACATTTTTCAATACTACTAAGTCCCGAACTTGGAATGACCTCGCCGGTTTATGATGTTGATTATAATACTGTGTGTTGTATAATTTAGATTTTTCTACAGCTTCTCTTTTCTGATGTCCTCTAAAACTACTTTTTCATCATCCTGCAAATATTCAGTCAATTCATCGACTATTTCACCCCTTTGCTCTACACCGAAAAGCTGTTTACTAGGTGACTGTTTTGTTGTACAGTGAACAGTGTTGTGTATCGCATATTCTACGCTAGTTAGTTTGCTGGCCCAATCAGTATGATCGATCGGTTCTGTTAACTTTGATAACATAGCTTTAATATCTCTGTTTACCCTTCCGACTTGTCCATTCGACTGCGGTGAATCTACTGAAATCTTAACGTGTGCTATGTTGTGGTGTTTCATGAACTTCTCAAATTTATTGGATGTGAAACATGTCCCTCTATCACTAATTACTCGCCTAATTACTTTTTTTTAGTGCGCAGCATGCTTCTCTTGACCGAGGAGAGTTTACTGAGTACGATTTGGTAAATTTCGTGAAGCTTTCTATTACTACCAATATGTGTTTTCTTTTAGATATGTTAGACGGTAAAGAGCCAAAGTGGTCAATATGAATAGTCTCAAAAGGAACACGCTTTTTTTTATTATATTATACAAATTTCGTTCACTTTAACACTTTTCTATGCCAACATGGCCGTATTTATCATATATTAATCGTATAATATTATCTCCAATAACCGCAGTTACGAACAGTTGCTTCTGTCCCTTTCCTCCACATCTAAATATAAGGTTATTGTCTAACTCTTAAATGCATGATTTTTATTTTATATTGAAAAAAATTTATTTCTATTGGAATTTAGTTGGAGGTTACGGAAAAAATAAGTAAAAAAAATTTGGTAATAGTTTTGACGATTTATTTAAAAAAAAAAGTAGTATGTAGATTTTTGGCAACGGTATGCGTTTAGTACGAAAATTATTGAAGCATTAATCAGTAGTCACACTGAATTTGTAAACATAAAAATTTTTTTTATTTATGGAATAATGCAAAGCAATTCCGGTTTTTGTTGTGACACAAAGCAACCTTGCATTTGATGCACTCAGTTTTGAAAAATCTATTGCATCCTGGGAGCTTGCACCTGTTTTTGGAGGTGCACCTATTTTCCTCATGGTCCGAACATCTTGCGTTGGAACAGGTTTCATGGGTCCTCGATGTCTTTTGGCTTCTAACTCTTTTTGAATATAACTTGAGGAAGGTCTTCCTCGTTTATTTCCCTGAAAACTTTTGTAAGAGCATAATGTCTCCGCAAGATCTGATCTGAAGTCGGCCAGTGTCATGTTCGGATTATTTTTTTTATACAGTACCCATGAATTGATTACTGTCATATCCATCATATGATAAAATAGTCTTATATACCACTTACGACTTTTCATTTTTATCTTATACCTGCCCAAAAAGCTGTCCATAAGGTCTACTCCTCCCATATGGGCATTATAATCTTTCACTATTTTTGGACAGGGTATTGTAATTTGTTTCCTTTCCTTCTTGTCATATCTGGTAGCGGTCTCAGCTGGTTCGGCACCCACATAAGTTGATGCTAATGTAACAAGCTTGTTGTCTTTCCAGCAGGTCACTGCGATGTCCATACCTTCATAATTAGTAACTTGTTCTTCATAAGTTCCCCGCGCAACAGAGTTTTTCATATAATCTTTGATAGTAGGCAATTTGCAGCTCGTTCCAAGACGGTTTCGTTGTATAGTACCCAATGTGTATATTCCCTGGGTCCATAAGTAAAACATTAGAGGAATGGATGTGTAAAAGTTATTCTCAATGGTGCAACACTCACAAACAATTTATTCAAATGTTGTATAAATGGTATTATTTTATGCAGGCGGTCATGGTCGAAATGACCAACAGGCTTGTGCTGATAATTGTCGTTAAAATGTGTAACGGACCTTATTTTTTCAAATCTATTTAGCACCATCGTTTGTTTTATGTACTCAAAACCATATTTATCCCAGTAAGCTCTCACATTTGGAAAATGGTACATAGACATAAAAATTAAAATACTCAGAAATCGACGGATTTCTACATCATTAACTGGAGGGCAGTTCGAAACATTTTTTTGCGAAATATACAAATTAGTTTGATCCACAATAATATTAAGTATATCTTCATTTATGAACTCAGAAAAAAATTGGAATGGAGTCTGAAGTGTAGATAAACGAGGGGAAAGATTTGTATTGCCAATAAACTGAATGCGATCTTCATTGTACTCCAAATTCGACTTTTTCCATATAAGTTCTCTTTTTCGTTGCTTCCAGGCTGCAACACCAGGAACGCTTGAGGTACTTGGAGCTGGATTATTGAATTGATCCTCACCAAGTAAAGAATTTTCATGGTTTACTTCATCATCATCAATACCTTCTACTTCTCTTATCAGGTCTTTGTCGTTGCTTGAATCATATTCAATTTCATTTAGGTCCCCAACATCCTCTTCGTCTTCAGAAATATTGCCATCTTCAAGAAGGGCGAGGAAATCCTCGATATCTTTATCTTCTGAACTCCTAGGCATTATCAAAGTCAAAGCAAATAAACTAAAAACAAGTAAAAATCAAAAGTAACCGTCTATTATTTTTTCTACAGTATTTTCTGAAAATCTCGCATTTATCCAATAAGAATTTTAAATGCAAAAGCACTAATTCACAACTAACCTACTAACAGATGAAAATTGTTTTTTTTTTAATTTAATAATTTACTTTTTTATAGTAAACACACCAATATAAAACTCTACTTCAAGCAACACACTGATCTCTATGAATCACAAACTCAAATGACAAAAAATTATACAATACAGCAGCAAGAATTTATATAACGGTATTTTTTTACATTCTTATTGTTGTATGAACTTAGCAACGAGCTTTTATTATTGCAAACACTCATAGTTATACCTAAAATTAAGTGGAAATGGTATGTAGACAATTGGCAACAACATGCCAATGTAGACAATGGGCTAACACATACCCCTCCACGTCACTATTTTCTAACCTTTCTCGAATATTTTCATCTTCAGATTGATTAATTTGTATATTTGTATCGACGTCACTTTCGGATAGCTCTCCTCCTCCGTACGGAAGTGTACCTCCATAAGAAATTCTAATAACTCCTCCATCGTTTCTGCCCTCTTGCCTTCCGAGTTGACAAGTGTCTCAAGTTGAGTATGGGTTTTCGACAGAAGTTTCTTGACTTTGGAAGCTTCACTAACGCTGTCTACCTCTTCGGTTCCTTGACTCGAATCCTGTAAACACTGTATTCTTCCCAGTATATATCCAGTCCCTTCCTACGGGGCCTGTTAAAGAGCCTTCTGGTTTCTTTCCTGAGATTTATAAGATGGCCCGTCATCCAGGGTCTCTCTTTTGAGTTCCGTTTATTGCGGAGTGGCAACTGTCCCCGAAGGATTCCCTAACATCGGTACTTAGTAAATTTATCTCTGAATCTATGCGCCCTACAGTATCTACTTATGGTGGATAGTTCTCGAGTTTGTTTTATAAACTAGACCTAAATCTTGACCAGTCCGTTTTGGCCCTATTTCTAAATGTTATGGAGCTAGGATCGGATGCGAGAAGGAATGCAATTCCGACACGTGCCAATCGCTTATTTAATCAATACTGTTAATAAAAGTTGGTTTATTCCCAGTATTTCCTGTGAAGAGGTTATTTTCCATTAAATATTCAAATAACGCACCACCTCTATTGTTGCAATTAGTGCTACCCCAAGAGAGATGATTTGAGTTGGCATCACAGCCTATTAAGATATTCCTACCTTTACTCCTGGCGGAAGTTATGATGCACCTTAATTCCGACGTTGGTGGTAGTGTCGGGGTATCCGAGGGTAGATACACTGAAGCCATCAACATGTTTCGACTGCCATATACTAAAGTTGTGGCGTCTGATGTTGATAGTTCTGGGAAAGAAAGAAGAGCAGCCAATGGGAGTCTTCCCGACTTTGAAATATATGGCCGAGGTAGCAAAGAAGCCTTTTCGTTCTTCGAGATAAGTCATGGACGCTTTGTGCGGACCTACCACAATCAAGGTACCCTCATCTGCCTCCTCACGGTGGAAGATTTCCCACTTGCTCCCATCGATGCCTTTATTTTGCTTACCAATAATATTTGTTATGGCCTCGGTTTTCAGACTTCTACCCCATCCTGTTGTATAAAAGGATGCCATTGTTAGGGCTGGAATTTCCATCTTCTTCACAAGCGAGAGTCTTCCACCTTCCCATGGTGCCTTAATGCTGTTTATTCGGTTTCGTGGTATCTCCACATAGGAGTCAGACTCCAGTGCAGAAACATTACGTCCCGAAAAAACTTGCTGCTTTCAATGTGGATTTGTGGAGCGTCCTCATCAGCTGACAATATGTTCTCCACAATACATTCATTTATCGCACTTTCCACCTCCTTGTGGTAGTCCACTGGAATTTTGGATGATTTTTCTGCTGGAATCAATAACAGCATAGCTCAGCTCTTCTGCCCGTCTCCTGCGCGCCACTTTAGCATACGTGGGCTGCTCCTTAGCCCTCTTTTCGTCCGGTTTTCTCTTCAGGACTTAGAAGCTTTCGGAGCTCCTCCAACCACTGAAGATTTCCCCAACGCCATCGCTTATTTGGAGGTACTAGCGTACGGTATAGTCCCTACTCCATTTGAGCCTTCCGAAGAGTTCTCTTTAGGAAATTTTGACCAACCGTCCGCTAGACCCCCTCCCTGTAGTGAGCTTTTTATTTTAATTTTTTTTTGCGGTGGCCAGCAGTGTTCTGCTCCTCCGGAGAGCGAATTCTCCTGCCCTTCTTCGTGGAAATGGGTGGAGACTATACATACAATTGTTTGTGTTTTAAATGGGCGGTGGCTTCCTTTTCCAGAAATTAATCATCATCGGGCAAAGTCATTGCTGTACGTAATGTAGATGGATCAGGATCTATGTAGTCATCTAGAAAACCTTTACATGATATGTTTCGTTATAATTACAAGATCTGAAATGCATTCTGATAAACTAAAATAATCAATATGTTCTCCTTTTGATATGTTATCTTTTTTCCTTAAGTTGATTCCATTTTCGTTACAGTGATGCATTTGGTTTATTAAATTTAGCTATCAGGTTTGTGAGGGATGCTATTTTGGATTGTGTTCCTTCAAAATTTCTTCGGAAATAGCAGTATCTTCAACATTTGAACTATTTCCACATTCAATAGAATATTTTGATGCACTTCCGATTGTTCCATTATCGTCTACTTTCTCACGTTGTCCAATTGACGATTATTAAAATTTAACCGGCGTTGTTGGTACACTTTGGGCTTCTTTTTATTGGGTGCTTTCACTTTATGATGTTCACAAGTTATCTGAATATTTTACTCACAAGCTTTTATACACCCAAATCTACTGTAATAAATATATTATCTAAAAAACTTAAATTTTATTCACATCACATTTTAATTGAATTTGTTTGTTTACATTTTTATGAAAATACTGGGCTATGTATGTTTTTTCTTCACACACATTGTTTTCAAGATGCCATCTATAGATGATAGATAGTTCAGCTATTCAAAAAGGAAATAAGTAAAGAGTTTATTGAGAGTTTAGGAACTTCGCTTACAACGAGTATCTTAACCCTTATCCTGTACTTCAAAAATGAAACGCATATGACATTAGTGGGTCAATTGTGCCCAATACAAAGTATTCAAATATTTGTTCAGTTTTATTGTTGTTTTTACACTCATGACATATAATATGGGTTTCAGAATGGGGTTTGCAAATAAATTTTTGACATTGACCACATTTATTAGCATATTTCGTGCTGTTGGAGCGACTTGGGCAAAAAAAGCAACGTCCCCTTTTCAAATTGCTTCCTTGTGAAACTGCAGCTGAATCACTTTGAAGGCTTCTCACGAATGCTTTAGCATGACTACTTTGTGGCATGCTTGACCTACGAAATAAGTCCATACCTAAGTCTTCCAAGAAAATTGGTCGCTTATACTTTTTATTTTGATTCCACTTTGGATTTATCTTCAGAAAAATTACATATGCATTATATGCGGATATATCCAAAATATTCTAAAATAGCGCTTGTGGCCATCGGTTAATTCTTCTTTTACAGGTGTAAGTTCTTATTAATTGATCTAAAGTATCTACCCCGGATTTCGTTTCATTGTAAAAGTGAATGATTTCTGGCTTTTTGGTGGTAGTTCTAATTTCGGTGTCGTGATATAATGTGCTGAGCAAAAACACCGATCGATTTTTCTTTGATACATATCCTACTATGGTTGTTTTGTTCTCATTATCGAGAACACTTCCTCGTGCATAATTCTCTGGTTTATTTTTTAGTTGCAACATTTTTTCTGGCAAAAAAGTTTTGTTTTTTCGTACAGTACCAACCATTGTAATACTTCGTTTTAACAACTCAATACCCAGTTTATGCGAAGTAAAAAAATGGTCGCAGGTAACATTATGCCCTTTCAAATCCTTTATCAGGTCCAAGACGACGCGGCGTCCCTGATGTTTCTCTGGCTTACAGTTCCTGTTTTTTCCAGTATACAATTGCAAGGACCATGCATAGTTGGTTTTTGCATCGCATAATGCCCAAATTTTTATACCATATTTCCCCGGTTTTGATGGGTATGCCACTAACACCCTATAGAAAATGTCTAAGATTTTTCAGTGCCCAAACAATAGCGAGTAATTCTCACATAATCTCTAAAAGACTACTTTTTTGTATACTTAGTAGTTTTTCAATTGGGTACTCGATACTACTCAATACTTTCAACTGATTTTTGCATTTAAAAGTAAAAACAGTACATTATAGTTTAAAAATTAATATACATATTAAGGCAAATTACCCTGCAATATATACATATAATAGAAAGCAATATACTTTTCAAAAACAAAAATTATTCATACATACAGTACTTGATCCACAGCAGTGTATAAAGTCGAAATTTATAAATGTTCACTTTTTCAAAAATCATATACCACTATTTTTAAATTCACTTTAAATATAACAACAAACAGTTTTTGACCTCTACTGTAATTATAATTTCGAGTTAATACTCTCCTGTTGATGAAGTGTGGTATAAATTAATTTGTAACAAAAAAAAAAAAAAACACCAAGTTTGAATGAACACAAATTTTGGTACGTCAATTGTTTTAACGTACTTGTACACTGCTGGAGCATTACATTACATTTTTTTCTTAAAATATCTAGATTTCATCGTTGAAATGCAGAAATAAAATTTTATCTATATTGCAAGAACAATCGGAATATAGATACTTTTTTGCAATTACAGATTAGCCTGGGTATATTTATTGCCTCACAAAAGTTTCTCTAAGTACGATGATACTACCTTCGGTTTCAATTGGTGTTTTCAAATCAACTGTTGGGTGCTTAGAGACCAAATGCTTCTTTAAATTGGAGCTTCCTCCTCCCATAGTTATGATAATATATTAAAATTTAATATGCGTACATGTGTTTTTACATAGTTTAAGAAACTTACCTTTTCTTACAAACTTTACATTTGCCTACGTCTCCTTCAGCTTCTGTGAGATGAGGCCTAATGGAGCTCCTCTTCCTACTTGCCATTGTTTATGTGTTAAAAATTTGATTTACTATGTTCCTTTTTTGAATTTCTTTATTTATACTATAATTTTCACAATTAAAGTCTTTAGCTGTACATAAATATGTATAATGTCACCAAGCTTAAAGAAAACTATTGGCTACATGTTATAAAATACAACCCTGAAAGTATTGAGTAGTTACTTTTGCGTATTGAGTGCCGGTAATAATGCTCGGTATTGAGTACTCAGTACTCAAATACTCAATACTTTTACAACACTAATCTTCTGTAATAACCAGAAAGTCCTAAGAAAGATCTAAGCCTCTTCAAACTCTTTGGAGTTTCGAATTCAAAAATAGCTCTCACCGGTTCGAATACCGTCAGTTGTCTCCATAAAACCTAAAAAACTTACCTCAGTTTTGAAAATTTTCGATTTAGTAGGTGAAATTTTCATCCCCGCCTACTCAAGCCTTTGCATTATAGTATTTATATGTTTCAGATGACTATATTCATCATGTGAATGAATAATAATATCATCCATATAGAGCTGGCACGTTTTACTACCCACTTCCGAACATAAGACGTCGTCGATAGCTCTTTGAAAAACGCTTGGTGCATTTTTTAGGCCGAATGGCAATCTACAAAATTCATACTTGCCATTGCTTGCGCTAAATGCCGTCTTTTGCCTGTCTTTTTCATCAAGTATAATTTGATGAAAACCAGCCTTAAGGCCTAAAGTAGAGAAATACTTGAATTTTCCTAAATTTGCCAATATCACCGCTATATCCGGCATTGGGTATTTGTCGCTATTTGTTTTCTCATTTAATTTTCTGACGCCAATTACTATTCTATGGTTTGGATTGCCATTTTCATCGAAGCCTTTCTTTTCCACGACATGAACTGGGGAATTATACGGTGAAGTAGATTTCCTTATTATTCCGTCTTGTAAAAGTGACTCTATTTCGTTATTAATAAATTCTGACATTGAAACTGGGTATGGGTATGACCTGGTATAAATTGGTTCACCCGTATTAGTTCGAATTGTAGCTACTACAGTGGCATTAAAAGGTAATGATCTTTTTGGGTGCGCAAACAAATTTTCATTTGATGGCATAATATCCTTAAAATCTTCCCGGATATGCGCTGGTATTCCTTTCGAATCCACACTAATATGATTAACATCAACCTTGTTCTCATACAATAAAGAAACATTTCCTTTTTTTATACCTTGAAATATTAGATTCCGTGTCAACAATCGCTTGGATTTCTTTAACAAAATCGCACCCGATTATGCCGACAAAAATCTTTAATGACATTAATATATATTTGGTTCTATAGCCTAATATTATTTCGCACTTTTTATCTATTTCGGTTGTCCCGTTTATTGAACTTACCTTAAATGGTTGTTTTAAAGAAGTTACCCCCTGCAAATAACTTAATAGTTGGATAAAATTTTTCGAAGTACCGGTGTCAACAAGTAATCTAAGTCGCTTACCTCTAATTGTTTTGACTATAAAGGTTAAGAGAGGTTTTATTCTAAAAAATTTAATTGTTCTACTCCTTCATAATCGTCCAGGCAATCTTCAAAGACCGTAATCTTCTCGTATCTTCTACCTCTTCTGAATCTATGCAGTTGGCTCGCTGGGCAGGACCAGCATCGACGTCCATTGGCTGTATCATATCCTTTGGGTCATCCGGGTGTGCGTATTTATACGCCGGATGTGTTGATCGAAAGTTAGTATTTTTTAGTCTTTTGGAGTGTATATTAGTTTTCGCTACATCGCCAGCTGCGAAAATTCTTGCAAATTCCTGGCGCTTTTGGTCCGATTCCAACTCCTGAGCAGTTGCCAAGGCTGTTGGTAGATCGGCAGGTCTTGCTGAAAACAGTATGTCGCTTAAAGGACGACGTAGGCCTGAAATGAATACCTGTAATGCATTATCTCTAGCACGTTCAGTAAGTGCGTTAGCTATATCTTCGTTATTGGAATAGCTCATCTTATTCTTGTTTATTATAAGGGTTAAATGTTCATCAAGTTCATTCAAGTCCGATATCGATTTATTTCCCCGCCTTACAATACTTAATTCATTTTCCAACGCCTAAAGAGATCTTTTATCGGCGTAACACTGGTCTAGTCGGGCAATTATAGCTTAGAAATTTAAAACCGTATTGAATGCAAATAATTTAGCATTAGCTGCTCCCATTGCAACGTAATAATTTTCGGTCCCTTCAGCATAATAATTCATGGCAAAATACGCAGCCTCCAGCCATGCAGGGTATGTCTGGCTCTCGCCTTTAAATTTAGGTAAAGACTTGACTAGGTCAAGAGAAGTCCCACTAGAAAAACGTTCTACGGTTACTGGATCATACTGATCTATTTTTGGGGTCAGACCTTCAAACTGTTTAGTCAGTTCATTTATTTTTTCTTGCAAATCCCTATGGAGAGCTTCCACTGAAGCGGAAACCAAGTCTACTATTTGTTCCTTAGTAATAAATATTGTCTTAGTTATTAATTGTGAAGAGAAAAAGGATTATCGCAAACAAAAAATAGCTCGGATAAAATAAACAAACACTACCGATACTAACGAAATATGTAAGACGAATTTAATTAAAAAAGGGAAAGAGTTCGAATCAAAAACGCACTTCCAACTTGTATTTTATTCGTTTTTGTTTATACTATTTTCTAAATAATTGTTAAAAATTATGCAATTTAATTATTATCTTTTTTGCTGCTGCTGATGTTGCTCTATCAGATGATGTTGTCTTTGGTACTCTGCTCTTTTACCTTCTCTTCAACAGATTGATTTCTGATGATTTGTTCAAAACTATTTTAATATCTTTAAAGAAAACACCTTTGGTGTAACTTCGTTTTAATCGATGGCCCACAACAATTTTGTCAGTCCATCCATTTTTTTAATTTAATTTGTTCTCTATAAGCCTTTTTTTTAATGTTGTCACTTGTCTTCTTTTAATTTTGTCACTTCGGTTTTTTACAAGTTTTTTATTTTATAATTCTGTCTTCTCTTTTTTTAACCGTTCACAAGATTTATAATTTTTTCTTAATAAATCACAACACATTAATTTCTTTTATTTCAGAAACTTAAGTTTTTTTTATTTTTAATTCGTCCTTTATAAGGATTTTTTATTTAAATTTATTATTTGTAGAGATTGTTTTATTTGTCCATTTATAAGGATTTTTTTAACAAGGGTTTTAAAGCCGTTGGGCGCCAATTAATATTACCGTAGGTTCTATGAACCTTTAAATAAAACACGTGTTTTATTTTTGTTGATTCGATATAGAATGATCTTTATTATATTTCCCAATTTCGAACTGTATCAAATTCTACATGAGACATATTATTGTATATTATAATTCTCAATAGATATTATCATAATGTGATATCTTATCCTGTCTCATTATCGTAACTTCATTTAATGATGGTTATCAACATGTTGATTTGTAATGCTGACTTCCTATATTATAGTTATATACTAAATGTCTGTGATTATATTATTCTCGTTCTTTGATTTCTCATCTCTGTTATTATGTTGGAAGAAGTTCTACGATTTGCAATTTTATTATAATTAGATGTTATCAACTTCGTTCCTAGGTATCAGAATTACATTGTTATGTCGATGATTCCCTTTGGTACGATCAGTAGATAATTTACACCAGAGATATATAAATAATAAGATATTCATAAAAGTCAATCCTATTGTTATATACTGTATGTTACTGTTCAGTGGATCTAAAGGAGATATATGATAGGATTTAATATCTAGGGGAGCGTAATCAAACTCTAGGTAACTTGCATTATGATGAGTAATGTTTATATCAATAGGCTGATAAGAGATGACCATATTCTGATGACTCATTCCCAAGGAGTAGATTTTTCCGTCTATCTCTAAATAATCTCCTCGTGATCTTTCTATCATCGTTGGTATTTTATCTGTCTTGTGTTTCGTCCAGATAGGTCTTCCTGATGCTCGTTTATTTGTTAGAGTGTATGAATGATTGGTACTCCCTATATACAATGCTCCCATCATACTTTGGACCATAAAAGCATCATCCGGCAATTTTTTGGATGGACAGTGATCAGTCTTGTTGTCTCGGAGAATACTGGTCAAGCAGTGATCTTGGTGAAGAAAAATACTTTCAAGTGGACACACCACATATCTAGAGCCACGATCACAAACCTCGTTATTCATAGTCCAGTATGGGAGCATGTAAGAAAAATGGATTATGACCTACGCGTATAATCACCAATGTACCAACTTCGTATAGAATATCAGGTTTTGTAGCGTATATGCTGTCGCGTAAATCATCTCTATCCTGTATAATGGTATAAATTGTAGATACCGGGAGGATATCAGGGGTAATTTTTCCCATGTAAGCTCCGTTCATCAATCTCATAATCTTAGAAGGTATCACAGAAACCCAAGTTATACCTTCTAGAAGCATGGTTATGTACTTATCCTCGTTACATTCAATTGTGTTTTTCATAGAGTCTAGCCTGTGAAATATTTCTGGCATCATCAAAGTAGTGATGTTATCTACTCTTTCACCAAGTCTAACCAAATCTTCGTTGTCCCTATTTACTCTCTCTATAATAGAGTTCATCTTATGATCCATAGCATCCATGTGAGATTTCAATTCATGTATTTTCCCAGAGTTGATTAAGGATGTTATCAGTCCTGAACTGACCATTGCTATTCCCGCACCAGCTGCTAAAATGAGACCTATAGCTCTCTTCTTTCTGGTTTTAACTCTCTACTGCGTCAGTAACTTTAGATATATCAGCTTTCAGTTTAGAAGAACCTAGTTCTATGATATTAAGATGTTGAATATTGTTATCATGTCATTAGTCATATTCACTGTCTGTATTTATAATAAAATATTTACTTTTGTAAAATAATACTTTGAATATAAGAAATAATTTAAGAAAGCAAACTTGTATATCGTCACCTGAAATGCCCAAAGGCGTAACCCTCAATTTCATAATTTTACAGGAGAAGCAAAAAACGTTATAAAATCAAAATTATTTAATTTTAAACCGCGATATTTATACAGCTTGCCTTAAGATCAACAATGCATTTATTTCTATATAGAAAATATTTTTTCCCCACAATTTCGGAACTTATGTGGGTTACGCCTTTTGTGATTGTTTTTTTCTGCAATTCCTAAAGGCGTAACCCTCATTTTCGTAGTTTTACTGGATAAGCAAAACCTTATAAAGAGAAAAATGTTATCTCTAAATCGCGGGATTTACAGCTTATATCACGACGATACGTTTATATCCTACAGAAAATAATTTTTCCTTCACAACTTGGGAATTTATGTACATATTTACGTATGTATGTATGTAAAGTAAAGTCTTTTGTGTTTTCAAGTAACATCAGTTAAAACGGTTTGTGCTGAATTAAAACGTAGTTAATAGATTTGTAATGCTGCAATTTATTATTAAATTAGCTCATCAATATTGAATTGAAACAAAATAAAGTAAAAAATAATTCATTAATTAAATACATATTGTAATATGTTGAGTTGAAGAATGATACATGTTTATTAAAAATTTGTGCATTTTAATTCTCGTAAGGAATATGATCATAAAATAAATGGCAGTCTCCTGGAAGTAAATGTTTCAATTGCTGGAGGTGTTGAAATTTCTTTTTTGAAATGTGTATTCTTTGCGAGTGCAATTGTGGAGGCTCAACGACTTCGAATGTTTGTGCAATTCGCTGTGGAAGAATCTGGTAGTCGTCTTTTATGTTGGTTTTGAAATAGATAGCTCCACTTGAATCGTATCCTAAAGCACGGAGATGATTAACAGTGTGGTCTCCAGCCTTTTTACCTAAATGTAATGGTAACAAATTTGTAGAACCTTTAGTACATTTTAATATTTTGTAAATATTGGTATTACCTGGTCGAATAGAAGAATATCGCTTAGGAATAGAGTCGTAATCAAGAAAATATTTATGATCAAGGTGATGAACATTAAGAGGTGCTGGATTTTGTCGTGAAGTTTTTATTAAATGAACAAGCTGTGACGGTAAATTGATCTGTTTGTTATTTATTTTTCTTTGAATAATGGAATGTGTCGAATCACATTCCATTTGAGTATGACCAATTACTAAATATTTGTGTTCCATGGTAATATTCTTTTCGACACATAAAGAAATTAAGGCATTAGATAGTACTTCATTCCGATTTTGATAGTAGCAACCATCGGAGTATAAAATAATATGCTGTATATTCGGTGATTGGAGAATTGCATTTCTGATGTATTTTATAATACAAGTTGCAAAAGTTGAAGCAACGAGATTTCCTTCGGTCTCATCCCAGATAAAATTGTCAGATTCGTGGGTTACAATATTATATACAGTAAAATTGTGTACTTGTAATTTCATTTTGTAGTAAGATGAATTTGCACTTAATTGTGGAATCAGCTTTACGGCTTGCGTATCCATACATAACAGCAAACAAAGTCCTGATTTGGCGTTCTCTATATCATCCGATTTCTCTTCTCTCATATTTTTTATTTCCTCTCTGTGGCAGTCATACTGGTCCTGTGATAAGTTTTTAGCTTCATAAGACATGCAAATATCACACATGTCGTTTCTCGGCTTAAATATTGAGACGTTGTTCTGGTCTAAAATTTTCTTAAAGTTGGGAAAGGAAACAGGCGAGATTCCATTTTCTTTTTGTAATGTGCATTCTTGACAATATACGTCATACGTCTGCCTGTAGCTTTTAAAATCCGACTGTAAATACATTCTGCTAGTATACTGCCGTCGATAATGAGATTCCAGCTTTGGTACATCCTCTAGCCACTTATTTAAATATTCCAATCGTTGATCATACTGTTTTCCATTCTGTGTAATTTTTCGTTTTTGCATTTTTGAAGCGATTTGGGTTTCCGGACCTATTTCAGTGCCATTTAAATTAGCGGAATTTACCCAATTCCTTGCCATTTTCTCTGTTATGCCTAGCGATGACAAAAACATTTTTTGACAAACTTGTAAACGCATTGTATTTGTCTTTAAAAAATATATTTTTGTGACTGAGCGACGAGAATTCTCTGCATAAATTCGTTGTCTGCTTAATGTCTCAATAAGACTCGTTACGTACATTTTTTTCTGGTTCCATGACATTTGCCAGAAACCCTCGAATATTTCCCGTCGCTCAATTTCTTGAAAAAAGGAACAATGTCGAGAAGAATTGTTTTCACAAAATGATGATGTGCATCCGGGTTTCATTTCTCTTGCCATCTTTTCAGAATAAACATTTCCATTTCTCCGACCTATATAATTTTTACCGTACATGCGATTTGTTTGGCTTTCAACTCTTTTATTTCTTTTAGGCTGCTTGCATAAGGCGTCATTTAAGTTATCTGCAATGTCTGATACCATTTTACACTCTTCAATTCACTTTTTTTAAATAAATTTCACAACTTCTAACAAAAATTGTTAATGTTTACTGAATCATCAATGAAAGACAACTGGTCTTGAAAAGAGAAACTGCCGTACGCGCTTGACACTCATAATAATTCAAAACAGAGAAATGAAAAAAGCAAAGCCTTCTTAGATTAATACGGTACATTATATTTCATATAATGTGGATTACGTCTTTTGTGCTTTATGAAAAACGTTCACATGATGTTACGCCCATTACCATTTATTCAATAAAGCCGTTATTTTTGGACGTTGAAACCTAAAATTTTGTAGGGACATGTAGATTAGCCTACTATACCATATTCAATCAAAAAACGAATTTGAATTTTTTGAGGGTTACGCCTTTGGGCATTTCAGGTGACGATATATAAATTAATTTGTAATAATAAAAAATAAGTCATTCTGAAAAAACTAATAAATAAAGGAGTTTAAATAATATTCTTATCTGTGCTTTTATAATTAAGATGACAAATATCTGAAACGAAACATATTTTTTTATTCTCTTTAAATATTTATATTAACAAATACGGACTTACTTTTAATTGTTGTTATAAGAAAGCAGTTTTCGGCACTAGGCTTAGAGTTGGTCCCCTTCCAGCTGAAGAATGTAGCTAATTCATCCGAATAAACTTTTCGAACAGCAGCTCTTAAGAAATTTTGGCGGTCCCTCGCCGCTGGTTTTTTCAATAAATTTTTTCTGTTAAATTTAATAAGGTATAAAGAAATGTATATACTTACCCCCAGTTTTTGACTTCGTATTTAAGTACAAAATTAGTTAATTTTTCCATAAACTTAAGTTGTGTTTAAATACACTTTCAGTTTTTCAGTCTAAAATTTCTTTTGGTATTTAATTGTGATAAAAGTATGGTAGCACAATAAATGACAAGAAAAATACTGAAAATTATCTAAGACAACTACCTTTTACAGACATTTTGTTTCATTGAACAGATGCTTTACCAGGGCTCACTGATACAGGTAGGAGCAGTTCTACAAATATAGAAACCAACATGTATTTTGTTTTTGTGAAATCTAATTCAAATGTCACAATTACATGTGTAGAACAGAACAAAACGAAAAACTACAAAAACAAATATACATGTTTGTTTTTACATTTGCCCTTATGTTTTGTGTGTATGTAAATATGTAAAAAAAATTTACTTTGTACTAGAACTTCTCCTAAAAACACATTATCAGCTGGGCTATCGCTCCTACCTGTATGAGTGTGCCCTGTGCTTTAACAATTTTCAAGTTGTTGAATGTAAACAAACACATGGTTGTATGAAAAACTTAAATTGAATTTAAATGTACAATGTGGGCCATTTAAATTTGTATAATTTTGAAGTGAAAAACAAAATTTTGCATTTAAATTTAAATAGTATTTAATTTTGGAGTTAAAAACTGGGCACTAGTTAATAAGATAGTTAGTTAGTTATTTAATTACTTAGTTATTTAGTTAGTTAGTTACTAAGTTAGTTAGCAATTAACTTATTTGTTACTTTGTTTTGTCATTTTCTATACTCACAAATTGTTTGAGTTTTTCCTCATTCTCCCGTACTAAGGAATCAAAGTTATTTATATCATTAAGCGGAAGTTTTTGGGTGTGATTAAGTTCGTCTATTATTAAACTTTCACCATGTGCTTTCGAGCTTCCAGTTTTACTGCAACAACTTCTTCCGTTATTTTTAAAAAATTCCGCTTATTTCTCTCCCTCATTTCCTTTACTTCTTTTTTTAAAACCATACCTTAATAATTTGCCTTCAGAAGGTCCTCAAATGTTACTTACGTTAACGTTCTTTGGGTCCACTCAGAAAATCCAATACGAAAATTATTTTTTTTTTAATAAAGTTCATTTTAAAAGTTAATGCTTTATTTTAAGTTTTGGTTGAAATACTAACAAATGTTTATTTTAAATAAAGAAAAAATTCAGATATTAAAGAAATGTATACATTCAATAAAGATTTCTTATTATAAAAAAATAAAATAAATGAAAATAGATTTGGTTATTAATTATCACATCGGTTACATAAAATAATTATTTTACACTGCTGCTGGCATACAAACTTTTTACAAGTGCACATACATATGGGGTTTTATGTGGACTTGGCTGGTTGACATACTATTTCTTTGGAATTAGGGCGTGGCAAGTTGCAGTCATAAATTTTCCAAACAAGTGCCGGTGTTTGGCGAAGTAATTCTCTTTCCAACCATTGTTAGCCGACGTAAATAATATAAAACCATTGTAAGATGATATATCCAAAATGTTACTAAATACAACTTGAGGCCATCTATTAGTCTTCCTTTTGCAAGTATAACATGAAGCAACTTTATCCAGATTATCAACTCCTCCCTTACATTTATTATAGTCTAGTATAATTTGCGGTTTTTTGTTCTCACGACTGCTTAATTCTGGGCTATGATGCAAAGTAGTAAGCAGATTCACAGACTTATTTTTATTTTTTTTTGAATATACGAAATGAGAGTAGTATCCTTAGTGAAGCAAAAAATGATGAAAATACCGGCCTTCTATTAGTTGACAAAAGCTCAGGGGGCAATTCAGTTTTGTTTTTACGTATCGTAATGTAATTTGTTTTTTGTGCCAGTTGGTAAGATACAAAAAGGTTATCTGCAGTCACATTATGACCTTTCAGGCCAACTGTGAAATCTAGAACTACTCGCATACCTTGATTTCTTTCGGGTATAGCTCCAACTGTTAGCTGACTGTTACCTACTCTTTTTCCCGTTAGAGAAATAAGACGAATTGAGAGGTTCGAGTTCTTGACTGCGACTGATTCGTAGTTTAATTTTTATTTATCAAATAATAAATGTTTTGCTTGAATGGCAATTTCTTTGCTTTAATTTTTACAATAACAAATTTTGGTTGGTAAGTATGCTGACATAACGTCAGCATTAATACAAGAGTGAAAATATTATTTTCGTTAAATTTGTTGCGACATAAAAATATGCGTTTATCTGTTTTTCTCATTAATTTAGTTTTGACACATGGCGGTAACCTGAGTCGCAATTAGGTCAGAATGAAAAGGAAAGGAAGTAAGAAATACAAAATCAACAGTAAGTATGTTCACAATTTATAATAAACACTAGTTGGGTTAACTTATATTCGACTAATTGCTCATCTACTGTTACATCTGGTGATGGATTGTAAAGTTTGGGCAATATTTCAAGCCACATATTCCATAACTCACGTATCGGTGCATACTTTTCTAGAACTAGTCATTCACTGCGAGTATCCTTATTGTCAAATCTTATCACTTTATATTTTTGAATCTTTTCAGTGGCACGATTGTTCTAAAAATTGGTCTTCCTTTCTCAGAGTCTCATAAACTTTCCGTACATTCATTATTTGATCTGAATACTCCAGCTAACAAAAGTGAACCGATATATGCGAACATTTCGGTATCGAAAATACGTATATAAATAAATAAATTATTTTAATAAAATTGTGCCCTAGAAAACTCAACGATTTTGTTCCGGGTCAAATTTGACCCGAAGATCTTAAGTGATAAAAACCATATAAACTTTTTTTTACCAATATATTTTTTATAAAAACCGAAGCTAGTTGTTAACATATAAAATTAAATAAAAGTCATGAAATATCTAAAATCTAAACCCCCTGATTAAAGAAAAATTTCAAATTTTCTACCAAAATGGGTCAAATCTGACCCGAAGACCCTATGAAGGTTAAAGAAAATATTTCATTACGCAAATCCATAATTAAATTCAAAGCGGTTTCTGATTGGGAGACGTACACATTATGCACCATAAATAAGATCTTCTGAGTAAAGATCAAAACTAATATTGATCAATGTTTTACTTACATGTTGTAAGATTTTTTAACCCGTATGGAAAGTCTTCCGAGTCCAAGAGATTATTTGTGGACATTGCTTATTATTGGTGTAAGACTGTAGCTGTTGTCTGAAGAACTACGCAAACATATAATATTTTTATTAATATTGTTAATGGTAAATTTAGTTGTTTTATCAAAGACGATGTCAGCCGACCAATATATATTGGAATTTTTTGAATTGATTGGTTGCAAAAATGAGACGTCAGATTACTTATTTCTTTGCCAACAAAACATTTTACTCTTTATTAATTTCTTCAATTTTAACCATTTTATCCTGAATTAGCAAAATTGTCAGGTTCTCGTAAGGATAAAAACAATCCGTTAACAGTTACGTTTAAAACTTTGCCGTTTTTTTATTTTTTTAAAATGATTGCTTTAGTTCTTCTTCCATTTCTAAGTAAAAGCTGTTTTCTACGTGCCTTTGGAAATTAGAGGTGCAACGTTTTACCCCTTTCTTATTTTGCGTTTTATTTTTTGCAAATAATTCTGAACCTTGAAAGCGCTTATGTCCTCTAAATTCCCATAAAGTTTTGCATTGCACGTTAAAAACCTGGATTCGCACAATGATGGAATTTCATTCACGAATGATTTTAGTAGCTTTTCAGCACAGTTGTTGTTTTTCATGCAGTCATTTAAATTTAATAAAATTCTTAAAGCCAAGGATAATTTTAAGAAGTGTTTATATATCTCTCCGTACTTAAAATATTTTTTAATATAAAAGGACCCGTGTAAATTAGGAATTGTCTTAGCTCTGTAGCCTTACATCTTTCAAGATATTTTAAGCTGGGCGGCTTTCTTTGTAACTCCTTTGTTATATTATTTAAATTAAAACACAAATCTTTTGAAATTGTTTCACATTTCCATGACACTAAAGAATAACCTTCACCTTTTTTCTTTACCCAGGCATTTAATGACGTTCGCATTACGCCTAAACATACAACGTTCATATAATCTAGAGAGCACTGTGCAACAATATGTATGTTTAGTTCTTCTAATGGTGAAGTTAACTGCTTCAAATGAAGTTCGGATTGAAAACGATTTCTGAAGGTGTCGTTGGCTCTTATCATACACTCGCTTTCTGCCAGAAAAATAAGACGATGCTTGACTATTTGTCATTTTTGTGTACAAAGGATTTTGCTGGGGCATCCATAACAAAACAACACACTTTAATGTTAAAAAACTTGCCAGCAAAAAGCAATCCTTCTTGCATCAGAGCATTTAGTTCTATTATAAATTCTTTTAAAAAATCATTTGCGCTATTGGGTTTTGAAATTCCTTCAAACACACCAATAAGGAACACAAAGCTTGATCCAACAACACTTCCTAAAATCGGCCAAGCTTGTTTACAGCTGCTTTTAAATAGCGGCAGGACGTCAATCCCGAAATCACAAACAATATCCAACAATTCCCACTCGTTTCTTACAACAACAAAAATGTGTATTAAAAGTGAAACTTTTATATTGCATTTAAGCCACAATAATAATAGTGCATTAATTGCAACAAAGCTCACTTGAAATTGAATTGCCCACTTAGCTAGTCCTTCACACAAATTAAATTCATTTTGTTCACTTTCATCACTTGAATTATAAAAACTGTCACTAGCAACACCGTTTGCATTTGAACATTGACTTAAATTTGCATGTTCTTGAATGTTTTCTTCAATATGATTGTCTGTTCTGACTTATGTTTTTTGGCCGAAACTAAATTTTCGGCCTCTTTTCTGCTAATCTTTTTTTCTTTTTGTATTTTGCCAATCTTTTGGTTTGTTTAGCCGGCATTGCCGTTTTTATTTATATTTATTAACAATATCTTACTTAATTTATTTTTAGTATTTGATTTATTCACGCGCTTTAATTTCTTTTGTTTCACAACTATACGATCTTTACACTTCAATGTAACTTTTTAAATTAATAAAAACTGAATTTTTTGACATTTACACAAAATTATGCAAAGTATGTCCCAGCATACTTGAGAAAAAATATGCATAACAAGCGGTGTTTAATCGTCTATCTGCCCAAAATATGATCATAAAATACGTAATTACGAGTACAATCCCTTTTCAAACACGTCCATGATCTGGGGCCAAATTACGGCATTCGATATCGATCGAAATTTCAATACAATTTAAATGGAATTTTCGGTCGATATCGTATGCCGTAATTTGCTCCCTGTTTTTGATTAAGCGTTTTTCAATCTGCAGTATAAGTAGAATATAATAATAAATATCGGAAAGAATAGCCACATTTTAAACGTCTGGATGATTAATTTCCGATTGCTACAATAATTTTTGAGTCCTCTTTTAATCGTGTAACTGACTAATAAGTTTTTGATCACCAAGAAGACTCAGTAAGATGATTTTTGTAAAAACAATCTTCCAGATGCTAGCAGGATTGTTTTTCGTTCGCAGTACACATACATTTCGAAACAAACTTAGTGAAATATGGCTGGAATAAGTGATGAGGAATTGGCAATAATCTTAGGAGGGATTTCTAGTGCATGTAACTTTGAAGCTGCTTGCTGGGTCAAGCCATTGAGAGAGTCTCGTGATTCTGGTGGAAATATCCAGTCCCTCCTCAAAGAATACGATTTGTTTTTTTTATGCAGAAGCATATACTTCGTTCTTGCGGCTGAACCAGAGGTGTGTGACAGCAATATTGAACTATGTGGGTGCTGTTGGCTGAAGTAGTAGAACAAGAGACTATGAAGCTGGGGATCCTGAGTTCAACCCCGCGCTGAGTCATGAAATACTGTGTTGAATTCTTCTGATCAGCATTAGTGCATGGTTGTGTTAGTTGTTGCCACCCTGTTTTCAATGATGAAGGCATAGTACTGGTCACTGAATAAAGCAGACTAACAGCACCCTCCTTCGTCCGTCCTGTAGCAAATATTAGCCGGCGAAGAAAAAGGGTTGAAATAGCTATAAAAAAATTTTGAACTTCTCATCTGTCCCCTAAATACTATCCCCTCCTTTCTAGTTCCGGCACAATGCAGTGCATATGTAGGGGTCATCCCCTGAGTGCTGCTGGTCCAAGATAAAAAAAAAATTGAACTATGTAAAATCAGATATTGAGCGAAGTGATACACATTTGAGAAAATGCATTCCGGTTGAAGAAACATTGGCTGCAACTTTAAGATTTTTAGCCACAGAGGAAACTAAAGAAAAATGCCGGAAATAGTAAAATGTCTGCACTCTATTTAAGCTCAGCTATTACGAGTATAGAAGTATGTAGTCCAATTTAAAAGTGAATTTTTAAAGGTACATACATATAAGTCTATTTCGTCATAAAAAATTATAAAGACTCTTCAGAAACCAGTAAAAGTTTTTACTTATTCATGAGACCAGTAAAAGTTATTTAAGTGATTTCAGCAAAATTTTGCTGAAATTTTCAGTAACCAAAAATATTTACGGTTTACTGAAATAACTTTTACTAGTTACCAAAATTACTGCAAAAACTTTTACAAGTTACTGAAATTACCGAAAAACCTTTACTGACATTTTCTTTTGTTTAAATTCAAAGTGCCCTGACTCGAAAGAGAAATGGTTGCAAGTGGCGAACGAGTTCGAAGTGAGTTCACAATTCCCCTTATGCCTAGATGACCTTGCGGGAAAGCGTATTGCATTCAAGCCAAAAAAGCAGTCAGCCAATTTATTTTGCAATTATAAAGGATTCACAAGCATTGTTTTGTTGGCTGTGGTGGATGCAGATTGTAAGTTTTTGTTTATAGATGTGGGGTGTAATGGCTGAATCTCCGACGGTGGAGTCTTAGATCGTTCGGATTTAATGTATGTACTGGACAACTATGACAATTTCCCAGAACCTAAAGTATTTGGCAACAACAGGAAACTGCCGTACATAATAGTGGCTGATAATGCGTTTCTAAATGGAAAACGTATGTTGACGCCCTGTAGCAAGCAAAGTTTGACAAAACACGAAACTGTTTTCAATTCCAGACTAAGCCGTGCAAGACAAAATATTGAAAGAGCTTTCGGTATTTTGTCAAATCCGTTTCGTGTACTTCAAACCAAAATGCAGAATGATGAAGTCAACAGAACTATTATTGTGAAGGCATGTTGTGTACTTCCCCCAATTTTTTTACTGCATTAGAGTCAAATCCGGACACTGACACCGTATACCAAAATGCGGCATCAACAACTAACTAGAAGAGAAACTGTGAAAATATAAGAGATGAATTCACCAAATACTTCAACAATGAGGGAAAATTGTAAACTTTCACTTTGCATTTCGTTGGTGCTTATGCCACATCTTCAGAAAATTTCAATAATTATTTTCTTGAAAAAATTAAAAACAGTAATAATAAAATAATAAAGTCTCACTCATGTAATTTTCATATAATTTATTCAGAACGATAAAAACCATAAAACTTGATAAAAATCTCAGTCAGATTTACCGAAAATGGATTGAAATGCCTGCTGTAAAATATCATTTTTTTTATATTTCCACAGATTGGATTTCCAATATTATTGTTTACCAATATTATTGCAGTTGTCTTCACTGTTTTGAATACAGTCTTCTCCCTCTTCCACAAATGTCACATTGTCTAATGACTCAATGCCCGGTGTTTCCAACACCAACGTTGAATTGTGTAACGAGTAATCTTGGTATTCTTCTAGAGATGGTAATGATGAAGGCAGACTCGATGATTGCAGCGAAGATTGGTCAGAAGACCAGGGGTCAGAAAATATTGTTGCTTCAGGTGGAACCTGCCAAGATAATCTCTTCCGCTCGGCAGATTTTGCTCTAGAAGTGGCGTTTTCGTAGATCTCTGTTAACTTCAGCTCTTTCAGTTTACAGTACAACATTTTGCAAAGAGTATCTCCTTTTGATTCTTGCGGAGATCGTTATTGAATCAAGCTGGTTATAAGCTCCATTGATTTGTTGGCGGATTGCCGCAATGCAGCTGGCTCGTCCAATCTCGATCGCTTAGCCTGATGTTAAAAATAAATAAAATAAAATAAATAAATATTTTAAATACCTAAATAACAACTTACCTTTTTTGAACTGAGACTGCATTCACTTTCACTAAATCTATCGTATAACTAAAAACATAAAAGAAAATTATTTATTTATGACTTTTTCAAATGTACAGATTTGATGTATCCAAAAACTTATCACCCTTATGTTCAAGCATTTTGTTCTGCTACGAATAATATAATAAAAAAACACAAATTTTACTCACTGTATTAAATTCCGAACTGGATTGGCCACGAATTTCATCGTCCGCATTCAATAAAAAATGTATCTCATTAAAGCACCATAGCTTGGAAACATAAACGTCATCAGCCGACATTGCACTCCTGGTTGCTGCTCTCATCTCTTTTTTTTTGAGAAGTTTGCTGCTGCAAAACCTTAATTTTTTTCTTTACATCTGCATCAGTAACATTAGGTTTTAGATCTTGTAGAGCAAGTGCAATTTCTTCTAATGATTCTTGTTTTTTGTAAGTCCTTAAATAGTCTGGATGTGTCACTTTATATTAAAACACGCGTTGTTTAAATTCGTTTATTAGTTTTAATGTTTGTTGGCGCGACCAACATCCTTCTGCACAGATGTCTTATAACAAACAAGAATTAGACTGTTTATTTAGAACTGCAGTTTACCGATGTCTTATGGGTTACCAACAATTGAAACTCAAACATGTTCTGTTGATCTAAAATTATGGTTGAAAATTTCTTATCACTAGTAGACAAGGGAAACTACAGAGTACCGCTCATTAGTGAGATTATCCTAAGTAAACATATCTATATTTATTTATGTTCAATTAGTTTTGAACAATCTTTTTTAAAAAATATTTTTTTTTACTTAGAAATATATGAAGATTTTCATATTCGTTGTCTTTTTTGCTGCTGCTGATGTTGCTCTATCAGATGATGTTGTCTTTGGTACTCTGCTCTTTTACCTTCTCTTCAACAGATTGATTTCTGATGATTTGTTCAAAACTATTTTAATATCTTTAAAGAAAACACCTTTGGTGTAACTTCGTTTTAATCGATGGCCCACAACAATTTTGTCAGTCCATCCATTTTTTTAATTTAATTTGTTCTTTATAAGCCTTTTTTTTAATGTTGTCACTTGTGTTCTTTTAATTTTGTCACTTCGGTTTTTTACAAGTTTTTTATTTTATAATTCTGTCTTCTCTTTTTTTAACCGTTCACAAGATTTATAATTTTTTCTTAATAAATCACAACACATTAATTTCTTTTATTTCAGAAACTTAAGTTTTTTTTATTTTTAATTCGTCCTTTATAAGGATTTTTTATTTAAATTTATTATTTGTAGAGATTGTTTTATTTGTCCATTTATAAGGATTTTTTTAACATGGGTTTTAAAGCCGTTGGGCGCCAATTAATATTACCGTAGGTTCTATGAACCTTTAAATAAAACACGTGTTTTATTTTTGTTGATTCGATATAGAATGATCTTTATTATATTTCCCAATTTCGAACTGTATCAAATTCTACATGAGACATATTATTGTATATTATAATTCTTCATATTATTGTATATTATAATAGATATTATCATAATGTGATATCTTATCCTGTCTCATTATCGTAACTTCATTTAATGATGGTTATCAACATGTTGATTTGTAATGCTGACTTCCTATATTATAGTTATATACTAAATGTCTGTGATTATATTATTCTCGTTCTTTGATTTCTCATCTCTGTTATTATGTTGGAAGAAGTTCTACGATTTGCAATTTTATTATAATTAGATGTTATCAACTTCGTTCCTAGGTATCAGAATTACATTGTTATGTCGATGATTCCCTTTGGTACGATCAGTAGATAATTTACACCAGAGATATATAAATAATAAGATATATTTCGAATTTGTAGTTGTCTTCGTTACTAACTAAGATATGGAGTTGGTTCTTAAAGACGTTAATTGGACATTCTATTGCGGGGATCATATTATCTGAGGAACTTTCATCGCTATGTTGAGTTGCTGTCATCGAATTTATCTGTGGTGGTCTAGATAGTGAATCTGCAACTACGTTTGTTCTGCCTGGCTGATACTTGAGTTCGTAATTATACTCTTCTAAGATGGACTTCCATCTTTTCATCTTGCTGTTTGTGTTCTTGCTACTGAGGGCATACGTCAAAGGTTGGTGGTCCGTATAAATGTTTACTTTCCTAGAACCGTAATTTCTCAACGAATTGAGGGCCCATATTATCGCTAGCATTTCTTTTTCATTGGTAGCGTAATTTTCTTCAGTTTTGCTGAGCGTTCTTGAAAGAAAGGTAATGGGTTTCCTGTTTGGCGAATGTACTGCGCCTATCGCATAATCAGAGGCATCTGTTGTCAGATCGAAGCCTTTTTCAAAATAAGGGTGATATAACATGACATCGCCGGAGATGAGTGAATTTTTTAATTTCTGGAATGCGTCCAAAGCATTTTGATCTAAAGTAATTTTTAAATTTTTGGACGTGTTTTTCGAAATGCGTCCTTCCTCCCCTCTTAAAAGGGATGTCAGGGGCTTGGCAAGCTTCGCATAATCCTTGATGTAGCGACGGTAATAACCTGACATGCCTAGAAAACGTCTCAGGTCTTTTGGGGTTTTCGGTGGTGGTATTTTGGCTATTGCTTCTATTTTATTTTGGTTGGCTTTAATTCCTGCGGCTCCTACGATAAATCCCAGAAATTCAACTTCTGTTTTGAGAAATTCACACTTGTGTAGTTGAATTTTGAAATTTGCCGATTCTAGTGTTTTGAATATTTTTCCGAGGTTGTCGAAGTGTTCCTTCTCAGTTTTTGAAAAGATGACAATATCGTCTATGTAGACGTAGCAGATTTTCCCTATGTGGTCTCTCAAGACATCGTCCAAAGTACGTTGGAATATTGCGGGAGCATTTTTTCATCCGAATGGGAGTCGTACAAACTCAAATTTCCGTTGTTAATTGAAAAGGCGGTTTTCTCTACGTCACATTCCTTTAAAGGAATCTGGTGGAAACCACTCTTTAAGTCAATAACTGTAAAGTACTTCGTAGAACTTGCTAGATTTGCTAGAACTTCATTAATTTCTGGAATGGGATACTTATCGGCCACAGTTACTGCGTTCAGTTTTCTGTAATCGATGACCATTCTATATTTTTTTTCTCCGGATGCATCCATTTTTTTCGGAACGATCCAAACGGGTGCATTATACGGAGATCTGGAGGGTCTGATAATTCTGTCATTTAAGAGTTCATTAATCTGTTTTTCTACTTCACTTTTCAATGCCATGGGATAGGGGTATGATTTAGAATAAATTGGTGAATCTGAATGTGTTCGAATTTCTCCTTGAACTCGAGAAGTGAATGTAAGTTTCTTGTTGGGATCCGCGAATAGGTTGGGATGCTCGTTTATAGTTTGATCTAACTGAAATTTTTGAGTTTCGTTCATATGATTTGTTCTGAATTCCATTTTATTAACTGATTGGGAAGTGTGTTGATGAATTTTTATTCTAGTTGTATTGTTTATTAACAAATATTCTTTCTTAATATGGATAGTTGCATTTAGTTCCTTTAAACTATCATGACCAAGGATGCCATGAAACGATTTCAAAGAAGGTAGGATGAAGAATTTTATATGGTGGTCGGGTAAATTGAATAAAGTTGCGAATGTGTGGTGCGTAATTTTAATGTCTCCAGACACTGAGTTTGCAAAAAAGGTGTTTTCGTTTTTGATAGGATTGCTAACGAGGCATGGTTGAATGTGTCTATAAGAATTTTTAGAATTTTACCATTCTTCGCTTTGCACTCAAAATACGGGAGCGAAGAATTCGTTAACCTAAAAAATGGAGATCTGTGAAATTTTGAGTAGTTTTGATCTTGTTGATCTTGATCATAGGATTCGGCGTACTCGTCAATTCCTTGGTTTTGGATTAATTGCTCGTATTCAGTTTCATTATAATTTCCAGCTTGTTCGTCCTGGTAATTCGGTACCGTGGAAAGATCTTGTCTATTTTCTATATGAAAATTGCGTTGTTGTTTATGTGGTGGTGGAAAGTAGCTTAGGGATGGAGGTCTTTTGTTATTAAATTGGGGTTGATTAAAAGGACGTGATCTGTTTTGATAATTTACGTTTCTTGTTTGAATAGATTCGTCAACTTCCATAGGTTGAGGCCTTTGAGGTTTCGGTGCAACTGGTCTTTGTAGTAGGGATTTTGTCGGAAGTTAATGTTGGGGATGGTTTGACGATTTTGGTATGCATTTTGTTGCATATTATTCATTGGTCTATTGTATTGGTTAAAATTTTGAAATGTCAATTCTGGATAAAAGGGTTGTCTATGAATCGTATTTGCATTCCGTATTGGAAGGGGTGGTGGTTGACGTTGTCTATGATTTTGATGTTTATTCGCGTATTCTGTTCTGTAGTTTTGATTCTCTGGCTTTAAGCAGAGATGTAATGCTTGCGGGAGATCCGCAGGTTCACGGATGCCAAGGAGTCTTGGTAGATCTCCATTCAGGCCTCTAACAAAGGTATCTAGGGCTTTGTCCCTATAGGTTTGCGTTAAAAGTCGCAAGGACTCTTGGCCCATTTCCATGCAACCAATATTATTTAGTATAAGGGACAAATGCGTGTAAACTTCTTGATAAAATGTTTGGATGGTATTTCTTCCTTGAATTAAGGAAGTCATTTGATACTCAAGCGTCCCTAAATCTCGTTTGTCTGCGTAATGCATAGATAGCCATTTTACAATGCAACTCCAATTTAATGGAGTATTGTAGATTCTAAGGCAATGTCAGCGTTGCCTGTTATTTTGTTTCGGATGACGCTTAAAATACCATAATATTTAGGTGTGCCTTTGCTAAAATCGTAAATTTGCAACACTCTGTCCACGCTTTTTTTCCATGAGTTAAATTCCATGGGGTTACCCGAGAAATCTCTAAGACTTCTTACTATGTCGGGTATTTTATCTAATTCACTCAAGTCATTTCTATATCTGTCTTCAATGTTTTGTTCTATCCCGTGGTTAAGGTCATTATTTGGATTCATCAGAGATTGAACTATGTTTCTGCATTGTTGCGCGCAAATAGCGGCTATTCTGTTTTCTACTTCTTCGTTGAGTTGCGCTGCTGGATTTGGGATGGGATTAGGAATAGGATTTGGAGCGTTAAGAACGGGAGGTCTTATTAGGTTATTGGGGTTAGCCATGATTTTTCGGAAATTTTGGGAACAATTTTTGTGAGATAAAAAAAAATTCTATTTTATGATTTATAAAAATGGGTACTTTTGATATTTACAGTAAATAAAAGATTTCTTCCTTTCTTATTATTTTGTTTTATTTTCTCTTCTTCTTTTCTTATATAAGGGTGGTTTTTGTCACTTATGAAATAACTTAAAAATATTCTGGAATATAATGACTTACAGTATAAGATCAATTGGACACATTGTGTTGACTGACTGATGTTATTCTGTTGATCTTGTTGCAGCTATCGATGTCGGCCAGATATTTGAATGGTTGTCTTCTACGGTGCAGCTTTTATTGGCAAGGACAAAGCTGTTGTTGAATATTATGTTTTTAGGTCTTTTCTAAAGTCTTTATGTTTCATTTGTTGTTAAAAATTCTCTTGGTTAGTGTTCTCTATTATGTCTTTATTACCTTTTAATTAATATAGTTTTTCCTTTTATAATATATTTTTTTTGTTATTATAATTTTAATTTTTTCACTGTTCTTTTTATTTGTTGTGTCTATTTTCTTATTTTAAATTGTAACCTTATTAAACTATACCGTCCCGATCACGCGAATTTTGTCCTTTTCGTACTTCTACTAAGGATTCACTTATGATACTTTATACGGACGGACACTTACAGGCTTAATTAATATTATTTTTTTTTTATTTTTAGGGTTCTTTTAGTACACTATTTTTGTACCGGTTGCTCGGACGCCAGTAAATAAAATTCTTTATTATTTAAATTTTTTTAAAAATTTTATATTTATTTAGAGGAGAAGACTATGTCTTCTTTATCCTTTTATTATTTCTAATTATTTAATTTTCCGGAAGACTATGTCTTCTTATTCGGACTTCTTATTATTGTGACGACACGTTTCCGCTGGTATGCTGGGGTACGGCTCAGCGGCGTCCAGGGTCGTTACATAAATTTTAATTTTGCAGGGATACGAAAATTAAACTCCAAAGATTGAATTAAGTGGGCTCTTTATTGAAGACAACTGGGCTTCGACGAAGTGATGATGATTGCAGCGGCGTGGCGGGTGGCACAGTGGCCAATGACGTATTTACTTTACGAGGTTTTGCTGGCCTGACTAACACGCGGTGTCGGTGAGCAGTGAGCGTACTATCAGGTAGGGATTTCAATCCCGTTTAGATAGCAGTTCACCCCTAACGTTCACTAATGCTTCCCAATATGAAGCGATTCGGATAAGGTCTCACGCGGTGTTGGTGAGTAATGAATATACTTCCAGGTAGGGATTTCAATCCCGTTTAGGCGGTAATTCACTTCTAACCTTCACAAATGCTTCCCAATATGAAGCTAAACGCAGGCAGTGGCTCGGACAAATGTCTTTACAACGCGGTGTTGGTGAGCAAAGAATATATCCTCAGGTGGGGATTTCAATCCCGTTTAGCTGATAAATTCTCTTCTAACCAGCACAAATGCTTCCCAATATGAAGCTAAGCGAACAAAATAAATTGAATATTATAAATGACTTACCTCCACGCCGGCTGCACAGGAACTCCCCGTTTGTGTGGAATGCTTCGCCTTTTATAGCTGTGCGCAGCATGTACAATATTTTCTTGTCTGTTTTCTTAACTTAACATCTACTATAAAATTCTATCATAATGTACAGTTCTTACAATATATAAGAATAATGTATAAGCAACGTAATAACTACGTACAATTCTTGAAATCGTAGCGCGTATGTTAAATTAATATATAAGCAATTCATCACCACTCTACTTCGTTGACAACCAGCTTAAATATTACAAATAAACAACAATCAGTATGTGTACATACCGACATACATGAGTAGGTAAACGCGTACATGCCAACTATGTATATGATCACGGCTGTGCGATGAAGAGCAAAGCAGATCACAGTAACAACTAACCAATGCATGTATGTATGTTTATGCACAAGCAGTATGTAAAACAGATTGATATTTTGGATGGCGACCGTTACTCATGTCGTATGTGCATAGGCATGTATGTAGGTACGTAAGTAAGTATTTTAATATATAAGCTAGTTTGCAAGTTTATCAGCACAATGGGAATGTTTCGTTAATTAGGTAATTAAAAATAAAATTCTCTTCAAATTCAAAATGTACGGGTACTTATCTCTAGTGTGCGCCAAAAACGAGGTCGGCGACTTTTGGTCGTCACATTATTAACTACTGCTATTATTATCATTATTTTTCTTAATATTAAACTTTATAAAAACTTAAGAATTGTCGAACAGCAATCATCACCTTGAAATGCAACGTGAGCTGTTCCAATTGCATTCAGTGCAAATAGGTCGTCAGCACGTTAAATAAATGTTGTAAAAAAAGATTCGTGAATTAAAATTTAAATGGAAATGTGTCAGCAATTGAATTGCGACAGAGGAGATTGAACTTTATTAAAGTAGGTAAAATAATTATTAATTGCAACTAACGGAAATGTGTCAGCAATTGAACTTTTATTAAAAATAAATATGTTAATTATTAACTTATACTCTTCATAAATACCGGGGTGCACACATTTTAAGTGCCGTTTCAAATTGCCAGCATGACATTTCTTTTAAAATTACTTTGTTAACGTTTTCGTATTTGTCATAAATAAAAGAATGAGCAAGAACAATTAATAGGAATAAAAGCAATTCAATTTATTTGCTTCGTTCGGTTAAAGGTTTGTATAAGTATGTGTATGTATGAAAATTATGATTCTTTTGATCGTAGCTGCTGCACTCCATGCCAACGTCCCACAGTGCTTTGTCCCCATATAACGATGGGACAAAAACAGAAGGAGTTGTCAGATATTTTTGAAATTTGGTACACTAGCATAAACTAGCCTAGTTAAGAAAAATATGAATTTTTGGAAAAATCGGCCAAAGGACACGCCTACCTCCCATGTGTCCTGAAAGTGAAAAATATAATTTTAGCTTCAATAATGCCCACAAAATTACAAAAAGTGGTCATGCTGATACATATGCAAATAGCAACGTGTGTGTAAATTTTTATTTAAATCGGACAAAGGACTCAAGGTCCTGCCATATATCCTTTTTATTAAAAACCCTGTCACTCCTACAAAAATTGTCCGATCGTAATAAATTTTAGTATGTTAATTGATATTTGCAAGATATATATTTATGCCAAATTTGGGTAGAATTGGATTATCAATGTGGAAAATACAAAAACATCATTAATTGAAAAATAGGCTAAAACGGTTAAAATACTCTTGCAAAAATAAAACTATAAGGATTTTTGAAAGATAACATAAATGAAAAAATTAAAGATGAAAACTAGCAATGTTAACGTCAAAAAAATCATATCGCACTTGATCCATCCAAATTTTTATTTTTTCACTTTTCAAAAAAAATCGACGCGTAGTATTAATATCCGCTGTAAAAATATCGTGCTATTTTGGCTACTTTTTGTTAATAAAATGGTTGGTTTAAAAATTCTTTTTCATATGCCTTTAATATTAAATTTAAAACGGTTTTGCTTCTACTGAACATTTTGACTTAATACCCTCCTGTTGATTAAGTGCGATATATTTTGATAAAAAAATTAAAATTTTGGATTTTGAAACATAAATTATAATAGCTTAACTTAATAATTATATTTTATAACTCCTAAAATAAAAAACGTTAAAAAAAGATATAAAGACAAACTTATAACAAAGCATCATCGCTACTTGATTCTTCCCAAAACCAATTTTCGCTTCACGAAGACCTCATCTCGTCTTCTCTTATCTCATCTTCGATTTCAACATTTTCTCCAAGAATATATTTCTCAATTTCAGCATCTATTATATTATTTTTAATCTTAATGTTTCTCTTTGATGATAATACGGGATCTGAAGACAACAACAAATAGGTCCACTAGCACTCACGATCACTTATGTTAAAGGCAGTTAAATTTGTAACACTTACGGTTTTTATACAATAGCAATTTTTATAGAAAATAAAAATTTCTCTCGCACTTCCGAAAAAAACTTCAAAATCGAAGTCAATCGCAACTTACAATTTACACAATAATTTAAATATGAAACAGAATCTAATTTATAATTTTTTTTGATATTAAACACTCTTAAATGCCTAATATTTGAGTAAAAATCATAAAATTAGGCATTTCAAAAAACGCATTTTTTTTAAGTTGTGGTAAAAAATAGGCACTAATTTTTGAATACCCTGTTAGTTAAGAGTATAAACTTACAAAAACATGAAAAAAAAATTTCTAATTTTATATAATTTTTTTTATACTCCATCAAACTTTAGTAATTTTTGGATTTTCAACAAAAAAAAAGGATTTTTCAGAGTAATAAAAAAAAGTTATTTTGTAAATAAATACTAAATTCTAAATTTTAGTTTAACTGCAAATATATTAAAGTACCTGAAAACCAAATTTCGAGTGATTTAAAAAAATGAATTTTTCAGAATTATTTTTGTGAAACAACTAAAACCTATATTTCTGTTAAGTCATTTTTGCAAGAAATTATCTGATTTTAACGCCCTCTCGTGGTGGCAAAAGCAATCAGAAAATTTTTTTTTTAACATTTATTTGAGATACCTTATTATCTTTCAAAAAATCTGTATTTAAAAACAATTTGAGACAAAATTTTTTTTTTTTTTTTGTCTATGGGTCGAAGCATAGTGCGTCCGTTCGTCTTAAACACTCAACATCAACTAACTTTACTTGACAAGTCGGCCTTTCCTGGCTATTCGTCCTCCTGCGACGAATCGTTGGTATCACCTGCCAACTGCATATCAGGACTAAGGCTGCACCACGGTTTCATATCATCTGATGAATATATTCCAACGTATCGTAATTATTGCGTGCGTTTATTGTCAGCAACAATCCGTAATGAGCTATTATATGCAGAGTTGCTCTCTCTCTGTCTTCTCATCTCATGGTCGTAGATTTGGGGACAACGGTATATCTTTGAATAAAGGGACTTTTCAGTATCAGTAATAATTTGGTGTTATATTTCGGTTCTTGCTGAAAGTTTATCACCTTCGATATAAAATAGGTCTTTAAAGCAGTGTTACGCACCACTACATAAACACATTTACAATGTATTTGAAGCAGCGAAACAACTGAACAGGGTTGGAAAAGTCTGTACAGTCTTACTTTTCATATGCAATCAGATTTTACGATAATATAACACATTAACATACGTTTGTGTAGGAGAAAAAATTCTAGCTACGCTAGTTAGAACTGGAAATATATTTATAAAGTAATTTTTTTTTTTCAAACTATCTACCGAACGGACAGACTAACTAACTAACAGACAATATACATACGTTATCCATTCCTGCTACTCATAATTTGTTTGAAGAAACTTGAAGAGCGCGAGAGAAACAATTTGTTGTTTACAGTGTACGTGTTTCAACAAGAGAATGGGCTGCGCAAGCAGAATTCCTTTTCCTATCGCGCGCGATAGGCAAACAAATGCTTGCGTAACACTGCTTTAAAGTCGTTCAAAAGATTCGTAATTGTTTCTGTCTCCTCATCATTCGAGTGGCTAAAATTGAGCCTATCAAATATTGATTCTCGTGGAATTGCTTCCACGGAACATATATTATTAGTATTAAAAGGGTAGTGCGTTTTTTCGAAAAAAAAAATTTATTACTTAGGATTTCTACATATTCAAGTTGGTTATTTATTATCGCTTTAAGGGGTACCAGAAAATTTTTACCTATTATTGCATCTATCATTTTGAAAATCAACAATCTTCCAACTGAGTGTTCGCACACTACAAAATTCCTTGGGAAAAGGTGTAACCAATTGAGACCACATTTCAATAAAGCCATCCAAAGTTCGATATCTGATTGGTTTAACAAGTTTCTGTTCTGGGTAATTTTCAATTAATTTATTTCGTTTTATTGCACTAGTTGTAGAACCCGTATCTATAAGGCTGCTAATTCCCTGTTTCCCTATTGAAATTATTATTATAGGCAACTTGGATTTTTAGGCGGTATAAGAAAATTTGCTTCACTTTTCCGATGAAAGGTGCCTATTTCCATTGGCTCCAGTCCTTCGCCACAATAATTCCCTCGGCGTTGTTGTCCACTGTCATAACAATTTCTGTTCTGATCATTTTTTCTCTTGTTTGAAAAACCAGACTTCTGTGTATTGTGATAATTTCTAGTATGACTGGATCCCATCTGAAACCTAGTATTGATGTTGTTCCTATTTTGGAATCTACTATTACTTGATATTTGAGTATTATATTTGAAATTATTTTTATTTTGAGATCTATTATTGCTTGACGTGGAGAAATTATAATTGTTATTGCTTTTATTTTAAAATCTGATAGTATATGACGTTGGAAAATTAGAATTGAAATTGTTTTTCTTTTTAAATCCGCTATTATGCGGCATTAAATCCTACCGACTGCGCCAATAATGTGTCGATTAAAACACCGGTCTGTTCTCTTTTAAGTTCTTTTTATTTAAATTGAATATTAAGACTGAAACTACAATAATTTCTTAATTCTAATTTAAGGTGAGCAACGACAGTCTTTTATGCTGACGTTGCTGTCTGGCAAAATGTGGGAACAAAAATAAAATGTAACTTTAAACTTATATGTACGTTTTCCTACACTTTGCCAGCCGATATCATTGGTGAGGTGGTTTGTATGTAACTCATGAAGCGTTCTTACTGCGTTTTTTATATGCTGAATGCCGTACTTCTCCATATAGGCCTCAAATTCTTTACAAGTGTACGCCGCCCCTCTATCCGTGACTATTAGTTTTGGCGATCCAAACGTATTCATAACGCTATTTACGATGTTTAGTACTTGTGCTAGTACCTCGAACCGCCTTAAGTATTGTATATTTACTAAAAGCGCAAAACATTACAATAATGTGCTGGTTACCTGTTTTACTACGAGGGAAAGGCCCTAGATGGTGCATGTGTAAACACCGAAACGGGAGTGGTAATGGTTCGTCTATATGCAGCTCAACGTCTGTCTACCGCCCTTTATCTTGTTCAAGGAACACTGGACATGCCTGTATGTAAGCTTTTACATATGGCCTTATCTGCGGAAACCAGAAATCTCTTGTAATGCGCTGAATCGTCTTTTCTAAGCCGAAGTGACCAGCCTCGTCATGGCATGCCTGTGCGATTCTCCACCTAATCGCCTGAGGTGCTACTGGCTTGTGTTGACCACTAATTAACCTATACAAACGGCCTTCGTATAATTCGTAGTTTAATCTAGTTTCTTAATCGTCACTTTTCGGATACCACAACATACAAAATATATCATTTACCTTTTCATCTTGCAACTGCATCGAAAGGATCCAATTATATTAAGATAATTTATAAGATAAAAAAGAAAAAATTATATTTAGTTTCAATTTATACAATTAAAACAAACATTCTGGCATTTTGAGTGCTGAGGACACACAGGACCTTTGCAGTTTTTACAAAAGTATCTTCCATTTCGTCTCATGTTGTCATTTCCCTTGCAAATTTGGATTTGGTTCCTGCAAAACACTAACATGTTTGTAGATACGAGTATATAAAAAATTCTCAACAAATTCTATGAATGGTCAATTATTTTATTTTGTTTTGACTAACCTTGTATATTTCTTCCAAAAAGTCTTCTATTCCTGATCTGCTTACAAAATTGCATATAAAGTGTTTATTTTTGCTACGCTCATCAACACATGAGTAAACTAGTTGTTCGGAAATTTGACATAAAAATTGACTTCTTGTCCCCTGACTATATTTAACTAACATATTTTCGTCATGTATATTAGCTAAGGTCACTATGTCAAGCATTTTAAAGGAAAATGCTAAAGTCCACCGCTTTGTCCTGTGTTTTGTATTGTACGGCATTTGGTCCATAACATCGACACCAGATTTTGTTGCGTTTTTGTTCTTTTTTATTGCAAACACAGATTTGTCACTATATACCGTAGTTAGTAAAATAACTGCTTTATTTTTCTTTGGTGCATATGAACATGTTGCAATGCCATCCTTAAATACAAATTCGCTGGAAAGGACATCTCTCCGACAAACCCAAAGTGAATTTGTCAGCAACCATTGTTCTTCCGAAGCCTTTCTAACGCAAAGCAAGGCGTTTATCCTTGTTTTGCGGTTTGTGTTTCACCTGACTCTCTACCTGTATTAATGTATCCCTCCAATGGAATGGAAATGCATTGAATGAACTTCGTTCATCATCTAAAAGGAAAAATATGGCCATCAACTGTGATGTTTTCATATGGCTTAAAATTATTTTTTAAATTTATATTTAGCAGATTCCAAATATCCGTTATTGGAGCTGCTTTATCCGTTTGAGATCTAAAAGATCTAGTTCGATTGGCGTCAAACCTTCAACGTTCAACGACAAAAGTAGTTGCACGAAATATGGGTAAATTTTTTGTTTGCCATAGCAAAGCGGCATCTCAAGTGTTATTATGTGTTGCTCTACCGCATATCAAAATACTTATAAAGCCTCCGATTCCGTCATTGTTATTGTATTTCAATGTTCATTCTTTTCTTCGAAATATTTCTTTCCATTTATATTTGTCTCAATTATTATTATTTCTTTTATATTATTTGTGAAAAAGCGGTTGAATATATCCAATGGACTAACATCTGTGCAAGTTAGTCTCCCGGAACCTGTCAGTATATTATGCGGGGCAAATTTTCTTAGAGCTGGTGGTGACTTTCACTCCGTTCCATCCTTACGGATGGAAAAACGATTTTGAAGCTGATTCTGTTTGGTTCTCTTCTTCGCTCTCGCTTTCATTTTCGCTATCGCTTGATACTGCCATTTCATTGTCAATATGTAAATCTTCTTCGATATAAGAAGCTTCTACATCTACATCATCATCCTCATCTTCAATACGACGTTCATTTTCAATATCGTTTGCAATTACCTCAGCCAATTTTTCGAAATAAGTTGGATAAGATTTTGAAAGTGTCTCCAAAACTTTATCAACTTCACAACTCATTGCAGCACACCAACTAGCAACACAGAAAATAACTATGTACAGTGAAACTTCGATATAACGAACTTCGTTGTAACGAAAAACTCAATATAACGTATGTTTTATTGAGTCCCTTGAGATAACCTCTTTATTGCAAAGTTTTTCATACAAAAATGCACTATTGCTATAACGAACAAGTTCTGAGCAAAAAACCTCTACATAGCAAAATATTCCTTCAAATGCCCCAAATAAAAGGAAATCAGAATAAATCCCCTTATAAAAATAGCGAACTCTAAATGTATTTACAATCGCATTTGTAAAGCCTCTATACAGCGAAGTACTTACACAAAACCCTCTATACAACGAAGTAAGAATAAAATTATAACAATATGGTAAATTCCCGTTATCAAAAGAACGAATTCTTAATGTGTGTGCAAAACTATAGTTATAACGAATTTTTTTTCGTATTTCTTCAACTTTCGTTACATCAAGGCTTTGCTGATTATATTTATAGCGAAGCAATGGCTATAACGAAGTATTTTCGGATCCCCTTGGAATTCGTTATATCGAAGTTTTACTGCATAATGATTCCTCAGTCAAACTGAAAACAACTGTAATTCTCTTTCTGTACTAACATAAAACGGAAACATAATTTTGCTGAGTTAAACTTGTCAAAATTTGGATTAACTATATGAAAATTATTGTGGATAAACAGTTGATTTTTAACCGTGGCAGGATTAAGACGAATTCTTTTTTGTGTTTTACATGCACCTGCCATTGAAAACGTGACTTCAGAGGAGGCTGATTTGGCTGGAACACCGCAACAGAAGTTGGCTAATTTTGAAATTTTGCGAAAAACCTAATAGTTAAATAAAAAGTACTAGTTTATCAGGAGTACTTGAATAGTTTTGATAGTACCTTTTTGTTTTCCTTCCACCAGTCAAGACTGTCTGCTTCATGTCGTGGGAGGTCGAAGTACTTTCGAATTTCAATTGACAGTGAATCTTTTATGGCACATGCGCCACTCTCGGAAAGAAAATCCATCATTCTTTTACAAGTTTCTGAAACTCTGTAAAAGCGTTTGCAAAACATTAATATAATTTAAAATTAATTGTAAAGAAAAACAATGAAATATTATGCCTAGTCCTTACCTCTTTCTTGGCTTGGGGTTCATCTGGAAGTGGGAGTTCCTCAACCCCACTCACTTCCTCAAGTACTAAATTGTATTTCTTTATTGGATTTTCGTAGTCTTTTTCGCAAGGTTGGCAACCGAAACGATTTTCGGTAACGGTATCGGTATTAGAAAATTTTTCATTTCGGTATCGGTAACTGTATTTAAATTATATCGGTATAGGTATACCGGTATTAAAATTTTTATAGCGGTATTTATTGGTATTACGTAAATAAAAACAAACCTTTAGTCAGAAAAATTAAAAATGTGCATGTATTTATTTTGTATGTTATTTATTCAATAAAAAACAAAAACAAAGAAAATAACAAATATTTAATACGTACTTACATTAAGAGATCAAAAAATTTCATTAGTATAAGAAAAACTATTGTAAATAAAGCATTTTGTTTCAATATAAAGCATTTAAAATATTCTCTCTTCAAGTGCCTTGTAAAGATTTTTAATTCAAAATTTAATACTTCATCTTAAACAAGGACCGGAGATCGTTTTATTTTTTTAAATTCATTAAATATAAAAATCATTGTCGATGGAAATTTATTTTCACTTCGACTGAAAAATAAAAAGAGGGATGATGAAAAAATTTTAAATATCTTTAATGACAAATATCCGAACAGAAAAATAAAAAAAATATTATTTTTTGTCCAACTGCAGTTGAAACTTTAAAATATATTTTTAAATTATAAAATTTCCTTCAGGAAATATACACGCAAAAAATTACAATGTTTTGGCACATCCTAACGAAAGACGATAGTCCTCTTAGGAACTGTTGATGATTTCTTGGATTTACAAAAAACATCTTTCAAGCATTTAAATGCTACCAAATGTCCAAATGTCACTTGCAAAATTAATTCTGTTTTTTGTGAAAAAAAAACGTCTTAAAAACGCATTTATATGCATAACATATACAAAAATAAAATTATTTTTTTGTTTCCATCGGACTGAAAAGCAAAATTAATTTTTTGTACAAGTAAAAATTCTCATGGGTACATATTATTTTTCGAACCTCAATGAGATTGGTTTTTAATGCATGACAATATGAACCGTTGATTTGAAAATATTAATTTGAAAATATTAATTTAAAATTTTTTAAGAATTTTTTAAAGTTCAACTTTTTCAAACAATTTTTAAAACTTGTGTTATTTTAATTTATGAAATATAAATATAACCAAACAAAATATTTTGTAGAACATTTCCATGTTGGATCGAATGACTATAAGTGCATTTAAGCTATCTTCGTCTAACCTATTGCGATTAGGGTTCATAATGTATTTTACTCCTGAAAATAACCGCTCTACACTGACCTGTGTTGCGGGTACAGCTAACATAACTTTTGCGATGAGATATAGTTGTGGTTTGGATTTACTTTGTTCTTTCCACCAATTAAGAATACTGACGTGTCGCTGAACACGTTTTTCGTTTCTAAATGAAGTTAACAATTCACGTATATTGTTGTTATTCGGGGTTAAAGACAAATTTTCTTTTTCCATATTTTTAAGGATTGCTTCTATACAGTCAGAAGATGAATTTGAAGTACAGCTTACATCATCTTCATCAAGAGCTATGGAAAAATTTTTACTAATTATATTCATCTTTACACTTACTCTTATGATATAATCAATTGCTCGTTCTACGAAAGTACTCTTAAGCACAATATTCCAACGTGGGTCCATAAACATTGCACCTAAGAAAGCTTCATTCTCAAAAAGAATTTCTTCTTTCTTTTTTATTTCCTCAAGTAAACAATATGAGAAATTATTTTTAACTTTCTGTAGCTCAATTTTACATGTAAACCAAGCATCAAAGGCATCCCCAAATGTTAACTGTTCTTTCTGAAGAATTTTTGTGGCAATGTTTGCAGGTTTTAAAACTTCGACGGCATCTTTTATTTTTTCCGACATTTCAGTGCATATATAGAAATCATTATTAACCTGTGATAAGTTTTCGCAAAATTCTTTCATTTTGTCATCTGCAAGAGATGACAGCATATCAAAAGTAGACGACCACCGAGTGGCACAGTCAATTATTGGCTTCGTAAGATTATGATTTTTTAACATAATATTTATATTTGGGGTTCTTAGTTTTTTTATTACAGATCTTGATTTTTCGGTAACTTTAAGCATTTCGCGATTCTTCAATACAGCGTTTACAGCTAATTGTAACGTGTGAGCTGCACACCGAATACCTGTATAAAATAATTTTATTAAATAGGTGTAGCATACGTTTAGAAAAACACCTTACCAACACATTTAGCATCTAAAGAAAAATTTTCTAGAGTTTGGTCAAATTCTGTATCATCATCTTCAATACTTTCAGAAACATCTTCACATTCGTTTATTAAAGATATACATTTCAGCATATTTCGTCCATTATCTGTTGTACAGGTATAAATCTGATCCATTGTAATGTTGTACTTTTGTAATATGTTCGCTATTGTGTCCTTCAAATATTGTCCTGTATGACGTTCAAATAGTTCTGCTACAGCCAATGTTCTTAAAACAATTTTGTCATCTTCAATAAACTGGACATTAACACCTTCAATAAATAGTTTAATATAAATATTATACAATACATTCATATTGAATATGTTACCTAAAAAGGCTCGGTTTAAATGTGTTAGACCATCTACCTTTAAGGAAATCAATTTACCCTGCATTTCGGTTGAGATTTTTGAAGTAATTTTATTGTACTTTTTTAAAACTTCGTCTTTGACAATTTTTCTATTTATGGCAATATTACCAAGCGCCTTTGAAATTGGTTCAATTATTTTTCGGAAACCTGAATCTTCAACAAGAGAAAATGGTCTTCCATTTACTGTGCAGAGTTCGACACAGCACTTGAGCAGGACCTCTTTGGACATGGTAATATTAACTTTTAACATATTTAATATTGTTTTTTTATTTGGTGTCGGTTGGTACGAATTTTTTATATTTTTATTTCTCATATCTTTCGAAATCTTCTCCCAAATTTGTTTATGATGTGTTCTAATGTGACAAGCTAAGTTGGTTCCATGGTCACTCTACGCATAAATGAAAACAATTTTAAATTAGGTAAACACATTAAAAGAAGAGTAAACTGATTTAGGCACTTACATTTACAATTTTTCCACAAGTTTTTTCTTTTTCGATTACTATACATTTGTTTAATTTATTTATAACATCAAGCTCAAAATATTTTCTGTATAAGTTGTTCTTTGGCCGAGGCATTTTTTGTTAATCGCTTTTTCTTTTAAATAATATAAAAATTACTTTGACCATTAAGTTGTTCGCGTTACTTTTAGTTCAGGAATTGTTTTGCCTTTTTTAGTTGACGAATAGTAAGTGGCATACGCAATCTTTACAACAACACAATTTAAAATCGACTATTACGAGCTGTTTCAAACTGTCAAACTGAAAAACAAAAACGTGTTGCGAATGCAGAGCGTCAAGTTAACAAACATACAATATGTTTATCCAGGTTGTTGTTATGCAGGTGTTGACAACTCAAAAAATATAAAAATATTAACGCTTTCTGTTCTGCTCGAAAAATAATAATTTTTTTTTATACCGAAACAATGATACCGGTATTGTACCGGTATACATCCAGCAAATACGGTGTAATACCGGTATCAAGGGAATCGGTATATGAATACCGGTATTTTACTCAAAATAATTATTTCGGTATCGGTATCAATACCGGTATTCACTTTTAAACGGTATTTAAACGGTATCGGTATTATAAAGGTATCGGTTGCCAACCTTGCTTTTTCGGGACGATTTGGTTCTCCGGAATTCTCATTATGTATTTATATAAAGATGTCCATTTTTTTTTTGGGATGGGTCCACTAACGCTGCTACCAGATGTATTTTTAAGATGTTAAATCTTTTACAAAAATTTTCCTTTGCAAATTCGTATAAATGTATAATAATTCATGAATACAATTGCTCGATTGGATTGGCAATAGTATTTAGATTCCTCTTGTATAGACTGCCGAGAGGCTATTCTTCAAAGAGGAATTAAATTATAATCGCTCACAACGGTCGATTATAATTTAGGGGGTTTTAGAAAGTTATTATTTAGTGAATCCAAGTGAATATTACCTTCATCATATTACTGTTCCAGTAATATGGTGAATGATTTGTGCAATTTTGCAATGCAATTTTGCAATTTAGGGTTTAACTTACAGAAAGTGCAATTTTAGGTTTAGAAAGGTAAGTATAAATTTAAGTTTAATTTTAAAACAAATACAATTTTAGGTTAAATTCAAATACGTTTTTCAAACAATGAACTTTATGATCTGATGACTAGTTGAAAAGTGATAAAGAATAAGTAAAGCGCGCTACAAACGAGCTGAAAATTCAACGTCCTTTTCCAATTTCCAACAGTCTCCAACCTTTCCAAATTGAGCCCTACATTAGTTTATGACTTATATCATGACATAAGAAAGGCTTAATATAAAAAATTATGTTATACATAAATTCAGTTTTATACAATAATATAATTTTAAGTGTCCGAATTTAGACATGGCGCCGGGCTCGAAATCAGGCAATAATTACTCAGCTTCAGCACACAGGACATGGGCCAGCGACCGAATTGCCTCCACGATAATTTTGGTGCGACCGGCAGCAGCTGATGTTGACGGCTGATCATGTTTATCTTCTACTTTTTTATTGGCTGACGTGTTCAGTGGCTTTTTGGTGTTACACGCAGCGATGCGTTTCGCTTCTGCAATGGCCTTCTCTTAGGATTGGGGTGCAACATAGTATGATGATGCTTGCCGCATTTTTTGCAGGTGTCTACAGAGTCGCACGCCCGTAAAGTCGTGACTTTTTGCTAGGCAGTTTGTACCGATATTTCTCCACTACATCCTCTCGCTTTTCAGGGCTCATCCTTATGAACCTAGGGCAGTGTCGTATGGCATGGTACCTGGTGCACAAAGATCATTTATAGTTATCCACAGGGTGTTTCTTCGAGCGGCTAACAATATTATTACTGCTGGCAGGTTTTGGGCGAGTGGTCTCCAATTTACGATTATTTCTAATGGGATAAAGTAAATAATTAGTGGTTGGTTTGGTTATGAGTTAATAGAGAAGAAGTGTACGAGTTTATGTATTGTGGTCAGTGTAATATTTAAAAACGTTTATTTTCAGGATTATTATTAAATGTTTGTTTTATTTATTAAGTAGCCGCTTGTGCGACTACTTAGTTTTGACTCTGTCTTCATAATGATTATTCTCTATATCTAAAACACAAAGTACTTAAAAATAACTTACGCTATCGTGAGAAAGTGAATGGTATGCATAAATACATGCATACCAATAGCACTGCTCGTGTGGGCTATTAAATTACAATTTGAGTCAAACACATAAGTATGTGGACGTAAAATAAACAAATGATGTTACCAGCAGAAGGCATGGTAACAACGAATAGCCAAACACACTACACCTCCCTTTTTCGAAAGAATGATCACTACACAAAAATTGATCATTCTTAAGTTATAGTAATTTCAGAGACAGGTGGAGGTTTCTCACGAGAGGGGTCCTGTATATGAAAAATCTATTCTAAGCTTATGCATAGGTAAACAACGTGATTTAAATATAAGTATAAGTAATTTAAAACAAAAAACAAATAAAAAAAGAAATTTCTCTGTCTGAGGGGAGTGCTCAGTGACCACAGTTCAGTGCCACCTCACCCTTTTTACGGAAGGAATAATCTCTGCTATTCCGCCAAGTTTTATTCCATTCAAGTATGAATCAAAGAAAGGATGATGGAATTCGAATGTATCCATTCGGCAATTCCCAATAACAAACATAAACAACAATGGAATTCAAAATTGTGATATTTTATAAAAAAACTACTATTTCAAGGGAAAAATCATATGCAGATGTTTCAAAAATCCGCAAAATGAATAATTGGATTGTATGAGACATAACTTGAAAAGGATTGTTATAATTGTACAATGACAAAGCAAAGCGAGCAGGTACTAAGTACCTTCAGTTTATATACATATATTTTAAGTTAATGGCTTCCTTTGTTATTAAGTTCAACAAAAGGAAAATGTTTTCAAAGGTTTTGGATTTCCGGAGGAATAATCATTCTGGAGTGAATTTCTTCACTCTGTCCCTATGGACCTTAATTAATCTTCCGTCCGTATCCAACATTTCGACATTATTTAGGATGTCATCCAGGCGTATTACTTTATATGGTCCTTTATAGACCATGTCTAATTTATGTCCTGCATCATTGCGGACTAGTACGAGATCATCTAGAGATATCAATTTTGGATTTGCCTTTTTATTAGAGTTTTGCTGTCTTGAAAATTTAGCATTTTCTATGATATTGGCTGCTCTTCGTTGCGCTACTTGAAGTTTAAACTTGACTTCTTTTTCATAGGAATCTGCATTGTACAACGGGTCTATAATGTTTTCTTCTGTACAAGCTAGAGTTTGTGGGATTTTTCCATAAATGAGTTCAAATGGACAGTAACCGTGAGCAGTGGATGGGGTTGTGTTGTAACAATACACAAAGTATTTCAACCACAAGTCCCAATCTGATTTATCTGATGAAATATATGCCCGTAGGTACTCATTAAATGTTCTGTGTGATCTCTCGACAGTACCCAGTGTTTGATGATGATACGCGGTAGAATTTATTTTCTCTATATTCATCAATGAACACAACTCTGTCAAAACGCGATTCATGTACTCTGTACCCATGTCCGTAAGTATAGTATTCATAGGACCATATGTCAAAACGAAACCTTCCATGATTGCTTTAGCAACGCTTTTGGCAGATTTGTCTTGGATGGGTATTGCTACTAAATATTTGGTCAGGTCGCAAATCATAGTGACAGCATATTCATTTTGTGACTCGGATCTTGGCGAAGGTCCAATTGTGTCTACAATTACTCTGTCAAATGCTTTTAACGGGGTAGGCGTTATAATGAATGGTTCTTTACCCTTGACAACAATTTTATTTGCTTGGCAAGCTTTGCACCGTTTTACATAACGTGCTATATCTCTAGTCATTCCATTCCAATGATATTGAAGTCTAATTTTCTTTATCATGCGGGTTATTCCCGGATGTCCTCCAAAGATAGGATCATCATGATATTTCTGCATGATTTGTAATTTTTCGGCATCGGTGAAAATTTTCTTTAATTTAGGTGTGAGCACTATTATCAATGGCGAATCTCTTAAGATTCCATTGCCTTTATTTTTAAAAGATTCTATATCTGTACCTAGGAATTTAAGCAGACTATCATCGAAGGGTAGTCGCATGGTTGTAAGGCCCATGTTATCAGCTATTTTTTCAAGCTTTAGAAAGAGGTGACCTAAGTCGACATTTCTATTAACAATCATGTCCCTCAACGAAAATTCAGAGAGAATTTTTCTGCCCTGTTTAATTATAACTTTATTATTTGTAAAATGCAATTGTGGCATTTTAAAGTGCTCTTGTGTGTTATTTGTTTCATAAACATTTAGTTCAACCGATTTTGCCTTTAACTGTATTTTTTCGTTATCATTACAGTTTTTATTAGTTTTTGCCTGAAGTCTGGTAGTGACCTTCAGTATTTTATTTACCTCAATATTTTTAATATCGTCGATCTCGATACGTGACAGCGCGTCTGCCACATAGTTTTCTCTTCCCCTAATGTACTCCACTACGAAATCGTACTCCTCTAGGTCTAGCCTCATGCGTGTTAATTTAGACGACGGATTTTTTAAAGAAAAGAGATATGAAAGGGGTCTGTGATCACTCTTAATCACAAACTTTCTACCGTATATATATGGTCTGAAATATTGTATTGCCCAATGAATTGCAGTTAATTCCTGCTCTATTGTGGATTTGTTGCTTTCACCTTTTGTAAAGGATCTGGATGCGTAGGCGATTGGCAAATGTATACCCTGCTTTTCCTGACTTAAGACAGCTCCGCAAGCATGTTTGCTAGCGTCTGTTGTTATACAAAATTCTTTAGAAAAGTCTGGATATTGAAGGATTTTTGGGCTCAACAGTTGATTTTTGAGATACTGAAATGCTCTCTCACACTGTTCAGTCCATTCGAATGTGACACCTTTTCTAGACAATCTGGTTATATGTCTTGACGACTCAGCGAAGTTAGGAATGAATCTTCTGTAATAATTACAGAAAGCTACGAAGCGTTTTGCTTCATCACCATTTTTAGGTGTGGGGTAATTTTTTACAATTGAAAATTTACTATCGTCAGGTAGAATGCCTTTATCGGTGCATTTATGACCCAGAAATGTTACTTCACGACAAAAAAATGCACATTTATCTGGGTGTAGTTTGAGATTGTATTTTCTACAAATATTGAAAACTTGTCTTAAATTCTGTAGCATGTGTTCTGATGAACAACCTATTACTACTAAATCATCCATGTATACGAAAGCTTGGGTTGGTGATAGTCCTGAAAAGGCTAAGGACATCATTCTTTGAAATGAATTTGGGGCAATTTTTATACCATATGGTAGTCTTTTAAATCGAAAAGAACCCTTTTCTGTTGAAAAGGACGTTATATCTCTAGATTCTTCTTCTAGTTCAATTTGATGAAATCCTGAGACCAAGTCCAGGCATGAAAAGAATTTAGCTCGACCTAATTGGTCAAGTATGTCATCTATGCGAGGCAAAGGGAATTTATCAGCTATTACTTTCTTATTTATTCCCCTATAATCAACCACTAATCTCCATCTCTTCTGATTTGTACCTGGTAATGATTTTTTCGGCACTATTAAAATTGGACTATTATATTCCGAAATTGACGGTTCAATTATTTCGTCATTTATCAACTTATCAACTTGTTTATTAACTTCCTCCTTATGAGCGTGAGGAATTCTATAATTCTTCATGTACACCGGTTGCATATCATGAAGTCTTAGCTTTTGCTTATAAAAATTATTGGTGCTTATTTTTTCAGATTCTAAAGCGAATATGTCAATGAATTCAGAACATAATGCTCTTAAGTCTTTCCGAGCGAAATCTGGAAAATTATCAGACAACTTTGTCAATTTTTCTTTATTAGTTTTTGACTTTCCGTTGGTGTTATTGCATCCAATCTGATAGTCGTTAAGACTTTCTGACTTTACTTGGAGATTATTAATGACAACGTCTTTGTCTGTAGTATTGACTATTTTAACTAATGGATTTGACTTGGACGTTATTGTATTGGCAATATAAATGCCTGTTTGAATGGTTTGTTGAGGTATTAGTATCTCATCTTCTGCAGATACGAAAGTTATTGGTCTTATTACTTCTGACCTTGCAGGTAATGATATGGAATTGATATGCGGACCATTTCGCAATGGTATTGCTATATCATATGGAACATCGCTTGTACGTAAGGTAATCCAATCTTGAGTACCTTCAAAATTTAAAATACAATTGTATTTTCGAATAAAGTCCATACCTATTATTCCATCTGCTTCGATTGGAAAATTATCATCCACGACATGAAAATCGTGTGCTATTAAGAGGTCTTCCATTTTCAAATCTGCGGACACTTTTCCTAGTGTCGTTATCAAACCCTGTCCAATGCCATTTATGTTAGTTCGCTTTTGATGATTTATTGGTTCGTGTAGAACTTGATTGTGCTTGACAACTGAAATATCTGCACCTGTATCTAACAAGAAAGTCGATTTAGAGTCATTCATAGAGGTTCTGGTGTAAAGATAGCTGTAGAGGCTGAGGTTAATAGCGTATATTCTATTACCTATTGAGTACCCAGGGGGTTCTGTACGTTTCCCGAATCAGACAAGCAACGTATATTTTGTCTTGCACCATTTCTGTCATTGGCGTTATTGTTCCTATTGTTGCAGCGATTGGAACCGATATTGTTAGTATAATTTGAATGGTTATTTGGGGTTCTATTTCCCGAATTATAATTTCCACGGAAATTGTTCCGGTTTCTAAATGTATTATTTGCATTTCTGTTTTCTTCAGGGTAATTTGGTCTGTTGTTTCTGGTACGTTGACTATTAGAAAAATTATTATTGGTATTATTAGTAAAATTTTTATTGTTGCGGCGATTATTATTAAATGCCAGCACGGAATTTGGTTGACCGTACGCGTCGGTACAACTACTTATAAATTTAGTCATTACTTGATTCATATCTGAGAAGGTACCTGATTCCATAATCAGTTTAACCCTTTCATTGGATGCATTTTTCACGATCGCTGCTACTGCGGAACGTGTTGCATATTTGGAAGCTGTATTATTTGGTAGACCGTCTGTAAATAGGCGGTCTCCAATTTCTTTGCGAGATCTTCTATCTCATTTGCATATGTATTGGCATTCTTGCCTGATTGTCTTATATTCATTAGTCTGGCTGTAATCACGTCTACGGATTCTCCTTTTACTGTGGATTCTAATTTTGTAATTATTTGTTGGAGAGTTGACTCCGTAGAGATAAGGTTTCTAGCTGTGCCTTTAAGTTTTGTTTTTATCAGACTAATAGCAACAGACTCATGAGATTCCTTTATTGAATCTAACAAATTAAGGGCATCAATAAAACTTTGTAAGTTTACCGAACTTCCGTCAAAGTCAGGTATTATTCTTGACGCAGTGTTCAAAAATTCAACCACTGTTTGAGGCATTTTTATAGTCTTTATACAACTCTCGGGTAGCGGTTCAATATTTATTTTCTCATGCAAGGTTTCTGGGATATTGAAAATTATTCCCTTTCTTAATGAAACTGTTATCAATTTTTCACGTACTTCCTGGAAGAATGCTTCGGCAGCAGTTCTATGAGCTTGTGTTAGTCTATTATAGTTCACATTCAATAGAACTCTTATTTGTTCGAGCCGACTTACAAGGATGTTAATATGCTTATTGACAGTTTCTGGTTTAGTATCTCTATCAGTATTTAAGCATTTATAGGATTTAAGGAATTCCTCTTTTATTGCTCTAGCTCTTTCAACTATTATTTTCCATTCCATGAATATATGGAAGAGAGAGTTGACTAGTGCAGTGCGGTAAGTAAAAGGAAGCTTTATTTGATAATTTTTTTTTATATAATTGGAAGCAAGTTGACCTAACCGAATTGGGTATTTCTGGCCATTACATAAGCTCAGAACCATACACCCTACGTAAGGGGTTACTTTGACGTCGTTTAAGTAATAAAATTCTGAACAAGGCTTTATTCGAATTGGGTATTTCGGAAATCATTATGTGAGAACTTATTAAACTCTGTCTATGTTATTAGCCAGGGAAGCTGCCCTAAGGTAAGATTTTCTTAAAGATCTTTTATGAAGTTGGTAGACCGTAATAAGGATTTGTAGGATCAATAGACAAATAATTATAATGAGATACCAAGTTGGATTGTCTATTTTAACGATAACTTCGTTAATAACATTTGCATTAGGGTTTGTTATCTTTGAATCATGATTACCCATAATGACTTTTCTTTTGAACTATTTAAGGATTTGAATGCGTCTCTATTGAAAGAGAGAAATAAATTAGTAAACGATTAAGTAATTGTAATGAATCTTTTATGATTCATGAACTATAATTAATTTAATAATTGTTTGAAGGAATGGTCACTTAAGTAAACCAAATGAATGAGCAAACAATTGCAAGGATGTCTCAAGAAGTGCTTGTTTGATAAACAACCTTATCAAGGTTACGAAATTGTATATAAAAGTAAAATAATAAAAAAACTAAAGTGAAATATATAGAAATATGTTCTTATAAAAACTTTGTTTCAATATATGGAGAATATGAAAATATATATATTAAGTAAAATATTCTTTATTAAAAATTAAATAGTTACTTTTTATTATTATTCCAATTGAACAATAAAATAATTGTCTTTTTAATTATATTACATAACGACAAACAGTAACATATATTATAAGTTGTTGAAAAATTGATATTTTCAAGCAATACAAAAAAATAAGAAGTGTTACGTGGTAAACATAAAAATAACATGAATACACCATATAACATGGAAATCAATATCAAACGTATAAATTTTATACGTTGGACGAAAATAATGAAGGAATCTAAGCTAAAAATATTAAGGATCTTGCTTAGTTACCTGAGAAAAAAATCTGATATTAAAACTATCTATCAATATCAATTAAAAGGATACTGAAAGGGAAAATAAACCTGGCAAAACGGTGGGAGATACTCCTAAATCCGTCACGTCAGTTTCCGTGTGGCTGTTCACATCAATAAAAGGCAGGTTTACAATATGCTTACTTATGGTTAAGTTTACACAGCCACACGAATGTTAATATGTAAAAAAAAATTTTAAGTCTGGGTCGTATTAGTAGTTATACTAAGGGAATGCATGTCATAGCATCTGCCTCGATACAATCCTTTATGCACCGAAAGCAGTGGATATGGCGTGCATCGGTTGAACTTAATGGTCAACCGAAGTATTTACCCTTATAGACTATCATAAACCACTGGAGGGACTCGTAAGTATCGCAGCAATTCATGCGTTAAACTAAATATGTTAAAAAAAATCGTATTTATGAAAAAATTGTTTCTTCTATTGATATTTTTTTTAAATAAAAATACATTATACATATAAATATATTATACATATTTATAAATATATTATACATATTTACGCTTAACGCCTTCGCTGTCACTGTGGTTGAAAATTTCACTCTGTTTTGTTGTATAGTTCATCTGTTGTTAAAGTTGATGAAATTGTTGTTGTTGTTGAATTTGAGGTATTTGTTGTTAAAGTTGATCAATTTGTTGGTGTTTTATGTGTTGATACTGATTTTTCATTATAATTCATTTTTTGATGTGTAGAATTTATTAATATTTAGTTTATTTTTTTTCTGTTTTTGCTAGTCTTAAGTTTTTATTCAAAATTTTTCAAGTTTCAGGTTTAAATTTTTTGCTAAGTATTGTATTCTCATTGTTATTGTTGTTAATTTTTCTCCTTTTGATTGTTTATAGCACATTTTTTAGGTTTCCAATTGCTGTGAATTTTTATAACGCATTTGCGTTGTTTTTGCTGTTGTATATTTTTGTATTTTAAAATTTAAATAAATTTTTATATTGTATTTTCACTGTTATTGTTGTTGCATATTTTGCACTTTTTCTCCTAAATTTGCTCTTTTTTCTATTGATTCTTTACTTTTACGTTCTCATTCTTGTGTTCATGCTCATTAACATTGAAACCAAAATGGCAGGATCGCCATGTAATATTTAAAAACGTTTATTTTCAGGATTATTATTAAATGTTTGTTTTATTTATTAAGTAGCCGCTTGTGCGACTACTTAGTTTTGACTCTGTCTTCATAATGATTATTCTCTATATCTAAAACACAAAGTACTTAAAAATAACTTACGCTATCGTGAGAAAGTGAATGGTATGCATAAATACATGCATACCAATAGCACTGCTCGTGTGGGCTATTAAATTACAATTTGAGTCAAACACATAAGTATGTGGACGTAAAATAAACAAATGATGTTACCAGCAGAAGGCATGGTAACAACGAATAGCCAAACACACTACATCAGTGTGAAGGATATGCTAAAGTAAAATGTGTTGGGAAAATTATTATGTGAAATAATAGAATACAACTCAATGCGATCTTTCGTCAGCTAGGAAGGGAAGATAGCATAATTTTGCAATAGGTCGTAGGATGGTTCCGGTAGAAACACGCATTCCGCCGTGCGAGTATTATTATAGGATCGTAATTGAAAGCTGACCTATTACTATGAGCTAAAATTCGTATGCGCGCTCTAGTTGTTGACACTTGCTGTATTTCTCTTTGTGTTGTTAGTCTTTGTAGACGCTCAGTACTCGATTGGCGTTCGCGAATGCGCGCTCTAGTTGTTGACACTTGCTGTATTTCTCTTTGTGTTGTTAGTCTTTGTAGACGCTCAGTACTCGATTGGCGTTCGCGAACCTGAGAGGTTCTCACATTTTGTTCGGCCAAACGTTGGGAGCGGTCAGTGCTAGATTCCCTGGTGCGAGCTCGTGAGGTTCTAGTATTTTGTTCCCGAAGGTGCTTCTAGCGCTCGGTGCTAGATTGTCGCGCTCGTACTTGTGAGTTTCTTACATTCTGATTTGCAAGACGTTGTGAACGTTCGGAACTCGATTCTCTGGCTCGTGATTGTGATGCATACTCTCTTTGACTCGCAAGGCGATTTTCACCTACTAATGAAGACTCACCATTTCGACGTATTTTAGCAGTCCTCGCCTGGGCACTTTGTTTAGAAAGTTGTGATGTTCTTTTTTTAGGCATACTTATCAATATAAGTGAAAAATGAGGTTAATAAGTACACGGGTAGTTAAAGTTTTAGTTAAAAAAAAGAGAAAAGAAAGTTGTAGTACTGCAAAAAAAATTTGGATAAATATAATTCTCTGGATTGATAAAATAAGTATAGTTCTAAAAAGAACTCTTTCAATTCAACATAGTCCTAAGAGCAACTCTTAATCTTATAATGTTATTTTATATTTGGTAAAAAGGATGTATTTTTGTCTAAGTAAGTATTGTCTTAGCACTCCTGCCGCATTAAAATGTCCTTTTGAGAATCAGAAATAAAAACAAAGTGTTCTGTTTTGCCTTTAGATTAATTCTGGTTTTATTAAACAAAATTCATGGCTTATATAGTAAAATATTATATTGGTCAGCAATTTTATAAAAGTCAAAAATAATCAATACGATATTAAAAAATTTATTTCACACAAATAGTACTTGGTGACAATTTGCCATAGTTCCAAATTCTCACGATAAACATATTTATCAAATTTCAATTCTTAAGCACTGGCATTGTAAATTTAAACATCAACAAATGATTTCATTGAACTTACGATTTGTGCTGACCAAACAGAATTTTTCTTTTACTTAAATGTTATTGAACTTATTTTATTTACAGTGATGTGCATAAGTGCACATACATACCAATATTACACTTTCAAAGCAATATTGCATACGTGCGCTGCATGAGGAGCCGTCCACGCGACTGAGCCGCGCGGGTAAGTTACTTATAGTACTCGCGTCCTCGCGCACGCGCATTCATTAGCACTATTTCTAACAATTTTATTATTGTGACAACTCCCAAACCATATGTCCGATTTGAATCAATTAAAAAAATATTGAAAGTTAGATACATACCCTTGATGAAAAAACTATAAATTTGGATAAGGATTCATATCATGATGCGAATTTAAACTATTTTTGTTCCTGTCGGCGAATTAATTTCATTTTAGAACACAAAACCTGTTATTCTGGCTAAAGTATGATAGTAGGATATACCACCTCGGGGACTTTTTTGTAGATATTAGTAATACCTATAAACCCGTAGTACAATATTTTGTTCTATCATCAATAGTTTTGCCAGCGCACGTCAAGAAAGATTTTCGTTTTTCCACCTTTTGTTACAATATTACAATTTTCTTACGGATCCCTAATTTTTTTCAAAATAAATTATAGCCTATGTTACTCCCCAATAATGTAGCTTTCTATTGGTGAAATAATTTTTAAAATCGGGCCAGTAGTTCCGGAGCCTATTTGTTACAAACAAACAAATTTTACATCTTTATAATATTAGTGTAGATAAAAGAAATATATTCAGCGTTATTCTAACAAACGCGTTCATCACAAAAAATCATTAATAAGCAACAAATAGAAGGCACAGGAGGTGGACCCAATAAACTCATTCCTTTGAGTGACTTGGAAGAAGCTGTTTCAACATTATTAAATTTTAGAATGTCTGTTGGAGGATTTCCAAATGTTTGCTCGTTTGGTGTAGAAAATGCAATGCCTTTGGGTGCGACCTCACCTCAAGAAACTGATGAAGACTATCAACCAAAAGAAAAATATTTTCGGAAGGATCCAAAAGAGAATTGATTGAAAAGATTATAAATCCTTAAAAAAAGAAGAACTGGGTGACCTGGAGTCAATAGCTAAGCACCTAAAAGTCATATCAGACAAAAACCCGTAATATTAAAAAATGAGACTATATACATACTTTGTACCTTTTTTAAACAACGAATTGCTTTAATGGTTTTTTAGTTTATGTTATTTAACTTGCTGTACAAGTTTTACAATGCACGTTTATTTTTGGAGTAAAACTGCTTTTTTATGAATTTTTATTTTATAAATATATGTATGTATTTCATTTATATAAATAAAAACAAAATAAATGTTTCTATGTTTAAAAAATATTTATCAACTAAATTAGTTTATTGGAGGTTTCTTCAGCATCCATAGGCTCAATGAGCACTTCGCAATCTACATACACATCCAAATCATCCAAATGTTCATCGGGTCGGCAAAAATGTATTCTTAAGTTGTGCAGAGCACAGCACACGTTTACGATTCTTGCTGCTTTTTCTGGTGAATAGTGTAAGCCATTCATAAGACATCTAAAACTATTTTTTAGAATTCCTATTGTCTTCTCAACTACGTTTCGGGCCTTAGCATGTGCCAGATTGAGAAAACTTTCAGGACTTCCAACAGATGGCGATCTATATGTGATTAGCAGCCATGGTTCTAGTGGATCTCCTAACAGCAAATCTCTTTTACGAAGATGGTATTGCTCCACCAAATGCTTCCTTACATTGGAAAGCTTCCAAACATGTGAATCGTGACAGCTGCCAGGGTAAGACGAATCGACAAAGCGAATGCGATTCAAATGGTCACAAACCTATGTATATTGAATGCACAAAATCAAATTATATACGATATAATTTCAGTTCAAAAGACTTACAAGCATTACATTTAAACTATGGTACCCTTTTCTGTTATAAAACAAATGGCGATCATTTGAAGGGGTGACAATCTTTACATGCTTTCCATCTGCGGCCATAACAACGCGTGGAATTGACGACTTTTCAAAAAATACAAATTGGCGCTCTCTCTTGTATAATCATCCATTTCGATTTTTATCCATTTGGGGCATATGTATATATTTTTCCAATAACGTTAACATCTCCGAAAGTATTTTAGAAAATGTTGATTGCGATACATTGAGATGCCAATCTTTTCCAACACCACGCTCGTAGTTTCCTTCTGCAAAAAATCTGAGACAACCCGCTAATTTATCTACTAGCTTCAAAGTGCCTAGACGTTGTGTGCCCATTTTGCCATCCAGCGTATTTAAAACGTATTTAAATGCATCTTTTGTAATTCTAAAATTCTTCACAAACCTATTTACATGTACGAAAGAAAAATTTTTAAAAATTTTTGTTTATGAATGTATATGTTTTTGTACTCACATTTTGTCATCAATCTCAAATATATCCATTGAGGTGTATCTGAGTTTTTTTAGTGTCCGTCGAAGACTATTTTCTTCAGTTTCTACAAGAAAATACGCGATTGAATCCATTGTTTTTTCGTTTGCAATATTATTTTGTGAGAGATAACAAGAACTTGATAAAACCAACCGATAACTCTCCGCGCGTATGTTGGAATTTGTCGGCGTCGAGCCGTCGAAAGTGAACATTCGACGGTAACGTAGTGAAGCGCGTATTTTGGAATAAGCCTGATTGTTTTACTTGCGGACGAACCGACTTCTTCTTTATTTATTAAAAAAAACTGAACTGTTAGTAAGTACGATTAACGATGCCTTAAATACTACTTTCTGTCTTATGGTGTAATTAGTCGGAATTGCCAAAGTATAGTCTGCTGGGTTATTGCTACAATTTGCAAGTGGGCCGGATATTGTTTCAAGTGTTGTTTTTGTTGACACAAAGGTGAAGAATGCCTGCAGCTGCAGTTGTCTTTGTTACAAAGTAGTTATGTATGTTTGTAGCATTTCATTAGCTTTTGCAATATTAACTTACACTTTTAGTTATGTATTTTGTTTTCAACTAATCTTTCATATTTCGTTACGTTTTTGTTTATACATACATACATACATACTGATATCTCACACTGAACCATAAAAAGTCAGAACTCAAAATTAAAAAGTATTTGGGAAAGTAATTTCTTACGGAAAAATAACTTGTTATACGAAATAATTTTCATGCATTTTTATCCTTTTATAACGAACTTGTAAAAATATGTATTAATGGTAACATCGATTGTTAATCTTATAATAGCAGTACGGTTTTTAACATTGTTATAACATCAGCTCGCAAGTATGAAATAACTCCAATGCTAATAAAAATCTCGAAAAATAAGAGAAATATGTTATCTGTGCTTTATTTACAGCTAAAACTTGTTTCCATTGTGCAAGTCATTACGAACTTATAACGAACTGTTCTTGCTGGTCCCGTGCAAGGCGAATTTATAACAGGTGAACTCGACAGCTGATTGGGTAATTTTTTGCTGCTTAGGTTTTATAACTGTTGACTGTCAATAAAACATTTAAATTTAGTGATTAACGCATTTTAGAAAAAGGACTTGCAAAGTTTGTATCGTTCTATTGAAAGAACTATTGTACGAGTAAACGAGTAAAATTTCTAAAAACAGAAATTAGTTATATGTATATTTGTAAGTTTTTTTTTTTTAAATTGTTCTTTCACATACAACTGTAAAATATGCAATAAGATCAATGAATTGAGCAGTTGAAAAAATTTTTCCCAAATAATTTTTTTTTTGGTGTCGAATTTGTACAACGTAAGCCGTTAGTTACAAAATATTTAAGGCTAAAAATATCAGGATGTTTCAAAACTGATGAAGCGAGTAAATTTTTCTTTTATCTGCAGCCGAATATGGAAGAAATATAGTGATAGTTATTACTCACGTTGCTTGATGCACTACTTGAGAGGAGCGATTGTTGAAATTAGAGAGCACAGGCGAAATTAAGTCTGGAAATATAAGGAAATTTGATATTTTTGTCATATAATACTATATTTTGCTCACCCAGCTATACATAACTCCTTTGGTTATCGATCCATGATTTAATTCGTTGGGATGGTCGTCTACTAAGGACAGGTTTTTCGAAAATGGTATCAAAACATTGTTGCAGGTTTGGAAGCTTATGCAATGCTTTAATATCGCCAAATTCATCGCGGATTACCTCTTTCTTAGCGTCGTTCCACCAGCGCTTACTTATCCCAAAAGGGGATGATTTAGAAACAAAGAGATATTATAATTAGCAACAAAGAAATTGCTTTCCACACCAAAATATGTGATTCTTATGATATGGTATCTGCTAATTTCAGAAACCATTATAGAACAATCTGATTACCTTGTTTTAAAATTACTGTCTTATATTTATACATATTTATATACAGTTCAGTTATTTTTGCATTCTTTTCAACATACCAGTCCTAAAAATAACTAAATAGCTTATGGGTTAGTCATCTCGATAAAATTAGTAATTAGTTTCAGTTTATTTCAGGGCTGTAATGCGATACGATTGGCAAACTGAACCCATTTGTATGCAATTTGCATTGAAAGCAATTGCTTTCGCATCGTATTTCAGAGTAGCCGCCTAGTATTCAAAAGTATACCAGAAGATTGAATACAGTGTTTTTACTTTGTCCGTGAGAGTTCAAAATTATAAAAATTAAGTTCAATGGTATGCAGAAAATAGATATTGCCACGAAAAATTATTTATGAAGATTAGAAGCGTATCGAAATAGTCTGAATAATATTCAGAAAATGCCGCAAGTTTTACCTTACTCGTACAAATATAAAATGTATTTCAAATCTATTTTATGAAAATTTTGTATGAACAGTTTTGAATAAAACAAATTTCTACTACTTTTCTTTAATTTATCATTGAGAACAACGAGAATCTACTTTTAGAATTTCTGTAACACCTCCAAAATCCGGGTTTTTATACCATTTTGCTTTTATAAATAGAACAATGGGTTCGTTAGATAACATCCGATTTTCAATTTCGTTTCGGATTGGGAAGGAGACAGGCCTTTCGAATGCAATATATTTAATATAAGGATCTGTAGGAAATAAATATATTCGAGTTTATTCATTAAACACATTTGCAATAAATTTCTTGGCATATTTTTCAAACTCGGAGAAGCTTTTATACAGGAACCGTATCCAAAATAAATTAATTTAAATAGTGTATTTAGTTGTAAAAACGCGATTTCATTATTTTAAATTACTCCAAATTTTCTTTTGTTTGTTCAAACGTCGGTCCTGCTATAAAAATTTCGGTGTATACTATATTTAAATTTAGAGTCTATCATAATAAGTCAGTGCCATTTCTATAAGTTCAAAGTTGTTATTATTATATAAAGTACAATTTATTTTTATATAAAGTACAGTTTAGATAAATTAGTTTTTTACTTAGGAAGTTATCATGCTTTTCAATTATTTACATAGAACATACATATATTTTTAAGTTATTTATGCAGTAGATGTGAATAAAAAAGCTACTTACTGCTTCTACATTTTCTGTTGGATGATGAACTGTTTTCATGACATTCGTCAAATGAATTGCCTGCTGATCCAGAGTTTTCTTTATCTAAATTGTGGTTTTCCACATTTATTTCATTATCTTCAGTTGCATCTTCAAGGGCATTTTCATCGTCGGTATCATCTTCCACGTCATCATCGCCTACAGCCGCCTTTAATAATTTAGACACACATGTAATCTCAGCAATAGGGATAGACTTTCTGTAGATATTTTTGTGAATGTCCTTGTGATGTCCCATGAAATTCGCCAATCTGTCGACTGAAGCTTCTTCCATGTTGAGCCAAGACGCAAATGTAGCTAACTGTTTTCTGAGGTTTGTTCCTCTTAGATTCCGAAATTTTTCTTCCGAAAATGGGCAAGCTCTGTAGTACTGTTTAGATAATTTTGTAGTAGAAGGCTTGCAAAAGATGTACTTGTTATCATTAATTATCCCTGCTTGAAGTCCTTATGACAATGTGGTTTCACTCGCTTTAACAGACAAGTTTACCGCAGATTGTTTGGCATACTTAATTGACTTCTGTGAAACGTTTTTCAATATGTCTTTATCAATGGTATTTGTTATAATTTCTTTGTTGCGAAGGTTTTCTACTGTTAACCTTTCGATTTCGTCTGCACGTTTTCGGTTAAATACCTGTATATACATATAAGTGTTGCCTGAACTAATGTCGTCCAACTAAACAAAATTCTCTCATTAGTTTCAATGGTCTTAATAATGAGTTCCTTTAAGTATAAATACAATTTTTGTATGTCTTCTATTTTCTTTTTTATCTCATTTTTGATTATCTCGGACCTCATTCCCTTTTTTATTTATGACCGTCGGTATTTCCTCTTCCCATAGCTGCAAAAAACTGCTAGCTCTGCTTTTGCATCTAAATATTCTTCTTTTATAAATTAAACTCGTTGCTTTTTGTCGCATTTTTTTATCAAGGAAGTCAAGCTTTGGGCAACGGCAGGTGTTTTAAACCATACCAAATTGGAGTTCCAATGAGCTGCAGATCGGAGTGCTTCGACACATTTATCGAATTACCATTTTTATACTTGGTTCCAACTTAACGAGTTCGGATCATATTTTTATTTTTTATTTTATTTTATATATATTAATTTCGTAATAAAAAGCCAGTATGGCCAAAAAAATATATTACACAGTTTGTTTCAACCTAAGTATTAAAACAGAATTACAGTGTAATACATATTTAAATACCCATATATAAATAATAAAATCATGTATACATACATAACAGCTATATATCTCATGCTATACCTACCCAGGCATAAGAAGAAGATAACACACTATCAATATAGAGCGGTAAATAAGATTTCGGTCCAGTAAGGAATAAAGTTTAAAAAGGAATATGTAAGTACAATTCCAAAATACATAAAAACATTAATTTCATTCATCATCGGCAAGATGTTTCATTAATTTCGATCATTGAATTACGCATCATTGTGTGAAGATGCGTAATTCTAAAGGCAGACGATTCCAACTGCTAATAACTCTTACAAGAAATGATTTTGAAAAAAAAGCTTTAAAAATTCTGGGATAAATAAAGTGGGGATTTCTACGACAAGGTGATAATTGAAAGGAGTTGAATAGTGGTACAGGTTTTCCATTTTTAATCAATTTGTGCAGAGTTAGGATATTACGAAATGCTATAAAGTTGTCAAAAGAGCATCCCAAAAACATTTTAACAAATCCTGAAATATGATCTCTCCGACGAACATTGTAAACAAATCTTACAATGGCATTAACCAAGCGTTTTATCCTATTGAGGAGATAACCAATAGTACCGGATATAACTTCGAACCCATAAGTAACTTCCGACATTAAGGTAGTATATACTAATTGTTTTTTTCCATATTAGGGCAAATAAATTTGGGAGTTAAAAATTTTTCGGAGAGAACTCCAGATTCTACCAGATCAATATCACTACGAAACGAATGCTTGTTATCAAGAACCACTCCAAGACACCTGTGGTGATCAACAAATTGGACCAAATTATTGTTAAGAAATATCCGAGGGTCAAAGGAGGCCATAGATGTAGAGCCAACAAAAATAGCTTTAGTTTTAGATGCATTTATAGAAAGACAATTTTCAGTTGCCCATTGAGTAATTCGTTCTAAACTTGAATTGATGTTGCGCTCTAGAATCTCGTCATCCCCTCTGTTGCCATGAAACAGGAGGAACACATCATCTGCAAAAAGGAAGGTAGTGCAATAAGAAGGGACAACTACACTGGCAAGGTCGTTGACATAAAGAATGAATAAAAGTGGCCCCAATACAGAGCCTTGAGTAACGCCAGAATGCAGGGGAAGACCTTAGAATTATTCCCAGAAACAGAATCAAATTGTGATCTACCAGTAAGGTAAGACATTAGTAGTCTACAAGCAGCTCTTGAGAAATCAAATTCACTTGCCAATTTAGAAATCATTCTTTAAAAATTTATGGAATTGAAAGCTTTTGATAAATCCATTGATACTAGGACACTATTACGACTAACGTTATTGTTACTTCTTATGGAATCTGTGAGACACAAAAGTGGAGATGTGGTATTCAAACCCTTACGGAAAGCATATTGCGATAACGAGATTTTGTTAGAAATTGCACAAATCATTTGAGCCCTTAAGACATGTTCGACTACCTTTGATAGGGCAGGGAGAATAGAGATTGGCCTAAGATCATCTGCCAATGTTCAACCCGAGATTCTTTTTAATTTCCAGAAACCAAAGCTATCTAGGGACCTACACCTTTTGGGTGTTTGTTTCGGATTTTACAGTAACTTTTTCAATTTAGGTCAGTAGGGTTATTTTTATACGCTGAAAAGGATAGGTCTCTCAAAGGCCTAGCCAAGTAACACTGTTTGACTTCATCCATACATTTTCACTTTTTCGTACCCGCATTCTTACAATAGGAACAAAGTTAAAAATATCACTTAATAGCGAACTAACGAGGCCACATTTCGAGTTGATATCCACTGTGTTTATAGTTTCCAAAAAATTATGTCCATTTAAAAACGAGAATAATCCTTCCAAATTCAAATTATTAAAGTCACGATATTCTATATATTCATGATGATTGTGAATACCAAAGGCAAGTGAGCTAAATATATGTAAGTAAGTGGTCAGAAATTGACGGACACTGTACTTGGTCACTAGAGCTCATAAACGAGAGATCACTAACCAGAAATAAATCAATAAGTGATGTGCCATTTCTTCTTAGATCAAAGTAAGTTGGTTTAGAATTGTGAGCCAGGGACAAATCATACCTAACGCAGAAAGAGCGAACCATATCAGACTTATGCGGCAAAAAAACATTACAAATAAAATCTCCGACGACTATAATATTTTGATATCTTGAGAATAAATCACAATTTAGTCTTTCAAATGTATCCAAACAGCCATTTGGAAGATAAACAGTGCCGAATAGGATCTTTGGGTGAAACAATGTCAAACCATCATGGCTTTCGGCATCATCACCTACGATTTCAATGAAATTTTACACAAATGTCATACACAAGAAAAAAAATTATTTTCGAAATCACCTTGCTTATATTCGTTGGTGTACGGCGAACTTTTTTATCGAGACGCCCTAATGTACTTCAGGTTGTACAAAACAAACAATCAATTGAGTATGAACAAAAAACATACTTAGGATCTCGTTCTGGTCTATAACTCATACACCAATCGAGTCTCCACCTTTAAATTTTCTGGAAATCTAGAAGAGCGTCTAATAATTGACATATATTTTTTTAAGAATTTTAAAAAATATACTTTTTTAGATATAAACCTTCGAACTCAAGACTCAAAAAAATAACCTGTGACCTTTTCTTAAAAACACGCCATATGCATATCATTTTAAAGGGTGCACTTTCACCATTAAAGCGATACCAAAAAACTAAATTGTCTTGCATAGTTCAAAAGTTCTATTGCTTTTTGTAAGGAGAGTTTTGTGATTTTTCAAAATTTTTTACAACTTTTATGACAACTTTTATGACGTCACTCGGAACACGAATGGATCTGGGGCCAACTTTTTTTTGTTTAATTATACTCTTATAGTGTCTAACATTTGTGTTGAATTTCATTGAAATCGGAGGTGATGATGCCGAAAATGTAATTTTTTCGTAATGGTTTGACGTGTTTTAACTCCTTTGTGCTACCCGAACATATTTCGACAAAAATGGATTCACAGGCTGAATCCTGAGTCTTTAAAAAAACTGTAAACTTGAATTTCTTAGAGATGTAGACTCCAACACCCCCACACCTATAGGGATACGGTCTATCGCAACGCAAAAGTTTATAGTTCGGAATGTCAACGCCTCGGTCAGAAATATGCTGATTCCACCAGGTCTCAGTGACTGCAAAAATGTCAAATATATCATTACCAACAACAGATTTAAACCCATCAAGTTTAACAGAATTTCCACTTGGCATCAAAATACGATACATTTTGAATTAATATACACACAGAAATCAACTTAATCATATTAACTGGCTTGCCATATGATGATTTATAAAGAGATTTTATTTTATGAGATCATTTAAAAAGGGTTAAAAAAATTTAAAAGTTTGTAAAACATGAAATTTGTGAAAAAGCACATTTCAGAAATATATACATACATACTTATATATAAATATACATATATACACATATACATATATATATATATATATATATATATATATATATATATATATATATATACATATATATATATATATATATATATATATATATATATCCTGAAGGAGATCGAACTAGTATCAAAATAGTATTGTACTAGGACAAAAATCACCAGTACTAGTTCCCAACTGTAAACTTTACTATACCATGTTAATGCTCAAATTAACATTGAGTGTGTTTGAAAAATTACTAGTACCATTGGTACTGGATGGATACTAGTACCATTGGTACTGGATGGATACTAGTACTATTAGTACTAGATGAGTACTAGTATAATTTCATCTAGTCGGATACTAGTACAATTAGCTCTGCGTTAAGAACTGGTTTATATATTAAAAAAATCACTAAAACCTAATTAAATTTGTTAAGTCTTTGTTTTCACAAGCAATTTTTGGTTCATCAATTCTTAGTTTATAAAAGGAAATGGAAAGTTCTTTCAGGGCACACTCAATCCACTAGCACCTTTGTACAACTTGAGTTACGTTTGGTACTCCACCTTATATCCAAATCCTTTAATTTAAGAAATGTGTTTTGATACTTCACCATGTACTAAATAATTCCTTTTAAGTATTTTAAGAAGAAAATGCGAAGTTCTTGAAAAATTGGACAATATTATTACTTCACCAAACGTCGAAAAATTCTGTTAACATAACTGATCTTTAAAAGCACTGATGAACACACACTACATATATCAATTTTTATTATTTTAAAAAAGATCGCTGATTTTACATATGAACATCAAAAAAACAAAAAAACAAAACAAGAATTCATACATAATTTAAAACATTGCGGGGCCACGCGCACTTGTTCATTGTAAATTGACAACTAAATTCAATTACTTGAACATAAATAACAAAGAAGCTTTAGTTATCAGCAGCCGATGGCTCTGGAAAAAGCCAAAGAGATACATGGAATATTGGGAATATTAATCGTCAGGGTTGGGGAATTTCGTACTAACCAAAAATGTAATAACTTAAAAATATGAATGTGATAACTTCTCATATTCAATTTTCGTTAAAATATTGGTTAAATAGTTGATATTCCTACTAACTAGCACCACTTGCAAAAGTGGAAAAATTGAACAAAGAACGCTGATGAGATGGCGTAGCGGCCTGGAAATCAGTACTGATCCGTTCTGCTGGTTTGATGATTATTGAAAAATATTCTCAATATTCCAATCTTAATATAAATTAATAAAATAGAATTTGAACAAATTCACTTATTAATAAAATAATAAAAAATGGTTTGCAGTCTTGCAGATTCGAACTTAAGCCCGTTGATAAAATTAACAAACAAAAAAACACGTTTAAAAAATTGTAAAATTACCTTTAAATTTTATTTATTTTTTAAAATGTCACTTTTTTAACAGACAGGAAAACCGCTGCTTACTTACATAAATGTTCGAATAAGTAAACTGATATGCAGGTGGCAAAGAGTTCTAATAATTTTCAGCTGGAGGTGTAGCGAAAAACTACACAGCATACTGTCCTTTTTTTCAAATTTGCCTTTATTTAAAAATTGTTGTAACAATTAAACTAGCAATTCGCGTTAAAACATCATCAAAAAGTAATATGAAATTCTACAAGTCAAATCAATCTACAAATGACCTACTTCAAGTACTAGTACTTTCCTGTATATGTCCAATCACCTTTTGAACTAGTGCTTCCTATACTAGCAATAGTACCAGTAGCTTAAAGACAATTAACTCTTATCCATATGCATATTGCTTGCACAAGTTTAAATGCTATGAGACCAGTTTAACAAAAAAAAAATACCAGCTATAATGAGTAATATGGAAAAAAATACCCAACAATCGACGGGAGTAGAACAAATTCAATGGCAACATTATAGCTGAACTATACTATTTATAAAAAAGTAACTTCAAATATTTTGAATATATAAAGTGAGTATAGGTAAAAAGCAGAAAATAATCATATACAAAAAAAATATATATCATCTAGGCAGCAGCATTTGTTTTCACCAACGCAGCACAACCATCAGCGTCTAACAATCATCATTACCGTCCAAATGCGTGACTTTAGATTTCGGACTATCATTATCTATTATTCGGAATTTCAATATTAGCTTATCATTCAGCAGTTTCCTACAAAGAGCATTCAACTTTGCAGAGGATGGCGAAACAGTCTCTTATCAATTCTCACATCACTAGATACACCTGGCTGAACAGCATCAATCCTTACAACATCAGAAACAAGCAATGGCCGAGACTTCACAGACGTAAAGTAAGCCTTCATTAGCTGATCACGAACTTTAATAATGCAAAACTTCACTGCCACAGATTTCTTGTCGTGTAGGTAATAATCATTATTTATATGATCTGGTACAAAAGGCACTTTATAGAATTTAGCCAACTCATAAATATAACCATTTAGATCAGTCAAACCTGCAGTCAGTTCAAGACTGGCGATTTTTAAATTTATAGCAGATTTAAATTCGTCTAGGTGCTTATTACTATCAGCTATATCACTCTTTAAATTATCAATACATACTGAGACTTAAGATCTAAATCCAGCAGCAATATTCTCCAGCGAGCTCTTGATTTTGTCTGTGTCAGATTTATTGTGAGCAAATAAAGCTGAGGCTCTTGAATTTTGCCATAAGTTTCACTTCTTCACTAATGTTATCACAAGATGGATGAATCCAAAGACCACATAGATCACATTGGACTGCAGATTGACCGTTTCCAAAATGTTCATGGCATAGATATTTTTTACCGCCAGCAATTTACAAATTATCAGGGTAAAAAAGAAAGAAAATGCCACCGTTTATTATTTAAGTAGATCCAACTGAACAGTACAAACGATATATTTCTTGATGTTTTTTATATTTTTACCAATTTTCAATAAGCACGGCCAATATATTTTAAAAAATTAAAGCGCGATCATATGACAGCCAAAAAACACGTTTACTCAGGCAGAGTTACAATTGTAATGGTAATGGTTCCGATAGTTTATTGCCAAATTTTATAGCCAGTTCATCGTATCTTTTTACTTTTGTTACTTCATCGTCACGTAATATAGGAAACAATTTTGATTTTAAATCGTTATTTGCTACACGGTATTGAGTCAATTGACGACTCTCTATTAAGTTCGTACGTTTATTTTTGGAAGCACCACAATGAATTCTCAATGTCCGTTTGGAAAAAAATCCTTTGCAAGTTTTGCAGCATACATAATCATCAGCACTATTTTCGCATTTGATTTGTTGCTGTCTGGAGAGGATTAAAATTCCGGTATTCCCTTTTTGCTTTTCATGGGCAAGGCTAAAGCTCTTTTAATTTCAATTTCCTTTTTATGTTTGAGAAAAAGATGTCTACTTAGTTTGCATTGTAAAGTTTTACAATATGTGCAAAAATGTTTCTTTGTTTTGTTTTTAGCATAAGCAACTACAACATCCCTGATGTTAAGCGGAACATCTATTACTCGTATATTCAAACTTTTGTTGATTTCCGAAGTATTCTTGGAATTTTCCGAATCCACTTTACTTGTCTCTGCTGATTCTTGAAAATATTCGGAAATAGTGCTGTCTTTTCGGAGTTGTATTAATATTTGTTGTGTTATTATGTTTGGGAATAGGTGAATCAAGAGATAAAAGCTTATCAGAATAACTATGGCGTTTTTAACAACAATGTCTTAATTTTTAGTGTAGTTATCTTGCTTTGAAGTTGTATTAAAATTGGTTGTACTATTATGGTTGGGAGTAGGCAACATAAGCTCGTCGGTATAACTTTCGATTATGTGTTCTGAGCGGAAGTAGCTTTCTTCGGACGTTTCAATGGCGTTTTCAACTATATTATCTTCAAGTTTCGTTCTTAAGGGATATTTTAAATTATTTTAAAATTTATCCTTAAGAGATTTTTCAAAAATATTAAATGAAACTATAACTTCATTCTTTGAAGTATGAAATAAGTCTAATTTTATTGAATTAAAATTTCTTACAATCTACTTCAAGATATTTTGTGTTTTATTACTAATACATTCTTATTTTCTATAAAGATGCCGATTCTGCAATTTAGAACAAAGGCATCTTTAATGAGTGGCTCAGTGACAAATCATACGATAAAACCAACCAATGGCCTGCAAACGTCTTGTTTACATTAACCATTTGGTGATTTCAAACAACAATTTTTTGTTGGATACAAAACTAAACAAAAATAAGAACAAAAGAAATTTGTTTACAAATTTCTTATAGACATTGGCTGGTTTATAGTTTCATCTGTAGGGTTTGCACATATAACTCTCCCTCCGTTAAGATTCGAGTCCCTTCGAATAAAGTTACAATTTTTTATTTTACTTAATATGTAATATAATATAGATATAAAAAACAATGCATAAAGTATATAAAAATTATGATTATTTTGCATTTTTACAAATGTTTGTTCGATTTCATTTATATTAGTGAAATTGATTTCGTGCAACTTTTCCGTTATATAACTAGGCAAAACACCAAAATTTGAAATGATCATATTTAATTTACTTTCGAATCTTTTTATCTTAAATCCATCTATATCAATTTCACAATCTTTAAAGCTTACAATATAATTTCCTTTCAAAGGATATGAGAAATTAGTACATGCATCAAACAGAGTAGCGTTTACATTTGTTAACAATAAATTTCCGATTTCAAATTCAATTACCGATTTTTCGGTCTTCTTAATTTACTACACTCTCTATAATTGTTCTTCAAAACGTTCGACAAACAAGGATCCACCACCTTCATCTTATGCAACACGTTTTCCTCCTCTATCAAATATGTTATATTTTCAATAGTAACAGTCTTTGTCATTTCAATATCCAATTGCATATAATTTTGTGCGGGTATGGGTACGACTATTTCCGTTCTATATTCCTTTTCAACGAACTCGGGTATCATTAGGACAAAAACTATCAATCTGTCACCCATGGATCCCATACTACTTCTCATATTTTTAGCTTTAGATTATCGATATCAAAGTGGTCAATCTCATCATTTGTCAAAAAGAATCTACTGGCAATACCATATTTAGACATTACAATATTTTCCTGTACTTGTTCAATTTTATTTTTTGGTTCATTAATCAACAAGACGAAATTATTATATTTTGTTATTCTCAAATTTTCTTCGATCGCCCCCGTGTACGTTTTATTAAACCAATTTTTATTTTGTTCTACTACCAATCTTATATTCTGTAAATAACTCTGCATTTCATTATTTATCTTCACTTGCTTGTTCATATTATCAATAATATTTTTCTGATTAAAATCCACCATTTTAAAATGGTTTTCAATTCTTAACCTATCTTCATCATCCATGCTACCAAAAATCCAATTTATAACTCTACCTCCAACATCAATCAACGCTCTTTTATATCTAACCTTTGTATGAATTTGCAATGTTTGTAGGGAATGTTCCAACTCTTTAATCTTTTTATCAAGATTCAAAATTAACCAGCCCTCCTTTACAATAAAACTGTGGGATACGCTTGTCTTTAATTTGTGGATGGTATCTCCAATATCCTGTATGTCAATGACATGAATCAACTCCGAGAAACCACTGATGAGGTCAACAGGTTCACCCCGCAAAACGGCATATCCTGCCTGTGTCTCGATGTTTTTTACTTCGACTGCCGGCTCAGCGCATGAAATTAATCGGAGCACCAGAACTAGTACGATTTCCGGCCTCATGATTACCTGGAAAGGTTTTTAAAGGCCTTTTAATATTTGCCAAGTCTATTTTATTAGGATTGTTAGAATTATATTTAACAAATCTCTTAGCGGTTTTCTGTCTCTGAGCTTGTGGATTTCTCATGTACAAGTCTCGATTATCATATTCGGGAACTCTTCCCCTTTTCGCATTTATCCGAATAATCGCTTTCTTTTTCTTGTTGCTCATGTACTGAGCAATCTTTCGATAATCTATGTCGGAACGATTCAGAAAATCAATGGGCTTAACATTTGTTGTGGAATGAATAGTAGCATTATAAAAACCCACTGCCCTAATAACCAATTCCTCTATATCAATGTCTTCGTTATTTCGTTTCAAAATTCTGATGTGCTCCAAAAGAGACAAATGCATTCTCTCTACATCGGAGTTGCCTGTGTGAGAATTTGCAGTTGTAAAGTGCGTCTGAATATTTTTATCCGCACAAAACAATCTTATTAAAGCATTATTAAACTCGTTGTCCATTATCAACAACTCTGGTTTGCCAAGTAATGCAATCCTTTCCTGTATCTTGACTCTAATAGTACACATATTCTTATCCGTTATCTTATGCACGGAGCCCATTTTCGTAAATCTGTCAATCGTGGTAAGAAAACAAGTTCTATGAACTTGAAATATATCCATATGGACGATCATGTTCGGTCTATCAGGGGTTACAGTATGACCAAAATGCTTACGATATGGATTTCTATCGTACTTATTCTCGTTGCAGATTCTACACGAGTTTATGAATTTATTTATATATTTAATTAAATTGGGATAGAAATAAGAAAACTTAACTTCTTCAAAATTCTCCAGTATTCCTCTATGGTTTGTATTAGTATGAACTCTTTCAATTTCTCTGAACATTTCCTCTTCATTAAGCAAATCTGTTGCTAATTTTGTACATCTTACAAATTTCAAATCACGGCTACCTCCAAACAACGATATTAATTTCTCTTGGACCACGTTGTATAAATTGTTTGGAAGTTCGGAATATACGCAGACCTTTCCTTTATTCAAAGTTCTTCGAAACAGATCATTCAAGTAATGATCATTTCGTATATCATTTTCGCATACATATATAATTTTATATTTTCTGTATAAAATTTCTTGTTCCATTCTTTTAGTCCTTAGAATTCTTATTTGAATTCTATATTTATTAACGATCGATTCGCTTATATAGAAGTTGGTACTACCATCATCTTCTTGTTGGCTATGTACCGTTGTGATATCATCGGATATTTCAAACAATGATTTCATATCATAGTTTTCAGGGCTATTATCAGTTTCCATTCTACTAAGAAAATCCGCCACTTTATTATCCCTTCCTTTTACGTATTCAATATCAAATTCGTATTCACCTAATGTGATCTTCCACCTAATCAATCTGGAATTTGGCTCCTTTAATGAAGCTAACCACTTTAGAGGCTGGTGGTCAGTACGCACCAAGAACCTCGTACCAAAAAGGTGGGGACGAAAATATTTCGTCGCCCATACTATAGCCAAGAGTTCTTTCTCTATGGTACTATAGTTTTTTTCGTGATCGTTCAAAGTTCTGCTTGCAAAACAAATCGGTCTATTATCTTGACTTAATATTGCTCCCAGTGCTATATTACTGGCATCTGTGGTGAGCACAAACTTCTTGTTAAAGTCTGGATAGGACAATATTGGTGGACTAGTAATGATCCGTTTTAATTTTTCAAAAGCCTCAATGTAGGCGATATCACCAATATTAATCTTGGCACCTTTCTTGAGGTATTTAATCATGGGTCCTGCAACCGAAGAATAGTTTTTTATAAACTTTCTGTAATAGCCGGTTAGGCCCAGAAATGATTTTATTTTCTTTACTGTGTCTGGAATCTTTATTTTACCAATTGCCTCAACCTTCGATGGGCAAGGTTTTAGGCCATCTGCCGTAACTATATGACCCAAAAACTGAGTCTGTCTAGCGAGAAAATTACATTTATTCATTTGTACCTTCAAATTATGTCTATCCAAAGCAGAAAATATTTTGGATAGGCTGTCTAAATGTTCCTCCAAAGAAGTCGAGAAGACCAATATATCATCCATATAGATGACACAGTTCTTATTGATATGATCTCTTAACACGCAGTTCATCATACGTTGAAAAGTCGCGGGTGCATTTTTCAATCGAAATGGCATTCGGACGTATTCAAAATGTCCCATGGGAGTGGAGAAAGCTGTCTTCTCAATGTCCCTGTCTTCCATCCGGATTTGGTGGAACCCTTTCGCAAGATCAATAGTCGACAAATATTGCGCTCGACCTAATTTATCGAATAAAGCGTCGATGTTTGGCATAGGGAATTTATCATCCACAGTTATATTATTAAGTGCCCTATAATCTATTACTATACGCCATTTCTGTTTACCCTCATTATCCATTTTCTTAGGTACTATCCATAAGGGTGAGTTATAAGGCGATTTACTCGGTCTTATAATTTCCTGAACTAACATATCCTTTACTTGAGTTTCAATTTCTTTTTCATGTGTCTTTGGGTATCTATATATTCTAGAATACACCGGTTTATCCGATGTTGTAATTATACTATGCTTTACCGCACTAGTAGTGGTCAAAGTTTGACCCATCTGATAAAAGGTATCTTTGTTTCTGCACAAAAACCTCTCCAATTTACTTCTTTCTTCTTCATTTAAATGTTTTGACATTTCAATGTTACCAAAATCTATATTCTGTATTTCCAACATTGGAATCCTATCATAACTTACATCGACTGCCCTTGGATAAAGGAATACCTCGACATTGTTAACCAAAAGTCTCATATTCTTAAAATCAATTAAGACACCCATAGGTATCAAAACATTATTGCCAATAATGCAATCAGAAGCCCTATCTCTCAGATCGATCAGCTTAATAGACATTGTTTCATTTGTGGCATTAAATTCGAAAGGAACATCAACTATTACCTCTTCATCAACTAATCTCTTGCCAGTTAAAGTCTTCAACTGTATTACATTCTGCATTCTTCTTCTTGAAGACAACCCCCCAAACACCCCATAGTCGCCCAGAGTAGTGGCTGCACCACTATCTATTAGGCATTTAACCTTAATATTATTAATCGTGAGTATGGCTATTGGTAGTTGGGATCCTGAGGCGGCATGTGAAAATTTTGGCTTATATTCACATTGTCTACATCCATAGGTTGGGGCTGTATATTATTGTTGTAATTATTGCTATTTCTAACTTGATTAGAATTGTTCCTTTGAAAATTATTATATCGATTTGAATTGTTTCTATTATTGTCATAATAATTACTATTTCTAACTTGATTAGAATTATTCCTTTGAAAATTATTATGTTGATTTGAATTGTTTCTATTATTATCATAATAATTACTATTTCTGACTTGATTAGAATTATTCCTTTGGAAATTATTGTGTTGATTTGAATTACTTCCCTGAACATTTCTATTATAATTGTCTCTACTAACAAATTTTTGTTTGTAACTATCATTTTGAAGGCTTTTATTCTTATAACGAGAACTTCCTCGAATATGAACATCTTTCATTAAGTTGTTTGCTATAAAATACTAATATGCACCACTTATGGTAGTGATATTGTTCTGGATTAATAAAGTTTTAATATTGAGGGTTAAAAAATTTAAATATATATCAAAAATAATACGCTGATTTATATCTGGAGAGAACATCGCGTTATTCTCTGGATTAAGGCTGTATTTTGTGTTCATAAGATTCAAAATTTCATCTAATTTGCTGTTGTTCTTGATGAGGTTGTTGCTACTGTCTGGCGCATAAGCCGCACCAGCTTCTTCCTTCCTTCCTTCCAACGCTTTGGCCGCGTTGTTAAATGGCAGAAACAATTTTCTTCTTTTTTTTTCTCTTTTTTTTTTATATATGCAATGACAACGCTCTTTGGCTGCGTTGTCATTGGCAAAAAAGAAATATTTATCACAAAATTTTATTCAAAATCTTTTAAACACTTTATTTAAGTTCTTAAAAAAAAGGATATTTTATTTTAATTAAAAAAAAAAAAAATAGATTCGTGATCCTATTTTTCACTTAGGATCCTACCGTTGACTGCGCCAGTTTCGTTCTTAAGGGATATTTTAAATTATTTTAAAATTTATCCTTAAGAGATTTTTCAAAAATATTAAATGAAACTATAACTTCATTCCTTGAAGTATGAAATAAGTCTAATTTTATTGAATTAAAATTTCTTACAATCTACTTAAAGATATTTTGTGTTTTATTACTAATACATTCTTATTTTCTATAAAGATGCCGATTCTGCAATTTAGAACAAAGGCATCTTTAATGAGTGGCTCAGTGACAAATCATACGATAAAACCAACCAATGGCCTGCAAACGTCTTGTTTACATTAACCATTTGGTGATTTCAAACAACAATTTTTTGTTGGATACAAAACTAAACAAAAATAAGAACAAAAGAAATTTGTTTACAAATTTCTTATAGACATTGGCTGGTTTATAGTTTCATCTGTAGGGTTTGCACATATAACTTTCATTTATATTGGTGTTGGTTAATCCAATACTTTCCATTTAAAATATACATATATGTATGTACGCGCGACTTACGAGTCCGAGCGTTTTTCAAAAATAAAAAAATATAAATACATATATGTTCTTTATTTAATGAAGTCTTCACTAGAACTCGTTTCTTAATTCTATTTACAATATTTATAACTTATCGTTTACTTTATAATTCAGCTGACGTTTGGTGAAATGGTTTTGTAAAGAATATTAAATTGAAATTAAATGTGAAAATGCTGACTACTTAGATTGCGAAATGATATAGTTTATTGAAAGAGCATTACATTTGGCAATTAATTATTATTGGTTACTATGGGAATTGAGTTTTTTGAACCAATGAAAATATTACTGTTCCCAATTAACCAGTAGGAAATGTGTTGGGCTATTGGAATGGGTGGTTGACATAACTCCTCCCCCGTTTAACTTTAACCCGTTAAACTCTCCTGAGTTTTTTTAGTTACGTTTATTTTGTGATTTTTAATTTTTTTTGTATATGAAAAATATAATTACTACACTTAGGCCGGATTTTTGGAATCTAAGTTAAACTCGGTTTAGTTAATCTGAAAACAGATTTTTGCCGCTATTATCAAGTTTTTATACAAAATTTTGGCGGAACAGCTTAGTTTTGCTTGAAATGTGTGTCCTTAATGAAATAATAAAAAAATCGTAGTTTGCTGGAAAGATCAGAGTTTCAGACTTCGTTAAACTAGGTTTAAACTTAAACCACCTCTCAAAAACCCGATCTTAGTGCCAATAGGCTGAATATTAAAGCTAGGCCATTAAAAGCGTAGTTGAGTTTTTTACGAAATCTGATTTCTTCGATCTTCTGAATATTTTCGATCTGAGTAAATACTATTTCATCAAACGTTAGCAGAGATATAATATTATTTAAATTAAAGTTATTGTTTATTAAAAAATGTTGTTCAGACTTATCATAAAAATTGCAATACATATCTCCATTTATTTCTAATTTACAATTATTAAATGTTATCAGTTGATTTCCTTTTAAATTGAGTTGTCTATTATTGCAACTACTATTAACTATGGAATTTATGAGATTTTTTATAATTATTAAGCCTGGTTTTATTTTTATAGTTTCCATTTGTTTGTTCTTTCTCTTTAAGCAATTGTTCGTAAAAGTACATAGTTTAGACTGTTTTAAATTACTTCTTTTTAATTCCTTATTAAAATCATACATTGTGTTGTTTATCTTTAAAATTTCTCTGTTTTCAAAGACTAGTGCTTCTTGATTTCCATTAGGTATAGATGCAAAAAATTATATTTTTACTTTTCTCATATCTTTAGGTATTTGAATTGCAAAAATTATCGGATTTTCTTTATATTGGGCTGCACTTTCTTTAGTATTTTGTGTTTTGTAAAGATCGATATTGTAACGAATTATTTCTTCACTTGTTATTCAAGTTGTTTGTTTTTGCAGCAACAAGACATTTTCGATTTCTAATGTTCTAAATCTCTCTCCTAAGGTGTTATGGAATCTTTTGATATCTGCATTTCCTGGTTGGGAAATCGGCTTTGTAAAATAGAATTCTACTTCTTCTTGCCTAGAAAATCTTTAACATTTGTTGAGTTGAACTCCTTGTCGGCAATTATAAAGAGAAATATAAACGAAGTTTTTCTATAAGTGTTATACTATTCCTGTCTTCTAGGTAAATAGCAGGCGCTTGTTTCCAAAATTTGTCTATGAAAGTTAGGAAACTATGTTTTTTTAATAACATAAGTGTCTATGTGTATTATTTCATGCGTGTACTGTTGATATGGCTTTCTATCATATTTACTTTTACAATTTTACAACACACATCTCAGTTATTTATATATATTTGGATGAGTGCTTTAAGATTTTTGAAGTATATTACCAAGGTTTAAAACTTGGTAATTTTCGTTTGTTCCAGCATGACCTGTTTCTTGTTTGTGGTATTTTTGAGTATACCTAAGGGCTTCTTCTTCATTTCTCATGTATTTATTTGGCATGATATGAGCATCTATAGAATTTTATACTTGTGTTAAATAGCTCTATTAGTTTTTGTTGCACTATGTTATAGTCGGAATCTGAAATGTCTGAATATATTCCTACTTTTCCTGTTTTTATAAATCTCCTAAAAATTCTGGCATGAATCCACTTCTGATATCGTCTAAGCTTACACAAATTTTTCGTTTATTATCAATTACTTTAATTTCTTCCGCCTTGTTTTCAGTCAAAATTATTTGGTTATTGAAGCGGTTAACGATGGAGTCTGTTCCATCTGTTCTTCCTGTTGGGAATGAATAGTAGCGGCTGTACTTAAGTTGTCTATGTTAATGTCTTCATGCGTAAATTTCTCCTGTGTCTGCATTGGTTCTGCTAAGAAAGTCGGCTAAAGTATTCTCTATGCCTTTGATGTATCGTATGTTAATGTCGTATTCTCCAAGGTTAAGTAACCAACATTCAAGTCTCGGATTTATATTCTTTCCCTTATGTTTAGTTTGTAGCCATTTTAGTGGTTGGTGAACTGTCATGAGATCAAAGTTCCTTCCGTATACGTATGGCCTAAAATAATTTACTTCGTGTTCATTTAGAGTTCTACTGACGTAGCTGATGAGATGGTTACCCTGCGTTAATACTGCTCCAATGGCGGATTGACTGGCGTCTCTTGCTAATTTAAATTTTTGTTTAAAATCTGGGTTTTTAAGGATGGGTGTGTCAACTAGTAATCTCTTGAGTTTGTAAAATGCGTCTGCATAAATAAATAAATAAATTTTTATTTATTTTAGTATCCTTTTTTAAATATATTGTTAATCCATGAGCTATTTTGGCATAGTCTTTTATAAACTTCCTATATTATCCGGTTATCCCTAAGAATGATTTTATTTGCTTCTGAGTTTCGGGAAGTTTTAGACTCTGAATGATTTCAATTTTATTTGGGTTAGGCTTGATACCTTTAGTAGTAAGAATGTGTCCTAGGTATTCGGTAGATTTCGCAAAAAACCTGCACTTGTCGACTTGGATCTTAAGATTATGTTTTCTAAGGACATTACAAATTTTTTATATACCATCCTTGTGTTCTTGTACTGTACTGCTAAAAATATCATCGAGATATACCACACATATTTTGTTGATCTATTCTCTTAATACCGAACTTATTAATCTTTGAAATGTAGCAGGGGCATTCTTTAACCCGAAATGCATACGAACGAATTCATAGTGTCCTAGTAGGGTAGAAAATGCTGTATTTTTCCTGTCTTCCTCTTTAATGAGGATCTGGTGAACCCCTTTAGCCAGATAGAGTGTAGTGAAATACTGTGCTCGACCAAGTTTTTCTGGGATAGTATCAATGTTTGGTATTGGGAATTTGTCACTAATAGTAATTTCATTTAAGGCTCTGTAATCGATCACGATTCTCCATTTATTTTTTCCCGAATTGTCCGACTTCTTGGGTACAATCCATAGAGGAGAATTATATGGAGGTACGGTTTCTCTTATTATCCCCTGTTCTATAATTTATCGTATTTGTCTTTTGATATCCTCCTCGTGTATTTGAGGATACCTGTATATTTTAGAATATTTAGCTTTGTTGCTTGTTGTTGTGGTCTCATGTTGTACTTCATGAGTGTGAATTATTAGAATTGCCTTCTTGAAAAACTAAGTCTGAATTATTAGAAAGAAGGTCTGTTAAAAATGTCTCCTCTTCTTTATTCATGTCTTCATGTTTTAGTTTGCGTAAGATGTCTACTGATTGTGTTTCTAGAGTTTGTATTTCTTCTGAATTGTATGGACAAGAGTGTATAAATTTTATTTTATTGCCGTTTATATGTAAGGAGTCCTCTTCTAAGTTTATTATTGCCGAAAAGGCTTTTAATATATTTTGTCCTCTTAAGACGACAAAGTTGGTTAGTTTCTAACACATAAGATTATCTTCTTTAAATTCTTCAGGAACAGGTGTATTAACTTCTTCGTCTATACAGAAATTTCCGTTTATTGTATGAAAATATATTGGTTTCTTTAATTCTGTTCTTTTAAATTGTGGTAACAAGTTTTTGTTTAGCAATGAAGTTGTTGATCCTGTATCGAGTAAACATTTGAGGGTTGTATTACCTATTCTTAAGTCAACGATCGGAAAACGAATTTTTGGGCTTGATACTGAAAATTTGCTTCACCTGTACTATTGTTTTCAATATGATCTACTTCCATTGGAGTAGGCCCATTGTTGTTACATATGACTAAAAGTTCTGTTTAAATTTTGGCTACGTCTGGATTGTTGGGAATTATTTGCATAACAAGTTTTGGCGAAACTGAGTGGAATTATTATTTTGACGAATTGGAGGATGACTGTTAGTGTATGAATTTTGAAATGGTTGTCCTTGAAAAGTCTGTCTTTGTTGAAATGTTCTGTTCTGTCCATTTTCACTATAATTTCTCTGTTGTTGGTTTTGTTGACGTGTATAAGTTTTGAAATTTTGAAATCTATTATCATATTGTCTTAGTATTTATTTTATTTTATTTTTTACGTATCTTTCGAACCCAAAACGTTGTAGGATGACATTCTGCTGGAACACCGGCAATATTAACTCCACTTCTCTGATGAACGATGATAGGTCATACTCCTTGGTACCATGAAATTCCTTAATACAGCTGCTTCCTTTATCAGGTCAGACCCAGATAGTACGGCGGGCTACATGTTGTTATCTTCTGAGGACATTTCTTTATCGTCAGATCTTGTTTGAATAGTTTGTTCTATTGCTTTTCCTTTCACTGTCACTCCTTAAGGATATATTGTCTTTATACACAATTTCAGTTTGAAAGTTTCTATTTTTTAGATTTTTTTTCACTATAGCTCTTTTGTGCTCTATTGTCTTCAGACGTTGAAAAAAAAATTGCACAAATGCTTGGAAAAGCCTTTAGACTTATTGTTCACGTTATACAAAAATATATTTTCTTTCACGATTGTTTCAATGAAATATTTAGATTTTTCAATGTCACTGTTCGCTTTTTCACAAGAATAGTTTCTTTTAACGATTAACGGTTTAATGGTGTCCTTCGGGATATTCACTATTTTCCGTTAAAAAGGATCTTTTACCGACTGCGCCACTTACGAATCCGAGAGTTTTTCAAAAATAAAAAAATATAAATATTTGTTCTTTATTTATTGAAGTCTCACTAGAACTCGTTTCTTAATTCTATTTACAATATTTATAACTTATCGTTTACTTTATAATTCAGCTGACGTTTGGTGAAATGGTTTTGCAAAGAATATTAAATTGAAATTAAATGTGGAAATGCGAAATGATATAGTTTATTGAACTATGAAAGTAGAGCATAACATTTGCTAATTAATTATTATTGCTTACTATGGAAACTGAGTTTGTTGAACCAATGAAAATATTACTGTTCCCAATTAACCAGTAGGAAATGTGTTGGGCTATTGGAATGGGTGGTTGACATAACTCGCGTGCGTATAGTGACAAGCAGAAAAAGGGCTACACAAAACAATTCTGATTTTTGTTTTCCAAACTATAGTGATAAAATGCACAACTGCATGTAGCATCAATGCGAGGAACCAGGGCGGAACATTACAAGAAGCAAACCCCACACTTACTGCGTTAATGCTTCATACAGGGCCATCAATAAAGTTCTTTCGTTGCCTTACCTGCTAACGATGAAGGCGCCTCCAAAGTCGCAGTCTCCGGTGCTTTTGACGTTTATGTGTAATACAGTTGCTGATGAATTTGTGTTTTGATTGTGTACTCTCATCACCTGCGTCATATAGGCCACAGAAACTTTATAACCCAACAATTTGTGGCATGACTAATTGGACAAGACTTTTCTTTCCACATACAATCCACAATTTCTTACAGGTATCATTTTCTTTTTTTCCACTTTAACTTGGACAACTATATATTTTCTTTTGGTTCTTTCTGTATTTATCTCTATGATTTTTACTTTTTTTATTCTTCTTTACTATTTCTTCTAATACTATCGCGAACACGCTTAACCTGAAAATTGAAATTTGGTTCCCTTTATACAATTCTGTTGATGTTGAGGTTATGTATGTATGTGAATTTGTAGAAGGTCCACAACGTGAAGTCTGAAGAAAAATACGAGTATAAGTAAAAGATTGCTATCACCTCAGGGTAGGAATTAGCAAGGCATTTTGCACTACATTTGTACATGCCTGAAGAAAAAGCTCCCTTGAGTATACTGGTACTCCGTATATGGCAGCAGACCATAACACCTAATTTGCTACTATCTAGCTTCCCACTGCGTTTATAAGTGTAGACAGTTATGCCTCGAAAAGGAAGTTCCTCAAAGACACACTTAATTAGACCGCTTGGGTTTCTTTCTACGTTCTTTCTACACCAATAAACTTTTTATTAGTTAGTTTACTAATTGCAAATATACTCCGGAATCATTTACTAACCTGCGCAATTTCTTAATTTCTTCTCTACGGCACTGTACAGCACTTCTCTTCAGCAACGATCAATAGCAAATGAACGAGGTAAACTTAAAATCTGCCGTCAACGCCAATTTTTGCAGTTTTTATTCTTTTTTGTTAATTGACAATGGCGCTATTTACAGTTATAAATTGAATAATGACTGTGGCACTCTGCTGTTTCATCGTGTACGCTAGTGTATAGCCCAGGGATGCAAATTGACATGAAACAAAGTGTACTAATTTTCAAGAAAAAGTGTATTATTTTAGACCGATTGTACTTTTTTTATTTTTTAATTATTGTTTATTAAAAATTAACTTAAAACTTACATAAAAATTCCTTTGTACATATGTATACTTAAGTATATGAAAGTGAAAAACTTATTAATTAATAAAAATTCACATTTGGGGTTGTTTGTACTAGGTACTTATATACATATACATACGTATGTATATAAACTTAACAATAAATATTAATTTCAAAAGGTACACAAAAGGCTATTAGATTTTGAAATCAAAATATAAAATGATTAATTAGGATATATTCTTGCTTACTCATTTCTACGTTATAACAGCACGAATTTGATGACCTCAACAATTCTTGAAATGTCAGGAAACATCAATTTATTCTTAGTTTCTGATACCTTCGACCAAAAATTACATATGTTATTGTTTTTTTAAAGATTTTAAAATGTCTGCGTCTGCCAGCGCTCGAAACTGGTTGTTCATAGATTCGATATGTTTATTTTCATTAGGAAAAAAATTTAATATTAGTGGTGCAATGCTAGAATTCGCAGAATTTGAGATAAAATTTTTTTTGCAATGTCTTTAAATTCCATGAAAACATCATTTTCAATATTATTTAAGGATAAATATACATCAATTTCTGTTCCACAATATATTTCGTTCAAAGGAATATGGGTTTCATTGAGATTGGTTTTTAGTATGTCACTTTCATCTAATATTTCCTTATGTATAAAATTGCGAGGTATTTGTTTAAACAAAAATTTTAAACGATCTAAAAATATATGCATTCTCGCATCCTCAGATTGCATATCTAAGTTTATGTTATTTATAATTTTCGGGACATATTGTAGAAATAAAAATACAATTTTATAAAGAGAATTTGTAAACTTGGAATAAAATTGAATTGATTCTTACGTTTTGGGAATCGGCTTCAAAATTGTTGAGTGTAAAGTAATTGTTATGTACTTACTTCTTATGTTTCTAAAATAAGAGGCCTTACTTTGCAAGTAATTATACAAGTTTATTTAACATGTGCTTTTTTAAATGACAAGGTTAATAAAACGATTCACAATAATAATTAGTGTTGTCTAGAGATGTAGAGTAATGGGTACACAAGTAAGTATTCGGTACGTTAGAAGATATCAGTAATACTGTAGTGGCTCCCACTGGTCCAAAATTCTATTAATAACATCTTGACGTGATAGCCAACGAGTTGTTGAGTATTTAAAAATTACGTGAATATCAGTTCCAAAATATTCCTTACATTTTGAGAATATTAGAACTGTTGCAAAAATGATAATTGATGTCTTTTATGAATTTATCAATTCCGTCTGGGATACTGCATTTCGAAGCTGCATAGGAGACCAAGTTTAAAATGTGGCAATAATGTTGCTTATTGGAATTTTGTTTTTGTCCAACACCTTTAAAGTGGCTTGTAATATTCCATTTGCACTGGAATCCTCAACAGGCATCAATTCCAAAAATCTATCACGACATTTTCCGTCAAATATTCTTATTACCAAATTTTTAGATATGCTACAATCAGTGCTCTCGTCAATTACCAACGAATACTTAGTAGTTTTCTTTACAAACATTGGCAATATTGATAGAATTTTCCGGATCCGTCACATTAGTAAAGATTTTTTGGGCCTTCGTTCTATTAATGCAAAGCATTTTTGTAATCGGGGAGTCAGTCACACCTGCTTTCATTACACTATTTAAATGATCCAAAATAGAAAAATGTAAATTGTGTTCCGCAACGAACAAGCTTAACATGATCTCAAATATTTTGTAGATTCAGCAATGGGGCATGTAGACAATTTCAAAAAAAAATTTTTTTTGGTTCTGTTTTGGCGGCACTTTTGTTTCTTACGTGGCTTTCAGAAGATTCATGTCGTTTGATATGAAAAATACCACCTGCGATAGGTAAAGTACAAATACTGCATCTTTTATTTTGTCCTTCTTTGATTAGCCACGGAAACTGCTTTGTCCATTCATCTCTAAAGGGTACTTTGTACGGCTTTTTGTTTTGTTTACTTGTTCTGTAAATCAATAATTTTTGTTTAATTCCGTTAAAGATTTCAAAAGAAACTCTAATCAAAACTTACCCAGGACCATCAGTATCCATATTTGTCTATTAAATACTTAAAACAAATTAAAAATCAATCACTTTTTAGACAAACGTACGTATGTATGTACGTACATAAGTAAAATGTACAACACAACAGGTGATTAGACAAAATATGCAAAACCAAGGCGAATTCATACCAGGTGGCCTCACCACGGCAGCTGACTATTTTTGTTTTGAACAACATTGCTTATATCTTTTACATTAATTTCATATAAACTTTAACCATCTCAGACACAGGTAACGAGATCATCTCTTAAATGTATTTGCTAATGCGGCCACCTTATTCGCTTTGTGCAAAACCATTCACAACAAATTGTTAACCATATGAAAACGGGAAGAACACAAAAAAGGGGTAGTGACGAAACGGGTTCTTATAAATGTATTGGCGCAATGCAATAAAATAGGGAAAACTTTAAAATAGTGCTAAATTAGTCGTTGGGGTGCTGTTGTACTTTTGACTATTAAATAGTGCTAAAAAAAAGTACAGTTGTACCAACTTTTGCATCCCTGGTATAGCCTTTTCCCAGAACGAGGACAATCTACCTGTCATTGCATATTAGCCATTATAATAGAATGATTCTGAGGCTACCAGATGGTAAGGTTGAACGCTCGTATAAGAATCTAAGGACTTCTACTACTGAACTGTTCTACGCTAAGCTTACAACTCTTTCTTCGGCCATGTATACATACCATATGGTGACTGTCGTTAAAAAACCTAATTGAATAACCAAGTCTATGGCTTGCACGTTACAGAATTCTCAATGTCCGTTTGGAAAAAAATCCTTTGCAAGCTTTGCAGCATACATTATCATCAGCACTATATTTGCATTTGATTTGTTGCTGTCTGGAGTCGATTAAAATTCTGGTATTATATTGCAACGAATTATTATGTAAAAAATCCCATTCTTTCCTTAAAGTGTTAACTATTTTCAAACGTTCCTTCCTTTTCATGGGCAAGGCTAAAGCTCTTTTAATTTCAATTTCCTTTTTATGTTTGAGAAAAAGATGTCTACTTAGTTTGCATTGTAAAGTTTTACAATATGTGCAGAAATGTATCTTTGTTTTGTTTTTAGCATAATCAACTACAACATCCCTGATGTTAAGCGGAACATCTATTACTCGTATATTCAAACTTTTGTTGATTTCCAAAGTATTCTTGCAATTTTCCGAAACCACTTTACTTCTCTCTGCTGATTCTTGAAAATATTCGGAAATAGTGCTGTCTTTTCGGAGTTGTATTAATATTTGTTGTGTTATTATGTTTGGGAATAGGTGAATCAAGAGATAAAAGCTTATCAGAATAACTTTCTATTGTGTCTTCTGATCTGAAGTAGTTTTCTTGAGACATTTCTATAGCGTTTTTAACAACAATGTCTTAATTTTTAGTGAAATTATCTTGCTTTGAAGTTGTATTAAAATTGGTTGTACTATTATGGTTAGGAGTAGGCAACATAAGCTCGTCGGAATAACTTTCGATTATGTGTTCTGAGCGGAAGTAGCTTTCCGCTTTATTTTCAAATGAATAAGTTTTATTAGGTTCCTTCTCACTTTCAATAGACAGTGATATACTACAAAGAGTATAATACGAAGACACATCAGAGGGAGAAATATTCGAGTTATTAGGAGATCGTGCCAACATATCATTATTTGATCGACTTAGCGATATTAAATCAGAAGTAGATGTACCCTGCGGGTATTTGATTATAAGAGGCTGACTTTTTTGAGTTTCTGTGGGTATCAACACCTTTTCGTCGCAGTTTAAACTGAGAACCTGTGTAGCAACTACAATACGTTCAGTGCCAGTTTTTGGCGAAAGCAATATATCGGAAAGAGTTTTTTCGCCATGTAAAAGAGTAAACTATGAATTGACTGAACTGATTGTTGAATTAATGCTAAGAGAAGTTTATTCGCAAAATATTTGTACACTTGCAGTTGTCGCGATATCAACATTTCGGGTTTTTGAAGGAATCTCATGTATTATTGTACCGCTGAAGGTAGGGCCATCGATCGTCTTAACCTCATCAGCGGAAGTTGCTTCTTTGTCTTTTAAGTTTATCTGAGTTCTTTGATCTTTTGTTGAGATGTTTATTAGCTAATTGGTTTTAATTTTAATATCTTTTTTAAATTTACCTTTTTCGTTATTGTCTAGAGACTTAATTGGTGAAGATGGTTTTTGGGAACTACGAAACAGATTATGGTAGGCAGTTTGCTAAGAGTTTTTTAAGTAAATAAAAAAAAATTAATAAAAAAAATATATACAACAAACAAAATTATTCTTCAAGTACAACAAATCAGAAAGGAACTTTTTAATTATAAAATGAGATCATCCTCCTCAACATCATTGTTGTTTTGGTCATAGACGTCGGTTTTCCCAATAAGTTTTAAACAACTTTCAGGGACTTCGTAGTCGTAGCAACAACAGTCTCTTCTCTTTAATCCAAACCTATAAAAATAGTATTTAAATTAAATATGGTGTATAGATATTTAAAATAAATATTTGCCTTATTGATAAAATTGAATTAACTGTTGTTAGATGGAGCTTGTTTCTTATTTTAGTCTTGACAAGATTTATTTGGCTAAATACTCTCTACTTCTGCATTTGGCCATGGAAGCGATAGTAACTTGGCAACAAAATCAGAAATTTCTTTAAATTTTTAATTTCCACCAGCATCTTTGTATTCAAATATTTCAGCCCAAAAAGCAATTGTATTGTTTGTATTATTCCTTTTTATATACTGAATATTTGAATACTGTTCTTGAATTTTTGAAGATATATCATTTTCAATTTTAAATAAATCTATTATTGGTAAAATACTTTCTTTAGAAGACCGTAAAATATTTTGTACGGAAAAATATTCCATATTTTGCAGCACTTTAATATATTCGGGTAATCTGAAACAAACAATTTTCAAAATACATTTATTTATGTGTGCAAATGCTAATACTAACCTTTGTTTTAGTTGACCGAATTGGCAAATGTTTGATCGTTTTCATTTACTGCCAAGTGGTGGTGCCAATTATACCCGACAACTTACAGACACATTAACAAGATTATAAGAAATAAGTAGATGCATCAGCTACAACAACCTATTTACGTTGATGTTTTGGTATCGTTGATGCGAAGTTTATATACAAAAATGTAAACAATATTTTTTATATATGAAGCAAGCTTGACGTTTTGGTATAAGTTTGTTGTGGTTTTAGCGATACATCTACCTTGTTAAGTGTATCCTAATTGATATTAATGCGACATATTACGCTGTTGTATTTTTTAGTAGTAAATACATACGTGTTTCTTTGTTGTGGGATTTAATTTTTTACGAAAACTCGCATATAAATATCATGTATGGAAAAATGCTAAAAAATAGCTAGATTAAAATAATAATGGCTAAAAAATAGCTAATAGCTAAATTAGCTTTTCTTCTACCTAAACGACTTAAAAAATAGCTAAATTTAGCTAGAAAATAGCTAAAATGGCATCGCTGACTAGAGTTTTTTTTCTTCGATTACAGCACATGTTTCTTATATTTCTCAGCACTAAAGCAGTGAAGAGAACTGAAATATTGTTTGTCGAATACATTCAAGTAGTGCCACAGCCAAATATGTACTCAGAAAATATGAACACGATAAATCAAGTACCGTAGAAACGTGTGAATAAGTATTTATATAAATCTGTTAGCAGATAACGAAACGCGTTAAAAAATGGGTCATTAAATAGCATTTGTAATAACCTTTTGTAGGAAATTTTTTAAATGTTTTTTAATGACGAAATGACAAGGTACACATACATTAATGCATATGTATGTACTGTATTTGCATGTACATACCCTGCAGTCGGCGTAGCTAGCGAATATCTAATTATTTCGTTAACTACCAATCGTTACCACTAGCTTCCAGCCTAAGTACCAGCAATGCAAAAGACTGACGATTTTAACATGGCGATGAGATTGACGGTAGTCAATTGCCACTTTACTAATCACACGTAATGTGCGATTTCACTGATACAATTTCTATAGCGAAATAACTATTTACGATCAGACCGATGAGATCAATGGTCAACACAACCCAACTATTCCTCTAGTCAAAATGTACCAGTTATATCATTAATGATATATCCATAATGAAAATGCTGGAGAAACTTTGTTTATTTAACAAATGAATTTTTTTTATATAACAAAAAAATAAAACAAATATTTAATTTTTAAAGTAAAATTAAAACTTAAAATAAATTCCAGGCATTTCACGTCAATTAAAAATGTTAAAAAAATAAATAAGGAAAAGTATTAGTTGTTTGTTTTTAAGTGTTGTTTTTTTGCGACAGAGTTTGCCTTTATCTCCCTTTTTTTTTGCAGCTGAATGGCTCTTTTGAATTGTTCTTCGGCCGGCCCAGGGAATTTCTCGTTTATTGGTATGGATTCTAAAATAGGGATAAATAAAGAATCTGGAAATGAAATACATTCGATGTTTGTGAAAAAATGCAAATGAAAATTTGCATCAAACATCGAATACCGCCATTATATAATTATATGTATATTATATTACCTATGAGTGCGGAGTATAAATTTTTCAGTTCTCTGAGACTTTTTTTGACATGGATCCCGTCAATGTTGTAGGAATATATAAAGCAACTACTAAAAACTCTCAGTTGAACTCTATCTCCTAATTCGCTTATTTAGGCCACAATTGTGGGCCATCTCTCGTTTTTTTTTCAAAAACCATTTATTTCTCAACATAGTCTATAAGGTGGATGATTAACCAATTCGAAGTGTATTTCACGTATTTTTAGCATCGCATCTAATGCTGTGTGAACCGGTGCGTTGTCTTGAAGAAAGAGCACTTTTTTCTTCTTTAAATGTGGTCGGTTTTTTCTTGATTGCATCAATCAATTGATCCAATAATGCACGATAATACTTTCCTGTGATTGCGGATTCTTTTTCAAGATAATCGATGAGTTATATTTTGAGTGGTCATAGCCTGGCCAGCCGATTTCACTGTCTTCGCCTTCTTCGGAGCAATTCCACCAGCTTCCACCCATTGTTTCGATTGATTTTTCGTTTCAGGTGTGTATTGGTGAACCCACATTTCATCAAAACTTATTCATCGACGCCAAAAATCGTGGTCTGTCGACCTCGTTCTTGTTCGCTGCTGAGCAAACGCGGCACCCATCTTGCCGATAGCTTTTTCATATGCAAATGTTTATGCAAAACATTGAACACACGTTCATATTAAATATCTGCAATGAATGTCTTAAATGGCATACCAAGACATTCTCTTTAATAGTGAATGCGTAAAATATTACATTCGCTACCAATAAAACAAACTAGTACTTCTACGACCATTCATTTCGAAACAAAACATCAAGACATCAAAACATTTTATAAGCAAAACAAAAGTTATACCTTTCAGAGTACACTGAAATGAGTACTCATTGCTGTTTCAAATGAAAAAAACTCTTTGGTTATGTTTGTGTGTGAATAGGATAGTTGCGTACATATATTAGGGCGCCTCACACATATTGAAAGTACTTAGATCAAAAATTTTAGAAAACCTTTAAATTTTGTTGATATGAAATATATTAACAGGCCAGAAGCAAAAGAACTTAATTAAACTTTTTGCAACAAAAAAATATTTATTTTTCAATACATTATCTATATAAACATAAAATAAATCCATGAAGAAAAACAGAACTAAAATACCATCTAATCTATATAAATTAACTCTTTTTGTAATTCATTTTTATCTATGTTTGAATGTAAAAACATAATTTGATTTATGGAAGTATCATTTGTAGCAATGCTACATCTTTTATCTGAAATTAAATTGTGTCCCGTACTCATTGAAGACTTCTGGCTCCGACCATCCTGCAACACTGGCAACTTGTTATTTATGCGCGGCTAATGCTCGTCGGCGTGGGGAGTGGTGTTCTTGCAGGGCTGATCTGGCCAGAGCTCAGATTTACTCGATTTTACTCGCGAGTGAAAAATACTCGCGAAGAAGAGTACTCGAAGATTACGAGTGTTACAAAAAGTTTACTCTCCACTCGTTTGTTTTAGGTGGGAGTACTCGCGAGTACTCCTTTTTAAAAAATTAGAGTGGGAGTAAAAATCTTCGAAATAGAGTGAGAGTTTACTCTTAAGAGTAAAATCGAGTGGAAAAATAGAAACTGTGTGTCTTTGCTGACTTGTGTGTGCGTGTGGTTTTTGTGTACTCTTTCAGTCTTACCATACTTGCTGCTACACACACATACGCACACATACAAATCAGCAAAAACAAACAGTTTCTATTTTTACACTGTATGAGGAAGACTGAAGGAGTACTCGGCAAGAGTATAATCTGCTCGATTTCGAGCGTATTTTACTCGCACTCGAAATCGAGCGAAGCATATGCGCTCTTAGAAAAATCGAGTACACTCGATATTTTTTTTTCACTCGCAGGAGTACTCGCGCTCGAATTCGAGCGAGTTTCACTCTCTACTCGAATTCGAGCGAAGATTTCGCAGCTCTGGATCTGGCTAGCTATATAATTAATCATATTTGTGCCAGTGCCACGTCTCACATATACCGATATACTGGTTCCCGATCAACAACCGAGTTGCCTTAACCTCATAACACGGAAGTAGCCAAGGTGGATTTAGACTACTGGTACTCTCCCGCGAGTTATGTTGTGTGTCAGAGACACCGTAAAAAAAAAACACGTCTTTTCACTTTTGTTCCTGAATTAATTCTGATTTATTTTAAAATTTTCTTTTTAAATGAAACTTATGGTTAAAATACAAAAATGCTTACGCTAATCATATTTTAATTTATTTTAATTTCGCAATCAATAATTTGTTCTTAATAATAATTTCGTTTATTAGACAATTTCTTAATAAATTTGTTTTACATACATACTTGTTAATTAATTTTGTTTATTCAAGCTAAAGTTTATGTTTTATTTTATTTCTTATTTCCTTTCTTTTAACAATTCAATTTATGCTTATGTAACTACTTAATCTAGGTGGCTTTGTTGGTGTATCTGTTGTTGGTGTGTTTGTTGTTGTTTGTATGTTTGTAGGTGTTTCTGTAACTCCTCCCCCCTTAGTATGGAGCGATGACCAGAAGTATTGACGGTCGGGAGTGACTATACTAGTGGTAGGGAATTCATTCACAGTGTATTTTGTTTTATGTTTTGTTAAGAAAATTATAATTATTGCACTAATTATTGCAACTGTTAGGGTGTAGTTTATGTATTTGTGTAGTTCTGTGTTATTTGATAATATTTCTATGGCCAATTTATTTTTTAGATGGTACTCTTTTAGTTTGGGAATGGTTAAGCTTTCTATTGTGGACAAAGGTTTTATATTTATTTGAGGAGATGGGTTTAGGATAAATTCGTCCCAATATATGTTTGGGTTGTCTTTGTATGTAATTTCATTGATAGTAAGGTCGCAGTTTTTAAAATGTAATAACAAGTTTCCTTCGATAATATGTTCATTCAAATCACATGAAGTTTTAATTTTTGTAGGTGGTAAATTTGTTGTTAATATTAGTCCTAGTTCAAGTTGTATGACTTTAGCTATTTGGCCTACATCGTTCAGTTTACATTTTGCTTCTAAGTTATGTATAATTTTTCCAAAACATGAGGACTTTTCTATTGTTTCTTGTTGTGAACTTTCCTTGCAGTAATACATGTCTTCAATTTTTTTGCATAAATTATCGAAATACTGTATTTTCTCTTTATTATAAATTGTGTATGGTGTTATTATTATCTCTTTTGTTTTGTTTATAGGTATGGGGATTGTGTGGGAAATTGTGTATTGATCATGAGAGATGTGTGGGATAAGAATATTGAAAATGATATTTGTGTTATTGTAGTAGGCTTGTAATTCTAGGAGTTCATATAAGTGTTCTATGGTATTGACTTTAATAGACTGGGTTTTCATTTTGCTTTCGATTTCTTCTAATTCATTTATATTTAAAATCATTTTTGGTATAATGTTAAGTCTGGATAAAGTCATTGCTTCGGATATACTTGCAATATGATTTGATAGTAAATCAATATGATAATTGATTTGATTTAAGTACTGAATGTCGTTAATGAGCTTGGAGTTGGATGAAATGCTATTTTGTGAGTGTTGTAATGACCGTACTATAATGTCTTGTTCATTATTTATGTGGCTTGTAATGTTTTCTATTCTTTCGATAATTTTAGTGTTAAGTATGTTTTGTTTATTTGTTTCAATCTGTAAGTTCGATGTCAAGTTAAATATTACGTCGTTAATACGAGAAGCGTCATCGTTGTCCATGTTTCCTGTAATAAATTTCACTGCTGATCCTAGACCGTTAAACAATCCTCTTTTGGTGCGGTGTCTCGGTGTTATTGAATTTAATTTATCTTTGAGGTCTATTAATTTGTGTTGTGTTGTTTTCAAAGAGCCTTTGTTATAATATGATCGTGTGAAGTGTTTTAATGATTCTTCAATTTTCATGATGTTGTTGTTATATGATTCTAGTTTTATGATATGTATAAGATTGGTGTAATCTGTTATTGTCTTAGCTGTTCCCAATTTTATTTGTAAAAGACCCTGTGTATCGGTCAGATTTCGTAGGTTTAGTGTTTGTCCATGTATTATGGTAATTAATCTGAAATGGGTAAAATGTAGTTTGGTTTTCAAAATCGTCTTTTCTTTATTTTTGATTTGTGCAATTTTTTGTTTAGTGTAGTTATTAAAGTTACTCTATTGTTCTGTTGTATCTTATGTCTAGAAAATCTTGGTGTTAGCTTATTTCTTCTACATTCTTTTCTGTAAATATAGTCGTTTTCTTCGTAATCTAATGGGTCTTGTCTATTTGTATTCAGCTTTTCTATGCGTTTGTCTGTGTCAGTTTGTAATTTATTCTTAATAGAGTCGTATAGTTCGGTTTGAAATTGATTTATTTTGGAAAGATATTCGTGTTCATTACTGAATGTGATTTGACGGTCAAATTTGTAAGTTCTACCGTAGAAAAGTTCGAATGGTGTTAATTTTGTGGAAGAGTGGATTGCATTATTGTAGGTTATGAGGGTCTCTGTTAAAATATCGTCGTGATCCATTTCTAACTTTCTCTCTTTAACTTTTTCTATTATTAACCTGTATATTTCGGTTAACGTTGAGTGGAGTCTCTCTACAGGGGCATTGCTGCTTGATTGTTGGAAAGACGTAAAATGTAAGTTAATTTGATATTGTTGACAAAAATCCTTAAATATATTTGAATTGAACTCGGTTCCTTGATCACAAATAATTTCATTAGGGATTCCATGCATGCTCAGAAAGTGTTTTAAAGATTTAATTGAGCAGAGGCTATTCCTTGCTGTTAAAGTGTATGCGGCGGCAAATTTGGAAAATTTATCTATAATTGTTAAAATATTTTTCCCGTTAATTGTATAAATGTCTATATGTAGTATGTCTAGCGGTTTAACAGGTGTAGGGGGTTTTTCAAATTTAGTTTTTGGAGGGTGTCTGTCATACTTTAGTTTTTGGCATGAATTACAATTATTTATTGTTTGAATTATTTTTGATTTCATGTATGGAAAATAATATTCACGTTTAAGGTGATCGAATGTTTCTTGTATTCCTCTGTGGTTATTGTTTTCATGGTAGTCTTGAATGATTTTATCCTGATTATCATTTTCTTTTATGTCTTTTACTATTTCAGTGCATCTAACTAAACGGAAAATTTTGCTTTGTGCAAAATGTTTTGCGTATACATTTTGAATTATAGCAAAAGATTCATCGTCGGTGAAAATTGCTGTAATTTTATTAGGGGCTAGGTGGTTTTTTAAAATGTCTGTTATAATTTCTTCTGTGTAAGTAGGGTATGTAAAGGTTTTTCTATGTTTGTTTTTAAAGATTACTTCGAGTTTTACGCGAGGGTTAATATTTCCTTTTTTAAATAAAGCCTGTAAATTGAACTCGTTTATTGGTTTTTCCGAAATAGGTATGCCGTCATCGTAATTTTCTTCTGCTGAGTGAATGGTACTTCCTGAGGTGTCTTGATTAGGTAGTGTGTCAAATGTATTAATATTTTGAGTTTCTGAATGGTCTATTTTTATTCGGCTAAGGGCGTCAGCATTAGTATTTAGCTTCCCTTTTTTATATACGATTTCGTAGTCGTATTCCTCTAACTTTAATCGCCAACGAATTAATTTTGAATTTGGTTCTTTAAGGCTCATGATCCATGTAAGGGGCTTATGATCTGTTATGATTCTAAAACGGTGACCGAATAGGTATGGCCGAAAGTATTTAGTAGCCCAAACTATGGCTAAGAGTTCCTTCTCTATTGTGGAATAATTGATTTCTGATGTTGTGAGTGTGCGACTTGCATAGCAAATTGGCTTGTCGTTTCCTATGGGCCCTTGCGATAGGATAGCTCCAATCGCGAAATTACTTGCGTCGGTTGTGAGGTTGAAAGGCTTAGAGAAATCTGGATATTGTAAGATTGGGTCATTAGTTAGAAGGCTTTTACAAATTTCGAAAGTCTTTTTATATTTATCGTCTACTATAATAGTTTTATTTTTCTTTAGGCATGCTGTGAATGGTTTTGTTATCTTAGCAAAGTCTTTTATAAATTTACGATAATAACCTAATAAACCCAGGAATGATTTTATTTCCTTTTGGTTTGTAGGGATCGGAAAATTTTGGATGGCTGATATTTTATCGGGGTTTGGTTTTACTCCTTCAGTGGTTACGATATGGCCTAAGAATGCACATTCCTTATGTAGGAATTCTGATTTGTCAAGCTGAATTTTGAGATTGGCTTCTCTGAGGGCTTCAAACACTTTTTTTAAGTTTTCGTTATGTTCCTGTAGTGAGGTTGAGTAAACGATTATATCATCTAAATATACCAAACAAACAGTTCCTATTAGGTCTTTCAAGATGCAATCCATCACTCTTTGAAATGTAGATGGCGCGTTTTTAAGGCCAAATGGCATTCTAACAAACTCGTAGTGTCCTCCTTCTACTGTGAAGGCAGTCTTAGTGATATCCTTTGCACTCATTTCTATTTGGTGAAAACCACTTGCCAGGTCTAATGTACTAAAATACATACATTTCCCTAGTTTGTCTAATATTTCATTTATGTTTGGTATTGGGTATCTATCAGAGATCGTTTTTTCGTTTAGCTTCCTATAATCTATTACTAAACGCCATTTACGCTTTCCACTAGCATCTGCTTTTTTGGGAACTATCCACACCGGTGCACTCCAAGGTGAGTAGCTTTCACGTATTATGCCTTGATTTAACATTTCAGATATTTGTTTTTTTACCTCTGCCTTGTGGATATGTGGGTATCTGTAGGACTTGGTGTAAATGGGGATGTCATCTTTTGTGATTATCTTGTGTTTAATTTTATTAGTAAAGGTAAGGGGCTGGTTTTCTTGTAGAAAAATATCTTCAAAATCTTTACATATTTTTGTGATAACTTTTCGTTCTTCTGAATTCAAATGTTCCATTCTGAGATTTTCTATTAATTTGGAATTTTGATCAAAGGAATGCTCGAAGCTAATGTTATTAATTTCTATACATTCGGAATTAAGAAGAGGATCTACTTTTAATGGGCTTTCTATTAAAACAGTTTTGTTCACATTTGATTTGTTGGTAACTTCAATGAAACTGTACCAATTTTTTGCTCTGTATGCGCCAGCAGAAATGGTTACTTCTGGTTGAATTAAAATAATGGGGATTAGAAAATCACCATTTTCAATATCTACAGGCACTTTTATAATAGCCTTCGTTCTTGGTGCTATTAGGTATTTGCCTGAAGTTAAATTTGGTTTGAAATGTAAGGGAATAAGTGAATTTCTTGTTATTAGCTGTTTGTTCTCTAGGTCAATTTTTGCACCCAATTTAGTTAGTATATCTAATCCAACGAGTCCGTCGAAATAATTGTGAAACTTAAATATAAAAAATTCAAAGTTTTCGTTTCCTTGAAATTCTATGAAAGATGGTATATTCACTTTTGTATTTAATTGGTGTTTATTAAGAACTGTTGTTATTGTTATGGGTGTACAATTTTCTATTTTCAATTGGTTAGTGTATTCTGGATTAATGAAAGATGCTGATGCGCCTGTATCTATTAGAAATCGGAGTGGACGTCCGAATGGAGAAGATATGTTTATATATGGGAGATGAGTTCCGTGTTTGTTAATGTCTAAGTATCCTCTTGAGTCTTGGAGGCGTTTAACTGAAAATTTTCCACGTCTTCAATTTCGTTATAACTGTCCATGTTAGGTATATAGTGTGGTACGTTATAGTCTTCAGGGTTAGAATAAGTGCTGAAGTTTTCAAAGTTGTGATCGATGTTATGAATTTCCCTTGGAAATTTTCGTGTTTGTGCACTACTATTCCTAAGGTGAGTGTATCCTGAGCTAATGTCCATGGGTTCTGGTGTTTGATAGTTTGTGTTTACTTGGGGTGGTTTCATATTGTTAAATTGGTTTTGGTTGTTTGTGGTAGTGTGATAGTATGGTTGCCTAGGTGTTGGTATATTAAAGTTGTGGGTTAACTGAGGTCTAGTGAATGATTGGTGGATGGGTACTTGTGGTTTATTGTAATATATGGGTGGATTATAGTTCATGTATTGTTGTGGTCTAATATTATTTGCTAATTGTGGTCTTGGAATATATGGTTTAGGATGATTATGGTATACATGTTGTGGATTATATTGTCTAGGAGTTTCTTGTTTCTTTGAAAGGTTCCTATTTTCTTGTTTAATATAGAACATATTTTGTTCTTGAATACAGTATGAAAAAGCTATTGGTAATGACTCCGGTTTTGTAGCTCTAATTGATGATCCTAATGGTTCTCTTAAACCGGACAAAAATGTGTTGAGGCACATTTTTGCAAACAAGTCTCTTTTAGCCGTGATTATATTGGGATCCGTTTCGTGAATCATTAGGTGATTATTTATTGTGGCTTGTATATCTATCACTGAACTATAAAACTCTTCTAATGTTTTATTATTTTGTTTTAAAAGATGCAAGTCTCTAATTAATGATGTTTCATTTCGTTTGTCTGAGTAGTGTAGTATAAGGTTATTTTTGATATCTTGCCAACTTAAATTTGTACTGTACATATTTAGTATTTCATTAGCTTCTCCTTCAACTTTATTGCGAATAGCTCTTAAAATCATTTTGGCGAAAGGAGTGCCATCGATAGGCGTCAGTACCGAAAGTATTTCTTCCACATTATTTATGAAGTCATATAGTAATCTAGGATTACCGTCAAATTTTGGGAGATCCTTGACAGCGTCTGGAATTCTTAGCGATTCCAAAACAGTTTTTACTGTCAAAGCGTTGCTTGTGGGGTTCATTGTAATATTATTTTCACTACCTTGATTCAAACTCATATCTTCCTCTGATTCCGGAATGGGAATAAGGACTCTTGGGACTGTGTATGGGCGAAATTTGGGCATATAATGTACTATATTTGAAACAAACGTATATATTTAAGAATTACAGGAGGGTCTCGTAAGAATCGCTGTTTTTCTTTAAATATACGAATTTGTTTAGTGAATTATGTATAATGTTTAATCTTTGAAAATGTTTGTTTATATTAATTTTATTTAATTTTATACTAATACGTGCTTATATTAATTAATTAAAGTATAACTTATTTACCCTATTATTATTAGTAGTTTCATGATGGTTGATGTTCCTGATGATTAGGTGTCCTGTGCTTTCTCTATTGATTCTTGATGATTTAATGTCGTTGTGTATTTGCTGCTGATAATGCTTTTGTTGTAGATTTTTAAAGTTGTTCTTTTATTTGTGTCTTCTCTGTTGGTTGTTGATGTTTGATGTCGGTCGTTGCTGTATATTTGCTGCTGATAATATTTTTGTTGTATATTTTTAAAGTAGTTCTTTTATTTGTGTCTGTAAAATAGGCTTAGGTATTTTGTATGTCTTATATTTCACTATTCGGTTTTATTTTTATTGTTAATTATTATTAATTCAAATTTTGTCCTTCGAGCGAAAGTTGATAAACCATCAACTATATTCTCACAATTTTTATTATTAATGGATAAACCGTCCACTATATTTTCACTATTTTATTACGAGTATTAATTGATAAACCGTCAATTATATTTGCACTATTTTATTATTAATTTAGTTCATAGTGTGTCCTTAGAGCGGAAGTTGATAAACCGTCAACTATGTTCTTTTTTTCGACTGCGCCAGTTATGTTGTGTGTCAGAGACACCGTAAAAAAAAAACACGTCTTTTCACTTTTGTTCCTGAATTAATTCTGATTTATTTTAAAATTTTCTTTTTAAATGAAACTTATGGTTAAAATACAAAAATGCTTACGCTAATCATATTTTAATTTATTTTAATTTCGCAATCAATAATTTGTTCTTAATAATAATTTCGTTTATTAGACAATTTCTTAATAAATTTGTTTTACATACATACTTGTTAATTAATTTTGTTTATTCAAGCTAAAGTTTATGTTTTATTTTATTTCTTATTTCCTTTCTTTTAACAATTCAATTTATGCTTATGTAACTACTTAATCTAGGTGGCTTTGTTGGTGTATCTGTTGTTGGTGTGTTTGTTGTTGTTTGTATGTTTGTAGGTGTTTCTGTAACTCGCGCGACACTTTATCTAATACGTACGTCACCGTGGTGTTATCGCTTACCGTGTGATCGACAACACCCCTACAGCCACACTTACCTTCCGCTCACCTCACCTTACTTTCATCTACTCCGCCATGCTTATAAACGGAAGTCATATTAACTTACATTCTGTTGGCAATTCATTTTATTTTTACAAAGTTTTGGTTTTCATAACATCAAGTGGTTTCAGTTATTATGACATTCATTCTTTTCTTTAATAAATCAACAATCTTTTTATTTAATGTAATTTTTAGTTATAAAATTGTATGTGTTATTTAAGTATGTGTTTCTAATGATGCATTAGAATATTTTTATCCGTTTTGGATGACGAAAAATAAGACAAATATAGATAAAAAGTATATTGTTTCGTAAAATAGTATAAGTTTTAAACTAATAATTATAATATGTATCAATTTTTAAGGATAAAATAAAATGATAAAAAGTATATTAATTGTTTCATGGCATAGTTTAAATTTCAAACCATTAATTATAATATGTATAAATTTTTTGTGATAAAATAGAATGATAAAAAGTATATTAATTGTTTCATAACCTCGTCTAAATTTCAAACCATTATTAATAATATGTATAAATTTTTTTCCGATCAAATATGAAAAGGTTACCATTTAATAGTTTTAATTATTTTGCGTCTTCAGGCTCAAGATATACTTCGGTTATTGTTGATATGTCTATTATATATCTATTCTAGGAGTTTGTTTCTGGTAGATTTATTATATGTCTATTACATGAGTCTATTTTGTAGTTGCTATGGTTGATTTTTCAAAAATATTTTCTTCCAGATTGGATGCAGAAAACTAAGACAAACCTAAATAAAAGTATGTCGCTCGTTTCATAAAATGGTTTAAATTTTAAACTATTTATTATAAGAGGTATTAATTTTTAATGATAAGCTATGAAAAAGCTACAATTTAATCGCTTTCATTATTTGTACGTCTTAAGTTTACGATATAATTCTGTTGTTTTTGATCTATTTATTATATAAGTATATCTATTTCAGGGGTTTGTTTTGTAGTTGCTATGATTGATTGCTCGAAGGTAGTAATTGTGTTATTTATCGTTAAATGTCGCAACCAAAATGAAAGAATTTCAACAGAATATTTGTATGACGATATTTGTGTTAGATGCACAAGAAACGGAACCGGTATCCCCGTTAAAAATGTTCGAGCTCTACAGCAAGTTCTACCGGTATAACCTACGTACACTATTTTATATGCAGTTCTTTATACTCTGCAATACTGTTCTTTTGGGTATGCGTTTGGCTCTGGCCTACGTCTGGCTGCGGCTGACCCCTAACCGAATATTTAGTTGTTTGAGATACTTTTTACCTGGTTGTGTCCGGCGTCTTTTCTTACTGGCTAGGTACTGGCGCGGGCTGGGTTGTTGACGCCTTCGCTGGTGTAAGTTATTTTCTGACTGAATTGGTGATGCCTTCGCTGGTGTAAGTTATTTGCTGACTGAATTAGAGATGCCTTCGCTGGTGTGAGTTATTTTCTGGCTGAATTGGTGATGCCTTCGCTCGGTTGTCTGATGTCTTCTGGCGGAATTGAATTGTTAATGCCTTTGCTGGTGATCGGCTATTTTCTGGCGGAATTGGAATTGTTGATGCCTTTGCTGGTGATCGGCTATTTTCTGGCGGAATTGAATTGTTAATGCCTTTGCTGGCGATCGGCTATTTTCTGGCGGAATTGAATTGTTAATGCCTTTGCTGGTGATCGGCTATTTTCTGGCGGAATTGAATTGTTAATGCCTTTGCTGGTGATCGGCTATTTTCTGGCGGAATTGGAATTGTTGATGCCTTTGCTGGTGATCGGCTATTTTCTGACGGAATTGAATTGTTAATGCCTTTGCTGGTGATCGGCTATTTTCTGGCGGAATTGAATTGTTAATGCCTTTGCTGGTGATCGGCTATTTTCTGACGGAATTGGAATTGTTGATGCCTTCGCAGGATTGTCTGTTTCGTGGCTGAATTGTTAATGCCTTCGCAGGTGTAAGTTATTTTCTGGCTGAAGCTGTGTTGTTGATGCCTTCGCAGGATTTAGGCTATGTTCGTGCAGAATTGTTGATGCCTTCGCTGGATGTAGGCTATGTTCGTGACCGGTGCAGTGTTGTAGACCAATCTGTGCCTTGTTGGCCCCAAAACTTGGCAAAACACAATTTCGTTTTAACTGAAGTGTTAATCTTACCAGGTTGGCTACGGTGATCACTTGCCTCGGCCTCGAAGCTGGTTTTTGTTTCAACAATCTTGCTTGTTACCGCCGATGTTTCACGATTCTTTTTCTTGCTTACCTCCGCTGTTGTCTTCTCGCTTCGCCGTCCGCTGCTAAAAAAGAGGGAAATTAAAGTTTGGGTGTGGCAAAATGGCTCGCGCGACGACCAGCTGATTTTTGCACTGCAGCCAACTTCGTTGCTTGGTTGATTAACGTCGTACCATCTAGAGCTTTCTCCAGCGTTTTTTCTTCAACTCGACGCGGTGGCAACATCTGCAGTGATGACAGTAGCAGGGTTAATGTTTTTCATGATCAACCTGCTGCCCCCTAGTGATGGCTCGACACCGCATAGCACAATTGCGGGCAATGGAAAATGTTCTTTCAGAGGATGCACTAGTTGCGGGAGCTGCTAGTATTTTGCAACTGGTTTTATATAATAAAGGAAACTCATTTTTATGTTGTTCCCACCACTGCAAAATGTTAAAATCATCATGTAGCATTACTTTAACACTTTCGTACATATGTATTTCACTGTTGCCTTTGTCACGAGCATTTATATTATCATCCTGTAACACAAAATCATAAAACATTTTAATGTCGGAATTGGAAAATTGTGATGTGGAATCATTTTGTTCTTCTATCTCAGATGCATCTTCTATATAACTTTCCATTATCCGTTTGCACTCGGATTTAATGAATTGTTTTTCATTTTCATTGAAATGAAGTAGCTTATTAGCTGGAGGAAAAAGAAAAAGTGCAATTTTATGGTAAATTGTTAAGTTGGCCATTACAACTGTATCCAAATAACCGTTCAATTTAACTTTCAAATTTTTAATTATTAACAAATCTTCCGAACTTTCAGCACACGCTTTCCTCAAGTTATGAATATGAACAATAACCAGATGTAGCGTTGGATAATTCTCTCCTTCGAATTTCTTGAAAGATTCTTGAAATAGTTCCAAAAGCTTAATAATGGCGCTTACTTCATTTAAATTAATGCTATGTATTCTGTTCATTTGCTGTTTTTCTTGCAAAATTTGTACTATTGCGGCCCAATTTTTTTTCAATTGAAACAAATAAATAGTACACTGTGTTCCAACGTGTTGGAGAAAAACTCTTCAATGTAATACCGAGTGTTGAATTTAGTCCCGATTTTTTTAAATATTTCACTAGTTTACAGCATCCTTGGCATAAATTTTCAGCTTCTTTTACTTCCTCAATTGATTTTTGTAATGAATTATGGATTAAGTGATTAACACAATTTATATGATTATACTCTCGAAAGGCAGCAATCATGTTTGAACCTCTATCTGTGACAATAATAACATTATCATTGAGGTCACAGTTAAACTTCTTTAATAATTTTTAAAGTAATTTTATCATCTAAAAATTAAGACAACCCTCATATATATGGTTAATATATTGTATTAATAAGTTAAAATACCTACGTGTACATTTCTGACCCTCCATAGACTTCATTCCAAGCAGTCTTACAACTAAATTACCATCCTTTATATAGTGAATTGTCAAGGACAAAAAGCTTTTGCGAATGTAATTATCAGTCCAAATGTCAGAAGTGAGCCCAAATCCAATATTTTTGATTGATGATATTTCGGATGAAACTTTTTTAAAATATGTTTGGTACAATTTATTAATGTTTCTTGACACAGTCGTTGGGTGCGGAAGCGCGCTGTTAATATCAACATTTTTCCCATGTTTTGCACCTAAGGATATGAAAAATTCACCTACTTTTTTTAATCCGGAGTCTTCAACTATTCGGAAAGGTCTGCAATTTACAATGGTCCATTCAATGAAAATTTGTACTGCTTTATTTTTAGTTTCGGCGTCTACTTCAATTTTGCAACTACTACTACTTTCTTCTGTCAATAAAATGTAGCACTTATGTTTGACTAAATTCGATGTTGACTTTTTATTGAATTTATAAACATTTAAACATTTCCGACAACCAACAATATTATCAATCTCCTGTCCCAATTCGTTTTCAATTTTCCCAAAAATTTTCCACACATTGCTCCTCCCTCTTTTATTGTTAAATTTATACTCCCCAGTCAAAAGCCTAGATTTAATAGTGGAATTACTAAACAAGCATACATTTGATTCATCCGCGTCAGTAGAACCGTTTATTGATACCTGTTCAAATAAATACATATTATACATATGCAAGGTAACACAATTTTTGTGCACTGCCCTAATAAATGTTTTTTTTTTTATCTCAAAAGAAAAAAAACTTACGTTGTATTTAGTCATAGCGAAACTCGAATTGTTGTTGTATTAACAAACGAAAAAAATTGCCACGCTCCTTCTTCGTTAAAACTGATTGGTTGAAAGCTACATAATATACATACATGTGTGAATTATTGATGTTATTATGGTTGCTGTTTGAACAATGTACTTGGTGTACTTGAAAACATTTCCAGAAAGCAAACAGAGTTTATAATTCATTGCGAAGTAGCAGGTAGAGTATTGTGTTGGTTTGCTATATATCAAGTGGAGTATTGTGCTTGGTTTTCTTGTTAGAATACTCATTCTTTTATTAGTCATTGCAAAAAGTACTACGTAATAGAGTGCAATGAAATAAAACAAATGCGGAGACGCATAAATGAATGTCTTGATGCGGCCATTTAGTTCATATGATACGCTTACCATTTCGACAATCTCACGTAACTTGACTCGGCGATCACTCATAACGATATCCAGGATTTTCTTGATATTTTCTTCAGTAACCACCCCCTTTGGCCTTCCTGTTGATGGTATTGTTGCAGTACTTTTACCATGTAATCTGACGGATCAGACCCACCGTAATGTTTATCGATCTTTTTTTGTCTCTTTCGCCGTTTTCCCTTTCAAATAATAGTGTTTAATCACTGGACGAAATTCACTTTTTTCCATTTTTCAAGACACACAAAAGTTGCTTACTTCAAACGACTACAACAAATAAACTAATCGATGAATTTGGGTGACATTTTAACAACTGACGTTTGACAGATCGCAATTCAATATCAATCCGCCCTCGTACATATGTACAAATATATTGTTATTGTTTAGCAAAACACAATTTTTTTATATTACTTATTGTACAATTATTGTATATAAAAAGTTTTTTAATTGAAAGAAGAATATAACAAAAGATACAAATTTCCTGAAGAAGTTAGCCAAAGGTTAACGAAATATTGAAAATAAATAAATAAATATATATATACTCGTATACATAAGGACTTCTCTTATATATATATATATATATATATATATATATATATATATGTATATATATATATATATATATATATATATATATATATATGTATATATAAGAGAAGTCCTTATGTATACGAGTATATATATATATATATATATATATACTTATATATATATATATATATATATATATATATATGTATATATATATATATATATATATATATATATATATATATATATATATAAGAGAAGTCCTTATGTATACGAGTATATATATATATATATATATATATATATATATGTATATATATATATATATGTATATATATGTATATATATATATATATATATATATATATATATACATACATAAGCACTTCTCCTTGACTTCGCAGCGCGACCAACTGCGCCAAATGAAAAACAAGTCGTGAGGATAATTAATTTTGAAAGATTACATACACTTTATTATTTTAATTAAATAGTTCACTGATTTACGATTTCAATTATTAGAGAGTAAAACAAACCGATCTAAACGAACGCGAAATATGTTATCTTTTTAGTTCTTAATAAAAAAACAACCTTTTCTTTTGATTACCAATTTATTTCTGACTTTATTGATTGGTTTTACAATATTTTTATAATACTTAATTGCTAATTAAGCTTAAATGTTATTAATTCTTGGAAAAATGTTATTATTCGGTTTGTGTGGAAGTTCAGTTTATTGAACTTGCACACAAAGCACAATTTTATTAAAAAAAATAAAAGTGAATTAAATTATGCACCGTGTTGTCTAGTGCATTGGCCTTTGATTTGGTGTTGGTGCGATTGCGGTTGATGTGTATATAACTCCTCCCTGCCCAGATTGAAGCGAAGGGGCCGAAGGGACAGTAGCTTCATCTAGGATTGCTTGTTTAATTTTAGTTGCATACATCCTTTTTAGAATGTAAATCACTGTTGCAATAATAATTAGCCATATAAGTGATTCGATGCCGTTCTGCAAATTAAGTCTGGATGATATTGAAAGGATTTCATTCTGTTGGTTGAAATTGTAATCTGATAGCTTTTTTAATGTCATTGTCTTAATCTCAGATGAGGCGTGAATTTCGGAGATAGGTACTGCAGCAATGTATATGTCTTCCCAAAAAGTGTTTATATCATCACTATAGGTAATGTTATTTACGCATACTTCACAGTTCTTGTAATGTACTACGCCTGTACCATTCAAAGAATATTTATTGATATTGCATGTCGTCTTTACTTGAGTTTTTGGTATATTATAGAATAAAATTAAGTTAGGTTCCGGCTGCCAAATGGATGGTGTGTCACCGACGTCATTTATAACGCACTGTGCATCTTGGTTTTTAAATAGATGGACAATACAGCTAGAGTTCACGGCAATTTCTTCTTTTTTAAATTTTGAACAAAACAAAATATTTTCTATTTTTTGACATTTTTCCGAAGTATACATGATCTTAAATTCATTTAATATTATATAAGGTTCTGTAACAATAATTTTTGTTTTATTAACAGGTAAGGGGATAATGTGATAAAATTGATAGGGATTGGGATCAAAGTTGGGAATCTGAACATGAAAAATAATATTGGATTCATTATAGTAAGCCTGAAGTCCGAGTAGTTCATATATGTTTTCTACAGATTTAGTGTTAATGGTTGAATTTTCTAAATGTCTTCTAATATATTCGATTTCTTCTGGATGTAAAATTAGTATAGGAATTATATTAAGTTTTGCTAGAATAATGGCTTCTGAAATGTCGTTTATGTGACTTTTAAGTATGTCAATGTTGTAGTTTATTTGATTGAGGTATTGTATTTCTCTAATTGTGGTTTCTGTGCTTTTAACAAGGTAGTTAGTTTGATTTGTATTTCGGTTTAAAAATAGTTCTATGGTTCCTTGTACCTCGTTAATGTGGTTTGTTATATTAGAAAATCTAGCAACCATATTCATATACTATTTCTGTTTTCGAGAGCATAGGCTACCGCGGACTTGGAGAATTTATCGATAATTGTTAGATTTTGGTGGTTATTAATTGTGTAAATATCGATATGCAATATATCTAATGGCTTAGATGGTGTTTCTGGTAGTTTAAATTTTACTTTGGGAGGTTGCCTATCATATTTAAGTGTTTGACACTTGTCACAGTTATTAATTGTTTTATTTATTAAGTCCTTCATATAAGGAAAGTAGTATTTCCTTTTAAGATGTTCATAGCATTCGATTATGCCTCTGTGATTACTATTTTCATGGTACTCTTTTATCAATTTTTCTTGATCGTCATTTTGTCTGATATCTTCTAAAATTTCTTTACATCTTAGTAACTTAAAAAGCTTGCTGTGTGAAAAGTATTTTGTATAAGTGTCCTGTACTATTTTAAAGATGTCATCATCGGTGTATATAACGGTTAACCTGTTAGGTGGGCAAAATTTTTTTAATATATTAGTCATTATTTCTTCATTGAAATGGGGTCGTCTTATAACACGCCTTTGCCTATTCCTGAATATAGTTTCTAGCGTCATTGGACTTCCCAATTCAGTTTTCTCTAAAATCAATTGAATGTTAAATTCGTTGAGAGGCCTTTCTGATATAAAGATTCCGTCATCGAAGTTTTCATTGGAAGAATGAATTGTGGTACCTTGGGTGCCTTGATTAGAATCATTTTCATTAATATCGACATTCATGTGGTTTATATCAATTTTAACTCTGCTTAAAGCGTCAGCGTTAGTATTTTGTGTCCCCTTTTTGTAATGTATTTCATAGTCGAACTCTTCCAGTTTTAGCCTCCATCGTACTAGTTTCGAATTTGGGTCCTTCACTCATTATCCAGGTTAAAGGACGATGGTCCGTGACAATTTTAAACTTTCGACCGTATAAGTACGGGCCAAAATATTTGGTTGCCCATACGATTGCTAACAACTCTTTTTCTATAGTGGAATAGTTGATTGCGGAATCGCATAGTGTACGGCTAGCGTAGCATATTGGCTTATTGCCAATTGGGCCTTGTGATAAAATAGCTCCTATGGCAAATCCACTAGCATCAGTTGTAAGAACGAATGGCCTAGAGAAATCTGGGTACTGAAGAATAGGATCATTGGATAATATATTTTTGCATATTTCAAAAGCATTTTTATAATTTTGGTTGAAATTGATTTTGCTGTTTTTCTTTAGACACATTGTCAAAGGCTTAACAATTTTTGTGAAATCTTTTATAAATTTTCTGTAATACCCCACTAGCCCCAAAAGGACTTGATTTCTTTTGGTGTCTTAGGGATTGGAAAATTTTTGATTGCCTCTAATTTTGCAGGGTTAGGTTTAATGCCCTCTGTTGAAACAATATGTCCAAGGAATGAGATTTCCTTCCTTAAAAATTCAGATTTGTCTAATTGTATTTTGAAATTTGCTGTTTTTAGTCTTTCAAAAACTTGTCTCAGGTTTTGAATATGTTCCTCCAGAGAGGTAGAAAATATGATAATATTGTTGAGGTAAACTAGACATGTTTTTCCTATAAAATCCTTTAAGACGTTGTCCATTACCCTCTGAAAGGTAGAAGGGGCGTTTTTTAGTCCAAAAGGCATCCTTATGTATTCAAAATGCCCGCCTTCGACTGTGAAAGCAGTCTTTTGGACATCTTTCGGATCCATTTCGATTTGATGGAATCCGCTGGCAAGATCTAGTGTTGAAAAGTACATACATTTGCCCAGTTCATCCAGAATATCTGTGATATTCGGTAAAGGGTATCTGTCTGAAATTGTTTTTTCATTCAGTTTACGGTAGTCAATAACAAGGCGCCATTTTTGTTTTCCGCTGGCGTCCTTTTTCTTTGGAACTACCCATACGGGAGAGCTCCAGGGCGAGTAAGACGGTTTAATTATGCCTTGTTCCAGCATGTTACTTATTTGTTTCCTTACCTCATCTTTATGGATGTAAGGGTAGCGATATGATTTAGTATATATTGGTATTTCGTCTGTTGTTTGTATAGTGTGTTTAATTCGATTTGTAAATGAAAGGCTTTGATTTTCTTTGTAAAACACCGAGTTGAATTGACGACAGAGTTTAAGGAGAAGTTTCCTTTCTTCCACGTTTAAATGTCCTAGTCGTAAAGAGGATTTTATGTCTTCTTCCTTATTATTTTCAAAATATTCTGGATTAATGCAATTGAGCTCCACGTAATTTGAAGTGTCATAAGGGTCTACTTTTATTGGTTGCTCAAGGTATAAAATTTGGTCGTAATTTGATTTATTTATTACTTCCATGTTACTATGCCAATTATCTGAAATGTAAATGCCTTCAGAAATCTCAAGGTTTGTTGAAATCTTTGTTTGATTAACAAGGATTTCACCATTCTTGATATCGACAGGAAGTCTTATAATGTTTTTCGAGCTAGCTGGTACTAAGTATTTATGTGAAGTTGTGTTTGGTTTCATTTGTAAAGGAATAATGCAGTTTGGTGTTATCAAGAAATTATTTTCTAAGTCAATGTTAGCTTTGAGTTTTTGTAACATATCGATTCCTAAAAGCCCGTCGAAGTAATTATGGAATTTAAAAATTAGAAATTCTAATTGACCATTTTCATTAAATTCTCTGAATATGGGCATGTAAGTTTTTGAATTTAATGTATATTTATTAAATATAGTAGTGATGGTTACGGGTTGACAAGTTATTTGGTGCTTTAAAGGTACAAATTCGGGGTTGATAAAAGACGAAGAGGCTGCTGAGTCAATTAGGAATCTTAAGGATCGACCAAATGGGGATGATATCAGTATGAATGGTAGTTTTGTTCCATGCTTGTTTATATCTATATATCCCGTGGAATTTTCGAGGCTAATGCTTGAAAATTTTGGGAGTCATCGATGTTAGGAATGATTGGATACTCGGGATTTGGATGATTGTTAATGTTATGGAAATTTGGATAATTTCTGGTTTGATTATTGTTATGGAATTTTGGGTAAATATTAGTTTGATTAATGTTATGGAAGTTTGGATAATTTTCATTTTGATTAATGTTATGGGAGTTTGGATAATTTCTAGTTTGATTATTGTTATGAAATTTTGGGTAAATATCAGTTTGATTAATGTTATGGAAGTTTGGATAATTTTCAGTTTGATTAATGCTATGGAAGTTTGGATAATTTTCAGTTTGATTAATGTTATGGAAGTTTGGATAATTACCATGGAAATTTGAGTTTGATCGTGATTGAAAGTTTTGTCTGGTTATGCCCGTTTTATTGTACGAGTAGGGTGTGTTATGTCTAAAATTTTTCCGGGTTGTATTACCGTCACTAGCTTCTGTTTTAACAGGCATTATAGCATTTCCAACATTATGATTACTGTGAGTCCAGTTGTTGTTGTTGAAATGACGATTAAATTGAGGTCCGTTAAACTGTCTTTGTTCTGAATTAAATTGTCCGTAGTATGGTCTTTGGAATTTATAATATGGTGGCGGAGTTTTTGGTTGATAAGGTTTATGTGTTTTTTGGACCTGTTTTACTGACGTAATGTTTTGCTCCTTTATACAATAAGCAAGTGCTGTTGGTAAACTGTCTGGACGCATAGCACGAATCGTAGCGCCTAATGGGTCTTTGAGTCCAGAAAGAAATGCGTTCAAGCACATTTCGGAGAATAATTCCCTTTTTGATCTTTCTCATTGATCAGGACGTTATTTAAAAGTGCTGCCTGAATTTCGATAATATCTCCGTGAAACTGTTCGAGTGTTCGATCAGTTTGGCTAATACTATGAAGATCTCTGATCAGTGTTGTTTCAGTTCTTTTGTCTGCAAAGGCTGATATTAGGTTATTTTTGATTTCAGCCCAATCTAATTGTGTTAAATATGTGTTCAATAGTTCGTTTGCTGTCCCTACTATTTTATTCCTGATAGCCCTAAGTATGATTTGACCGTAAGGTGTCTTTTCCATTCCTTTCAAAAATAGTAGTATTTCTTCAACGTTAGTTATAAAATCGTATAGTAGACGAGGATTCCCGTCAAAACTAGGAAGATCTTTAATAACATCCGGGATTCTTAATGAGTTAAAGATTTCTTGCATGTTCGGAAAGGTTTGGAGTTGGTTTTGCTGTGCAGTGTGGGAAGTGGATTGAGTTTGTGTTAAATCTTGATGTTGCATATTTATTGGTAAATTTTTTAAACTTGGATATTGAGATTGATAATGTAATTTTTCTGGTATAGTTTCAAGGCTTCTTGATTTCTTTTTTAGATTTTGTAAATTTCATAAAGCTACTGTTTTTGCTTTTCTTTTAAACATTTAGTAAATAATTATTTAATTATGATAACTTAGTTTCTAGAGCTTACAATAAAAACAGGAGTAGAGTTTTTATTTGCATTGAGAAATATATTGGTTTTCTTGAAAGGCTGAGTAGGTTCCAGTTGTAAATGGATTGAAATCCAACGGTTTCGGCTTGGCTGACTTCAACTTTAGTGTCCTATGCTGAGTTTGATGTAAATCATCATGTAAATCATCATATAGTAGGGATATTCTTCCTCGTTGTTTATGTTGACGGTGATATTCTTTCACCGTTTTTTTTTTTGTTTTTTCTTTTATTTACAGAGGATGATTTTTTCCTTTTTATAAAAATTGTTCACTATTCTTTATTTATGAGGATATTCTTTCCCCTTTTTCTAAAACTTTTATTTATGAGGATATTCCCTCTTTTTCAAAATTGTTCACTATTATTTATTTATGAGGATATTCTTTCCCCTTTTTCAAAAATTGTTCACTATTATTTATTTATGAGGATATTCTTTCCCCTTTTTCTAAACTTTTATTTATGAGGGTATTTTTTTTCAAATTGTTCACTATTATTTATTTATGAGGATATTCTTTCCCCTTTTTCTAAACTATTCTTTATTTATGAGGATATTCTTTCTCCTTTTTCACTGTTTTAGTTTATTGTCACCGCACCGATTCCGCAACTGCCCGATACGACTGCGCCAAATATGTTATCTTTTTAGTTCTTAATAAAAAAAAACAACCTTTTCTTTTGATTACCAATTTATTTCTGACTTTATTGATTTTTTTTACAATATTTTTATAATACTTAATTGTTAGTTAAGCTTAAATGTTATTAATTCTTGGAAAAATGCTATTATTCGGTTTGTGTGGAAGTTCAGTTTATTGAACTTGCATACAAAGCACAATTTTATTAAAAAAAAAAATAGAATTAAATTATGCACCGTGTTGTCTAGTTCATTTATTTGATTTGGTGTTGGTGCGATTGCGGTTGGTGTGTATATAACTCGCGCAACCAAGACTAAGTCATTCCAGCAATCCGTTTTCCCAAAATACGTTATTCCACTGCACCAAGCACCAGACGCTGAGTTCGCATAAATCCGCTCTCACGTTATTTGATTCTATTTGGCAGGTATTCATCCAACAAATGCTTATGATACATGAAACCATGAACTTATGATATAGGAAACCATTATCAGGTTTGCGCGTGTTAAAGTTGTGAAATTGTCATTAATACTGACTCTGCTATATGTATTACGTTGGCAGAGCTAGCAGTGTTGTTAACTACTCCCTCCTTTAGAATCTGCGTCCCGCAGATCGTAGGTTGAACAGCGGAAGACTGTAGTAGTAACTCCCGAAGATTCTGTTTCTATGTTTGTTGATGCCAAATCCAACCGACACAGGTCATGATCAGGCCAATGATAACAACGTTAACGCTGAAGGGTTGATTAAATCTTGTTCCAAACTGGTCAAGTCTATTTATGTTGCTGAGACTTATACCAGCAGATGTCCAGTAGCACCGGTGGTAGAGACTTTGTCCTTGTAATTGTAGTACTCTAATATGTTTGTTTTTTTATTGTCAAGGATTCGTTAAAAATTTTAAGAAGGTAAGTACCGTTCAGGAACCTTGTCTCACTATCGTATTCCAACCATCCTTCGTAATTCGTGATATAGATGACATCCTCAGTTAAAGGTTGCTAAGCTTATAGTCGCATTTAACTGAACCCCTCTAAGGATTCTGGAGAATCAGTGGTGTGATAGCTTGGTTAATGCTGATCTCTGACAGACTGTAGAGTTGTTTATCGAAAGGCAGCTGCCTTTAATGACATAAGTGTCAGCTTCGTGGATCAAAATGTTGTCGAACTTTTTATCAATCTGCCTTCCATCATGAATGGTTGCTCTTAAATTAGTTAGTTATGTAAGTCTTTCCCTAGCTTTGGCATTGACAGGATGTAAAGTAAAAGTGATCCATTAGTGTAGGTTGATAGTGTCCCATATTCTATGACTTCTATTACGTTGCCATAAAGAAGCGTCTCTAGTTCATCAATAATGTTATTAATTTCTTCCTGATTAAGTAAGTTTGTGTTGTTTTGCCAACTGGCAAGCTCGGATGACCACATTTACGTCATCAGTCAGAACCAATAATTCGCTTATGGTAATTTGCTCGATTTGGTTTAAGTCCTTGTAATTCGTCACATTATTTATACTTGCAGCAACCTCATTGATCTTTTTCACGATACGATTCGTTTCTTGTTGGCGATTGTTATTTATTTTGTATTGTTCGTTATTATTGTGTATAATGCTATCTTGACTTATGAGTATTGAATTTCAATCTGCGGCATCAGGATATCTAGCCACCCATTTCCACACGGACCCAATCCAATCGATTGGCCTAGGAGGTCTTCTCTTCACACTCTTAATTTCCTCGAGGGGTTCATACGACTGGGACAAGTGGTGCAGAATGAATTCTTTGCTTTTTCTTGGTGGGATTTGATTTTGAACAGTGGTATGATATGTTGGTCAAGGTTGCTATATAATATCCATCAGCTATCCACCCGTTGCCAGCTTTCAGTGATACTACTGGTGTTTCGTAATAATATACTTGTATCGTCACCGAGGGCCTTGAATTTGAAAGTTATAAAAGTAATTATTATAAAATACATGTCTTACATTTAGTGAATTAATAAGAGGTTTAAAAGTACTCTTCCTCTAAATATGTGATGATATAGTGGAATACGGGTGGATACCTAAAAGATACCCCTTCCCCCTTTTTTTCCTTTTTGTTTTCTTTTATTTTTTTTTTCTTCTATGTGTTCTTATATGAAATTTATTTTTTGTTTGATTAGTAGAGTTTTTTTTGTTTAGTTTGTGTTCGTAATTAGGTTCTTTTAATCTTTCTTTAAATTTCTCATTTCTTTTTTCTTATGGATGTACTTGGCACTTTCCTCGAACTTGCCTTGGGAGGGATCGCATGAAATGAACATATTTATTATATATACATAGTATTTATTTATAATTACCTTTGAATTTGATCATTGATTCATCTACTGCTAGATACTCGCCCGCATTATAAGTAGTTTTGAATCTCTCTTGCAACATTTCTAGGAATGGTTGAACCTTGTACAGCTTATTGAACGTTGGTGACCACTTTTTTGGCATTGCAGAAGAGTCGTTCAAATGAATATTGCCTAAAAGCCATTTTACCTTAAACCTTTTTATAGGCATTAGACTACATATATAACTGTCATTTAGCTGTGGACGCGATGATCAGTAATCTCGATAGCTGCCCTGGTGTTTTAATCCCATTAAAAAGTTTATTCCAATAAAAACACGAATCTCTGATGGGTTTGTGGGCTTATAGATCTTTCCGGATTGTTGCGCATAGAAGTTTGTTTGGACCACTATGTGATAAATTATTTTAGGTGTTACAATTGCGATGAAAATTGAATAACTGTCATGAAATGTCGTGTTCTCCATTTCAGAAGTAGACCCTTGTTTCGGTCCTGTAAATGGCTCTGCTAGATCCATAGAAAACCTCTTACCCCATTCGGGTGGCACAAAAGCTTCAATGTCATCGCCACTGTTAATAAATTCATTTGCGTTTGGGTTAGCAGTCAGGCAACCAGAGGTGTACTCACACGACAAAAATTTATTTTAAGGCTACAAATTTATTTGTTGATTTTGAGGGAACAATTTTATTTATACTTCACTTCTTCGGAACCAGAATTGAATTAATTTTGTGGATTCAATTATGGTTTATTGAAAGTTCTTAATTCTAAAAATTATCTGGGAAAATGCGTATGTTGTATTTTCAAATAATTTATTTGCGATTAAATGCTTTAAGTGCGGATCACGTTACAACACGCTCAGACATAATTATGCTGTATTGCCACATGATTTCACAATACAATTCCAATAAACTTATTTTGAATTATAAATAGTTATTAAGGGTGCTAACTTCCCCTTCCCCCCAGCTTAAATATCAGCGCCGTAGGTTCGCATGTACTGTTGGTTGGAAATTCTGTTTTTAAATATGTTTCTCCACAGGACGGCTACAATGCCAGCAACTATTAGTAGTAAAATGTAGCCCGCTATATGTGACCAAAATGAAAGTTTTAAATGGTTTCTTACATATCCAATATGTTCAGTATTTTTTCATGGAGTTCTTGTAACAAGTTGATGTCAAGTTTACGTTCCTTTTCATAAACATTGGCAAGCAAATGCGGAAGTGATTGTATATTGGTGATTCTTTCATTTATAAATGTTCTGTTCCCAATTTCCATTGCTTCATTAAAATATTTTATAAGGAATGTACCCCTCTATGCTTCTGTTATTATGTTGAGAGCGAATAACACCCTTGAAGTTTGTCACAAATAGCAGATCATCTTCCAGTTGTAATACTAAAACTTCTCTGTTTGAAAGAAAGGTGCGTTGGCACCTCTTATGATTTTATAAAGGTATATCTGATTGTTTCATCGGAATCTGGTGGAATCCTGATGTCAGATCTAAGGTTATAGAATATTTATCCTTGCCAGTGTTGAATTAATATCTGGTATCGGATAAGTATCCAAAATAGTTACCGAATTGAGTCTTTTGAAATCTATCACCATACGATACTGTTTTTCTCCGTTAGGCTTCGGTTTCTTTGGCACCAACCATATTGGAAAGCTATAAGGGATCTTAGATGGCCTAATTATATATTGTTTCAATAATTCTGAAATTTGTTCTTCTACTACGGGACGCATGTTAGCAGGATATGGGTAACTTTTAGTGTAAATAGGTTCATCGGCACTCGTTTTGATCTCGACTCGGATAGAGGTAGTGACCAATTCACCAACTTCAAGTGGGTCAAAAAGGGGTTTATACTTATCAATTAAGCTTTCGAGATTATGAACAAGTTCCGCTGGGAAATCTTGCGACGTAAAGTTCACTTCTTGAGAGAATGTCTCCCTAAGGGGGCAAGACTACTCCTGTGTTCAAAGTTAAGGTGTTATTATCCCTGTTAATAATTGTGATTTAAGTGTATCATCGCCGATTATACCATCAAACGATTTTAAGTTTGGAAGTATGTAAAATATTGTTTTGTCGTCTATTCCTACCGATTCAAAAAATGTTCCTTGTGTTTTCATAGTCATGTCTATGGGTCCCCCCGCTGTTCTTACAGGGAATGGTTCTTTAAGTCGACTACCAGTTTCGCATATGTGAGATCCGACAACATTTTTGTTGGCTCCAGTGTCTACGAGAAGCTTTACCGGCACCCCGCTTCTGGTTATTATTTCTAAGTATGGAAGGGAGGCCTCTGTCCGAAAATTTACCTCTCCGGAATCGGTATCAGTATTCTGTGCTTCGCTTACGCCACTTTTTGGGTCATCATAAACGGTTAAATAAGGATAGGGGCCGAAATGCTCTGTCTCAATATTAAACAGTCTCTGTTGCTTAAAAGGGTTCCTAAAATTGTCCGATCTTGCACTTTTTAATTCCTGAGGGTCTATTCATGTAGTTCACATATTTGGTTTGTGTCGATCCGTCTATTTCCATTTTCTCAACTGGTTTTGGTCCCAGCGCCCTTGGCGCTTCTGCGTCAACTGAGTTAGTTGATGTTCAAGGGTCCTTACGTCCCTTTTATCTGCATAATGCAGCGACAAACATTCCTTAATTTTTTCCCAATCCGGGTCGAATATATTGTATGACACCAAGGCGGTGTCAGCACTCCCTTTAACTTTTTGTCTTATACTTTGAAGAATTGCCTTATAAATGTTTTTTTTACCAACAATTTCGTAGTCATTTAGGATTGATTCCACGTTGTAGAAACGTATTATGTAGGTTTTCCATCAAACGGCTGAAGTTCCTTCACACGGGCAGGAAGTTGACTTATCTCCTTGAGTTCCAACTCGGTCCTTGGAGCAGGAGGCTGGTAGGAAGTTTCAACTGAAGGTCCACCTTCCATCATTTTCACCTTAGCATCTAAGAGTCTAACCTGACAAAGAGCTGGATTTATGGCATCATCTAATTCTTGTACTTTTGTTTGCAAGGCCTCTATTATCTTTTTAATAAAAACCTTATGTTATTTTTTGTTTGAAACTAACAAAAAACTTCTGTGTTTATATTAGGAACTAAAAATTGTAATTTTTGTAATAAGATTCGTGCACAAAGTTTCCGCACAATAATTATTTTCGATTTGATCTAGAATTTTTATTTCAAATGTTTTAACTCAAGAAAATATTTTGTTTTATATTTTTTATTTTTACTTGATCACAAGAGGAGGAGATTCCAAGCACTTACCTGAGCTGACAAATTCAATTCTGGAACTTAACCTACACAAGTGTTTCGCAGATCCTAAATTGTTTATCTAAAAGGAAAAGTAGTTATTAGTGTTTAATATAATCACTTTTTTCGAAGATGGCTCGGGACTTCCGAGAAGTTAATTGACTTTATTATTAACTTCAATTTATTTTTATGTGGAAATTAGATTATATGCTTCATTTGGAAACTTTTATTTCCCCAATCATTCTTTATTAATATCCTTGTGGAACATATTTTTGTATTCTTAACCTTGAAAACTTTTAAGTCCTCCGCTTTGAAACATAACCCTGCATGAAGACTACCGGTTATACAACAAGTTATATGACCGGTAGTGGTGGCGGATATATCTGTTAAAGTTTCTATTAGTTTCTTAAGAGCAAAATGAAAAAACTAACCGAAACTCTTGTATACATGTGCTCTTGAATCTTTCTCTAACTCATTATTTCTCCCGAAAAATTAAGCATATATCTGTACTGCTCACTCTACTGCAAACTAGCAGTCATAGTTTGCCAAATATTGGTTATATGCAACTAGCCAGTGACAGATGAAATATTGATTAACACTAACTAGTTATACCTAACAAGCATATTCAACGTTAGCTAAGTATAGTTAACCGATATATCAATCAACTATAACTATAGTCAATGATACCTTGCATATTGATTAGTATTAACTAGTCAAACCTAATGAACAAATCCATTAAAGATAACCAACCGTCAATATATATATTAGTTATATTAAGTTTTATTTCAAATTAAGAAGTTTTTAAATAAATTTTTATTTTTCAGTTTGTTTTTAACTTAAAAATTTTAAGTAATCTTTTAAATAAATAAAGTTTTAAAATGGTTAACTAAAAATAATATAAAAAATATATATACATATATTATATATTACTAGCGGGCCCGTTGCTGCTTCGCACGGCAAAACAAAATAAGAAAAGAAACACACTTGTTTTTAATAAAGTTTGTTTTGTTCCCTATTATTCAACTTTTAATTCTAGTTTCTTACAATCTTAGACTATGTATCACTTAGAGCTCTTTCGTAGACAACATTTTTGGTTTTGCCATGAGTTGTTGTGTAGATAAAGAGAACTGAAGGCTTGCCAACACGTGAGCACGAAACATATAACTGGCCGTGTGAAAAGCAAGGATATTCTAAATCAATTCCACACAATTCCAACGATTGCCCTTGCGCTTTATTTATTGTAATAGCAAATGCAAGACGTATTGGAAACTGTAGTCTTTTGAATTCAAAAGGTAAATCTGATGGAATCATTGGAATTCGTGAAATCAATACATGTTCACCTTTAAACTTCCCCTTTAAAATTGTTCATTCGTAACCGTGTCAACTGATTGATATGTGTTGCAGATTTACTTTGCCACACAGTGGAAGTTCTCATGAACCTGTTGCCAATGTTTTGAATAAACAGACTTTTGCTTTAATTCAACTTTTATTATTCAATATATGTACATAAGTTTTATTGTAATAGCGAAATTCTGCTCATCGCATGATGAAGGAAAAAAGGAAAAAGGAAAGAGGCATTAAGTACAAAATTACAGTTCAATAATTATAGTTCAATAATTACAGTTCAATAATTATAGTAATAACAAGGTTGTATGCATTTGGGTTTGTAGAGTTGTATAATTTTTCAACAATATGTTACAACCTCGCCAGGAACATGGGTTAAAGTGTCTGCATTCATTTGAACAACGTCTTTATTTTTAGCGGCCAGTATAGCTCTTTCAGCTAACCAATTATGATTGCGATAATTTTCTGCAATATTTGGAAAAACACTTGACACCAATTCTTCTTTTGTCGGTGAAATATTACACAAGTTATCTAGTAAAGTGATTAAGCCAGTTTCACGATCAACAGCAAGTTGACCATTGCCTATTGCCAACAGTTGCCTTGAAAATGTGTCGGCCGATGGATCGTTTTGAATTTGTACTCGCACATTTGTAGTCAAATTGAGTATTTGTACATGTCTCCATAAATAAGATGACTTTAAACATGCTTTTAATTCATCTGCTGGTGTTGAACGGGGAATCACAGGCAATGTCTGACGAAAATCACCAGCCAACAGAATCAAAGCGACACCAAATATCTGTTGATCATTACTACGCAAGTCTTGCAATGTCCTGTCTAACGCTTGCACTGATTTCTTATGGGCCATTGTACATTCATCCCACACTATTAATTTGCATTGTTGCAAGACTTTGGCCATTCCCGAATTTTTGGAAACATTACAGGTGGGATTTTCATTTACATTCATATTCAGTGGTTATATAAGTGCAGAATGGGCTGTCCGACCATCATCTAATAACGTCGCTGCTATTCCAGACGATGCAAGTGCCAATTCTATATTACTCTGTGATCTTATAGTCGCTAATAGCAAGGAAATCAGAAATGTTTTGCCAGTTCCTCCTGGAGCGTCTAAAAAAAACATTCCTCCAGTTTCGTTTCGTACTGATTCCATTATGGTATCATATGCGTGTCTCTGTTCTGGATTCAATTTATGCAAATTCAAGTTTATATATGTGGTCAACTCATTCAAATCATATTGTTTTTCACGATTTATTTCTTGATTGAATGCATCATGCATTGGTCGATTTGGAGCTGGCAAACCCAATTGTGTCAATGCTTTATTTGCAATTACCAAACCTCATTAAACATTTCAAGTGTAATCATTAAATCGTTATTTCCTGCAATTCGGCGCATTCGATGCAAGATGTCTTCGGTCATAAAATCCTTAAAATTTTCCCATAATTGCAATGGATCAGATGGAAAACATGTTGCAATAATAATAGCAAATAATGTTCGTACTTGATGAGAAGAACCTATTGCTGATGCATCCCTAAGTGTCGCATCCCAGTGATTATCATCTTTCAGTAAATGCAATTCCTGACATGCTTGACGAAAAGCGTGACACTGTAGGCCGTTAACTCTTTTCAAACTCAAAAAAGATGTAGGCCCACGAACATGAATCAATAATAGACGCAAATAAAAACATTCAGCATGACTGGGATGCACTGTGTAGAGACGTCCAATGGCATCACTTTCAAAAATGCCAGCATAACCTTGAACTGGTCTTCCTTGCTTACGTCTGTTCCATTTCTTTCCAGATGCATTCCAAGTGTAATATGTTGGTACTTGTGAAGAAAGCTATGTTTTAGCAAATTGATCATTTTGACACAATTCGAAAAACGATAATAATGTAGTTGATGCTGGTTGCTCTGCAATTTGCTGTGCTGTATCAAGTGTGAAATATACACGTTGTACATTTTCTAAATGTACTGACAAATGAATAACTGCCGGATTTCGATCATGAATTGGGAACGATAATATTCTGCAAACTGCCTCATTGCTACTGATATACCTTCCCATTTGATATTGTGTTATTTCATCATTTCGGTTCTCTGCAACATCAAACACAGCCATGTCGCTGCCTTTATTTACATACTTGCAGATATATTTAATCGATTTAACAGAATTGCAATATTCTACATTTATATGAGCTTTGAATGCTTTTGATAGTATTGGCGAATAGGGGACAACCCACGTATTATCAACTGTAATATCTTACTTATTGACTCGTAGATTGATTGATTTGCCTCATCATCTGTTGAGCGTCGGCGATACAATGGCTAATTGTCCATTAATTGTCTCGGAAATCAAATCTCTGGGATACCGCTTCGTGCATTTTCCATCTTTCATACATGGCGAATTAATATTTAGAACACCACATGGTCCATGAATCATACTTTTTGTAACAACATCAAATAAACCTGGATCGATTTCCTGATCAGGAATTTCTGCTGAGATGATGTCATCTATTTGATCGCTTGTTATTTTGTTGACTAACAATACCAAAATATGGGCATGTGGTAATCCTCTCTTTTGCCATTCCACTTATTGTTGTTTTTCTATTTGTATTTATTTGGTTTGTTTTTAAAGTTATTGTTTTTATGATTGAAATATCTGCGCCAGTATCGACTAACAAGCTTATTATTTGGTCTGTATTGTCCACTTCTATGTTTATAAAAGAACCCAAGTTAAGGTTTAAATTGTATATTTTGTGTCTGGTTATCTTAGGGGGGTATATTAGTTTTCCGAATTATTAATCGTTGAATCTGTTGTGTTTATATAATTTCGGTTTCCATTATTTCGGTTGTCTCTGTTGTTATAATTGTAACCTCTATTGTTATTGTAATAGTGGCCTCTATTATTTCTGTGGTCATAGTTTCCACGTCTGTTATTTCTATTTCCATTATATCGCTCGTTATTATAATTGTAATAGTTTTGGTAACCACCATAGTTACCACGTCCACCTCTTTGATATCTATTATTTTGAAATTGTTGTCGTTGAGGTCTTTGGTATCCGAATGCCAGTTGGTTATTTGTTTCCGTACAACTTCCTATAAATTTAGATATGACCTCATTCATATCTTTAAAGTTTCCTGATTCCATGATCAGTTTAACCTTTTCATTTGTAGCATTTTTAACTATGGCTGCTACAGCCGAATTTGTTGAGTATTTACTTGCTGTCTCGTTGGGCAATCCATCCGAGATATATGCTGTTTCTAACCTTTTTGTCAATTCTTCTATCTCGTTTGCATATACATTGGCAGTTTTGCCTTGCTGTTTAGTATTTAATATTTTAGATTGTATTACCTCAACTGATTCTCCTTTAACTGTTGCTTTTAGTTTAGCAACAATTTCTGCAATAGTTGATTCGGCAGAAATTATATTTCTAGCTGTTCCTATTAGTTTTGTCTTTATTATAATGACAGCCAGTTCCTCATGAGTTTCCTTGACTGTGTCTAACAGTGTTAGAGCGTCTATGAAACTTTGAAGATTTATTGAGTTTCCATCAAATGTTGGCAATATTTTGGCAGCCGTGCCTATAAATTCTATTGCTGTTTGTGGCATTTTGTCAATAATTTTGTTTTCCTGTTTTATTTGATATTTGAAGTCTACATGCTCATGAAGAGATTCAGGGATTTCAATATTAATTCCTTTCTTTACACTAACCACCAATGTTTTTTGTCTTACATCTGCATAAAAAGCATCTGCAGTTATTTGGTGTGTTTTAGTTAAATCGGAATAACTTGTATTAAAAAGGATTCTAATTTCTTCTAATTTTTGTAAAATTATTTTGAAATGCTTTTCCACGGTTTCTGGTCTAGTGTCTCTATCTACGCTTAGGCATTTACAAGATCTTAATAAGATTTCTTTATAATTTCTTGCTTTTTGCAAAACATATTCCCATTCCATTTGTTTCGTATGTATTTATATTTTGTTTATACTGTCAACCGTTGCCAATCTACGGGTGTAGTCCTTTTTTATAGAGCGTTTGTGTAACTGATATATATTTATTAGTGTTTGAACTGTCAATAATGCTGTAATAATTATAAGGTAGATTGTTGGAATTTCCACCTTTATTACTATGTCATTTACGACGTTAGCGTTTGGTTTCTCTATTTTAGATTCAGTTCCACCCATTTTAAAGTTTCATTAAAAATTTATGTCAACAGTTTAATTGAATTCAAATGAATTAAAATTATGTTCATCAAACTGTCTCTTTTGTGTCAATATTTGGTGGTTATTTTATATTAAAGCTTGTGACTTTACTATGTATTTTTGTATTTGTGTTTTTTTTTTCAATAAGTTTGCCGCTTGCAAAAAGTCTTCTACGTATGTCTTTGGTTTTTCTCCCATTCCTGTCTGTCTATTTCTTCTACCTTTCCTTATTAGAATTCTATATATAAAGATTTCTTTAAAAAAATTCTACCCTATTTGAAATCTATTGTCGGGTTCGTTTTGTCTTCATGCGACAGTTTACAACTTCAAGAAGTCAGACTTACAAAATTTTGCCTGACCCGATTTTTACTGCCGTCATGAATGTTAGTAAAAGTTTGAAAAATTGTCAGGGTCTTGTTAATGCTTATAATTTACATGGGATGTATGGCACCGCGTGGCATTCTGTACACTTCTATGCACCGATGTACCAAGCGCTGTCATCCATGGGTCAAAACCAATTCTGACCCAACGGGATTTAAACCTTATTTACTATGCAATTCCAAGAGGGACTCGTAAGTATCAAGTAATTGCAGTTTTAGTATGATTACTTATATGTTATTGTTAGGTGTTTTATAATCCATAATAAAAGAATGTAAAATTATATTTATTTATTACTCATTTAATTTATTAAATAAAATTTTATTAATGATAATGCTATATAATAATTTTAATTTCTCTATTAAACTTTTAATTGAATTATTTTAGTGTCTTTTAAACTTTGTGTTTGTTAATTTCTTATTTAAAGGTTTAAAATATTTAGATTTTTGTAATAAAAAGATATTTTCAATTATATTTTAATATTTTATTCATTTTCACTTATTAGTTGATTTGCATCGCACCAATAAATAATAATAAAACACAATAAACAATAGTGAAACACAATAAAGCTAAATAAATCAAATAAAAAAAAAGATTGATTTTTTCAATAATAAAAAACTTTACCATATTGGATTCGTTACATTTCGTGCTGATGATGGTGTTACTTCGTCTGGATGAAGCCTGGTTATTTCTGGTGTTTTTTCACAATTATTTCGTGTTGTTGAAGGCTGTTTATTTTTTCCGGATATTTGCCCGAACTACAGGAAGATTATGTTGGGTTTTCTTCTGTTTCACTGGGAATTGGTGGATTTTCTTCTATTTTTTTTTCACTTGTGATTTTTCAAAACTTTTATTAGTGCTGGCTGGGGTTGTTTTTGTTGGATTTTTCTTTGTAGATTTTATTTTTTTTTTTTTAAGATATTTCTGTTGTTGTTATTTTCTTGCAGTTTGTGTACAGTTTGTGTGTATTTTGTTTATTTTGTTTTTATTTTAGTTTTCTTTTTGGTTTTTAAATCAAATTAAATAAAATGATTAATAATTTATATAAGTTCACAAACTTTTGTTATCCTTTAAGGATAATGACAGGATCGCCATGTAAAAGGTTCTTTGTAAATAATTTTAACTCTTTTTAGTTTTTAATTTGGCATTGAGCTTCTGCTCTTTGCCGTTGCTTTATTTTGAATGAATTTTTATTCTTAATCTAAAATTGTCTTAAGCTAAACTTAAAGAATAATTCTTACAAATACTTAAACAATAATTTCTTAAATGTAAACAAATATATTTTGTTAATATAAACAATTCTGCTCGATATATGGTCATACACAAGAGTTTATTGGTTATTGCTTATTGACCACCCAGATCGTGGGAAAATGCTTACACTGTACTAATACATATCAGAGCAGTGTGCGTGTTTATTTAAAATAAAATATCATATTGCTTACAGATGGTAGAGCAACAGCGGCACAATTTGCACCCTATCATGACCATACAAAGGATGTGGTCATGGTGATAATAGAAACACGCTACAATACATCCAACATCGAACTTCGCCGAAAACTTGATGTTTAACAAAAAAATCCATCAATGACTTTAGCTTCTGTCTAAATACTCGTGCAGTTATGTCGTGACGGTCTGTTGAAGATTGAACTTCATATAAATATTGCTTGATTTCGTCCCATTGTGGATTACATGTAAATGTAATAAACAAATCTGGTCGACCATACAAACGAACATAGCAAATGGCATCTTGTGCATATTCATGCATGTGCCTTGGACTGCCTGTGTAACTTGCTGGTAAAATAACAACTTGTCCAACATTGTCAACATTTCCATCATTATTGATTGCATCGCGGAGATGTATATAGTCTTCTGATCGCAACTTCCGTTGATTGAATCGAATAAAGTTCAAACGCTCTGTTTCTATCTTTGCATACATGTCTACGACATATTGATAAAAGAGTCTCCGACATTTCAAAATATGATTTTCCTGATTTTGTCGTATCATAATTCTATGTGCATAATAGTTCATAGCGCTGACATTTTTATTGACTTCATGTTCTGAAGAGAAAAAAAAACAAATGGAAATTTAAATCATTTCATACTAATTCTTGTTAAGCAAAATTGGAAGAGTATATTAAACACAACAAACACTCACTATAAAACAAAATTGGGTACTGTAGGGCATCGTAAGAGCGATGTGTTTCACAAACACGTTGTAATTGATTATTTCTTCTACGCAATACAATGTCACGTGATTGAAACTCATCGCCGACAATCACCACAGCAACTTCATTATTTATAGGTGCATTAAATATTCGTTCGTGTTCTCCGATTGGTCTTCTATCAGCACGAATCACGATTTTATGATCATCAGACGGCATCTGATCAAGTGCTGCCCGAAAAGTATTAATCAAATCATTATGTTCATGAAACAATGCTTGCAATTCACGTATTGTTATTCTTCTGGCACTTGTGAATATTGAACAACGGGCATCTACTTCATTTTCATTATTGCCAAGGAAGTAGATTTGCAAGAACTGGTGGTTTGCATCTGGAAATGGCAATAATGAACCAATCCTATGATAAATTTGCCCTTGTATCTGAAATTGTGAGGCCAAATATGATTGATTAGAAGTTGTGAAAAGTTCTGAAATTTCGCTGTATGCTTCATTCGAAATTCCCAGAGCCGAAATTACCTTAAATGTCGGCATGAAATTATTTCGTATTACATTCGTCGCTCCAAAGGAAGACATTTTAAAGCACGAATTATACATTTGGAAATTGTTAAAAATATGCTGAAAATGTGTCAAAATTCAATTAAAAATTGGCCAAAAAATCGAAATAATTTTTGTCTTACCGTTCGGAAGCGAAAATGAAACGTTCGAGATCGTCTGCACTCGAAAAGCACCAAAAAGTGACGAAAATCTGCTGAAAATGTGAGAAAATTCAATTAAAAATTGGCCAAAAAATCCAAGTAATTTTTATTTAAAAATCATATGATGCACTTGTAACAATCAGAACACTTGTTTAGCAAAACAATCGATTTTTATCTCATTAATCATTGTTTTTTTTTTAATTTTCTTTAACAAAATATTCAAATTAAAACGATGATTAGAACGAAAATTAATTTATTTTGATCAAAATACTCACCAAAAAATGCGAAGAAATTAATCATGTATGTGCTGTGAATCGCACGATTATCGAATCACATGCGACTTGAAAAACGCCAATTTTTTTAGAACGATTTTGAGCGATTGCGAACTCCAGCACACCAATTTTGTGACTTCAAATCGAAAACGCTTTATTTCATGCGATAAGCGATTTCCATCACATGGACGAATATTTTCAAAAATCGATTATGATAAGATCAATCACCAATGACGTCCAAAGAGAAAAGAGAAATTATAACAAATTGCTATTTGCATCACTCCGTGCAATGCTCTCCAATACACAAACGACCAAAATGTATTCAATACTAATGAATGCTGTATGCGGTACAAAAAATGCCTGCGGCAGAAACACACTCACTTCACATACGCACCGCACACACATGCGTTATCGGATTTCAACCAAACTTCATATAAACCATGTATTGGCCACTGCCTACGTAGTGTATAAGTTTGGTTGAAATCGCACGACGCGTTTATGATTAGTTCGGCGACGTACATATACGGACTTATTTTTATATATATAGAAGATAGATATGTTTTTTAAATTTTTTTTGTTTCATTCGATTGCGGCTGCGATCTGTAGCCTTCTTAAAAGCTTTTTCAAATTCTCTCTCAGATCGGTTTTGAAAAACATCTGGAACGTAAAAAAGAGATATTAATGTATAGATATTAGTATATATATATATATATATATATATATATATATATATATATATATATATATATATATACATATATATATATATATATATATATATATATATATATATATATATATATATATATATATATATACTTACCTCGTATAACTTTATTACAAATGGAGAGATCTGCGAGGGCTTTCCTCCCATCCCAATTGTAGATTTGCAGAAGGTCATCTGTAAAAATGGCACGGATTACACTGCTGACATCTTCCGATACGCCCTTTATTTTATGAGTGTACGTAATCTGTAAAAGTATTAATATTCAAATGTATTTATAGCCTTCATATTAAATAGAATATTATTACTATTGATTGGGCAAAATCATCAGCCTTTAATTTTTCCTCAGCTTCTTCTAGTGATTTTATTGGATCCACTTCATTAATTTTTTCATCTTTCTTTTGGCCGGTCATGCGGCATACGAAAGATTCCACCCTTTTCAAGACCACCTTGCACTCCATTAACACATTTGTTTGTGCCATTAGTTCGGGTTTCACTGAAAACTACAACAAATTTCATTAATGACATGGCAATAGTCAAATTAGTAAAATTCTTACATTTCTCTCCATTAGCTCCATCCTATTTGCTATAGCCTCTTGGTTGGATACTATAGTGGACTGCCCATTAGCCAGAATTTGCTGGTTATTTGCAATGTTTTCTATTTTATTTTCAATCACCCCCATTCTTTTTTGAATTCGTTTAAGTATAGCAATGATATCTGAAACAAGAAATAAATAAAAGTTGTTAATAGATATTCTAATAATCTTTATAATAATTGATTTATATATACCTGGATTTTGAACATCAGTGAACGTTGTTCTAGGAATTCGTTCCTGGTCTGGAGCACTGAACCCCACATCACTCTCTTGTGTGTTTGCATCAAATATATTTTGGGAAACGCTCATGTAATTATCAGAAAAAATTAGTTAGATATATTATTGTAATAAATGTATATAAAAAAAACATATGAGTCGAGTGCAAAGCACATTGAAAGTGCGAAATATACAGGTGATTGGAGTGGAACTATTCTGTTAAAATGAATGGTAAAACAGGATCATGGATTCTAGGCTAATGAGTAAAGTTGTGGAAAATATTGTAATATTAATCAAGGTTGTGGTCGTTTTTTATAAAATATTAGTTCTTATAATTTTTATTTCCTGAATATCGAATAAAAATTATAAGAAATAATATTTTATAAAAAACGACCACAAGCTTGATTAATATTACAATAAAATATCAACAGAAACTTGTTACCTCGGGAGATGCAAAAATACTTAAATTCTATATCTTCTCTTTTGGTAACTTTAGTTTCTGCAGATAAATTGCTTGCAACAACTATTCCCAGACTAAAGAAGAGAAAAGGTTGGTCGAAATAGTTTTCTGTTTTCTGAAAGACTTGACATAAAAATGTTTCAGTTTCGCATACGGTTGCTCTATCTACAATTTTTACTGCGCCTGGCACTTTACTATAAAAAAACTGTCCTTTTCTTTCTTGCAGTTTATTCTAATGCTTCCTAATTTAGAATTAGAATTAGATAAAGCTGGTTACAGTCTTTGCCCTTCTTCAATCCTCCGGAACAGTTGTTGAAGAATTTAGGTTGGTTTCCTTACAATCTTTTTTATGTATTGTATATAATTTTCAAATTTATACGCAAGGAAGTATTTTTGTATTCCTAAATACATAAACTTCCCTTCTGGAATGGTCGATATGGAACATTTTCTTTTTTGTTATTGAATAGAGTTTTTTGCAGACAGTGGCAATTCACTAAATCCTACCCTTTTTAAAGTAAGGAGCAAATCATCCAAAGCTGAATGAGAAATTCAATTCCCAACAGCCGATGATCTTATCTCCTCACATTTTGCTTTACCATCAGTATCAACAGGACATTTATGATCACTGCACTCACTTGTATTTTGATGCGCTCCACAATCAGATGTAGATGCTGCTGGATAGGGAAACCCCCTTTCCAAGTTGTCACTTTGATCACTTTTTAATTGCATTTTCTCATTCGAGTTCAGCAATTCTTTAAAAAACATATGAATCTAGTGTAAGACTCACATGTCTTTTTTTTCTTTTGATAATAAATTTTGAAAATTTCTTTTGTTCATTTTTGCACTTATTATGTACATATATTGTTTTTAACCGCAACGATTTTTTTAAAAACCGATATTTGATTAAATTGAAACTTATAAGAACAAGCACGCATACAAAAAAGCAATGCTAACTAGATTGGCATCTATATGTGGTCCACTCTAACATGTATGTAGGAAAAGGACTACGAATGCGAAATTCTTCTACATTACCACTAGCAAAATCTTCCGCTTTACACTTTTTACACTTTTTTTCCTAAAAATCTCCAAAATGTCGTAAATTCAAATGTATACAAATTATATTATTGCGACAATAAATAAGTAAGTGACGAAAATATATGAAAGTATAACCAATTAATTTTCATAAAACTTATTCAAATGATAATTAAATGAATTTGTAAATATATGACTAATATAAAATAAACAATAAGCAGTACAAAAACCATCCTTCAAATGTCACTGCGAAAACGAATCGTTACCAAAAATTCCATATAAATTTGCTTCATATGTTTTAGTGAAAAAATGTTGTGTGTGTTAGTTTTGGTTAGTCGTTTATCTGGCGAAATAATCGCTATATCGAAATTTTTCTGGTTGTCTCATTCTACAAAAGCAAGAGCGCTGCTTAAATTTGTAGAAGCTTTGCCATAAAAACTTGGCGGTTTTATGGCTGTAAATTCCATTTCGGTCAAAGGAAAATTCTAAAAAAATGCATACATTTTTATTAAACGTACACTCAATCACATTTCTTCAGAGAACCATAACCCTTTCACGCACAAAACTGGTACGCAAACGTTTTTCAAAATCTGAGTGCACTTTGGGAGGTATTAACCCATATCGTCCCAGAGATATTTTTTTTCTAATAAGTTTATAAAACTTCGTAGTTAAATGGTAATTTGGGTTCAGTGACTACGAATCAGATGTCCAAATTTTTTTTTAAATTTTCTTAATAGAGACAAACAAATTTAAAATGCTTGAAATTTATTGTTCGAAAAATCGAACACTGGGACGAAATGGGTTAAGAGCTATTTTCAACATATGTAGTTACTGAAAAAAAATATGTAAGTAGACAATCTCTGAACTGAGAAATTATTTTGTATCAGTGGCTAATATAAACATTTTAAAATTGAAATAAAATATTAAAATTTATGTTGTGAAGCATAAGTGACCGTTACATACTAGACATGTATTATTGGTTAAATTTTCTACACCAATCTTAGCACATTGCGCACATCTTTTGCGTGAAATAGTTTTTTCTATTCACATGTGAAGGTATAGACTGTTTCTGTGCTATATTGTGGATCCGTTTTTTTTTTTGCCATTGATGTTGAGGGTAGGCGTGCTTTCTAATGGAAAAACTGCCAGTCATTGCTTTAGCTACAACTTGTCTGATTTCAACTGAAGTCAGTATTTGCCTTTCATTTTCCGAATGTAGCTTTTCCTAACCGTACAATATAAGCGTTATCAAGTATATCATAAAAAAGTCTTAAATAATCGTTATTTTTGATGTTCTGTCGACTTCGTATGTGACTTTTTTCTGGTTCATGAGATCTACTCCTCCAACATTTTGAATGTCTTTATGAACAATATCAGGACATCTTATCTCCAAGCATTGAGCTGAACCGACTTGCTTTTGTTTTACTTTCTCAGTAGTTATTGGCGATAAGAAATTCGTAGAAATTCGTGAGAAGCTAGACAGCTCTGTTATCTATCCACTTGACGAACCAAATTCCTTCGAAGGTAGTGGCATAAATATCATCTCTCTTCATATCTTTATCAAGTGGTGAATTTTTAGGAATATGCTTCCGCAAATAAACGATTCAAAGCATCAGACTCTGCTTCTGAGTTGTGAAAGCAACAAAGTACATACAGAGCAACAATAACACACAACAAAGCGACGTCGATTTCTTTTTTGTGTGCGTGCGTTCGGTTTTACCTACCACTGATATAAATAATAATGAAAAATTATTTGAATAAATTCGTTATATGGAGATTGAAAACGCTTCAATCTTGAAGTTACGGTCGCAAAAATGCTTCGTTATAAGGAAATATTCGCTATAGGGAAATTCGTTATATGGAGATTATAATACACTCAAAGTAGACCCAAAATAGTGTTCTTATAATTGCTTCGCAATAAAGAAAACTTCGTTATATAGGAGTTCGTTATAGAGAGTTTCGACTGTAAAATTGAAATAAGTAACCATTTTTAGCGTCAGCACGGTACCACATTTTGAACCCTATCTTCACTGGTTTATTTTGCATATATTGCTTCACTACGTTATGACCGTATGTGCATCAATTGATTGAGTTTTTGTGTTGTTCATGGCTGATTGGAAACTTGAATTGAAGTGATCGATTACCGATCTTATTTTATATGCTCTATCAAGGCTTGGCGATGTGGGTGGTGGTTGAGACTCATTGTTATTGAAATGTAAATTTCTCCTTAGTTCCTCAAACCTTGAAAGAGGCATAACATAAGCTATATATCTATGGTACACCGATGTTCAGTGGACCAATACCTTCTCATGGTAGTTAGTACATGGTAACCCATAGCATAGTTCATACCTATAAAAGCGGTAATTTCTTGAATATCTGTTGTAAACACAGTTCCATGGCTACGTGCATAGCTTGCGGTTTCTGGTCTTATTGTATTTTCATTCAAACGAGTTCATATTTGTAACGGCTTCAAATGTTTCAACAGGTGTTGTGCAGTTGCACCTTGTAGAGTATGGAAGTAATACTCTTCCAGAATATGTGTCTTCTTTTCAAGCGAGTTTCGGTGTGCGCGTTCATGAGTATCGATAATAATATCCTCTTGATCTGTTTCCAACAAAACATCGCTCACAACCAGCTGTGAAAAAAGTATTTCGTAATTCCTAAAATGATTTGGGTATAACTACTGTGTTTTCCCCACAATGGCTTCCTCTGTTGAATTCCACCAGTCAAATAATTAAGATTAGTTACAGAAGATCGAGAAAGTGCATCTTCTGCACTTCTCTCTTCATTATATTGCAGCAATTTTTATTACTAAAGGCATAAGTAAACTGAGCCCATGCAGGGCCCAAACAATCGCGAGAATTCTATGTTTCTATACTGGTACGGATTAAAGAAAGTTCGATTTTGCTATTGATGATGATAGTTTTTCATATATTTTTTGTTAACTATTATAAACAAAAAGTATTACATATAACTTAGATATAGCACCGTCCCCTAAACGGTATCTCAAGTATATTAATTATGCTGTAACTATTATTTTAATAATATACGAGTACATATATTTACTTACATATACATATTATAATACGTATAAATTATATAAAGTATTAATGTAAGGAAAAAATGGAAACAACTTTACTTTTGTATCGCAAAAGCCTAAAAAAGAGGTCAAGGGATAAAAAAAGAGAAAATTATTCTGTGAGCCACCATTTAACTTAGGAATAATTAATATTTTTATCTTTAGAAAAAATGCTAGTCATAAATCTGAGGATTTAGTATATAGTTGTTAATACAGGCTTCAAATATCTTGCTTATCCCTTTCCGACCTATAGCCGATCCAAGTGACAGATTTATCTAAATTTTTGAATTCTGTTATTTCTGTGTACAATAATCCCCCCATTTACGAATAGGATACGTTCTGTGGAAGTAGACGGATATCGAATATTCGTATAGCGGGCTCAATATTAATATGTCATTCTACTGAAAATAAATAGATACGTTCCAGGGATAAAAAATATTCGTAAAGCGAGATCCATATTAGTATAAGTTTGTATTGAAAATACATAGATGTGTACCCAAAATGTTCGTTATGCGAAACTCTTTTTTTAAAAACATTTATAACAAAGTGATATGAAAAAAATTTATTCGTTTTAAAAAAAATACATAAGACATTCATTAAAAAAGAAAATTTTAAATTAAAAAATAAAGTTTAATTTTAAAATTCATATAAAAGGAATTTATTCGTTTTAAAAATAAAATACATAAGACATTCATTAAAAAAGCAAATTTCACATTAAAAAAAGAACATTTAATTTTAAAATTAAAAATAACTTAACATTACATATTAAAAAATTATTAATTATAAATGTTATATCTATTCTGATGTGTTGTATGAGCCCTCGCCTAAGCTAGTAGATGATCCTTCATCCAAACTAGTATTGGAAATAGATTCTACAGATGCTTCAATATTAGGAGCTGCAACACTTTTTTTTAGAAAAATAAGAAACTAATGAAGTTTGCTTCGCACATTTATTTCTATCTTTGTATAATTGTCTATAGCAAAGAATTGCGTTTTCTATTTCTCTGGAAACCTTAAGACTTCTTTCTGCAGAAGGATCGTTTTCCGAAAATATATCGATAGCTTCCTGGATAAGAGAAAACGCTTTTGACATTTTTAGCGATGTCAAAATACGAGAACTTTCGCAATGCGTAAGACTCCCCGCATTTTCTGCATCCATGCTGCCTTCAAGAATCGCTATTAATTCTTCATTTGAAACATCTTCCTGTCCCGATCCAAGAACTTCTGCCACATCTTCATTGCCCACTTCATCCATACCAACTTCGTGTACCATAGCAACAATTTCATTCTGAATTTCTTGAATGTTTTGTAATGAACTACCGAAAGCATTAGTGCATTCGGGCCATACTATTTTCCATACTCCATTCATGGCTGTTTCCTTAACTTCATCCCAAGATTTTACAATGTTCTCAATAGCATTAAATATATTAAATTGCTTCCAAAATTCTGTAATAGTTGTCCGGTTTGGACCATCAACATATTTGATAAGATTCTTGAAAACTCGGCGCAAATAATAAGCCTTAAAGTTAGCAATGACACCCTGATCCATTGGTTGAAGTATAGGAGTAGTATTGGGTGGTAGGAATACGACTTTGATGTTGTCAGGTATGAGAGTTAGCTTATGGCTAGGTGCATTGTCAATAATTAGCAATGCCTTGTTTGAAATATTTTGCTCTGAATTAAATTTTGTCACAGAACTCGCAACAAAATTATTCAATAAATCTTCAAGATTTGCTGTCATCCACCCTTTTTTATTTGATCGCCAGATAACACCAAGTTCTGATTTGTTACAACCTTTGAAGGCTCATGGATTTTCAGCATGATAGATAAGCATGGGATTTAACTTATTATCTCCTGCAGCATTCCCTCCCACTAAAATCGTAATACGGTCTTTAGCTGCCTTAAACCCTGACGCAGATTTTTCTTGTTTGGAAATGAATGTTCTAGATGGCATTCTTTTCCAAAACAGACCTGTTTCGTCTACATTGTATACTTGCTGTGGGGTATAGCCACCGTCTTCTACAATTTTTTTAAATATTGCAGGATAATTTTTTGCCGCCTCTACATCTGAACTTGCTGCTTCACGATACATTTTTATATTATGTAAGGAATGGCGTTTTTTAAATCTGTCAAACCATCCTGTGCTAGCTAAAAAGTGCTCTGTCTTAGATCCTTCCCCATTTTTCGTTGTTAAATACTGGTGAAGGTTTCTGGCTTTTTCTTGTATAATTGTAGTGCTTATCGCAATATTTTGTTGGGATTGGTGGTCTATCCATACACTTAGCATTCGTTCCATTTCTTCCATTACCGCACTTCTTTGTTTTGAATCATTTTTTGCAGTTAAAGATGTTACTCTTTGTAAACTATTTCTTATTTTATCTTCATTGTTCTTAATTGTGCAAACAGTTGAAGCAGCGAGGCCTAAAGCTTTTCTTATTTCATATCAAGCTTTACATCCAATGTGATCGCTTTACGGATCTTTTTTGCACTAGTGGCGTGAACCGTAGTTTCTGTTCGTTTACCAGGCATTTTTATAGCAAAATTTATTTCGATTTAATATAACACAAGCAACAATAGACTTTACTGATATACCTCCAACAAAAAATTATTTGACTCCACTTAAACAATACACAACTTGTACTAAAGAAATTCAATGAATGATAGAACCTAAGTTATTGTTTTCGGGGAGTTCCCAAATTAAATTAGAATTGTACAATACACAACTTGAACTATGGTGAAATTACTATAAGGTGGCAGGACTTGGCGTTGTTGTACAACAATATATGTAACAAAAACAGCCAAATTTCTGACCAGCTGCCACCTTGTAGTAAATTCACCACGACTTGCACACGTTCGTAATAGAAAATGTTTCATTCGTATGTCCATATAACGAATTTTATAATTTAATATGTAATAATGTTCGTAACTTCGAAATTTCGTATTCGTATATTCGTATAATGATGTTCGTAACTTCGAAATTCCGTAAAGCGAGCCTTAAGTTTTGCCAGTAAGACCCTTTATCCTTCTTTTTCAGGACACGCACAATTGTTGCGGTCCGGTTTAATTTCCAAATAAAAACATCAATCTCTTTGAAACAATATTTTTTATTTTTCATTGTGGTATTTAAAGAAACAATTTTATTTTTTACTTAAACATAAATATACTTTACATTTTGAGCAATAAGTTCATGTTCTTGATGTGCATCCTACAAGACGGCAGCATCTTGCTGATAAGAAATCGTGTTCAAGAGGGCAGTGTTTGTATCCATCAAGTCTTTTGTCTTGTCATGGCTGTTCGGATGGACGATATTTTTTGGTAACATTCTGAGGTTCTTCATCCTCATCTTCAGATACGTATCTATTCAACATTTCTTTTTTTTATCTATAGCTACTAGTTGTTTAGCTAATGCCATTTTAAAACTTAACAAGTCATGGGTATTTTTTCGAAGTTGGGAATTAATTTTGCAATGATCTCTGTATTGCATCCAGGCATTGCAGCACACAAGATCAATGAAATGGATAAAAACTTTTAAAGTCCATTTTCGAGTTTTAAAAAATAACCTGTATGACTCCATTAATTGATCGCAAACATCAACGCCGCCCATACACTTGTTGTATTCCCTGACGATTCTAGGAGCGTTTCACATGTTCAACTGGGCCACACCCGTAAGCTGAAGATGCAAGAACTACAGATTTTGAATCCTTCCATTGCACAACGACAATATTGTTTTCACTATTACATAATTCTTCCATATCACCCCTCTCATGTGCTTCTCATTCGTGAAATGTACGTTTTTTACTCTGTTTCTCATTATTGTTCCAGTAGCAAAGATTCCACGATTCAACAGAGCTTGTAGTAGTGGTATTGTCGTGAAATAACGGTCAAAAAATAGTTTGGAACCTTCAGGAAGTGTTTCAGCCAAACGTAAAACAAAGCCTGGTCCTATGCCTAAATTCGAGCATGGAAGTGGTGTGGTCTTGCCTTGATAAATCTCAAAATCAAGGACCAGCCCCTCAGAGGTTTATTTGGAAGGCTTTGTCTAACAGGGCACCGACCAGTAAATGGTATCATTTGTTCATCTATTGAGTAATTAGCGTTACATTTTCTGGGAATATCTCTACAAACAGATCTCACACGTTCAAGTAACGGATTTATTTTCCAAAATACGTTTGATTGCTTTTCTGCATCCGTTACTTCATTGTTGTCCACAACGTGTAGACACATGCGCAGGATAAAGAATCGATCACGACTCATGGAATCAGCTACAATTGTGTTTTGCCTGTCTTATCGCATAACGTCAAATATTAAAGAAATATACGGTCGGAAAGGGTTATACTCGGAAGTAAGCAAATTGCCCTCAAATTTCTTGGGTCACTGGTGTCTTTATCTTTCTTTGGCAGGACTGCCACTTTTGCTGTTTTCCATGTTCTAGGAAAATAAGGGTTGTTAAGCATATTGTTGAAGAGTATGAGATATTCTGGCACAATCACTTGTGGGATATGTTTCAAGATAATATTGGGAATGCTATCAATTCCTGACGATATTTTGTTTTTTTTAAGTGAGAGAAAATGTAAACAAGTGTATCTTTACCTACAAAAAAAATTTTCATTCATTTCATTGGCCTTATTGGATGAATTGAATGTTATTACGGTTGATCTATTGTTTTCAAACTCAGTTTTATTTTCTAAAAAACTAGGGAAACAACTATTAATTTCAACATAAAGGTTGTTATCAGGATCAGTCTCCTTGTGAGGGTGAACTGACTCTAAAAAGGTTCCAATTACATTCATCTTCTGTTCATCGTCTTTCACCAAGTACGTTTTCTAACAAAAACGGTTTCATATAAGAAAAACGCTTATAAGAAAAAAACTGATATGAGAACATTTTTATCAAACACCAAAGTTAAATTATGTATAGAAAAAGAACTTACATATATAAGAAACTTCCTGCACTTGATATAGTGTGTATTCAAAAAATGATGGAAGTTTTACAACAAGAACAAAACAGAATTTATTTAAAGTTATTTTTTCAAAAACGTGTTCATACTGAAGTGAAATTCAGTATTTTCTGCCTCTTAATCGGGTGACTGACTACACCCGCAAACTTACATATATATGTACAAACTTATTTATTTGTTTAAAATAAGTTATATATAAGAAAAAAGTTTCTTATATAAAATAAACGCTTATAAGAAACTTTTTTACTGTTGCATATGAAGGAGCACTTTCACCTAACACATTCACCATATCATTATGAATTTCTTGTCCCGATAAACCTTTTTTATGTAAATATTTAATTATGTTAGGCTAAGGAGTTTCCGAACCGTCCTCGTAATCATTACTAACATTCTCTTTTTGTGATTCTTCAGGGTTAATTTCTAAATATCTAAGCCACCTTTCATTTTCCTGGGAAACTAATAAAATCTATATTGGAAGCATGTACGGATCTAAACTGTTTCTTTACCACGCTAAACATATCAGATGAGTCAGGTTGGTCGATGTTTCTAAGTTTTTCCTGAAAATGATTTTTAACTGATATGCAAAAGTTTTGGTTAATGAGCTCTTTGATTAGTCTTAATTTAGTTTCCAGTCTATTATGTTTCTTAATAATTGTCACAATTTTACTCTTTTCAGAATGTAATTTTTTAATTGTTGAGTTATTAAATTTCTCAAAGGAGTTAAATTTTGGAACTGACTTCTCTATAGGGCAGTGTTACGCAAGCATTTATTTGCCTATTGCCCGAATTTTGTATTCCATTCCGGTGGCTGAGTTAAAAAAAAAATAAAAGAATTAATTTAAGAAAAGAAAGCAAACCTGTGCTTTTCAACACCAATCAGGGGGCTAGTTCTGGCATACGAGCGAGTTTTCTATCGAATGTTCGATATTTTTTTCTTTTGGGATTCTATTACTCGTAATCGAGTAACATGTACCGAAATTCCTAATGATGGCACTCGATATCGACCTGTCATTCGAATGCAACCGTTCGAGTTTTTACTCGTTAGTAAAAAGTCATTCGATTTGAAATTTCTTACCAAAAATTGAACAAAAAAGAAAAGTTTAGTAAATTAAAACAAACAAAAAATTATGTTCAGTATTGCAGCTCAAATACAAACAAGTTAAATTAACGCTTTTTAAGCCTTTTGGGAAGATAAACATATGAATGGAAGTACATACATACGTATTTATATCCAATATATGTACATACCCTGTAGGAAATGTCAATAGTGAAACAGTACTGAATCACTACTGACATTGTCACCAGGACTACTGACTTACTATACCTTTTGCAATGTTGGCTGCAATAGACATTTAACATGTACGTGTCATTGCGAATGCACTAGTTCTATTAGTACTAGTGATTGGGTACTCCTTTTGGAACCAGATATTAACTATAGGCGCCGGTACTACTGATTAGGTACTTCTATTGTTACTACTGACTAGGTACTCTACTTGGGACCAGATATTAACTATAGGCGCCGGTACTACTGATTAGGTACTTCTATTGTTACTACTGACTAGGTACTCTTCTTGGAACCTGATATTAACTATAGACAGTAGTACTACTGACTACGTACTTCTTTTGCGTTCTTGTTTGGATTTGCATATTGTTATTAATTACAATATTATTTGAGATGTTGTCATATATTTTCCTGATAAAAATTTTTAATCTTGGTTATGCTTGTTTATTTAGAAATTATCATAAATTTGTTAGATTTTTTATATAAGCATGAAAAACTTAGGAACATAGTTTTTCAAAAAAATATTATTTGAAATCTATTGAAGAGGTGGCGGTAACACCAACGAACTGCGTATTGACATTCTTAACCCATAGCAAATAAAATCATTTTATTAAAGTAAAAGTGAGAGTATCTCAAATAATATGATTAATTGTAAAATTAAAATTTTTGTTTTTTGCCTAATTGCTTAATGGTTCAATAGATTTGAAATCAAATTTTATTTGTGTTTCCTGAATATGTTTTGAACTTAGTTATTCTCGTATATTTAGTAATTGTCATTAATTTGTGAGATTTTTATATACAAGATGTTTCAAATTTTTCAAGAAAAATTTATTTGAAATCTACTTAAAAGGTGGCATAAGTATAAACGAAATGCATTTTGACATGTTTGACCCATTACAAATGTGACCGTATCATTGAAAGTAAAATAATGCATATAAGAGTATCAACGAAATGTTTATTATATAGTTCATAAGACTTAAATTTGTACTTGTTTGAGGCTCACTTCTTCAAGGCTAGCTAAACCTTTTTTTTTTAATTTTATTAAGGCACAGGTTTCTTCTTCCGTTTAAATACATTCATTCCTTTTCCGACGAGTCCGAGTCCTTACTATTTTTTGTTTTGTTACGGCTATTTTGTTTAAAAACTTTTTTCTTTTGTCGTTGAAATGCGGCTCTTAAAGTTTTGTCGGCTGATTCACTCAACGCTGATATCACATCTGCATATACAAATATGAAAGTATAAAAATGTATAAAAATAACTTAAAAAGCATTACCAATCAGAGCTTTATAAACGTTGCCATAATCTTTTAGCCGCTTTTTGCCGAAATTTCCATCAACATTAAAATTCATTATTATTTCGGTACCAAAAACTTGATGGAAATTTCTTTCCACATTACCGCCAAAAAGTATTTTTATTTGTCTCATCTACAAAATAAAATAAAGACGAATGTTAATTTAATTCATCGAGTCGTAAACCAATGTATCTGCTTACGAATGGATCTGGCTGAGTTTGCAAAATATTATTAAACTCTTTTAATTTTTTTTCGCTATTAATTGGGAAGATGTTTAAAATGTTTGCCGTAACCGCATTTTGAGTTGTAAGCCGATCTAAAAGAACCTTATGTTCAGCTAATATTTCCATAAGGTTATTGTAACGCTTTTCAGCAGTATCTGAAATAGAATTGCTTTTATTATTGCATTCTATTGAATTTTTTAAAAATTACTTAACTACACGCAAAGAAAAGACATTTAAGGTGACGATATGTATCTGGTTACAATGCATATGATCTAATTTAACAAACCTTTATATGCATCAAAATTTTTTGTGAGCTCTCTACATCCGGGACACTTTGAATCAACTTTAGGAAATAAAAATGGTTGTCAGTCATAAATTCTTAAAGATAATAATGGCAAACAGAATATTACCTTGTGGAGGAAAATATTTTAATTTTCCTTTGGAGATTTGACATGACTCGGATGACATTATTGAGGAAGACAGCTGTGTAAAAGTGGTATTATTACAAAAAAAGTATCATAAGGTAGGCATAAAAATTTGTACTGCACATCGTTTATTGAAAACTTTTCTTTTTCACCCAAAAGCAATTCGGTTTTGTAAATGCCTAACTCGCAAGAACTAACGGGTTCGTCATAAAAGCTATTTAAGTCTAACAAACGCCTTCCTTCAACGAAAAATTCCTCTTTTTCTTTAGTGATTGCACAAATTTTTAAAGGAATATCTGGTTTAACCGAACAAATATTGTTGGGTTCTTTGCAGGAAATTATGCAATCATTCACAAGAGCTTCTATAACACCATTCTTCTTATATTTAAATTGTTCTCTTTTACTTTCGACATATTCCTCTTGTTTATCCCTGTGAACAATTTGTTGAAGGATAGAAGATGGTTTTCGAACATGTCTTTTTAGAATCTGGAGCCTGTTCTCGAAATCATAAGCCGAAAAAGAAATAAGAGGTCCAAAATTTTCTGCGCAGGTTGCTATGTGCAGTAAATTGTGTACATTAAACGAAATACTGTCTGCACCGAACACAGCAGGAAAATTTTCAACAAATAGTTCAAGCAAACTTCGAGCGACGTTTATGTTATTGATAACATGTCGAGGACTGCTGAGAAGCCTATAAGCGCAATGCAGGAGCAAAAATTCGTAGTAAATATCGTTGTGTACATTTTTTTGAAGTAAAATTACACCTGTATATGCAAGGAATTGGTGAAATTCCGTTGCCTTCCAATTATGTATTTCTTCCAAAGATCTGGGCTTTCGCGGAAATTCTTTGGGAAAATACTGTCGTAATTTGACAAGTTCAGAGGATATTTTCAATAAATTTTCTTTTGGAGTCACTTGTTCTGTCCGATTTTTTAATATTCGTATAAGCATTTTTCTTGTTACACCAAGATCAATAAGGTGCATACTATCTAATGGAATTTGAGTAACCATATTAAACCCTATTTCTTCGAGTGGAGTCTTTTCGTTTTGAAAAATTTTGCTGTGGTGCTTCGGGTACTTTCTTGCGGAAAAGTCAATATCAGTTATTAAAGTTCCACTAACAGCACTATATGTAAGCACATTGCCAATCTTTTGGGACACTTGTGTGCATTTAGTACAACCATGAGATGATGTGTGACCTGGAACTCCACAGACAAACGCTTTTGCTGGCGTATCACATGTTAAACAACGAAACGAAAATTTAATATTCTTATCATTTAAAGTAAATTCGTTTTTAAGTAAAATAACCTCATCAACAAAATCTTTAAAAAATTCCTTAACGCAAGCTGGTTTTGCGTGTCCAATATATATGCCCACCGGAAAAGGTTTGATGTTTTCTCTTATGTTAACTATTTTAAGTGGAATCGGCCATAACTGAATTCTGGAACTTTTAAATAAAGGAATTCCATCTACATTTAAATCCACTTCAATTTCGTCATAGTTTTTTAAAACTTCCTTTAATTTTTCAAATTGATGTTTGATACCAACATGACAATAGCTTCCGGGGAACAACTTTTTTATTGAAATTTCTTGTCTCGCCCCCAATAAAGCGGATGCTGATAGTGGAACATCGAGGCCTTCTTCCACTAAAATAGCCAGCAGCATTTCCAAGGACTTTCTAGAAGGAGATGTCTCGTAATACCATTTTTTTAATTTTTCGCGCAAAAGTAACTTCGGAACGCTCGAGTTTTCAAAACAATACTCTATATCTTCTTCGGGCTCAATATAATCTCTGAGTTCGGAAATTTGACTTTCATTTGCTTCCTCCTGTCCGGCTATTCTATTTCTGTATATAATTGACTGCTTCTTCACTAATCTTTTATAGTTTCTCTTGCTCATACTTGGTCCCTGCAAACAAATGGACGATATCGCTAAAAAATCTATTGCTCGGTTGTTAATTTATAACAATTTCATACTTTTCGACGACGACAATATCAATTAATATAGCGCAATATTTGAATAAAAGTATAATGCAATAAAAAATGATGCAGCTCTTATTTGTAGAGAATTTTTGGGTTTGTGTCACAAGTTTTTTTTTATAAAAAAATGTTATTGAATTTTTTGTTTGTTTTTTTTTTGAGTTTGCAATAAAAGATGTGCATTTTCGTACATATGTACATGCATATTATGTACATTTTCTTTATTTTAAAACTTTCACTAATACTTACTCTTATTTTAATCACAATTTAATGAAATGAATTTACTTTTTAATTTTTTACACAAAATGCGTTTAACTTTGTTCACTTAAATTTTTTTTCCACTAAAGAAAATGACACAACAAAACAAAATAAGAAGAAACGCAGTCACAGAATGAAGCCGGCACAATTTCAATGACGGCGGCAGAGTTAAAAGTGTAGACTTATTGTTGACATTGACAGCATAAATGGTTCTTAAGGTGTTGACTTGCCTTCATTTGCACCCAGGCTTCCTGCAGGGTATGTACGTACATACTTATGTGTCTGTAGGGTTATAGTTACTCATTATTTGCTAAATTTAAGGGATTGGTACCCTTTTCCGAATCATACTGACATTTTCATTATCGTCGGATTCGGAGGATGATGAATAAAAAAAAGAATTCGGGATTCATTGTAACACTAATATTTCTTAAACACTTATTTTAAAACATTTTTAACTTTATATGTGTGCTCAAATAATTTAGTTTGTTTACCGTTTTGAGTATTTTTTAGTGTTATAAAACGTATTTATATACAATTATTGTCCAACATTAAAGAAACATATCAATTCGTTTAGTATCGAATGACAGAATTAGAAAATTAAGAGCAGTCGATATTATACTTCAATCGAAAACAACTCCGTTTACGAGTGCCAGAATTAGAACCCAGACTTACGCTAATGTACATATCTGCTTGTCCAGCGTTTAATATTAATTTCACAATATTAATTCTACAATATGATTGGTAATGCTTTTGTATTATCAATTTTAAATATTTTGGCTTATTAATGTGTTTTATAAGTGCGTTAAATGTTGAACAGGAAATAAGTTTTGTATTACATTTCAATTTGGAATTGAATATGTAACTTCCCTCTCTTTAGAGTATAATCCTCCTGAATTCTTTTATTCAGTTTTATTTTAATATATTTATGTTTTATAATTACCATAATTAATGTGATAATTACTATTATTGCCAAGAGAGAATTGCGTCCATAGGATATAGTACTATGAAATTTCAATTTATTTATGTTTAGAACATTGTTTTTGTTTTCTTCTATTTATCACCAAAAGTTATTTTTTTTTGTGAAGTTTTTTATATTTTCGTATTCAATTTTTAAGTCACCTTTTTCAATTAAATTAGAAAAATAATAGTCTCTAATTTTTATTGATCAATTATTAAATTGCAATATACAGATTCCATTTACAATGGTTTTGTTCTTGATACTGTCTGTTGTTTCTTTCTTCGCTATTTTGATTATTATACCCTATTCTGATTATTAAAATTTGACTTATTATGATACTGTCCTTTATGTTTGTCTTCCTTTCCGTATTTCTTGTATTCTGATCTTATACACGTATCTTCGAACCTTCTTCGATTCATTATAAACAAAATGTCCTTTAATTGTCTTTGGTCATAAATTTTGTGCAGTAACGTTCCCTGCGTCATTTCTTTCATGGTGTTTACTAACAAGCTGTCAATCTATGCCAAGTTCACCATTATAATACACTATTAGTTCATCAGTTTTCTACTTAATATTTTGAATGGCAGTAATTAATTCACTTACCGTATTAACTCTTAAATTAGCAATTCGTCTATAAATTTCGTGATGCTCCGTATCCGGTTTGTATCTTAATTTCAGTGTGTCCTTAATGAGTCTCGAATTGTCCAAATCGGGGATGTTAATTATCGCATTTTTAGCTTCCCCTTGGATGGTTTTATTATATATAGCGCTCACTGCATCTTTTTTCTGTTGTTCATCTTCAAGTGTTGATATCAAGTATTCTACACTACTAAAAAATGAGTTGAAGGCTGGAAGATGGTTGATGTTTTTCAGTGTTCTGTCTAGTCTGCTTTGATCCTGTTGCTGTCCTTTTTGCAGGTCTAGGTAAGCCAATCTTAATTGCTCCCTCCTTGCAAGCTGCTCTACTAAATCTGCAGAAGCCATTTCTTGCTGGGCTTGCTCCATTCTTCTCAAATCAAATTCTCTCTGCCTTGCTTTCCGAATTTTCGCAGTTTTTGCTGGTGGCTTGTATAAAAGTTTGTTTTGGTTTTGTACACTTGCTGCACTTTGCACTAGACTTTGTGGCTTTCACTCAGCTTTTCACTTAAGTGTTTGCTGCACTTTTATAAGGTTTTACTGCTACTCTTTTTTTAATTAGTGTTTAATACACTGATCTTTTTGTTTCTATGTCTTAACTGCACTTTATCTTTTGTGGTGTCCACGTTTCTTTTGATTGAATAACTGTTCACTGAACTTTTATTTAAGTATATTGAAAAAAAAGTTTATTATATATTTCTTTATTTTTTTATTGTATTCTGGAGGTTCCCGTAGGATTCGCAGAATTCATAATACTTTTTATTACGGAAACTGTTCGTATCACTGGACTCCTTTCACTCCGTCCGGTGGCTGAGTTTTTAAAAAAATAAAAGAATTAATTTAAGAGAAGGAAGCAAACTAGAGCAAACCTGTGCTTTTCAACACCTGACTTTATTTCTTTTTCATAATTACAATCAGATTTAAGCTAATGTAAAATGTTAATTCTACAATATGATTGGTAAATAATAAATGCTTATTAATGCTTTTGTAATATCAATTTTAAATATTTTTGCTTATTAATGTGTTTTATACGTGTGTTAAATGTTGAATAGGAAATAAGTTTTGTTTAACATTTTATTTTTTATTTAATATGTTTGTTACAAATTCATCAATTTCGTCTGTCCTAAAATACATATGTGTTAGTTTTTAGAATTGAATATGTAACTCGCGCGATAGAAAAAGAAATTCTGCTTGCGCATCCCATTCTTTACTGTAAACAACAAATTTCTCTCGCGTTCTTTGGGTTTCTTCAAACAAATTATGAGTTGCAGGAATGGATAACGTATGTATATTATGTGGTAATGCGTTAGCTAGTTAGTCTGTCAGTTCGGTAGTTTGAAAATAAATTTGTTTCCAAATATATTTCCACTTCTAACTAGCGTAGATAGAATTTTGTCTCCTACACGAACGTATGTTTATGTGTTGAATTATTGTAAAATTTCATTTCATATGAAAACTAAGACTGTATAGACTTTTCGAACTCTGTTCAGTTGTTTCGCTGCTTCCAATACAATGTAAATGTGTTTATGTAGTGGTGCGCAACACTGCTATAGAGCTAGTTATAAAAGTATTCAATCTAAATAAATAGTAATCAATTTCAGGGCTAGATAGATTCGTATCATTCGGAATTGATTTACAAATGCCAAATTCATTTAACATATTCCTCTTTAATCTCTTCCAGTTAGTTCTTTTATAGTTGTATTTCATATTTGGGGGTTCCCTGATAAACGACAAGGACTATCATTTTCTACGCCTAAAATTATTATATGTAGTGCATTATGATCACTACAGTATTTATCGGATATAAGAACACCTCATATAAGAACAAAAGGCTTATAAGAAACATTTTCAAAAACACCATGTCATTTTAGTAATTTTTCTAACAAAAACGGTTTCATATAAGAAAAACGCTTATAAGAAAAAAACTGATATAAGAACATTTTTATCAAACACCAAAGTTAAATTATGTATAGAAAAAGAACTTATATAAGACACTTCCTGCACTTGATATAGTGTGTATTCACAAAATGATGGGAGTTTTACAACAAGAACAAAACAGAATTTATTTAAAGTTATTTTTACAAAAACGTGTTCATACTGAAGTGAAATTCAATATTTTCTGCCTCTTAATCGAGTGACGACTACACCCGCAAACTTACATACATATGTACAAACTTATTTATTTGTTTAAAATAAGTTATATATAAGAAAAAAGTTTGTTATTATAAAAAAACGCTTATAAGAAACCTTTACGTTATGCGTGGTGTTTCCCCAGTCACTGTGCTTACAATTAACATCCCATGCTAATTGTATAAAAAAGCGATTAGGATTCTGCAAATCTAAGTACTGAAAAAGTTGAAGTAAGTCATATTTTAACATATGTATTACCATTGTTACCAGAGGGATTGTAAGCTGATGTAACAAATAACATTCGGTTAGATAGCACTGGAACCTTTACCACGCAAGCTTTCAGACATTTAAAAGAATTAATAGTTTTATTGTTGTGATTAATGAGTTTTATCCCATTTTTTATTAAAATTGCTGTACAGCTTTTGCGTCTTTTCTATCTTTACGTTTCATACTATAGCCTTTAAAGGTAATTTTATGTCTAAAGCTAAGGTTAGTCGCATTTAATAAAAACAAGACTGGTTTATAATCATTTTTGAAGTTACTTAAGTCTAATCTACTTAAATTAATTATCGAATTAAAACTAATATCAAAAATGTTTAGTTTTTTTTTTAAATTATTCCTGCCATTTTGAATAATTATGATTCTAAAATAGTGAAAACTGTATCTATTCTAGATACTTGTAGCTGAAGCTGTTTATTCATTAGATACATTTTGCATAGATTGGTTTAGTTGTTCAAGAGCAACCTAAATAGAATTATTATTTACATTTTGGAAATCATTCATCTTAACAGTGTCTGCAAAAGTCATGTTATCATTTACATGAATGGATTTATTATTTGTTCGAATTTGTGATAAATTTTGTCTTTTGGAACTTTTTTTGTTGGAGCTCGTTATGTTTTTCGCATCCCTTGTATGAAGCTGGGTGGCCATACTTTTTGCAAAGAACACAAAACAGCTTTTCTTTTTCGATTTCAGGAACATTTTGTATGCAGCATTTTCCAATATCATGCGTTTCGTTGCTTTTGACACATCTATGGGGTAGAAAACATTTAGATGCGCAATGGTGAAACTTTGACAGTTTCTGCATTGCGTAATTTCGGGTATTCTTAAATTTATTTCTTAAATTTTTTAAGTTCATTAAATTTACTTTCATTATTTATTTGAACTAAGTAAATTCGTAATTTGTATCCTCTTTTGTTGTAAAAACGCTAAACGAATTTTAAATATTCGTCTTGGAATTTACAAAGTTCTTTGAAAATATAATTTGTGTCAATTTCGGCACTTCGACCTTTAAGTAAATAAGTCTTTGTTTTTGTTATTTTTGGTGTATATGTAAAAAACTTGGTTTTGAAAAAATCTTATTCCGAAGATTGTATGGAAAATTTAACATTTAAAAAACAAGACACTCATTTTTTATAAAACACTTTATTTGGTTCCAAATGTTCAGCAATGAGCACAAGTCTGGTTCTTATAAAAAAGCCTAATCAAAGATGTTCACTGTTTGAACTGCAGAAACCAATTGAATTCTATCATTTCATTTCATCTTTATTGAATCCCAAAAAAAATTTTACATTTACAGTAGCTCTAATGCTAAAACTATCATATCCTTAATCTAATATTATTTCTTACATACTATCGTATTAAACAAGAACATTCTACGATTACGATTTTCTAATAAAGAAATATATGCAACTAAGTGCATGCTGTTACTTAAAATTAGTTTGACAATTTCTGGTTATATTCTCCAAAAAGGGATTAAAAAGGAGACGCTTTTGTAATTTCTTGTATAATAAACTTAAAACTAGAACTGTAATGCTTATAAACTAAAGATTAAAGAATGAATTTACAAAAGAGATAGAAATAGAGTTTATTGAGCAGTACTGTAGACCTGGTCAACGATATTCAGCGTACTTATCCTCCTATGATAAAACAGAAGGTCTGCACCGGTAAAAAGGAGGCCAGCTCCGTCTGACGTCAGCAAGTCGGCAGGAGTGAAGTATTTGGAAAGCCGAACAGCCTCCAGGTCATTCACCCTGTGAAAACAGTTCCTCACCAGAAGGTTGTCGAGTGAACGTGCCCCCTCCAAAAATTTTATGGCATTCTTTCTCACGGAATTCTATCATGCAAATGTCTCTGCTTTTATAGCATTGCTAACCGTTTATATTCTCACAATTGTATACAAACAGTAACAAAAAAAAAAACATAGTTCAACAGAGTCGCACTCAAAAATAAACGTTAAATTCAAATAGTACCAGTTAACAAAAACAGAGTTATCTATAAAATAAGTTAAGTCTAAATATCATAGAAAATATATGATTAAATAATGTAGAATGCTACAGTTTTACTTTTTTCTACTTAAATAAGCTTTCGCTTTAACATAATCATCAATAGATAACACAAAAAGTGATGTTACTTTTTTGTTACGAAATTCTTTTACTTTAAACTCTGATATTTTTAAACCATCTCTGATAAATTTGATTAGTTCATTAGGTTCAAAATATTTAGAGGTTGAACTTTAGTAGATGAGGTTTTCTTTTATTTATTTATTCATTTATTTAAATTAGTCTATGAACAATTTCCTTACAGACTATTTAAGCAGAATAGTATATAAATCAACTAAATTAATACAAATTAAATATTTATAAGAATTATTATTATTATTTTTTTTTTTGAGTTTTCTTTATTGCTATTCACTTCTCTATTTGTAGTGTTCTTGGAAACTGTTTTTTATATTCAAGTATTTTTACTAAAAATTTTAAATAGCGTTTTTATAATACTACGTTCGAAGAAGGAATGAATCAAGAATATGAATAACAAAAGGAAGTAAGATAAAAGAACGGTGTTCATATTGCCGTGGACTTGCCAAACATTTCTAACACGCCTTCTCAATATGAATGTCGTTTACAATAAAAATCATTACGAAAATTTCATCAATTTCATAAAATACAAATGTTTTGTTCTTGCCAGATTCTTCGTCAGGATATCTGCGACCATTGATTCAGTTGGGCAGTACTTCAAAACCAATTTCTTATCAATGGTACCACAGAGATAACGCAGAATACGTTTAGTCGCTTTCATATGCTCTACATGAGGTTTCGTATTTCTTTGTGCCAATTTTGACACTGAGTGAAATATGTCCGGTCGTGTCACTATAGCTAAATACATAAGCGCACCAATGATAGATTGATAGTCACGGTGGTCCACTGTATCACACTCCATGTCATCACAATTGACTTGGTAGTTTACCTCAAGTGGAGTACCAATTGGGTTACAGTTTTCCATCCCATATTCTCATATCGGTCACTGGAAAATTTTCTGCCTTCCAAAACTTGTGTCTTTTGACTTCCAAAACTTGTGTCTTTTCTTCACACGCAATTAGCAGGTCATCAACATAGACCGCTATTACAACCATTTTACCGTTGAATACACCCATATATAAACATAGTTCGTTCTTACTTTTTTCAAAACCGATTTGTTTCAGAACCGAACTCAATTTATCGTACCATTCTTTTCCAGATTGCTTAAGTCCATAGATCGCCTTCTGCAATTTTAGAACACTATTGGGAAATTTAGAATCTATCATCACATCTGGCTGCTTCATGTGAATTTCATGATGAATTCCACTGTTAAGGTAGGCTGAGCTGATGTCTTACCTGGTGTAAATGTATATTCCAGTTAACTGCTAGTGCCAGTATTAGACGCACTGTTGAATACCTTACCACGTGTGACAATGTTTCGGCATAATCTATGCCAAATCTGTGGCTGCACCCTTTAGCAACAAGCCTCGCTTTATAGCGCTCCACGTCACCACGCTCGTTTCTTTTAATGGCATATACCCACCTAGAGTTTATAGCGTTTGCGCCGGGAGGTAAACCAAGCAATTACCAGGTACCATTCTTATGGAGTGGCTGCATTTATGCAATCTTGGCCTCATGCCACTCTTCTTTGTTTGAACTATTCATTGCCTCTTCAACGGTTGTCGGAACACTTTCCGCCATCAGATTGTTCCAAATTTGTTTTCTTGGCCTACCTCTTTCACCAAGCCGGATTATTTTAGGCCTGCCACGACTTCTTAGTGCATACTCCTTCTTCCTCAGCAGTCTCAAAGCAAATCAAGTTACTGCAACTATCAGAATCAGATGAGTCATCATTTGCTTCAGCTGTCGTTAAATTAACTTTAACATCTCCGTATTGTTGCCGGTTGTTTTCAAAATTGAAATGTACAAAATTCTCCTAAAATCTGTTCATCAGTTCTACTGCTATCAAAAACATCTTCCTCAAAGAGCACATCTCGCCTCTCAACAATTCTTCTGTAAGTGCTATCAAACAAACGGTAAGCTTTGGATACCTGGGAATAGCCAACCCTAATAAAATTCTGCCCCTTTGCCTCGAATGTGTTGGTGACTGTATTGTCGAGTGAAACTGCATTCGAACCGAATGTCTTCAAATGACGTACGCTGGGCTTTCCTCCAAACCAAACTTCATAGCGTGTAATTTCCCCTAATATTTTAGTTGGGCATCTGTTTCTCAAAATTTAAAATTCTTAAAACTTCTTAGTTTTATAAAATTTTTTTTTAATTTTTTGATCATAACTTTTAGGAAATCCTGATTTTTTGTACATTATATTTGGGAAAATTGTAACCACGGTAAAGCTGAACAACTTTTGTGAACATACCAGTATAATCTGAACGTGTCTAGGTACCAAAAATAAGTCATAGAGACTCCCTGGTGTCTACAAATTCAAATTTTTAGCTAAAATTTTATAAATTTTAGAAAATTTTTTTTTCTTTAACTTTAAAAAAACCCTAAGATAAAATACATTTTTGTCATAAAATTTTAGCAAAAAATATTCAACCTACTCTTGGGTACATTTTTGCCGAACATAGTTAAGCGATTTTTTTAAGTGCTGATTAGCTATTCGGCAAAAACTTATGACACCTTTTTTGGGCATCATGGTAATATTGGGAAACTTTGTAGGCCCATAAAAATAAAACGGTCACCAAATTGGCCAAACTGAGTATAGGGTTTTACTACTATTCAATAGTAGAATCGAACCCATATAGTCACGATCTTGCACTTTTCAAAAGGTCTTCATTTGTCGCATAGTGTTATTCAAACACAATGTGTTCTTGTGATTTTACAATTTCTTCTAAATACATTTCTTAAATACTAATTTTTTTTATAACTAAATCTTAGTATACACTCTTTACCATTATTTAATTTGTTTTCTTCATCAGCCAACAAATTAAATTTGTTGGAGGAATTTGGAACCCCATCTTAGGTACTTTACATATTGGCAATATCATAACAAAAGCACTATTACTTTGGTCAGAGCCGCTTGTATATTTATTTTTAAAGTTCATATCAACACTAGCTGCTTTTCGGGCCTGTTAACAAATGGCCTGCAAAAACGTGCAACAACTCAGGAATAAAAAAAAATTAATTTAATTAGATTTTTTATCTTCACAGTTTAGCATTTCGTATCAAACAAGAAAACAATTTACTAATACAATATTTAAAAAAAAAAAAAAAAACAATTTACGTTATGTGTACAACAAATGATGGCAATACCCAAAAAAAAGTTTACGGGCCGAAGGTTGCCATTTCTTAAAAAAATATAGACTAAAAAGCTATTAACAAACTCCAGTTATTAATACAAGTAAAACTAATGAGAAAATACTTTTATACAAAAAGAAATTAATTAAAAAATGTATTTTAACCCTTTCGTAACTTTTCTTATTATTGCTCTATTTTTATGATTAAAAATACAAATTAAAGCTTAAAGTTAGTTAAAAAAAAATTCTTACACAAATACTCATTCAAAACTTACAGATTTTCACTGCGCAATGCCCTTATGAACTTTTGGTTTTGTTAACTTCAATTGCATGTATTTCGATATTTTATCTTTTGGATTTTGTTTTATCGCTAGCTTAGTATGAGTATAATTGTTTTTATAATAATTTTTATGACGCTCAGAATATTTATTAAAACCCGCAAACTAGTTTTTATTTTAAGAATTTGTGTTAAATTTAATTTAGCACAAAAAGCATTCTCATAATGTCCAATGTGTGGAAAATACAGTTTTTTCTATGTAATTTTTTGCATCAAAATTTTATGAAACAATATATCAAGTTGAAAAATATTGCGACTTTAATCTTCCGCAAGCGATAATAATTCGCCGCTTTTGAATGCTCGAATTAGCGACCTCACAGACAGAGGATTATTGCTGTCCTTAATAATATTTTGCTCTAAAATCTATTTTATTTACTTTTGAATTTCCAAAAGTGTAAGAAATGGAAGTGATTAAAAGAAACAGAAGTGGATATTTGTATTTTCGCTTATCACTGATATTTTGTTGTTTGCTTATGCCAAGGAATAAATGTGGAAATGTGTGATTATTTTATGTTTTCTAATAATACACTTATGTAATAATAAATAAGTTAAGTTTTGAGAAAAAGTCGTACATACTGAAAACAATGTTACTTGAGTACGAATACTAGTTTTAAGATGATCGACATGTGTACTCGTATAAGCTAGAATATTTTATAATAAAAATCGTGTTACAAACATTCAAATAAAAATGTGTCTTTGTTTTGTATTAAGAGATATGATATATAACAAGAAGAAAAAGTTCTGTAAAAATGAAAATGCTTTAATAATCGAACTACTATACAAAACTTGATCTTTTTGCTGCAGCACGAACTTTTGGGATAATGCTTATATAAATATTGTTTGCTGAATCCAAAAATGATTTTGATGTTTCTATTTGGCGCTAGATATAATTCTTTTCCGAAAAGGAGGTTTTGCTACGCTAATATTATTAATGAATTACGCTCCCATTAATCAGGAAAAAAATCGATGATAGTTTTGCCTTTAAGTCGTAAAACAATATTTTTTAAACCACTCAGCAGCTACAGAGATAGAGTGCAGTTTAAACACACAAAAAAAGTTTTTGTTGTTCGCATAATTCTAAAATATAAACAAAAAAAAAAAACTTTAATTCTTTTTCTGTTATTGTATGGATGAATATGCTCTAAACAAAACGATAGCTCTTTAAAGTCAACCAAGAACTTTTGATTTTATCAAAAATTAAGTAACGAAAGGGTAGAATATTTTTTATCCGCTATATAAATTTCAAAAACAAACATTTATTTTTTTAGCGGTAATACCTGTGGTTATAAATTTTAATAGATACACTCTCAAGGGTCCTTTTTATTTTGACAAAATAATAAACTTCATTTCTCAAGACAAACCGCTAGATAAAAGAAGAAGTTGTAGTTAGTAGCTTGGAGTCGTGAATGTGTTCAAAGCATTTGATGTTTAATGGAAATATTTTGCAAGATGTGAGTACAAGCAACATTCTTAAAAATCGTTAACTAAAAAAAATGCGTTTTTAATGGAACACCATTTTTTACACCCTTCAACAATATTTTATATAGCATAAGTTTGCGACCCCAAATCCAAAATACGGTTCTGGAGCTGGAGAATTACAACTTATTTTTGATATATGAAAGTAACCAGCGAAAACTAATTTTTGCTTTTTTGTTAATTAAAGGTATTTTAGATAACAAAATCGTAGAAAAGATTTCTGGATTGGACAGTTGAAACTTTTTTTGTATATAAAATTAACCAACTAAAATAATGTTCTTCTTTTATACCCTTCAAAAAAGAATTGGAGGGTATAATATTCACTTTGCCATTCCGTGTGTAACGCAGCGAAATATCCCTGTAACATCCTGCAATATATTCTTGTTCAGTCCAACCGAAAAAAGCCAGACCCTTAAAATTTGGTAGAAATAAGTTTTGAAGGATAGTACAGGTCAAGTTCGCAAATGGTCTGAACAGGGCCAAAGTTCCCTTAAGAAGTACTAAACCAACCTCTAAAATAAAGGTAATTTTTAAAGTTTTCTTTTTTGTAATATTGTTAAGCATATGAAATATTTGTATGTCAAAGAAGGTCCAAAGCGTTGAATTTGCAGCCAGAAAACCAGAAACTTTTTTGGATCCCGCCCCTTTAGTGGATGTTAAATTAACATATTGCGCGGAAAAATAGTGTAAGTATTTAAAAAAAAATCGTAATTTAAGCCTATATTCTTTAAAAATTCAATTTTAAAGCTTTTATGATGAAGCTGAAACATTTTATGATCTTCCTACCCTTACCCAACCTTTGCCCTCTAAATGACCCTATGAAAAAATTTTTTTTATAATTTTTATAACCCTAAAAATTGACTTTTTAGGGTCCAGCAAAGTTATAATATTTTTTAATAAAAAGTAAAAAATGTACAAATTTATTATTAATTTCACCAAAAATTATGATATTTACAAAAATTCACTTAAATAGATAACCTGATACTGAACCTTATGTTTTTACAAACAAAAAATATTACAGAGCCTTCTTAATGCGTATTATTAGACTAATAAAAAATAAAATTGTCAAAGATAAAATCCATAAAAGTAAAGCGATCACATCATAACCATAAAAATTTCCCGACATTCCCAAGTCTTTAAGAAACTTTTGGGGATTCTTGTAATGACAGTAATCCTGATCACAAAGTAATGGAGGACGCTCGTAACCATATAAAGCACGCATAAAGCCTTCCAACGAATAACGGAAAAATGATATATCACATAAAAATCTGAGGAATGGGGCCACTTCGTAAATGCGTATAAAGAATCCGGAAAATATCATAATGGGTATGGTAACTCCAGGAACTAAAAAGACACCCAACTGCAAAAAAAAAAAATTAATAACGTAACAGAGATATTTTTGAATTAACGCAGGCATTTAATGAAAATCACATGGCTTTGAATCACATGTGATTTCAAAATCACTGATGGTCATGCAGAGATTTTTATTTCACTCTATTTTTTTAATTTTTTTCTTGTATAGAGCTTCCAATTGCATATCTGAGGGAAAATTATCGCATACGATTTCAAAAACCTTTACTTAATCCAAATTGATTTTAAACTCACAGGTGATGATTTTCATAACATGCCTGTATGTTGTGGAATTAAACTCACCTGCATATCAAACATGGAACCAAATACTAATCCTATAAAATGTCCAATAATAGCCGTCAACAAACATATGCCCCAACACATAGCAAAACGACCCACGTCATGTGGCTGTCCGGTCATGTAGTATGCTACAGACATGAGCAGCGTGGGACATATAAATTGCAGGGGCAAATCCGAAACTATCTTCGCCATATAATAAGCCTTTAAGGAATACCAGCCATTTAAATATTCTCTAATAAATACCGCACATTCTTGTGGACATAGAAATATTGAGGGCATGGCATTGCCGAAGAACACAAACATAACCACAAAAAATATACACGATGAGTTCGTCAATGGCTTTGCCGCATCACCGCCAATATTCCAAAAAACAATGCCGAGCAGTACGGCCACTACAATGTGCATTATTATTCGCAGTTGCACTGCAATCTGGAAAAGAGTAAGAAATAGTCTTTGAGTTATTATATTTCGTATTATTTTTAAATCTTTGTCTATAAATTAATTATATTATTATAAACTAAAGAATATATATTTTTAATATTTGCAACTTCCCGCTAACTTTAACCACATCGCAACATTGAGTTACGACGCGGAAAAAATTACATTTTTCGTTTTAAAAAAATCACATTTACATACATTTTCGTCTCACGAACACATCAATCGATTTTGAACCGGTCAGTGGCAACTATTAAGATATAATTGCTTGTGGAATTGTTTTAAAATTAAAAAAAAAAACAAACCGCTTTTAAAAATAATTTCTTTGCTTTTTTAAGATTTCTTAAAATCTACCGGTCCGAATTGGTGACAATTTACAAGAAATCTAAATTTGATGGAACTCTTTGAAATGCCGCTAGCTTTGTTCAAACACTAATCAATCAAATCTAAAATTTCGGACTTTATTAATAAAATTACGTTTTCGAATTTTTTCGATCACGATATCTTACGAACATATTAACCTTATTTTGACCCGGTTAGTGACGGTTGACGCGGTTTTTAAATCGATCAGCACAAGCACTTCAATGTTATTCTGAAAAACCATTTTTGAAAAAAGCAATTTCAGGTGCTTTATATATCCGCAAATGTACCGGCCGGAACCGATTCCAATTTATAGGAAACCCTTTGAAACGCGACGAGTTTGTTTGGATTCGGTTCAGCCGCCAAAGGATATAAGCGGGTCATATACTTACACACACACTAACGTACAGGCATAGTGAATGCTTCTCAGGAGTAGCCAGGGAATCTTTCTAGGAACTCAAAACTGGTAAAACCAATTACTTCCCGCTTTTTTTAATTTTTCAATTTTCTTAAAAATGTCAATGTCAATTATGCACTTATTTGCGGTCGGTTTATCTAGTTTAGACTTTCAATGTTAATAACATACAGTTTCGAACAGATTTCTTTTCGAATCGAACTATTTAGGATTGTTATTCCGTGTATAATTTCCTCAATATCAATATGCAAAATCTAAAATACGATTCCAGAGCTGGAAAGCTTAAACCTATTTTGGGATACAAAAGTAATTAGCAAAAACTAATTATTTTTTTTTACTTCGCGCTAAGAAAATTTGCAAGTTATCAAAAAAATCGGAGAACCACTGGTTCAACTCCGTTTTGAAAAAATTTTATTTTCACCAGATTTTGACGTTTTAAAAGTTCCTGACCATTCCTGAGGGCCGTCACTATGGCTGTATATGTGTAAGTATGGGATCAGCTTATAAGTTTTGAACAACTGAACCGAGACAAACCAAAGTAGTCGCGTTTCAAAGGGTTCTTTCGAAATTAGATTTCCTGTAAATTGGAACCGGTTCAACCTGGTCGATTTCGAGAAGTATCAAACAAATTAAAAAAAATGTTTTTTTGCAAAATAACTTCTAAACGGATTCAGAAACCACGTCCATCGCCACAAACCAGGCCAAAATCGGTTCATATCGTCAACGAAAAAATTCGGAAAAAGGGTATTTTTTAAAAAACTTCGATATTATATATACAATCAATTATTGTTCTCGATTCTTGTATATAACTCGAAGAACTACATCAACCATCGCTTATCACGTGGAAATCGGCTGATCTAATAAAACAATAAAATTTTTTGGCGGTTAAAATTAGCGGAAATTTGCAGGGTAGGTCTTTAGGGTCATGTTTTTTATAATTAAACCTTTTTTATACTTTAGGAGGACCCTAAATTGGCATAAATAAAAATAAAAAAGACGATTCCAGGATTGGACAATTGAAACTTTTTTTGGTACAAAAAAGTAACCAAACAGGCTACTAATTTTTGTTTTTGTGTTAACTATTTTATACTTCAGGAAGAGTAAAATTGGTATTAAAAAAATAACATAAAAAGGAGCAACTATATCAAAATAGGTTCAAAAATGAAGTCTCTAACTCTTCTGGGGCTTTCATTTTTTTGCGAGGGGTATATTTTGTAAGTCTTGGTACAAACTACTACCATTACGAAAAGTTTTAATGTCTTTGCTGGTTGGCTGCTACAGAAAAGAGTTTGTATTTATAAATATTTCATCTATTCTAGTGATATCATATATGTCCGTTCATTTTACTTTTTATTTAAAGCTTTTATAAATCATGACATTATCATGACGACAGTTCATTTCATAAGACATGAAACATAAATTTTGTAGATTCTTACCATATTTCTGCACATGGATGTTAATGATCTCTTCAACAAAACAGTAAATTGTCGACAAAGTGACACTTTTTCTTTGGGCCTTATCATGCAATTGTTGAGTTCACATTTTGAATTGGTTGTCTTTAGGGGCATCACCGCTAAAGTTGACATATCTAGCGATGTATGAGAGTTTATGTTTGTTAAAAGACCCGCTGAAATAAATTGAAGACAACATTCATCAAAAACTTATACAAAATTAATTAAACAACTTACTTGTTTCCGAGCCATCACTACACAAGGCTTTCAGAGCATACTTTTGTTTATTGCTTTCAATAAGTTTAGCTATCTTCGGATTACCCAAATCACTGCTGACCTCTAAAACTAAAAAAGAACAGATTTTATTGAAAATAATTTTAGTTAATTTGTTTTTTTATGGCCGATTTACCGAAATCTGCTGGATTATAATACTGCGGACACTCGAAACTGGCCTTACGGAAATAATCAATCATTTGATCTTGGGCACCGGAATATAGCACCCTTCCTTCTGACATTACTAATATATCATCAAATAATGTTAACAAGCGAGAGCTAGGCTGGTGAATTACACACACTATAAGGCGGCCATTCTGGGCCAGTTGCCTTAAATAGGCCAAAACTTGAAAACTGGCTACACTATCTAAACCACTTGTGGGCTCATCGAAAAACATTATGGGAGGATTTGTAACCAATTCCACGCCTATTGATAAGCGCTTGCGTTCGCCACCCGATAAGTTGTGTACTAGAGTATTGCGACTGCGCTCCATATTAAGCATTTGTAGAATATCATTGATCTGTGCATTAGTATTCGAAAAAAAATTTATTTACTTGTTTTTATACATAATAAATTTTTATATATAAATTTTAATACTTGCAATTTTATCTTTCTCCTGTTCTCCTGTTTGTGTGGACAATTTTAAATCAGCTGATACTTTCAATGTTTCTTTTACCGTTAACAGATCTAACATTGCAAAATCCTGCGGTATATACGATGACATTTTACGGAACTCCATTAGATTTCTTCTTTGGCCATTGATAAGGAAATTACCACTAACACCGGATGCTCTAATACGACGAAGAAATAAATATGAACAAATAAAAAGAAATAAAATAAGAAAAAATGTTTAATAAACTTACTTGAAACCTGACAGAACATTTAACATTGAAGTTTTACCGGCGCCTGAAGGTCCCAAAATTGCGGTCAAGCTACCGGACTTCAATTCACCGCAAGCATCATGTAAAATTTGTTTATCTGCAGCAAGAAAAGGTAAGTCATGTTAAATTATAAGTTTAGTTATGAATAGAGGGAGAAATGAAAATAAAAATTTCTCCTTAAAGGTCGCTTCACCTCAGTGTTGACACATATGTTTTTCTGCAATCACCAAAATATTAATTCAATATCCTACTTTTTCGCTTGAAAATATTCTTTAAGTTGTAATTTATTTTATAAAGCCCAAGATCCGATAAAATATTAATTTTAATATAAATAACGGCAAGAATCGACATTGAATAACACCCAATTAAAGAAAGAGTTTTTGATGCAAGCAAAAATTTTTTAATTCAAACTTTTTTATTTGTTTATCTCAATATATTCAGGTTAATTACTTGAAAAACGTATCATCCTTTACAGTGATAACTATTTTTATACCATTAACTAAAGTTGTGAAAGCGTATTTATTATTGGTTTGTCACTCCGTCTGTAATATCCTCAATATTAATGTGCGACCCCATAAAGTATATCAGGGGCCTATATTATAAACTATTCGGCGATAAGATCTACATCTCTGACATAAATAGCAGAAGGGAAAAAAATACTTTTGCTTCTATTTTTTAATCTATTATTTGTCTATCAAGCACTATATAATAAAATAAATTGTTTTTTGCCCCTCTCCCAAACAATTGCTTGTTTGGTTCATGGAGGCCCTCGATATATGTATATGTTCTAGGCCCTTATGCATAAGGAATAAGCCTTAAAATCGAATTTCTGCAGTCCCCAGAAGAGCTAGAGACTTTTCTTGAACTGATGTATCGAAAATATTTGTAAATATATTGTTGTTGAAAATCAGCATAATCCAAAATACAGTTCCGGAGATGGAAAGCTTACACTAATTTTTCCTATATATTTTTTTTGTTAATTAAAACTATTTTATTCATCTCGACGAACCCTCAATTCGCTCAAGAAGAATATCCACATAGCGCCGTTCTGTTGAAACCATATGTCGTTGGTGTTCAGATCATTAAAATTATCGCTCTGAAAAATATTTGGACGGACGACTCCGCCAACAAGAATCCTATCCAAACAGTTACCGGGATTCATTGGACTATCTTGGATCTCATGCACATTGGTATCGACCAAATTCGATAATTTTGCTTGTTCACCTACTCATTGATCCAGAAATGTGCCTCATCACTGGTGATGATTTTCAATTCAAATTAGAGTCAGTTGCGAACTGCTCCAGAATACCCATTTCGATAAAACAACTTTATTATTATACACGTGATGTTGAATACTATATTCGTCCATGTACAAAATACAAAAATAGATTGAATATCCAACAATTAAAAAAATTTTATTTTTTTTTGCATTTCAATTCAATTCAATGAGCTTTAAAATCTGAATAAAAGTAATTACTTAAAAGTAACAATAAAAAGACAACTAATTTGATGGCCGTGATCAACTGTCAAAGTTCGGAAATTCGTGTTGAAGGACCCTTTACATAAAATAGTCGTGCCATAATCGCCAACATTCTTTTTAACATTCAACATTTCTAATTCCCGTTTTTTCTGAAATTACCTGAATTGTGATTGATTGCATTATCTATTAAAATTTCATAGCCATTGAAAATACCGTTGCAATTTTGGAGGGAGCAAGTAAGAACATTATATTCTACGCTCGAATCTTAAATACCCTCCAAATTTTCGCAAATCAGTACAACGCGCACGAAAAGGAACGTAGATTTCCACAGACGGACGGACGGCCATGACTAGATCGTCTTAGATTTCATCAGTGATCAAGAATATATACATATGCTTTATGGGGTCTTAGAGGGATATTTCGCTGCGTAACACCTGTATGCCAACGTGAATATACCCTCCAGTTCTTTTTTTAGAGGGTATAATTTTAGCTTAAATAAACTTTATTTATTTGTTTACAGTTTTTTGTGACAGCAGTTTTCTACTTAACAGCTGGGAAATGCATTTTACAATAATTAAAGTACATAAATGGTACGTTCCACATGCATAACAAAACAGTTCGAGCTTGCCTAATTTCGTCTTGTTTTGATTTTTAATACTAATTGCATTCCCCTTGAAGTATAAAATAGGTTTAATTAATGAAAAAATAAAAAAAAACGACTGCCGAACCCTGGACACGGGGTTTTGATTTTTAATACTATTCCTGAAGTATAAAATAGGTTTAATTGACAAAGAAACAAAAATTAGTAACTCTCTTTGTTTCATTGCAGTAATCTTTTAAAGTTCTGCAGGTTAAGTTGTTGTATTTCAGCTCAATGTGTGTTTGAAAAAGCCCTTCATTTTATGATTTCTAAGTCGGTGTGGAAACTATTAAAGTTTTTGTTGTCAATAAGTTAAGCCAAGTGCGTTTCGGCAAGCTTCCCGATATTATGTATGAGGTTGTTCTTTTTATTTGGCCCTGTTTGCGTTGTATAATTATTGTTGACTAAATGTCTTTAGCTAATTGCGGCCTAACTTTTTCTTTATGTCAATAAAAATTCCTCTTATTACATATTTTACCCGACGTTTCGTCAATTTTTTGTTGACTTTTTCAAGGGTTTGTCTATTTGAAATTGAAATTAAAACTTAAATAATTACAATATATACACACCAAAGTAATTTTACATGGATACAAACCATTATTCAAAATTGTATTAAAACATAAATAAAAATTTAAAATTAAAAAAGACTAATATCTGAACGTGTCTACGCACAAACAAATACACGTTTTAGCCCAAAACAGAAATCATACGGTTCCCATATAAAATTGTACAGAAAAACGCCATCAAAATTACAAAAAAAATCATAAAGAAATGGGTTTGATGGGGAAAATAGTATATGATTTTCAATGCCTCTGCGTACATGTATATGCCATTTGAAAGGCCTCGGTCTTGTCTTTTCAAATCCACCTAGAAATTAAAGTTCGGCTGACACTAGACTAAGATACAGGCTAATAACTAACTCAAGGTAGAAAAACCGGTTTTTTACCCGTAACTCAAGATTTTGGAGGTGTTTCGCAAATTTCAAGGACGGAGTCTCGTTCTGCCCGGCGATACCTATCAGAAAAATAATATAATGTCGGAGGTATTTCAACTTTGTTCTATTTTGCATCATAGTGTTTTTATTATAAAATTATAAAAGTTGAGTCTTTATGACCTATTTTTGGTATCTAGACACGTTCAGATTATATTGGTATGTTCACAGAGGTTGTTCAGCTTTACCGTGGCTAGAATTTTTCCAAATATAGTGTAAACATTTTTTTTCTTTAACTTAAAAAATAAAATTTAAGATAGAATACATTTTTGTCATAAAATTTTAGCAAAAAATATTCAACCTACGTTTTTGCCGAACATAGTTAAGCGACATTTTTAAGTGCTGATTAGTTATTTGTCAAAAACGGATGACACCTTTTCTTGGGCATCATGGTTATATTGGGAAACTTTGGAGGCCCATAAAAAAGAAACGGTCACAAAATTGGGCAAACTGAGTATAGGATTTCACTATAATTTGATAGTAGAATCGAACCCATATAGTCACGACCTTGCACTGTTGCACAGAGTTTTTTGTGGTGATACAAAAATATGCTCAGAAGATGAAAAGCAATGGTGATGATGATAACGGTTATCAAATATTCAGTATTCAGACCTTTTTAAATTAGCAATTATAGTGATATTATTATTGTTGTGAAAGTTTTTTTTATGCATCTTATCATTTATATTATTATTTTTTTCTTAAAATTGTGTTAATTTTAAATGGTATTGGTTGGTTTTTGAGTAGTATATTATATATAATTTAGGCAAAGACTTATTGAATTAAAAACCCACTAAAAGTAATGAAGCAAAATATGTATATACAATTTTTAAATGGGGTAGAACTAAATATTAGTAAGGCCCTTAGTTTCAAAATAAAAAAATGCCCACTATAAAGTGCAACCTTCTGTTTTCCACAAATTATGCAAAACAAATAAAGATGATTTAGCCCACTTAAAGTCACTAAAAAATAAAAAGTGTGTTCATTTGACCAGATCCAACATATGTACTTGTATATGTATTTCAACGCGCTGAATCCAAACTTGGGGTCAAATTACCGCACTCGATCCCGATCGAAATTTCAATACAAATGGAAATTTCGATCGATATCGAGTGCCGTAATTTGCTCCCTGAAGTTGTTTTGGCTCATTTAAACCCAAAATTAGTAGTAAATGGCCAAAAAAAGAAAAAGTAGAAGTTTTTCTTGATTTTTAATGGTTTTTCGTAATTTACCACGTGAGTTAAAACTCAATTTTTTTTACCTCATATAGGAGCTACTAATAAAAATGGAATGGCCATGCATATTTTCTTCTGCTTCTGTTATGCTTAGACATTATGCATACCAAATTTAATTCCGATAAATGTTCGGGAGTTATTATTTGTGACAACCTGAAATTGTCAAAGGACGCACTGTGATGCATTAAACACATTAACGACTGCAGGCTACCGACTACAACCTGTCAGAAATAGAATACATGTTTATATCGGAATAATTATTTTCAATGCTACACGGCAGGTTGCTGTCCGTGCTACTTTTGTAGTTGTAGTAAAAATAACCTAATTTCTATTTTCATAGGCGACAACAAATACATTAGTGTTGCCAACACAGTAAAACATCTTAAATAAATAATCGTTTAAAAATATTTTCAAAATGGTCAGGAATATGAAAATTGTTAAAAATAAAAAATGTAATAGCCCTTTCAAGAATAAAAATTATTTTGTAATTTTTATTTATTTATTTTTTTGCGATCTCTCGCCTTTTATTTTTAATTATTTTTTTTATTTTATTTAGTTATTATTTTTGGTTATAACTCCTGGAATATAGGACGCATTCAAACGATATGGGTATCATTTCAAAGTACTCCAAAATGTCTTTCTATTGTTAGACATATTTTTCAAATTTAATCGAATATTGCAAGTATTATTAAATTTTGAAATGTTGTATCTGATTTCAAGTAAAAATTCAATTATTTTGAAAAAGCTCGATGAAACGACATTTGAACTCTAATTTTGTATATACTTGATAGCCGTTGTCGATAAAAGACGTGAGTTAGGTCACAAATGAATTAATTCATAAACTCATTTTCATAGTGCCATAACAAAAGAGGACATCAACATGTATTTATTACAAATGCTAAAACAATAAAGAGGTATAAAAAACAAAGTATTGTTATTATTAATGTTGTTTCGATCTATAAATAGATTTAGAATAAGCGCTTTTATGGCACCACTAAAATGAGATGTTGACGTTGTAGCTGCCGCCATCAAAATAATTAAATAACCAAATTAGTTCAGGAAAGACCAAAAATGTCATAGCTCATATATATATATATATATATATATATATATATATATATATATATATCCATATATATATATATATATATATATATATATATATACATATATATATATATATATATATATATATATATATATCCATATATATATATATATATATATATATATATATATATATATATATATATATATATATATGTATATATATAAATATATATATATATATATATATATATATATATATATATATAAATATATATATATATATATATATATATATATATATATGTATATATGTATATTTATATATTTATTTATATACATACATATATATATATATATATATATATATATATATATATATATATATACATACATGTAGATATATAACCATCTCCTTTTTTATACCCTTCTCAAAAAAGTGAAAGGGTTGGTTTGTCATTCCGTGTGTAATTTCTTCGATATGCACATGGGACCCCATAAAGTATATATATTCTGGATCCTTATGAATAGCGATGACGATTGAGCGATGTCCGTCTGTCTGAAATCGGTTTTCCGAAGCCCCCAGAGGAGCTAGAGACTTCGTTCTTGAACCGTTGGATTGGAAATGAACTTAAATAGAGTGCTATTGAAAGATCCGAAGTATAGTTCCAGAGCTGGGAAGGTTACACCTATTTCTCGAAGCAAAGTTTATAAACATACATATTTTGTGCTTTGGGAAGCCTCAATGGTCTTTTAAAAACTAAAAAAATAAAAAAAATTTTCTAGGGATGCGAAATTAAAATATTTTTTTTTGGGCCTATTCCGTATTTTGTAGTACATGTAGTAACTGCAATTGTTAAAAATTTCAAGATTTTCTTTAACAAAATCACTTTATACGTTTGCAGTGGCCAAAAAAAATTTTTTTTTCAATTCAAATTTTGCTTCCAGGGGTGGAATTAATTATTATTTTTATTCATGAAAGTAATCAACTGATGTTGTTTTTTTTGTTTTTTGATAACTCAAACTGTCTTATAATTTAGGAAGAAGAAAATTGGTATCAAAAATTCAATAATAAAATTTCGAATCCAGTGATGGACAAGTGCAATATTTTATGGTACATGAAAGTTACCAAAATGGTAAAAAATTTGCAAATTTTCTTAAATAAAACTACTTTATAACTCAAGAAGTGTTGCATTGATAAAAAAAATTATAAAATTTCGTTTCCAGGGTTGGAAAAATTAAATTTTTTTGCTACATCCAATATTTTGTAGTACATGTAATAACAAAAATGGCTGCAAAATTCTAGTTTTTCATAAACAAAACTACTTTATATCTCATGAAGATTTGCATTGATAAAGAAAATTTTAAAAAATTTAAATTTCGCTTCCTGGGTTGGGAAATTGAAATTTTTTTTATACATAAAAGTAACCAAAAAGGCAATTGACGTTGTTTTTTTTACTAATTAAAAGTATTTTTTAGTTTAGGAAAAACTAAATTGGTATCAAAAATTAAACAAAAACAAACAAAAATATTGATTCCAGGGTTGGATAACTGCAATATTTTGTGGTACATAAAAATGACCTAAATGGTTAAAAATATTAAGTTTTTCTTAAATAAAACTATTTCATGTTTCATTAAGAGTTGCATTGGTAAAAAAAATTTAAATTTCGTTTCCAGGGTTGGGAAATTGATATATTTATTCTGCATAAAAGTAACCAAAAAGGCAATTGAAGTGGTTTCTTTTTGCTAATTAAAGCTGTTTTATAATTCAGGAAGAACAAAATTGGTAATTAAATCTTAAAAAAATCAAAATTTCGACTCCAGGGTTGGAAAATTGAATTATTTTATGGTACATGAAAGTGACCAAAAAGTTAAAAAATTGTAATTTTTTTGTCAAGTAAAGCTTTGTTACACCTCACTAAGAATTGCATTGGTACAAAATAAAAATTCGCTTCCAGAGTTGGAAAATCGAAATATTTTTCGTACATAAAAGTACATACAAAAATTCAAATTTTGTACTTTTAGTGAATTAAACCTATTAGATATATCAGAAAAAATTAAACTAATATCAAAAAATTATAAATTCGGTTGCAGGGTTCTAAAATCGAAATATTTTTGGTACATAAAAGTACATACATAAATTCCAAATTTTGTGTTTTTAGTGCATTAAACCTATTTTATATATCAGAAAAAATTAAACAAGTATTAAAAAATTAAAAATTCGGTTCCAGGGTTGGAAAATCTATATTTTCTGATTCATAAAAACAGCCATTTTATTTGTTATATTATATTTTTATGATGAATTATACCTACTTTATATATCAGAAAGAAGTAAACTGGTATTAAAAACGAAAAAAAAAGATCTAAAAGACGATTCTACGGTTGGACAATTAGAACTTTTTGGGGTACATGAAACGGATTTTTTGTTATGTTTGTAAATTAAATATATATAATATATTTGAAAGACGTTCATAGGTATTAGATATAAGAAAAGCCAAACATTTAGCTTCCTAGCCGAAAAATGTAAACGTTTTCTTAAATATAAAAGTAACCGATAACATCATTTTGATTTTTTAATTAAACCTACTTTCTGTTTTGGGAAGAAAGAAAGAAAGAAGAATTACATATGTGAAGGGTATTTAAGATTCGGCATAGTCGAATATAGCACTTTTACTTGTTTTTTGTTTGTTTTTGTTGCATAGTGTGACTGTAACGAGTACATTGAATTATTGGTTTAATTATTGTACTTACTTTGTTTATAAACATAATTAATATTGCTGAAATGTAATCTCAAATTGTTTGTACTTGTAAAACTGCCGGAGGGAGAGGAAGGTTGGCTGGTTATTGATAAAGTATTTTCATGGCAAATATTACCATTAGTGTGTGTTGGTGAAAGCGTTTGTAATTGATCTTCATTATCAGACATTGTAGTCGATTAATGTATTCATGTGTGCACGCTCGTATTGTTAAAAAGATTAACTAAATTTTATTTAATAATTAATTTTTTGTAAATTTATTATAAAAACATTTTAATTCATCTCTCTAACAATTTTATATTTTCTTTAAATTAAATGTTTCTCTTTGCTTAATATAAATATATATGTACATATATGTACATTTTATTGTGATTTGCCGCTTTCCTTAACCTTTGGCTAATCGACGTTTGTACTCATTAATTTAAACTTTATTTACTACTCAACTTTGCACTCAATTTTATTGATATTTTTACGACTTTTGCATTTGTGCTAAATAATATTTTTCTAAGATTTAGATAAAGCTGAAGTAGATTTTATTGCTGAAATAGCAATATTGTTGTATTTGTTTATGATTTGATAAGGTTTTTAATCGTTTACATATTTAATATATCTTCAGTTATTGAGCCCAGTGTATAACGTGCCTCATTGAACGTTAAAATAAAACTAAATTGTATGCTGCCTGGGTTGCACGGTAATAGTTAACAACGAAGAAACGCTTTAGATTAAGTTGAGTGATTTTTTAAAACAAAAAACAATATAGTGTTGCTAAAAAAACTAGCAATTGCTGATTTTGAAATGATTTCATCTTTTATGGTTTAATTATGTAAATCATTTAAAGCTAAACTAGAATACATTTTGAATGGTTTCAAAATTTTGTTTCTGGCTTAAAAATGTTAAATGCTTTAATGTTTATGTATTTTTTCGTTGAATAACGACCAAATTAAAAAAAAAAAGATTTTGTTTAAAAAAAAATCACCTAAAACGCGTTTTGCACGGAAAAATGTTGCTCTAACAAAAAATTTCTTTCACGTCATAATAAACATATAGCCCATATGTAAAGCATACAAAATAACATCAAAGGCTGTAATCACATCTCATTTCTTTGGGAAAATTTCGAAAATAAAAAGTGAGTTTTAAGTGGAGAAATAAATGCTGCTATAAACTTAAGAACTTTTTCAAGGCGGTTAAATTTAAAATGTTAGTCATTTAGAATTTTATTTGGAAGTCCATTGAATTGCTAAAAAATATCCTATTGATTAAAATAGGTTCTTGTCAAGAAAAAAGAAGGAAACAAATTTTTGGTTTCGTTCATTTTGGAAGCTGATAAATGTATCTTTTAATTCACATATACGATTTTTTGTAAACATCTATTTTTGCACAGCTTAAGCGTTTCTCTCACGGTTTCGTTACGTGATCTGCCTTTAACTTTCTCAGCAAAAGAATTCATTTGCAACCAACTTCGCGTTGTTTTGTTAACACAATGTACTGGCCGCTTTAATTGACCAAAAAAAGCTAATAAAATTCAGTCGCAAAGCAGCTCTGAGTCATTAGGCCTCGAAGTCAACTATTTTCTAGATGCAGCCAACCAACTAATGGTTTATTTTCTTCCAAGCATTTGACGTTTTCCTCGCGCTAGTTAACTTCAACACCTCAGATAACTATATAGATTTACGGTTCTTCTGAAGAATCATTCCATGATTAACTACGTTGTTACTTCTTATGTGCAGGCATAAACCGTGTGAAGCTAGTCACATAAACAGGTTAATCACATCGCCGACATATGGTCTAAGTCACCCTATCGGCATTGCCGCACCGATACTGCAAACTTACTTTGGAAAGTATTTTTCGAATAAATAAAGTTGGAATTTATATTTTTATACATGTGTATATTAACTTTTTTAAATTCCCGTAAAATTCTGGGTTTCTTTTAGAATCGAAACGGCAATTTTATTTAACATATTTTATCCCACATTTCCCGAAGTAAGAAATATATTATATCTTATGATGAAGAAAAAATACAATCGTAGTGCACATTAAAATAATTCAATACTTCCCTCTGTGTTAAGAATAATGAATTTTAGACCCAAATATTCAAGGTATGTATTACCTTCTAGATTTATATTATGCGCTTTTAGCCGCTGGGCAACTTAAATTCAGAGCTACTTTGCAAAAATTACGGCCTTGAGTCTAGGTCTCAGTGTTTTTGAAACTTGAAAAAAAGTGGAGCGCTGTTTGTTTTTCGTCGTTTCTTATAGTTTCCAACAACAATGGCCCAGTTATTATGTCACCCCACTAGTACAACAAAATAAATACCAAAAGGGATTCTATTTGTGTGCACTTTTTCCATCTTGTGAAGGACATCTTTAAAGAAAAAAGAAAATAATGCTTTTTATCGTAAACGAACGTCAGTAAAACGTAAACAAAATACATAGTGGCTGCCGAAAATGTAAACAACTTTTGACACTATTAAAAAGTATCAACTGACTATAGTTTTTCCTTCCTATAGTATCGTGCTAATGATTTGATCTACTGTGTAAGATGACAAAAGTGCTCAATTAATTATAATTGAATTTACGTGTTTTATATAACATAATTTCAAACCATGTTGTATTGTTTTCTTATGAAAAACTTGTTTATGTTTGCAGAAAGTTTGTATAAGCCATGATTTGCAATTGTTGTTTTACTTAAAACTAAAGTGAAAGTGAGTTCAAACAATGTTAAATAACTTCAATCAAACTGACTGCAAAGTTCATTCACGATTAATGTCTTCAGTAATTAAACATGTTTATATATTTTTATATAATATCAAGGAATGATAATGGATAGACAAGATCACTGGTTTGATTCAAACTTTTCTGATCTGCACAACTGAGGTTGTTGTTGTCGGACTGTCGCAATGACGAAGGCATAACACTGATCGCTGAACATTACGATTGACTCTATCGTGTGCTAAAGAGCACCTTGCTTCAATCAGTATTGTATAGAGTTGTCAACCGATTAAGAAAAATTCGATTAATCGCTCACACAAAAGCAAACTCTTCTTCGAATAATATTAAAATTTTCGAATAAATCGATTACTTAATGCCAATTAATCGATTAATTTTTTTATTAAAAAATGTATAGCAAAATTTTGAGTTTGTTTTATTCCCACACGGATTTGATGACCAAAAGGAGAAAAGTTAAAAAAATATCGCTCCTTTATTGCAAAACTGATTTTTTAGTTATTTAAACAAAAGTGCATATTTAATCACATTTTTATAATACATAAAGTCTCCGTGGCACTTATTATGCGACCCCATGAAGTATATAACCTCGGATCCCCTTGAATTATATTCCTCTGATCTTTTATATCGGATCCTTATTAATAGGAAGGCGAATAATCGATGTGAGTCTGTTTGTACGGGAAATCGGGTTTCTGAAGCCCCAGAAGAGCTAGAGACTTTATTCTTATGCTGATGGATTATAAATGAAGCAACCAATTTAGGAGCGCTATTGAAGTTCATCAAAATCGAAAATACAGTTCTAGAGCTGAAAAGCTTAAACCTATTTTCGTACAAAATATTAACCAGCAAAAACAAATTACTTTTTTGTTTCTTTGTATTAAACCTATTTTATACTTCAGGAAAAATTAGACTTCAGGTTCGGGTAACCGAAATTTTGTTTTGGTACACAAAAGTGAACAAAGAACTTACTAATTTTGGTTTTTTAATTAAAAGTATTTTGTACTTCACGAAGAATTAAATTTATATTAAAATTAAAAAAAAATTTAAATTCTATTCTAGGATTCGAAAATCTAATTTGTGGGACTTTAAAGTAACCAAATAAGTTACTAGATTTGTTATTTTGATGAATTAAATCTATTTTATACTTTAGGAAGGATAAAATTAGTATCGAAAATCAAATAAATCAAAAACTCGGTTTCAGAGATCGACAATCTCATATTTTGGTACATAAAAGTAACTAAATAAGTTCATAGTTTAGATTTTTTTGCGAAATAAACCTATTTTATATGTCAGGAAAAATTTAATAAAAATTTTTTAAAAAGCAAAAAAGTCGTTTCCAGGGTTGGGCTATCAAAATTTTTTTTGCTGCATAAAAGTAATTAAATAAATTACTAATTTGAGTCTTTTTATGTTAAACCTATTTCATACTTTACGAAGAATAAACTTGGTATTAACAATCAAAAAGGAGATTCCAGATTCCACAATTGAAGTTTATTTTGGAATATGAAAATAAAGAAATACGATTCATAGGCTAACCTAACCTAAGACATGATAAATATTCCAAGGCACAAAGGCAAGTCAACATCAGTTTTATTGAACTTACACAGCAGAGCAGAACAGCTGTTTTCGAAAGCCGCAACACTTTCATCATCAGTGCTCATGTGTATTGTGTTTGTCACCACTTATTAGGTGGCTTAGTTGAATGTGATAACAGTTCCTATTTACACAAATTTTATTGTGAAAAATAATACGAGAACTGTATCAAGCTGATGTTAACATGTTGTTGTTTTAATACCCGGGCTACCGTTCGATTATTTTCTTCATGTCCCATTTTTCTGAATTTTTTGTTCCATCATACTTAAGTCAAACTTTTTTGGTTTGAATTTTATACTTAAGTACATGTGAACGTTTTCCAATTTTTAGTGGTAGCTCAAGCCACAGCTTAAATTTGTATGTAGTAAGTATTTTAATGATTTTTTAATTAAATAAACTTTTCTTCTTATTTCATACTTTTTTTTTAAATATGCTATAAGATTATGGGAAGACACAAAACTTATCATTAAATAGTATACAAAAAATTTGAAAATAAATAAATTTTCGCACTTAACAATTAAGTTTTTTTTTTACTTTTACATATAAAATAATTTCGTTTATTAAAGTTTGTTATTTTGAAAAGACGACAAATTTGTTTATTTTAATTTTTATGAGTTGACATGTAAAATAACTTTTCATAAAAAGCTACCGATTTCGGATCATTTCGAATATCATTGCTTATACCTTTTTTATTTTTTATCTTTATTTAAGCATTTAAAAAAATACACAAAAAAATGTTTCGTTAAAAACCGGAAGCTAGACTTTGATTTGAGAATCATGGTATCTTGGGCAATAGAATTCGTTGTAGATATTTTGACAACCGCATGGTGAATAGTTTTAATACATACAAATTGACCCATTCTAGTGTTCATATTCAGTTCATATTACTTGTTGTTGAGCAGCCTTTACTGAAACAATTCCGATGATGGTATCAGAGCTGTGTTGTAGCAATACATGCATTAAATTCATGCGAGTAATTAAACGTAATTATTTAGCAAAACAATTAATCTACTTTTGTTTTAATAAACTTTATTGCTCATGTCATTAAAATTGAATTCATTATTTCATATAATTTTGCTATCTGATATATCATTTAGCTCATATTATATTAGCAGAACCGCATCTACTATACTTCGATTAATCGAATAATTAAAATGACAATTTTCAAATAGCGAATAAATCGATTAATTAATACCAATTAATGGAATAATCTTTTTTTAATTTAAGTAAAACTTTTAGAATTTGATTTATTCCTAGACATTTTTTATGATTTTATGCAAAATATATGAAAGTTAAAAATATTTGTCCAATTCATAAGACTTGTTTTATCGTTGACTGGTGTATTCAAAAACACAATTTCACTCAAAATTTCTTAAAACAAAAATAAATTAGGTGTAAAAAATTTTTCTTTTGAGAGATTTTATTTGAAATTGTCATTTCCAATACAACCTCAAACGATATGTACATCAAAATAAAGTTATTTGATATACATACATAAAGGGATTTATTTAAGAGCCTTCAAATTTTGATTTAAAAAAAAACGTAAAATTTAGACAAATGTATCTCAAATCTGTATTTGAGTTGATAGAATGGTCAGTATAATTCAATGTTTAAAAATTTTTTCTTGTAAATACTGACCGCCCGTTGCGGTCTTGTCCCTAGTCTATAGGCTACAGACGTGAAATATACCTTGCTTCTCAATGTGGTCATCCAACTAGAGCTGTTCAAACTGTGCATTTTTCGGGATGCATTTCCAGTTATTGCAGTGCTTTTGGCTGCTCTTCACACCAAATACGACAATTCTCCTTATTCACGTATCTATTCAACCAGAAATGTGCTTCATTGCTGATCACAATAAAATGGCAGAAGTGCACGATGAACTTTCTTAACCGAGCATGAATTTTTACGTTACACGAAAACGGCTGAGCTGCTAAAAAAAGTGTTACTAAAATGATAGCTGCTAAAGAAATCAACCTTTATTTTATTTGAATGAAACATATGTACTTAAATTACTTCTCTGCAAGTATTAAATTCCATTTATGTACATCAGTTAAAAGTGATCTAAGTTATTCAATTTCTAAGTTTTTGTACCCATCAGAAGAGAAATTGAGGGTATATTCACTTTGTCATTCCGTGTATAACGCAACGAAATATCCCTCTAAGACTCCATAAAGTATATATTCTTGTTCAGTGATGAAATGGGCTAAATCGGGCCAGGGGTATTCAAGTTCCCTAATAAGAATTAAACCAACATCTAAAACACAAATTAGGCAAATATTATATTTTTATGTCAAAGAAGGTCTAAAGTGTTGAACTTGGAGCCAGAAAGCCATCTTTGAATCCCGCTCTTTTTATTGGGCGTTGAAGTAACATGGAATAATAGTGTAAATATTTAACAAATTGTGATCCTTAAAACTGCATTCTTTAAATATTAAATCTGTTAGCTGATTTCTGACCTTACCCTGCCCTACCCCACCTTTGCCGCTAAAAGACCCATCAATAAACAATTTTTTCTGCACTTAATTACCCTATAAATTTAATTGTTAAGTTTTGACGACAAAGGTGAGATGTCTCCCCACGGCCCTTCCCGGAGTGAGCTTGTCAAAATATAATTTTAAAATTGAGCACAGAAGTGCCTTAAAGGAACTCTGATCCAGCAGGTAGAAATATTAACTGCAAAAATGACGTAAATTGCTTTCATGCCGATGGAAAAGTGTTTCCGTCATGCTGCTCTACGGCCGTATTCAAATTTTTTGTTTTGTTTGTTTTCTTAAGCCAAACCATACAAATTTAAATTTTAATACGAATAAAAATAGAGTTTTTCTTTACCAAATATTTGGAGGGTATTTAAGATTCGACTTGGTCGAATATAAATTTCTTACTTGTTTTGTATTAATAAAAATTGTTTTTTGTTAATAAAAATTGGTTTTGTTAATAAAAATGTTTTTTTTTATCTTGGACCAGCACTCAGGGGATGACCCCTATACTCGTATATGCAATGCATTGCGCGGGAATTGAAAACGAGGGGATAGTATTGAGGGGACAGATTAGGAAAGATGAGAAGATAGAAAGTTTTTTTGTAGCTGTTTCAACCATTTACTTCGCCGGCTAATTTTTGCTACAGGGCCGACGAAGCGATATCTATTTATTCTTGACATTTCGATATTATTTTAGTAATAATTTTTTAATCTTGAGCTCGTTTTTATACAAAAAATTTTAAAATATGTATTTACACAGTTACTATTTCGCCCACTCCTTTGGGTGGATTCTTTAGGACAATATTGTGTTAATAATAATATTGCCAATTTTAGATAAAACTTTTTATATGAACTCTTTAATTTTTGTTAAACAATATTTTTATTCGTTATTCTCATCCATTTCGATTAAATTTTTTAGACTTAATCGTTGGATCGAGCGAACAAAAACAAGTATTTTAATTTTTCGAACAAAGTCGTAAAGGCTAATCGTTTACAACTCTAGTATATACGACATAAATGAAATTATTATTGACTTCAACTAGACGGAAGATGTCGATTTAATCCAAAGTTGCAATTGATCGATTAGTGAAATTGATTAGCTTTAATGGTTCTAGAATGAATTGTGATAAATTAATAGCAATTCAATTTAATTCAAGAATTAAATGACGTTAACTACATAATAATTTGTTTAAGCACATGCAAATGAAAAATAATGAAAATGAAATGTAATTTAAATCAGTGCTATTTTTGTTTGTTATGTGGCCCAGTATGTCTCTATGCCTGCATTTCATTGATTCTTACAACAAAACAAAACAAAATGGATTTATAACGAATAAAATTTGTTTGTTGCAATATGTTTTCTAAAATGTTAATGGTTTTGCTTGTGTAATTCTTAATTCATTTTTGTGAGTTTCTGTATATGGTGAGAGGTTTTGTTATTTTGTAATTAGGTTCAAGTCGTCTGATGATTTAGTGTAAGAACCCAAGAATGATAAAATAAAGATTACGCCTTGCGCATGATTTACCGTTTGATGACGTATTTGTTCCCTCGAAGAGATTGCCAAATGTTTATTATATGCAAAACTAATGCTTCCTCGTACAAAATTAAAATTTTATGCTATATTTGGCAACTCTTCACACAATTTACTCAGAGAGATTTCCAATTTACTCAGAGAGATTTCCAACAAGCAAATTAAATCGGACTTATGAAAGTGCAAGTTTTGTGTTATATTTTATAATAAATTGTGTTACATTTTAAAATAAATATATTAAAATAATTATTAAATAACTTAAAGTGTAAACAAAAAACCTAAATTAAAGAGAAAAGAGAACAAAAAGAGCAAGCATGAAATGTGCAGTGGGCAATTGCAAACAAAGTGACAGCAAAAAAACAAGTGAGAAATAATTGTGTTAAAATGTAATATTGTTATCAAAATTGTTTTTGTTTTCAAAAAGCTGTGTCATTTTATAGTTTTCCAAGAGATGAAACTCAATGGAAGTTATGGATGATATTTTGCAAGCAAAAAAATTTGTTTTGAATGGGAAAAAAGAAAAATAATTAGCACTTGGGTTCACTATTTATATAAAATAACTATAAATTAACAATTTCAAATAAAAAAAAGTGGAAAATAAAATAATGTTTTTGAAATTGTTTATTATCAAACAAATTTAATTTGAAAAATCGCAATTTGCCTCACTGTCATGTTTTTACAATAACATAATAGTTCTCCAGCTGAATTTTATTAGCCAATCAGAACACATGTTGAGTGATGTCAGAGTTCCATCATGCGCAGAAAAGTATTTTTATTTCAGCTTGTTGGCGTAATCTTTATTTTATCATTCTTGTAAGAACCAATGAAATGCAGGGATATAAACAAACATACTTGACAACATAAGAAACAAAAAAGCACTAATTTGATTGAGACAATATGTCGAATAGAAGATTTAAAAAATGTTAAATCATTAAAATCATTCGTATTTATAAAGAAATGTCAAAAGCTGTGTGACTGCAAAATATGGCAATGCTTAAGATTTTTGCTTAATTCTTCAGGCTTCGCATTTTTTTGTTAAGAAGTTATTAAACAAGAAAAATCACATGCCTAAGGCACGACTTAAAATTAATTTTAATAAGTTTATTTATTCGCCATTAAAAGCGCGCTCAAAAGGTATTTTGCTGTCGCTTTTAGTTAATTCCTGCGTTTCGACGGGGGGAAATTGCGGAATTCGATATCGAGCGAAATTTGTATTTAAATTATATTGAAATTTCGATCCACATCGAAAGCATTTTAACCCAGGGGATAATTGCCACGTTAAGTAGATCTGTACGCCATTAATAAGGTAGGGAAACACTCCGTTCGCTTAGTTTGTTAATGGCAACCATATTGCGGATGTAATTGCAAGACAAGGGTCAGAATTGAGCAACTCTATGGTCAGTAACTTCACTGGTATTTCCATATCGCCTTCCAAGCCCGCGCTGAGTCATGAAATATTGTGTTGAGCTCTTCTGATCAGCATTAGTGCGTGTTTGTGTTAATTGGCAGCGACTGACACTATCATGTACTAAAAGCAGAGTAAACGCACCCAGCTTCGTCGGCCCTGGAACAAAAATGAGCCGGCGAAGTAAAAGATGTTGAAATAGATAAAAAAAACATTGCATATACAGGGGTCATCCCCTGAGTGCTGGTCCAAGATACAAAAAAAGATGACCGCTGCCCCAGGGTATTACAAGGAGATCGAACCAACGTACCCAAGTCAAAAGTCGTTTGTCTAACTGGGTTTTCCTCAACACCATGAAGTAGAATAGAAAACTCCTCAGTTGTTCTTAAATTGTCTCAACAGCTGAAATTTGATCTCCATTTGATATTCTTGGCGCTGCAAAAGTGGAGTAGTTCTGCAAACTGTGACCACAAATTTTCCACTTTTGTTGTGAATTTTAACAATGTCAGTGCATTGTTGAATGGTGTATTGTTTCATCTGTTATTTATCAAGCAGTCACAGGTTGAGTCATTACCCCTTTCAAAAGGGTGTGGTTTTGAAAATTAAACATCTTATTGGTGCATCTTTCCATAATACTCGTATAAAAATTGTTTTTGGTTTTATATTAACGTTTAACGAACGAAAAACATCTGGCAACCATGTCTGTGAGCTGAAAACTTGACCTGTGGGTTATATTTATCAGAGATAATTGCTAATTTCTTTAATGTGTTGACGTTAGTGAACTCTTATTACAAAAAATATAAAAATTTAAGTTGTTTACTGGTTCCTAACAAACAAAAGAAAACTCGATAATGTTATTACTGAACTATGATTTAGTTTAGTAATAACATGTGCATTAGAGCGTCTCGCCTTACAGGAAATAAAAGAAGTTCGCCGTAACCACCGAATATAAAGCATTGTTGCAAAGTGATTTTGAAAAATTTATTTATTTTTTTTGGCGAAAGTAGGGGTCGCCAAAACACATTTTTCATTATCAGCCCAATTATGAATATTCATGGGGAAATTTTTCCCTTCCCAATGTCTTGTTTCCGGGAAAAATCTCCCTTATTCTAATATCCGAGGGAATAACAAAAAAAGGGTGTGACAAAATCAGAGTCAGCTGTTCTGCTTTTGACATTTTATTTTGTGCTATCGTGCGGGAATTTAATAATAAAAAAGTTTATGCCCATAAATTTACTTGTGTTTTAAGTTTGCTTCAATAATTTATAGTATAGCATTTCATATGGTTGTGGAACAACATACTGTTGAGGAAGAAAGGCGAAGAATCAGCCAGCGAATCGCAAGAAGGCATATGCGCGATGTTTCAAATCCGCTGGAACTGCCAAACTCGTTGTAGGTACAAAATAAATTCGTGTGGTTCAAAGTATTCAAAGAGATGTTCTTGGCTTAGTTTTGAAAAATATTACCGCGTCAACAAACCTGCTTTCTTGTCTTTGCTTAATGTGGTTACATCTCACTCTCAGCCGGCCAAGAAGAAATTTGGTGTTAGTCCTGTTATCAAACTTAGTGGCTGTTTGCGCTTTTTTGCAGAAGGCGGATACCAAACTGGTATCGGAAAAGATTGTGATATATCCTTGGCCCAGCCCACTTTTAGTAAAGTCCTTGCAGAAATAAATGTAATACTTACATTTTTGAGCTAACTCCTTTTCAAATATGTGAGGAAAAAAACTCCCAAAAACCGTCAATTGTTTTCCCTTTTTTTAATTTTCAAAATGCATACTTTTTCCCTTGGTAGTTTTTCCCTTTTTTAGGAAGTGTTTAGAATAGGAGGAAAGAAAAAAGGGAAAAAATTCCCTGGAACTTTTAATTCATAATACCAGGGATGGGAGAAGGGAAAATTTTCCCAGGGAATTGTTACTCATAATTGGGCTGTATATCTTCTACATTTATTGTCGGATCTCAAAGAGTGATATGTCGATGTTTTTGTCTTGAGGAGGCCAATGTTTTGGTATAATAGATAGTCATTGGCCTCAAATATACCGTCCTTGTATTTACCCACCAGATCTTAGTTCCTACTACGCTAATGTACCACCCTAATATCAGAAAACTAAAGCTCGCAAAAAAACATTAAACTTTTGCTAAGGAAGTTTTTCAATAATTCTAACAGAACTATTAAAAAAAAAGATATCGCACTCGTTCAACAATACTGTATTAACTCAAAAACTTCAAAGTTTTCAGGAGAGACAAAAGACTGTTTTCTTAACGCTTAAGGAAGTTTTCATTAACAAAAGTTCGGTAATATTTAGAAAACCCATCAATTATTGTATTGCGCTGCATAACCTTTTTATTTGTTCGTTGTCTGCAGATAGAAAAGCGTTTTTTTTTAATTATTAGGAGCAGTCCATAAAAAGAGGGAAATCTGTCGCACACGTGACGAAGTTTGTTTATATTTTTCTTTAATATTTTGAGAATGATTAAAAACAATTTCAATGTACGATTGAAGACTATCATGCAGTTTAATTAATATAAGAAAAAAAAGTTGAATTTGTCTGTACGTGACGTGGAATGCACCATTATCATTTTCTTTAATTATTTTTTTTATAAGAAGTAAATATTTTGAGTCGTGCTTTTATACCCTTCACAAAAAAGTGAAAGGGTATATATAGGTTTGTCATTCCGTGTGTAATTTTTTCGATATCAACATGGGACCCCATAAAGTATATATATTCTGGATCCTTATGAATAGCGATGACGATTGAGCGATGTCCGTCTGTCTGTACGTGAAATTGGTACGGATTAAAGAATGTTCGATTTTGCTATTGATTATGATTTTTTTTATATTTTTTTGTTAACTATAATAAACAAAAAGTATTACATATAACTTAGATATAGCTCCGTCCCAAAAACGGGATCTCAAGTATATTAATTATGCTGTAACTATTATTTTAATAATATACGAGTACATATATTTACTTACATATATTATAATACGTGTAAATTATATAAAGTATTAATGTAAGGAAAAAATGGAAACAACTTTACGTTTGTATCGCAAAAGGCTAAAAAAGAGGTCAAGGGATAAAAAAAGAGAAAATTATTCTGTGAGCCACCAATATTTATTAACATTTAACTTAGGAATAATATTTTTTTCTTTAGAAAAAATGCTAGTCAGAAATCTGAGGATTTCAGTGCTAAGCTGATTACTATGTATAGATTTAGTATTGCATCTTCTATAAATGTGGTAAAATATAGGGACGCCATTCTCATCTTGCATAAAACCGTTACTAGCGAGGTATAAGAAGGCCTCAGGTTGTACATATCCAGAATTTAGACATTTTATAATGTATTCTTTATTAACATAATAAGGTGCCATAATTAAGTTATTGGCAGTGTGTTCAATACATCTTAGTATATGATTCCTTATAACATACAAAATAAAATGGTCGATTCTGCTTACTTCTGCCTCATTATACAACTTCTTTTTAGAAATGTATTTAGTATAATTGCTATCTGGAGACCTATGTATTGCCATACAGGCTCTCAAACATTTCCTTTCAAAGATTCATATGTTACAATAGGACGAATTCGACATTGATACATAATTATCGTAACCATTGGTTTTATGTGTTTCGAGAAAAATAGTTTCTTATATTTAAAAAGAGCATTTCTGGCCTTAGTACTTTGTATGTTAATGTGTTTATCAAAATACAGGAATTTTTCAAGATGGACTCCTAAGTACCTCACCATATCCCTGGTTGGTATATTCACATTATCATTAATTAGATCATTCTCTTTGAAAAAGTTCTACTCAGCGTGACCGTTGAGAAATTTCGAAAAGTGGCACAAAGGGGATTTAAAAAATAAAAGTAGCACTAAAAAGGGGATTTTTTTAAAAAAAGGAGCAACTATTTAAAATCCAAAAATTCAAAGTAAAAACTCGATTTTAAGTTTATTTTATTTTTTATTAAAGAATAAATTTTATTTATATATAATAATTAAAAAACAAAACGAAAACATTCACAAAAAAGTTAATTGTTATTACAACTTTTATAAAGTTTTATTTAAAATTTATACATAAAAAACAATATAGCAATTCAATAATATACATATGTATAATAAAATCAGGTATTTTGGTATTTTAAATAAGTTATTTTTTTAAAACATTTGTATTAAATTTTTCAAGTTTTAATGTTTGGAAATGTACTTATATATTTCTTGATAAAGTCTTCTGTCGGACTCCAATCTTCCAAATCAACTTCCAACAAATTTAATGCCGAAAGCATATCTTCATAAGTCCTAACCTTCTCTCTATTTGAGAATTTATTTTTCATTAGTGCTAATTTTGAAAAATAAATGTTCATCAAACGTATTTTTTAGCTTTCCTATTTCGTACCAAAAACTTTCCGGATTAGGAATTGTAAATATATGTTCGTAGCTTTTGTGGTTTATTTTACTCTCTAATAACTTAAACTCATTAATAAACATTTCTGGATCAGTGATTGTGTATGGGAACTCTGAGACTATTTCGAAATAATTTATGTCTTCATTTGTCTTTAAAAATGTTGGATTCAGATATCGCAGTGCATTAAGTTTTTTGCCATAAATGTCAACTCTTGATATTATTTCACACACAATTTTTGACAAAATTTTAATAAATTGCTTTTATTTCAATTATAGAACGTTCCGAGAGTTTTTCAGCACATATTTCACGTTCTCCTTCATGGCCAATGTGAATGTTAATTACATCCTTAACGTATAAAGAATTTTTATAATTGATATTTTCAATTGTTACTGTATTTAAATGTTCCCTTTTTAAAATTTTTTTAAATAATGCTGATAAAATATTTTTTGTAGAAGAAACAAGATAGATGATTTTCGAAGACTCACTTTGAAATGTCTTGTTTAATTTGTTCATAGTTTTAAGTACAAACGCCAAAAACTTTAAATATATTTTAATAACGGGGCATAAATCTTCTTGAATTATACGTATTTTTTCTGAGTTTGTTGCAGATTTTTCTTCAAATTGCTCCTGAATAAAAAAGTGTTGCAAAACTGTCCATTGTTCCAACGTTCTTGTTGCAACGGATTCAAATGATAACCACCTAGTACACATGACAAGGATGAGCTGTTCATCAAATTAATAGAATGACAAACGCAGCCAATATGAAATAAATGTGGAATTTTCTGTGTCAATAATGCATATACACCATTGCTTTTTCCTACCATAACGGAAGCATCGTTTGTGGCAAAGCCAATAAAATTATTTAATGGTATTTTGTTTTCTTGTAGTGCTGATAGAATTAAACTGCAAATAGTCTCGCCACAGCCGTTGTTTAGTTGTATCAGTCGAAAAAAGTTATCGAATGTTTTACCTCTATTACTATCGAACTGCCGTACATCAACTACTAAACATTTTGCCATAGAAATATCTGTAGTTTCGTCAATAATGAGGCTGAAACTATCTTCATTCATTGTTTGCACCATTTTAAGCAACCCTTCTTTACCCAAGAATTTTACAATTTCTTTTGATTTTGTACGAGAACATGTAACCTAATAAAAAGAACAATTAATTCATTATTGACTCATGTGTTCTCAAAATGTTCTTTGTTTATATTAGTTTATTTTGAAAACCAATAAATTGCGGTCCCCTTATTTTGCTTAAAAATACGAAATCGTTATTATCGAAAGTATTGAAAAAAATGGTTTCCCAAACCCCAGAAGAGCTAGAGACTTCGTTCTTCAACCGTTGGATTGGAAATAAACTTAAATAGAGTGCTATTGAAATTCAGAATGATTCGAAGTATAGTTCCCAAGCTGGGAAGCTTACACCTATTTCTCGACCCAAAATTTATACCAAAAATCAATTATTTTTTTTAATGTTTGTAAATTAAACCTATTTCGTGCTTTGGAAAGCCTCAATGGTCTATTAAAAACTAAAAAAAATTAATTTTTTTTTCCAGGGATGGGAAATTAAAATTTTTTTTCAGCCTATTCCGTATTTTGTAGTAATTAAAATTGTTAAAAATTTAAAGTTCTTAAAGTCTTAAGTTGTTAAAAATTTTAAGTCGAAATTTTGACTTTTTAAGATTTTAATACCAATTTTTGTTCTTCCTGAATTATAATACAGTTTTAATTAGCAAAAACGTCAATTGCCTTTTTGGTTACTTTCATGTAGAAAAAATATTTCAATTTCCCTACCCTAGAAACGAAATAGTTTTATTCAAGAAAAACTTAATATTTGTGACAATTTTGGTCACTTTCATGTACTACAAAATATTGCAGTTATCCAACTCTGGAATCTAAATTTTGATTTTTTTTAATTTTTGATACCAACTTTGTTTTTCTTGAACTAAAAAATTGTTTTAATTGGTAAAAACCCGACGTTAGTTGCCTTTCGGTTACATTTATGTATAAAAAAATATTTTAATTTCCCAGCCCTGGAAGTGAAATTATAATTTTTTTACCGATCCTAGTCTTCATTAGGTATAAAGTCGTTTTATTTAAGAAAAACTTGAAATTTGCAACCATTTTGGCCACTTTCATGTACTACAATATATTGCATGTACCAAAAAAACTTTAAACGTCCCAACCCTGGAAGTGAAACTTTAATTTTTTTTTTACCAATGCAACTCTTCATCAGGTATGAAGTAGTATTATTTAAGAAAAATTTTTAATTTTGAACCATTTTGGTCACCTTCATGAACTAAAATATTGCACTTGTCCAACCCTGGATTCGAAATTTTTATTTTTTTGGACATTTTTGATACCAATTTTGTTATTCCTAAAATATAAAATAGTTTTAGCAAAAAAAAAAAAAAACAACGTCAATTGCCTTTTTGGTTACTTTTATGTATAAAAAATAATTTCAATTTCCCAGCCCTGGAAGCGAAATGTTAATTTTTAAAATTTTTTTTATCAATGCAAATCTACATGAGGTATAAAGTAGTTGGTAAAAACCCGACGTTAGTTGCCTTTCGGTTACATTTATGTATAAAAAAATATTTTAATTTTCCAGCCCTGGAAGTGAAATTATAATTTTTTTACCGATCCTAGTCTTCATTAGGTATAAAGTCGTTTTATTTAAGAAAAACTTGAAATTTGCAACCATTTTGGCCACTTTCATGTACTACAAAATATTGCATGTACCAAAAAAACTTTCATTGTCCCAACCCTGAAAGGGAAATTTAAATTGTTCGTTTTTTTTTATCAGTGCAACGCTTCATGAGGTATAAAGTACCATTTTGGTCACTTTCATGTACTATTATATATTGCACTTGTCCATCCCTGGGTTCGAAATTTTATTTTTTATTTTTGAATTTTTTATACCAATTTTGTTCTTCCTAAATTAAAAGACAGTTTTAGTTAGCAAAAAAACAACAACAACATCAGTTGCCTGTTTGATTAATTTCACGTATAAAAGATATGCAATTTCCCACCCCTGGAAGAAAAATTTGAATTAAAAAAATTTTTTTTTGACCAAAGCAAATCTTCATGACGTTTAAAGAGGTTTTGTTAAAGAAAAACTTAAAATTTTGTACAATTTTAGTTACTACATGTACTACAATATACGGAATAGGCCGAAGAAAAATTTGAATTTCCCATCCCTCGAAATTTTATTTATTATTTTTTTAGTTTTTAATAGACCATTGAAGCTTTCTAAAGCACGAAATAGGTTTAATTTACAAACAGTAAAAAATATAATTGATTTTTGGTATAAATTTTGCGTCGATAAATAGGTGTAAGCTTCCCAGCTTGGGAACCATACTTCGGATCTTTCTGAATTTCAATAGCACTCTATTTAAGTTAATTTCCAATCCAACTGTCCAAAAACTAAGTCTCTAGTTCTTCTGGGGGCTTGGGAAAACCGATTTCACGTACAGACAGACGGACAGACGAACATCGCTCAATCGCCATCGCTATTCATAAGGATCCAGTATATACATAGTTTATGGGGTCGCATGTGCATATCGAAGAAATTACACACGGAAGGACAAATCTATATATACCCTTTCACTTTTTGTGAAGGGTATAAAAAGGCTAAAGTAATCAAAGCTTTTAAAGCTAAATAAATGCTAACAACCGCTAAGTTTAAAATATATATTTTATTAAATTAAAAAAGTTTAAATTTATATTTAAAATGTTCGTTGTATGAATCGTAATACTTTTTAGGGACTATGTTTCTCTTGACTAGGTTCATAATATCCTTTACTTTATTTCCCGACAGTATCCTTTTAGTAAATTATACTTTTATTTCAAATATTCGCTGATCAAAATTATATATTTTGCTATATTGCTCAAATTCAAAATGATAAAGTGATAATATTACAAAGTGTCATTAAAACTATTTCATCAAAACAGTAATAACTCAACAAAAAAAATTATTTCACGAAAACATTAACGACTCAAAGAAAAAGTTAAGCATTATTTCATGAAAACTATCATATTTCGAACTAAAACAAAAAATTTGCTTTGCCCTCTTAATTAAACAGTTGCAACTCAAAATAATACCTGACTAAGAGAAACTTTTATTATTAGAATAACAACTTAACTCAAAATACTACTTTTTATACGAAAAAACAATTATTTGTTAAGGTCAATCACTTCAAACAACTCAAAATAATTTAGTTTTCTTGATTCACAGAAATAACCCATTCAGCAGGAAAAAGGTCACAACGTGTAATTTTTTTATTTTATTTTAAGAGTAGGACCAGCACTCAGGGGATGACCCCTACATATGCAATGCATTGCGCCGGAACTGAAAACGAGGGGATAGTATTGAGGGGACAGATTAGGAAAGATGAGAAGATAGACAGTTGTTTTTGTAGCTATTTCAACCTTTTTTACTTCGCCCGTTAATTTTTGCTACAGGGCCGACGAAGGTGGGTGCTTGTTACTCTGCTTTTAGTACATGATATCGTCAATAGCTGCCAATTATGTTCAGTGACCAGTGACTATGCCTTTATCATTGAAACAGTCTGGCAACAACTAACACAACCACGCAGTAATGCTGATCGGAAGAATTCAACGCAATATTTCATGACTCAGAAAGAGTAGTCAGAACTATGGGAATTTTTAACAATAGGTACCCATAAGTGTTATGTATTTTTTTTTGCTAAAAAGATAAAATAAAATAATTTTGAGTTAATACAGTATTGTTGAACGAGTGCGATATACTTATATATTTTTTGCCGAACGTAAGGGTAGCATTTTTAAATTTTTTGTCATATCGTCGATATTTATAGTCGGATCTTCAAGTGTGATATATCGATGTTTTTCTCTCGTTTTTTGTTTCTTCAATAATCATTGTACTTAAATAGAACTTACCTATATTATCCTAACTTATACAAAAAGAATTAAAAATTTAATGTAAAATCAAAAAATTTTAATCAATCATATTTTGAAATGACCCAATATATTTTTGCCGACTCTCGAGTTTAGAAAAAATGTGGCCCGTGCGTTGCTCATCGGTGACAGCCACGCAGATTCACTTACTATATGAATACACCGCTCGTTGTTTTGAAAATAGCATGGATAAGCTGTGGAAATAATTAAGTTTAACAAACAGAGCCATCAAATGAAGTTATTTTGTTTATGTTAACCTGGTATTTCTACTATTTTATTTGAAAATTGTAATGCTTTCAGCTGGTCTTGCATATAGAACTGCAAGCATTGCGGCTCAGTCAATTCAAATTTGGTCCAACTAATCATATTGAAATTGCGTCACTCTCGAAGTTTATAAACTTGTGGACCGAACAGTTAATGAATGCATACCGTTGCTTCATTTCGGGCTGATAAAATCTTAGCATGGCTATCTGAACGTACTAGCGGATCTGGGTCTGTTATCATCGATAACAAAACATCCTCGCTGTGAAAAAAGTACGCGTTAATTTCTATGAACGGACGAAGGAATTGCATTGCGTCATCTGACAATTGACGAATCAAAAATCAAGAAGCTGTAAATATCGAAGATATGATATAAAAGGCTACCGCTACGTTCGGCAAAAAAATATATACATCCTTTTTTTAATAGTTTTGTTGGAAATATTGAAAAACTTCCTTAACAAGAGTTTAATGATTTTTTGCGTGCTGTAATTTTCTGTTATTAGGGTGGTAGGAACTGAGATCTGGTGGGTAAATACAAGAACGGTATATTTGAGGCCAACGACTATTAAAGCAAAACATTGGCCTCCTCAAGACAAAAACATCGACATATCACTCTTTGACATTCGACTATAAATGTAGAAGATATAATGAAAAATGTATTTTGGCGACCCCTATTTTCGCCAAAAAAAATTATTTTTCGAAATCACCTTGCAACAATGCTTTATATTCGGTGGTGTACGGCGAACTTTTTTTTCGAGACGCTCTAATGCATATAAACCAAAAATATATATTCAACAAAAACAACACAAAACCATTAAAAAAGCTAATTAAAAAACTATCAAAATTCATACATAAAAATTTTGAGATGTCAGCTTCAATAGAAAATGTACTCATGGCTTACTAGAAAAAAGAGTATAAATCGTGCAGTATAGTGAACGGTTAACTTACTCCAACTGAATGGATCCTCAATTACTTGGACTACATACTCGTACTTCATTAAACAACTGTAACATATTTGGTCCTCCTTAAAAAAACAAATACTGGAAAGTTGCTTTTAAGTCCCCATTTATAAACATCAGGGTTGGCTCAAGAAGAGAATGAAAAAAATATGTATAATACTTGAAGTTAGCTGCAGAAAATTAAATGTCAAAAAATATATGAAGTTGAAACCAAAGAAAATGAGCCTCGATGAAACAAAAATTTGGAGCTCGAACGTAAATGCAGTTTTAAAAGAAAATTGAAAAAAAACTGTAAACGTGATATGTGCGAAATTGGACTAAGATACATATGTAAAGGTGTAAATACATGTCGTGTAAACACACTTTGTAATATGTACAACAACACACATCTATTAATTTCATTATCACTTTTGTTATAACCGTCTTTTGCATACTAATGCTTTTTTAACAATAATAAATACATTTTTAGTCTCAACTGCACATTTTTATCGTTTTTCATAAGTACTACAAATTTCCACATTACGAAGAAATACTCATAGTTATAGAAATATTCACTCAAAGTGTGAGCACCAATAGCCAATTATGAATGAGTAAAAATAGATAGAGCTCAAATATAAATTCTTTATTAGGGTTTCAGCTCATTGTACGCAAAAACTTATTTTCTTTAGTTTTAATTTATGCACAAAGTGTGTACACATGTGCGCATGGAATACATACGCGAACATTTATGTGCTTCATAAAATTTGTTTTTTTGTTTTGCAGCAGTTTTCTGTCTCAAGCTCGTATCACGGGTGGGAAACATCATAGAATTGTACTTTTTATGGTACATTTTCAACCTTGTTAGTACCTTACTAATACTGCGACTTACTTGGTACAATTTCGCATTCGACATCGATCGAAATTTCAGTACCATTTAAAAATTCCGATCGATATCGAAAGCCGTTATTTTACCCTCAGTTAATAAACATAAACTATTTTGTATGAATTATTCAGATATATAATTGTGGTTTCTGTGGCAACTTTTTCCGGCATGACAATATCCGAGTGCTCCGATCTGGTTCGTCATCAAGTTCTTAAATGGGCTGAATCGGGCCAGAGGAAAAAAAGTTCCCCTAAGAAGAACTAAATCAACCTCTAAAAAACAACACTATTTTTAAGTTTTTGTATACCCTTCACAAAAAAGTGAAAGGGTATATATAGGTTTGTCATTCCGTGTGTAATTTCTTCGATATCAATATAGGACATCATAAAGTATGTACATATATTCTGGATCCTTATGAATAGCGATGACGATTGAGCGATGTCCGTCTGTCGGTTTTCCCAAGCCCCCAGAAGAGCTAGAGGCTTGGACCGTTGGATTGGAAATGAACTTAAATAGAGTGCTATTGAAATTTAGAAAGATCCGAAGTATGGTTCCAGAGCTGGGAAGCTTACACCTATTTCTCGACGCAAAATTTATACCAAAAATCAATTATTTTTTTAATGTTTGTAAATTAAACCTATTTCGGAACTTAAATAGAAATTTCTGAAATTCAGAAAGATCCGAAGTATGGTTCCAGAGCTGGGAAGCTTACAGCAATTTCTCAACGCAAAATTTATACCAAAAATCAATTATTTTTTTTAATGTTTGTAAATTAAACCTATTTCGTGCTTTAGGGATCCTCAATGGTCTATTAAAAACTAAAAAAATAAAAAAAAATTTCCAGGGATGGGAAATTGAAAAAAAAATTTCGGCCTATTCCGTATTTTGTAGTACGTGTAACTAAAATTGTTAAAAATTTCAAGTTTTTCTTTAACAAAACCACTTTATACGTCATAAAGATTTGCATTGGCCAAAAAAAAATAATTTTTAAATTCAAATTTTGCTTCCAGGGGTGGGAAATTGAATTTTTTTATACATGAAAGTAATCAAACAGGCAACTGATGTTTTTTTTTGTTTTTTGATAACTACAACTGTCTCTTAACTTAGGAAGAACAAAATTGGTATCAAATATTCAAAAATAAAAAATAAAATTTCGAATCCAGGGATAGACAAGTGCAATATTTTATGGTACATGAAAGTTACCAAAATGGTAAAAAATTTGAAATTTTTCTTAAATAAAACTACTTTATACCTCAAGAAGCGTTGCACTGATAAAAAGAAAACAAAAAAAAATAAATTTCGTTTCCAGGGTTGGAAAAATTACATTTTTTTCGGTACATGCAATATTTTGTAGTACATGTAGTAACAAAAATGGCTGCAAAATTCAAGTTTTTCATAAACAAAACTACTTTATATCTCATAAAATTTATAAAAAAAATCGAAATTTATAAAAAAATATAAATTTCGCTTCCAGGGTTGGGAAATTGAATATTTTTTTTGTACATAAAAACAACCAAAAAGGCAACTAACGTAGGTGTTTTACTAATTAAAACTATTTTTTTGTTCAGGAAACCCAAAATTGGTATCAAAAATTTAAAAATATCAAAATATAGATTCCAGAGTTGGATAACTACAATATTATGTAGTACATGAAGGTGACTAAAATGGTTACAAATATTAAGTTTTTCTTAAATAAAACTATTTCATGCCTCATTAAGACTTGCATTGGTAAAAAAATTAATATTTCGTTTCCACGGTTGGGAAATTGAAATATTTTTTCTGCATAAAAGTAACCAAAAAGACAATTGGCGTTGTGTTTGCTAATTAAAACTGTTTTATAATTCAGGAAGAAAAAACTGGTATTAAAATCTTAAAAAAATCAAAATTTCGACTCCAGGGTTGGACAAATGAAATATTTTATGGTACATGAAAGTGACCAAAAAGTTAAAAATTTTTAATTTTTTGTCAAGTAAAACTATGTTACACCTCACTAAGAATTGCATTGGTAAAAAATAAAAATTCACTTCCAGAGTTAGAAAATCGAAATATTTTTCGTACTTAAAGGTACATACATAAATTCCAAATTTTGTGCTTTGAGTGAATTAAACCTATTAGATTTTTCAGAAAAAATTATACTAGAATCAAAAAATTATAAATTCGGTTCCAGGGTTGGAAAATCGAAATTTTTTGGTAAATAAAAGTAACCATACAAGTTCCCAATTTTGGTTTTTTTCAGTGACTTAAACCTATTTTATACTTCTCTAAGAATTAAATTGGTGTTAAAAATTTTAAAAACTAAAAATTCGGTTCCAGGGTTGGAAAATCTAAATATTTTTGGTGCATGAAAGTACATACATAAATTCCAAATTTTGTGTTTTTAGTATCAGAAAAAATTAAATTAGTATTAAAAAATTAAAAATTCGGTTTCAGAGTTGGAAAGTCTAAATTTTTTGGTAAATAAAAGTAACCATATAAGATCCCAATTTTGGTTTTTTTCAGTGACTTAAACCTATTTTATACTTCGCTAAGAATTAAATTGGCATTAAAAATTTAAAAAACTAAAAACTCGGTTCCAGGGTTGGAAAATCGAAATATTTTTGGTACATAATAGTACATATATAAATTCCAAATTTTGTGTTTTTAGTGCATTAAACCTATTTCATACATCAGAAAAAATTAAATTAGTATTAAAAAAATTTAAAATTTGGTTCCAGGGTTGGAAAATCGACATTTTCTGATTTATAAAAGCAGCCATTTTATTTGTTATTTTAGATTTTTATTATGAATTATACCTACTTTATATATCAGAAAGAAGTAAACTGGTATTAAAAACCAACAAAATCTAAAAGACGATTCTTCGGTTGGACAATTAGAACTTTTTGGGGTACATGAAACGGATTTTTTGTTTTGTTTGTAAATTAAATATATATAATATTTTTGAAAGACGTTCATAGGTGTTAGATATAAGAAAAGCCAAACATTTAGCTTCCTAGCCGAAAAATTTAAACGTTTTCTTAAATATAAAAGTAACCGATAACATCATTTTGATTTTTTGATTAAACCTACTTTCTGTTTTGGCAAGAAAGAAAGAAAGAAGAATGACATCTGTGAAGGGTATTTAAGATTCGGCACAGCTGAATATAGCTCTTATATATTTTTTTTTTTTAATTTGATTTTAATAAATACTAAAAAATGGTACCGCCATGGTGTGAAAAGTACATTTTGCTTATTTAGTTGGTACAAAATCAAAATAGCATTTTTCTATCCATGGCTCATATACTCGTATAAAGATTTGTATTTTTCGGGAATATTTTGGATGGTTTTACTTGCGATACCTTAATCGGCTATTAGGCGGTCATACAAGACTATTCGAAACGAAATACGACAAAAGAATGGCTGAATTCACACACATCAGTTTCACTAACAGACTTGAACATATGACTGACATTTCTTGATTTTTTGACAAGACTTTTAATTTCTGTTCTCATTTCATATGTATATGTATGTATGTTTGTGCTACGAAATTGAATTATTTTTTTATAGGTATTAGAACAAATACGATTAAGCTAAGAAGAACTAGCTGTTTTCTTTAATTTTTAAATTAAATTATTCTAGTATACATTTTTAATTTAATTTTATAAATTGGTTTTTATTTTAACTAAGGAGTTTAAACAACATCATTGATTTGTCAGGTTTGAGTGGTCAATTGATACATCAGTATTGAGAAATCAATTGATAAGTTGTATGTGTCTACAGACTGGTTACAAAATAACACTAAAGTGAACAGTTGACCTTTATATTTTACCAATTTTGTCATGTTGCGCTTAAGAAAATGATAGAAGTTTTCTATAGGCTATGAGGCATGATGCCATCAGCATTATCAACCAAATGAACGATCAAATAACTGATAGTGTTCTTTTAGGGCAATAAACAAAAATTAATTTTATATTTCGATTTTCTTAACAAATTGTTTTTGCAAAGAACAGGTGTAAAACTTATTACTGTGTAATTTAACCATTTAGGGGTTTCAAAGTCACTGTTAGAGATCTCTTATCTGAAGTGTTATTTATTTAGTGGAACTATTTATGTACAGTTCTAGAAAGCTGCATACATGTAGGGGCGTTGTTGTAAGTTAAAAGAAAGTTTAGAATAGATGTTGTGAATGATCAAGGTTCGGAACTGAAACGAATATCAAGAAATATATAATTAATTATTAATTACTAAAGTTAATTAAAGAACCCGTACTTTAAACCTTCAATTCATACTTAGAAAATATGGCCTTTGGCTAATAAAAACTAGGGCTGGGTATATGCCGGGGCCCAAAAATTTTCTTTTGTAATTTCGAAATGAAATGAAATTCATTTCTAACATTTTGTTTTATATACTTTTTTTCGTGAATTGGTATACCGGCATAGGCACCAACGATATTGTGGATAGCAAAATTTTCTAACCGAAACGGGTTTCGGTATCGGTAAAGTTACCGTTATTTCATTTTAATGTTATTTGAAATGGTAACGGTATTTTTACGATACCGTTTGTTAACCTTGTTAATGGTTTTAATAACAAATATTACATTTAAAACTTTTCTCCAACTCTCCAATGGATATATGTATGTAGTTTAATTTGTTCTAGTCTGGATTGATAGGATAATAAACTTGGTATACGGTTCAGATATATTTTACGTAACACATATGAAAAGTTGTTCCAGTACTATAGACGATCACTGTGGATATTATTGTTGGGTTCTCAGAACAATATTCTAGAATTGAGAATAGTGACAAGATAGGACAATTTTCAGCATGGCTTATCATATTTTAAGCGGCAACACAATATGAAAAAATTTTTATAAGAAAAAACTTCATAATTTTTTTTCATGTTCCCGTAATATTAAACGATAAAACCACAAATAACAGATGGGGTCCAGCATCATCAACATTTAACATTTTGCTCCTTTATTGTAACATACGAGTAGTTAGATCTCTAAAAAGATGAAACTGAGAATAATGCGATTAAAGTTTTTAAGGTGTACGCTTTTGTATACGACTGCACATAATATATTTTGCTATAACTTCGGTTCAGTTTGAGGTATAATGCTGAGTTTTTTTTTACATATGGAGATAATATAACAGATCCCTTTTATTTAAATAACTAAAAATTTTAATCCTACTAATATTATAAAGCCGATTGTTTGTGAGTGTGGATGTGTGGATCTTTGTTCCCCTTTCACTCAAAAACTACTGATTGGATTTTAATGAAACTTTATAATAATTTACCTTATACATCAGAATAACACCTAGGCTATAATTTATAAAGATATTGTGTAAATTGTCCAAAATATAACGATGTGTCCAGTAAGTAGGAAAAAATTCTACAATCGGCGAAATGTTTTGGCGTGCGCCGCAAATATCGTTGATGTTACACATATATACTTTTGTCAGTACATTACGAGATATCTTGGGGGTAAAATAGGCTAATTTTATTTTTGATATCTCAAGTGGGTGTGGCACATAGTGGGATTTCTTCATACATCCAATGGCATTTCATGGCAAAAAGTATAACGAGAGGTCGTAGAACGCTGAAATTTTGCACAGATCCTTTGATCAACTCAGTCAAGAAATATTTTAAGTTTTATCAAAGATGACCACGCCCACCGCATCCCACCCTTATAACCTGAACATATATTTCCTCCCCAAATGTTTGTTTCTTCACCAAAGTTACGAAACTTGGCACAAGTTATCAGTATTATGAAGTTAACATATGAGGAAAGTATCATAGAAATAATCCGAAAATAATTAAGTAAAGAAATAAAAATATATATATATATATATATATATATATATATATATATATATATATATACTGAAAATACATCAAAACAGTTCTTAATTTTCTAGAAGGCGGATGCAAAGCATTAAATGAAAACCTTTTGTACAAAGACGAATAGTTGGGGAAGCCGGGCAACGTCGGGTCCAAGTAGCTAGTATTATAATAATACCAAATAATCTAGAGAGACAAATTATATTCAGTTTAATTGGATTTGATCCTAGATTTTTGTCTAAATCGAGCGAGAGAAATAGATCCGCCCAAGTCTAGTTATGGCAAGAAATTTTTAGACATATTGATCTTTTGTAGCAATAGCCAATGTTGTAAGCAGTTAATATTACTTGTTCTTTGTATTGAATTTAATTTTTACTACTACTTTTTGGCCATTTATTTAAAATTTCTTTCACACTTTATGCATGTGTTGTTAATTTGTTTTGCCTATATTCGCAATATCTAAAAATGCCGAGTATTCCGCAATTCGAATATATACATTCGCACATCAGCAATGCGTAATATGGCTTCTGAATGTTTATTATAATTAATCTTCCAGATTTGTTTTTTTTTTGTTATGGTTTATTTTTCGAACAGCGGATTACTTAACTACTTGCCAAAACTAGAGCGAGTATGGACTGTTTCGTGGCTGTCACATTTACCAAATCTTGCATTACGGGATCAGTTTCCGTGTAAATCGGGGTCCCGCGAAATCTCAATGTTTTGTGCTGCATTACATATGACAGGCGAATCATATAATTCTTTACCTCGGTATTTCGTGGTGTACTTTGATTTTCTTTTACTGTTGATAGCATTATAAATAGATGTCGTATGACATTTAGTTTGAAATTTTTTATGGAATAATTTTTATTATATTTCAATATTAATGCCGTTTTAAAAGACCATGGGTGGCCAGATAATGAAGTTATAAAGTGCAGCGGTATGCATTGATAAATACTATACATATAATCATTCAAAATATTATAAAAATATTTAATGATTCTATCATTAGCATCAGAAAATTAAATATTCATATATAAATGGAATATTGATCCAGTGCGTATTAGTTAGCAGCAGATTTATGTAGCTTCTCACTGACACCGTTCTTAAAACAATATTGTCCTGCTCGCTTTGACTCTTTTTGGTATTACATTATAAAAAAAAAGAATTTTCGAATTATTTTATTTTTAATCGATCGGCAAAGCTGTTTAAAAGTTATTCTAAAAAGCCTCGTTGGAAAAAAATTCCTATTTCTTAGTTTTTTTGAATTTTTCGAAATCTACGGGTCCGAGTCGGTGCAAACTCACAAGAAATCTAAATTTGGGAGAACTCTTAGTTCGATTCGGTGAAGCCGTTCACATGCTTATACACGCATACATACACACAGATTAGTGACACGCTCTCAGAAGTAGTCAGGGAAGCTTTCTAGGAACTCAAAACGCCGAGATTCGGTGAAACAACTTCCATTTTTTGAAACTGCTCAATTTTCTTAGAGGAAAGTTAAGAAAATATTTTTTTTATTCTTTGGATCAGTGTCTACGCCTCAAGTTTTTATTATATGTAAGTATAGCATTCCTAAGTTCTGTTTTGAATAAAACTGCTTAATGTTTTTAAATACTTTTAAAATTTATTTTTACATTTTCATGTTAAAAAAAATACAATTAATTTTAGTCTATAATTGTTTATACATGCAAATCAATATAAAATTTTTTGCTAATAAAAAAAATCTAACTTAGACTACTTATAAAAACTTCCCTTCTTACTACAACAAAAAAATTATATTTATATATTACAAACAGATAAAAAGAGTAATAAAAACTTTGGCACGATTACTTACATGTGTATATATGTATGTATGTACGCCATTAACGGCTGAAGTCATAGTTTCAATTTCTTGGAATGTTAAAAATGTAGTAAAATAGAAAATAATAATTAAACTTTTAGCAATTAGCATGAATTTAAATAAATTAGAAAATAATACATCAAGAAACTCGCAAAAGCCTTAAATTTGAAGGTAGCATATTTTCAAAGTGGATTTTTTGCCAAGGATAGGTATGTAATTTTTAATATAAAAAACCAGCTTGATCACAAATTTGCTGTGTACTTCGTTCATCGCTTGTGCATATTTGTATTTTGTCGTTACCTCGCACTAACGATTAACGAAAATCGAGAAGACTTTTTCAAAGTCTGTGTTTAGTCGATGAAAGTTTCATTTTTGAGATTGCTAGTTTATAGGCGAAAGAAACGAGGGGAAAAGAAGCTAGTACACTCTATGATGTCCATATGCATGCGCACAACATACATTCACCCAGCTAGCATTTTTTGAAAATTTTAATCAAATATAAGTATTTTTCGAATCCACTGCACGATTAAACTAATCATTTATGATATCTCTTTTGAGTCAAAAATTAATTTTTTGTGTGAGAAAATGGTACCCTTCATGCGACTCTCCAGAAAGAGTATTTTCTGACTCGTTTTTCTGATTTTATACAGAAAAAAACAGCATAAACAGCATTTGTGTGATTATCGGCCATGTGATGGAAATCGCTTATCGCATGAAATAAAGCGTTTTCGATTTGAAGTCACAAAATTGGTGTGCTGATGATCGCAATCGCTCAAAATCGTTGAAAAAATTGGAATTTTTCAAGTCGCATGTGATTCGACAATCGTGCGATTCACAGCACATACATGTACGAGTATATTATGACTACACACATTTTGCAAGATTTGTTTTTGCCTTTTTAAACTAGTCGCTTTCTAAGCGTTTCTAGGAGTGTTTTTGTAAACTTTTTTACATCGCCAAACTGATTAGTCAGTTTTTGATCATCTAAAGGAATCCTAAAAGACTCATTTTGCTAATATTATCATAAACAATCTCCCAATTGCTAGCTGATCAGTCGAAAATAAGACCTGAATTGTGTGAACGCCCATTACAGTTCATGAATGAACTATTTTACTTCCTCAAAGAGAGAAAAAATTGTTTATATTTGATTCACTCCATCCCTGCTAGCGTTTTTTGAAAATTTTAATCAAATATCAGTCTTTTTCGACTCCACTACACGATTAAAATAATCATCTATGATATCTCTCATCACATCCGAAAATGCTTTAAAACCATATACATGTATCTCTTAAAAATCGGGGCAATAGTAACGGCTTAAAAGGCATTACAGAGAATGTGTTTGCCTATTAATAATATAAATACATAAAAGACTAAAAATGATTTCTATGTCGTAATATTCACATGAAAAATTGGTTTAAGTCGACAATTTATTGTTCTAGTCTTTTTTGTCTTCGGCAACATGGTGATACTACAGCGCGGTAGTGATGCGGCAATATTACAACAACCTAAGAACTTTTTCTTGGTGAAAGCCTCAGCACACATAAAAATTTATAGCAATAGTTAGTGCTGCACGATTGCATAATTCCTAGCAACGTTCACTGATATAGACACAATGAGAACCTATTGACATATTAATGTAGCCAAAAAACTGTCATCTGGCGTAGCTCTGGTCACCTATTTATTATTTATAAAAAGAAATTCTAAAGCTGAAGGTCCATACCATGCGTTCATGCGTAGACGCATATAAAAGTAGAAAGTAAACCTACTTTGATGTGTTGATACGTGTATGCATTCTATGCGTTTTGCTGTGTAACTTGCCACATACAATTCTTCGGATTCTACTTTTTTGTTAGACGCATGAACGCACGGTATGGACCTTCAGCTTAAAACGGAGAGACGCATGAACGCATGGTATGGACCTTCAGCTTAAATACTGCGTACAGCATCAGGCGACTCCTTGTACATATTAACATCAAGGAGTTATTATATATATATATATATATATATATATATACATATATAATAATATATATAATAGATATACATATAATATATGTATATATATATATATATATATATATATATATATATAATATACATATATATGTATATATATATATATGTATATATAAATTATATATGTATATGTATATATATATATATATATATATATATATATATATACATATACATACATATATAATTTGTATCATTTACAAAAAACTTAATAACTTGCTTTAAAATTTTACACATTGTTTTCTATTAAAGAACTGAGCATCATCGGGCTCGTTTCTGGTTGAATGTGTACTTGAAGAAGCAAAATTGCCGTACTTGTTTGAAGAGCCCCTAGAAGCAGTGCAAGAACTTCCAATGCATCCCGAAAAATGAACTGTACTCTTTCAAAGACGACGAAGGCAGAAACGTTACTGTGAATGCCGAACTTTACTGTGCGATATTTATACACGTTTTTGTAGAAAATGGAAGATCTGAACAAGGGGCCAATTGAGAGGTGAGTTCGCGGAACAGATTATTTCATGTTTGGGGACCAATTATTGTGCAATTTAACGCTTTTAAACTAATTTAAACCGGCTAGGGTTGACGCACTCGACATCAATAGCGAAGAAATCACCTTTAAACAATGAAATATATAGATCCTTCTATCAACTCAAATAAAGATTTTATACATTTCTCTAAATTATATGTTTTTTTAATAAAATCCGAAAAGTGCTAGAACATCACCTACTAATAGAAAATATTTTTATCTAAAATATAACAAATATTAAAGTACATACTATTTAGCAATCCAAACAGCAAAGTTTCAACATAAATTTTATGCCCAAGTTGTACACATGAACTGTGTAAAGAGCACCTAAGCTTAAAGAGGGTGGCCCAAAATTGTCGGAGGGGTTTGAATTAAACTTATTTATTGTAATTTGTTTTTTCCCGTATATTGTAAAGAAGACTTGAGGAATTTAAAATGGAACAGTACACAATTAAACGATGAATGTAGTACACTGCGAGGCACACAAGGTCCCTTTTACTAGACATCTTTGGTGAACGAATTAGGATTTTAATTGAACTTAACTTTCACCGGATTTAACCGCGCCAGACGAAATCTCATTTTAAAAATATTTTGCAATTCACAAAACAAACGGCCAAATGCATTGATATGAATTTGCTAAACGTGTCTGGGTTGCGAAATAACACTTAAGAGCAATTTTTATAAAAAGTTTGTATTTCTAGAAAATACTTTTATAGTTAAACGATTTGTACTATGATTTAGTTAAACCAAAGACTAAAAATATTTCAAACTTTCATTAAATTAAAAAATATATATTTCGATCTCTTCTATGAATAAGTGTACATATTGCAAGTTTCAACTTAGCTTTTGTTTTTAGAGCGGCCCATCCATTACACAATATTAACGGAAATCACCCTTTGTATGACACTGCCCTTGCAAGTCTTGCAGGTCTTGTAAGTCTAGGATATACATATGCTATAATCTGCAAGACCAAAACAACAAAATACATGAAACTGACATTTCGTATACTTGTGCATATATGCAACAGTAAAAATCATTGCATTGTTCATCTCTTGTTTCTTTTAATTCATTTGTTACTTTTTTAATTAATTTTTAATGCAAAGACTGAAATGGCTGTTACTATTCAAATAATAAGCTGTAAAGTACTTGTCTTTTCAATTCATATTTTCTACTTTTAAACTATTAAAAAAAAGACACTCATGCTTCGTAACGGAAAATCATAGTATATATGCTATGTTTGCAGATATGCTACGAAGAGTGATTTCCGCTATTATTGTGTGCATATGCTGTTAGTCTTATGTATAGGCATTTTGCATTCTATTGGGCAATAATAAAATACAAAGTGGCGCAATAGCTTTAAGCCAAGTATGGCACGAGTTTCTTACAATAAAAAGTAAACAAAGCAGAAACTAGTGGATACAATGTTGTCAACACATTTAACAGTATTGTGCTTATTTTCTTGTGCAATTAATATTGTTTGATTGTACAATAAAAATTTTCACAATATATTGAGTACAATACGAAAAATTGCACAATTGTAATGCAAGTCGCTGAAATGAACAATTAAACTTTCGTATTAGTTCTCTACTTCACTTTAATTTTCCGTTTAGTTTTCTCTTCTTGTTTAAACTAATATTCACTTAATTGTTTGAATTAAATTTTGTATTCTTATTTTATTAACATTTTTCCGATTTTTCCTCAAAAACGTAATTGTCGTAATTAATAGCATTAAGTGGTTTTTCTTTCTATTCTATCTAAATAATCTTAATCTAAAGGACATTATGTAAAATGATATTATACGTAAGCATACAAATAAACATACTAAATATATAATGTCCGTTTTATAATTAGCGTTCAGCATGTCAATATCTTTTAGAAATATTTTTGGCCTGGAGTAGTGGCAATACATTGCAGTACATTCCAAACGTGGCCGATCGAAACCGAAAATGGCCATTACTGACCCGTCCAGGCTATATTTTATAAATGATGTTTTGAAAATCCATTTTAGTGTTTTCGGTGTGTGCTGCTCTTGTAGAAAGAAACCGGAAAAAGCTAAAAATGGAGAAATGAAAAAGGGTCCCAATATGGCAGCCAACTGAAATAAAAAAGAAGTTAAGTTAGAAATGTACATATGAACATTAGATTGGCAGCGTTTTGTTAAGAGATTTTTAAAAATTTTGATATCAATGAGTTCCGGGCGAAAGTATCGTTTTTGTCTTAAACCAACGTCCGATAAGTTTGAAGCTAATCTGGCAATCTCCCAAGGACCCGCAAATTGCCTTAAGTTCAAAAGATAAAAATGTCGTGTTTGCTTAGATAGTGTTACGTATATGTCAGTACTATTTGATGAAAAATTAGTAATTGCCATGCCTTTAATCTTTTTAGTTTCAATTTATGTTACAAACTGCCGACTGTTACAGTAAAAATACATCAATCACTTTCAAACTTATCACTGAATGAACTATTTTATTCATAAAAGATATTTCTATTTCATAAAGGGTTCATAACACAAATTTTGTATACAAATATGCTTTATAAGCCTTTTACAATCGAAAATATTTTTTAAGGGGAAGACCTAAAAGTTACAATTATTGAGTAATAAGAATCGGTTTTGTGTATTTGCATTAAGAAAGCAAATTTTTTCAAAATAAAACGTCTTTTGTCCTTATAACATAAAACAAGAAATTTAGTTGAATTTGGTTTACATAACACGACCGCACCGGCCCTACGCAATTTTCAAGATTGGCAAACAGATCTGTTTAGAGTTGTGCTCGTCAGCTCAGTGAGCTGATTGCTCATTTTAGCTCAGCTCAGTTTACTGAGCTAGTTCATTCAGTAGCTCAGTTATAATGATGCAGCAAAAGTGATTAAAGACGTTCTAACCATATTTATTAAAGATGGCAAAAACTATAAGAATAATATCGTGAAGTTTCAGAGACAAATATAATCCAATATCGCCTTTAATCAATCAATAATGCGACTTTTTGAAGATATGGAGTATGAACTAAATATATATATATATATATATATACACATATATATATATATATATATATATATATATATATATATATATGTATATATGTGTGTATATACATATATGTATATAAACATATATTTGTATATATACATATATTTGTACATATACATACATATGTATATATATATATATATATATATATATGTATATACATATACATATATATATATATATGTATATATATATATATATATATACATATATATATATATATATATATATATATATATATATACATATATATATATATATATATATATATATATATATTATTACATATACATATATATAGCAGCAAGGTGGAAAATATTTAAACGACATTGGCGGATATAACATTTATAATAAAACTATTCTCATGTACTGGTATTTTACAAAACATGGTTTTATGCACCAGTTTTATTTGTAAAAATGTTCTATACATAAAGATTGGTTCTGTAGACATGCCGCAAAAACACATACTACTATGACGTATTTATATTTGTCTGGCAACATATTAAGAAACTGTGGTATCATTACAAATATGACAGAAATGATCAAAACCTCTCAGCTCTGAAGTAAAAGCGCTGTGAAACAAAAGAGCTCTGAAACAAAAGCGCTCTGAAACAAAAGCGCTCTGACACAAAAGCGCTCAGCAGTACTGAGCTAAAATCATCTATTGTAGTCAGCGCTCATTTCGCTCAGCTCACTGAAACGTTCAATTGAACTAGCTTATAGCTCAGTGACACAACTCTAGATCTGATCAAATACATGGGCGATTGATGTTGGTTATGCGCGTGGTGGTACAGAAAATAAAAATTTTCGTCTATGACTTTCGACTTCGAGTGTATGTCAATAGTAAATTTACATCAAGAATTTATTTTACATACATAAATAAGTTTGTACATATCAACTCACCTTTATATTAAGAGAAGCTCCCACAGCTAATCCTATACTTTGTCCCACTAAGGCGGTTAAAAATATTATCACACAAAATAATATCACACGAAATACATCTCTGGGTTGATCGGTTAAAATATAAGTTATCACTATATACACGGTGGTGCATAAAAATTGAATGGGTATGTCCGCCAGTGTTATGGCAACATAATACGCTCGTAGGGAGTACCAACGATTAAAATGTTCTCGAGAAACTATAGGAAATTCTAGGGGAACTGTAAAGAAAGCTTATGTTACATTAATTATATCATTTGGGCAACATTGCGCTCATCCACTTTATATTTTAATACAACGGAACTGATAACAAAAAGCTATCTATAATAAATGCAAATAAAAATTCGAGTTATAGCAGTTGTTAGGCGTTCTTGAGATATGGGGGCAGCGTGTGGTACCAAAAAAAAAGCAGAACATAAAATTTATACTCTAAACTCATATTTTGTCAAGATACGGCATCTTTGGTCAGGACACACATGTTTAATGCAGGTTTGGCATTTCTTCCTGCTTGGGTGGAAATGTACTCGTAGTTGTTGTCATAAAATTGAGTCTGCAATTTCTGAAAAATCATGATAATTTATGGCAAAAATATGTTGCTTGTGATGCATGTGCATCTAAGTTTAAGTACACAGAATATTTATGAAGCGGCAATTATGAAATTTTTTGCGTACAATTATATAAATAGTCAATTGAATGTCGGAGTTAAGCCAAAAGTTGATAAATTTTACATTGTCACCTCAATTTTAAATGATAATTCCTTGGGGGGATTTTCCATATTCCCCTAGGCTACTAGTATTTGAGTACTGCGAAAATATTCAAATGCCAAAGTATTCAATATTTTTAAGCAAAACTATTATGTTACTCTTTTTACTTTTAGATCGAAAACAGCAAACAAGCTTTTCAAATATATCTGAGGGTGGTGTTCGCTGAAGTAGTTAACACGAGCCTATGAAGCGGAGAGAGTTCGAATCCGCGCTAAAACATGAATATTGTGTCGAATTCTTCCGATCAATATAAGTGTGTGGTTGCGTTAATTGTTGTCAGTGATAGCTGGTCACTGAAAATAAATGGCAGCGATTGACACTATTATCTGCTAAATAGCAGAAGAACGGCACCCTCCTACGTAGGAGTCTGATGCAAAAAATTAGATGCGAAATAAAAGGTTGAAATAGCCCCAAAAATTTTATCTATCTTCTCATCTGTCTTCTCAATACTATCCCCTCTTTTATAGTTCCGGAGCAATTCATATGTAGAAGCCATCCCCTGAGTGCTTGTGCGAATGAAACAAAAAAACTAGATATTCTTTTGAACACATACGCTGTTAATCCTCATGGGATATTCAAAGGAATCAAAGAGGATCTTAATCGCGTATGGCAGAATTTAGAGGTGGAATTAAATTCAGCAGCTCCAGAAGGCACTGCTGCATGAAAAATCACCCAAATCTACTGCTGCATGAAAAATAGCCAAAAATTCAAGAAATATTTCACTTGAAAAACCAACACAAAATTTTTGGGCTATGTTTCATAATATTAACTTACTTTTCGACACGTCCACCAGAAAGTCGCAAGTAACTAGCACCGTTTTAGAAAGTACCATAGAAAATTCTTGAAAAATTTTGGTGCTACGTGGCCGGCCGGGCAATTTAAAAATATGTTATATTTTCCTTATTCATAATTTTTGGACAACATTTCAGTTTTAATTGTTGAACCATATTTCATACAGCCGATCATAAACGTTCGTTAGGTTAGGTTTAATGGACTTGGCTCCATTTATTCCTTTGTGCTAACCTGGAGCAGAGGACCACCTATGCGCTGTGCTACACCACATAAAACCATCCTGTACGTCTGAAGGAGGATGATGTCCTAAAAAGCTCTATATTTGCCAGACTATTAAACCTTAGTCAGGGCAAGGGATAAAATATTTTTGAATGCATGACAGCCCAAAATACAAAATTATGGGTCATACCTTGAAATATTTCAAAGGGTAAATTTTAAGTTTTGACTCACCTCTACTTTTTTCATCTCACATATATTTAGAACCTCTAACAACTGATTTAATGTGTCTTAGGTTCTTTCCATAAAAAATGGGGCCATTCAGACGTTTGAACAACGCTAGCAAATTAATTATACTTATATAATTTGAAAATCAGTTATCAGTCCGCGGAACTTACAGACGACTTCGAGGTTTTTATGGAGCAAAGTCATTGGTCTTGTGTAAAATGTTCATACCACATACGAGTATTCTGCAAGTGCTGCAATAATACTAACAAGTCGAAAAAATGTGAGCGCTGAAGAGAATACGTCGCTGTAAGCGAAATAGTGGATGAAGATCGAAAGTTATCGATTCGTAGTCGTTGTTTGAGTAAAGATCCAGTTTGGGCTTTAATTAGGTGCTCAAGATGGTCAAAAGCGTTGTTCTTTCGCCGATTGGGCTCTTTAGCAGTTGGAAATTGATCCGGTATTTTATATAAAAATTGCGTTTAGCGATTATGATTTTTGGCTTAACGAAATTACATCATTTCTTTCAGGTTACGTTTAATGATCAATGACATTTTGTTTCAAGACATGAACGATATTAATCCGGGTGAGATAACTCCCTATGTTCCCTACGGCAACTGACTGACTGACCGACAAAATTTGGCTATAAGTAGATTTCGAGAAATGGACTGGTCAATTGGCTTACAGGTTTGTGCTTTGATATCTCTTGACTATTTCCTGTTGGCCCACGTAAAGTCATTGGTTGAATTGAAGGTTAATTTTTTGCAATATTTTCTACAATTCTATCCGGCTTAAAAACTCTATTCTTTTTTTCTCTCTTTGTTTGAATTCGTTGTATAAAAATTTAAATTTCAACGAGGGATATTTAAGTTAACAAGTTAAAAAATTCAGACAAAAGGGAATACTTACACTTTACCAAAATCGATGAGAACGCCGAGTACATTATAAACATAATCGAATAAAAACAATAGCGAAAACTGTTCAGTGCGTTCTCTGCTTCATTGCCAATGCCGTAGTATAGAAATCCAATCAACAAAGCCGTCATTAAATGTATTGTAAAGCGCATCAATGTCAAGGTCTTATCGCGCCACAATATTAAGAATGTTCTGAGCAGCAATATGCCCAGTTGTCGATAAAAAGGCGTGGCATATATATTTTCACTTTTGCACAATTTCGGCGTATCGATGTCTTGACAACACCCAGTATTCGCCGAAGAACTGGTATCATTGAGGGATTCATTCAAGTCGTCGGTATGGGAAGACATTTCTCTGATCGGAGCCAAAGAGTTTGTATGTTGCTTAGTATGATGTAAGTACATCTTAGCGGTGGTATTGGTACAGCGAAGTTTAATGGGCGGACTGGAGCAATTACTGTTTATGGCAGGTGTAAGTATAGGAGCCATTACCGGAGTTATTAAACCAGCAGCCATCATTTTATCTGAGCATGTGGTGGAACATATATTTTTTAAGAAAAACGTTTTGGAATTTCAGTTAAATACATACCGACTTTTTGCATGGCTTCAAATTGTTTTTTACTGTCCGGCTTGGTTTGCCTGTAACTCTCATTTCGTCCATTTTCAATTTTCGCGATCAATTTCTCATTTTGGGGCCCATAGTCATCAGTGGCGATTTCCATTACTTATATTTATTCAAGTTAACAATTGAAATGTTTATACATACAGAAAATAGCTGATAATTAAACTTACAATAGTCTGCCGGGTTATAGGATTCTGGACACGTTAGTCCCATTTCGCTTAAAAATGGCAACAGGTTTTGTGTCCCACCCGAATAGACACAACTACCTGCTGCTATGGCATACAAATGATCAAACATTTCAAATGTCAAGGCACTCGGTTGGTGGATGGTACATATAACAGTGCGTCCTTCTAGGGCCAGTTTTTTGAGTAATGATGTCAATTGATTAGATGTTGAGCTATCTAGGCCACTAAAAGAGATGGTTAAATTAAAATAAATTTATAAAAAGTATTTTTGATTTATAAGAGGGTTATAAAAATTTCTTTTATTAACTTGTTATATATAAAAAAAAAATTATAAATTATGCCTCAAATATGTAAACAAATAATAAAAGTTGAATAATACCTTGTGGGCTCATCCATTATTAGAACCGGTGGATTATTTACTAGTTCTAAAGCAATTGATAGCCGTTTCTTTTGGCCACCCGACAGCTGGCCAGTTTTGGTATAACGATTTTCATACATCCCAATGGCTGCTAAAATCTTTTTAACCTGTTGAAAACAAATACAATTTTAAGAACATAAGACTTTCTGAAAACTTCCTATGATCGATTATCGATAACAACTCAAATTTTGTTGGCAGCTCTCCGCAGTTTAAATAACTCTTCATTTGCTATAATATTCTTCATTAGTATTTAGTGGCTACGCTTTCTTTAGCAAATATTTGATAAGTGTGACCGTACATTTAGGCGTTGGAAAACCAAAATAATTGTAAACAAGCACTAGAAACATATTAGTGATACAAATTAAAACAAGTAAAAACGTTATATACGACCGGGTCGAATCTTAAATACCCGCCAAATATTTAATCAGTAAACTTAAAATGTTTAACTTGGTGGGACAGAGTTTCTTTATATAATATCGTACGTCAACGCCCACTAAAGGGGGCGGGGTTCAAAAATGGACAATGTCATGTTTTCCACAGACGAACGTATGGGCATTGCTAAACTGTCTTAGACTTCATCACTGATCAAGAATATACATACTTTATGGGGTCCAATTCTCTTTTGAGGGTATTAAAACCGTATTTTGGCGGGGTCGCTCTGGCAAGGGCTGTAGGGGAGACAGTTCACCTTTGTCATAAAACTCCAAAAATAAATGTTCGGGATAATTATATAAAAAATTGAAAAAAAAAATTATTTTTTTATAGGGTCATTTAATGGGCAAAGGTGGAGGAGGGGGTAGGGCAGACTAGTACCAGGTTGCGTCTCACCTTCGTCATTAAAGCTTGAAAATGTTATTTTTAAGGAATGTACGCTTAAGTAAAACAATTTGTTAAATTTTTACACAACTTTTGCATATAAGAACTCCTACTAAAGTGGGCGGGGTCCAAAAATTTTGTTGTTTTATTTTATGGCTCCAAGTTTAACGCGTTGGACTTTCTTTAATATAAAAATATATCATTTGCTTAACAAAATTACAAAAAAACTTTAAATATTTGTTTTTTAGAGGTTTGTTTAGTTTTTCTTAGGGGAACTTTTTTCCCTCTTGCCCGATTTAGCCCGTCTCCGAACTTAACCTGTGCTATCCTTCAAGATATATTTATACCACATTTCAAGAGTCTAGCTCTTTTCGCTTGGACTGAATCGCGATTTCCACAGACGGACGGACATGCTCAGATCGTGTTAGGTTTCATCACTTATCCAGAATATATATACTTTATGGGGTCTCAGATGGATATTTCGCTGCGTTACAAACGGAATGACAAAGTGAATATACCGTCCATATTCTTTTTTGGAGGGTATAATAATAAAGAAGTAAAAATTATTAAATTAAGTTCAGTGCAGTTGCTTTTTGACAACAAAGAAGTTGCGGTACACGCCTGTGCTGCGGGTAAATGTCACGATATTCATTCCGTTAATTGGTTAACCGATTAACTACGACCAAGTTAACTCATCGGTTAATTTAAAATTAGCTATTTTCGATTAGCGATTAATTTCAGTCGATTAACCGTAAGAAAATTTTTAATATATTAGTATTATAACATAGTTTTTTGTGTTTTCAATGGTTTGCTTCGTGTCATATACAACAGGTATGCGTTTAGAAAATATGTATGTATTCATACAAACACAGAAACTATTCTATTTAATAGGCCAAATGAGAAACAGCAAAAGCTACAAGCACACGGATTTCGCCTTATACATGATGTAAAACATTTCCTTGGTATATGTGTGTGACATGTTCTGGCTGGGTTTGGTTTGTATAAACAAGTCATAGAAAGCTCAAGTAAAACTTTGAAGCCTTTGGACGTGGGTATAAAAGAGATTCTGCTATGTACTCTATTTAAAATTTTGGAAATTTTTCAGTTTTTGATTAATAATGTAATAAAAGCCAGCAGCACTTATATTTATTTATTAAAAATCTTAGTATTATATATAATGAGAGACGAGTTCAAGTGCATTTAAACTCTTATGTTATATCTCCACTCAGATATATTTCATTCCTGCAATATACTCGTATTTTGAAAATACAGTACAAAAACAGAAGCTAAGAAAATAAACTTGTTTGCAGAATGTTCGGTGCTGAGCTTGGCCAGGTTGAGTCAGATGATAATCTCACAATAGAAGAGACAGTCTTTAGTAATATAAGCAATCTTTAAAGGCCTATAATAGTGCTGTCACACTGACATGGTTTTAATAAATTCTGGTTTTGACATTAAAACCAACTATTAAAGCCTGGTTTTACCATACAAAAGGATTTTGTTAAAACCAAGTTAATTAAAACCACTTTCGAATTGGTTTTAAGTAGGTTTTATGAAATATAACCCTGTTTTTGGCTTTGCTAAGTTGAGTGCTACCAAGTTATATATTTGGGGGGTTCACACTGTAGTCATAAGTCATAAAATAATAGCACGAAAAATATACGGCAGATACGGGCGTTTCATAGCACAATTGTGCTGAGATCATTCACACGTATTCTTACCCTCTTTAATTTAGCCGTCGATGAGACAGCGACGAATGAATATCAGGCGGATGCTTACGAATTTTGTTATATTTTTTTCCAGAATATTTGCCCAGCAAACAAATTCATTTATGATGATATGCGAAAAATATTTTGTCATAAACAATGCTTTCGATAACATACAATGCCATTTATACAATTTTTCTCCAATAACGGACTATACTAATTCTCCTAATTTAGTAATACACTGAGCACCGAGCAGTGGTGGGCACAGTCAATGTATTAGTAAATTATGTATGTGTTGAGCTTGCGAGCTACCCACCAAACAAAAAGCCAAGCGTTTGAAAGATAATGGTGCATTATATATTTATACATAAGTAGCAATATTTTCTAATTTGAAAAAATTACGTTGATTACGTAAAATTATTAATTAAAAATAAAACTTTTTCTAAGCAAACAGTCAAATGAAAAAAATTAAAAAAGATAGGATAATAATTTGTTATGTTTTCCATTCAAGAAAGAGAATATAAAAGAATGGTTGCTTGCTGGTGCATAACACTGAATATTCGCCAAAAAAATACGCCGTTGAATGTATCAAACTTAATAAGCTTTGATATTTGTCGGCATTGGAAATCATTTTCATATGGGAAACATATTCAAAATATTTTTGATAAGATTTTACACAGGCTTATTAATAATACTAAGTGTATTACTAAATTAATAGAGTTAGTATAGTCCGTTATTGGAGGAAAATTGTATAAAAGGCATTGTATGTTATCGAAAGCATTGTTTATGACGAAATATTTTTCGCATATCATCATGATTGAAATTGTTTGCTGGACAAATATTCTGGAAAAAAATATAAAAAAATTCGTAAGCATCCGCCTGATATTCACTCGTCGCTGTCTCATCGACAACTAAATTAAAGAGGGTTTCTTACCCTCTACTACGTGTGAATGATCTCAGCACAATTGTGTTATGAAACGCCCGTATCTGATCTAGAGTTATTTTATGACAAAACAAAAACATACCTGAAAGAGTGCTATTATGTTATTACTTTTTTGTATACAACACAGCAACAACTTTTTTAAACTGGTCTAAAATTTAATTTATACGCAAGACTGAGTCAATGCGAATATAAGCAAATAATTCAACTCGCTTCACAATAAATAACCAAAACATAAATGCCGTCGAGAGTTTTACTTATTTGGAAAGTATTCTCTCAGTAGATGGAGGCGCTAAAATGGACATTGACAACCGCATAAAAAAGGCATGTGGTGCATTTGCAAGGCTACAAAACATATGGCGCGCTAAAGTTAAAATTTTTAACGCATGTGTGAAATCAGTTCTGTTGTATGGATCTGAAACTTGGCTGGTGACAGCTGGAATAAAAACGAAGCTCCAAATTTCATCAACCGCTGTTTGCGAAACATAATGCAAATATGGTGGCCGAGAACGATCACAAACGAAGAGCTATGGAGAATAACTGGACAATCTCCCATAAATGCTGAAATACAAGCAAGAAAATACGGGTGGATAGGCCACACATTGCACAAGCCTTACGATGACATTACACACGCGGCGCTGACTTGGAATCCGCAAGGGACACGACGTAGAGGCAGACCACCGATGACCTGGAGAAAAACAATCATCAATGAAACTGGCAAATCGTTTAATGATTTAAGACAAATAGCAAAAAATTGACCTAGTTGGAAATCATTTGTTGTATCCTTAAGCTCCTAATGGAGTATGGAATATATTATTTTATTATTAATTTTCTCAAAGATTGTTTTATAAGACCTCCTTAAAGTATTGAAATAACTAGTAAAATGACTTCATAATTTATTTTTAATTAATATATGATTATAAATTCGTTGTCGTTTGTTTCGTTTAGTTAAAGAATAGTTGTTATTGTTTATTTTACTAATACTCGTAAACTGCAAATAATAAATAATTTATCTATATTTATTTATTGAAATTACTGCATTTATAAAAAAAAATTATTAATCTGTTAAAAATTAATGGGATCTTTAAACGATTAACCAATTGAAGCAAAAGTCAGATTAAATTAATGCCCTATTAAATGTTCACCTGAAAAACAGTTTTAAGTAAAAGTTTATTGCTTTATTTTTTCTGATTCTATTTTCTCGACGGGAATGTAATTTGGCGTGACTAAAATTGGGAGCCGGCAATTCGCAGGCAGGAGTCTACGAAAAGTTATCCGCTTTCGATAATCAAGAACTAAAATGTTGGGTTGGGTAGAAATACCTGTAAATTATTATAGACTTGTCGAAAAAAAGATTTGGTGTCGTTACAAAACTTTTTACAAAAAAAGGTGCAGCTGAATATCGCGGAACGGAGAGAATTGTGGTTATTCCTAACAAAACTGAAGCTATATATTGCTAACTTGCTGACAATCTATCTACTCAATTACAACAATTTTCTGATTGTGATTGTAGGAGTTAGATTAAGTTGTTAGTGATCATATCACTCCGAATGGGGAGTCTTCTTAATGAAATAAGTGACAATTGTTTGCTTAATTAAATAATTGATTGTGATGTGAATAGATGACAAAAGAGTAAAGATGAATGGAATCACTTTGGACATCTTTTCTTTTTTTTTTTGGCACCCACTTACAGCGCAATCAATTAATTAATTATCGGAACAATTCTCACATTTTCCCGAAGACTATTAATTTGTGATTGGTACTAACCCTCAATCTGAAATTTCTATAGTTAGATTTGGTTTTCACATTTTTTGTAGCGTTGAGAATATGGAAGGAATGTGGCGGAAGGTGATCCACCATAACCAGATAAATTTTGAAAAAGTCTTCCATTTGTGCCAGTACGACGTGTGCAAACATGCGCAATGTCTATGTAACGAATGATTCTTTAGTAATTTTTTCGTATAACGTGTTACTTTTAAACATGTTCAGTTTGGTCTGCAATTTAACCATGAATCGGCTTACAAACGATCAACGTTTGCAGAGTACTGAATTTTGTTATCAAATTTCATGGCCGGTTAACAAAGTGCATTGCGGATTTTCTATGTTCACGGAATATGAAGGCAGAAATATTACTGCGAATGGGGAGCGTTACCGTACGATGATTACTATTTTGTATTTTTTTCCCAAAAGGGAAGAGCTGGGATTGGTTGGCATGTGGTTTCAACAAGACGATGGCACAGCACGCGTATCAATTCACAGGCGAGTTTTAAAATCAATTTATTTCATTGAATTAAGATTTTATAGGCTAATTGTTCGAAATTTTAATTTAAATCTCAGAAAGACATGACAAATATTCCAAGGCACAAAGGCAAGTCAACATCAGTTTTTGTTATTCAACTTACACAGCAGAGCAGAACAGCTGTTTTCGAAAGACGCAACCCTTTCATCATCAGTGCTCATGTGTATTGTGTTTGTCACCACTTATTATGTGGCTTAGTTGAATGTGATAACAGTTCCTATTTACACAAATTTTATTGTGAAAATGAATACGAGAACTGTATCAACCTAATGTTAACATGTTATTGTTATGATACCCGTCTTACCGTTTTTGATTATTTTTTCTTCATGTCCCATTTTTCTGAATTTTTTGTTCCATCATACCTAAGTCAAAATTTTTTGGTTTGAATTTAATACTTAAGTACATGTGAACGTTTTTCCAATTTATTGTTGGTAGCTCAAGCCATAGCTTAAATTTGTATGTAGTAAGAATTTTAACGACCATTTTATATTGCTATATTAAATTGAATTAAGATTTTATAGGTTAATTGTTCGAAATCAAAACGGTAACACGGGTATTATAACAATAACATGTTAACATCAGTTTGATACAGTTCTCGTATTCTTTTTCACAATAAAATTTGTGTAAATAGGAACTGTTATCACATTCAACTAAGCCACCTAATAAGTGGTGACAAACACAATACACATGAGCACTGATGATGAAAGGGTTGCGTCTTTCGAAAACAGCTGTTCTGCTCTGCTGTGTAAGTTGAATAACAAAAACTGATGTTGACTTGCCTTTGTGCCTTGGAATATTTATCATGTCATTCTGAGATTTAAATTAAAATTTCGAACAATTAGCCTATAAAATCTTAATTCAATTTAATATAGCAATATAAAATGTTCGTTAAAATTCTTACTACATTCAATTTATTTCATGTTTGTGGAAGAATTTATTCATAAGATACCGGCCGAAATGTTGGAGAGATCATGTCAAAATTGGCATATAATTTTTAAATTAAATTTTTTTTTGTAAAAAAAACTGCACAACAACTAAAAGTAAGTGTTGTTAAGGAAATATGTACTATGTGTATCAACTGGTTACTATCTATCAGTTGCCATAGTTGTAATATAGTGCATTTGGCAACTGACAAAGTTACTGAAGTAGAGCTGATATCGATAATCCACCCATTATTCTTCTTCTCTTGCAACAGCTCACCCTCTCTCTTTTCGCACTTTTACCCATGTGAGTTCCGATTTTTAAATTGGCAGAGAAATGCATGGCCTCCTTAACCGTTAGATATGGATGCAGACTAGTATCTTGTGTTATAAATGCCACATTTGGCTTGAAAGCTTTAATATCACGTACATGATCGTTGACTGTTACATCACCCCTGTAACCGTAGGCCCTAAAATTTGTAGAATATTGATAAAAGAAGAATAATATGTTTTCCATTAGTAATATTTGTGGATTTTCCAAATATGATTGTTACATTACGTATATCCAGAGAGTATATTAAGGCAAGTACTTTTTCCTGCGCCGGATGGTCCCAAAATGGCGCTAAGTTCACCAGCTTTAAAGTAGCCCGTTATGCCACGAAGTATATTTTTGGTGTCTGAAATTAAGAAGATGAAAAAGTGGTTTAATTGCCAATGTTTGCTCAATAAATTGTTGCTATAAAATTATCAATTCTACTCTGACGTGAAATATTGATGAATATTAATTTTTTCCCTGTTCCTAGGTAGTTTAGTTTTAAAAACGAACTACGACATTCAAAATTATTTCATTTGAAAATATAGTTTAGAAAATCCCCTTTCGGATAGCACAAAATATCTAGAACACCAAGATTCAAACTCAGACATGCCCACAATAAACTAGACACTAGCACAAGAAAGGGGTTTTTAATATTTGATTATTGCTTACTCATGCGCCTAAGCACATTGCACATTGAAATGACCACGTGCTCCAGCTCATGAACAGCATAATAACCTGCCGAACAATTGAGCACTTATAAGCTTAATTACGAGTACTGAAAAAAATCGTTAAACTTCATAAATGCATATAAGAATGGATTGAAATTTAAACGCATTGCCTAAAGACTCATGAGCAAATAACAAATCTTTTGATCGTTAAATATGTAACACAGTCTCCAAATGATCATAGTTGCTCAATATTCCTATTAAAGGATGTTTTGATAGAAAATGGAAATTAATCCATACAGAAGTTCATTGGAATCCATACAGCAGTTCATTGAATTCTAACTTACAAGCATTTATTCCTAACAAGCATTTATTTCCTATTTCTGAAAGGAGGACACTCAACTTTATACGATGTTGACCGCAGATTTAGGTACCAAGGCACAGTGGTAAAAAACCAAAAGAAGAAAGTTTCACGTAACATAAAATTTTTCATACCCGAAGAAGTCAACTTTGACCCCTTCCAGTTCCGCTCTTAGCTCAGCAAAATACTTTAATAAACACAATTCTGAAAGTCTAACTGCTCCCATGCAATGGTTTCGATTTTCACACAAAATCCATTTAGCCTAAAAGTCCAATACATACTATCACTTTTTTAACTTCTCCCAAGGAAAAACATTTCGAAAGGTCGGGAAGTTACTGGTTTTACCCGTTTTGAAAACAACAGAGTTATTACCAGATTTAAAACCTCCGAAATTATATATCTGATCAATGGCGTTTCAAAGCGTTATTTTAGACTTATATTTCCTGTGAATTGGAACCGGTTCGGACCAATACATTTTGAGAAATATCAAAAAACTAAGGAAAACTATTTTTTTAACGGCTTCGCCAACCGATTCAAAAACTAATCAGCCTTTCACATTTAAGAACCACGTCGAGCGCCACTAACCGGATCAAAATCGGTTAACGCATTTGTGATACTGGGAACGAAGAAATTCGAAAAAACTGAATTTTTTTAAAAACTCCGAAACTATATACATATGTGGTCAATTAGCGATGTCTATTCTTTTATTGAGCTCGAAGAACTACATCAATCGCCTCTTATTACAGGGGAATCTGCTGATACTTCCAAAGTACTAACAGCGCCCGACACTGCTTAAATTCGGTGGTCGGACGAGAACCGATGTATCCAGCGTGGTATTATCGTTGGCAGCTTGAAAATTAAAATAACCATTTTTATCGATTTAAATTAGCGGGAAGTTGCAGGGATGGCTTTTGGGATCAACCGTTTAGTACGCAGAAACGTGTACATTTAGGACTCGTTTTATGCAATAGATGCGTTCCAAAAAAAAAAATATTCCATAAATCAAGTTCGCATTAAACGATACTCTAGATTTATATAAAAACTAATGATTCGTTCCAAAATTATGAAAAATCGCATGAATTCAAATTTTAGTCAAAAAATAAAAACAAAGTCGCATAAAAAAATCAACAAAAATATATACGAGTACATATATTTTACAAAATGAAATTTATTTGTTGGGTGGTTAAGCAATGTCTATATGCATTTCATTGGTGCTTTACCAAATCGTCAGTAGACTTCAATCACAGTTTTAAAGAGTTTCAAACCTCATATCTTATGTAAAGACGTTTAAAAACCATTTGAGAATTCCAATGAAAATCATTTTCATAAATTAAAAAATAGATTCATATCAAATAGTATTTATTATTCTGGTGCGATCGTCTACATAGAAAAAAACTCAAAATAAAACAAGCTGCAGGGCACACTGATACAGGTAGGAGCGGTTCTACAATAATAAAAACCTACATGTATTTTGTTTTTGTGAAATCTAATTCAAATGTCACAATTAAATGTGTAGAACAAAAAACAAAACGAAAAAGTACAAAAACAAACATATGTACATGTTTGTTTTTACATTTGCTCTTAAGTTTTGAATGTATGTAAATATGTAAACAAACTTTGACGTTTATACTAGAATTTCTCCCAACAACAAATTAATCAACTGGGCTATCGCTCCTACCTGTATGAGTGTGCCCTGACAAACTGTAACGACTATATAAGTGATGCAAACTTGGCTTAATTTAAACACGGTAAAAAAGCCTAAAAACAATCCTAAAATTTCAAAACCTGTTAAAATTCTATAAACAAATCGTTCATTTAAAAATCGCATAAATTCGAATCCGCATAAAACGAGATCCGAGTGTAATTGTTATATGCCATTGAGAAACATATCAGGAAATGGAAACAACATTTCAAAGCGAATATTAGTCGCGACAACAGTTTTCGAAAGGAAACTTACCGTTTAAAAGTTTTTAGGAAAAGTTTTGAGTGCGACTCTCTTGCTTTCCTTTAAGTTTTTGTCTTCAGAAATTCAATTAATTTTGTAGTGATGAAAAAGAGTTTTAAAATAAATGAAACACATTTTAAAAGTTGCAGATACACGTTCACAATATCCTTTCTTTTTTCCACCTACAGATCGGTACACCCTTCTTCGTATTAAAGTGTATTTTGTTATTGTTTTTTGTTATACGTCAATTAATTTACGTTTATTGTACCCTTCACAAAAAAGTGAAAGGGTATATATAGGTTTGTCATTCCGTGTGTAATTTCTTCGATATTCACATGGGACCCCATAAAATATATTTATTCTGGATCCTTATAAATAGGGATGACGATTGAGCGATGTCCGTCTGTCTGTACGCGAAATAGGGTTTTCCAAGTCCCCAGAAGAGCTAAAAACTTCATTCTTGGACCGTTGGATTGGAAATGAACTGGTATTGAAATTCAAAAAATCTGAAATACGGTTCCAGAGCTTACACCTATTTCTCGACGCAAAATTAATACCAAAAATCAATTACTTGTTTTAATGTTTGTAAATTAAACCTATTTCATGCTTTGGGAAGCCTCAATGGTCTATTAAAAACTAAAAAATATAAATTTTTTTCCAGGGATGGAATGTAAAAGTTTTTTTTTTTTGGCACATTCAGTATTTTGTAGTACTTTTAGTGTAATAACTAAAATTGTTAAAATTTTTAAGTGTTTCTTAAATGAAACCTCTTTATACATCATGAAGATTTGCATTGGTCAAAAAAAATTTTTTTTTATTAAAATTTCGCTTCCAGGGGTGGGAAATTGCAATTTTTGTATACATAAAAGTAACCAAAAAGGCAATTTTTTTTGCTAACTAAAACTATTTTATATTTAGGAAGAACAAAATTGATATCAAAAATTAAAAAAAAAAATCAAAATTTCGAATCCAGGGTTGGACAAGTGCAATATTTTATATATCATGAAGGTGACCAAAATGGTTCACAATTGTAAATTTTTCTTAAATAACACTACTTTATACCTCATGAAGAGTTGCATTGGTAAAAAAACAAACGAAAAATTAAAATTTCACTTCCAGGTTTGGGAAGTTGAAAATTTTTTTGGTGCATGGAATATATTGTAGTACATGAAAGTGATTAAAACGGTTGCAAATTTTAAGTTTTTCTTAAATAAAACGACTATATACCTAATGAAGACTGGCATTGGTAAAAAAATATAAATTTCGTTTCCAGGGCTGGGAAATTTAAATTTTTTATATATAAAAGTAACCAAAAAGGCAACTAACGTAGGTTTTTTGCTAATTAAAACTATTTTTTTGTTCAGGAAAACCAAAATTGGTATCAAAAATTAAAAAAACATCAAAATATAGATTCCAGAGTTGGATAACTGCAATATTATGTAGTACATGAAGGTGACCAAAATGGTTACAAATATTGAGTTTTTCTTAAATAAAACTATTTCATGCCTCATTAAGACTTGCATTAATATTTCGTTTCCAGGGTTGAGAAATTGAAATATTTTTTCTGCATAAAAGTAACCAAAAAGGCAATTGGCGTAGTGTTTGCTAATTAAAACTGTTTTATAATTCAGGAAGAACAAAATTGGTATTAAATTCTTAAAAAAATCACAATTTCGACTCCAGGGTTGGACAAATGAAATATTTTATGGTACAAAATTATGGTTAAAAATTTTTAATTTTTTTGTAAAGAAAAACTATGTTACACCTCTAAGAATTGCATTGGTAAATAAATAAAAATTCGATTCCAGAGTTGGAAAATCTAAATATTATTGGTACATAAAAGAACCCACATAAACTCCAAATTTTGTGTTTTTAGTAAATTATACCAAAAATGGATTGTCATTTTCATGTTCTACAATATATTGCATGTACCAAAAAAACTTTCAATTTCCCAGCCCTGGAATTGAAATTTAATTTTTTTTTGCTTTTTTATAAATGCGACTCTTCATGAGAAATAAAGTAGTTTTATTGAAGAAGCATTTTAAATTTTTAACCATTTTGGTTACTTTTATGTATAAAAAATTTCAATTTCCCAACCCTGGATTCGAAATTTTGACTTTTTTTTAATTTTTGATATCTATTTTATTTTTATGCAAATTTTGTTTTTCCTAAATTATAAAACAGTTTTAGTTGGCAAAATAAAAGAACATCAGTTGATTACTTTCACGTATAAACAAATGCAATTTCCCACCCCTGGAAAAAAATTTAATTTTTTTTAGTTTTTAATAGACCATTGAGGCTTCCCTAAGCACGATATAGGTTTAATTTACAAACATTAAAAAAAACATTTTTGGTATAAATTTTGCGTCGAGAAATAGGTGTAAGCTTCCCAGCTCTGGAACCGTACATCGGATCCTTCTGAATTTCAATAGCACTCTATTTAAGTTCATTTCCAATCCAACGGTCCAAGAACGAAGTCTCTAGCTCTTCTGGGGGAAACCCGTACAGACGGACGGAAAGGCGGACACACGGACATCGCTCAATCGTCATCGCTATTCATAAGGATCCAGAATATATATACTTTATGGGGTCCCATATTGATATCGAAGAAATTACACACGGAATGACAAACCTATATATACCCTTTCACTTTTTTGTGAAGGGTATAAAAACTAAAAATTCAGTTCCAGGGTAGGAAAATCGAAATTTTTTGGTACATACATTTGGTACCCACATATATTCTCACTTTTGTTTTTTTTTCAGTGAATTAAACATATTTTATACGTCGGTAAGAATTAAATTGGTATTAAAATTATGTAAATTAAAAATTCTGTTCCAGGGTTGGAAAATCTAATATTTTTGGTACATAAAAGTAACCATATAAGTTCCCAATTTTGTTTTTTTTCAGTGAATTAAACCTGTTTTATACTTCGCTAAGAATTAAATTGGTATTAAAAATTTTAAAAACAAAAAATTCGGTTCCAGGGTTGGAAAATCGAAATTTTTTGGTACATACATTTGGTACCCACATATATTCTCACTTTTGTTTTTTTTCAGTGAATTAAACATATTTTATACGTCGGTAAGAAATAAATTGGTATTAAAATTATGTAAATTAAAAATTCTGTTCCAGGGTTGGAAAATCTAATAGTTTTGGTACATAAAAGTAACCATATAAGTTCCCAATTTTGGTTTTTTTCAGTGAATTAAACCTGTTTTATACTTCGCTAAGAATTAAATTGGTATTAAAAATTTTAAAAACAAAAAATTCGGTTCCAGGGTTGGAAAATCGAAATTTTTTATTACATAAAATTAGCCATATAAGTTCTAAATTTTGGTTTTTTATGGATGAAATCCTTTTTATACTTCGGGAAGAGTTAAATTGGTATTAAAAACCAAAAAAATTAAAAATCCAATTTCAGGGTTAGAATATCGGCATTTTCTGATTCATAAAAGTAACCATATCATTTGGTATTTTTGAGTTTTATGATGAATTATACCTACTTTATGTATCAGGAAGAAATAAATTTTTTACAGACGTAAAGAATGACATCTGTGAAGGGTATTTAAGATTCGGTACAGCCGAATATAGCATTTTTACTTCTTATAATTTGCTTGTAAAATCGTTGTTTTCGATACTATTGCACTAAGTTTTTCTGACCAGATGTATTTGTTACGATATTAAAGTTTGTAAAAATATGAGTTAGGTCCTTTCTACTTGTGACCATCGATATATTTATGTATGTGCAAGTTATGTCGAATGACTTAATTTGCTCCAAATTATCTTGAAATTTGTAAGTGAAATACTGCGTTGCTTCTATTATTACAACTGCAACCTTGGTGCATCCATTATTCATGGCTTGCAAATCCAAAAAAGTGACATTTACGTTCCAATAAAAATCGCACTGATTTTATTTGTTGAATATAATTTACTAAAAACTCAAAGTTTTTTTGCTGTTTTATAGGATTTTTTATTTTGCTATTTCAGGTTATTATTGAACAAAATGTTTTCCTTTTTTATGTTAAGATATAAACAAATAATTTAAACGTCAATGAATGCACTTCGAAATAATTTCCTTTAATCAACTCAATGTGCTCATAGTGAAAACGTTCTATTAAAAAAGTCTACTTTTCTTAAAAATTACTTGAAAATAAGGAAAACAAAACGTAACATCGAGAACAGAAACAAATGGAAGCAGAAATAATCGTATGAAAATAGAAATCGTGTCTTTTTCAACCCCGCTTTCTTTTCCAAACCGTTCGTTTACGAACAAAAAAATGACGTCGAAAATTAAACGTCATGAAATCATGGTGTAAATTGCATCAAAAAGAAAAAAATTTCAAAATTGTCGAGTTGTGTTATTAAAATAATACATTTAATATGGAAGAGCTTATCATTATTTTTTTGTATGTGTAGATAGTTCTTTCTTTGTTTTCTTGATTATTGTTTTTTCTATTTTAAATAAACAAATGGAACTAGAATTTTTTTCTACTATATCAAAGTGGTACTAACTGCCCTGAAGGAAACCTGGAGACGAGTGTCTCCAAGCCACCACTTTTTTCTACTGTTGGTGTTTTTTTGGCGACATTGTCAATAAAGTATCTACATTTTTATGCTCTCCAAAAAAGAATTAAAGAGTATATTCACTTTGTAATTCCGTGTGTAACGCAGCAAAATATACGTCTAGGACCCCGTAAAGTATATATATTATTGACCAGTGATGAAATCTAAGACGATCTAGCCATGTCTGTCCGTCCGTCTATGGAAATCACGATTCAGTCCAAACAAAAAGAGCTAGAGAATTGAAACTGTAAATATATCTTGAAGGATAGTACAGTTCAAGTTCGTAAATGGGCTGAATCGGGCCAGACGGAAAAAAGTTCGCCTAAGAAGAACTAAACCAATCTCTAAAAAACAACAACATTTTTAAAGTGAGAGAAGGTTCAACGCGATAAACTTGAAGCTATAGAATAAAAAAAATAATTTTTGGACCCCGCGTTCTATTAAAAAGTCTTCCCTTTAGTGGGCGTTATATGCAAAAATAGTGTAAAAATTAAACAAATTGTATTACTTAAGCCTTAATTCCTTAAAAATAAATTTTTAAGCTTTTATGACGAAGCTGAGACATAACCTGATCCTCCTCTGCCATACCACGAAAACTTAGTTTTTAAGTTTTCACAATTTAGATCAGATGTCTCCTCCACGGCCTTTCTCGGAGTGACCGTGTATAGAGTTTTAAAAATGGGCACAGTAATGTCTCAAAGGAACTGTGACCCGCAGGTTATACATTTTTAACTTATCCCAGTCCCCTTTTTGCACTTTGATATAAAATATTAATATGTAAGTTTTTATTCTGACGGAAAAGTGTCTCAGTTATGCTCCTCTCAACACATTAGGATATGTGTATTAAATGTGTAGACGTTGGAATACCGTATTAAAATAAATTTTTCCTTGTTTACTTAAGCCAAATACCATAAAAATTTAAATTTTAATAAGAATAAAAATAAAGTTATTTACTAGATATATGGAGGTTGTTTAAGATTCAACCAGGTCGAATATAACGTTTTTACTTGTTATACTTGCCCCTGATAAGGAAAAAAAAAACACAATTATGGTGGTGGCAGATGACTAGCATGACTTAGTAACTAATTTTTTTAATGTTAAAAATACGACTTCTACTAATTGGTGCCTTTTAGTATTTTAATTTTGTTTAATAAAACTCCCAAAAATTACAAACTGTGCCTTTTCATTATCGACATCTATTTTAAAAAAGAACCAAAACTTTAGACTAGAAATATACTAGTGTACTAGGGAATCACTAGTACATTTTGCCAGTAGAGGACTTTTAATTACATGTTACATGTATGTATATAGCGTTATTTGGGGTATTATAAGTCATTAGTACTGGTGTCTTATAATACCCCATGGGTAAATAGTAAGTCAGTATAATTTCACTATTGACATTTCCTGCAGGGTATGTGCTTTCTGTAAATGCACTTTAGTCAATAACTACGCTTATCAGAAGCGAATTAGCGATAATTTAGCTTTCTTAAATCGCGTTTGTTAGCAACCAATAAATGCAACTAGTTCAAAGCTAGAGACTTCGTTCCTGGACCGTTGGATTGGAAATGAACTTAAATAGAGTGGTATTGAAATTCAGAAAGATCCGAAGTACGGTTCCAGAGGTGGGAAGCTTACACCTATTTCTCGATGCAAAATTTATACCAAAACCAACTATTTTTTTAATGTTTGTAAATTAAACCTATTTCGTGCTTTGGGAAGCCTCAATGATCTATTAAAAAGAAAAAAAAAGAAAAATTTTTTTCCAGGGATGGGAAATTAAAATTTTTTTTCGGCCTATTCCGTATTTTGTAGTACATGTAGTAACTAAAATTGTTAAAAGTTTTTCTTTAACAAACCCTCTTTATACGTCATGAAGATTTGCATTGGCCAAAAAAAAATTTTTTAATTCAAATTTTGCTTTCAGGGGTGGGAAATTGAATTTTTATACGTGAAAGTAATCAAAAGTGTCAAAAATTAAAAAAAAAATCAAAATTTCGAAACCAAGTGCAATTTTTTAGTACATGAAAGTGACCAAAATGGTTATAAATTTGAAATTTTTCTTAAAACATTACTTTATACCTCATGAAGCGTTGCACTGATAAAAAAAAACAAAAAATAAAAATTTCGCCTTCAGGGTTGGGAAAATGAAGTTTTTTTTTTGGTACATGCAATATTTTGTAATACATGTAATAACCAAACTGGTTACAAAATTTGAGTTTTTCTTAAACAAAACTACTTTATACCTCATGAAGATGTTAATTTTGATACTCCTAAGGAAATATGTCTTAGCAAAAGAGGTGCTGTAATGTTGGCGTATGGTCATAGTAATGTAAAAGTCAAAGTATTTTGCAGTTACAAATGGGACGAAGCAAATCTGATAAACGTTTGGTATGTACCTGATGCAAGTATAAATATATTTTCGGTGATAGCAGCAGCAAAGAATGGGTTTGTAGTTACATTTAATAAAAGCGCAATAAAAATAATAAGAATAAGTAGCAGCAACCGGGTATCTAAGTGACAAACTGTATATTTTAAACATGCGGGCTGTAAACTTTATACAGTCTGAAAAAGTAAATCTCGCTAAAGAAAATAGTAGTCTACAACTATATCATGAGCGTCTTGCTCATCAAAATAAAGCTCATTCTAAAACGTATGAATATTGAAATTACCGATGATACAGAAAGTCTATGTGATGGGTGTGCGTTAGGAAAAATGCACAGATTGCCATTTAAGGCAAGACCTAATCAGTCGATGGAAACAGGTGAATTGATTCATGCAGATGTTAACGGGCCAATGCAAACTAATTCCTTAGGTGGAGCCAGATATTTTGTTTGTTTTAAAGACGATTATAGCAAGATTAGAAAAATAGCAAGCTTTAGCAATCAGCAGCCGATGGCTCTGGAAAAAGCGAAAGAGATACATGGAATATTGGGAATATTAATCGTCAGGGTTGGGGAATTTCGTACTAACCAAAAAGGTAATAACTTAAAAATATGAATGTGATAACTTCTCATATTCAATTTTCGTTAAAATATTGGTTAAATAGTTGATATTCCTACTAACTAGCACCACTTGCAAAAGTGGAAAAATTGAACAAAGAACGCTGATGAGATGGCGTAGCGGCCTCGAAATCAGTACTGATCCGTTCTGCTGGTTTGATGATTATTGAAAAATATTCTTAATATTCCAATCTTAATATAAAAAATAATAAATAGAATTTGAACAAATTCATTTATTAATAAAATAATAAAAAATCATTTGCAGTCATGCAGATTCGAACTTAAGCCCAAAAAAATTAACAATTTAAAATAGTTTTTCTTAAAAATAAAAGCGAAGTATTTAAGAAATTTGAAATATTTTTGAATGAGGCCACAGCAAATGGACATATTGTTAGAAGATTTCGATCTGACGGAGGTGGAGAGTTTGTGAATAGAAAGGTGACCAATTTATTAAGTCAAAGAGTCATTGAACACATAATTACACCACCGTACATTCCACAGCAAAATGGCACAGCAGAGCGCGAAAAGAGAACCATAGTAGAACCGGCTCGATCAATGATAAGTTCAAGTAAGCTGCCAACATTTTTGTGGGCTGAAGCTTGTAACACCGCTGTTGACGTCTTAAATCTAACAGGTAAAACAAGAGTTGAGAGAAAATTTCCATATGAATTGTGGTATAAACGAAAAGTTCAGCATGTAACAAACTTGAAAGTATTTGCCACCGGCTGCTATGTGCATGTTCCGAATCATTTTAGAGAAAAATTCGACAATAAAGCAGTATACGGGCATATGGTTGGGTATGTAAATAACAAGGATGGCTTTAGAGTTTGGCTTCCATCAAGGCACAAAATTATTTGCAGTCATGATATTTTATTTAAGTCTGAAACAACTTGCAACACAAAACGTACTGCAGATATTATTATTGATGAAAATGTATCAGTAGAAGAAGCCAACTCAAATATTCTTAATGAAAAGATATCGTTAGAAGAAGCCGATCCTAATTTTGTTAAACAAAAAGGCAAAATAAATTCAATTGAGAATAGAAAAATTTTTCAAAAAGCACACGAAACCGTTGATCTACGACGCAGTAATCGTGACGAACGACCACCGAACTGGATGAATGCTGAAGATTATATATTAATGTCAAACTTTTGTTGAAGCTATAACGTCACTACACAAAGACGAATGGACAAATACTATGAAGTTTTTACGAGAAAGTCCCAGTTTACATTGTGCGATTTTTGTCGCTGCGATTTTAATTTTCAGTGAGAGTCCTGAAATAGGAATATATACCATTTGTATTTCTTTCTCGCTCTTCCTCACTAAATATCAAGAATTGCTGCGTCAAAAATTGCATAGTGTAAACCGGGACAAAGTGAAACATGGAATCTTGTGCAACGACCTGCCAATATAAATATTGTAAAAAACCGTTAGATTTTTCGAGTGAAGCCCCAAGATGACGAAAAAGTCAGATTTAAGGCCAGATTAGTGGCAAAAGGCTATGTACAAAAACAGGGAATCGATTATGATGAAAGATTTAGCCCAGTAGCTCGTTATGATTCCATTGGAACACTTTTGGCCATTTGTGGAAATAAAAGAATGAAAATGAAGCAGTTCGACGTCAAAACGGCATTTTTTAATGGTATACTTCAGGAGGAAGTCTATTTAGAACAGCCTGAAGGTTTTGAGGATGGTACTGATCGTGTTTGTCGATTGAATAAAAGCCTCTATGGCTTAAAACAAGCTCCAAGTTGCTGGAAAGAGCGTTTTATTGAGTTAGTGAGAAAAACTGGTTTCAAAATCAGCACTGCAGATCCTTGTATCTTTTATAGAAACAACCGTTCAAGTATTTTTTATGCAGTTTTATGTAGATGACGGTTTGTGAATTGGAAGCGATGAGAAAGAAATAAATAACTTTTTACAGCTTTTGGAAAGCGAGTTTAGCATTACTATAGGATCTTTACAAAACTTTCTCGGTATGAAGATTGAACATCACAGCGACGGGTCAGTAACAATTAATCAAGAGAAATATGTCAACAGAATTTTTAGATCGTTTAAAATGCATGACGCAAATGCGGTGCTTACTCCAGCTGGAAAGGAAGAAGTTGAAAATAGCCCAAAAGTGAATGAAAATATCCCTTATCGTGAAGCCGTAGGAAGCCTAATGTATCTCACAGTTGCAACACGTCCAGATATTGCTTTCAGCGTAAATAAAACCGCAAGATGCATGGAGAATCCAACAGAAATGGACTGGAGTAAAGCGAATGAAGCGAATTTTCAAATACCTGAAAGGTACAAGTAAATACTGTTTAAAATATAAATGCAGCGAAAAGCCACTTCAAGTTTATAGTGATGCTGATTTTGGTGGCGATAAAACCACACGAAGATCAACAACAGGCATTGTTGCAATATTAGGTGGAGGAGCTGCTTTTTGGTGCTGTCAGCTACAAAAAACGGTCTCCCCCTCAACAACTGAGTCTGAATTAATAGCAGCAAGTGAAGGTGCTAAGGAGCTAATTTAGATCAATCGGCTATTAAAATTGACAGATAAAGAACAACTTCCTACTCTTTATGTAGATAATGCAAGTGCTGTTAAGCTAGCTGAATACCATAAAAGATCCAAACACATTGAAGTTCGATATTTCTTTGTTCGAGAAAAATATTTGAAGGGAGAGCTAAGACTGCAACATATTGCCAGCGAGAACCAACTAGCTGACTTATTTACAAAACCTTTGGATGGAACTCGACTTAAGTTTCTCCGTTCGAATATTGGAATGCTATGCCCAGATAACAAAGATTAGTGTGCAGCGTTTTGGAGAAAGTGTTAAAAAGAAACACTGCACACTTTAAGTCTGGCAACTCTAATTTTAATTGTCATTTTTAATTGTGACTTTCCTTTTACCTTTTTTATATAAAAAGAATATAACCTATTTTTTCACTGAACTCACGTGTAATGCATTTTCTGAATTCTAAAATATAAAACTCAACATTTTCAACATCCACTTTTCTGAGTAATTTACACATATACATATTTATTTCTAAAAATAGCTGTGTTCCAGATCCAGCACGAAACACCCTGAACTCGCCCAAAGTTACCCAAATGCGATCCTGATAACAATATTTGTGCAATTTTAAGAGCGAATGGGGAGAGTAATTTTAATAATTTCCTGTACAAAGTCGCCTGAATTATTTCTTTGGGTAAGTTCGGAAAGGAATGACTTTATTAGTTGTTTTTTGTTGACATTTGAACATAAAAAGGTATTCAGAAAATACAAACAAAATTGATTAAAGGCAAAATGGACGGTTAAAAAAAAAACTTGAAGTTGTAAGTACATTTGCCCCTTTGTTTAATATAAAAAAATACTTTTTCAGATTCATGAACAACTTATGGACACATCAAGTGAGTCAGATGAAGATGAAATTTTGGTTGAAGTATTCACAGCGTTCGAAGACGAATTTAGGAAGCATTTTAGAATATCGACAGACCTGTTTTTAAATCTACGTAAAAGATTTGAATTTTATTTCGGTTTATTATACCCTCCAAAAAAGAATATGGAGGGTATATTCATTTTGTCATTCCGTTTGTAACGCAGCGAAATATCCATCTGAGACCCCATGAAGTATATAAATTCTTGATCAGTGATGAAATCTAAGACGAACTGGGCATGTCCGTCCGTCTGTGGAAATCACGATTCAGTCCAAACGAAAAGTTCCAGACTCTTGAATTTTGGTGCACATAGATCTTAAAGGATAGCACAGGTTAAGTTCGGAAAGAGGCTAAATCGGGCAAGAGGGGAAAAAGTTCCCCTAAGAAAAACTAAACCAACCTCTAAAAAACAAAAATTTAACAAATTGTTTTACTTAAGCCTACATTCCTTAAAAATAACATAATATTTTTTAAGCTTAAGGTCTTTAAGATATATATACATATATATATATATATATATATATATATATATATATATATATATATATATATATATATTTCGTTAACCTTTGGTTAACTTCTTCAGGAAATTGTTATTATATTTATGTTTTCTTTCAATGAAAAAATGTTTAATTAGATTTCTAAAAAACAATGTGTATCATAAACTTAATATATTAAAAAATTTCCTAATTGTGATAAACTACATAAGTCTATATGTTCATGTATATGAATATTAACGAATATTAGTGAGAAAACTATATAAAATATTTTAATATACATATGTATACACAAATAAAAATGTTTTGTAAATAACATATAGTTTTGATATTTTAACATATTTTTTTTATATAATAATACAATATTTTTTAAGCTTAAGGTATTTATGATATATGTATATACATATATATATATATATATATATATATATATATATATATTTATTTTTCATATATATATATATATATATATATATATATTTTTTTTATATATTATTATATATATATTTATTATTGCATGCATATATATATATATATATATATATATATATATATATATATATATATATATATATTAAAATATTTTATATAGTTTTCTCACTAATATTTGTTAATATTCATATACATGAACATATAGACTTATGTAGTTATCTCACAATTAAGAAATTTTTTAATATTTTAATTTTATGATACACATTGTTTTTTTAAAACATAAAAATAACAACAATTCCCTGAAGAAGTTAACCAAAGGTTAACGAAATATTGAAAAATAAATAAATATATATGTATATATATATATATATATATATATATATACATATATATATATATATATATATATATATATATATATATAACATAAAGAGCTTAAGCTTAAAAAATATTGTGTTATTATATAAAGAAAAGGTCGAAAAATTAGCAAAAAACAAACTAAAAAATAAAATTTTTAAGCTTTAATTGGGGAAGCTGAGACGTAACCTGGTACTACTCTGCCCTACCCCCTCCTCCCCCTTTGCCACCTAAATAGCCCTATAAAAAATTAAATCTTTTGTATTTAATTATCCCAAACATTTATTTTTAGAGCTTTATGACAAAGGTGAAACACATCCCTTGCCAGAGCGACCCCACTAAAATACAGTTTTAATACCCTTCAAAGAGAATTGGACCCCATAAAGTATATGTATATATACTTGATCTGTGATGATGTCTAAGACGATCTAGCAATGCCAATACGTTTTTCTGTGGAAAACATGATATACTTGTATGTATGTGCTATGAATCGCACGATTGTCGAATCACATGCGACTTGAAAAACGCCAATTTCTTTTGAACGATTTTGAGCGATTGTGACCTCCAGCACACCAATTTTGTGACTTCAAATCGAAAACCTTTTATTTCATGCGATAAGCGATTTGCATCACGTGGCCGATAGTCTATTTTTGGACCCCGCTCCTTTAGTGGGCATTGACGTACGATATTATATGCAAAAATAGTGTAAATTTGGAACAATTTGTATTCCTTAAGCTTATAAGAAGCTGAGATGTTCTCTGATCTTGCAGAAGTAAAACGTCTCTCCCACTGACCTTCCCGGAATGACCCTCTCAAAAGAGAGATTTAAAATTGGGTACAGAGATGTCTGAAAGTAACTCTGTCCTACCAAATTAAACATTTTAAATTTACTTACTAAATATTTGGAGGGTATTTAAGATTCGACCCGGTCGAATATAACGTTTTTACTTGTTTTTTTTTATTAATTTGTCAATTATGTTAAATTTTGATTTCATAATATTGAGCCTTATTCAGTGTATAAAACCCCTAAAATAAAAGTTAATTTAAAATGTAAGCAGCACTAGTTTTTAAGATTTACAGTTACGTTCCATCAAATTTTGGTAATGTTTGCTCTTTTAGAGAGTAATTTTATTATTACTCTCATTAGCCTAAACTTGACCGAAGTCACCTGGAACAGATTTAATTTATTCGGGATATGAAATCTGCCATATTTAACTAAAATAGATTAATTTTACGTGGTTGCAATTAAATAAAAAAAATTATGTTGTGTGTAGACATGTTTTCGTTTGTTTTAAATATAGTGAATTACTACAAATCGCGAATTCATTTGCAAATATTGTGTTATTTTATTTTGTGTTATACGGCGCAATAGAAAGATTTTTAATAAAACCCCTTTTCGCTTTTAATGCAAATTAACAGTCGGTCAACATATTTACATGCTATCATTTTTAAAGAATTATGGAAATGTTTATTAATTCCTTTATATACTGCAGAAGAGGCCTAGTTCTCGCAGTCGTAAACGAAATAGTATTCAAATCGAAATTAATTGTCCTGTCCTAGGGTGATTATCGCAGATAAATTACAATTAAACGCTGTTTTGTTTGCTCGTTTTAGTAAAAAAATTTATAAATTTTTATTTAGTGAAACTATTTAATTTATAAAAAAAATTTTAATCGGTTAACCGATCAATAAAAAATTAATCGGGTAAATCAAAACCTCTCCCTTAATTAATCGAGCGATTAATTAAAAAAATGAATACTCTAATACATATAAACACATTTATATAAATATATGTTGGTTATTTCATAAGCACATGCTTTGAAGAGTGTAAAAAATTGTTGCTAATGATCAATAAAATAAAATTTATTAGCATCGATAATGGTTATAATCTTTGTTCCTTATCCAGTAGTTTATTTAATGGCAACATATTTTTACATTGTTTGAAATTATATAACCATAATAAAATTGTTAATAAAAGCTCTCGAAAAACACCTGTTATTATGAATTTGAAAGAACCAAATGGAAACAAAAATATTTTTAATGCATCTGTAGTGCTCAGCTCTACTCAAAATCAAATCAAAATTGCCAACATTGAATTACATTTTTTAATTTCTGATATTTAAAAATATGATCATATAAACGATACAACAAATTTATTTGTTCACAAGCACATAATGAAATATCGGTTCCTTAATTGATGAACCATGCAAGTGAGCTTCTGAATTGAACAAGTGTTATTTCGAAAATAAGACAGTAATTCTCACAGTTTATTTTATTACATACTTTCCTGGCAGCTTAAGTATGATGTAGTGTTCTGTTTTAGTGTCATGATAAGCATTAAAGTATTTAATGTCACTACGTGTCGTATTTAAATGAAGATCTTGTGCTTCGGCGTTTATTAATCTTACTTCTCCTTTTATGCTTTCAATTTTTATTGCTACTACTCGTGGTATATTAATTTATTTATTCTGTTTTTGTTGTTTAAGTTATCATTGTAGTATCCATTAAAAAACTTAGTCATATAATCTGTTTGTACATACATAGTATGTACAGACATACATACATACATACATACATATATATTTTTTGTCGTTATAATTTATTTAGTTCAAAGTACAAACAAACAAAAAATTAAAAATTATGTTTGAGTATACGAAAAACTTTTTTTAATTTCAAGTTCAACTCACAATCACGTATGGGAAATAACCACTAAAGTGGCACCATAAATTATTTGAGTACTATTTTTCAAGAATATTTATTTTATTTAAATTTTTAATAGAAAGAAGGAAATAATCTTGAAACTAGTTATTTTGTGCATTTTCTTTCGTGATTGTGACTGATCTAGACATGTGTCAAGCTCGGTCCATGATCAGTCGTTATGCCCTTGCACATCAAAGTTTGTTATACATATACACATATACATATGTACATGTGCACATGTGTATGCAAATCTATTGTTTTAAATTGTAGAAACCGTGTGCGATTCCTGGTTACAGCAACTAGAGAATATTTTTTATTAAATAAAATATTGCATGTGTAATTTGTTTCTTCATAATTAATTTTGAATTAATTAATATATAATAAATTAACTGAGACTATAACTCAACAAGTAAAAGTGATATATTCGGCTGTGCCGAATCTTAAATACCCTTCACAGATGTAATTCTTCTTTCTTTCTTTCTTTCTTTCTTGCCAAAACAGAAAGTAGGTTTAATTAAAAAATCAAAATGATGTTATCGGTTACTTTTATATTTAAGAAAACGTTTAAATTTTTCGGCTAGGAAGCTAAATGTTTGGCTTTTCTTATATCTAATACCCCTGAACGTCTTTCAAAAATATTATATACATATATTTAATTTACAAACATAACACAAAATCCGTTTCATGTACCCCAAAAAGTTCTAATTGTCCAACCGTAGAATCGTCTTTTAGATTTTGTTGGTTTTTAATACCAGTTTACTTCTTTCTGATATATGTATAAAGTAGGTATAATTCATCATAAAAATCAAAAATAACAAATAATATGGTTGTTTTTATCTACCAAAAAATTTCGATTTTCTAACCCTGGAACCGAATTTATAATTTTTTGATACTAGTTTAATTTTTTCTGAAATATCTAATAGGTTTAATTCACTAAAAGCACAAAATTTGGAATTATGTATTTACTCTTATGTACGAAAAATATTTCGATTTTCCAACTCTGGAAGCGAATTTTTATTTTTTTACCAATGCAATTCTTTCGACTCCAGGGTTGGCCAAATGAAATGTTTTATGGTACATGAAAGTGACCAAAAAATAAAATTGATATTAAAACAAGTAAAAGTGCTATATTCGGCTGTGCCGAATCTTAAATACCCTTCATAGATTTAATTATTCTTTCTTTCTTTCTTGCCAAAACAGAAAGTAGGTTTAATTAAGAAATCAAAATGATGTTATCGGTTACTTTTATATTTAAGAAAACGTTTAAATTTTTCGGCTAGGAAGCTAAATGTTTGGCTTTTCTTATATCTAATACCCCTGAGCGTCTTTCAAAAATATTATATACATATATTTAATTTACAAACATAACACAAAATCCGTTTCATGTACCCCAAAAAGTTCTAATTGTCCAACCGTAGAATCGTCTTTTAAAGTTTTTTTCGTTTTTAATACCAGTTTACTTCTTTCTGATATATAAAGTAGGTATAATTCATCATATAAATCAAAAATAACAAATAAAATGGCTGCTTTTATGCATCAGAAAATGTCGATTTCCCAACCCTGGAACCGAATTTTTAATTTTTTAATATTAATTTAATTTTTTCTGATATATAAAATAGGGTTAATTCACTAAAAACACAAAATTTTAAATTTATGTATGTATGTACTTTTAGGTACCACAAATATTTCGATTTTCCAACCCTGGAACCGAATTTTTAGTTTTTAAAATTTTTAATACCAATTTAATTCATAGCGAAGTTTAAAATAGGTTTAAGTCGCTGAAAAAAACCAAAATTGGGAACTTATATGGTTACTTTTATGTACCACAAAATTTCGATTTTCCAACCCTGGAACCGAATTTATAATTTTTTGATACTAGTTTAATTTTTTCTGAAATATCTAATAGGTTTAATTCACTAAAAGCACAAAAATTTGGAATTTATGTATGTACTATTATGTACGAAAAATATTTCGATTTTCCAACTCAGGAAGCGAATTTTTATATTTTTACCAATGCAATTCTTAGTGAGGTGTAACATAGTTTTCCTTGGCAAAAAAATGAAAATTTTTAAACTTTTTGGTCACTTTCATGTACCATAAAATATTTCATTTGTCCAACCCTGGAGTCGAAATTTTGATTTTTTAAGATTTTAATACCAATTTTGTTCTTCCTGAATTATAAAACAGCTTTAATTAGCAAAAAGAAACAACGTCAATTGCCTTTTTGGTTACTTTTATGCAGAATAAATATTTCAATTTCCCAACCCTGGAAACGAAATTTAAATTTTTTTACCAATGCAACTCTCAATGAGGCATGAAATAGTTTTATTTAAGAAAAACTTAATAATTGTAACCAGTTAGGTAATTTTTATGTACCAAAAATATTGCAGTTATCTAACTATGGAATCTAAATTTTGATTTTTTTTTAATTTTTAATACCAATTTTGTTTTTCCTGAACTAAAAAATAGTTTTAATTAGTAAAAAAACAACGTCAATTGCCTTTTTGGTTACTTTTATGTAAAAAAATTCAATTTCCCAACCCTGGAAGCGAAATTTAAATTTTTTAAAATTTTCTTTATCAATGCAAATCTTCATGAAGTATAAAATAGTTTTGTTTAAGAAAAACTCGAATTTTGCAACCATTTTGGTTATTACATGTACTACAAAATATTGGATGTACCAAAAAAATTTTAATTTTTCCAACCCTGAAAACGAAATTTTGAGGGTTGGAAACTTCTTGAGGTATAAAGTAGTTTTATTTAAGAAAAATTGAAAATTTTTTACCATTTTGGTAACTTTCATGTACCATAAATATTGCACTTGTCCATCCCTGGATTCGCAATTTTATTTTTAAATTTTTGATACCAATTTTGTTCTTCCTAAATTATAAGACAGTTTTAGTGAGCGAAAAACAAAAAAAAAAACAACATCAGTTGCCTGTTTGATTAGTTTCATGTATAAAAAAATTCAATTTTCCACCCCTGGAAGCAAAATTTGAATTTAAAAATTTATTTGGTTTTGGCCAATGCAAATCTTCATGACGTATAAAGTGGTTTTGTTAAAGAAAAACTTGAAATTTTTAACAATTTTAGTTACTACATGTACTACAAAATACGGAATAGGCCGAAAAAAAAAATTTAATTTCCCATCCCTGGAAAAAAAATTTATTTGTTTAGTTTTTAATAGACCATTGAGGCTCCCCAAAGCACGAAATAGGTTTAATTTACAAACATTAAAAAAAATAATTGATTTTTGGTATAAATTTTGCGTCGAGAAATAGGTGTAAGCTTCCCAGCTCTGGAACCAATAGCACCCTATTTAAGTTCATCAATAGCACTCTATTTAAGTTCATTTCCAATCCAACGGTCCATGAACGAAGTCTCTAGCTCTTCTGGGGGCTTGGGAAAACCGATTTCACGTACAGACGGACGGAAAGACGGACATCGCTCAATCGTCATCGCTATTCATAAGGATCCAGAATGTATATACTTTATGGGATCCCATGTGCACATCGAAGAAATTACTCACGGAATGACAAACCTATATATACCCTTTCACTTTTTTGTGAAGGGTATAAAAAGATTTCATTGCATGGCTTTAGTGTAGATTTTATGTATTGTTATGCTTTACACATTCACGACAGCAGGCTACCGACAACAATCTGTCAAAAAGAGAATACATGTATTTATATGAAAATGAATATTTTCACAGTTACACGGTAGTTTGTTGTCCGTTCTACTTTTGTGGTTGTGGTTAGTGCTGCCCATAGAATGAAAAGCGGTCAGGAATATGAAAATTGTTGATAATAAAAAGTGCATAATGTAATAGTTCAAAAATAAAGAAGGTTGGTAATTTTTTTCGGCAGTTTATCTTGTCTCCGGACTTACGAGATTCAAATCTTTTTTTATTGGTTTTAATTCTTAGAACATAAACGATGTGGGTATCATTTCAAAGTGTTCTAAAATGGCTTGCTATTGGTATATAATTTTTTAAATTTTACTCAACCATTTTGAAATTTCGTGTCTGACTTTTCAAGTAAAAATTCTATTTTGAAAAGTACCCGATGCAACGATACTTAAACTTTAATTTGTTATATACCTGATAGCCGTTATCGATAAAAGACGTGAGTTAGGGCACTTTGAAAACAAGATATAAGAAATAAATTAACTCATAAACTCAAAAACAACTACTAACATGTGATTTGTTTTTAATTTTGTTTCGTAATAGAAATGAATTTAAAATAAGCGCAAAAAAGAAATGGTTGTATATTAACCTTGTAATTCCGTGTATAACGCAGCGAAATATTTCTCTAAGACCCTACAATGTATATATATATATATATATATATATATATATATATATATATTTATATATATATATATATATATATATTTATATATATATATATATATATATATATATATATATATATATTCTTGATAATTGATGAAACCTAAGACGATCTAGCCACGTCCGTCCGGCCGTCTGTGGAAATCACGATAAAGTTCAAACGAAAACACGTAGGGCCTTGAAATGTTGTACAGATAAATTTTGAGGGATAACACAGGTCGAGTTCGTAAATGGGCTGAATCAGACCAGAGGGAAAAAGTTCCCCTAAGAAGAACTAAACCAACCTCTAAAAATAAACATAGCTTTTAACGTTTTTTTTTGTAATTTAGCTAAGCAAATGAAATATTTTTATGTAAAAGAAGGTCCAATGCGTTGAAAATGAGAAAAATCAATTTTTGAACCTCGCTCTCTTTATTGGGCATTCCTTAAACATACATTCCTTAAAAATTAAATTTTTAAGCTTTTACGACCATGGTAAGATGTTCTCTGATCTTCCTCTGTCTTATTCCTCCACCTACCTTTGCCCCCTAAATTATCCATTTTTTTCTACACTTATTTTCCCAAAAATTTGTTGTTAAAGTTTTTTAGCGATAAAGGTGAGATGTCTGCCCTAAGGCCGTTCCCAGACTGACCCTGTGAAATTATAGTTTTAAAATTGGGCGCAGAAACATCTTAAAGGAACTCTGCCTCAAGAGGTTAAACATTTTGAATGTATCTCCGTCCCTTTTTGTACCCTTGCTATAAAATATTAATTGCAAAAATAAGGTAAATTTTATGCCGATGGAAAGGTGTATTACAATAATTTTTTTCTTTAATTTTGTAAATATGTTCACCGAATAAACATACAGAAACTCGTGCGTTGCTTTGCGTTTCAAAATGTTTAAAATTTGTATGAAAATTAGAAGCCAATAGAGTAAAAATATTTTAAAATTTATTTTTGTATACATATATACTTCACTAACGCAAAGTGACTTACAAAATTAGAGTCTCAAATTCAATTTAAACGTAAAAAATCACCAAAATGGCAACGATGCTTGATAGACACAAGGAGCTTTTTCTCAAACAACATGAAGTGCAAACTGGGAAGATAAAGTGGACTACATCTCAACTATGCGACTTCGATGATTCCGCTTAGAAGTCGCAAAGCTGATTTCAATTTTGCACCCACAACCTCTAAAATTTTTTACAGCAAACACACGTTTGTATTATATATGACGTAAGAAACAATTTCTTTAACAAGTTAATGCACGGTTTGTTCTTGTTAGCGTAGTCGGTTTTATCCATGGTATAATAAAACAAGGTACTTCCGTTCTCTCAATTTTTCTTGACATTCACCTTCTCACAAGAATAAGAATTGTGACATTTTCGTTAAAATCGTGCTATCGTATTGGCTTTTTATTTCCTTTTTTTGTTTTCTCTGATTTTTTAATATATTTCAAATATACATATGTCGTGTTCTAGATACACGCAATGGCTTTGGACTTCCTAATTACGAAAATACGAAAGATTTATATAGAAATACAAATATCGGATGTTTTAAAATTCTTATTCTACATTGTATTCGGCGGCAATAGCTAAGAGATTGCAAAATTTTGTAAACTCTTATTCAATTATGTAATTGAAAGTATATATATATATATATATATATATATATATATATATATATACATATATCGTCAATATTTACAAGATTCATAATATGCTTATTTTTCAATTCTTTATATGAGTAGCAGATAGTTCTTTTCAATGTTTTAATAGGATATTTGCTATTCGGATAAAATCATTTACCGTTTAAATTATTTTTTCAAACAGTGCAAATAGCTACAATAGTTTACTCTTAGCAATATATTTCAACAAAATTCAAATACGCATTTGTGTTGAAAAATCTCTACATTTCATTCTCCCATACCTAAATACGGGCGGCAAGCGTTTTTTAGCTGTCAAAAGTTCTCATGTCCATACATTTTGTATGGAGCATACCGAAATAACGCGGCGGCAACGCGGCGGCAACGCTTTGCTATTGGAAAATCCGATTTTGACAGAGCGTTTTCTAATGAAGTTGGTTGCAAAAGAAGAGAATTGTAACCAGAGAAAAAGAGCAAAGATTTACAAAAGTGAAATATATAATAAAAGAAAAAATTTGTGCACTTCGTATTAGAAAATGGTGGTAAGAAAATATTTACAATATGATTATATACATACATATGTATGTACGTTTGTAATTTGTACAAAATTTCAATAACAAAATCATAAATGTCGTCCGTCCAGCTGTTAAAATAATCAGGGTTGTTTAATTTGTTTGTTTGATAACCCTGTTTTTATTGCTTTTTTACATAACGCTGCCGCTTTTGTTTAGGTATGGCATTTCAGCGTTAACGCTCAGCGGAAAAAAACGTTCCGCTTTCCGCCCGTATTTAGGTATGGGTGTTAGTGTGACAAAGCTTTTTTTTATTTTACTCTAAAAATAAACTTCAAAAATCCTTATTAAATTTAATAAAGAGAGAGTGGAAGTACGTTGTATTTATTATACCATGGTTTTATCTACATCGCACAGTGGTTAAAATTAACATATTTCTTTAATAAATGAATAAACTATACATCAATAAATAAAGTTATTTTATTTTGAAATTTTATTTTATTGCCTATTTTATGTAACAAAATAGGCAATACATAATAAATTATTTGTACAATTTTTTCTGAGCTGCTGTCTATGAAAAAATAAACACATTTTTACTTATTAAACCCCAACAAAATGTCTGTCGTTAATAAACCACAGTTTGGGTAGTTAAAAATCACAGCTGATTGAAGCAGCTGGTTTCAAACACCATCGGATATCGTTTAAAGTGTTAGTGAATAGCAAAATGGTTAATTTTGTGGTTAACACTTTTAAACGAAACAATTATGGTTTAAAAAGTATAGTGAATCGCACTACAGAGTTGGATAACTGCAATATTATGTAGTACATGAAGGTGACCAAAATGGTTACAAATATTAAGTTTTTCTTAAATAAAACTATTTTATGCCTCATTAAGACTTGCATTGGTAAAAAAAATTAATATTTCGTTTCCAGGGTTGGGAAATTGAAATATTTTTTCTGCATAAAAGTCACCAAAAAGGCAATTGGCGTTGTGTTTGCTAATTAAAACTGCTTTATAATTCAGGAAGATCAAAATTAGTATTAAAATCTTAAAAAAATCAAAATTTCGACTCCAGGGTTGGACAAATGAAATATTTTATGGTACATGAAAGTGACCAAATAGTTAAAAATTTTTAATTTTTTTGTCAAGTAAAACTATGTTACACCTCTCTAAGAATTGCATTGGTAAATAAATAAAAATTCGATTCCAGAGTTGGAAAATCTAAATATTATTGGTACATGAAAGAACCCACATAAACTCCAAATTTTGTGTTTTTAGTAAATTATACCTATTTTATATTTCAGAAAAAAATTTAATTCGTATTAAACAAGTAAAAGTGCTATATTCGGCTGTGCCGAATCTTAAATACCCTTCACAGATGTAATTCTTCTTTCTCTCTTGCTAAAACAGGACGTAGGTTTAATTAAAAGATGTAACATAGTTCCACTTGACAAAAAAAATTAAATTTTTAAACTTTTTGGTCACTTTCATGTACCATAAAATATTTCATTTGTCCAACCCTGGAGTCGAAATTTTGATTTTTTAAGATTTTAATACCAATTTTGTTTTTCCTGAATTATAAAATAGTTTGAATTAGCAAAAACCACAACGTCATTTGCCTATTTGGTTATATTATATTATTATATTTTATATATTTCAATTTCCCAACCCTGGAAACGAAATTTAAATTTTTTTACCAATGCAACTCTTGATGAGGCATGAAACAGTTTTATTTAAGAAAAACTTAATATTTGTAACCTTTTTGGTCACCTTCATGTACTACAAAATATTCCAGTTATCCAACTCTGGAATCTAAATTTTAATTTTTTTTTAATTCTGATACTAATTTTGTCTTTTCTGAACTAAAAAATAGTTTTAATGAGTAAAGAACCGACGTTAGTTGCCTTTTTGGTTATTTTTATGTATAAAAAAAATATCAATATCCCATCCCTGGAAGCGAAATTTAAATTTTTTTTTACCAATTCTGGTCTTCATTATGTATAAAGTCGTTTTATTTAAGAAAAACTTAAAATTTGCAACCATTTTGGTCACCTTCATGTACTGCAATATATTGCATGTACCAAAAAAATTTTAAACTTTCCAAACCTGGAAGTGAAATTTTAATTTTTATTGTTTTATTTTTAACCAATGCAACTCTTCAAGAGGTATAAAGTAGTATTATTTAAGAAAAATTTACAATTTTCAACCATTTTGGTCACCTTCATGAACTATAAAATATTGCACTTGTCCAACCCTGGATTCGAAATTCAGATTTTTTTTGGAAATTTTTGATACCAATTTTGTTCTTCCTAAAATAGTTTTAGTTGGCAAAAAAAACGTCAATTGCCTTTTTGGTTACTTTTATGTATAAAAAAATTTAAATTTCCCAACCCTGGAAGCGAAATTTTAATATAAAATTTTTTTTTATCAATGCAAATCTTCATGAGGTATAAATTAGTTTTGTTTAAGAAAAACTAAAATTTTGTAACCAGTTTGGTTATTACATGTACTTCAAAACAACATCAGTTGCCTGTTTGATTACTTTCACGTAAAAAAAATGCAATTTAGCACCCCTTGAAGCAAAATTTGATTTAAAAATTTTTTGTTTGGCAAATGCAAATCTGCATGACGTCTAAATAGGTTTTGTTAAAGAAAAACTTAAAATTTTTAACAATTTTAGTTACTACATGTACTACAAAATACGGAATAGGCCGAAAAAAAATTTTTAATTTCCCATCCCTGGAAACAAATTTTTATTTTTTTAGTTTTTACTAGACCATTGAGGCTCCCCAAAGCACGAAATAGGTGTAATTTACAAACATAAAAAAAATAATTGATTTTTGGTATAAATTTTGCGTCGCGAAATAGGTGTAAGCTTCCCAGCTCTGGAACCAATAGCACCCTATTTAAGTTCATCAATAGCACTCTATTTAAGTTCATTTCCAATCCAACGGTCCATGAACGAAGTCTCTAGCTCTTCTGGGGGCTTGGGAAAACCGATTTCACGTACAGGCGGACGGACAGACGGACATCGCTCAATCGTCATCGCTATTCATAAGGATCCAGAATATATTTACTTTATGGGGTCCCATATGCATATCGAAGAAATTACACACGGAATGACAAACATATACATATGTATATACCCTTTCACTTTTTTGTGAAGGGTATAAAAAGGGGGTAATAAGTAGGAAGGTAAGGTAGGATTACTAAATAGATTTGTATGAAAATTTAAATGACTGCAGAGGAGGAGTAATCCTTTCAGACTTGCTGCTTTTGAAACCTTTAGTTGCACCAGGAGTGGAGCTAGAGGAAAGTTGGCTACCTCGAATATGAAACATTCTGTGTGGCTTGTACATTCGTACATGTTGACGGATTTGCAAAATTTAAAACGCATTAGACTTTGCTATACAAAATAAACGAAACAATGTATTAACACATTATTACAAAAATGGATTATTTTCGACCACTGCCAAATGAAGGGTACATGTTCAAAAATAGATGCATTTTTCGTTAAATATGTATCCAAAGCATAGCTTAACACAACGTCAAATATTATATAACATTTTGCTTTACAATTTAATAAAGAATTTGCTAAAGAGCACATTAACTGAACTGCCTCTCAATGGAAAATTTAATCTAAAAGATTCTGATGGAATAAAGCTAATACGAAGACCAAAAGGACAGCGCTTTAGTCCAAGATACAGCAGAGGTACAGTAAAATACGGAGGTGGTAATGTAATGGTCTGGGGATGTTTTTCTGGGCATGGCATCGGTGGATAACGGCATAATGGATCGTTTGCTGTACATGGATATTTTGCAAAACGTAATGCTTCCATACGCGGAGGAGGAAATGACCATCAAGTGACGATTTCAACATGACAACGACCCCAAACATACATCTAAATGTGTAAAAAAGTGTTTTCTTGAAAATAAAATCGAAGTCTTGAAGTGGCCAGCACAGTTGCCTGATCTCAATCCCATAGAAAATCTATGGGAAATTGTAGATCGAAGAGTCTTGTACGACAACTGCAAAAATACTGATGATATTTTCCGGCAGGTGAAAAATGCTTGGAATGAAATTCCTAGCGCAGGTGCGCAGAGGTTCTAAACAATAAAGGTTACGCCACTAAACATGAGATTATTCATTTTGTAGCATATAAAAAATGTATTATATATTTCGATAAGGATAACTTTCGTTTTCAATGAAGAATTTTTTTATTTTGTTTTGGCTCAGTTAAAGTATTTAATAGTAATGATTTTTATATATAAAATAATATTATTTACAAATTTGTTTAAACCTATAAAACAATGTTTTATTTACAAGAGTTTCGTGCTTTAGTTTTGTCCGATATATGATATGTAATTTTAAGCTGAAAAACTGAAGGTATATTTAAATACAGTTTAGATTTTTATGAAAATTGACTTAAAAATATGTTAAAATATTCACTGATGATATCCTCTCTAGCTCATCTTATGGTGCAGCTGCAGACTTCAAAAAAGATAGTTCTGAAAGCATGACACGTCGCCTATAACCATTTAAACTTTCATACAAATCCATTTTGTACTTTAGAAGTTACCATTTTTTTACATTTAAACCTCTGAACGTCGTGCTACTGGCAATATTCAATTGAGTGAGTTCACGGCGGTACATCTCGAGACACAATTTCTGCTCATGTCAAATTTTTTCTACACCTAATGACGAGTCGCCAAACAAAACTTATCTGGTTGCCTTTTTTTTAATAGTGACTTGTAATTTTCATATTAAGTTTTATGACAAAAAAATTGTGTTTGTAACTTCACTCCTCTTCTTGTAACAAAAAATCATTTAAAAAAAATGAAAAAAAAAAATTAACATCCTGTAATACCAAATTCAAAAACATAAAACTATAGCATCACAATCTGCATTAAAATTACCATGGAAATCGACTGATTAAATGCCAAACAAAAAGTCTCTGTTCCGCGTGTCATGTCAAGAGATTGAAATTAAACAAAAAATATACATATGTATAAATTAAACAAATTGTACTTACCTCTGCGAAAAAGTCCTGTGTGTGCCGTGTAGCATATATTTTTAAATCCAATATTAAGTATTTTAGTAGATCTATTTTGTTCGTATGGAAATACGGAATTGCATGTGTTTGTGGTGGTCGATGTAGATGGTAGTGTGTGTGAGGTAGAATAATTTATAGTCGGTGCATTCGTTGTTGCTGTCTTTAATTTATCACTAGCCAAAATATCATTGCCGGTTTCCATTGAAGGTGTTGAAATTTTTAATTGTAAATTTTTTGGTTTTCTAGAAAACAGTCTTCTGGTGGTTGTTGTGGGTGTGGTCGGTGGCGTTTCTGGCGCGGATCCGTTGTCATTGTTGTGCTCTGTTAAAACGTTCAGTGTTATGACGTCATTGCCTCCATCGCTGTTAGTATTTGCTGGCTTATTGTAGTTTTTGGTAGATTCCGTAGTGGGTAGTGACAAGTAATTCGATTCCGCCATTTTTGCATTTAGAATTTATTAGTTGATTATTTTTTATTTATCTTTAAAGAAATTTGACTTATTTCAGCATATTAAAAAAAATGAAATTAATAAAAATTCTTATGATTATAATTTAAATTTTTTAATTGCTTTTGTTGTTTTTTGTTCGTTTGCATTAAATACACTTTTCAGTCTGTTTAATGATTCATTAAATCACTCGTTTTGCTCGTCAATCTCTTACATACTTTTTATTTCTTTGTCTGGCTGCGTTTTGCAGTTGTTGTATCTGTATCTGTGAAGATTTGTTTTGTATTAAGAATTGTTTGTTTTTTTAATTGTGTATATTTATTTACTTGTTTTGTTGTCGATTTGTTCGTAAACAAAAACATAATGCATTTGTTTTCAGTTTAGTTTTCAGTTTGTTTTGTTTTCGCCATTCTCATATCCGATGTCACCCTACTCTCAAATGTAAGATATTATTAATATTTCTCCATTTATGCCAAATAAAAAATAAATAATTCTAAACGCTTGAAAAATTAAATACAACAAAATAAAATACAGTCGACTCCGCTTTAGTCTAAATAACGAAACCCCAATTTTTCAGTTATCCGACTTGTTCTCTAAAACGTAGTTCGGATTACTGAAATTTATTACAGTTAAGCGTCCTGCTCAAAATCAGTAAAACGAATGCCTCGAAAATGTCTAGCCATTTGCAATGACAATATAATAGAGAAATACAATAAAGTACGTAAGAGCGAAATGGACAAATAAATTTTGCCATTTAATTTTTTAACGGCCAAAACATGCACATTTATTTCAGCCTTAAGTTATGCAATCGATTTGTAATAAATAAATCTGTCATTGTTTTTTTTTCACTAAAGCGAAGTTAGTTTCATACAAAACGTAGTTGTGGGCTTACTTTCGGTTTTCAGTAAAGCGAAGTGAATAAGACTAGCTGCGTTGAAAATCAGTGCGGGGATTGGTATCGCTTTAAGTAATTCGTAATTTTTATATTTTATTAGATTTAAAGCCAGGCGAGGGTTATTAATTATAAAGAACGTAAAAAATTTTTCAATGCTGATGAATTTACTACACCGTTTTCATTGCCAATTATTCTGTTGTTTTATTGCAACCGAAGGTCCGTCTAGGATGTTAAGAGAAATGAACTTTTAGGATACGTTATATCTATTTTGAGCTGGAATTAAATTATTAATTTCTTCGAAAAGGATATCATAGCTTTTTTACTTCCACATAACAAGAAGAATTGGAATAGGAGTGCAAATTATTTTCAAATTAAAAATAAATACACAGTTCTTTGTTTAAGTTTTATTACAAAAATCAAAAATCATTTTCTGATTTTTATACCCTTCACAAGAAGTGAAAAAGTATATATAGGTTTGTCATTTCGTATGTAATTTCCGGGCCCTTATAAATAGCGAAGCCGATTAGGCGATGTTCGTCTGTTTCGACGTGAAATCGATTTTCCGAAGCTCCCAGAAGAGCTAGAGACTTCATTGCATTGGAGTTGGACAGTATGGATTGGAAATGAGCCTTAATATAGTGCTATTGAAATTGAGCAAAATCCAAAACACCGTTCTAGAGCTGAAAAGCTCAAACCAATTTTTTCCAAAAAATTTAATAACAAAAACGAATTATTTTTTTTTTTTGTATTTTTGTTAATTAAACCTATCTTATATTTCGGGGAAGAACTAAATTTTTATACAATATAAAAAAAAAATAAAAATTCGATTCCAGGGTTCGGGAATTGATCGTTTTTTATATAAAAGTTTTTGTTTTTGGCTAATTAAAACTATAGGACAAATGAAACATTTTATACCTAGTATAGTATAGTAGAACTATTTTATACCTCACTAAGAATTGAATTGGTATTAAAGCTCCTAGAAATTAAAAATTCAATTCCAGAGTTGGAAAATCGAAATTTTTTGGATACATAAAACCAAAAATAAGTTTCTAATTTTGGTTTTAGTTGGACAAAAGGAACTTTTTTTTCTGTACATAGGTTACTTATTTCGGTTTTTTGTGCATTAAAACTATTTTATATATTGGGAAAAAGTAAAGTTAGTATTAAAAATCCAAAATAATGAAAAAGGCGCCTCTAGGGCTGGACAATTGAAACTATTTGCTGCAAAAAAGTAGCTAAATAGGTTACTAATTTTAGTTTTTTGCGAATTAAGCCTATTTTATACATCAGGGAAAATAAAATTAGTATTAAAAATCAAAAAGACGATTCCAGGATTGGACAATTGATTATGACACAAATAATTTTTTGTTTATTTATAAATTAAACATATTTGATATTTTTGAAAGATGTTCAATGGCAATCAGAAAACGAAAAAAGACAGCTTCAGAGCTGTAAAATTAAATTTCATTTTCTTTTTTTAAATATTAAAGTAACTCAATAATACAAATTTGTTACTTTGCTAATAAAATATAATTTCTATTTTAGAAAGAAATAAATCAGTATTGAAAACAAGAAAGATCAAAAAATCGATGATGGGGATATAAAATTCGGCATAGCCGAATATAGCATATATTCTGAAATTTATCTAACGACGAAAAGTTGCCAACGTACAAGTAAATCCATAATATCAATCATGAAATCATTTTTATTTGCTGAGGAATAAATGAAAATCAATATACAACTTTTTTTTAAGGAATAAATTGGTAACTTTGAGTTTTTTAACAAAACTTAAACAAATAAAAATTGATGGCTCTAAAAGTGGGTGCTGTTGGCTGAAGTAGTAGAACACAAGACTATGAAGCGGAGGGTCCTGAATGCAAAATTTTTACCCTCATATTCATAAAAAAATAAAACGTATTTGAAATCTCAAATTTCAAACTCATTTTAAATTTTATGAATACCGGGATTAAAATTTAAATTTAGAAAATGTTTTTTATTTATGCTAGAGTTAATGTAGACGCCGTTGACGGCGGTTCAACGCCGAAAAAGTTGAAATAGATTGAACTTTTACGGCGTTGCAACGCGTTGAGATTAACTGCTCTCATACAATTTCATACGATTCAACTTTTTTTTTGACATTTGACGCCGTCGACGACGTCGACATTAACTCTAGCATTACGGCCTGAAATTTACAAAATCCAAGTGGTTCGCAATAAGGTAGACAATTCATTAATAAAATGAAACAATTTTCCAAAAGAGCTGACATGACCAACATTGGTACGCACTTACATGCAAATATCGCCAACAACGAAATACATTGTGGTAGGAACAATAAGTGAATAATATTTTTCCTGATTTGTTTAGTTCGTTGTCTCGATTTGATTGATTGTCTTTGTTTGATAGAAACTTGATTTGGATATGGAAATGTATTTTATTGTTCCCTAAAGAGGTACAATATGTAAGTATGTGCTTACGAGTACATATCGCACTCGTTCAACAATACTGTATTAACTCAAAAACTTCAAAGTTTTCAGGAGAGACAAAAAACTGTTTTCTTAACGCTTAAGGAAGTTTTCATTAACAAAAGTTCGGCAATATTTAGAAAACCCATCAATTATTGTATTGCGCTGCATAACCTTTTTAGTTTTCCATTGTCTGCAGATAGAAAATAGACCTCTGCATAAATGTATTTGAAGAAAAAAGTACTCCTAATATGGCAAATCTTGTACATATTTTCCTACTGTACTCTGCTCTACAACAAAATCTTGTATTTATTTTCTAAAATAACAATATCAAGGAACAATTTTGTTGTTTGGGCAATTATAAAAGTACTTCGCAATTTTATGTTCGAGTCATTCATCATATATGTATGTATGTCGAGTAGGAATTGAAGATCGAACTTCTTGTTTTACAATAAGATAAACGTGAAGGTTTACAGATAAAAGACATCTGTTAAGTTTTAGTCTGAATTTATGTGTCTGCATAGTTAAGGTGGTTAATTTAACACAAGTAATTTTAGCAAAAGAAAAATTAATCCATAGTGGTTTAACACAAAAGTTAACAAAAAGCAATCCGATAGCATCAAAACTTGATAAATCCATTTTAAAATTTGTATTTATTCAAATAATATAATTTTTTAATCTTGTACAGATCAATGACTAATCTGGACGTCTATAATACTGCAACAAAAATTCATATTAAATACAAGTGGAATTACAAATATATATTATAAAATTATTGGGTCACTTTTCTATTGTCTCTTAAAAGACTACCAAAATTAACACTTCTAGAAAATAAGAACATCATTATGAAACTTAACACTGCTGTAAAAGTATTTGAAGAACAACGAGTAGGAACATAAAATTTGATGAAGTTATTTTTCTTATGTTCTCATTTTTGTATGTTCCGTACTTGAAACCTTCTCTTCTCTTCACTACTCGCGTTTTGTTCGAATGTCTTGACTTATCCGAAATCTTATTCGTTGCAGACCCTTAATAGAAAAGCGATTTTTTTAGTTACTATCATTTTCTTGAATTATTTTTGTTTATAAGAAATAAATATTTTGAGTTGTGTTTTGTTTTATATGAAATTTATTGCTGTATTTAATAAATTTTTAATAAAACAGATAAACACGAAATGAAAAAAGATTAAAGTAAACAAAGTTTTTAAAGCTAAATAAATGCTAACAACCGATAAAAAGTTTAAAATATATATTTTTTATTAAATTAAAAAATTGTTATGAAATCTTTTTATTTGACACATTGTTGTCGCAATACTACTATATATAAATGAAAGGTGTAGAAAAATAAAATAGATTCATATCGAACATACTTTATTTGTTGGTTTAGTTTTGTATGAGTTGCAAGCCTATGTTCTTGTTCTGTTGTTATTTTTGAAAATAGTTTGTAATTTACAAGTTGTGAATTCTCAGATGGTTTTCGGAAGTATATGCATAAGATAAGAGGTTTTTAACTTTTCAAAACTGTGGTTGAAGTCTACTGACGATTTGGTAAAGCACCAATGAAATGCATATAGACATTGCTTAGCCACCAACAAATAAATTTCATTTTTAAATTAAAAAAGTTTAATATATATATTTAAGGATTTCGTAGTATGAATCGTAATACTTTTTAGGGATTATGTTTCTCTTGACTAGATCCATAATATCCTTTCTTTTATTTTCCGACAGTGGCATCTTTTTTTTTTTTTTTTGGACAACTCATTTTGTTAATTGAACTAATTATACTTTTTTATTTCAAATATTCGCTGATCAAAACTGAATTTTTTGCTATATTGCTCAAATGCAAAATGATAAAGTGATAATATTACAGTGTCATTAAAACTATTTCATCAAAACAGTAATAAATCAATAAAAAACAAAAAATTTGGTTCGCGTGAATCAATTAAACAACATGGAAGAAGTACGTGTTGTAAAAATCTTTAAACCCTTGGAAGTGCCTATAAAAAGTTAAGTAAAAATTTTATTGTTCTAAACAAAACTGGGGGAATAAGCAAAATTTTGATTAATAATTTAATAAATACAAATAAATCTTTGTAAACTATTAAATTATGTAATTAAAGGATCTGAAAACTTTCTTAAGCCGAATAAGCGATGTCCATCTGTCTGTTCGGGAAATCGGTTTCCCGTAGCGGTCAGAAGAGTTTGAGACTTCATTCTTAGGTTGATGTATTGAAAATTATCCTAAGCATCAGCTTTTTGTTTGAATTTTGAAATCACCTCCAATTCTTGAAAAAAGACGTTGTATCAAATTGAAATTTTGGGAAAAATCTGAAAGAGGCCGAATAGTCGATTGCATATCTTGCGTTTCAAAAGTCGTAGATATACGAGGATTAAACCAACAGAAGCACTTAAAATGTTGTATTTAAATGTTGTATTTAATAGGAAGTACATATACATGTGTTATTTATATGTGAATAATTTACATTTTAAAAATTTCGGATGCTTAAAGACTCCATAATGACGGGAATTACAACAAAACAACAATTCGAGTTGCCAGCATATCTCAGTTATATTGTGTTTTGCTTTTACTTGATTACTTAGGTTATTTATTTACTACGGCTTTTACTTTATTCGCTCGATTAATTAATTATGTTTTAGTTTAATCGGTTAATTTTGGTAATAATCGGTTAACTTATTAATAGAGTTTTTTTATGCATTAAGTAATTTCAGCAAATAAAAATTTATAAATTATTTATTATTTGGAGTTTATTAGTAAAATAAACAATAACAACTATTCTTGAACTAAACGAAACAAACGAAAAAGAATTTATAATTATATATTAATTAAAAATAAACTACCAAACCATCAAATTTACTAATATGCAATACATATTATGTATTAATTAAAAAATTAATAGAGATGAGTATACTAGTTAATTTAATACTTTAAGGAGGTCTTATAAAATAATCTTTTAGAACTTAGATGCTTAGGATTTAAGCCCCTGTTTTCTGTAGTCTTTATAAAACTTGTCTTGAAAAAAATTCGTTCACTTATCTTAAATGTTGGAGAAATTAAAAGCAGCCCATAATGCGCAAGATGTAATTTCTCAGTCCATTTTGTGGATTTCTTTAAACATATAAAACCTTCCATTACGCCATAAGAGCCCTGCTTTAACTTTCTTTCTTTTAAACGGTTGCTTGCATTACTATCGAGAGTTTCTCCTGTTGTAAGGTCATCATCAGGGAAAGGTCAGCCAGCACTGAACATTCTGCAAAAAATTTATTTCCGGATTCCTCAGTTACTGTTTTTATACTGCATTTTGATAAGGAAATGTGCTTGAGTGGGGGTACACTAAGTGTATTTGAAAGTTGAATTCATCTCTCATTAACCGTTGGCAATAGTGGCATAGATGTTTACTAAATTATTTAGCAAAAAATTAATAGTTCCCTCAACCCAATTAGAGTAGCAGAGTTGTTTACTAAACTTTTTTATACCCACGTTTAACGGCTTTAAAGTTTTCGTTAAGTTTTCGAAAACTCAAATTAAGATTAGTTTGAACATGACCCACACATATACAAATATACACGAAGGAAATAGTCTACCATTTTTGAACAACGATCGCTAACAATGTTTTAAATCATGTATGAGGCGAAACTCGTTCCCTTCTTGCAACTTTACGTACGCTTGTAGCTTTTGCTGTTTCTCATTTGACCTATTAAAATAACACCTTTTCTGTTTGTATGAAAAAATATTTTCTAAACGTATGTATGTACATATATATTTTCTATATGAGACGAAACAAATAATTAACAAGTAAAATCGTTATATTCGACCGGCTCGAATCTTAAATACCCTCCAAATATTTACTAAGTAAATTTAAAATGTTTAACTTGGTGGGACAGAGTTCCTTTAAGACATCTCTGTGTCCTATTTTAAATCTCTATTTTGACAGAGTAATTCAAGGAAGAGACGTGGGGAGACGTTTCATCTCTGCAAGATCAGAGAACATCTCAGCTTCTAATAGGCTTAAGGAATACAAACTGTTCAACATTTACACTATTTTTGCATATAATATCGTACTTCAACGTCCACTAATGGGCCGGGCTCCAAAGATACTCTATATCATGTTTTCCACAGACGAACGTATGGGCATTGCTAGATCACCTTAGACTTCATCACTGATCAAGAATATATATACTTTATGGGGTTCAATTCTTTTTGGAGGGTATTAAAACTGTATTTTGTCTGGGTCGCTGTGGCAAGGGCCTTGGGGGAGACATTTCACCTTAAAACCATAAAACTCGAAAAATAAATGTTTGGGCTAATTAAATGTAAAATTTATTTTTAAATTTTTTAAAGGGTCAAAGGGGGAGGAGTGGTAGGGCAGAGGAGTATCAGCTTACGTCTCAGCTTCGTCATTAAAACTTAAAAATTTTATTTTAAAGGAATGTAGGCTTAAGTAAAAACAATTAATAAAAAAATTTGTTAAATTTTTACACTATTTTTATATATAATAACGCCCCCTAAAGGGTGCGGCGTCCAAAAATTAATTTTAATAATATTTCATTCGCTGAACACAATTACAAAAGAACTAATATATAAATGAAATTTATTTGTTGGTGGTTAAGCAATGTCTATATGCATTTCATTGGTGCTTTACCAAATCGTCAGTAGACTTTAACCACAGTTTTGAAAAGTTAAAAACCTCTTATCTTATGCATATACTTCCGAAAACCATCTGAGAATTCACAACTTGTAAATTACAAACTATTTTCAAAAATAACAACAGAAAATAGTTTGTAATTTACAAGTTGTGAATTCTCAGATGGTTTTCGGAAGTATATGCATAAGATAAGAGGTTTTTAACTTTTCAAAACTGTGGTTAAAGTCTACTGACGATTTGGTAAAGCACCAATGAAATGCATATAGACATTGCTTAACCACCAACAAATAAATTTCATTTATATATTAGTATTGTGACAACAATGTGTTAAATAACAAAACTTAATAACATTACAAAAGAACTTTAAAAATTATGTTGTTTTTTAGAGGTTGGTTTAGTTCTTCTTAGGGAAACTTCTTTGCCTCAGGCCCAATTGAGCCCATTTACGAACTTAATCTGTGCTATCCTTCAAGATATATTTATACCAAATTTCAAGAGTCTGGATCTTTTCGTTTGGACTGAATCGTGATTTCCACAGACGGACGGACAGACATGCTCGGATGGTCTTAGATTTCTTTATACTTTATGGGGTCTCAGATGGATATTTCGCTGCGCTACAAACGGAATGACAAAGTGAATATACCCTCCATACTCTTTTTTGGAGAGTATAAAAACACAAAAAAATAATTATGTTATAATGCTAGTTTTTATTATCGTCTATTGGACTTATTGTATTTATGAAGGTAGAAAAATAAAATAAATTCATATCCATACAGTGACCATTCGTCCTTTTTGTAAAAGGACAGTCCTTTATATTTACACGATGTCCTCTTAGATTAAAAAAAATAAAATGTACTTTTAATTGAATTTTTATTTTTATTTTTTAATTGAATTGTCCTTTACTGTACTTTTTTTTATTAATTTTTTCTTTAAACTCCAAACTTTGAAATTTAACATCAAGTTATAATCACAAATACAAAAAATTATAATCATCAAATGGACTGTACAGAAATTAAATTGTTTTTATCATATGACGGTAATATTTCTGGACGTATTCTAAGTTTTGGGCATATATTATTTAAAAAAAATCATTGTCTAGTATGTATATCTAAGTCTGTCATGCATATAATATATCCAATTAGTAAATGCAACTTTTATTACATTTCTAAACGTCCTCTTTTTTTGTTAAAAAATATGGTCACCGTACATATCCAATAAAATTAATTTGTTGTGTTCTCAAAATGTGCAAGAACCTATAGTTTTTCTAGTGTAATTCCCAATTCATTTTTGGGAGTTTATGTATAATCTAAGGAGTTCTGTTATTTCGTAATAAGGTTGGTAAATCGACTGAAACTAACCGGTTTAGTCGTTAATCGAAAATAGCCAATTTTAATATAACGGATCTGTTAATCGGTTAGTAATTAATAGGTTAACCGATTAATAGTTACCCGAATGAATATCCTATTATCCATGTAAACATGAATTTCAAACCAAGGATAAATGAATTTGACTCTCACTAAAATAATTTAATACATTTTTAGTAATTTCTTTGATATTTGATGAGAATGCTTGTAGGATAATCATTGACAATTAATTCAGTTGCTCATTTACTTTCGGCAACTAATTACAGTTGCTACAAGCAATATACATTTTTGAATTATGTATGAATTTTTTATTAGTCGAACTTTCTTATGTAAATTGTTAATTTTATCAACGGGCTTAAGTTCGAATCTGCAAGACTGCAAACCATTTTTTATTATTTTATTAATAAATGAATTTGTTCAAATTCTATTTTTATTAATTTATATTAAGATTGGAATATTAAGAATATTTTTCAATAATCATCAAACCAGCAGAACGAATCAGTACTGATTTCGAGGCCGCTACGCCATCTCATCAGCGTTCTTTGTTCAATTTTTCCACTTTTGCAAGTGGTGCTAGTTAGTAGGAATATCAACTATTTAACCAACATTTTAACGAAAATTGAATATGAGAAGTTATCACATTCATATTTTTCAGTTATTACATTTTTGGTTAGTACGAAATTCCCCGTTCTTCTGGTTTGATGATTATTGAAAAATATTCTTAATATTCCAATCTTAATATAAATTAATAAAAATAGAATTTGAACAAATTCATTTATTAATAAAATAATAAAAAATGGTTTGCAGTCTTGCAGATTCGAACTTAAGCCCGTTGATAAAATTAACAATTTAATATACATTTTTCTAATAGTTGCCTTCCCATTACACAACCCAATAGAATTTAAGTTGCTATCAACATATTCAAATAAGTCTTCTTTCTTCTCGAGTAATTACAAATCAGAAAAGCCTTCTTTAAATCATTAAGAAAAAAATCTTTAAATTGACAGTAAAGTAAAAGTTTAATACTAATTTTTGAACACAAAAATATGGATAACATGCTAATTGTTTTTTATCAGAAGGATATTGGTCAAAAACTTAGAAAATTTAAAATCATTCCTTTTGATTCGAAATTCAAAATATATTATTAGAAGCAAAAAATTATTTATACTCCACAGCATGAAATTTTCGATATCAAATACACAACACAGAAGTGAACTTAGTCTCTGGAATGAACTTCTATCAACTATAAGTTCAAATATTAGCAAAGTTTACTTATTTTTTTTTATTTTTTGCTTTAAAATGATCTATTATAAATAACTCCCTATTATATTTGCAAATATTTTATATATTACGCCTGATAATTCCCAACATTGCTACGGAAGATTAGGACGCTGTATGTAGATGAAATACGTAAACAGATAACAAAAAATCGCAAACCCGGCAGCCCTGCCTCTACATGCACGTACATATTTTTTACGCTTTTGTTTTCATTCAATTCGCTGTTATTAAACTGAGTACGAACAACAACATAATGCAATCTTTTGTAATAAATACTCTCATTCACGGTTAGCTGGTAGAAAGGCCATAAAGAAAAAAAATTAAAATAAAATCCATTAAATACACATCTGGGGTATTCACACTGTGTGATATTTAGTCATATTGTCATAAAGTCATAATATATTAGACCAGTTTAAAAAAGTTGTTGTTGTGCTGCATACAATATAGTCATAAAATAATAGCACTCTTTCAGGTATGTTTTCGTTTTGTCATAAACTAGTTCGAGAGATCTGAGTCGAACGGCTGAAAATCTTTAGGCGAGACGGCGATAGGATATGTTTGCCGCCGTTACTTATATATAATTCACGACTAAAAAACGGCTAAAAAATTATTCATACCTATTTTCTGTACATTAAATCACATTTTTATAACATAAAAAGAAAATTAAAAGAGAACTAAATCGCAAAAACTAAATATATACAAGTGAAAATTTTTTCTCGTTTAACTTACGTAGCTGGCAGCCACTCAACGTGCCGCCGCAAAAAAAATGTATTCAGCTCATATCAAGGCAGCAGCTGTTTTATACATAAAAATTCATTTAGACATTCTTGTGCTCCAGAAGGCAAATTTAATAATTTTAAATGGAAATGGAGTTTTTAGACTATTCATCTTTAGTTGTATTAATTTTCTTCTGCTTTCATAACAGCTAATTTCAAATGTGTTGTTATCTTATCAACTGATTGATGTTTGAAGTAGCGTACCAAGTTATGACGGGTTGTTCACACTAGTCATATTTTTCGTGCTATTATTTTATGACTTATGACTTTATGACAGTGTGAATCCCCCAATCATGTTTTTGTTTTACTCTGCTAACAACCCAGCAATGAAAAACAAACTGAATCCTAACTGTTGTATGTGCGAGAGATTTGTATATGTATATCCTTTTTTAATGGCGGAGAAGGTAGGCACAATGAGTACTTTGTAGAGGGACGTTAAATCAGTTGTTTCTTCTCCATTTTATTTATTTAAATCAAATTTATTTTATTTAATTTTTGTATATTATTTAATTTTTTTATACCCTCCAAAAAAGAATATGGAGGGTGTACTCACTTTGTCATTCCGTTTGTAGCGCAGCGAAATATCGATCTGAGACCCCATAAAGTATATATATTCTTGATCAGTGATGAAATCTAAGACAATCTGAGCATGTCCGTCCGTCCGTCTGTTGAAATCACGATTCAGTCCAAACGAAAAGAGCTAGACTCTTAAAATTTCATATACATACATATATCTTTAAGGATAGCACAGGTTAAGTTCGGTGATGGGCTAAATAGGGCAAGAGGGAAAAAAGTTTCCCTAAGAAGAACTAACCGACCTCTAAAAAACAACATAATTTTTAAAGTTGTTTTGTAATTTTGTTAAGCAAATGATATATTTTTATGTCAAAGAAGATCCAACGCGTTAAACTTGGAGCCATAAAATAAGAAACAATAATTTTTGGACTCCGTCCTTTTAGTGGGCGTTATTATATGCAAAAATAGTGTAAAAATTTAACAAATTGTTTTACATAAGCCTACATTCCTTGAAAATTACATTTTTAAGCTTTAATGACGAAGCTGAGACGAACCCTGGTACTACTCTGCCTTACCTCCTCCTCCCCCTTTGCCCCCTAAATGATCCTATCAAAAAAAAATTTTTTTTGTAAATTTTGTATTTAATTATCCCAAACATTTATTTCTAGAGTTTTATGGCAAAAGTGAAATGTCTCCACCAAAGCCCTTGCCAGAGCGCCCCATTAAAATACAGTTTTAATACCCTTCAAAGAAAATTGGAACCCATAAAGTACATGTATATATTCTTCATCAGTGATGAAATCTAGGACGGTCTAGCAATGCCCATACGTTCGTCTGTGGAAAACACGATATTGTCTATTTTGGAACCCCGCCCCCTTTAGCGGGCGTTAATGTATGATATTATATAAAGGGACTCTGTCCCCCCAAGTTAAACATTTAGAATTTACTTACTAAATATATGGAGGGTATTTAAGATTCGACCCGGTCGAATATAACGTTTGTACTTGTTAACAAAATACAAAAGAAAATTATTCAGCGTATGTGTGGCAACGCTCATAATAAAGCATGTATTTCAACGCATGGGCTGCCAGAAATGCCGATTTATCGGCATTTTGGCGATTTTTTACTTCAAAAATTTCAATTTGCCGATTTTACCCCCAAAAATGCCGATTCTTTAATAACACTGCTCAGCAGCAAAATTCTCTTTTTAATAAAACTATGTGGACTATATGGATTTTGATTCGCTAAACTCAAATCCGTTTTGGGGTTTTTTTCCCATTAGGTCGGCATTAATTTTTATAGGCGTGGCACATTTTCCCCCCTAAATTAGTCAGGTACGGAGACATATTTCACCCTAACTCGAGAACGAGTCATCCGATTTTCAAAAGTAAAACACCAGAAGATATGTAACAAAATTGTAATTATGTAGTAAGAATTTTAACGAACATTTTATATTGCTATATTAAATTGAATTAAGATTCTATAGGCTAATTGTTCGAATTTAAATCTCAGAAAGACATGATAAATATTCCAAGGCACAAAGGCAAGTCAACATCAGTTTTTGTTATTCAACTTACACAGCAGAGCATATTTTAGTCGAATATAATTTTTCTCTATCTCTTATCGATTTGGAATTATTCATATTTATTATTATCTTTTGGTGTTTTACTTTTAAAAATAGGATGACTCGTTTTTGAGTTAGGGTGAAATATGTCTCCGTACCTGACTAATTTAAAGGGAAAATTTGCCACGCCCATAAAAAAAAATCCCGACCTGATATAAAAAAACCGAAAACGGATTTGAGTTTAGCCCATCAAAATCCATATAGTCCACATAGTTTTATTTAAAGGAGAGACAAAAAATAATTGTTTGCTGAGCAGTGTAATAGTGGCAGCCCTGGTAGCATATCAAAAAAAGGTTATTTGGAATGTCAAGCTTCATAGGAAAATAACAATTTAATTGCCTTGTTCTTGTAGGTGTCAACGAAATTCCGATGTTCCTTAGAAAATAAAACTTTAGAAGGAAGTTTTTATTCTAAAGATTATTTGAAAATGAAAAACTCTAACTGTTTCAACATCGAAATAAATAACGATTTAGAGTCTACATATTTAAAGAACTTCCCTCAAGGCCGGACACATAGAATATTTTTCAACTGAAATTAACTTATTGACGAGGGACATTTTGCACGAAAAATACCAATTTTTTTCTGAACAAAATATGTGAAATAAGCACTTAATGAATATAAGATATTTCTTATGTATACTATACTATATATGTATGTATGTATATGAAACTACTCAGTTGATCGATTGTCTGTCGAAATTGCATGGCTGTGAAAATGTTCATTGGGAATTACCACATTCAAAACAAAAACAATTAAATTATGTAGAGGGTGTTTTTTAACCTAATAGAGCTTTAAAGCATAACACGTAAAAATTATCTAATTGAACTATTTTGTTAAGCCTTAGGTCTATATTTTACATATTTATTGTATTCACTTTTCTTTTCAATATTTCCTTAACTTTCGGTTAACTTATAATTTTTTTTTGTTTTCAAATATTAAATAAAGAACATTTCCTGAAGAAGTTTAAACAAATTATATTAATTAATTAAAAAAAATGTCTAAATATTAGAAAAACACATTAAAAGTTATATTTTAATCAACTAAAAAAATTTTAAATTAATTCGTTCATATGGTGATCGCGGAAGGATGACTGGATGTTCAAATTCAGGCCACTTCTTTGAGCATTAGTTCTCGTATATCACGAATAACACAAAGTTCGCCACAGGTAGTCCTACCATAAAATACCACCCTTTGTATACATACATACACAAGTATGTATGCACGAAGTATTGTTTTTATTTTCTGAACCGAAGAGAGATAACGATGTTATTCTCAGATACCCAAATACGTTCTCAAATACTATTTAAGCATTCAATAAGATGCAAAATAATTAAACTGCGAACGCATATTAATCTAAATACATACGAATTTGAGTATGTAAATATTTATGAACGAGTGCATGCATACATATCGTCACAGAAAATGCAAAACGCTTATATACCATTTTCGCAAGATATCAATCAATTTTATTTACATACTTGTTATATGTATTAATTCAGGTCTGTTTTTAATCTAAGCGTCATAAATATGCTAGGAATTCAAATAAAAAAAGTTTGCCTTAAGTACAATGGAACAAAATATTCAGAAAATGGTACATGAAGAAAATTACCGATACGGGTTGATTAAAAGTGTGTTACCATCGGTTTGAAACAGTTGTCGTATGCAATTTTCTAATAAAACTTGTATAAATAACACAAAACTGTTATCATATTCAGCCTAGCCACCTAATAAGTGGTGACAAACAAAAATACTCACGAGTACTGATGATGAAAATACAGCGGCTTTCGAAAACAGACGTTTTGCTCTTCTGTGTAAGTTGGATAATTAAAATTGAAGTGACTTTTTTGTACCTTGGAGTATTCATCATGAATTTATCTGAATTTAAAACAAGTTTTCGAACCTTTAGCCTATCTTAATTGGAAATGTTCGGAGTTGTTTTAAACATCAATTTGTAACAAGTATCCCTTGATAATTTCGAAAATGTTCATTGTGCAAGGAGTATAGAACTGAAAATCGATTGTGTGTAAAAATAATGGCAAAAATAAAATAATAGAATTTAATTTTCATATGTTAAATGATTATTAACAATAAAGAAAAAAATCGGATCCTGTTTATCCTGAAAATTGAAAACTGTCAAGATGTAATTTGGGAGTGTAAGCCCAAAGTACAAATAGTTGAACTTATTTCTAGTTGACATATATATCGATTTTACAATATCCCTTCGATTTTACAATATCCCTATTCACAGTATTGGGCAAATAGTCTTGAGTCATTCGATTTTCGAATTATGAGGAAATGTTCAATGTATTTTGTTGGTGCAGAGTACAAATATTTTGCAAAAGAAATGGTGCAAGACCATTTGCACAATATTGTGAATATCCAGTTTATAAATAAATTTGTGGTTTGAAAAGAATTGTTGTCAGCATATGGTTGGTTAGGGGTGTTTGCATTTAATAAATAATCGCATTTGTAGGCAGGTCATTTTTGTTATGTTAATAAAATCGTTGTCCATTGTCGGAGAATTCTTATATTTTGACCAGAATTAATAAAAATGCCAATTTTTAATATTTTGTACTTTGCATTTCTTGTGACAATATGTTTTATTCGAATCTAATCGAAAATCGATTTTGTACTAATCGCGATCGAATTTACGTATGGGATTTTAAACTGAATGCGATAACAGGGCATTTAAAATCGATTTTTTTATTATTATTAAATTGTTGCAAATCAAATGATTAGTTTTTATTGAACATGTGAAACTTGTGCATACATAAACCATACATTTATATTTGAGTATATTTGAGTACACATTCCATGTACGTGTGTAAGCACATACATATATGCACTTTGTCAAGTTTGTCAAATATATATTTATGTATGTATTTAGGACGAAACGGGAAAAAGCCTAGGCAACGCATACATAAATCCGATTTTCCACTATATTACTGAACGTAAATGGCCAATATTATTATAGTTTGAAAATTCTCTAACTGCCAATACACTTCTTACATAATTTGACATCAAAATGTTAACGGAAGTGGACTCGGTAAATATGTAATATATTCACATATATGCGTAACAAATATATAATTCATATGTAACGAACACCATCTTGGCTAACTAAAGGTTCGACAGGAAGTAAAGATTTTCCGCAAATGGTATAAAGACACCGGCTTCTTTTATTGGCGAATTACTGACTATTTGAAAAAAATTTAGCTCGGTGTTCTTTATATAATTAAACTTTTATTTGAATTGAATGCGATTTCGTAATATTTTGATGCAAAATTAATTTCCGTTCACTTTTATTGGCCTTCATTTATTTCATTATATTATATTATATTAGGAGCCCTTTTTATAAAATTATGGCAAATTTTATTTACATACGTCACTGTGTATATACGTATTTCAAAATATTTTGTTCAGTCCTCTAATATGTATATGTATGTATACCTATTTATACCCTTCACCAAAAATGGGCAAAGTATACATATATGTATATAGTTTTCTCATTTCCGGTTTTCCGAAGCGTTATCATATCGTAGGATATGACAACATTGTTCATACATGACATAAAACTGTAATTGGGAATTGCCCAAATCCACTACATCTGCAACTAGGTAATTTTGTGAATTCTTCCGTTTTAATGCCTGTGAAATGTTTGGCGGTATATCCCAAGTTTTCATTTGTTAATTTTGTTATCCTTAAATAAATTATTTCTATTGAGCCCTTTTTATATTTATTACTGAATCTTTTCAACATTTATCGTATTATTTTTCGTGTGGTATTTTTTCTTTTGGTTACTTTTTTAGTATTCGCTTTTTTATGAATTTTAGACCCAATTTATTGTACTATTGATTAACATTGATAACACTTTTATCAGACATAAATTGAACATTTCTTATTTTTGTTGATTTTGTTCAATTGTTGCGGTGGTAATTTTTTTTTTTCGATTAGAAACAATGTATTCCCAAAATAGATAAGGTTTGAAATTGATTAGTGTTGAAAATTTATTATTTGGTTGCAAAATGATTTTACGATACGACTTGATTGTTATCGTTAATACTGTTACTTGCTGGCTCTTAATATCGGTATAATTAATCCTAAACGCTACTTTATATGGATTTAATTCAAAATAAATGATCATAAAATAAAGTATTATAGATTTCCGCGTTAGTTTTATCACTCACTTCAATAAATTCACGTCTGAAACATTTTTCTTTTATTTTTAACATTTATTTTGTTCTATTTAGTAGACAGCACAGGGGTAAAATATAAAACGAACGATATGAAAACAAAAATGTGTGAAAACGAAGCGAACAGCGTGTCAACACTCCGAAGTCATTCAAGAAACTAAATATTTCATTCAGTTTTCACTTTTAGTAATTTCGCTCACATAATTTTCGATTTTATTGTTTACCACTGAGAGTAAATTCATATAAGAATCATGGTGTAACATTAGCTTCGTCGTGGTTAAATAATATACTAGATACTCTCCAAACGACAGCTGACTATATTATTATTTGCATAGTTTGCGATACGATCTGTCAAATGTTGTTTATGTTTTACGAACAAAATACACATGGATCAAATTCTTTCATTCGCTCGTTTTTATACAAAACCGCCAGCCTCAAAGCAACTCTGATCGTTTACTCTCTCTCGAGAGTTTTGCGTCTCACTCGCACTAGATGATTTCAGCACCTGAAATAACTATATAAGTTTACGGTGCTTCTGAGAAACATTTCCGCGAAATACGTTGAGTCTTCCTATGTGAAGGCATAGGTCGTTTAGAATCACTCACAGAAACTTATAAAAATACGTATTAATAACATCACCGACATATGCATGGTCTGTGTTTTCATCGCAAAAATGTTTTCATATTGTTAATTTATTTTTGGTCCGCCATTATATATTTTGTTTACGTTTTACCTATGTTTGTTTTATTTTATTTCAACTGTATTTGACAAAATGTAAATATTTGTACACTGACAAAATGAATCTTTTTTATTGTATTGTTGTAGTAATGTAAGTCTCGGTTCACACTATGAAAGTTTTTTTAGAATACAAATAGCATATATTCTCTTTTTTTATATATATTTATATATTCTCGCACAAAATGAGGTGACTCGAAATAACAGAATAAATTCCCAACCAAATTGATCTGTCTACGAAATCTATAAAATAAAGTTTCGTAGCACTGCTGAGAGAATAAGTGCAGAAAGATAAGAGGATTAAATGCATGGACGAATAAACATGTCATCTCACCTCTCACAATGATTTTGTGCAGGGTTGTGTTTTGACCGTTGAAAATCTTCAAAAGTTTACTTTTTATCGATGTTTGCTTACAATGCTAATTTTTTTATTGTAAAATATATTGGTGAAAAACCACAACCACGTGTTGTATTTGATAAACAAAATACATACATGTTGTTTGTATTGTCGTACTAGCGAGATGACCTGACAGTTGATCCATGATTAAATTATATTAAAATCAAAGCTGTTTATATAGGGTCCGACAAATAACTTTTTCTTTTTAAATGCTATAAAAAAAGTTACTGAATATTTTCTCAAATATCTTTTTTTATTTGAAAGTACAATCCTTCCGGTTAATAATGGAAAATAATTTCATTCAAATGGCTGCATGGCCCGATAACGATCGTCATTGACTGTAACGGCCAGTCCTTGCTCATTTTCGAAGAAAAATGGCTCAATTATGCCTCTGGACCAAAATTCGCACCAAACAGTGACTCGTTTTGGCTTTTCAATGTATGCGTGCGGGTTTTCTGTGGCCCAAATGCGACAATTTTGCTTGTTTACATACCCGCCAAGATCAAAATGAGCTTCATCTGAAAAGATAATTTTTTTTGACAAAATCGGCATCTTCTGTAAGTCGATCGCAGATCCACTTAGCGAAGCGAAAACGCATTGGATGGTCAACCATATTCGTTCGGCGGAAGGATAAAACTAATTATCTGTCAAGTCAGACATGACTTCAAAAAAAAAACGTTGGATTGTGGACCCTATATATTTCTAACCAAAAGTGATATTTTTTTCTTTCAACGAGTGATGCGAATATACATATTTTTTGATTTTGGTTGCTTTTTTCCCCAACCATGGAAACATATTGTTGATACGTCTGATTTACAGTAGATAATAATATATTTTTTTCTAAAATATTGACTATGTTTGATTACTCGTATCAAAAAAAAAGTAATTTAATTTACATGTATGTGCTTAATTTAATTTACATATGTGCTGTGAATCACACGATTGACGAATCACATGCGACATGAAAATCGTAACTTTCTATTGAATGTGTGCTGGAGTTCGCGCGTTTTACTTCTTTTTCGAAAAGATTTTCGAAAGTAAAAACATGTATAAAAACGAACATAAAAACAGCTGTTCACATTTGAACATTTTTCAGCAAATGAATAAAAACAAACAAAATTTTAATTCTACAAAAAACTTTTAGGCCTTGAGTATTTAGTTTTAATAAATAAGTTCGCATACAAGTCACTGGCAATGGCCTGTGATTTGAAATAGAAAAATTCTTTGCGATTACGAACTCCAGCACACCAATTTTGCGACTTCAAATCGCAAACGCTAATTTCATGCCATAAGCGATTTCCCTCACATTGCCGTTAGTTACTTTAATAAATCCAAAAAATTTTATTTCAACTCTGTACCTGTGTGTTTAGGATTTCTGATTTCTAATATCCATGAATTTTTTACAAAAACATCAAATATGTCTAATATATTAAGGTAAAGAGAAAATTTTTTTCCTTTGATTACTTATAAGTACAAAAAAAGTTTCAATTGTCCAACTCTAGAGTTGTATTTTTATACCCTTCACAAAAAAGTGAAAGGGTATATATAGGTTTGTCATTCCGTGTGTAATTTCTTCGATATGCACATGGGACCCTATAAAGTATATATGTATATTCTCTGGATCCTTATGAATAGCGATGACGATTGAGCCATGTCCGTCTGTCCGTCCGTCTGTACGTGAAATCGGTCTTCCCAAGCCCCGAAGAGCTACAGACTTCGTTCTTAGACCGTTGGATTGAAAATGAACTTAAATAGAGTGCTCTTGAAATTCAGAAAGATCCGAAGTATAGTTCCAGAGCTGGGAAGCTTACACCTATTTCTCGACGCAAAATTTATACCAAAAATCAATTTTTTTTTTAATGTTTGTAAATTAAACCTATTTCGTGCTTTAAGGAGCCTCATTGGTCTATTAAAAACTAAAAATATAGAAAATTTTTTCCAGGGATGGAAATTAAAATTTTTTTTCGGCCTATTCCGTATTTTGTAGTAACTAAAATTGTTAAAAGTTTTTCTTTAACAAAACCACTTTATACGTCATGAAGATTTGCATTGGCCAAAAAAACATTTTAAATTCAAATTTTGCTTCCAGGGGTGGGAAATTGATTTTTTTTGCACATGAAAGTAATCAAACAGGCAACTGATGTTGTTTTTTTTTTTTTTGTTTTTTGGTAACTAAAACTGTCTTATAATTTAGGAAGAACGAAATTGGTATCAAAAATTCAAAAATAAAAAATAAAATTTCGAATCCAGGGATAGACAAATGCAATATTTTATAGTACATGAAAGTTACCAAAATGGTAAAAAAAATTTAATTTTTCTTAAATAAAACTACTTTATACCTCAAGAAACGTTGCACTGATAAAAAAAACAAAACAAAAATTAAATTTTGTTTCCAGGGTTGGAAAAATTAAATTTTTTTTGGTACGTGCAATATTTTGTAGTACATGTAATAACCGAAATGGTTGCAAAATTCGAGTTTTTCTTAAACAAAACTAATTTATACCTCATGAAGATTTGCATTGTAAGTTTTAAAAAATTTAAATTTCGCTTCCAGGGTTGGGAAATTGAAATTTTTTTTTATACATAAAAGTAACCAAAAAGGTAATTGACGTTGTTTTTTTTACTAATTAAAACTATCTACTTCAGGAAAAACATAATTGGAAATTAAAAAATAAATCAAATAAAATAAAAATAAAAAATAAAAGAAATTAAAGAATAAATCAAAATTTAGATTCCAGAGTTGGATAACTGCACTATTTTGTAGTACATGAAAATGACCAAAATAGTTACAAATATTAAGTTTTTCTTAAATAAAACTATTTCATGCCTCATTAAGAGTTGCATTGGTAAAAAATTTTAAATTTCGTTTCCAGGGTTGGGAAATTGAAATATTTATTCTGCATAAAAGTAACCAAATTGACTGTTACATCTCACTAAGAATTGCATTCGTAAAAAAATAAAAATTCGCTTCCAGAGTTGAAAAATCGAAATATTATTCGTTCATAATGGTACATACATAAATTCCAAATTTTGTGCTTTTAGTGAATTAAACCGATATTTCAGAAAAAATTAAACAGGTATCAAAAAATTATAAATTCGGTTCCAGGGTTGGAAAATCGAAATTTTTTGGTACATAGACTTGGTAAATTCCCAATTTTGTTTTTCTTTTCGGTTTCTTTAAACATATTTTATACTTCGCTAAGAATTAAATTGGTATTAAAAATTTTGAAATTAAAAATTCCGTTTCAGGGTTGGAAAATCGAAATATTTTTGGTACATAAAAGTACATACATAAATGCTAAATTTTGTGTTTTTGGTGAATTAAACCTATTTTATATATCAGAAAAAATTAAATTAGTGTAAAAAATGAAAAATTCTGTTCCAGGGTTGGAAAATCTAAATATTTTGGTACATAAAAGTAACCATATAAGTTCCCAATTTTGGTTTTTTCAGTGCCTTAAACATATTTAATACTTCGCTAAGAATTAATTAAAAATTTTAAAAACTAAAAATTCGGTTCCAGGGTTGGAAAATTTACATTTTCTGATTCATAAAAGTAACCATATTATTTGTTATTTTTGATTTTTATGATGAGTTATACCTACTTCATATATCAGGAAGAAATAAATTGGTATTAAAAACCAAAAAAATCTAAAAGACGATTCTACGGTTGTACAATTCGAACTTTTTGGGGTACATGTAACGGATTTTTTTTTTGAATATTTTTGAAAGACGTTCATAGGTATTAGATATAAGAAAAGCTCAACATTTAGCTTCCTAGCCGACAAATTTAAACAAAAAGAATGACATCTGTGAAGGGTAATTAAGATTCGGCACAGCCGAATATAGCACATTTACTTGTTTATATTGTTTTTAATACCAATTCAATTCTTTCTGAAGTATAAAATACGTTTAATTCACAAAAAATTGTTTTGTTTGCTAGTTACTTTTATCTACCTAAGATAAGTTTAAATTTTCCAGCGCAAAATTCGTATTTGGATTTTTGCTGATATCCAACATGAAACCAAGACCGAAGTCGGAAATAGACCAAATTCATTTTTATTCAAGTTAAATCTCCCACCAGATCTGTTTACATTTTGCAACTTGGAACTTTCTAAAGCTGTTCATATATAATTGTGCTACAATACTCTTGTAATTCTAAATGTAATTTTAAACTAAAAGTATACCTAAATACAATTAAATTTCTATGAAAATTAATTCAAACTATGTTTAAATATTCACTGAGTTATTAGGAATAACGTTGTTTCTTAATATATTGTTTTTGTACTATTATCCAAACCAATAATTTGCTAGATATGGTCACACTGTAAAAAAAATCTTTCCTTGTGTATTATCTTTGTGAATAGGAACACAATCAAAGTTATACAAACCCCCTAAACTATGCTTTAAGTTTAAGTCCTGCTACATGAACAGCATTGCCATTTTAGCATTTTTACAGGTAAATTTAGATTCTGTTTTGTAATACCAAAAAAGTTAGCATTTTGAAATTACACATTCTGTTTCAATTGTAATATTTGTGACCATAGCAAAAATATGAGGCAAGCAGTATTTTATTTATAATTCACATAAAAATTTTTTAAAATCTGGAAAGAAACCTTAAGTTCTGAAATGAAGATAGAACAAGATCATTGCACAAAAGGCTTATCAGCATTTGCTGATGCCAGTATACAATTATAATAATTAATAATTCATGTATTTACAAATAAATTTATGTACATATATACTAATTTATTTTAATAACAATAAGTGTATTCGTTTAAGCTACTACACGTAAATTTGTTTTCAGTTAGCAACAACGTTAAACAACGCACCTGATGATAACATTTTTGTAATATTTTTATTGTCATTATTTTCGAGTTTTTATAACCAAGTTTTAATAAAAGTACCGAAGTTAAATAAATATGTATATATGTTCGAAAAAATTAATTTATATATTTAATAGATTCATATCGAATATAGATAATTAATTTTTTTGGGTTGGTTTTTTATGAGTTTCAAAGTCTACTATGCTTATTCTGTTACTATTTTTTAAAATATTATGTAAATTTTCAGATGATTTTTGAAAGTATGTGCCTAAGAATAGAACCTTATAACTTTTCAAAACTAGGGTTGAAGTCTACTGAAGATTTGGTAAAGCACCAATGAAATGCATATAGACATTGTTTAGCCATCAACAAATAAATTTCAATTAAAATAAAATTATGACAATGTGTCATATAGTAAATTTCATAACAGTTTATACACACATATACGTGTATATGCGATCTGTTTGTATATAATCCAACAATATCTGCAAAATAACAAACACATTAATACTATATTTCCACTAAGAGTTGAATCACCAGATCCGCTTTCTCATCATGTTTATGAATTATGCCGTTTGAACGACTCATCTACTTGCTGCGATTTGACATTTGTCTTTGATAAACAAATTATTTGAGACATTAAGCATTTTTCTTAAAAAAAGTTTTCCGCTATACATTGTTTTTGGCTTTATTTTATCTACATTAAAAATTACCTTTTTACTTTTAATAGACAATTTTGTTTCCCTCTTTGTTTTATTTAAAATACATTCAGGTCCCGTTTTATGCGATAGATGCGTTCCAAAAAAAATCGCATAAATCAAATTCGCATAAAACGATACTCTAGCTTCATATAAAAACTAACGATACGTTCCAAGATTCTTAAAAATCGCATAAATTCAAATTTTATTTAAAAAATCAAAACAAAATCGCATAAAAAAGATCAAAAAAAAGTATATACATATGTATTTATTTTACAAAATGAAATTTATTTGTTGGGTGGCTAAGCAATGTCTATATGCATTTCATTGGTGCTTTACCAAATCGTCAGTAGACTTCAACCACACTTGTAAAGAGTTTCAAACCTCTTATCTTTTGTGAAGACTTTTAAAAACCATTTGAGAACTCACAAATGATCTTAAAAATCATAAAATAGACTCATATCGAATATTATTTATTTATTGGGTTTTGCTTATTCTGGTGTGATATTTGAAAATCATTTTCATTTGAAAGTTCTCCATAATAACACACTCACAACACTCATACATACGTATAGTCAAAGCATAGAAAAAAAAACCACAAAATAAAACAAACTTTAACGACTATACGGTAATTTTAAAAAGTTTTACTTTTTAATTGTTAGACCCCAACATTTTTTTCATAATGTGTTTACAAGGGCGAATTCATAACTGTGTTAATAATAGGTCAGTTTTGTGACAGCCCAAATATAAGTTCTTCACTGCAAATTCCCTTGCGACTACATATTTGTCAGTAAAAAGATCAAAAAAGTACGGTTTCATTACAACTATGCAAAATAATGCCAATTCTAGTTAAATTTTATATGTACGTTTCTTATTATTAATTTTGTACCAGACTTTGCGTACGGTAGTTTTACCTAAAAAACGGTAACTTATTTAGAGATGTAAGGTAATCGAAATAAAAAAGTTAACATCGCTGTATATAAAAACATCTAAACTAATTCTAAAAAAAAATAGTTCATTTAAAATTTGCATAAATTCGAATCAGCATAAAACGAGAACCGAGTGGACTTGGTTTTGACAGGTTATTCAGATCAGTTTATGATAAAGAAGATACATACATACTAGCAATTCGTCGTTATTCTTGTATGGTGAACCTAGATGCTTCCCTCATGATTAACCTTTGGTTAACGTCTTCAGGACACTTTTTAACGAAATAGGTATTGATAATAAATGTGAATACAATTTACGAGTATATAAAAATAGAGCTTTGAAAAAAACAAATTTTGGGAAAATAATAGATTTTTGTACACAATATTTTTATACAAAAAAAAAAACGTCCTCCCCTCCTTTATATTAGGAAAGTATATTATGGACAGTTGATTCATAGGAAAACATTTAATACAGACTGTACACGGAAATGCTGCAGCTATACACGATATATTTAATGCGAGCTAGAGTCAGAGTATTTTCGAATACAACCAAAGACTCGATTTATTCATTTAAAAATGTTCAGGACTCTCAAATATTTTATTACAGTAAATAAGACTAAGATATTGGACTAGAATCTATAATGCAAAATTAAAATCGATTTAAAATGTTTTCTCCTGGCATTTCATTCATTAGAATCAAATATATTTTGCATATTTAAAAAATTCTTTAAGCAAAAATTAAAAAGAAAAATTATGTAAATTATTTCTAATAAAAACGTAAGGATTTTCAAAAATAAAGAAGCAAGAATCAGAGTGAGTAATTTTGACTTGCTTGACAATTTTTTGGATCGGATGTTTGTTCGTGAACACTTATATTTTTTTGGACATATCGTTCGCTTCATCAGGCGCGTAAAAATCTGCTTACTTTCGGTTGGAATACGAGTGAAAGCATTGCTTTGATATTGATAAAAAGAGATATTAACCATTAAAATTTTTTTTAATGCAGTAAATTAAATTGTTTTTATACCCTCCAAAAAAGAATTTGGAGGGTATATTCACTTTGTCATTCCGTTTGTAACGCATCGAAATATCCATCTCAGACCCCATAAAGTATATATAATCTTGAGCAGTGATGAAATCTAAGACGATCTGAGCATGTCCGTCCGTCCGTCTATGGAAATCACGATTCAGTCCAAACGAAAGGAGCTAGACACTTGAAATTTGGTATAAATATATTTTGAAGCTTAGAGCAGGTTAAGTTCGTAGAAGGGCTAAATCGGGCAAGAGGGGAAAAAGTTCCCCTAAGAAGAACTAAACCAACCCAGAAAAAACAACAAAATTTTTAAAGTTTTTTGGTTATTTTGTTAAACAAATGATATATTTTTAAGTCAAATACTGTTCAACGCCTTAAACTTGGGGCCATAAAATAAAATTATTTTTGGACCCCACACACTTTGGTGGGCGTTATTATATGCAAAAATAGCTTAAAAATTTAACAAATTGTTTTACTTAAACCTAAATTCCTTAAAAATAACATTTTTAAGCTTTAATGGCGAAGCTGAGACGAAACCTGGTACTATGTACTCTGCCCTACCCCTCCGTCCTCTTCACCCCTAAATGGCCCTAGAAAAAAAAATTATTTTTGTATACAATTATCCCAAGCATTTATTTTTTAGAGTTTTATGACTGCCGATTTCTGCCCTATACCCTCCTCCCCCTTTGCCCACTAAATGGCCCTACAAAAAAAATTTTTAATATTGCATACAATAATCCCAAGCATATATAAATGAAATTTATTTGTTGGTGTTAAGCAATATCTATATGCATTTCATTGGTGCTTTACCAAATCATCAGTAGACTTTAATCACAGTTTTGAAAAGTTAGAAACCTCTTATTTTATGCATATACTTCTGAAAAGCATCTGAGAATTCACAATTTGTAAATTACAAACTATTTTCAAAAATCACAACAGAATAAGCATTGTAGGTCTTGAAACTCATACAAAACTAAACCAACAAACAAATTATATTCGATATGAATCTATTTTAATTTTCTTCACCTCTATACAATCAGAAATCCATTAGATAACAAGAAAAGTATTTATAAGGCAAAATGAAAAGATAAGATAAGAGGTTTTTAACTTTTCGAAACTGTGGTTAAAGTCTACTGATGATTTGGTAAAGCACCAATGAAATGCATATAGACATTGCTTAACACCAACAAATAAATTTCATTTATATATTTGTAACAACAATGTGTCAAATAAAAATTTCATTACAATTATCCCAAGCATTTATTTGTAGAGTTCTATGACTGCCTGTTTCTGCCCTACCTCCTCCTCCCCCTTTGCCCCCTAAATGACCCTATAACAAAATATTAAATTTGTATTTAATTATCCCAAGTCTTTATTTTTACAGTTTTATGGCTGCCTATTTCTGCCCTCCTCCCCCTTTGCCCCCTAAATGACCCTATAAAAAAATATTTTTAATTTTGTACATAATCATCCCAAGCATTTATTTTTAGAGTTTTATGCCAAAGGTGAAATGTTTCCCCCTCAGCCCTTGCCAAAGCGACCCCGTCAAAATACAGTTTTTATACCCTCCAAAGAGAATTGGACCCCATAAAGTTAATATATTCTTGATTAGTGTTGAAGTCTAAGACGGTCTAGCAATGCCCATACGTTCGTCTGTGGAAAACATGATATTGTCTATTTTTGAACCCCGCCCCCTTTAGTGGGCTTACTAAACATTTTTAGGGTATTTACTTGTTTATATTAAATTCAATTACGATTGATAGGCTAATTGTTCTTGATTTCAAAATCCACTACACTTTCATTATCAGTACTTAAGTGTATTCTTGTTTGTCACCACTTATTAGGTGGCTCAGTTGAATATGATTAAAGTTTTTATTTATACAAAATTTTTAAAAATTGCATACAAGACCTGTATCAAAACGATGGTAACACATTTTTACTTAATTCTCGTGTTGCCGTTTAACTATTTTCTTCATGCCCCATTTTCAGATTTTTTTGTTGCTCCATTATACTTAACTTGGGGGTTACACGATCAAGTTTTTCCTTTCAACTTTCAACACCCTCATACTTTTTCATCAATACATCCACACTTTAAAAATTTGATACGAGTTTGCTTTCAAATTTCCTTTCCAACTATGTGTTCAAATTTTAAAGCAAGAAAACGTTTTTGTGTGTTCAAATATTTTGCTGCCATAATTTATTTTTTAAAAATATTATTCGTAGTGTACTTTATTGAAAATATAAAAATATTAATTAAAATAAAGCAATTATTTTAAGTTGTTGTCTTGACTACGCTATCTTGAAAATAAAATTGCTTAAAATTTGCATGCAGCCTGCGTCACAGCTGCCATTTCACATACGTTTTGACAAGCAATATGTGTGAAAAACTTGAACGTGTAACTGCAGCCTAAGCCAAACTTTTTTTGTTTGGATTCTTTAATACATACTTAAGTACATGTCAAGGCAGATTTACCTGGTACTCTCAGTAGCGCAGCTGTCTAGTCAATTTTCCTTGGTACATGTCGAACTACTGTCAAAAGTTTATATAAAACGTTTTTTTTTTCTTAAACCTGCCTTGTTAATGATGCTTCTCCTATCGTAATTTTGACATTATCTCTACCAATTCTACCAACAAAATACGTGTGGTTTTTCGTGTTGTTAATTGTTGTACTAGTGAGAGTACCTGGTAAATCTGCCTTGGTACATGTGAATGTTTTTAATTTTATTGTTAGCTCAAACCAGATTCAATTTGTATGTAAGTATTTTATCGAACATTTTTATTGATATAATAAATTCAATTAAGATTGATAAATTTGGTAAGATATGATAAATATTCCAAGGCACAAAATAAAGTCATCATCAGTTTTTTCAATTATTAAACTTAGACAGTATGCAATTGCCTAATAAAATTTGTATAAATAAAAACTGTTATTCAACTATGATGCGTAAAAAGTGATGACAAACAAAAATACAAATGAGTACTGATGATAAAAATGTAGCGGCTTTCTAAACCAGCTGCTCTGCTCTGCTGTGTAAGTTGTATAATTTAAACCTGATACTGACTTTTCCTTGCGGCTTGGAATATGTATTTGCCATGCCTTTCTGAATTTAAAGCAAACTTTCGAAAAATTAGTCTATCAATTTCAACTGAATAGCAATAAAAATCCTCGATAAAATACTTACAAAATGGAAATTATTTATTATTTTTTTAACTATTTATTTAAATAAATAAAAATAAATTTCATATACAAAAACTTTAAATAATTAATTAAGGAGAACTATTAATAAACAGTTGAGAGATTGTACAAGTAGTTGAGTAACTGAAATAACGAATAAATTTTTCTAAACATAATTTTGGCAAGTTCTTTTGATCCGTAAAAAATTTTCATTTTGAATAATATCGATATACTATAATGAGTTTTTGTTTTTATCAATATTTAAAAACTAATATTTGGTATGTATTATTTAGTAACGAAAATATAAGATAAAATTTGATAAAAACCCCTGTCACAAATATAAAAAATACTACATCAGAAAAAAATATTACTTTTATTAAACCCTAAAGCCAATGCTTAGTACTAATTTTTACTAATTTTAAATGTGGAATGTTAAGTTGTTTATGTAAATGAAATGGATAGATAAGAAACAACATGAACATACAAATGAATTTGTCATGAATTATTTACAATTACGAAAGTTTCTTCCTTTCTTAAATAATTAGATTCTACGAGTACATTAAAATTGCATTTCTTAAACGTTTAACGTTTGTTAAGTTTATGCCATAAGCGTAATATTGTCAGCATGTACATAACGCCAATTATCGATATCATTAATATGACACTGTGCTTTACGTCCACATCCGTTATCATCACAAAATTGAGAAACACGTTAGGACTGCGGAAATGACAGTACATGACGTTGTCCGGACAAGGCAAAGCTGATCTATCCATTCCGTAGATGGCATTCAAAGCACCATGAAAGCCAGTCCTAAAGTAACTTATGTGCCACATCCAACGAAACATTGGCGTTATATCTATGTAACGTGTACAGAAACCGAATACGGAAAACAAAACTGCCAGTATGGGACCCAAAAAAACCGCCAACTGTGGAAAGAAAACATTTAGAAGAACAAATAAACGCAAATGCAAACATTAGAAAATTCAAATAGACCACTCACCTTTGTGGGCATGGTAGCACCGACAAAGAAACCCCAAGCTTGGGCACATAGCGTAGCCAAAACTGCGAACATGAGGAACAAAAATACGCGAAAAGTTTCAGCGTTGTTATTCTTCGTAAAATAAATGCTGATGGCTATGTACGAGACAGCACAGATACTCTGAAAATGTAAATAAAAATAAATTTTTTATGTTAATATATATTTTTTAATTTCAATAACAGTGGGGCAACACTTCCTACTCTGTCAGTTTTGTCATATCGTAAGATTTATCTGTTTTTGGAAGTTTTTATACTAGTATGCAAAAAAGTTTTTCAGTTTTTTTCTAATAAAAACAGCATTTTTTCAAATTAGATGCCTACATAACTTTATCTGTAATTTGTTTAAAATAAAGTCTATCTAAGTTTAGTAGACTTGGGTCCAACTAGCTCATTCGCTCAGTTTTGACAAGAACCTCTGATCAAACCTATGTAATTTATATGGGTTTGATCAGAGGTTCTTGTCAAAACTAAGCAAATGAGCTAGTTGGACCCAAGTCTAAAGTTTAGTTTACTAATAAATTACTTTTAACTATATTTACATGAGTACTGCAATAATGCCTAAAAATTGCTTAGTGTTAATTTTTTATTCAGCAATGCCACGATGACCGCACTCCCTCCTTGTGTGGTCGCAGAAACACAACCATGTTCCGTTTACTGTTTCATCGTGTGCACAAATGTTTCCTGTTAAAAATTAATGTTTCCTTTTTGTCTTCTCAAATACACATAATTTTTTATTATTTTATGTTTTTGAATAGAATGAAAGCACCTGCAGTTTATCAATAATTTGTTGAAAAATAAATTTTTTGGTAGAAAATAAATTTTTTTTTTTCAGGATTTAAAAGATTTTTGAAAAAATAACGGCTAAATAGTCAGAAAAAACAAACGTTGCCACTAGTACACACAATTGTGTTTGCTTGCGATGATCTTATTACTCATGGGTTCTTATTTTTTGTACAACCAATTCAAAAGTCTGACACTTGTTGAAAATGGAGATTTCGTCTATTTATTTCGTTTTTGAAACAGTAGCTGCTTTATTCTGATAAATCACGCATTTCATTTGACATTAAGTCAAATTCCTCAACCACGATTACAACTGCTTTTTGCAGAGCCACCGGTTGCTCAGATTAAACGTATTTTGTTATTTATATCCGTGCAATTGAATTATAAGTTCAATTAACAATGAACAAGTAAATAGAGCACGCGTCTTATTTACATAAATGTACATATGGTGTTCAGACTATACATTTTTAATTGAGTCAATATTCACTTTATTGACACAATTATCTCCCTGTTCACATATACAAAATATAGTCAATTCAATTAATATGACAACTGAAAGTAAAAATTTTTCATATTCTTGAGGACCTCAATTAGCACAAATCTAGAATTTTTTTTTAAATTTTTTAATTAATAATAAATTTAATGGCAATATTTTAACTTCAAGATGGCTTGGCATACTTTATTCATGTTATTTTTTTTACTCTTCCATATTTTAGGCGCTAAGTCTCGACTAACTTTGTTCAGTGAGTTGTGTTTGGTCAGGAAACATACTTTTAAGCAGTGCTATATTCGTAATTTTACCCGATTTTATAGCAATTAAGTGTTAATTGAGCAATCACTCAATTACAATTTTATATGTTTAATTGAGCTCAATAATGACATTAATTGCGATAAGCCCAATTAAGGTGTATGTCTAAACACCGTATTACTTGTTACTTGTGCTGGGATACTTTCCATATATTCACATGCATAATATGTAAAATAGATTAATGTTGTTGTCTTTATTAAACGTGTAACGGATCAGCTGATTTTTAGTATGTACACATAAATATATAAATTATTCTAAAGTATGTTTCCTTTAAAATAGAGCTGTCTTGAATTAAGTACGACTTAATTAAAACATCCAAAAATCGGTTTAAATGAAATAGATTCATTTTTCTATAAATTTTTTATTTCAAAGACAAAAATATTCCTTTAAATTTGCAGATTTTTTCCTCAGTGTAATAGTTTGAACGCAGATAATTTTCTTTTTAGGATGATTCATATGTGGATAAGTTTTTATTAAATTAGATACTGAGCAATATTAAATTTTAAAAAGGGCCAATTTAGTTGTTAACACAAAACATTCTTGTAAAACTAGAAAAACTTAAAAATTAAAAGAGAAAGGACAAGCGATATATTCCTGATGAAGCCACCCAAAGGAGTGGTGAAATATTGAAAATATAAATAAATCATTTGTATAGAAAGACCTCAAGCATAAAAAATTATTACTAAAATAATATTGAAAGGTCATATAGAAATCGCTAATATTTTTTTTAACAAAACGCTAAATAAAAAAACTTACTAATTAAATAACTTATATGTAGTGCGTTTCCATTACAAGCAAAGCAACTGGTTTTGCGCAAAACATGTAGAAGTGTTTTGGTTTTCGAATTTTCGTAATCATTTTGACATTCATGTTATAAACAAACAAAACGATTAATATGTACACAAATTATCACGTACATCATATATAAAATAATTTTTAGAATCACAATCACTTTTAAAAATATTTAAAATAACTATTTTGATAAAACATCGATATAATATGCAAACCTGCTAAATCCACTTTTTAAGTAAATTGAAATTTTGATGCCGTGTGGTAGAGAAAGATACTCCTCGCCCAGCATGAAGGTTTTCTTCAATTTGAGTTCGATTAGAAAAACTGCTAAATTCACTCATAGAACATTTTTGTAAGAAAAGCTGCTAAATCCAGTCATTATTAGTTCAGTGTTTATTACGAACTCCAATTTAGATGTCTTTTTTGCGGCAAAAATATCATTTTAATTCAAAAAACAAAACTCTTGAATTTAAATGAAATATTTAAGTCTTTTATGGCATTTTTCTGATGAAATCATAAAATTATTTTTAATTATGTTTAATTTGTGTGAATTAGAGGCAGATATTTTGCAAAGGTATGTTATTGTGTAACTTTAGTGTGCGGTATTTAGTTCCACTCGGTCGAAAAAAATTATGAATTTAATTTTGGTTTGAATGGAAATACAATTAACTTCTGTTGCAGAAGTCAACATCCTACAACTCCAACGAAAGCGCAGTGGTGTTAAGCCAGCACAAACAGACTCCAATTTGGTTTCACCTATTACAATAGCACAAAGCTTAGTACCTTATGGTATAAATTTGAATTCGGAAACGGAAGGCAGCTATTCGGAAGGAGGTCGGAGCCAAAAAGTTTGAGGACTTACAATATATAAAAAGATCCTTCCTTCTGTGATACTTTACACCATGAGTAAATTTAACAACACAAAGCCATAAGTTATTTAGATTAGTTACTACACTATTAGTTCTTTCGACATCATTTTGTCGAAGTTTTTGTTATACCACTTAAATAACATCTTCCATTTTGTTATTAGTTTAAATTATTTAAAATAATAATGCTAGAGTTAATGTCGACGCCGTTGACGGCGTTTCAACGCCGAAAAAGTTGAAATAGATTGAACTTTTACGGCGTTGCAACGCGTTGAGATTAACTGCTCTCATACAATTTCATACGATTCAACTTTTTTTTTTTGACATTTGACGCCGTCGACGACGTCGACATTAACTCTAGCATAATAGACATTTTCATAATTACATGTTTTTTGATGTTCTATACGCGCGCCTCTAGTGCAGTAAACTATCAGTTTCAATACATACGCAAGTGAGTAAGAGTTTGTTTGTTTGTTGTTGTTGCTTGGCAGTCGGTATTGAAAGTGATTATTGGGCGATTTTCATATAATTTTCCCACGCGATTTTCTCCGACGAAGAGTTTAGGCCAAAAATTAAGGCGATCCGATATCGGCGAGCGGAGATTTAAGTGTTTTAATTCGGAGTATTAATTTGGAGTATTATTAAAAAAGTGTTTTATGTTGATCTTCGGTTTTGTCTTATGCATAGCAAAGAGAATAGTGACGTGGTTATACGTACATATATAAAAATGAGATAGCAAGACAGCAACGTATGTAGCTTATGTACAAACATAACAATGTATGTATGTACATTTGTCTGTTGCTTTGCATTCTCTTTGTTTTTTGTGGGTTTAATATAAAATAAATAAAAAATACTTTATATTAACTCTACCTCCGGGTTTGTGGGTCTGTATTCATAGAAATCGAACAGGTACCGTGTAACAAAAAGGTGTTAACACATCGCCCGTGAGTTCGAACACTCATTGATTTTTTTTTAATAAAAACTAGTTATGAAACTAGGAAGAAAACCTGCTACTGTAAATTAATGGGAGAAAACCCGCTAAGTTACAACATCGCTTATAAATCAATAAAAGCGATTTTTATTTTTGCAGATTGTAGTCATAGATGAAGAATACCATAAAAAAGCCTTTCCGGCTGCAAATATAAAATATAAGAAGTTTGTCAGTCGCAAAGCAGCTCTGAGTCAGTTAACATCAAGCCTCGTTGGCAATTATTTTTTAAGTGCAGCCAGACCACTGATTGTTTACTCTCTTTCGAGAGTTTTGCGTCTCACTCGCACTAGTTAATTTCAACACCTCAGATAACTGTATAGTTTTACAGTTTGAGGAATATTCCGTGGTTAACTACGTTGCTACTTCCTATGTGAAGGCATAGGTCGTGTACAGTCAGTCACAGTAACGGAAGAAAATACGGGTTAATAACATCGCCGGCATATAGTCTAAGTCACTCCGTCGGCATCTGTGCACCAAATACTTTGCAAATTTACTTTGTAAAGTATTTCAACATACAAATACAAATACAAGAAGTTTGTGCTGAAAAGGAGTTAGAAGGTTTGCTCTTTAAGCCGACGAAAAGACAATCGGATATGTCACTGTTTTCGAATTTTCCAATCACCCTTGGTGACATGGAGTTGTATTCATAATTATGTATATGAGCAAAGCAGTGGTGTTTCGGCATGTTTTGGAGCAAAACTATGGGAATAAGTTAAAAAACAACTGGTTTTGCGCAAAAATCGTTTTCTGGAGTAAAACACGTATATGGAAACGCACTATTAGATAAATTTTAGCTGACGTATATCGATTTTAAAACTTGTGAAGAAGTAATTTAAATACATAAATGTATTGCATTCAACTAAGATATTTATACATTTATATCAAAAACATGTTTGTATACTTGATCAATTCACAAGCCTTGCTGTACCGTTTTTAGTAGGAACAGCACTCAGGGGATGATCCCTACGTATGCAATGCATTGCGCCGGAACTAGAAAGGAAGGGACATTATTGACAGGGTAGATGAAGGAAGATGAGAAGATAGATACATTTTCCAAAAATTGGGAAGTTACTGGTTTTACCCCGCGTGGAAAAAATCGAGTTTTCACCAGATCTCGACGTTTTAAGTTTTTAGGAAGTGTTCCTGACTACTCCTGAGAGGATATCACTATGCCTGTATGTGTATATGTATGAGCGTGTGGGAGTATGTAAATGGGTGATCCGCTTATAACTTTAGAGTGGCGGAACCGAATTGTACCAAGATGGTCGAGTTGTAAATTTTTTTTTTAAACTTAGACTTCTTGTGAATTCGGGGCGATTCGGACCGGTATATCTCGTTCGGACCGGTAGATTTCGGGAAATATCAGATAAACTAAGAAAAAATGTTTCTTCAAATGAATGAAAAAATTGGAAAAAAGTGAATTTTTTAAAAACCTCCGAAATTATATAGGTGATCAATTAGTGTTCTCGATTTTTTTTATAGGACTCGAAGAACTACATCAGTCACCGCTTATCACGTGGGAATCGGCTGATCCTTTCAGCGGCTATAGCGGTTAAAATTAGCGGAAAATTGCAAGGATGGCATTTATGGCCAAACCTTTTCCATATTTTTTACTACAGGTCCGAAGAAGGAGTTTGCTGTTACTCTGCTCAATCGCTGCCAGTTATGTTCTGTGAGCAGAGCCATGCTTTCTTCACCAAAACAGTCCGACAACAACTAACTCGACCATGCACTGAGACTGAATAGAAGAATAGAACACCATATTGATGACGTAGTCTAACGCGGAACTTTCGGCTTTATAGCCTCATTTTAACTACTTCAATCGATTTCAAATAGATTCTGTCAAAAGAAACATGTTTTATACATAATTTGCTTTTGTTTTGAGAAATTTTGTTTGAAATTATCTTTTTAAATACAACAAGGCTTATGAATTAACCAAACATTTTAAAACTTTCCTACATTTTGCATAAAATATAAGCTTTTTTATATTATTTTGAGTAAAAAAGTTTAATTGCTATTAATTAATAGATTTATTCGTTATTTGAAAATCGTAATTTTAAAATTGTTCGAATAAGAGTTTGGTTTTGTTTGATCGATTAATCGAATTATTCTTGTATGCGTCTATCTTTAACCCGATTCATCGTTGATTTGAGAATCCATTGAATTTTAGGTACCCAATTTTTAATTTTTTTGACATCGAAATTTACCACAATATTATGCGCTTAATTCTACATATTAATTTGTTTACTGTTTATGTCCATGGAATTTTTCTATATTTTTTGCACGTCAAACTCACTGAATTGAATATTTAGCTACGTTTGTGTGCATGTTTTCGTTACTATTTGGTTATTATATTAATTTTACATAATCCAATTATTAACAAATGTAAACATGTGCTACGTGCTTTTAACGCCTTTTATATATTCAATTTTATCTCAAACTCAAGCTGGTTAATTAATTTTCTATTAAGAAATATAAAACAATGTTGGGACTATTATTCACACAAAAAAAAAATAAATAATTGTTATCATGGCTAGAACTGAAATGACCTGACATGACATGCTTTCATCAAATCATGATATACTGTTATCAATATCAGGTTAGTCTCAATTAAATAATTTTTGCATTAAGCAATTAAATAGCCTTAATTACGTGGTAATTTTCCTACACTACATTTTTATTTTTAATAAACACAATCTCGCTTGTTTAGGGAAAACACCCTGGAATGGAACTCACAACCTTTACCATCGTCTTTGTATTCTACACTTTAACTACTTCAGCCTTCACATGTACTCGTATGACTGTACATTGCCCCTTTTCGCAACATTATACGCTTTTGAAAATTCTTATCAAACATCTGCAAACAGTATTCCTTTTATCCTGCCATCCATAACCAATTTTACTGGTTCTTTTTTCCATTTCTGTTACATTTATTCGCTTTCCATTAAAGTAAAATGAGCTGATTTAAAAGCGAATTTAAGCAGACGTTATCGAAGTCTACCACGCGGTTAAAATAATTTTTTCGAATGAATCTACATGGAATATGAAATTGATATATTAAATCAACGAATTATCATGTGGTGAAATAAATATAAGGTGGCAGCGCTACGCCTGAAGACAGCTAGACAACCTTGTCGGATTTTACGACTTATGTCAAAATACGGTTGACTTTTTACTAGCTAATATTTATACATGCGCTCAGTCAACTTCAAATATATTTTTAACTTTCCGTTAAGAAAATTGAAAAGTGGGAAGTTATTGGTTTTACCACGTTTCGAAAAAATCGAGTTTTTACCAGATCTCGTCGGATTTCACAGGGCTCCTTCAAACTTAGGTTTCCAGTGAATCGGAACCTGTTCAAACCGGTACATTTTCGGAAAAAGAATAAAAAAGATTGTTTTTTAAAAGTGGGTTTTAAAATAACTTTTAAACGGCTTTCCTGATCTATTCCAGAAACTAATTAGTTCTTGACAACCAAAAATAATGCCGAGCGCTACCAACTGGGTCAAAATTGGTTGATGCGTTCGGGATATTTCGTGAACGAAAAAATTAGAAAAAAATTATTTGTTAAAGAAAACTCTGAAATTATATATTTGTTCAATGATTGTTCGAACCAAGGTAGCCGCGTTTCAAAGGTTTCTTTCAAACCTCAATTTTTTGTGAATTGGAATCGGTTCGGACCAGCAAATTACGAGGAATATAACAAACGGATTTTATTCTAAAAAAGTGTTTTTTTAAAATACCTTTTAAAGAGATTTTCTTACCGGTTCCAAACACTAATCACCTCTTGACAATCTTGACGAAAACCACGTCGAGCGCTGCCAAGCGTGTCAAAATCGCTTCACGCGTGAAGGAAAAATTCGAAAAAAGTGAATTTTTCAATACACTCCGAAATTATATATGTGATCAGATAGTATTCTCGATTCTTTGTAGGTATCCAAGAACTACCATGTGGAATCGGTTGATCCATTCGAAAGTTATAGCAGTTTCAAAATTAAAATAAATATAGGTAGTTAAAAAAAACGCGTTCGTGCTATGCTGAGTGCCCGACTAACTCTATCCCTATTACTCTTCTACAAAGGATGCGGAAAGAAATTGATGAGTCCTGGCAAATCTAGTCAGGATAATCAGATATTTTAATCGAATAAATACATTGTCATCGGTCTTTGGGAGATGTGTAAAGTTTAAAGAAAATCTTATCGCTCAAAGTAGGTCAAAACCGAGCCTAAAGGAGTTTTTTACAAAAAAACATACAAGCAAGCAAAAAACGATTGTTAACTTAACACAGGTGTTGTAAACCGATGTTAACATCAAATAATTTAAAGTAGCTACTCATGTACTTTAAAGCGGTGTTAAATATTTTTTTTTTTTTTGACAAATGTTTTGTGAAAACTTTTAATGATAGCATTTCAGTTTTGTGTATTTTTATATTAAAAATGGACGAAAATTGTAACATTAATAAAACAAGACATTGAAGTAGACAGCAGGGGATGTGGAACATCACCAGAATACAATTTTGGTAGCCTGATTTTTTAGCTGTTGAAGCTAAAAAATTTAAGAAATTTGAAAAAAGGAAAGCACCATGTGGTTGTTATTATACATGTATGTACATACATATGTGTATGTTATGTACATAACTTTCTGCCACCTCCACCCATGATTTTTTCTTTGAATGGTTGGTGTTGTTGTCCGTATTTTTGTTTTCAATAACTTATACCTCCTTATAATTTACTTAAGCAGTAAATATCATTCAAAGTAATAACACACATAATGTAACAAGTAAATGTGCTATATTCGGCTGTGCCGAATCTTAAATACCCTTCACAGATGTAATTCTTCTTTCTTTCTTTCTTGCCAAAACAGAAAGTAGGTTTAATTAAAAAATCAAAATGATGTTATCGGTTACTTTTATATTTAAGAAGACGTTTATAGGCATTATATCTAATGCCTATAAACGTCTTTCAAAAACAATATATATATATATTTAATTTACAAACAAAACAAAAAATCCGTTTCATGTACCCCAAAAAGTTCTAATTGTGCAACCGTAGAATCGTCTTTTAGATTTTGTTAGTTTTTAATACCAGTTTACTTCTTTCTGATATATAAAGTAGGTATAAATTCATCATAAAAATCAAAAATAACAAAAAAATGGCTGCTTTTATGAACCTGAAAATGACGATTTTCCAACCCTGGAACCGAATTTTTAATTTTTTAATACCAATTTAATTTTTTCTGATATATAAAATAGGTCTAATTCACTAAAAACACAAAATTTGGAATTTATGTATGTACTTTTATGTACCAAAAATATTTCGATTTTCTAACTCTGGAACCGAATTTATAATTTTTTGATACTAATTTAATTTTTTCTGAAATATCTAATAGGTTTAATTCACTAAAAGCACAAAATTTGGAACTTATGTATGTACTATTATGTACGAAAAATATTTCGATTTTCTAACTCTGGAAGTGAATTTTTATTTTTTTACCAATGCAATTCTTAGTGAGGTGTAACATAGTTTTACTTGACAAAAAAATAAAATTTTTAAACTGTTTGGTCACTTTCATGTACCATAAAATATTTCATTTGTCCAACCCTGGAGTAGAAATTTTGATTTTTTTAAGATTTTAATACCATTTTCGTTCTTTCTGAATTATAAAACAGCTTTAATTAGCAAAAAGAAACAACGTCAATTGCACTTTTGATTACTTTTATGCAGAATAAATATTTCAATTTCCCAACCCTGGAAACGAAATTAAAATTTTTTACCAATGCAACTCTTAATGAGGCATGAAATAGATTCATTTAAGGAAAACTTAATATTTGTAACCATTTAGGTCATTTTTATGTACCACAATATATTGCAGTTATCCAACTCTGGCATCTAAATTTTGATTTTTTAAAATTTTTGATACCAATTTTGTTTTTCCTAAACTAAAAAATATTAATTAATAAAAAAACAACGTCAATTGCCTTTTTGGTTACTTTTATGTATAAAAAAATTCAATTTCCCAACCCTGGAAGCGAAATTTAAATTTTTTAAAATTTTCTTTATCAATGCAAATCTTCATGAGGTATAAAGTAGTTTTGTTTAAGAAAAACTCGAATTTTGCAACCATTTTGGTTATTAAATGTACTACAAAATATTGCATGTACCAAAAAAATAAATTTTTCCAACCCTGGAAACGAAATTTTAATTTTTTTTTTTATCAGTGCAACGCTTCTTGAGGTATAAAGTAGTTTTATTCAAGAAAAATTGAATTTTTTTCCATTTTGGTAACTTTCATGTACCATTAAATATTGCACTTGTCTAGGGTTACCATTTCCAATTTTAGAAAAGGAGGACAACGACCTTAAAAAAGGAGGACATTTGACTCAAAAAAGAGGACTCTTTTTTTTTGCCTAAAATTCAAATATAAAAATCAAGAAACTCAATAAAACATACAAAATTTCTTATTTTTATTTAAAAAATTTATATTTATGTCAATACATCGCACTCGTTCAACAATACTGTATCAACTCAAATTTTTTTTTATTATATCTTTTTATATCTATGTTGTAACCTTTTTCCTGCTGAAATGGGTTATTTCTGTGAATCAAGAAAACTAAATTATTTTGAGTTGTTAGAAGTGATTGGCCCTAAGAAATAATTGTTTGTTCTTATAAAAAGTAGTATTTTGAGTTAAGTTGTTATTCTAATAATAAAAGTTTATTTTAGTCTGGTAGTATTTTGAGTTGCAACTGTTTAATTGATTCAGGCTAAGCTAATTTTTTGTTTTAATTCGAAATATGATTGTTTTCATGAAATAGTGCTTAACTTTTTCATTGAGTTGTTACTGTTTTCGTGAAATAATTTTGTTTTTTTTTTGTTTTTATAGCAAAAAATGCAATTTTGATCAGCGAATATTTGAAATAAAAAAGTCTAATTAGTTCAATTAACAAAATGAGTTGTCCAAAAGAAAGATGCCACTGTCGGAAAATAAAAGAAAGGATATTATGGATCTAGTCAAGAGAAACTTAATCTCCAAAAAGGATTACGATTCATACTACGAAAATTTTAATTTTATATTTTTAACTTTTTTAATTTAATTAAATATATATTTTAAGCATTTTAGCGGGTGTTAGCATTTATTTAGCTTTAAAAACTTTGTTTACTTTGGTCTTTTTTCATTTCGTGTTTATCTGTATTAAATACAGCAATAAATTTCATATAAAAAACACAACTTAATATATTTACTTCTTATAAACAAAAATAATTCAAGAAAATGATAGTAACTAAAAACATTGCTTTTCTATCTGCAGACAATGAACAAATAAAAAGGTTATGCAGCGCAATACAATAATTGGTGGGTTTTCTAAATATTGTCGAACTTTTGTTAATGAAAACTTCCTTAATCGTTAAGAAAAGAGTTTTTTGTCTCTCCTGAAAACTTTGAAGTTTTTAAGTTAATACTGTATTGTTGAACAAGTGCGACATGTCTATCACATTTTTTCAAATATTCATAAAGTGCTTGACAATTCATGCAGTGATGGCAACCCAGTCCCTAACGCATCATATATAGCTCTTCTTTTGTAAAAAATTGTGATTTTTACTGGCTGTTTCAAAATTTCGAACGAAAAGTGATTTGTACGAAATCTGTGTTATTTGTAAATTATTTTGGGCGTTTTGGGTTTAAAAATTTAGCTTGGCTACTTATAAGCGAAAATGTAGCAGCTTTGATATTTTAAAAATGTAAAAGCAGCAAAAAGTAGGACAACCCCGGACACTTGTTAAAAAACCCCGACGATCTAAAAAAGAGGACGGTGTCCGGCGAAAAGAGGACGGATGGCAACCCTACACTTGTCCAGCCCTGGATTCGAAATTTTATTTTTTATTTTTGAATTTTTGATACCAATTTTGTTCTTCCTAAATTATAAGACAGTTTTAGTTAGCAAAAAACAAAAAAAAACATCATCAGTTGCCTGTTTGATTAGTTTTTAATAGACCATTGAGGCTCCCCAAAGCACGAAATAGGTTTAATTTACAAACATTAAGAAAAATAATTGATTTTTGGTATAAATTTTGCGCCGAGAAATTGGTGTAAGCTTCCCAGCTCTGGAACCATACTTCGGAACTTTCTGAATTTCAATAGCACTCAATTTAAGTTCATTTCCAATCTAACGGTCCAAGAACGAAGCTCTCTAGCTCTTCTGGGGACTTGGGAAAACCGATTTCACGTACAGACGGACGGACAGACGGCATCGCTCAATCGTCATCGCTATTCATAAGGATCCAGAATATATACACTTTATGGGGTCCCATGTGCATATCGAAGAAATTACACACGGAATGACAAACCTATATACATATACCCTTTCACTTTTTTTTTAAGGGTATAAATATACAAAACATTGTTAAAATATCCGACTATCAAGATGAATTAATACTCACTATTTTGCATCGTTAACTATAAAGAGACAAGAGAGAATGATGACGTTGCCAGTGTCAACAAGCAAAATTATTTGAAGTATTTATGCAATAGTTAACGCACTGTTTTTATACTCTCCAAAAAAGAATTTGGAGGGTATATTCACTTTGTCATTCCGTTTGTAACGCATCGAAATATCCATCTCAGACGCCATAAAGTGTATATATTCTTGAGCAGTGATGAAATCTAAGACGATCTGAGCATGTCCGTCCGTCCGTCTGTGGAAATCACGATTCAGTCCAAACGAAAGGAGCTAGACGCTTGAAATTTGGTATAAATATATTTTGAAGCTTAGAGCAGGTTAAGATCGGAGATGGGCTAAATCGGGCAAAAGGGGAAAAAGTCCCCTAAGAAGAACTAACCCAACCTAGAAAAAACAACACAATTTTTAAAATTTTTTGGTTATTTTGTTAAGCAATTGATATATTTTTACGTCAAATATGGTCCAATGCCTTAAACTTGGAGCCATAAAATAAAAAAAAATTATTTTTGGGCCCCGCAGACTTTTCTGGGCGTTATTATATGCAAAAATAGCATACAAATTTAACAAATTGTTTTACTTAACCCTTCATTCTTTAAAAATAATATTTTTAAGGTTTAATGACGAAGCTGAGACGAAACCTGGTACTACTCTGCCCTACCCCCTCCTCCCCCTTCACCACCTAAATGACCCTACCAAAAAAAATTTTAATTTTGTATACAATTATCCCAAGCATTTATATTAAGAGTTTTATGACTGCCGATTTCTGCCCAACCCCCTCCTACCCCTTTGCCATCTCCTCCGCCTTTGCCCCCTAAATGACCCTACCAAAAAAAAAAAATTTTATTTTGTATACAATCATCCCATGTTTCTGCCCTACCACCTCCTCCCCCTTTTACCCTTAAGTGACCCTACCAAGAAAAAAAAAAGTTTTAATTTTGTATACAATTGTCCCAAGCACTTATTTTTAGAGTTTTATGGTTGCCGATTTCAGCCCTACCCCCTCCTCCCCCTTTGCCACCTAAATGACCCTATAATTTTTTTTTTTTTGAATTTTGTATGTAATTATCAAAAACATTTATTTTTAGAGTTTTATGCCAAAGGTGAAATGTCTCCCCCACAGCCCTTGCCAGAGCGACCCCGCCAAAATACAGTTTTAATTTCAGCCCTACCCCCTCCTCCCCCTTTGCCACCTAAATGACCCTATAATTTTTTTTTTTAATTTTGTATTTAATTATCCCAAACATGTATTTTTAGAGTTTTATGCCAAAGGTGAAATGTCTCCCCCACAGCCCTTGCCAGAGCGACCCCGCCAAAATACAGTTTTAATACCCTCCAAAGAGAATTGGACTCCATAAAATTTATATATTCTTGAACATTGATGAAGTCTAATACGGTCTAGCAATGCCCATACGTTAGCCTGTGGAAAACATGATATAATCTATTTTTGGGTCCCGGCCCCCTTTAGTGGGCGTTAGTATATACAAAAATAGTGTAACAGTTTAACAAATTGTTTTACTTAAGCCTACATTCCTTAAAAATAACATTTTTAAACTTTAATGATGAAGCTGAGACGTAACCTGGTACTACTCTGCCCTACCCCCTCCTCCCCCTTTGCCACCTCAATCACGATATCAAAAAAAAATTTAATTTTGTATATAATTATCCCAAAAATTTATTTTTAGAGTTTTGTGACAAAGGTGAAATGTCTCCCCCACAGCCCTTGCCAGAGCGACCCCATCAAAATACAGTTTTAATACCCTCCAAATAGAATTAGACCCCATAAAGTATATATATATACATATATATATATATATATATATATATATATATATATATATATATATATATTCTTGATCAGTGATGAAATCTAGGACGGTCTAGCAATACCCATTCGTTCGTCTGTGGAAAACATGATATTCTCTATTTTTGAACCCTGCCCCTTGTAGTGGTCGTTGACGTATGTACCACCAAGTTAAATGTTTTAAATTTACTTACTAAATATTTGGAGGGTATTTAAGATTCGACCCTCCAATATAACGTTTTTACTTGTTGCACATCATTTTTTAACATAGGTATGTTAACTGACGTGAGCTTCAAGCTCTAAACACATAGACGACAGCAGACAGCAGACAGCAAGCAGCAATATGTCAAAAATAAAAATCTATGTGTATAAATGAAAATGATTATTTTGAGGGCAGCACAGCAGCAGGACTGCACAACAGCATTTGCTGCTGCTGCCAACTTAGGCTATTTTCTATTTTGACGGGCAGCAATAAACAAATACAGTGTTGCCAATATGTATATCAATTGGAAAAATAAGAACAACAACGTTTTTTTAATATTAAACATAAAAGAACATTACAAATACACAATATAGTAATAAATTTACGAAAAACAATAAATTTCGTGATATTATTACATTTTTTGTCAATAACTTTAATTTTGTTCATTATACAATATACATATATGCGGCATCCCTGTTGTTATGCTGTTGTTGTCTTCAAAATAATTATGAAGCTGACTTCATAGCAGCATTTGAAGTTGGCAGCATTTGAAGTCGTGAAGTTGTGAAGTCTACTGTCGTCTATGTGTTTAGAGCTTAAAGCTTCAATTAAGATTTTTTTTCCATAAGACCGAAAGAGTGTAACATTCATTGCTCTCTCGCACGTACTTCTGTACGTTTGTAAAACTTCATTCTGCTGGTATGTTTGTATAACCTTAGATAATTGAACTTGGGATTTGTTTTTATTTTTATTGAAAATATTTAAGAGTCAAGCCTTTAAGTCCAAGTATAACTCATAGTCCACTCAAAGAGTCCCATTAACTTATTTAAGTCAGGTACAACCAATTTGTATTGTTGTAGGTACCTATTTATGATTTTTTCGGCACCTACACTGAACAAAAAAAAAACCATCTTAAAACAAACATCGCGTTTTAGAATTCAAAATAATGAATTTTTGAATATAAAATTCTAAAATAGGAAAGTTTTTCATATATTTCGAGTATTAATACACATATAAGATTGTTAATTTTATATCGAATAATTTTTCAAATTAAAATGTACGCTTTTATTTCAAAAATTATTATATTAAAGCAGTAATAATCCATTTTGTTTCAAAATGGTTTAAATTTTAAAAATAAGAATATGAAAATTTTTAAAATAAACATAAAACAAATCTAGTTCTATTTTAATATTGCCATATCTTGATTTAAATTTTTTTGTGTGTACTTACTCAGAAAAAACTCAGAAGACATTAAATATTTAAATTTTTTAAAGAATTGAAAAAATTTGACACACATAATTTTGCCGTCTTTTTATTGTTGTTGCATCATAATATGTCATTTGTACATACATATGTATGTATATATTAGGCTTAGAGTATTTTTTAAACACAAAGGCTCACTGGGTTTTCATATGCGGGCTAAAATTCTAAAAAAAATTTCCGCACCAAATGCATTTTCTGCAGCAAAAATGTGTATTTTTAGTTCCAAAAAAATTTCATATCTTCGTAATGACAAAATATTTTGTTGGTAATAAACCATCTACTAGTACCCGAATTTTAAAATCTATAAAAACGTATTTTAACATTTTAAATCTCTTTCCATCTAGCGATAAATAATTCAGAAATTCTTATGTTTTCAAACTGGATAACGCTCTGTGTCATAAAAGCAAGACGATCATAAAGTTCTTAAGAGATTCTAGAGTTCAAGCTCTGGATTAGCCTCCGCAAAATTGAGCCATAACTTAACTAGAACACAAGATAAGGGAGCTGTTGGCTGGTGCAGTTATGTAACACCGAGCCTACGAAACCTAAATTCCCGAGTTCGACTCTGCATTCAGTCATGAATATCGTGTCGAATTCTTCTTATCAGTCTTAGTTCATGATTGTGTTAGTTGTTGTCGGCCTGCTTCAGTGACGATGGCATAGCACTGGCCATCGGGCATAACTGGCAGCGATTGACAGCGTCATATACACAGCAGAGTAACAGTAATGCTTCGTCGGCCCCGTGGCGAAAATTAGTCATCGAAGTAAATGTGAACCAAAATAGCTACGAAAAAAATCCCTATCTTTTGATCTTCTCCGGCATATATGTTCCTATTTAAAACATATGTATATACACTCGGGTCTCATTTTATGCGTATTTTTTATGCGGATTCGAATTTATGCGATTTTGAAATGAACGATTTTTTTTAGAAATTAAACAGGTTTTGAAATGTTAGATGTTTTTAGATTTCTTTATTGTGTTTAAATTAAGCCAAGTTTGCATCATTTATGTTTATGGTTGGTTGGTATACGTGGCTGCCCGCTATGTTTATAGTCGTTACAGTTTGTTTTATTTTGTGTTTTTTGTAGACGATACGTATGTTGAGTGTTGTGCGTCTGTTATTATTGAAAGAACAAACTGGGGATTTCCCTTCTTATTAGCTGGTGTTTTTTAATCACGCTGCAGTGTTTTTTCTGTGAAAATGATTTTAAAAAATCACACCAGAATAAGCATAGTAAACTTTGAAACTCATATAAACAAAACCCAACAAATAAATAATATTCGATATGAATCTATTTTATGATTTTTGAAAATCATTTTAATTTGTGAGTTCTCAAATGGGTTTTAAAAGTCTTTACATAAGATAAGAGGTTTGAAACTCTTTACAACTGAGGTTGAAGTCTACTGCCGATTTTGTAAAGCACCAATGAAATGCATATAGACATTGCTAACCACCCAACAAATAAATTTAATTTTTAAAATAAATGTATTTTTGTTGATACGATTTTCCAAAATTTTGGAACGAATAATTAGTTTTTATATGAAGCTGGAGTATCGTTTTATGCGAATTCGATTTAAGCGATTTTTTTTGAAACGCATCTATCGCATAAAACGAGACCTGAGTGTATATGAAACGGTGACATATTTCAAAAATACATAAAATAAAATTCCAATAGATTTTCTCCAGTTCTTGGTGGATTCGTTTCCATATCGCATTCAAAAAGTTTTAAATGCTCAAGGAATATACTATATATGTATATTTATTAGTTTAAGTAACAATTATAAATTTTTCTTTAATTGATGTTCTCATTTTTAAAATATTTTTAGGCAAAAATATGTCCAAATACTTAAGCCACATCCTGAGTTCTCGAATTTTTCATTTCAATTAAATAAGTTTAATAAATATCGATGGAAGTGTGCAACTTATATTAAATTCCAATAAATAATGATATTTCTTAGCACTTTAGGCAATTTTAATTTATTTTCTGCATTGCAAAGCATCGTGAATAAAATAATAATAAAATCAGTTGGAATTATACAGTGTTACGCATAAGGTTGGATTGAAATGTATTAAAGTTGTCTTTTTTTTAGCGAACTCACCTGAAATGGTACCTCAAAAGATATCAGGGATAGAAAATATGGCCCCAAACCATACCAGCGATTGAAATGTTCTCGTGACAAGATATTAATTTCCATGGGGACTGCAAGAAACAAATGAGAGAAAAAAGTGTGTTAACATCGGTTTCCTGCAGTTCTCCTTGCAATTTCCTAATAAAATTTTTTTAAACAATAGCTTTTAATTAAGACTCATAATAAGTGGTGATAAATAAAAATACACATGACTGAGGATGAAAGCGTAGCGGCTTTCGAAAGCAGCTAGTCCGCTTTGCTGTGTAAATTGTATAATTAAAATTGTGCCTTGGACTTAAAACCAGATTGTGAATTTAAAAACACATTACTCTACCACAAAATTACTCTATCAATCTTAATTGAATTTAATGTAAAAGAGAGAAATGTTTATTATTAAAACAAAAATTAATGCGTTTTGAATTTTGATTGCCAAATAATAACCCATAATAATATACCTAGTAATAATTAATTAATACAGATTAAAAATTATGAATGTAGAAATACCAGTTTCAAGTCTAGACTATCACTATGGCGTTAATATAAAATATCATTTCATTATATGATTTGTCTAACGATATTAAAATTTACATGCAATTAATTAAATCATAAGATGATTAAATAATTTTAAATCTCTCTTTAAAATGCTTGAGTGACAAGATATATTTTTTGGGAGGGGATGGATACTATTTAGATCAAAACCGTGAGATGTTAAATCAAGTCAGTTAGACCGGTTTCTAATAACAGTTTTTATATGTAAAGAGGTTGCCTAATATTTTTAAATACATTTCTATGCGTCATAATATGATACTTCTGTTGAACAAAAGTTGGACACGACAGGTTTTATTTTATCCTGATACATTTTGGTGGTCTAGAAAATCTTACAATTTCAAAGCTGTGCATATGAACTATGACGCAAAAAGTAAAACAGCAATTAAACAGTAGTGACTTACAATTAATTATAACCGATTTCTTGATTGGGAAGTTAAAAGAAATATCTTATAAATCATCAACATCTTTGCAGCAATTAACTAATGAACGATTTTTAGCGATTTGCTTTTTGGCAACACTGTTTTGTCAGTTCAGGTGTTTTACTGTTAAACATGTTCAGTTTGGTTTATAACTTTACCACAAATCGTGTTCCAACGCTTGCAGCTCATATATTTTTATTATTTCTGGTTGAATGGGTACGTGAACAAGCAAAATTGCCGTACTTGATGTGAAGATAAGCATTGCAAGAACTGCGAATGTACATATGTATTTCGAAAAATGCAGTTTGGGGTAGATTATGGGCCGCTAGTATTTTGGACTTTTTTTAACCCATTTCGTCCCAGTGTTCCATTTTTGGAACAGAAAATTGCAAGCATTTAGTTTTTTTTCTCTGTTAAGGAAAAATTAAGAACATATCGTTTTTAATGGAAATTTAAAAAAAAAATTTTAAAAAAATTAAAAACAAAATTTTTAAAACAATTCGGACATCTGATTCGTATTTGCTGGACCCAAATTACAATTTAACTAAGAAGTTTTATAAACTTATTCGAAAAAAAATTATCTCTGGGACAATATGGGTTAAAGACGACGAAGGCAGGAACTTTACTCTGAATGACGAGCGCTACCGTGAGATCATTACAATATTTTTTTGTACAAAACAGAAGAGCTGAACTTGGCTCTACATGTGGTTTCAACAAGACGGCGTTACATGCCAAACGCCATCACGCCAAACTATGACCCAATTGAGAGGCGAGTTCGGTGAACAGTTTATTTCACCAATTGGCGGCGGCGATCGTGATTAGTCCTTGAGGCGTAGCTGCGATCAATATTAAATGAATTCATTTATAAACATTGAATTATATAGGTCGTTCTATCGACTTAAATAAAGGTTTCATAAAATGGACCAGTTAAGAAATGGTAACTCAAAACGGCTAATTGAATATAAACTTTTGGTGAAAAAGTCCTAGGGCTACACTTTTTAATACTTTTAATTTGATGTACACTAAGAAAAAAATAAACGCTACATTGTTGTTTGTTCTTAACAAATTCAGTAATTATAAACAGGTAAATTAATTAAATAAAAATATAAAATAATTGTATAGAAGAATTAATTAGAATCATGAATAAAATAAATTTGTAATGAAATACTTATGTACATGTTAGAACAACAGCCATTTTGCCGGTATACACTAGCAGCAATGTGGTGCCATATAAATAAACGTAGTTGCCGAATACAGTGGTCGCCTTTTCTCCGACGTTGTAGTACAAATAACCGAATATGACACCAATAATTATGTGTGATAACATACGAGCCATTAGTAGAAACTGAAAGTGTGAAAAGTAAATAAAAGATGTTAAATAATGTTCGAATATATTTTGAATATTTATTTATTTCAAGTGAATAGTATTTATTAAGTATTTAATCTTAATGACGTAAGCAATACGTGCACATATGTATGTAAGTACGCATTTACATACGCAATTACATATACGCTTAACATACACTGGCACATGTAATTAATTAGAAGATTACAGAAGTCTACAAAATTTCAGTAAATTTACTTTTGCCACTCCAAGGAAAGGTTTGTAGTTACTTGGGGCCTGATTTTACGCAATTGCTTAAATTTTGTGCGTTAATTGGGTACAATTTTCTTAAAATAAAAATTAAAAATGCATAATTATTATTTTATTAATTTTTGCTGATCATAATTAAGAAGAGAAAAATTACAAAAACATGGTTTTAGACAGCGGTGCCAACTTAACGCGTTTCATCTATGACAAAAGCGCTTTTTTTCATCTTAACGCGCTAAATTGGCACGTATTATCCCTCTCTATACGAAACAATATACATACATATATAAAAATTTCTGTAGTTTCTTTATCTGGACGAAAGTAAAAAAGCACTTCAATTCTACATTTATGTATTTTTTAATGCAAATAACACCTTCAGCAGTTCGAAGTATTACATACAAACAAGATTGGCGATAGGCAATCTTAGCTCAATCTTTTCGATATAAACATAAGTTGTCAATGATTATTAGTTTTTGAAGTGAAAATTCTTTAGAATCGTTGTGATTTCAACTCGATGAAACGAAAAATAAGTCCATAGAGCAGTGATGCCAACGTCATACACAATTGTGGAAACAAAACTCACATGTACGCTTACGCTCTTTTATTTTGGTAGTGTAAAATATAATTGTTTACTGAAAAACACCCTCATTTAGCGGGAAATATCGCAAGCCCTGTTTAGAGGCCTCTAAGCAGAAATAATATATTTATGTAAATAAATATAAAGGCTGGTTGAAGTAAGCTGGACGCACTATGGGTACATCTTTTCGAAAATTTCTTAAAGTAGCTTTTAAGTGCATTAATAAGTAGGTTTTTTCTAAACATTTTTTCTTTTGTATTTAAACTAACCAAATGTTCAGGTAAAAAACTTAGAACTATTTTAAAATTAAATATCTGTTTTTGCTGCATAAAATTTGCTGTGAGCCCCTGTATGTTGACTTTATTTGGCTACTGTAAACTTCAAATTATATTTATTCATCATTTAGAAAATAACGGAATGCACCTATAAATATATTTTTAATTGTTTTCAATAAATATTGTATTTTTCTAATATTTGCATAGACTTTTATTAAAATATAATTTGGCGCATTTCAGTTTTAAGTATTGGTCAACGTGGCGATTTTGCGCGTTTTGAGTTGGAGGATAGCGCATTTTGATTATGAAAAGTTGACAACACTGGTTTTAGAGACGCTCCATATAAATTATTAATCAGCCGGCGAAGTTTTTTGAAATGAACTTTGACGTCTCTCTAATACCGCTGACAGACATAGGATTTCTATACCACATTAGTATTCCATACTACATGTGTGTCAACCTATACTACAATTAAACCACAAAATAAAGTGGTTTATATCTGGTTTCAATACTACGAAAATATACGTAGTATTAACCCAGTTTACACCCATTAGCTTTGTTCAATTGCATTGGGAATGAGTCATCGTCCAATTTCGCCAAACTTTCGAGAAGTTCGACTTCTCAACCTTATTAAGAAAAATGTCCATGAATATGTATAGTTATAATGGATTTATAAACCATAAAGACTTAACGTGTCCAAAAACGCCTGTACTTCTTTTTTATTATTTGAGAATGAAAAAAGCATATTCTTCTTTTAAGGCGATTGTACATAATTAACGAATAGCGAAAACACAATTTTTTTTTTCGCATAAAATATGCAATTTTGTTGTTATTATTAACAATTATGCTAAAAAGTTTTTCTTTTTCCATTTTTTTTTATTACACGAAAATAAAAACAAAAATATTAGTATGTATACCACATGTCTGTCTATCATGCCAAAGTAGTATCAAAAACCATAGTATTTATATTATGGTATACAAATCCTATACTACCAGGGATATAAGAGAGCGAGAGAAATTATTTATTTTAAAATTGGATTAATTTTATATTTTTTCAACACAAATGTGAACTGAGATGCCATAAATTTTTTTACGCAAAATTTAGATAAACAAAAAATTGCAAAGTAGTTTTTGCTGTGAAGTTGTGAGCCAGTTTCGTAAATATGTATACGAGGTTTTACTTGTGGTCATCAACATGTAGTTTATTTACTAATATTAAAATAATTATCATTGGAACGCATGGGTGAATCCACCTCAAGAAACCAGTGAGGTGGATGTAAAAAATTAAATATTTTATAAGAAAGTGTTTATTTAATTATATTAATAAAGGATGATCGCTGTAATTCAATGTGTAAAGACAATGTCATGTAAATGTTGTAGCCCAGCAAGAAAGTGTTAAAAGACATTAAATTGCAGGCAACCATTCATCCAGAAATGTTAACCGAACATGAATTTTGAAAATAAAATCCAATAATAGACAAGTGTTGTTCGTTTGTAAATCGAACGCAAGATATTGCAATTTTTTATTCGCGTACTTTTTTTTAGCAAGAGCCGGTCCTAAGAGCAACATTTTTAAATTGAGCAAAATTTACTCCACTACTGGATTTTACTAGAAAAGTAAACGAACAGACCTATTAAGTGATTGATTAATCGGTAAACAAAAATACAATGCAACAAACTAATCACCTTTCGTTCCATAACAAAATATACGATTAGCATTTTTAGGAAACAAACTCCATTTGACTGTTCAATTCGTGCTTGAAATTCTTACTTACTGAAAATGTTTTCAAGAACATCATCGTAATTAATATTCCACGTAAGTTTGGAGCTACCAGTGCCTCAATAAGTGTGCTACGTAAAACGACATTTATTGTTTGGGTTTAACCGCCAACATAAAAACAGAAGAATAAATTTTATTCTTTTGGCACAGTAAATCATATCATGGACAGCAAAAAATAAACGTATACAAATGTTTATTAGAAATTATGACTCTTTACAGTCATAGCCCAAAGTGACTACATATTGATATTGCAATCTACAGTCTAGATTCTAGACCCACAATAATAAAAACGAAGTGAGCGTGAGTACTCACAACATTTACTTCAACGTTTTAATTGTTTATTTAAAAAAATGGCATAAGCGTTTGCATTAGAATTAACCTTCACACACTTTATTAACCACTGCATGATTTGCTTATATTTGCTAGACACAAACACGATGGAATACAGAAAAAGTTAAGTTTAAAACTCTTTGGCGGAGCTAAATAAGCGCTCATGCAAGTCAATTTAATGTCATCGATAAAAGTTAAATATTTTCTACGTACAACTACATGTACATGATTATACAAAAACTTCTTGATGGTTCATGATATTGGCCTAAGCCTCGGATGGAAAACATGGTACAATTGTACTTTTTGTGGTACATTTCCGACCTCGTTGGTACCGTGGTGCTAATGCGACTTACTTGGTACAATTTAAATATCTCAATCAATCTATTATCAGACTACTTCATAAAAATTATCTTACCTTTATTATAAGCATATTTGAAAAGTTTATACAGAAATTTGTTAAATAATCAGTTAATAAAAGTAAAATATATTTTATGATTTATGCCGATATATAATTATATATTTTATCTCAACTTTTTACTGTATGACATATTCGAGCCAGCATTTTATGAAATTATGGCGTCTTTTTTTACTCCTCTGCTCGATCAGAGTAACAATTTCGGGATTTCCTTTTTAGTCGAAAATTATTACGCTTTCGGTAGTAAAGGTTCCATACCCGCGACTCTTGTGAAAGAGCTTTTATGACTTGCATTTCTGATAAACTATGACTCATTTTCGCGACAGACTTGCTATTCGTATCATGCTTTCCATACCTACGAGTAGATTCAAATATTTTGTAAAGTTTGTTTTTGTTTTTTAGACAAGTTACTTTCTAAGCACGGGTAGGAATCACTCCCGAGTTTTGTGTTAATCGCATAACAGATTAATCAGCTTTTTATCATCTAGAATTGTCTTAGAACACTTGTTTTAGCGATTCTTGCTAAAAACGAATCTCCTTCCTACTGAATGGGACGATTCTTGTCTCTGTATTCTTTAATTGCGTTCTAAAATAACAGAAATTGTGTGTTCAAATCATTTTTCTTTATTTATCTAACATATTTTATTATACATATATGTACTTGTAAATTTGTATAAAATAAATTTTAATCTCTGTTGTTGATTAAAAAATGATACAGCCTTGATGTGAAAAGTACATTTTGCTTATTTAGTTGGTACAAAATCAAAATAGCCATTTTCCATCCCTGGTCTAAGCCCAAATGTAACGAAGTATATGTGTAAAGCGTGATCATTTTTATCAATGAACAGCAATGAACTTCAAGCTTTGGGAAATTGTTTGTGAATTTAAGCATTGAATGTTGCTACAAGATATCTATTTACAATATACATAAATAATTTAATATAAACAAGCACCAAATGTTGTGTTCATTGTCTCCTAGATTTGATATTGCCACGATTATGTACACAATAAGACGTACAAAATGGCCGATGAGTTTGTCGTATTTTCATAATTCCGCTAATGTGGTTTTAAGTGGAGCCAAAAACAATAGTAAACCTTAACCTGGTCTACATGCATGCAACTGTGGGGCATCCGAGGACGCCGAAAAAAGTGATCTTGTACACAACAACAACAACGGCAACAGTGTACTGGTCCAATAAAGCAATTTAAAAAGAAGCTATACCTTTACGAGTATATTATGAATCATAATTTGTTAATTTCTACGACAACTTATTTTGTATACGTTGAATAAAGTTATTGTTCCAGTATACCGCCATTATATTAAAATTTTTATAGCTGCTGTCTACATAAAATATGTAAGAAACAAACAATATTAAATATATAATGATTACTAGTTCCTTTTTAATGCTGTAGTGAATCAACCGAACCATAAAAAGGTTATAATAAGAGCTTAGGAAATGCCATTAAAAAATGTTGTGTCTCGTCTTTTTTTGAATGGTGAGTGATTAGTCAATACAACGAAATCAGCAAAGCGCAAAATACGTTATGTCGAGAAAATAATACTACACACGAACGACAATTTCTACAGCTTCATTAACTTCAAGTTAATCTGTTGAAACAACTACATATCGGTATTCTACTTTTGTTTTATGGTTTGTACCTGCTTTTTTAAAAACTTAAAGTTTCGTATACTATAAAATAAATCTATTTCACTAATTTAGAAAGTTAATTGTACGTCGAAATAATAACAACACCAGCAGTTAACAAAACAATAAAAAAAAGCAAATTAAAAACCTTTATTTAATTAACAGTATTTCTTTGTGTGAACACTATATGCAAACAAAAGATCTTAGTGTGATAAGTTTTTCGACCTAAATCGAAGGTTATTGCTGTTAGACTAAATGTCGCAACAGTCTTAGGCAAAAACCAATATTCCAAATATCAAAGAAAAAAATAATATGTATTAATTAATTCAGCACAAACACCACAGAACTTAAGAACTTTCATTTTGGAATGTGCACCTTATCCCAGTAAAAATAAAAGCCTCCAAGAAAGTGATTAAAATTCTGGAAGTAAAAAATTCTGGATCATTTCCAATGATTCTTATATAGGATTGTCATGGTCACCTTCTTGATCTTAAGTAAATCCGATTTTTGCATAATTTTGTATAAGAGCAAAGGAAATAATTCTTCATTACTTTTATGGAGCCAGAAAAGTCACTGACTGCGATGCAAATAATTTACATTTACCAATTTATTTTATATAAGCTTTTCTCTTCACTCATTTTCTTAATCAATTATAATTTTTATAATTAAAAATATATATGTTTTCTAATAACAATGTAATAAATGCCAAAACTACCAATAACTTAAAATTTTGTCTTTGTGTAAAATAAGTTTTTAATCAATTATCGGGATAATGTTACTAATTAGTTACTGATCAGTCGAACATATACTTATAATTGTTGATACTTAGGATGTAGAGAAAAAGTTGTTCCATAAAAATGGCTTCCAATTTTTTACCTTCCAGCTAAGAAAACTAAAAGTTTTCCAAACATCGTGAAGTTACTGGTTTACCCCGTCTTGAAAAAGTCGAGTTTTCGACAGATCTCGACTTTCAAAATCGGCTCATGCGTTCTTGAGATATTGTGAATGAAAAAAATTTGAAAATAGGGTATTTTTTAAAAAACTCCGCGAATTATTTCTAAGTAAATTGAAATGTTGATGCCGTGTGGTAAAGAAGGATATGTCAGCGGCATGAAATAACTTCTTACGAAATAAATTCCAAAAATGAAATGATATAAATTCCAAATTTTTGGGGACTTATTTCATATGAAATAAATACCCAATTCTTAAAATTAAATACAAAATCCCTAATGAAATGAAATAACTCCCAAAATCAAAATGAATAAGTCCCCAATATTTATATATGTATATATAGCTTGGCAGAAATGAAACGTAAAATATAAAGTCTCAAAAAACTTCTTCATAAAATAAAACTATTATTGAAGAAAAATTTTTTCAGTTCAAATTATCAGAAAATCAAAAATTCGCGTGAATTTTAAATTTGCGGCAAAGTGGACAGCACTCTAATGAAATATACATTTAATTCTAAACACACAATTTCTCTTAATTATTTAAATGAAATAACTAAATCTTTTATGGCATTTTTCTGACGGAGTCATGAAATTATTTTTAATTATGTTTAATTTGCGAGAATTAGAGGCAAATATTTTGCTGAGGTAAGAGTAAATACATTATGTAAATTTAGTGTGCGTTATGTAGTTCCATTCGGTCGAAAAAAATTATGAAGAGACTTAATTTTGGTTTGAATGGATATAAAACTAACTTATGTTGCAAATGTCAGCATTTAAAAACGCATTCTCTAACTCCAACGAAAGCGCAGTGATGTTAAACCAACACGAACAGAGTCCAATTTTGATTTCATATAACTTCTTTTGAAATAATTTTCTTTTCGTAGAATTTTTTTTTTTCGTAGGAATCGGCTGATCCATTTTAAAGTTACAGAAGTTTTGAAAATTAAAATAACAGCTTTTTTTGGTGGTTAAAATTTGTGGGGATTTGGAAAGATGGCCTTTAGGGTCAATTATTTTCCATATTTTTATACTCTCCAAAGAAGAATTGGAGGGTATATTCACTTTGTCATTCCGTGTGTAACGCAGCAAAATATCCATCTGAGACCCCATAAAGTATACATATGTATATATTCTTGGTCAGTGATGACATCTAAGACGATCTGGGCATGTCCGCCCGTCAGTCTGTGGAAATCACGATTCGGTCCAAACGAAAATAGCCAGATCCTTGAAACTTGGTATAAATATATCTTAACGAAGCTTAGACGTAACCTGATCCTCCTCTAAGGAACTGTTACCCAGCAGGTTAAACATTTTTAACTTATCTCGGTCCTTTTTTTCACGTTGATATAAAATATTAATACATAAGTTTTTATGCTGACGGAAAGGTGTCTCAGTAATGCTTCTCCCAACACATTGGAAAATAAATTTTATACTATAAAAATGTAAATTTTAATAAGAATAGAAATAGAGCTTTTATTTACTAAATATGTGGAGGGTATTTGAGAATCGACCCGGTCGAATATAACGTTCTTAATTGTTTTCACCGGAATCTAAATATGTGGAGGGTATTTGAGAATCGACCCGGTCGAATATAACGTTCTTAATTGTTTTCACCGGAATCTTTCGGAACTGTTTAGTTGATTGGTGGAGTTGATAAATTCATTATCATCCCTCAATGCGAAAGGCATTTAAAATTGAATGCTAAACAATTGATATTAAAATCAGTACAAAAAGTTAGTCAAAGGGCCATTAACATTGAAACTCACAAGAATTTGCTTTCGAATTGAATTACTGAGTAATCTGATCTGTAGCAATTTGAAAGATCGAGTTGATCTAGTTGAAATGGAAAATTTTGTTTCAGCGAGAGCGATTGTAGAATCAACACGAATTAGTTGAACCAAAAATATTCAAAGTTTTTCGTAATTTTTCATTACACAAATATTCATACATATTAGCATTCGAATATAAAAGTATTTAAGCAGTAAAAATTTCAACATTATTTTTCAATGGAATATTTCTAGCCATTGTTTAATATCTTCTTTGCCAATTTACTGCATACATACCAGTTGTTCTCAAAACCAATTCGGTTAGCTAAGCTATACATAAAAATATAAAAATTAAAAAAATGTGTATGTATGTAAATAAAAGACGTTAAAACCATTTTATGATTTTAAGCCAAAGATCAGGTTTGCATTTAAAGACGTCAATGAGCAGCGAATAACCAAATTGATAACATCCCAAATACATTTTTTAACTCATAAATATTACGAAATTTTTAATTATTGCAAGAAAAATTTATATCAACTTCAAGGCCATTCGTTTGTTAGAGAAGACACTTTTAGTGGTCTCATTATTCTGTCATAGCATTTGGACACTTTTCTGTGCCATCCAACGTTCTTAGTTTATGGAATTTGATTACGGATAAGAAATTCGTTTTTGGTGGGTGGGTATGAAAGTTTTGAATTAAAAATCTCGGGATTTTATGAGAAGAATATGCGATTATTGAAATGTATTTTTCCTTGTTATTTTTATTTGTGCACAATTAAAAGAACCACGAAGTATGTAAAGACTTAAAATATAAAAATATCAGGTATTTTCGCCTATTACACCCATAGCCTTTTTTATTTTTTTATTTTAATGAAGATAATTGTACAATAGTAAATACTTTACATAGAATTCATTTGGCTCTGCGCCTTAAAGGCACTTTAGATGCAAGTTCTGTGAGATCTTAAGATAAGATTTAGGCTCAAGTTTACACTCTTTGGTTAACGAAAGGCAATAGTTTAACTAATGATTATTTCATATAAATTCTATTGGTTAAACTATAACCTTTAGTAAACTAACGAATAAGAATTTAAGCTCAAGTGGCACCGCATGGTACATTCGAACCTTGTTTCAGCGGATCTTGTTACAACACTTATATGCTCTAAAGGCACAAATTCTATATAGCTCTCATGTGAACCCAACATCAATTGCTTACGCCATCTTTTCTAATCTCAATGACTAACTGCGCCTGTTAAGAGGCGAATTGTTTAAGACCCCTCACGAAAGCGAAATTTTACTGGAAAAGAAAAATAAAATTTCAAAAGTTTTAAAAATCTTTTAGTGGAAATTTTTATTGCAATAACTAATAAATAACTATTACTTGAAATTCATAAAATAAAAGTCTCAAATTAATTATATCCGAAGAATACACTAGTCGTAAAAAAATACGAATTAAATTATGGTTTTAAAAATAGAATTCGTAATACAAAGGTTTATTGAAGACCCGATTTGTTAGTCATCCGTTGCATACGAATGATAATACCAAAACATATCTATCACGTCCTTTTCATAATGATTTTATGGTTTAAAGATAAATAAATCAAAATTTATTTTTTTTAATGATCGTAAATTTCAAGTCAAAGCTCATACTATTTTGAACTCATAAAGAATCTGATACATACATATGTCTTTTAATAGGAAAACATAAATAAATAGAACAAATTATATAATTATATCAAGTATAACAAAAACTGAGGGCATTAAAAGCAAAATGCTTTACGTGTAAATAAAATTCTGAGTAATCAACCCACAAGGTTCCCTTATTCATGTTAATTTTATACCTAACAGTTTAGCTTTCCAATAAACTATTAATGCAATGCTCTGAACACTACATACACACCCAACAAATTCGCAATTAATGTATACAAAATGTTTTTTTTCCGTTGAAGTTACACAAATTGTTCAGTTGTACACTCTTAAATTTCGTTCACTACTTTAGTCTACCATAATGTGTCGTATTAATGCAAGACAACGAAAGGCAATTTTAATCTAACCGAGGACAGCCAAAAAAGATTTGTAATATTGTAAAAACAGAGCACTTTCATGTAGTCATATTATTCACAATCGTATCTTATGGAAAAATAGTTAAAATAAACACAGTAATCTGACAAAAGATCGCAATCTAAAGAAAAAAAAAGAAAAACTTGCGACATCACCGAACATGTTGATCATCTTCTGGAACATGACGTCTATTCGTACCGAGCAATATGAAATGGATCGTGTATTGGCCATATGATTGGTACAAGTTCTTCTATGACTAATTGAGATTGAAGAATTTATTACATTTTTATTAATGTAAAAAATTTTTAATGATTTAATTCAAGATTTGACTACACTTATGTTATTCCTAATACCGTGTTGAAACATACACCTTAACTGAGCTTTCCAAGAATGCTATAAATAGCATTCTTGAGCTCATTTATACATATAAAATTTTAATTAATTATTGTTCAATAAATATGAAATTGTTATAATATTGAGTAACATTAAAATATGCAACACTGCTAATAAGTGTGTTTAATAAGCAAACTCACTGAACAAAGTTAATAGAGATTTAGCACCTAAATTGTGAATGTTGAAGTAAAATTATTGATATTAAATTTATTATTATTAGGAAATTAAAAAAGAAAAAAGAGGTCCCAAATTTGAACTTGGGATTATCATGTATATGACAAATTTTTAATTTTAGTTGTCATATGTTAATTGAATCGACTAAATTTTGTATAATGTGAACAGCAAGATAATGATGGCAATAAAGTGAATATTGATTGACTCAATTAAAAGTACACGTCTGAACACCGTATAAACTAGAAAAATATTTTTTATCATTATGAAATAAAACAGAGACTAAGGAGATCGTTAATATACATTTTATGTAAAAGGTTCAGTGTTGAACTTTGACAAGACGAATCGGTTGATAAAGCAAACATTCACTTAAAAGAATCAACCAATACTATTATATATAACGCGATTATTTAATTTTATTATCAAAATTTATGCTCTTTTATAAAGTGCATCATACACTTCTTCCATTTTATGGTCAGTTTTAGCGACCTTGTGATGCGGCTATTCGGAGTCTTGTGACTAAAGTTTGCACCAAATTTACATTATTGGACATTAAACCGCCAACATGCATATCTAGAGTGAGAACAAAACTGTATCCACCAGTGTTGACGATGATCGTGAATTACCGATTCGGTGCTATTCGCAGCGAAACCTCTTTTATTAAACGACGAAGCTTTCTGTTTGAATTGATACAAGACCCCAGCGGGATTGCAAGAATTACGAATGTATGCCGATGAGGGAAGGAACGTCATTGAGAACGGCCAGCCCTATCGTGCGCTGACTAAAATGGACTTGGCTGACATGTGGTTTCAACAATACCACACAACACGCCGGTCAATTGACCGCCTAGATCGCTCGATTTAACGCCATTAGACTATTTTTGTGGGGCTATGTTAAGGCTCATATCCATAGGGCCAAGCCCGCAACGGTGGACGCACTGGAAGCCAATTTTAAAGAATTTATTCATGAGATACCGGCCGATATGTTGAAGAGAGTATGTCAAAACTGGGTCCATATGAAGCATTTGAGGCGTAGCTGATCAACATAAATATGAAATCATCTTTAAACATTGAATCGAATCGTTCTACCGGTCCAAGTAAAGATTTCATATGTGTCTCTGAATTTTAAGTGATTTTTTTAATCCAATCTGAAAGGTCTTAAAAAATCACCTTTTAATTAAAACCTGAAAAACTCCAGATAATATTCTAATAGGATAATCAATGATTTCATATCGTTAGAGAAAACCAGGAGAAGGAATAAAAAATTGGAATATGCCCACTTGACTTAAACATCGACGATAAATGAAAGGGTTTTTCGAAATTTTATTTAAAAAACAATAAATAGCTTTATATGTGAACCTTTTCTAAAAATTTAGTTCATGAAATCTTCGAAAACTATTAACATTCTAATAAATGATCTAACGATAGTTTTATTAATACACCAATACTTCGATTTGGGTTTTTTCGAAGTTGCGTCGCTGCTGAATTCGTACTAACTTTCACTGTGCGTCGTTAGATTTTCGAAGTTGCGTTGTTTTGGGTTCAAGTTTGTAATTTTTATGCCCTCCAAAAGAAAATTGGAGGGTATATTCACATTGTCATTCTGTTTGTAACGCAGCGAAATATCCATCTGAGACCACTTATACATATATATATATATATATATATATATATATATATATTATATACATATATATCAGGCAAGGAATGTCACTGCAAAACTGGGCACCAGCGACATGTCACGATGGGCGTGTAGAGGAACCCCACAGGGCGGGGTGGTCTCACCTCTGCTCTGGCCTCTCGTTATTAACACGATTCTTCACAGACTAGATGCTGCTGGTGTTAAAGTCGTGGCTTACGCGAACGATGTAGTAATAATGGTATCAGGGATGTTTACGGACGTTATTAGCGATATCATGTCCAATGTCTTGGCTATACTCAGTAAATGGGCTACAGGATGTGGTCTAGGAGTAAACCCTAGCAAAACAGAACTGGTACTATTTACTACAAAGACCAAAGTTCAAGACTTTAGACTACCTCGGCTGAATAATCTGTCATTGTCCCTTTCGGACAATGCAAAATATCTAGGAGTTATCCTGGACGCAAAACTATCGTGGAAATCGAATGTGGTACATACTGTTAAAAAGGCAACAGTTGCCTACTACTCCTGCAGGAGGATGTTTGGTTCCAGATGGGGTTTAACACCCACCATGCTTAAATGGATGTACACAGCAATTGTACGCCCTATATTTACTTATGAATCTTTAGTATGGTGGCCTGCCACAACTAAGATATATGTGGTAGCTCAACTATACAGTATACATCTGGGAAGTGGAGGTCAAAGGACTATGGCCACGCAAGGATCCTAGGTCAGTTACCACCGACACTGAGGAGGCTCACTGACTATAAGGTACCCACTTGGACTTCAATATTACTTACAAGGTCCTCATTCCATCCAGGCGGGAGTGGAAAGGGGGAAACATAGAAAAGGCCTTCAACTGCAGGATGTATACTGATGGATCAAGAATGATCTGTGGTGTAGGCTCAGGAGTCTTCTCAGAGCACCTTGGAACAAGACTTTCGCTCCGACTCCCTGATGGAGCTAGTGTATTTCAGGCAGAAGTATTGGCTATAAGGGAGGCGGCTAGGTTATTAATTAACAGGGGTGTTCAGGGCAAAGTCGGCATCTTTGTCGACAGCCAGGCGGCGCTCCTGTCTCTGAGGTCGTTCACTACTTCTTCTACCTTGTTAACTCAATGCAGGGAGCTTCTATCCAGATTGGGATATCGGACTGACATTACCCTCATCTGGGTTCCCGCACATAGTAAGTTTCCTGGAAACGAATAGGGGGACGAGCTAGCTAGGGCTGGATCTGCTATGGACGCCTCCCCCGCTGTATCGGTAGCCATGCCATATGGCGCTATAAGATGCGCCATTCAAAGCCATTACCGGCAGAGGGCTGCAGACAGGTGGCTCAAGCTGGACACGTGTAGGGGAACTAGAAGTATGTGGCCCTGCTACGAGGACAAAAGAACAGCACAGCTGATCAACAGGAACCGTAGGGACCTCTCAAGACTCGTCGCAGTAGTGACGGGGCACTGGGTAATAGACCGACTTGCTGGTAGGATATGTCTCTCCTGTAATGCATTCTGTCGCAGCTGCCGGGATCAGAGCAAAGAAGAGACAGTTTATCACTTCCTTTGTGAATGGCCGGCATTGCACCATACGAGACACAATATCTTAGGCAAGAGTAAAATATCCGAAATTTCGGAGCTATCAGGTATAGGTCTAGGTGACCTTATTAGATTCCTCGAGGCGACAGGTTGGACCTAGCATCCATCGCCGTATCCGAGATCTGAACTCGGTTCTACGCAGGTTGACACTGACGAGTGGAGTAGTCTTTCTTGTGGGTTACATGCAGCCACGTATACCAACCATACGTTATATTCTTGATCAGTGATGAAATCTAAGACCATCTCAGCATGTCCGTCCGTCCGTCTGTGGAATTCACGATTCAGTTCAATCGAAAAGAGCCAGACTCTTGAAATTTGTTATAAATATATCTTCAAGGATATCACAGGTCAAATTCGGAAATGGGCTAAATCGGGCAAGAGGGAAAAAAGTTATCCTAAGAAGAATTAAACCAACCTCCTAAAAACAACATAATTAAATTTTTTTTTTTTGTAATTTTGATACATTTTTATGTCCAAGAAGGTCCAACGTGTTAAACTTGGAGCCATAAAATAAAAAAAATAAAAAATTTTTGGACCCCGCTTCCTTTAGTGGGCGCTTTTATATGCAAAAATAGTGTAAACATTTAACAAATTGTATTATTTAAGCCTACATCCCTTAAAAATAACATTTTTAAGCTTTAGTGACGAAGCTGAGGCGTAACCTGATACTCCTGACCCCACCTAATTTAGTGGGCGTAGGCGTACGATATTATATGCAAAAATAGTGTAAATATCGAACAATTTTTATTCCTTAAGCCTATAAGAAGCTGAGATGTTCTCTGATCTTGCAGAGGTGAAACGTCTCCCCTACGGCCCTTCCCGCAATTACTCCGTCAAAATAGAGATTTAAAATTGAGTACAGAGATGTCTTAAATGAACTCTGTCCCACCAAGTTAAACATTCTAAATTTAATTACTACATATTTGGAGGGTATTTAAGATTCGACCAGACCGAGTATATCGTTTTTACTTCTTTTTTACATTTTATTTTATTTTTTCTAAAAGATGGCAACGATTTTCTTTTCTACATAATTGCGCCATGCCATCAAAACTCGAGGATTTCATTTCTAACTGATAATCAACGCAATTTTAATATATTTTTATTTTCACTTTGTTTTGCTAATTTTACAGTTCAGTTTCAATTAGTGTCTTGTGCTTTTTTTAAAAGAGAATAATAATTTCTTATAAATTTTTACGCGTTGTTTCTAGTTACAAAAAAGGTCTTGGCAGAGTTATATTATATATTTTACACTGTGGACTCATTTGACAGTGCTTAATTTTTATTTTGTTTTTTTATAAATTAATTGAATATTTTATTTTGTTTTAATTCAATTTGGTTTTTGTATGTATGTAATAAAATTTTAAATTTTTGTTGTTTTTTTAATGTTCACTTTGCTATCTTTTCTTTTTAAAAAAATAGTATTTTCGAACACTCTAGATCCTATCTTCGATCTTTACATGGTTTGCTATAGAAAAACATTATTCTCTTTGCGTTGTTTCAATTTGCGTCGGGTTTATTATTATTTTTTTTGAACGTAACCTCGACGCAAAGTGTGATATTGGTGTGCACACATTTTTTGGCGTGATTTAGTTCGAAAATTGTTATGGTAATGTTATTGTTTTTATTTCAATAGGATTTCGCATTTAATAATTTATGTGTTTGTAGTGCCATTTTTTTTGGAAACAATATTAACATCTGGGTTTGGGATTTTATATTAAAAGCAACAATAAATTTAAGTCTTTTTGTTGTTGTTGTATCTGACAAACATTTTTATTTTATATACAAAAATAGGCAGTTATATTTTTAAATTACTTAATTATTGAATATTTGTTTATTTAATCGTTGAATGTTTTATTGGCCATTTATCAAACGATTAATCAAAATTAGCCGATCAAACAAAACCCTCGATTAATACTTGTCCGATCTACACCCAGTTTTTAATTAAATGATATTTAAGCTTAAGTTCTGTTTAAATACAAAATTGATTTCGCATATCATATTTAAATACAACTTAAGTTTTTTATACCGCTATGCGTTTTTGATAGTCAGTTTACATGAAAATGTTTAAAACAGCTGTTCGTTGAAGAAAATGTCGGTAAATTGTCAGTAATTTTAACAATAATATTTTATTTGTGCTGCCATACTTTTGCTACAATTAAATATCAAAAATAATTTTGGTCCGAAGAAGCTGAAAACGTATTTAAATACAACTTACGCTTATGGAATAATTAACTAATTTTGTACTTAAATAAGAATTAAAAAACTTTTTTTCCCATTTTAAATTTTATAGCATGAAGTTTAACCTCAGAAAATCAACATTAATTTCATTTTCAATTTACACACCAAAGCAGAATAGTACTGTAGCCGCTATATCTTCATAGATTCTGAATTAAAATATTTTTCATTGGTATTTAAGATTTTTTGAGCTAATATTTGACAATTGAGAATGCACCTTCATTCGAATGTCATAACATATAAAAAGTATAGGAGTCAATACTAAACTGATATTAACATACTTTAAATCCCTGTGTTTGATTATTTTACTTGATATCTCTTGTTCTACGCTATTCCTCATAAAATGTGATTGAAAGCAAGTGTTATCAATTTCAACTAGCGCTCTGTTATTTTTGAAAATTAAAAACAAAAAATTAAACACAAAACAATACCGAATTTATATCAGGTTTTTCAGAAAAACAAAAATATGTTTTAAAATAGTTTAAAATTGTGTTTTTACTTTTCATGGAATTTCAATTTTATTATTTTTGCTTTATTCATTGCACTATTATTTAAAATAATCTCTAAAATAACAATTAATTATAATTTGTTGGTGCAAGGGTCAAATAAGCTGATTAACTTTGTTCTAAAGATCAAGTTTTATACTAAATTCAAATTACGTAAGCCAAATCTATCAAAGCTGGCAGAAAGAAAAAATAAAGACTGGTCGTCTGTACATACATTCACCTTTATTGTGGATGGCGTTTTTCGGCTTCCGATTCGACATTTTGTATTAGATTAGAGAAATTTTAGCTTTTTGTCTTTAAGCTATTAAAATTTGCCGAATATGAAGGCGTAAAACATCAAACGTAATAAGGCTGATTGTATAGTGATTTTCGAATAGAGTTTTTAGAGCCTGAGCATTTTTCATAGACAAAAACACAAAATTACCTTAACATATGAATGCCAGTGCCCCACGGCAAACTTAAATTTTTTTATATTTTTTGTAGAAAAGTTATCTTATAAGTTCAAAAAAATCTAGATCTTATCGATCGAAACTAGTTTAAATAGCTTTGTCTCTAGATTAGAATAGAACTTAATACAAATCGCACTTGTTCCTTTAAAGACAGTTCATTAAAATTTTAAAAACTTCCGCTAGATGCAAGTTAATATTTTTTATGCTGTTCTACATCACGACGAACGAGTATAACGAAGGTCACCGGCAGAAAGTCCCTAAATCGTATTTTTACGAAACTGGCTTTTTCAGTGGTTAGAATACATTTCATACAAATACATGCCGTCACAAAAATCTAGTATAAAAATGTTGATTTTACAAGCAATTACAGTTTCGGTTATGTTTTTGCTTTCTTCTGTAAAGTTACAATTATTTGAGTTAAGGCCTTTCTACTTGTGACCATGGATAGAGATAATGGTGTAAAATGGATCATACCTACCCAATGTATGTATGTGTATCGTTTTCTTCCGAAAAGTGAAAATTGAACAATTTTGTGCTGACTATCTTTATTTAAAACAGCTATTAAAACTAATCCTGCCCTAAAATTCAAATCGCTCTATCTAGTCTAAAATTAAATTTTGTATTTATTAGTTTTCATATTTTCAATATTTTTGGTCCATAATTATACTTATAAACAAGGTATACTTTAAGTGTTCTGAAACTTTTCCTAGAAACATACTTTTTCTCTGCTTTAATTTTTATTAAAATCCTACTCTCCTATTGTAGGTATGTACATATATTTTTTCAAATTAAAACCATACGTTCTTTTTTAATAAGAAAGCTGAAAATAAAAAAAACATAAAAAACGAGAAGTTATTGGTTTCACGCCCTATTAAAAAAATCGAGCTTTCACGAGATCTCGACGTTTTGAGTTCCTAGGAAACTTCCATGACTACTCCCGAATGGATGTCACTATGTCTGCAAGCACGCATGTATATGTGTGCGTGTATTTGAACCGCTTTTAACTTATGAACGGCTTGGCCGAAACGAAAATATACAAAATCATGTATATAATCAACTAGTGATCTCAATTCTTTTCTCAAACTCTTTTTAAACTTTGGAGCTCAAAGAGCTTAAAAGCACAGAGCAACACAATTAACCACGTTGTGAGAGTTTTACTGTCAAAATTAGCAATAAATTGTAGGAGTGGCCTTTAGACTTTTTTACTTAACGTTATTTAACAAATTCACTTTGGCATTAACTGCCGAACTCGAGGTCAGTAAAAAGTTTTTATATTGAAAATTAAATAATACTAACAGAAACCATCGATCCAAGAAGATTTGCAAACGATTGGACACCAAATTGAAAATAAAAATTTCAACAGCGATGCCAATTCCGAAACCCTTGCAAATCAAATGTTTATAAGTGGTGAAGACCTAGGAGAAAAAACATTAAAAATATGTACTTACATAATTGCGCTTTGAACATATAAGTATACGCTGCAGTAGTAAAAGATACTGCATGAATAATGAGGCGTTCGAAATTTTGGTGCCATCAATATCGATCAAAGGCAAATATTCATTTCCATATGCCGAGTGCTTTTGCTGTTGTTGATTATAATCCTGTTCCGAATCCATGTCCGTGTCCGTTACTTTAAGCGCTTTCATTTCTTCTAGAGCCATGTCATCGGCCGATGGTTTAACATATTCATAGCCGGGCATTTGTAAACTTTCTGTTGTTGTGTTGTAGACTTTTGTAAGTTTATTGCCAAGTTTTAAATCAACATTATCAGCTGAAAGAAGTAATAAATATTTAAAAAAATAATTAAATGAACGTGGATAAACTGGAAAAAATTTATTTTGAAAGAAGAGTGTACTATCAACTTTTCAGAAAGTTATTACTAAGAACTTTAAGATAAATAAGAGTCTCGAAAAAGTTTAGAATTCATCTTTAGATCAAAGCAAATGCGTCAATGTTTTTCTTTTAATTTTAAATTTTAGTTAAATGTATACATAATAAAAAGTGATTTTTTAGCAAGTTTCCTTTTGCTAACTCAGCTGTTTTCATGTAACATGTTACTATAAAACATGTTTAGTTTGGTTTATAACTGATGCCCTGTTAAGAAAGTTGCTCATTTCTGGTTGAATGGATACGTGAACAAGCAGAACTGCCGCATTTGGTGTGGAGAGCTGAACCGCCAATGCATCCCGAAAAATTCACTGACAAGCGCAGCAATACATTGGTTATACATTTTTTTTTTGCCCAAAATTCAAGAGCTGAATTTGGCTGACATTTGGTTTCAACAAGACGGTACCAAAAGCTAGCCAGCACGCAAAACAATGGCCCAATTGAGACGCGAATCCGGGGAACTGTTTATTTCACGCCTTTAGACTATTTTTTGTGGGGTTATGTTAAGGCTTAAGGTACGTTCACACTTATCAAATATTTGCCCAAAAATGCGTAACCACTAAACACTAATAAAAAACTTCTTAATTCAAAAATGTATTTATTGAGTTAAATAGTCTCCAATAATATTGGATTCATGACACTGCCTATTAATTATGTATGAAATTGTTTTAATTAATAAACACGTATCTGAACAAAAATATTTTTCATTAGTATTTAGTGGTTACGCTTTTCGGGGCAAATACTTGATAAGTGTGAACGTACCTTTATGTCTATAGTTACAAGCCCACAATGTTTGCCACACTGAAGGCGAATACTGAAGAATTTCTTCGTGAGATGCCGGAAGATATGTTGAAGAGTGTGTGCCAAAATTGGGCCCCATGGTATGAACCATTTAAGGCATATCTGCAGTCAATATTTACACGAAATTATCTTTAAACATTAAATTCTATGGAACGTTTTATCGACGCAAGTAAAGATTTCATACATTTCTCTAAATTTTATGTGTTTTGTTTTTTAAATCAAATCCGAACGAAAGCTTTTAAAAATTCAATCATAATGAAAAGATTAATTTTAAAACTCAAAATATTTCTATTAAAGTTTTAATTATTTTTATTAATACATATGTACATAGTTAAATAAAGGGTGTTTTTTATAGAGTGATACAAGTTTAAATCATATTAAAAAATAGTAATATATTTTTGATATCAATGAAACGGTCTTTATTGGATAGAACATTTTATGACATTAATGTTTAAATATGATTTCGGCCATGTGGCCGCCACGGCTGGCGCGTACAAGGCGCAATCTGGAACACCAATTTTCAACAACTAAAAAAATCGTCCATAAAGTGGAGGGACACAATCCCAGTTGCTGAGGACGGCGACGAATTGATTGATGAGGATTATGTTCAATGCTTTCCTGTACAAAGGCTACAGCTTCTTCAGTGAGCACTGTTTGGCGTCTCACGCGATGCACATTATCATTAACAGTAAATGTTCCATTTTATGTACGCCATAAAATGGAAGAAGTGCACGATGAGTTTGACTAATAGAACCATTATTTTGATTAAAAATTTACACAATTTGCACGCTATTCTCTGGTGTAACTCGATCCATAATGAAATGTCAAAGCAAACTAAATAAAAAGCAACTATCAGCTGTTAAATGGGTGGTCAAATAAAGCAGTGATGCCAACTCAAAGTTGTATCACTCTATTAAATAAACCCTTTATTATTATTTTTAATCAATTTTTAATTGTTACAAAACACCAGTTCTTTATTCATGTATCTTTAAAAAAATTGTTATTGCAGTCACAACTTTTAATTGAAAGAAAAACAAACTTAAATTGTACGGTTTGCTAAAAGCATAAATACAAAAGTTTTATTGAAGTTCGGTTAAATATATCGTCACCCAAAACCCAATGTTAACAAGTGTATAAACCAAAAATTCGTAGCTACATTTTAATTGAAAAATAAAATGAATTTGAAGGAACTTGGCATATGTTTCAGGTTCAATTGCTGTTTTGAAGTTATCATATTTTGCAAAATAATAATAAAAATACTAAGGATATCTGTTCTCACTCAAAAATGATAATATTACTAAAAAATATTAACAAATTAATAATAATTGTGAAAGTAAAATAATAATAGCTTCCGGAAAGTGATCTCGTTGAGCTCACAATCAGTTTCAAAGCGCTATTATCGAAAAATGTATTCTAAACGTTGACATTCGCATTGTTTTTTTACGTTAGAAATAAATGCGGAACGGAATCATCATCATGAAGTTAAACTTCATAATACGAGTACAAGCCACTCATATTGAATGCATCTTCTTTAAATTGTCGTTGCTAACTCTACGATTTCTCACTTCTTAAATAAAATAACTTTTTTTCTTCACACTCGCAAATGAATTTGCATATTTAAAATACAAAGATTATAGCGAGAACCTTTGTTTCACTAAATTAAAACCATTATTTGTCAAAATAACTTTTGTTGGCTCTGGAAAAAGCAAAAGAGATATTGGATATTTGGAATATTAATCGTCAGGGTTGGGGAATTTCGTACTAACCAAAATGTAATAACTTAATAATATGAATGTGATAACTTCTCATATTCAATTTTCGTTAAAATATTGGTTAAATAGTTGATATTCCTACTAACTAGCACCACTTGCAAAAAAGTGGGAAAAATTGAACAAAGAACGCTGATGAGATGGCGTAGCGGCCTCGAAATCAGTACTGATCCGTTCTGCTGGTTTGATGATTATTAAAAATATTCTTAATATTCCAATCTTAATATAAAAATAATAAATAGAATTTAAACAAATTCATTTATTAATAATAAAAAAATAACAAAAAATAATTTGCAGTCATGCAAGATTCGAACTTAAGCCCGATAAAAACTTAACAATTTAAATAACTTTTGTTAATAAATATTAATGCACTTGCGGCTTTTTGGTTTCAATAAAATATGTAGATTCCAAAAAGGACCTAAGCGGCATTACTAAAGAACTACTATTATTTTATGACTTCTTTTTTATTAAACCGGATCTGCATTGATTTTTTACTGATAATTCGGAAATTTATTATCTAACAAGAAAATATTCCTTAATAAGGATTTTGTCAAAATTGTTAAAAGTGTACTTATGACCTTTTGGTTTTTAGGTGACATTGTCGAATACAATTAAAGTCTAGTATGTATATTTTAAAAACATTTCATTGTAGCAGCTTTACATTTTCTCTGAATTTATTGTATCCTACTTGAACTTACCACCTGTTCAGGTTAATAAAATAAAACTTTTCATCTGGGAATTTACATTTAAATAGCAATAAAAAACTCAAACTTGTTTTTTGTCAGTATAAAGCCCCAATCGAAAGCCCCAGTATTTTTACAAAAACTGGCAGTTATGATTTTATATTTTCAAAGAATTCACTAAATTATAGTTTAAAAAACATATTACCCCTTCATTCTGTAAATAGTTGTCAACGTCACGTCACGTCAATACCAAAAATAGGTTACTTACCTACTCTTTGTGCAAAACAATTACATAACTATTTCTGACAGGCAGTAGTTACTTTCTAAGAACTTATATATATATATATATATATATATATATACATATATATATATATATATATATATATATATATATGGATGTAGCAATAGGCTATTATTAATTATTGAAGAGAGGGATTACCTACAGACGAGTTCTATTTTTTTATATTGTCAATGTGGCGATGACAAATAGTTACAGAATAAAGGGGATTTTTATAAAAATTCTGTCTAAGTGATAAAGTACATAAGACCTAAAAACCCTCTATTATAATCTTTAACTTTGAAATTTTCTTTAATTGTTCTCTGTTATTATTATTATTTTGCTGTATATTGTAATAGTAAAATTAATATATATGTACATATAATCAAAATGCCACGTTCGTATACTTTATCTAGTTGTTTTTTTTCATATTTTAAAAGGAAATTATATTACATATTTTGACCTTTTTAAAGAAACAATTATAAAAGATTTTAAAGAACGACTCCCATTGAACTGAAGTTGGAGTCATATTTCGATTTTATTCAGTAGATATACAGAAAGTAGGCGTCGACGAATTACTATTGCTCACCAAATGGTTACGACAATAAAAGTTCAGCTAAGGAAGACAGATAAAATGAAATAAATTTTTTTCATTAGCGAAATTAATAAGAGGACGCTATTTGTACCTTAATTTATGCCCTCAGAGCCGAATTAGTTAAATTTGCTTTCGTCGCTCCCAGCCTTTATTTCATTAGATACGCGTTGAAACGTCAATATTCACTTTATTAATATAATAATCTTATTTTTCACTTCTACAAAATTTAAGCAATTCCATAATCGTCATATATGACAACTAAAAATATTTTATGTTCATGATGGCCTTAAGTTCAAATTTGGGAATTTGCTTTTTGTTTTCATTTTCAACTCTGTAAAAAACTTAATTTCAATGAAGTTTTTATCTATGCACATTTCAGTTGCTCGGTCTCGACTAACTTTGTTCAGTGAATTGTGTTTTGCTCACTAAACACTATTTTTACAAGTGCTGCATTTGTAATTTTACTCGATTTTATAGCAATTCATTGTTAATTGAGGAATCACATTATTAAAATTTTGGTTAATTGAGCTCAATAATAGCATTAATTACGATAAGCTCAATTAAAGTGTATATCTGAACAACGCACAAGGAGCAGATGTTATGTTATATAAATTTTCATTAAAAATATGTCATGCTAAGGTGCGTTTTTTCGCCATGGAAATATGTACCCCATTAAAGAAAATCGAACGAACTATGAATGCAGCACAATACTGTCATATTGTTCACGACCACATGATGTATCTTCAAGAAAATATCACAAAATATTACAAAAACACCTACATAAAACTATGTAATAAGAAAAGCGATCAAATAATATAAATTACTTGGCATATGTTGCAATTTTTGTGCTCCCTACTGTATATATGAATTTATAAATTTTTTATTAAATTGGTTTATTTCTTAGTCTGCCTCGTCTAATCCTATTTTCAGTATGATTTTACAAACAAATGAGTTCAAGTTCAAAAAGCAGGAATGAACTTACCTTTTATATTCGACAGAAGCAACGTAACATGATTTAATTGAGAGTCTGATGTTTCTAAATATTTCTTATTTGCTGCATTAATTAATTTTTCTAAGTCGCGTTCATAGTCACCAACCGCTATTTCCAGCACTTTATTAACAAAAGAATCAAATAATAATAATAATAATGAAAATTATATGAAAATATATTTTTAGAGCTCAATTTATTCCACAGATTAAAAGTCCAATTCATAAAATATATTTCAAGTTTATAAAGTCCTTATTTGACGACGAGTTTTGTATAGGAATTTTTAAAATAAATATAAAATATTTTTATGAATTAGGCCTTAAATAAATAAATTAATAATCATAAAAAATCTGTTTGATTTTGCAAATTTTAAGATTTGTCAACTTACAAAAATCGGCCGGATTGTGATAACTTGGGCATACAAGATTTTGATCAGCCAGAAAAGGTACGAGTTCTCTGGGTGGTCCCTGATACATACAATGACCATCGACAACTGTGTAAAGTTTATCAAACATTTGAAAGATCAGAGCAGACGGCTGATGAATCGTACAAACAATTGTATGTCCCTGGGCTGCCAACTTCTTCAATAGTCCTATACATTTACTGCAGCTTGAACTGTCCAAACCACTATAATAATGTAAAAGAGAAAAGCTTTTAAGAAGATTTGATTTTTTTCTTAATAATAAAAAAATAGTTTTATTTATTTATTCACTTGAATTATATTTGTTTAGCTGATATATTAATTAGAAAAAATAAATAAAATTTCTCAACTTTTTATACATTTATATATTATACAAAATCAATTTTAGTGTCAGAGTAACTTAACAATAAAAATTTTGCCAAGTGTTTGCACACTTTCCCATGTTTGCTATTTACATATCGAGGGTCACAACTAGAAAGGCCCTAAATCGTATATTAACGGAATATACTTTTTCATTGCTTCCCATACATTTCACAAAAATTTACTGTAATAATATCAAAAATAACGATTCCCATTATGATCACTATCATTTCTGTTAAAGTTTTGCCTTCTGTAAAATAAAGCTACTGGAGTTAGAGCTTTTTTACTTGTGGCCATCGATATAAATTTCTAATATTGCGAAAAATTGCACGAATAACTTTTATTTAATTTAATTTTTTTTTAATTCACAGGCAAATTTTTACTACATAACCGACGAAGGCAGGGTGCTGTTATGTAGACTTGTTTTTAACAGGAACCTCTCACCAAACCTTTGGTTTGATCAAATGTTCATATATGATATTTGAGGCTACGTATAATAGAAGAATTAAAAAATTCTGAAAAAATATTCCTGTTAGTGCAATATTTTACAAAACAGATTTTTAATTTTTTTTTGTTTTTGTTTATATAAAATATGTACCAAGACGAACTTATAATATGTACATTCGCGGCGAATTCGTCGCAATTTGGAATGCTCCAATCGTTTTTATGTAGCTCGGAAAAAAATGTTTTGACAAACAAACTTGTTAAAAGTTAGAGCAGCAAAAAATATAGGAAAATCTGCTGTTGAGGCCAGCTTGTATTAATTCGCCTTAATATGTACACATTAATTATTTATCGTATTTTCGATCATTTAATATGGACACTCCATCTTTTTTTACGGGAGGAACGTATCTACCGCGTAAAACCAGAATTAGGTGCATGTATGTATATGACCAGGGTCATATACTCGCATGAATTTTATCAGTCTTAAATAAATTGATACTAACCTTTGAACAAATTCATTGCAAAAGTGACAAAACACTTGAAGTGTTTAATACCTTCATGTGTATCGAATGAGCCTGTTTTTTCATTTTATCTTACATTGTTAAATTACAATTTAAGGATTGTGGCAAACTTTATCAATTATTTGGTATGAGTTGACTAGATATCTAAGTGTTTCAAATAAAGCAAATTATATATGAATTGTGTTAACTGTATTTGCGCAGTGCGCTCATGATTAAAATCGCTTATTTTCTTTATATCTAATATACAAAAAAGAATATACAGTATTTATCGGATATAAGAAACATTAAAAAAGTACAGTTATAAGAAATATTTCTCTTAAATAAATATAAAAATTTTTCGTTCCAATTTATATTTTTAAAGGCATGTGTGAAAAATAAAAGCAAACCATATTTAGTAGATATTTTTTATTTTATAAACATTTAATTAACTTAAACAACTTCTTTTAAACAAAAAAATAAATAAGTATGTACATATGTAAGTTTGCGGGTGTAGTCAGTCAATCGATTAAGAGGCAGAAAATACTGAATTTCACTGCAGTATGAACACGTTCTTGTAAAAATAACTTTTAAAAAGGCTGTTTTCTTCTTGTTGTAAAACTTCCATCATTTTGTGAATACACACTGTATCAAGTGCAGGAAAACAGAGTTGTCCATATTAACTACACAAATTTGGTGTTGCCGTTGGAAGTTTCTTATATAAGTAGTTTTTCTATACATTTGGTGTTTGATAAAAAGTTTCAGTTTTTTTCTTATAAGCGTTTTTCTTATATGAAACTAAATTAGTGGGTTTTTTGTTTGTTATGTGGTCAAGTATGTCTTATGCCAGCATTTCATTGGTTCTTACACCAAATCATCAGTAGAATTTAACCTAATACCAAAATAACAAAACCTCTTAGCTTATACATAAACTGACAAAAATGAATTGAGAATTACACAAGCAAAACTATAGGATTTCAAATTCAAGAAAACACAACAAACAAATTTTATTCGATATAAATCTATTTTGTTTTTTCACCTTCACACAATTAGTCTGCCGTTGGTAAACAATAAAAGTATATAAAAAAGGCACAATGAAAAAGAAAATCTACACAAAACGTTTTTAAAATCGAAAAATTACTAAAAAGACATGGTGTTTTTGAAAATTTTTCTTATAAGCGTTTTATTCTTATGTGAAGTGTTCTTATATCCGATAAATACTGTATATGTACATATATAGACATTTTAGTTTCCGCTGAACTATTTTCTGATTTACAAAAAATTGCGTTGTGTTTTAAATGAGCTACACAACGTGATGTGTAATGGCTGACATAACAGCTCATTAGTTTAACTATTTTAACCTTATGTTTTTATTTTCTATCAAAGTAAATTATAATATAGTTAAGATATATTTCCTCTGCGTCATTAATTTCAAAACACTTTTATAATTTTTTACGAACTTCCTTGACATTGCACGTAGGCATTGTTATGAACGTTGAACTAATTCAAGTTCAAAACAATAGACTGTAATTAGTTATTCGAAACTTTATTGGTGTAATATTCAATTCCGTAGGGTAATTTGGAAATATTGTTTATGATTGGTTTTTAAATTTTTTTCTTTAACGTTTTTTATGTCAGCAATTGAATATTGCATGAAACCGACATTAATTGTGACAATCAAACACGTTAAGCGTGAAAGTTGGGTGTTGAGTTAATAATTTCGCTTGCATGATTTGATGAAATGTAATGCTAATTTGAAATAGTTCATAAGCTTAACAAACAATTGATTTAGTTGTCACGATTTAATATCTACCAGTAGGAAACTAATTAGTGTTAAGGTAGGATCACACGATTGTCGAAAAGCACCAATTTTATATTAAAAGTTTTTTTAACAATAAAGATGGATTTGCGTTTCTTGAGAGTTTGTTGTGAAGCGATTCACCCACTTCGAACAATTGTTCTGCAAAACAAGGCTACCTATATTTCAAAATATTTTTGTAAACGCAGTAACAGATGACTGAAATTTGCTTGTTTTCTTGGAGTCATACACATAACTTTCATTATGTAATAAACAATATGTAAATTAAAAAATTATAACAAGCGTTCTGTTATATTATTATACACACATACGTTTGTACATGTAATATGATGTGGCATCTCAGTTCAATCTTGCTTAAAAAATTAAAGTAGCTGGCAGCACAGCTCAATTGTTTCGAATCAAAAATTAAAATTAACCCATTCAGGCAGGAATTGTTCCGAACTAACTGTGCATGTGTGCAGCACTTCTATATGTGTTGTTGCCATCATTTTTAATATATACAACAATTCCCTTGGTTGTTGTAATATTTTAGTTATTGCCACAGCTCTGCCTCCTTATATTTTGACACCATTTGTTGAGAAATAAATGCTCATCTGTTGTAACGCTGCCAACTTGTATTTATTTCACCACAAATACAACGTTTCAATTATGGCCCAACTATCAGTTCATCGCACTAGTTCAACAATACAAATAGCACCAGCCGTTTTGTTCGTGTATCATTTGTCCATTTTGTCAAAGACATCTGATCACAGCATCAAGAAAAACGTGCTAATGGTTTAGCAATAGAGGTTTTTACAATAACAAAAAAGCAGCATAGTAAACCAAGGTGAATGGAAAAGAGGTGGCCTTGACAGCTGATTTTCTTATGCTGCTTTAACTTTTTATTTTTTCCAATGTACATAAAAACGATTTTGACATTCCAACTTTTAGCGAATTTGCCGCGAGTTCAACTGTTATTAATTCGCTTTGATAGTAAACAAACAACCATAAAACATAAAAAAATGTATAACCGTGGCCGATAATATACAAAATTTTTACCCAACGAATAAATTTTAGAGTTGAGATGACCTGATTATTCGGTCATTGTTTTAATGCTTTCACACGACTTGTATTTATTTGACATGTTAGAAGTAAAATTTCTTGCCGAAAGCAACTTTTGCGATGGGGAACCCTTTGCGGCTCTATATGCAGCCCAACAGAATAAGAACTTAAAAATTAATTTTTTAAATATTGATAAAAGACTACAAATAATATATGTTTCCAAGTACACTTTATGCCTAATTGTTTAAGTCACTTCGTTCCAGTGATGTCACACGAAACTCAAAAAACAACAACAAACTATTACAGTCTTTAAAAACTTATATATTCACTCTGACAACGTGATTTACACACTTAGGGCCTTAAGTTTTTCAAACTATTAACATATTTGTAAAATAAGTATTTACTTTAATATGCCTTTAACAAAAGATATTTCTATTTTGTACTATATCACTATTACGTTGTTTTTACACAAAAGGGCTTGCTTAACCTTTCGTTCAAAATATTAATATAAAATTTTTTATACTATTAATTGTAAGTAAATGTAAACAAAAAAAGTAATACATACCTACATTGGAAGGGGAAAAAGGAAAAAATTATTTACCTGGCCACAAAAAAAAATAAAAACAGAAAAAAAGTAATAGTTTTTTAATAAGTATTATTAGAAAATATTTACATCAGCGCTAATAAATAATTAGGCTGATGTAAAGATGTTTTATTAATCTTAACGTGGGCTAAAATTAGTGTCAATAGATATGTTTGAATTAATTTGCTAATTATTGAAAAAATTTTCGCAAATAAAAAATGTTGCAAAATTAATTTTCATATTCCATGACAATTGTAATGCAATTTCTATCATTTAACAACTTTAATTATACATGCTGCCCTAATCTGAAGCAGACGAGCCTCGTGTGCAGCTGCACATACTTGCCTAGGAATTCCTTAATTTTTCATGTGAATTTTTACAATCTGCCGAAAGTAAGAATTTAATACATTGATGTATTCGGCAATTTTACGACGTAATATATTACCTCAAATATATTAATGAACTATCACTATATGATTCCGAAAAAGCCCGAAATTACAACCGGATGAGGAGAAAGTGACTGGAGATTGGGTTCAAAAGTTAAAGGATGTGTGGGTGAATAGAATAAATCTACGGTTGAATGTGGTCGGTCCATTTATCGTTCAGGCTCCTGTGAACCGCACAAAGCATTACTGCAAGATCTGGTTTTTTAGCTGAACAGTTCTTATAACTATAAATAAAGTTTCCACTATGATCTTTCCTGCCACCTGTAATTTAGGACATTTTAAAACAGTTTTGTGATCATCGCCGATTGTTATACTCTCTTAAAAACAAATTAAATTGTTTTTAAATATTTTAACTATTACATAACAATAGATAAATTTGATGTCACAAATTCTATATTTTAATGAAATAGTTGTGCTTCTATATTTTCTTTGTTGTACTGACAAAGAAAATAGTTCAAGTGCTTACAGTGGATATGAAGCATACGTAAATGCTGGCAGCAATTATAGCTCGTGTATGAATTTTATTATAATAAATAATAGAAAAATTAGTGCGAAATCGTAAAAAACATAACGAATGATATGCATGAAATTATAAACAATTTAATCTTTAAGAAATTAAATGTTTTTCAAATTTAATAAACTGTAAACAAAGAGTTGATACTAATTGATGCTTAAGAAAGTTGGAGACGAGAAAAATAGTTGTGGGAATTCAAATGGGGAAATGAAAGCTCACAAAACTTGTTTCAAGACATTTGTTTAAGATTGGCATTTACATATCTAATGGCTGAAACTTTATATGACTTAAGACTTTGCAGGCATTTGGGAAGAATTACGACTTATAGCGACAAATTAAGTGGCTTACGATTTACGCAACGCGTAAAATGCAGTCAAAATCAAATAAATAAACTTGCTAGAATACGTAAATATGTTACTTTTAAAAAGAAATTTCGTTTTATTTAAAAGTACCGTTGAAAAAATTTAAAACTACGTATCTCGTAAGAAAAATTACTATTTAAAAAATGTATCCTAAATAAAATTACATTTGAGAAAAACTTAATCTTATATGGTTAACAAGAACCTTTTAAGCAAATTCCCTTTTTCAGAAAAGTACCTTTTAAGAAAAATTACACCTTAAGAAAATAAAGCTTTTTTAAATTTGTTAGTAGGACCAGCACTGTCACTGAAACAGGCCTACAACAACTAATACAACCACGAACTAATGCAAAAAATAAAAATAAAAAAATTTGGAAAACGGTTGACCTTAAAGGCCATCCCTGTAACTTCCCGTTAATTTTAACCGCTAAAAATGGTATTAATTTTAGAACTTTCGGATGGATCAGGATATTCCCACGTGGTTAGCGGGGATTAAACTAGTTCTTCGATACCTATAAGAGAATCGAGAGCACTAATTGATTATAATTTCGAAGTGTTTTCAAAAATTCTCTTTTTTTAACTTTTCGTTACGAACGCACGAACCTATTTTGACCCGGCGCTCGACGTGGTTTTTGATTGTCAAGAGCTGATCGGAGGAGCCGTTCAAAAGTTATTCTCAAAAAACTACTTTTGAGAAAAAAATTGTTTTTTTTTTGATATATTAAGGAAAATATACGGGGAAATCTAAGTTTGAAAGAGTCCTTTGAAACGCGACCAGCTTAATAGGATTCAGTTGAGCCGTATAAAAGGATCGCATACTTACACACACATACATATATACAGGCATAGTGATAGATTCTTAGGAGTAGGAAGTCTTCTAGGAACTCAAAAACTATATTCATGGCTTTCTTACTCGTCATTTTGGACTAAACTATCCTTTGTGGAAGAGTGGTGGACTCAGCTCTATCCCATTTGTGTATAGAGGAGGAAGATAAAGGCACACATTCTATGTGAATGTATTGTCCAAAGTCCGTACTGACACTCATTAGGAGTGTCATGGAAATACTTCAATTAAGAACGTATCTATGGCACTTTTTCATTTTACCTGTCCATCTACCTTCGTCACTTAAACCGGACGATGAAACTCAGCCCAACTACTTCTGCTGACTAGGAAAATTCTATCCCATATGGCTCAGCCCTGCAGCAAAAAATTAGCCGGCGCAGTAAAAGGTTCAAACAGCTACAAATAATTCTCTATCTACTTTATCTTTCTCCGTCTCTCCCCTCAATACTATCTCCCTTTCTGGTTCCGGCGCAAGGCACTGCATATGTAAGGGTCACCCCCTGAGCGCTGGTCCAGTTAAAAAAAGGTACCGAACAATATATTAGCTCTTCAGCCACATTCTTTTTTCTAAAAGTCATATTTCAAGAAAATATTTGGATAAAGATTTATTTAAAAATGTACCATTTATAAATAGCATCAAATTTTAATTGAGCAAAGTCGGCATTCTGTAACCCAGAGGAAACAAATTCTAAAGAACTAATACCAATACAGAAATGTGGCATTGGTTTTACACATGACTCTGTTGTAAAAAAGCGACGGCATGTCTATTATAAGTTTCATCTGCGCATAAATGGAATTAGGTCGGTCATTAACAGCACAGATTCTTCCTCCAGATACGATACATATATTTTTAAAATCGCACAATATGTAATTTATTTTTATTGCTGTCACAAAAAGTTACAGTTAGGTTTTGAAATTTGATTTTAAAAGTGATCGATTCAATCGATGAATAATTAATTATACAAGTATGTAACTATATAATGCATATCAAATCGTAAATATCTTTAGTTATACCCAAGCACTAAATTTTTATTGGATTTATTTTATTTTTTATGTTGCGGGCAATTAACACAAAATAAAATAACACTTAAAATATATGCCCATCTTAAGATGATCTTGTATATGTGCTCAAGCCCTTATGTATTTAATATGTATTTTTTTAAATGATTCCCAATTATTTCAAAATAACCTCAGTGCCAATATATAAAAAAACTTTCTTAAGGTATAGTTACACAACATTTGCCCAAAAAGCGTAACCACTAAATACTAATGAAAAATATTTTCATTCAGTTACGAATTTATTAAATAAAACCGTTTCAGAGATAACTATGAGATAGAGTGTAATAAAATTCAGTATTATTGGAGACTGTTTAACTCAATAAAAACATGTTTGAATTAAAAAAATGTTCATTAGTATTTAGTGGTTACGTTTTCTTGGGCAAATGTTTGCCAAGTGTGCTCGTACCATTAATTTTGTTGAGAAAACCAAGCTTTTCGTGCTGTTTCCAACTAGATCTCAAATCTCTGATGTTTGTAATAACTACTAACTTTTCTATTATATTAAATTCTGTCAAGATTGTTTGAGTGATGACATGATAAATAATACAAGGCACAAAGGAAAGTCAACATCAGTTTTTATACCCTGCAAAAAAGAATTTGGAGGGTATATTCACTTTGTCATTCCCTTTGTAACGCATCGAAATATCTATCTCTGACCCCATAAAGTATATATATTCTTGATCAGTGATGAAATCTAAGACGAACTGAGCATGTCCGTCCGTCCGTCCGTCTGTGGAAATCACGATTCAGTCCAAACGAAAAGAGCTAGACTCTTGAAATTGGGCATAAATATATTTTGAAGCTTAGAGGGAAAAAAGTTTCCCTAAGAAGAACTAAACCAATCCAGAAAAAACAACATAATTTTTGAAGTTTTTTGGTTATTTTGTTAAGCAAATGATATATTTTTATGTCAAATATGGTCCAACGCCTTAAACCTGGAGCCATAAAATAAAAAAAATTATTTGTGGGCCCCGCCCACTTTAGTGGACGTTATTATATGCAAAAATAGCATAAAAATTTAACAAATTGTTTTACTTAAGCCTACATTCCTTAAAAATAACATTTTTAAGTTTAATGACGAAGCTGAGACGAAACCTAGTACTACTCTGCCCTATCCTCTCCTCCCCCTTCACCGCCTACATGACCCTAACAAAAAAAAAATTTAGTTTTGTATACAATTATCCCAAGCATTTATTTTTAGAGTTTTATGACTTCCGATTTCTGCCCTACCCCTCCCCCCCCTCTTTCCCGCCTAAATAACCCTATCAAAATAAAAGAATTAATTTTGTATATAATTATCCCAAGTATTTATATTTAGAGTTTTAGGATTGCCTGTTTCTGACCTATCCCTTCCTCCCCCTTTGCCCCGTAAATGACCCTATCAAAAAAAATTAAAAATTTTATTTTATATAAAATTATATTTTATGACATGAAATGAGTCCCCCACAGATCTTGCCAGAGCGACCCCGCCAAAATACCGTTTTAATACCCTCAAAATAGAATTGGACCCTATAAAGTATATATATTCTTGATCAGTGATGAAGTCTAAGACGGTCTGGCAATGCCCATAAGTCTGGGGAAAACATGATATTGTCTATTTTTGAACCCCGCCCTCCTTTAGTGGGCGTTGACGTATGATATTATATAAAGTAACTCTGTCCCACCAAGTTAAAAATTTTGAATTCACTTACTAAATATTTGGAGGGTATTTAAGATTCGACCCGGTCGAATATAACGTTTTTACTTGTTTTTTTTAATATTCAACTTAAAATTTGAATAAATAAAAACTGTTACATATTCAACTAAGTCACGTAAAAAGTGGTGACAAGTACACCTGAGTACTGATGATAAAATTGTAGTGGCTTCCGAAAACCGATGTTTATTTCAAAAACATCCAATATATTTAATATATATAAAGAAACAGAAAAAATTTGCTTTAGTCACTTAAACCATTTAAAAGAATTGAGAACACCAATTGATCAGATATATGATTGCAGAGTTTTTAAAATAATCATTTTTGTCGAATTCCTTCCTTCCCGATATCTCCCGAACGCCTCAACCGATTTAGACCCGGCTAGTGGTGCTCGACGAGATTTTTCAATCTGGAAGCATCAATAACGTTATTCCAAATAATCCACCTTAAAAAATTTTTTAGATATTTCCCCACCGGTCCGAATCGGTTCCAACTCACAGAAATGTAACCTTTATAGATCTCTTAGAAACGCTGCTAGTTTGGTTCGATTCGATCCAGCCGTTCAAAAGTGGTAAGCGGGTCACTACTTACACACACACACACACTCTTACATACAGCCTCCCAGGAGCATTCAGGAAAGTTTCCTAGGAGCTCAAAACGTCGAGATCTGCTAAAAATTAAATTTTTTCAAGACGTAGTAAAACCAGTAACTTAGTAAAACCAGATTTTTTCTTAGTGGAAAGTTACAAAATAGTAAAATGAGAGTTATTTCTAATTTGGGTGTTAATTAACTGAATAACTACGTTTTATCAAAAAACAAGTATGATGACCCAGCTATTTGAAATATAAACACAAATTAAAGTAATATTTTCTTCTAAAATAATTTTAGAATATACTTACGTTGTTGGTTCATCCAGATATAGTACTGGAGGATTGCTTATTAATTCTAGGGCAATACTTAAACGTTTCTTTTGACCACCCGATAATTTCACCGTAAAAACATTGAAACGATTATCCAGTCCCAAAAGTGATAAAATATATTTGACTAAATTTAGTTTTTGTTTCTTGGAGATGTTAAAGCCCAATTTTAAATGGGCGGCCATCATCATTATTTCACCAACCGTTAGCTGGGGTCTCAGCATATCATCCTGATGTATGTAACAGGATAATTGTCGATATTTTTGTGAACTTGTAGAAATCACTTTGCCATTGACCCGAATTGTGCCCGTGACGCCAGTGAAACTGCAAACAAATAAATATGATTTAATATGTAATAAAAAGAGTTTATTTTTGCTGCTCAAGTATTTATTTACATGGACGATTTTAAATTTTCAAGTTCAAGCGTCATGTACTTTCGCATTATTTACAAACACAAAATTATTAATCATCTTTATTGAAAACAAAAACATAATTAAGTACATGCATGTGGTTTTCTTTTCGCCTCTGTTCTCTACGTTTTGTCGACTAGATGGTTTTTTGAACCATAATTATAGGTTGCATCAGGCAATTTGTTATTTATGTCTGCATTGGAATTTTATGAGGAGTAAAAACGTTGAATTATCTTTGGTTTTCGCCTCTGGAGTTTATTAAACTGTTTCTGCAGTTTCGTAATGTTGAAAATGTATTTCTTATCGTTTGTCTTGGTAGTGTACTAAATACTTAATTGCGGGTTACTTTTTTAATGGGTAATAAAATTTAAACCAATCCGTCTAATTAAAAGATATTTTTGTCTAACAATTTTGAATACTTCTTCAACCCTTAATTTACATACATATTTTTCGTTCACACTTGCCACATTCGAACCAAGCGGAAAACACTTATTCTGTAACTGCCCTGCAGACAGTGTTGTCATTTGGTCAGATTTATCTGATGTTGCCCGCTTTTGAGATGGCAAAAAGATATGAAGTTTTTTTCTTAAACATTTTTTTTTTCGAATTTAAGTAACTTGCATAAATTTGGTCATTCATATGTTTAAGATAAAGCTTCACTACATTTATTTTATAACAAATTTATTTGTAAATAAAATCATTATCTCCATCTATGATGACAGTAATACAATTTTATTGATGTTACTACATAGTACACACGCACACGTGCACACAAATATATCAGGCCATAATCTAAATTTTACAAGAAAGTTTTTTTAATAAGTAAACAAACTTACGTACATACGTCTAAATATTTTTCGATGTAACATCATAATAACACACTTAGAAGGAATAATATTTTGCCAATGATCGGGATTTACCATTTTTTAATAAAAAATTAAAATCGCTAATCATGGCGCTTACGTCTTTTTGGCAGTTTTGGGTCGATATGCATATTATTTGTTAAGTTCTTCATATAAATAGAATTAAAACAACTGGAGTCACAGTGTTCTTTAATTTCTTTAAGTATTTATAAAAACAGTTTTTTTAGTCGAAAAAAGTTTTTATGTCAGATTTTTTACGAAAGAATTTATGTAGAAAATTAACATTATTAAGTAAATACAGTGGAGGCTCGAAATAGTTAAGTCATAGAAAAGTTAAGTATATGGAAAAGTTAAGCAGCTTTTATTTGCCACACGTGACGCTAAAAAGTTAAGTGCTTCTCAACTTTTTAGAGACAATTTTTTTTTATTTTGTTTTTCTCTTCCTAAGATCATTTTAACATCTTATATTTCAATCCTCAATTCATATTTATAAATACAGTGAGACATATATGCGCAACAAATATAAAATAAGTGCGTATAGCAGTTACCGTTATAATTTTTGCAAAGTTTATATACAATCTTTAACTGTTATTGAGGACACTTGCACCTGATTGTATTCTCTCATGTGATGAGACTATTACGTGGAATGCCGATAGCCTTGATGAGAATGAAACGGACACAGGCAAGGATCAAGAGAATGACAATGTGACCGAAACTGCAGAGTTCGTACCATATAATGATGCAATATGCGCAGTTAATACTCTGATCAAATGGAATGAGTACAATGCCAAGTCCTCCGACAAACATATTTCACAGCTTCTTGAACTACGATCCGATATCGGAAAATGGCATTCAATTAAAAAGCTCCATCAAAATAAAGCTACTGATTACTTTACCGCAACAGATAACAAATAATCGAAATGTGTAGTAATATATGCATATCTTCTAACTGTTTTTCATATTTAAAAAATGATATGTATGTATATACATACATATGTACATAAAAATATGTATATATGTATGTATGTATAATCCTAATTTTAAAATAAATAAACAATGAGTAAATATATAGTACATATAACCGTATGCAGTTTTCATACTACGGAAAAGTTAAGATTTCGGAAAAGTTTATCACCCCAAAAACAAACTACTTAACTTTTTCGAGCCTCCACTGTACATACATATTCGTGCAAAAACTAAATGGTCCAAAGAAGGACTCTTTGGACCGCTTTTTTGTAATGCAACCTTTTTTATTTTCTGGTAGAAAATTTGTATGTATTATGTTATTATTATACCCTCCAAAAAAGAATTGGAGAGTATATTCACTTTATCCTTCCCTGTGTAAAGCAGCGAAATATCACTCTAAGACCACACAAAGTATATATATCGATCAAAGTATATATACACGATCTAGCCATATCCGTTCGTCTGTGGAAATCACGATTTAGCCCAAACGAAAAGAACCAGACCTTGGAAATTTGGTAAATTTTGAAGAATATCACAGAGGAAAAAAAGTTCCCCTAAGAATAATTAAACCAGCCTCTAAAAAACAACATAATTTTGAAATTTTTTTTTTTATTCTGTTAAGTAAATGATATATTTTTATGTCAAAGGAGGTCCAAAGCGTTAAACTTGGAGCTATAAAATCAGAAAAACCAATTTCCGGACCCCACCCCTTTTAGTGAGCGTTGACGTAAGATATTATATGCAAAAAGAATGTAAAAAGTTAATGAATAGTATTACTTAAGCCCAAATTATATTTTCAAGCTTTTATGACGAAGCTGAGGCGTTATCTGATCCTCCTCTGCCCAATAGTTTGCTTTTTAGTGTTTTATGGCAAAGCTGATATTTGAGTTTTTATATCCTCCGAAAAAGAACTGAACTCCGTAAAGCATATATAAATATATAAATATATATATATATATATATATATATATATATATATATATATATATATATATATATACAGTAGAGCCCCGACTTGCGTCGTCCCGATTTGCGTCGTTTCGATTTGCGCTTTTTAAAAACTGGAAAAAATCGATTCGCGTCGTTGCAATTTCAAGTTGAATTGAGCGCAATGTAAACTAAATAAATTAAAATTCTTTAATACTTCTACTTTTATGAATATTCTCGTACATATCGCACTGCTTCTTCTAAAGAGGGTCAACTCGAAATGTTTCCTTTTCACTTTTTGCAAGAAATCAATGTACAGTGGTCATATCTACCCACTGTAAAAATCTTCCATCAATATCTGTATTCTTCCGCCAAAAAATATATAATTGTATATCTCTTTCTCATATAAAGTAGTATAAAGAATTTTTAGTGTTTTGCTTCTACTGAAATTTTGTAAATTTTGAGTTGACGCTCTTTAGAGGAAACAGTACTATATGTACTGGTACATACTGGAGTTGGAAAGAAACGTGACTATTAAACAAAATAAAATTTAAAAAAATTATAAGACGTCCCCAATATTAAAATATGGCAAGTGTTGCACCATTTTAACGGCTTCTTCACAACTACGACAACCATAATAAGCCTGAATGTAATTTGTCTATTATTTCAAGCATCACAATCTATTAAACATATTACATATTCGAAGTGCTTTCTAATTACGAAAGAATCATGTTGAAATTTCACATGATTCTTTAAAATTCTTTTTAAAATCAGTTTCAAAATTTTATTTTTAAACATGAATTCTATTAAGGCCATTCAGGTACATTTTGACAGCCTTGTAAAGTTCGCTATTTTGATGACTTGGATTTTTCGAAAATTAATCTACTCTACGATACGGATCACGATCTATAAGTACAGCATTCTATATTGAACGTGCAGTAGTGACTTAAGTCGCATTTTGAAATCGAGCTTTCACAATCGAAAAATTAATAGACAGACAGACGAGTTTTTTTACCTGATGTTTGTGTGTATATTGCAAAAAGTAGGAAACATAAAAGAAAAATGTGCAGTACAGATAGTCTCTTTCAATTTCGAATTGTAAAAGGGAACTTACATCTATTTGCAAGCGCCAATTGATAGTAAAAACTTGAAAAAGAAATTAACAAAAAAGTGGATACAAATAACCAATAAAATATTTCAAACAATTTTTGAAAATCTTACTTGTTTTACAAATATCATATTAGAAACGAGTAAAAAGGTAAAAATGCAAAAACTTGATATATAAAAAGTGTGTTAAAATGTTTAAATAAATCCTTTGAACGAAAGATTAACATGTAAAAAATATAAAGCTTTGCAGAAAAATAATTTAATGTGTTTAAGGTTTAACTATTTATTAGATAACCGGAACTTGTAGGAAATAGTAATAATTTCAGACAAGCGTTTTTGAATATCGTATAGAATGTTTATTTTTTACATTTCTTTGATTTTAATCGGAAGAAGAGGTATGATCTTGATCTTTCGGTCTTCCTTATGCTACCGGATACTTCAAGAGAGTCTATGCCACAACCGCAGCTATAGACATTTTTGTGGACGGTCTGGCTGCACTAATTCAAACGTAAAGAAATGGAAATGTGTACTTGTATGCATTCATCTGGCACTGATTAAATCTTAAGCAAATGGTTTTGCTTCACTTTTGTTAATATCCAATACTTAAAACCAATAACTTATATACATATACTCTTATGCAACCCTTAATTTTATTACTTTCTAGATAAAAGTAATTAGTTTAAGTGAAAGTTGAAAGCTAAAGAGATCATTCACAATTGATAGAAAATATTTATAATTGCGTAAATTTGTAATCCCAAAAATAGGGGTATTATTGCTGGAAACTTTGTATTCAGGAGTATGAAGGAGTTCAGAGAATCGAAATAGCTCGCCTATAATTACTACTTGCAAAGTATACAAGAGACCTTGTTTGTCAATTAGAAAAAGATTGCTTGCACGTATGTCGTAATGTCTCGACTTTTCCTATGATGACTATTGCAAGAGCTCCTTGGATGAACATGAGGAAGAATCAGTTCAACATCCTTTCTGTGGCTTGAGAGACCTGCAGGAGCGTAGGCTCAGATCCAAATCTTTTTTTATCGCTTTTTACAAACTGTGTAAGGAGCGTACCTCGGGCTGGACTGTTGGACCTTGTGAAAAGTTCCGAGAGATTTGAGAAACAAGAACACCTTGAATTTAATTATTTATCGAAAATTACTTCTTTTATTTTGCCGACGTTTTTCGCAAAATATCTTGTGATTTTTTCATAATTGTGAAAATAACATGAATATATAATAAATAAATATAATTTACAAAAACTAAAACCTCAATTGGCATTTTTTTAATTTGCTGCTATTAAACCGGTGCAAAGAACAAAAATTCACATTTATTGCGAAACCCGTTCAATTTATAATTCTTAATTTTTATTATAACTTTATAATTTTTATTAGAAGTTATTTTGTCAACAATTGCATGATTTCTAAATTTGAACAAAAAAATTATATCAATATAAAACTGGAAATAATTAATCAACAGTAAACGTGCCAGCTGCTTTCTGAAAGGATTAAAAATGTTCAATGAACTAAATACTTGCGACACGTTTTAAATATTGGCTTTAATTACAATATAAGGTAAGACACTCATTTTTGTTAAATGGCATTAACGACTTAATGTTGTTCGTTTTATTCTGTAGCAAATTACAAAACTTTATAATCTTTCTACCTTTACGAGTATTTCGTTTATTAAACAGATTGTTAAAGTTTTTTATTATTTAGGCAATTTGACTTACAAAAGGCCATGATTTTCCGCCTTTAGTTTTGTATGGTGATTAAATTTTAGCAATTTCAGTTTTATTATTGAAGGCGAAGTTCGAAACGAATAAAGATTTATTTGATAAGAAGATATTTTCATACATAATGGTTTTTTAATTTCGGTTTCATAATAAAAAGTTTATTTTTATACAAAATGGTTAACAAAGAAGTTAATCAAAAAAATGCATAATTGTTAAGACAAAGACAAATAATGAAGGCGGCGATTGAGTCTGTATTTTAGTTCTTAACAAATTTAGTTAAATTTATTCAACCACGAGCACGCACACTTTCTTACAAAATATCAGGGATGATAAATGATATTTTCGAAATTGTATTAAGATTGTACTAAAAAGCTATTTATATTGCAAAATTAGTTTTATAACATAGAATAATAAAAATAGCACATAATGGGTGATTTTTTAGCAACTTTCTTTTTGATCCCATCTTTTTTGGCAGCGCAAATGTTTTTGGGTAACATGTTTTGTTAAACATGTTCAGTTTGGTCTATAATTTAACCATGAATTTTATTAGCAAGATTCATGATCGTCTAAGAAAGTGCTCTCTTCTGATTGAATGGATACCTAAACAAGCAAAATTTCTGTATTTGCTGTGAGGAGCATTGGAAGAACTGTAAATGCATCCCAAAAAATTCACTGATTGGAATGGATTATGGACCGGTGGCATAATTTTTCAAAGATGACGAAGGCAGCAACGTTACTGTGAATGGGTAGCGCTACTTGGCTGAGATGTGGTATGAAGAACCGGGGACAAACCCGCAAGAGTTGACGCAGTGGAATTCAATATTGAAGAATTTATTCGTGAGATATCGGCCGATATGTTGAAGAATGTCTAAATTTGACCCAACATCTGAACCCAACATATGATTAAACTTTAAATTATATAGATCGTTCCATTGACTCAAATAAAGATTTCATACATTTCTCTAAATTTTATGTTTTTTTATCAAATTCGAAAACTATTAAAAATTACCTATTATTAAAAAATTAAAATCTGTTTTGATGAAACCACATGTCACCCAAGTCCAGCGCTCCTGCCTTTGCCGTCTTTAAGAAAGTACAGTCCAATGATGCTACTGGCCCATCCGCACCAAACAGTGCATTTTCTTGGATGCAATGGCAGTTCTTGCAATGCTTCTCTTCACACCAACTACGGCAGTTTTGCTAGTTCACGTATCCATTCAACCAGAAATGAGTACGGTGCACTTTGTTAACCGATCGTGGATTTTTATAATAAAATTCAATAATCTGCAAAAGTTGGTCGTTTGTAAGTCGATTCATGGTTAAATTATAGACCAAACTGAACATGTTTAACAGTAACATGATACAGCTGAGTTGCCCAAAAAAAACTTGCTAAAACTGTCTCCGATTTTAAAAGAACTTACAGCTCCTCTATTTATATTGATACATTTCACGCGATCAAATTTGACTCCTCGTTGAATGTAAATTTTAATCGAATTTCCGAAATATTCTGGAATCAGACGGCCGTAATTATGCTATTGTATCGAAGAGCTTAAAATGTTAACCGCGTGAATTGGCTGTCAAATTTATATGCAAACATATTTGTAGAGCCTTTGAAGTCGTTTGTAAAAATGTAAAATGGTATGCCATATTTGTATAAGCCATTCTTAACGTTTAAGTTTCCTACATTCTGGTAGAACGACTATTTCAACCTCCAATTGAGGTGAATAAATAAGTTTAATAATTGAAAATCGGAATATTGTGCTCAACATCTTATTAGAGCTGTAGAGCCAAGACTACCTTATAAATAAATATGCCTTTTATTTTTTATTTCATTATATTTGTATCTTAACGTTGAAATAAATTGGTTACACACTGCGATATTTTATTCCAGTACAAAGTCTTCAAGAAGCATGTTATCTTGCAAACTTTGGACATAATACTAGTATTTTTATTTAATTCTATGAACTTTTGCAGAAGGTTATTTCGTCAAATATTTGATAGATATGAAAAAACCTTAAATTTGATTTTTATATTTGGCTAAATGTAAAATTTTTTGCTGAAAAGCTGAAGTCAGTAGGTTTTGGACATTTATACATCTTCGAACTATTTCTATTAAATTTTTGGGTAATTATGATGCGAAAATAATTAAACAAATATGTACGTTCAATTACCTCAATAAGGTAATTAGACGAAGGAAATTAAAATAATAAAATTAAGTCATACGAATTTTTTTTGCATATATTTACAGATGTGAATAACAATACGAATATGTGTGCATCATTAATAACAAAATAAAATTGTACATATAAGCCCGTTCCTGCTGCTGTTGGCTGAGACTATGAAGCGGATGGACCAGAGTAGCCGGCGAAGTAAAAGGTTGAAATGGCTACAAAAAATTCTCTACCTTCTCTCTTTCTCCATCTTTACTATCAATACTACTTCTCCTTTCTAGTTCCGCCGCAATGCACTGCATATGTAGCGTTCATCCCCTGGGTGCTGGTTCGAATTAAAAACAAAAAATATGACACGTTCCGTCTTCAGCAAAACTGAAACGTCTTTAATTTTTACATAGACGATCGAAATAATTATTCTTGTTTACAAACAAAATAACTTTTAGATCTTCTCTTTAATTTTTGGTTTTCCATTATAAAACCAAACTTTTATATCAATGAAAAGTCTTCTACAAAATATTACTTTCAAATTACATATTACGCAAATTAATTATCAAAAATTAATGTTCAAATATCTTTGATCTTCTTAGTATATGTAGGCGCTCCAATTTTTTTATCACAGAGAAATACTTTTTTACCTATAAAAAATCAATAACAAAATTGTTTTTAATAGTTTCGATTATTTCGTTACCAACAAAATTGTTCAAATAATTATTTTATAAACATAAAATACTTTTTATAAATAATGCTATAAACACAACTGGGACGAATGACGAATTTTTCGTAACGAATATACGTCGTTGGAAATAAAACAAATACATATTCAAGTATGTAAATGAAAATACGCACAATATGTACGTTGGACGGAATACGTCGAGGACAACAAGCTTGCGATAGGTTTATTTCTATTTCTTACGCCGGCGAACGACGAGCAAATCAGGTTTCATATACTCAAACTGGCATTTTTGTAGAAAAATATATTCTATTATTGTATTGTCGTATGTAGCACGGAAATTTTCAGACCATACCAAACATTCACTTTCCAACGCACAAAACTCTATCCTTCGGATGTGTTTTTATTAATTTCTAACACATTTAATACAGTATTTCTTCATGTTGCCTACTTTTTGATATGGTCACCTCATCAGCTGTTAAATGAAAAGAATATTTTATTTACATGAAAAACCTTTTTACCAAAAAATAATTATAAAATCGAATTTGCTGTGATAAAAAGAACCGTACTGAAGCAATTATTAAGAATATGTGGTGGCAAAATGACTGCCTGTACAATCAGGAATCAAAAGATTACAAATATGTTTACCAAATTTTCTATTTGTTTTGTTCTTTATTTTAATTTTTACCTTTGCACAAATTTATTCGCCATTATTGTGTTTCGTACCACGAATTTATAGAGCGAATTTTTTCTTAGTATTGAACGAAATTCTTCGTTCGCCCCAGTTGTGTTGCTATCATAAGGCCCATAGAATGTTTTTCTATTCACTATTCAAAAAATATGTTCCAAAATTGAACTTTGATTCCTCATTTGTGAAGATTGTAAATTCAGATTACTTTGTTCCTTCGCAATTTATTAAAAATAAATGGTACAGATATAGTTAATTGCTTTAATTGACCATAAATTTAAATAATTGTATGTTAATAGAAACTAAAACTTAAAAACACAATTAAAGGCATTTATTTACTCGACTGTGCGGAAAATCTGAAAACTGAATCACATGATGCATTTAACTTAGAGAACTGCGAGCTGAAATTTGATAGATGGGTCTTGGTAAGCAATTAATCCAATAAGAAGAACATCTATCAACACATAAGAAATATTTAATACATTTATTTATTTGTTTACTAATACACCCGCGAGAACAGCAAACGGAATAAACGTTAAACGTTTGAATACTTTATTTACCTGAAGCCACTCATCACATTTAACATTGTACTTTTTCCAGAACCCGAAGGTCCCATTATTGCCGTCAATTCGCCAGAACGAAAAGTACCATTAATATCGTGAAGAATTTCTTTTGAAACTGGAATTATAAAAATTAATAGTTTATGAAATGTATTCGAGATAATAATAGAAGTAAACAGATTCATTTCAAAAGAACCCTTTCATTGATGTATGGATTTTACAGTTAGTTTATCGGTACATTTATATGAAAGAGTTTTGGTAATATTCACGATTGAGCTAAAACATTTGATATTGATGAAACAAATAATAAACAGGTACATTGTACATATGTATATGTATTCAGTCCCCAATAGATATCATACACTTGTGCTAGCGTTTTTTCTAATCCTCAAAACAGATCTGTAGCCCGTTTCTATAACTTTCGTTACGCATTATAACGAACGATATAATGAATTTAGTGGTGTAACGAACAGCGGTGTTTCTATAAGTGGGGTGGTATTCATTTTCGTTATAATTTTCGTTAAAGTTTTCGTTATTATATGTTCAACAGAAGGTGTAGTGATATTTGGCGCAAAAACAAACATGAGTGAGGTAAGGTTGAAATATTATACTATTGTGTGCAAATTATAATCACTAAAACATATTATTTACAAAAGCTTTTGGAAATTTTACATGGCCACAGAAATGTGGCTATGGGGCAGTTCGGTGGACCAAATAGCGGCAAATCGGCACAGGCTGTTTGGGAAACAGTGGCGGCTGAGCTTAATGCATGCGGACCAGCATGTAATACGAGTGACCAGTGGAAAAAGGTTCGTTCATTTGTTTATTTATTTATATGAAGATGTATTCAGAAAATAAAAAACAGTATATTTATATTATGTATGTTATATATAGTGTGTATAATATACTTATACACTGTATATGTTGGAATTCATCATAACCGTTATATATTTTTACAGTGTTGGGCAGACTGGAAATCTACTGTCACTGGGAATCGTCCTGCCACCGAAGGTCCGACGCCGCTAGACGGGCTGGACAAGGAGGTGCTAGAGTTCTTTCCAGCTGCTCTTGTTGGTGGCGATTGTGGAACCATCTTTGTTTATCTATACATATTCACTTTTTTAAATGAATAATTAAGCAAATCAATACAATACCATTTGTTTAAGTAAAATGTACAAGTAGAATTGAAGTAAACAAAACAACTCAGCTGTTACACATAACGAACAGTGTTTTGTTTCCACTGTTTCATATACTTTATAATAACTCGCCACGCTCGTAACGAAAGGTAAGTTTTCTGAGTTGTAGAAACTCTTCGATGCAAAATTTCGTTATAACGCATTCGTTATGAATAAATTAAAAATCATTCGTTATCATAACGAAAAGTTATAGAAACGGGCTACTGATATAGCACTAACAAAGTTAACTTTGACAAAGTCTTTTCGATTTTCTTTTTAATATCGTTTCACTTCGTATTAAAGAACAAATGACGAATGAAGTGAAATCGCACATTTTTTGAGAGCTTTTGAATTTGATTAAAAACACAAACACATATATAATTAGGGAAATGTATGAAATCATTATTTGAGTCGGTAGAACGATCTATATAATTCAATGTTTGAAGATGATTTCATGTAAATGATGACCGCAGCTACTCCTCAAATAGTTCATGAGGTGCGTCCAATTTTGGCATACGTCGTCGTATCTCATGAATAAATTTCTCAATATTCGCCTCTGGTGGGCCACCCGTTGCGGCCTTGCTCTTATAGAAATGAGTCAAGACGACCAATTCACCGAACCCCGAACGTGAAAGAAACTGTTCAGCAAACTCCTATCTCAATTGGATAGTGTTTCCCGTGCTGTGTGGCAAACAAAATTTGTCATCATCGCAAGGTAGAGCTCGCAATTCACAGTAACGTTTCATCGTCTTTCAAAAGTTATGTCCCCAGCCCATAGTCCACACCAATCTGTGCATTTTTCGGGATGCATTGGCAGTTCTTCTAATGCATCTGGCTGATCTTCACACCAAATATGACAATTTTTCTTATGCACGTATCCATTCAAACAGAAATGAGCTTCGTCGCTGAACACCAAAGTTGCACGATGCACTTTCTTATATCTGCAAGCGGTGTTCGTTTGTAGGTCGATTCATTGTTAAATTATATACTTATATTATTTGCTAAAAAAATCACCTGTTACAAAGCAACTGTGTGACAAGATGAATGTGTAGTCACACCAAAGCCTTTTTCCCCTTCTTTCTGTCAAACTCAAGTGTTTGCAAAGCAAACTTTGTCAGTGTGAAAGGGTTCTTTATATTGTTTTAAAATTTAAGCCATACTTACCAAATTTAGCTTCGGAAAATGAAAATCTATTAACCACGTATTTCAACTTTTCAAATTCTATGTCGATCTTCTTGCAGTGCGAAAAATTATTATCATATGTGTTATTTGTAATATTATTTACTTTTGTAGTTGAATTGGAATTCGATGAACTGGATGTAGGTCCACCAAGAGATGTTTCCGAGCTGGCAGTAGGCGAACAACAGTTAATGCCCAAAACATTCGTACTGCAGTCAGACTTCATGGTACCACTACCGCACCCACTTAAGGGTTTTATATCATTTATAACAGTCATTTGGATACAACTGCAATGCAATAATTAATATTTTAATTCCTTGTTTACTTTTCGTTATTTTATGCTAAGCGATCTGTAATAAAGGAAAGAGAAATAATTAATTATTTAAATGTTCAAGCTAATAAATCAAACATATGCAGATTTTATAAAATATTTATTTCATATAAAAATAATTTATGCTAAATTCAATGTAAAGTGTTATACTTCCATTATGAAACACAACGATTTTTTTAACTTGGAACTCTACACAGTAAAAATTAAACAAAAATACAGGTAAAAACGTTATATTCGAGCTGGTCGAATCTTAAATACCCTCCAAATATTTAGTAAGTAAATTTTAAATGTTTAACTTGGTGGGACACATCTCTGTACGCAATTTTTTTGAATCTCTATTTTGACAAAGTCATTCCGGGAAGGGCCGGGGGAGAGACGTTTCACCTCTGCAAGATCAGAGAACATCTCAGGTTCTTATAGACTTACGGAATAAAAGTTGTTCAATATTTACACTATTTTTGCATATAATATCGTACGTCAACGCCCACCAAACGGGGCGGGGTCAAAAATAGACTATATCATGTTTCCCACAGACGAACTTATGGGCATTGATAGATCGTCTCAGACTTCATCACTGATCAAGAATATATATACTTTATGGGGTCCTAGATGGATATTTCGCAGCGTTATGCTTTAAACGCATTCGAGTTAGCAGGCTACACGAACACACGACTACAAAACCCGTTGGCGGCAGCTACATTGTCAACATCTCATTTTAGTGGTGCCACTTTCATATATAAAAAAGCGCTTATTCTAAATCTATTTATAGACCGAAACAAAATTAATAATAAAAACACTTTATTTATTTATACATAGCTCTTTATTGTTTTTGCATTTGTAATAAATACATTTTTGTTATGGCACTATGAAAATGAGTTTATGAGTTAATTCATTTCTGACCCAACTTACGTCTTTTATCGATAACAAATATATACAAAATTTGAGTATTCAAAATAATGGAATTTTTACTTGAAAAGTCAGATACAATATTTCAAAATTTAATAATACTTCCAATAAGTAAATAAATTTGAAAAGTATGTCTATCAATAGAAAGACATTTTGGAGTACTTTGAAATTATACCCATATCGTTTAATGGGGCCTATATTCTAAGAGTTATTACCAAAAAAATATATATAATAAATAAATAAAATTAAAAAATAAAAGCCGAGAGAGAACGCAAACAAAAATAAATAAATAAAAATTACAAAATAATTTTTATTTTTGAAATTGCTATTGTTTTTTATTTTCAACAATTTTCATATTCTTGACTAGATTAAAAAAAATTTTTTAGCGTTCATTTATTAAAGACTTTTCATTGTATGGCAGCACTAATCTGTTTATTGTCGCCTATGAAAATAGAAATTAGTTTAATTTGACTACAACTACAAAAGTAGCACGGACAACAACCTGTCGTGTAGTCGTGAAAATATTCACTCCCATATAAACACATGTATTCTATTTTTGACAGGTTGTAGTCATTAGCCTGCCGTCTTGAATGTGTTTAATGCTTTACAAATGGAATGACAAAGTGAATATACCCTCCAATTCTTTTTTGGAGGGTATAAAAAACAATAGTATATATATATATATATATATATATATATATATATATATATAATAAATTTTATTCAAAGTAATTTATCACAGCTTTTATAAATATACACAGATTGTATGTTACTATATTTTAACGCGGTAAACTAACTAAAAACATTATATACACTATTGTGTCGATATCTATCTTGTGAATACAAACAAGAAAAACAAAAATAAATGGCTGAATGCTCACGCTAATTATTATGAAATTTTGTGCTACAAAATGAATAAAACATTCTCAACTGTTTAAAAATGATTTTGTTTATAAAACCGAACACTACTTGCGAAGAACATCAATTAGATGTTTTCCCATATATACCGCAAAAAATTAAATATAGACCTGCTTAAGCCTGCCGTACACGACATGCTTTTTACATCTAACTTGTCAAACAAATGCCGCTAGCAACAGTTGCCGCCGCACTGTGGCGCCTTTTCCCAAAAACCGTGGCAAAAATAAAAAATTTTATGACAAAATTTTGTAAAATGAATGATTACGTCGTACAAAGAACTTCTTACTGATGCCAGTTCAAAAACGTTTTTCTTAATTGGTTGAAAATTATAGCTGGTGGAGCTGCTTAAAGTCGGCAGTTTTTTAGGAAGCCCCAAAAAAGGTGATTTTGAAAAAAAAATTACATTTTAAAATTGAAGTGCTAGAAACCTTGACTTTAGATCATTACTTTTTTGGTATCGTTTTAAAGGTATGTTTATTTTTAATTGAAATAAGCAAAAAAAATGTGCATCAGATGCCCTACTTTTTCGGCAGTTGCCGCTTTTCAAACACCCTATATTTAGGTAATTTTTACAAATAAAATAGAGCAAATCTAAAATGGCCAAAAACGGTCTCGCCCAAATTTTCGGAGCATATTTGCTACACAATGCTTTAAATAATTTAACTAAACTTTGCCACCAAAAGTTGCCGTTTTTCTTGATACAAGAGGAAAACTGTTACAATCTCATAGTGAAAACGGCAATAATTCTGTTTTCACTGCAGCACGTATTTGTTACATACGAGTATTTTAATTTCTCTCGTTCATACGAGATTTACACGATGACTTTTTCCCCTGCATTTTTCTTCAATTCTCTTTTATGTTACGTTGTCCACATTATAAAAATAGGCAGGTAGTTTTAAAACTTTTTTTATACTGAGTAAAATCGAAACTGCAGTTTTACACTGCGGATAGTTGAACTCAACACCAAAAGAAAAACTATCTGCTCGAAAAAAAATTATACAAAATGAATTTCTTAAGAACCTTGGGCTGAAAATAGACTACCCAAAGCAAGGGTTCCGCAAAACTAACGATGGAAATATGTCCAGAGCATTTTTTGAAAATGATGAGGTAACAGCCAGAATTACTCGGATCGACAATCATATTATAAAAAGGTTTGCAGTTATCCTAAACGTTATAAACTCTAGAGAAATGGTAAATGGCCCCAAGTCTCATGACTATGCATCAAAAACTGCCCAGCTTTTGGCTCAAATGTACCCTGAGAAGAAACTTAGTCCTACGGTCCATAAGATTTTGGCTCATGGTAAAGATTTAATTGAATATCAATGCCTACCAATTGGAGAGTTATCAAAAGAAGCCCAAGAATGCAAAAACAAAGATTACAAACACTTCAGAAACGCAAATACTTGCAAAATTTCACGGATAAGACAAAATGAGGACCTTTTCAATATGTTGGCCACCTCATCAGATCCACTAATTTCATCACGAAGACATGTAAGATCTCAAAAGGATTTAAAAGAACGTAATTATAGCTCTGATATGTTAAGTCTATTAGATATCGCTCCCAATGTTAATGACTATTTTATAGAAAACTAACTAATAAAAAATAATTATACTACTTTGAACAAAATATATTAAATAACTTGATATCGTTACATATTATATAGCATTAATATTAAAAATATTTCAAGAATGTGTATTTATAGTAAAAATAAAAAATATAATATTACTCTAACATGTTAAATTACAGTGGTATTTTTTTCTAGACTTCCTTATGACAATATCATTTGAAGCACCAAAAGTTGTGTTTCAAATGTTTTTTAAATTTTAAAAATATCATTACTTCAAAAGATATGAATTTTGCGACAAAAGAAGTCAAAAGTTATTATCGTGCCCACTGCCTATCAAAATGCGGGAGCACTTATTTTGAAACTAAAGGATTTAAAATTGAAGTGATTTTTAACTATTGGAAATATCTTGGTAACTTCAAAAATTATAGTTTTGCGACGAGAAAGCAACATGTGCGTAGTACCCTGTGATCCTATGGACATGCAGGGGGTTTACTCCGTAATGCGATGCGAATGAAAAACTGAACGCATTTGTATCCTATTTACATTGAAATGCGAAAGCAATTCCTTTCGTATGGCATTACAGCGTAACCCCCCAGGTTAATTATTTTTTAGCGAAAGCGGTTATCTTTGAAATGCTTTATACATTTTTAAAACATCTTTATTATGCACGTTAATGTTTATTATGTTTGTTATGAAACAGTCAAAAGGCGACACTGTGCACAGTGCCGCGGTTAACACATGAGCCTGAAAATCATATATATTGTAGCTTGAAGGGTCTTCTTTCAAATGCTTTTTAAAATTTTTAAATATCTTTATTAATTTAAAAGTTATGATTTTTGCAATGAAAAAAAGGCAAAAGTGCGCCGTGTAGTCAGTTACTCAATTATTCAGAACGCGGCAGCTACATCGAAAAAGCTGATTTCAGTGATGCCACTGTCATATATAACAACAAAATCGCCTATTTTAAATATTATTGTATACAGAGACAATTCAAAAACAAATAATTTTACTTCATTATAATTCTGTTTTGTCATTGCATTTTTAATACATACTTGTATTTTGTGAAGTTTTTCTTTAGTTATGGCACTGTAAAAATGAAATTTAAATTTTATTTAGTTTTTATATCAGATTTTCAAAGTACTTTTTCGGGCCCTTAGATTGAAGCCTAAAATGTTTAAACAAATTTACAGACTGTTATGAAATTTTTATTTGACATATTGTCACAATTATATTTTAAATGAAATTTATTTGTTGGTGGTCAAGCAATGTCTATATGCATTTCATTGGTGCTTTGAAACTCATACAAAACTAACCCAGCATATAAATTTAAAATAAAATAGATTCATATCGAATATAATTTATTTCTTGTGTTAGTTTTGTATGAGTCTCAACCCCTACTATTCTTATTCTTCTGTGATTTTTGAAAATAGTTTGTATTTACAAATTGTGAATTCTCAAATGGTTTTCAGAAGTATGTGCATAAGATAAGAGCTTTTCAACTTTTCGAAACTTTGGTTAAAGTCTACTGATGATTTGTTAAAGCACCAATGAAATGCTTATAGACAATGCTTCACCACCAACAAATAAATTTCATTCAAATTTACAGACTTTTGACAAACTTTTTATGAAATGTCGCACAGTATACTCATAATTAGTAACGAGTACCTGAATCAATGAATTTATTTGTTTCATTTTATTAAAAACAGTTTTCTTTTTGCACGAGTTCATTGCTATTTATATCATCTTATTCATATTTACTTTTTACAGTAATACGGAATTATAATTTTTAGGTCTAATTTTTTTTTCAAAATATATGAATCATCAAATAAAATAATAGAATGTGATTACTTTCAACAGATATTATTTGGCATTGCCTACCGCGCAGTAAATTTCTTAAGGACAACACAAATGCGATATCAATGTGTACGAAAGCCATACAGAATCACATTGAAACATTTGCAACGTGTTGTTAAGATTTCTTGATTTTGAATACCCTAAACATCATATGTCAATTTATTTTCTACTTATGATTTTAATTAAAAATTATGTTTCACTGATAACAACCATACAAATAACATTAATGAATGATCAAGGCGGTGGTTTCCTGTATAGATAATTGACTACAAATATGCCTATTTAATACAAATACATATGTGTAGGGCATTCAATCCGTTAAAAGTTAATCATTCGACTAACTGTTTGATTAATTTAAAATTGGTTATTTCCGATTAACGGCTAAATAGGTTTATTTCGGTCGAGTAACTGATGATATGTTTAGAAATATATTTTATGGGCTTTATATTCTTTATTTTATTTATTTTTTATGTTTTTTTTTTTGTTCATATTATACCTCAACACGGGAATATTTCTAGTAAACTCTAAAACGCATTTGTGCTGTCGGATAAAGTTTCATAGTTTGTAAAACAATACAAACAATGTTTGCTTACGATGGTCCAAAGTGCCGTGGTGTATTCAACTAATTAATAGAGCGATTAGCCGATTAAAGGAGATACCCGATGAGTTGAATACCCTGGTATGTACATATTTATATAGAGACATACTTACAAATGTGTCTACGTAGCAAAGTTACACAAATAATATATTACATTAATTTCTGTCAAAATAATGGAAATATTTATTATACCCTCCAAAAAAGAATTTGGAGGGTATATTCACTTTGTCATTCCGTTTGTAACGCATCGAAATATCCATCTCAGACCCCATAAAGTATATATATTCTTGATCAGTGATGAAATCTAAGACGAACTGAGCATGTCCGTCCGTCTGTGGAAATCACGATTCAGTCCAACCGAAAAGAGTTAGACTCTTGAAATTTGGCATAAATATATTTTGAAGCTTAGAGCAGGTTAAGTTCGAAGATGGGCTAAATCGGGCAAGAGGGAAAAAAGTTCCCCTAAGAAGAATTAAACCAACCCAGAAAAAACAACATAATTTTTAAAGTTTTTTGGTTATTTTGTTAAGCAAATGATATATTTTTATGTCAAATACGGTCCAACGCCTTAAACTTGGAGCCATAACATAAAATAAAATTATTTTTGGACTCCGCCCACTTTAGTGAGCGTTATTATAGGCAAAAATAGCATAAAAATTAAACAAATTGTTTTACTTAAGCCTATATTCCTTAAAAATAAAATTTTTAAGCTTTAATGACGAAGCTGAGACGAAACCTGGTACTACTCTGCCCTACCCCCTCCTCTTACTTTGCCCCCCAAATGACCCTACCAAAAAAAACAATAATTTTTTTTAAATTTTGTATACAGTCATCCCAAGCATTTATCTTTAGAGTTTTATGACTGCCTGTTGCTGCCCTACCCGCTCCTCCCCTTTGCCCGGTAAATGACCCTATTAAAAATAAATAACAATTTTTTTTAATTTTGTGTATAATCATCCCAAGCATTTATTTTTAGAGTTTTATGTCTACCTGGTTCTGCCCTACCCCTTCTCCCCCTTTGCCCTCTAAATGACCCTATCAAAAAAAGAAATTTTTATTTTGTATATAATTATCCCAAGTATTTATTTTTAGAGTTTTATGACAAAGGTAAAACACAGCCACAGCCCTTGCCAGAGCGACCCCGTCAAAATACAGTTTTTATACCCTCCAAAGAGAATTGGACCCTATAAAGTAAATATGTATATTCTTTATTAGTGATGAAGTTTAAGACGGTCTAGCAATGCCCATACGTTCGTCTGTGGAAAACATGATATTGTCTATTTTTGAACCCTTTAGTGGGCGTTGACGTACGATATTATATAAAGGAACTCTGGGCCACCAAGTTAAACATTTTAAATTCACTTACTAAATATTTGGAGGGTATTTAAGATTCGACCCGGTCGAATATAACGTTTTTACTTGTTTTTCAAATCATTTTCTTTTCTAAATACGGAATAAGTGTTGATCTGATTGTTTCCGCGTAAAAAATAACAATATTTCTCTGATTTCCGAGTAAGACCTTATAAGTGTTCGCTTTGATAACAAATGCATAATTGTGAATTTTTGCTATTGTTTTAGCAGCGAGCTATTAAAGCGATCTTTAAAGTAAAGACGATACCTTATCAATTTTGAGTGTTTATTTCTACCTTTCTTTGCTATATTAAATTCAGTTATTGATAGGCTAGAGTAAAACATGATGAATAATCCAAGAACCAATGAAAAAATCAACATCAATTTAATTTTCCACCTATATAGGAAAGTACAACAACGTTGTTTTCGAAAGCCGATACACTTTTTCATCTGTAGTCATGTGTATTTGATTCATCAACATTGTCACCGTCAAAGTGAAGGGCAGTCGAAAGACTGCATTTTACATTTGAGTGTGCGCAGAGTGATATCGGCATTTTTTGGGATTTCTTTAATACAACACAAGCCCGCGAAGCGATTTGTTTGTTTGCGGAAAGCCCCCACAGTCTCCCTTGGATATTGAACCCATGATCATTAGACTGACAGGCTAGCATTCCTACCTTCTAGAATGTGCTAGAATGTGTTTGAAAACCCAGTCAGTCTGCTAATGAGTCAATACTGATGTGGGTTAAGGGACATAATGTTGTGGCTTTTTATATTGATTGTGTATTATTAAATACGTCTGATACTAAACTTGACTTAGGCGTGTTATTTAAAAGTTCATTGTCTTTTGTTAGTCATGTTGAGTATATGTATATTACCTAAAGCTTATAAGATGCTGGGTTTTCTCAAGAGAACCTGTTCCGAATTCACTGATCCATACACACTTAAACATGTTTATACGTCTTTTGTTAGGTCTAAATTAGAGTATGATTCTGTTATTTGGAATCCACATAACTCTAATCTTATTACTCGCATAGAGAGAATTCAACGCATTTATGTTAAATACGCTACTCGTTCGCCGTCTTATATATCCTCCGTTCAATATGAATCAAATGCTTATTTATTGGCCTGCATACTTTAGAGTCACGTAGAAAAATTCAATCTGCCATGCTGGTATATGATATTATTAATGGATTTATTGATTGCTCAGCCTTGCTTCATGCTATACGATTTTATATTCCTCCTTGAAATCTAAGATTAGCTAAATTATTCCATGTCCCGTTTCATCGTACGGACTATGCACGTAATGGTACTCTATCGCGCACTTTCTTTTTCATGAATGAAATGAACTATAATATTCAACGATATTCTAACATTTCTATCGAATTCAGCACTGAAAAAAAACAGAGTTCAAAATGCTACTTTTTAGCTTGTTAAAACAACTGTTATTAGTAAATTGTATAATTAAATTATTAAGTTATATTTTTAAGTTAATATGTTGTAAATACATATGAGTGATACATTTATTTATTAATAGTTGTTTGTTTACAACCTTGGTATTAGGTATATATTTTTTATGTTATCTTAGTCTATAAGGATTATTTGTCCATTGACTGAACAATAAACAAATAACAGATGAACTCGCATAACCGGAACCCGTTGGTTTCTCTTTCCCTTTGCTCATAATTTAGTAAGACCACTTTCATTTTTTATGCTATTCTATAAATAGCACCATCGTAGTGTTGAAACAATTTCAAGTAGCCACTTGGTGTTTATTTTGCTCTTCGCAGCAATTACTGTGTATCGTTACGAAATTGTTTTCATGCATTTCAATAATTTTAGAATTTAGATTGCATTCACATTTTAGGAAAATTATTTGTATGACATTCATGACAGCAGGCTACCGACTACAACCTGTCAGAAATAGAATACATGTATTTATATGGGAATAATTATTTTCACACAGCAGATTGTTGTCCGAGCTACTTTTGTAGTTGTAGTCAAAATAACCTGTGGGTGCTGTTGGCTGAAGTAGTAGAACACGAGACTATGAAACGGAGGGTCGTGAGTTCGAGCCCGCTCTGAGAAATGAAATATTGTGTTGAATTCTTCTGATCAGCATTAGTGCGCGGTTGTGTTAGTTGTTGCCAGCCTGTTTCAATGATGAAGGCATAGTCACTGATCACTGAACATAATTGGCAGCGACTGACACTATCATGTACTAAAAAGCAGAGTAACAGCACCCACCTTCGTCGGCCCTGTAGCAAAAATTAGCCGGCGAAGTAAAAGGTTGAAATGGCTACAAAAAAAAAAAAAAACTGTCTATCTTCTCATCTTTCCCAATCTGTCTCCTCAATGCTATCCCCTCGTTTCTAGTTCCACCGCAATGCACTGCATATGTAGGGGTTATCCCCTGAGTGCTGGTCCTACTCCTAAAAAAAAAAAAAAAAAAAAAAAAACCTAATTTCTATTTTCATAGGCGACAATAAATAAATCAGTGATGCCAACACAATGAAACATCTTAAATAAATAAGCGTTTAAAAATATGTTCAAACTGGTCAAGGACATGAAAATTGTTAAAAATAAAATATGTAATAGCCCTTTCAAGAATAGGAATTATTTTACAACTTTCTTTCATTTTTTTGCGATCTCTCTCGGCTTTTATTCTTATTTATTTTTTTAGTTTATTTATTTTTTTGGTTATAGCTGCTAGAATATAGGACGAATATAAACGTCTATTGTTAGACATATTTTTAAAATTTAGTCACCAATAGCAAGTATTATTAAATTTTGAAATTTTTTATCTCACTTTTCAAGTAAAAATTCAATTCTTTTGAAAAAAAGCTCGAAGCAACGACATTTGAACTCTAATTTTGTATATACTTGATAGCCGTTATCGATAAAAGACGTGAGTTGGGTCAAAAATGAATTAACTCATAAACTCATTTTCATAGTGACATAATAAAAAAGGACATCAAAATGTATTTATTACAAATGCAAAAATAATAAAGAGCTATGAACAAATAAAATGTTTTTATTATTAATTTTGTTTCGATTTTTATATATGAAAGTGGCACCACTAACATGAGATGACGTTGTAGCTGCCGCGTTCAAAATAACTAAGTAGGCGGCAAGTGTTGCTAGCGGCACATGTATCCATGTAGTCGGTAGCCTGCGGTCGTGAATGTGTTTAAAGCATGACATAGAAATCTGTGGCCAACATAACAACTTTTCTAATTGATTTCGCGATACCTAAGTTTTTAGTCAGTCGGTCAGGGCGGCCTATTGTGAAACAATCAGCTAACTTAAAAACATATGCGATTTTTGTTTATGGTTACGATTCGAAAAAATAAATAAATTTAAAATATTAAGTAGAGCATATCCACAGGGAACTTTTTGTCATCGAAGCTGCATTTTATGGCTTGCAGACTTTATTCTTGCCATTTTGTCTTGATATAATTGCAACAGAAAGAAACAATGCAAAAAGTTGTATTTAATGTTTTAGTTTTTACATCTACAAATTAACCCTGAAAGGGCAGTCGTTTTATTTGAAATAAATCTCTTAAGACATTCAATCGTCCGATTGCAATAATATTTCATACAGTATTTAAGGAAATGTTGTAGAGAAAAAGTCATAATACTTTTTTTGTTTATCAATATTTTCGGCTGAAAATTGTCACTTTGGTTGGAAAATGATATAATTAATGCGGAGGAAAGCAAATTAGCAAGACTTGTTTTTAAGATCCCCATCGCTTTCAGAGATGTGTTTCACAATTCGAAAATTTGAAACGCTCCGTATCTTTAATGTATTTTTCGAAAGGTTTCGATTTTTCCTAAACCTATAGGGCACTGCTACACGTTCAATATATATTGTGATATTTGGATCGCGATCCATTTTAATGGATTGATGCATCACGAGCGTATGCTACATGTTCAATATTTATGGCGTCAGTATTTATGTTATTTTTGGGCTGTGCGGATCATTTATTAAAAAAATGTCGCGAGAAAACAAAAAAAAAACTTTAGCCGACGAGTCCCACAAATCCGGCAATGCCTCCAAATTAAAAATGAAGTCTTTCAAAATAATTTTTTCGGTCCTTAATTCCGATTCCACCGGCAGATCCCACTCGCTTTCGCTATCTTCTGTCATTACCCTTTTAAAACAAACTTTACACAAATGTAATAAACTTTTTTATTTGTTACATTTTTTGCACTGCGTCTTTTATTTTATTTGTTTTATTTCACTTCTTATTAGCCCTTAATAGCCTGATTTTTTCTTTTGGCCGGAAAAAAATCTGTGTTATAAAACTTGCAATTCTAAACATATTTTACTCTACAACTTTCTTCGCAATTTCTATTTACCTGAAAAATTTAACAAATACCTGGTTGGTTCCTAGCGGGACCGGTAGCCCATTAAGGGTTAACGTATCGCGATCTAATATCATGAAAATGCTACACGTTCAATATTTATCACGCGATCTGCGATCCACGATCTGGATTTCATATCTTAGGACATTCTGCGATATGGATCCCGATCCATCAATACTGCATGCTATACGTTCAATAAATATCGCGATACTGGATCGCGTTCAATATATATTGAACGTGTAGCAGTGTCCTTAAGATATTACTAATCCCTAAAATAGTTCGAAAGATTTTTAAAACTGCAAAAATATGTTTTTTAAAAGAATTTTTTAAAATAACTTTTAAACGACTTTGCCGAACGATTCCAAAAACCAATCAACTCTTGGCATTCAAAAAGCCACAACGAGCGCCACAAACCGGGTTACAATTGGTTGCAGCGTTCGTGACATAAGGAAGAAAAAATTTTTTTTAAACTACTGCATGCTTATCACATGCGAATCATTCAAAAGTTATATTAGTTTGAAAATTAAAATAATAGCGTTTTTAGGGGTTAAAATTAGCGGGAAGTTGCAGGGATGTCCTATGGGGTCAACCATTTTCTATATTATTTTTTTTAGCTTTCCGCTAAGAAAATTTAAAAATTTAAAAAAGTGGGAAGATAATGGTTTTAATCCGTTATGAAAAAATTGAGTTTTCACCATCTCTCGACGATTTGAATGCCTAGGAAGGTGTGAAACGCTGCTTATAACTTTTGAATGGCTGAACTGAATCCAGATCTCACAATTCAAACTTAGATTTCCTATGAATTAGAACCAGTGTATTTTTGGAAATATCCAAAAAAAAAAACTGAAAAAAATTTTTCCAAGTGTTTTTCTTTTTTTAGAATAACTTTTAAACGGGTCCTCCAATCGATTCCAAAAACTAATCAGCTACTGACAATTGAAAAAAATGTCGAGCGCCGGTTGATGCGTTCGTGGAATTTCATGAAAGAAAAAATGCGAACAAAGTGATTTTTAAAGAAATCTCTGAAATTATATATATTATCAATTAGTGTTCGAACCAAGATAGTCGCATTTCAAACTTCAATTTCCTGTGAATTGGAACCGGCCCGGATCCGTAGGTTTCGAGATATATCACACAAACTGAAAAAAATATTCAAAAGGGTTTTTTAGAATATCGTTTAAACGGCTTTTCTGATCGTTTCCAAAAACTAATCACCTTTTAACGATCGAAAACCACGTCGAGCGCTACCAAGTTTTATGAGTAATATTTTGACATTTTTGCCACTTTTTAATTTTTTTACGATAGATAACAAAGCAAATAAAAGTGGTATATTCTCTTTGATCCTTCTGATTTTCAATACCACATAATTTCTTTCTTTCTGGAATAGAAAATGTATTTCATTAATTAATAAAGATTTTAGTTGCTTTAATATTCCAAACAAAATTATTTGCCAATAATGGAGACGTATTTTTCGCTTTTCTGCTTTCCTTCAATTTCTTTCAAAAATATCAAACATATTTAATACACATAAATATTAAGAAAATGACACAAATTATTTTAGTTGTAAAACCCTGAAATTGACTTTTTAATTTTGTTTGATTTATAATACCAACTTAATTATTTCTGAAGTACAAAAGTAACTAAAGTAAACTAAATTTGTGTTAGAATATTTTTATCAATTTTTAAAACAGTTACAATTTTCTAATTAAATACGTCGTTCAAAAGCATTAGTTATGTAAAGTTGATAGAAATTCAAATTATGGAGATGAATTACAAAAAATAAACATATACAGAAAGTTTTCCATAGTGTTTCAAATTCCCATTATTAGTGGAATATAACTCATAAAACAATTGGTTTTTATCGGTGCGAAAAACATCATACTGCACAATAGGGTTTTTTGCGATTGTTAGCAAATTTTAAAAATTTGGTTTCCCCCAGAAATGTTCACTGAAGCATGTTTATTGAAAATTTAAATTGGTGTCAATTAATTCACGTCATTATACACATTTTTTTAAATGCTCACTACAGTTTTCAATTTAAGTAATTAAATTTACAGTTTTCGTCACAGAGTGAACTTTAACAACAAAACTGAATTAATTGGCAGTTTTCGTAATTAAAATTGCATTTTTACTTTTTTCCGTATGCAACAGTTTACTTGGACCATTAAAGGGTTAATGTTGTTCATAATTCTTTTTTCTTAAAAGCCTTTTAAAACACAAACCGGTTAGAAACTAAGTTATACGGTCAATAACGTTTAGTCTGCGTGATGGTGGTTTAACAAAATGCCTCAAATGTCTACAACAACAATATCCGTAACAAAGAAAAACTGGCCAATTTTAAAATGTACAAATAAATACTAAAAATAAAATAACAAAAAACCCGTATGAAAACATTCATGCATCGTACTCGTACATGTCTGTAATGATATTGAAACTATAATAACGATGGTGAATAATGTGGCAAGTTCACTCTAAATCTATGAAAGGGTTTCCACAACTCGATTTACGTAAAAAATGGTTAATTACATACCTGCATACATTTTAGAATTTCCTTAGTAAAAATGAAGCTCTACTGACAATAACAAATTCCAGGTACGTGTTCAATTGACTTGCTTATAGCATTTTCATACAATTAATTTTGTGTTCTACGCTGCAATTCCCTTGTCGTAGGGGAAAAGCGCATGATGGATCCTGTTGTTAATCAAACAGAATATTTTTTTTCTTCCACATATGACTATTTATAAATTCTCACAGTAAAACAGAAAATATTGTGACATTTTTATACCCTCCAAAAAAGAATTTGGAGGGTATATTCATTTGTCATTCCGTTTGTAACGCATCGAAATATCCATCTCAGACCCCATAAGGTATATATATTCTTGATCAGTGATGAAATCTAAGACGATCTGAGCATGTCCGTCCGTCCGTCTGTGGAAATCACGATTCAGTCCAAACGAAAAGAACTAGACTCTTAAAATTTGGTATAAATATATTTTGAAGCTTAGAGCAGGTTAAGTTCGAAGATGGGCTAAGTCGGGCAAGAGGGAAAAAAGTTCCCCTAAGAAGAACTAAACCAACCCAGAAAAAACAATAGCCCAATTCACAATCGTGTGCAAATGGTCTTGCATTTTAGCATTTGCAAATTGAGAGAGTATTTGAGAGCATTTTCAATGTATTTTGTTGGTGTAGAGTGCAATTATTTTGCTTATGCTACGATACTAGACTACTTGCTCGAGATTGTGAACTGGGCTAATATAATTTTTGAAGTTTTTTGGTTATTTTGTTAAGCAAATGATATATTTTTATGTCAAATACGGTCCAACGCCTTAAACTTGGAGCCATAAAATAACATAAAATTATTTTTGGACTCCGCCCACTTTAGTGAGCGTTATTATAGGCAAAAATAGCATAAAAATTAGCAAATTGTTTTACTTAAGCCTACATTCCTAAAAATAACATCTTTAAGCTTTAATGACGCAGCTGAGACGAAACCTGGTAATACTACCTTCCTCCCCTTTCACCCCTAAAAGACCCCATCAAAAATAAAAATAAAAAATTTTTTATTTGTATACAATTATCCCAACCATTTATTTTTAGAGTTTTATGACTGCCTGTTTCTGCCCTGCCCCCTCCTCCCCCTTTGCCCCCTAAATGACCCTATAAAAAAATAATTTTGTATATAATTATCCCAAGCATTTATTTTTAGAGTTTTATGACTTCCTACTTCTGCCCTCCTCCCCCTTTGCACCCTAAATGATCCTATCAAAAAAAAAAATTTTTATTTTGTATATAATCATCCCAAGCATTTATTTTTAGAGTTTTATGTCTACCTGTTTCTGCCCTACCCCCTCCTCCACCTTTGCTCCTAAATGACGCTATATATATAATTATCCTTTATCCTATATATAATTATCCTTTGTATATAATTATCCCAAACATTTATTTTTAGAGTTTTATGACTGCCTGTTTCTGTCCTACCCCCATCTCCCCTCTTCCCGTAAATGACCCTATAAAAAAATATATAAAATTTTATTTTGTATATAATTATCCCAAGCATTTATTTTTAGAGTTTTATAACAAAGGTGAAATGTTTCCCCCACAGCCCTTGCCAGAGCGACCCCGCCAAAATACAGTTTTTATAGCCTCCAAAGAGAATTGTGATAAAGTCTAAGACGGTCTAGCAATGCCCACACGTTCGTCTGTGGAAAACACGATATTGTCTATTTTTTGAACCCCGCCCCTTTAGTGGGCGTTGACGTACGATATTGTATAAAGGAACTCTGTCCCACCAAGTTAAACATTTTAAATTCACTTACTAAATATTTGGAGGGTATTTAAGATTCGACCCGGTCGAATATAACGTTTTTACTTGTTTTCCGGTCAATTATTTAGCCAGTAAATTTATACATATTTTTTTTGTCAATATTATAACTAAGTCAACGGTTGTTAAAAACAGTTCCTTCAAAATATTTTATATCAAAATATTATCAGCTAAAATATATATATTCATGCTTCTAAGTACAATTAATTTTGAAATTCATTGAACAGTTTTCCAGATTGAATTTTGTCTTGAATTTATTTCTCGATCACATGCTCATTTCACTCTTCTTTGATTTCACATATTGAAATACAAATTTCTATTTCAAAAACCCTTGAGATTTGATACATACGGCCTGTCCTTCCGAATTAACAGCATTCTAAATTATTTAGAAATATCTGAGTTAAATAATAAACATATTACATCAATAACTAAAAAGTTCTTAAAATAACATAAAAACCTGTATTTATTTTTTAATGGCGAGGTTTTGGATTGAAACAAATCACAATTATAGTTTTTAAACAAATTTGACTTGCTAAATTCTAATTTGTCGTCGATTTTTTATAACTACTGGTATCTCTAGAGATAGAGAATTATATTTAAAATCATATATGATTCATTTATCCAAATTATTTTTATTCACAAAAAAAGTGAAGGGGTGTATATAGGTTTGTCATTCCGTGTGTAATAAGGATATCAATATGCGACCCCATAAAGTGGATATATTTTCCCGATCCTTATAAATAGGGAAGACGAATAAGCGGTGACCGTCTATATGTACGTTGGGTTTTCCCAAGCCCCAGAAGAGCTAGAGACTTCATTCTTAACCGATGATTGGAAAAGAACCTAAAAAGAGTAAAATCGAAATTCGGAAAACACGGTTCCACAGCTGGAAAGCTTCAGCCTATTTTGGTCCATTAAATTAACTAACAAAAACTAATAATTTTTTGTTTATTAACCCATTTTATGATTCAGGAAGAATTTAATTTGCATTAAAAAAACTCGATTCCAGTTTGGCACAATTGAAACTTTATTTGGTACATAAAAGTAACCAAATAAGTTAATTATTTTAGTTTTTTTCTTGAATTTATTGAATTTAAACTACTTTATACTACAGGAAGAATAAACTTGACATTAAAAAAAAAGAAGATTTCAAGGTTGGATAATTGAACTTTTTTAACATGGAAGTAACCATAAAAGTTGGTAGTTTTTGCTTTTTTATAAATTAAACCTATTTTATATTTGAGAAAATATAAAATTGGTATAAAAGTTAAAAAGACCTTTGCAGGGTTGAACAATTGAAACTTTTTTGGTACATTAAAGTTACTAAATAGGTTACTTATATTGGTTTTTTATGAATTAAACCTATTTTATACTTCAGGAAGAATTAAATTGACATCAAAAATCAAAAAGGCGATTCCAGGGCTGGATAATGGAAATTGTTTTGTTACATAAAGGCAACCAAATAACTTTAATTAATTTTCTTTTCTTTTTTTGTGACCGAAACTTATTTTGTGAAAGTAAAATTAAAACTAAAACAATCAAAAAGTCGTTTTCAGGATTGGACAATTGAAAATTTCTTTTGGGAAATAAAAGTACCAACTGAAAATCAAATTATTTTTTGAACATATTTGATATATTTGAATGAAGTTCGGTATTAGAAATCAGAAAAGGGAAAAAGACAGCTTCAGAGCTTTAAAATTTTAACTTATTTTTAAATATTAAAGTAACCAAATAAACAAATTTGTTTCTTTGGTAATAAAACATATTTTCTATTTTAGAAAAAAAAATAAATCAGTATTGAAAACGAGAAGGAATAAAAATATGATTCCAGGGCTAGAATCAATATGTGTATATACTCCAGCCATATGTCGGTGAAGGGTATATAAGATTCGGCGCAGCCAAATTCAGCACTTTTACTTATTTGAATCCAGTTTGTATCAATTTGTATTATTTTCTTCTTTTCTTATTTAGCGATATAATTAGTGAACCAGAAGCTTTTATAAAACAGTTCTAGTTATTAGAAAACAAAGCAAATGATAAAAGCTATGACGCAATTTTCGCAATACCTAAATCTGAAACTTTTTGGTAGGAAATAGGCAATTTAAAAAACTCTTTAGATGAAAATGTATATCCTAAAGTGTATCAACTTGCTTGAAACGTCCCTTTGTCACGTAGTAGCTTGCTGAATTGCTGAACGATTTTTTTAATTAGCATTACTGAAATTAGATTATCAAGCAGACTGAAAGTGGGTACGGCTTTAAATTTGTTACAAACGTACTTGGAACATTGGATTTTAAGTGATGAACATATTCAAAGATGTTGATGGGCAATTTTAAAAAATAGGAATTTAATTTTATTCACAATAATCTCGTTTCTGCAATTTCTTTTTAAAAATTTAATATTAGAAATGTTATCAAAGCTTTGATTGCTTTCTCCTTAAATAAATTTTTTTAGTGATGCTACTTGCTTTTTGGAACATAAGGACATGATCGAAATCCAAAAAGAAAAATAATTAAAAATGTATCATTATCTCTTTTTTAGTTTCTTTAAAACACTAAAGATGTTCGATTAAATTATTGAACTTAAAAAATGCAGTCTTCGTTGGCCTAAAATCTTTTCTCTTTTCCCTTTTTTTTTATTTTAAGAGAGGCAATCAAAATTGCCGCAAACCGAAATTGCCTGTTTGTCAAACCGTTTGTGTAATTTATTTAGCATTTAATATACACAAAGTTTGTGTGTATACTAGTCTAGAAAGTACACAACAGAACAATGATCTTTTTATGCACTATTTCGGACACAAACACTTCGAATTTGAATGGTATTTAAACTTAAGTTCTATTTAAATACAAAATTCATTTTCGCACATCAGATTTACATACAACTTAAGTTTTTCACACGACCATGTGTTTTTGATAGTTTGTTTACACACTGCAAGTCATGTTTCCTTGGGAATTTCAAAAGCAGATGTTCATTGAAGAAAATGCCGGTAAATTGTCGGTAATTGTTTACCATTTAATTTCTCGCTTACTGCGGGCAGCCCTTTTTAACCTAACCTAACCTAACCTATTGCGCTGCCTTACTTTTATTACAATTAAATGCCAAAGACTGAAAAACTGAAAACGTATTTAAATACAACTTAGTTTATGCAAAAATTAGCTAATTTTTCACTTAAATAAAAAGGAAAAAAATGGGGGTACAATTATTTATTTACCTAAAATTTCTATCATACAGACCAGTAAAAAGCGTTGCATGTAAAAATTATTTTACCGAACTGTGTTTTATACATGTATATATTATGAATTTTAAGAAAGGTCTGCTGCGGTTAAACCTATAACCTGTGCCAAAATATCTGAACGAAATGGGGCATTTTTACAAGTATCTAAGATATATGAAAACAAGTAAAAACGTTATATTCGACCAGGTCGAATCTTAAATACCCTCTAAATATTTAGTAAGTGAATTTAAAATGTTTAACTTGGTGGGACAGAGTTCCTTTATACAATATCGTACGTCAACGCCCACGAAAGGTTTCAAAAACAGACAATATCATGTTTTCCACAGACGAACGTATGGGCATTGCTAGACCGTCTTAGACTTCATCACTAACCAAGAATATACATATTTACCTTATAGGGACAAATTCTCTTTGGAGGGTATAAAAACTGTATATTGGAGGGATCGTTCTGGCAAGGGCTGTGGGGGAAACATTTCACCTTTGTCATAAAACTCTATAAATAAATGCTTGGGACAATTATATACAAAATAAAATTTTATTTTATTTTAATTTATATTGAGCTTGAGGCTTATTTTTATAAAAATTATTTATTTTATATTTAGTTCAATATTTCGATATCCTCTGGATATCTTCTTCAGGACAAAATTATTTATAATAATTTAACAATAATAAAATTTTTTATAAATTATATAAACTTAAATATTTTTGTTGTTTTTTGTTTTTATATAAAAATTGAAAATAAGCCTCAAGCTCAATATAAATTAAAATAAAATAATCAAAGGCTGAAAAAATAGAACAATATACAAAATAAAATTTTATATATTTTTTTATAGGGTCATTTACGGGGCAAAGGGGGAGGAGGGGGTATTGCAGATACAGGTAGTCATAAAACTCTAAAAATAAATGCTTGGGATGATTATATACAAAATTTAAAAAAAAATAAATTTTTTTTTGATAGGGTCATTTAGCGGCAAAGGGGGAGGAGGGGGTAAAATAAATGCTTGGGATGATTATATACAAAATAAAACAAAACATTCTTTTTGATAGGGTCATTAAAGGGTCAAAGGTGGAGGAGGGGGAGGAAGGGGAGGAAGGGGTAGGGCAGAAATCGGCAGTCATAAAGCTCTAAAAATAAATGCTTGGAATGATTATATAAAAAATTTAAAAACAATTTTTTTTTGGTGGGGTCATGTAGAGGGTGAAGGGGGAGGACGGGGTAGGGCAGAGTAGTACCAGGTTACGTCTCAGCTTCGTCATTAAGGCTTAAAAATGTTATTTTTAAAGAATGTAGGTTTAAGTAAAACAATTTGTTAAACTTTTACACTATTTTTGCACATAATAACGCTCACTGAAGTGGGCGGGGTCCAAAATTTTTATTTTTTTTATTTTATGGCTCCAAGTTTAAGGCTTTGGACCGTATTTGCCATAAAAATATATCATTTGCTTAACAAAATAACCAAAAAACTTTATATATTATGCTGTTTTTTCTAGGTTGGTTTAGTTCTTCTTAGGGGAACTTTTTTCCCTATTGCCCGATTTAGCCCATCTTCGAACTTAACCTGCTCTAAGCTTCAAAATATATTTATACCAAATTTTAAGAGTCTAGTTATTTTCGTTTGGACTGAATCAAGAATATATATACTTTATGGGGTCTGAGATGGATATTTCGATGCGTTACAAACGGAATGACAAAGTGAATATACCCTCCAAATTCTTTTTTGGAGGGTATAAAAAACGTAAAAATAAATTTTTTTTTGATAGGGTCATTTAGCGGCAAAGGGGGAGGAGGGGGTAAAATAAATGCTTGGGATGATTATATACAAAATAAAACAAAACATTCTTTTTGATAGGGTCATTAAAGGGTCAAAGGTGGAGGAGGGGGAGGAAGGGGAGGAAGGGGTAGGGCAGAAATCGGCAGTCATAAAGCTCTAAAAATAAATGCTTGGAATGATTATATAAAAAATTTAAAAACAATTTTTTTTTGGTAGGGTCATGTAGAGGGTGAAGGGGGAGGACGGGGTAGGGCAGAGTAGTACCAGGTTACGTCTCAGCTTCGTCATTAAGGCTTAAAAATGTTATTTTTAAAGAATGTAGGTTTAAGTAAAACAATTTGTTAAACTTTTACACTATTTTTGCACATAATAACGCTCACTTAAGTGGGCGGGGTCCAAAATTTTTATTTTTTTTATTTTATGGCTCCAAGTTTAAGGCTTTGGACCGTATTTGCCATAAAAATATATCATTTGCTTAACAAAATAACCAAAAAACTTTATATATTATGCTGTTTTTTCTAGGTTGGTTTAGTTCTTCTTAGGGGAACTTTTTTCCCTATTGCCCGATTTAGCCCATCTTCGAACTTAACCTGCTCTAAGCTTCAAAATATATTTATACCAAATTTTAAGAGTCTAGTTCTTTTCGTTTGGACTGAATCAAGAATATATATACTTTATGGGGTCTGAGATGGATATTTCGATGCGTTACAAACGGAATGACAAAGTGAATATACCCTCCAAATTCTTTTTTGGAGGGTATAAAAAACGTAAATATAGCATTTCATTTCCTAACGATTCCTTTTCTTAATTTTAATACGTTTAAAACCACTTTTTATAAACAAACAGACGACAACCCTGTAATATAATAGACTGTCAACTTGTTTGTATCAAGTTATGCTTGCTATAAATTTTTTAAATTGATAGTGTAAAAATGTCCAAATATGTTGTTTGTGGGAAAAATTTAAATTAAATCAACTCGCTGCTGTTGCACGATGTCGCAATTACATTTAAAACGAAAACAAAATTTTAGAATTATTTTTGGTTTTAAATGGAATTGTGTGACAGGTCAATTGCCTGCGATAGTCAGAAAATGTAAATATTAAAAGTAACGCCATATTTGCTTTATCCCGCACCCCCTCGCTACAACAAATTCTAAGTCACTTCGAAAATTGCAAAACCTCTAACATTAAGTGTGTTACGTAATCTGTGACAGAAAACTTATTCACTTTAATATGTTAGATATTTTATAATGATTTTGTTGTTATTATTTGCTTCTGAATAAGTTTTTTTTTAATTTGGAATGACTATTATTCCCGCGCAGACTTTGGATTACAAACATGTCGGTTTCGGCAACTTGCTACTTTTAGTGTTGTAAGAGAATCGAAGTATTTCACTCACAAATTTCGTTGTAAAATGGTGATTAGAAAAGAGGTGAAAACTAATTTGAATAGAAAAATGGAAAGATATAGAATTGGTTGTAGTTACTTTCTTCTCTACTTTGCCGACATATTTTTGCTACAGTATCGACTAAATGCGGCACACTCTTGAATTTGCGGCCTATTGATTTCATGATGCTTTCATATCATCCTTACAACAACATTAACAAGAAAATATAAAGCATACCTTCTGCTAACGGTCTTGCATCATTGCATTTGCCAAATATTTGAAACTTACGCCAACAAAATTGTGTATTGGAAATAATCTTGCATATGCAATGATGCAAGACATTTGCATACGATTGTGAATAGATTTTCAATTGAAAATGTTAACTTTTATGTGACACCGTGTATCGTAAATTTTGACAGCGGCTACGAATCAAATGGTTTTTACGATGGGCCAAATTTTGGCATACTCTCTCCAAGGAGACGCGAACTGTTCACTGAACTCGCCTTTCAATTGGGTCATTGTTTTTTTCGGTGGCACCCTTTTGTTCAAACCATATGTTACCAAAGTCCACTTCTTACGTTTTGGACAAAAGAAAAAAATTGTATTTTCACACCACATATGGCAATTTTGTCTGATCACGTATCCATTCAACCTGAAATGATCGCGATGGACTTTCTTAACCGAGCCTGAGTTTCGATAATAAAATTCAATAAACTGCAGGCGCTGTTCGTTTGCAAGTCGATTCATGGTAAATTTATAGACCAAACTGAACATGTTTAACAGTAGCATGTTAGACGAAGACAGCTGAGCTGGCAAAAATAGTGATGACAAAAAGAAATTTGATAAGAAATAACCAGTTATTTAATTATATAATCAATACTTTTACTTCAAAGAACCATGAAATTTAATTAAAGTACAGTACAAAATAGAATAAATTGAAAACAAAAACGATTTTTATATGCTCCAAAACAGAACTGGAGGATATATTCACTTTGTCATTCCGTTTGTAACGCAGCGAAATATCCATCAGAGACACCATAAAGTATATACATTCTTGATCAATAATGAAATCTAAAAAGATCTCAGCATGTCCGTCCGTGCGTCTGTCTGTGGAAATCACGATTCAGTCCAACAGAAAAGTTCATAAATGGGCTGAATCGGGACAGAGGGAAAAAAGTTCACCTAAAAAGAACTAAACCAACCTCTAGAAAACAACATGATTTTAAAAGTTTTTTTGTAATTTTGTTAAGCAAATGATATATTTTTATGTCAAAGAAGGTCTAACGTGATTAAATTGCAGCCATACAATTAAACAAATTAATTTTTGGACCCCGCCTCCTTTAGTGGGCGTTATTATATGCAAAAATAGTGTAAACATTTAACAAATTGTTTTACTTAAGCCTCCATTCCTTAAAAATAACATTTTTAAGCCTTAATAACAAAGCTGAGACGTCACCTGGTATTCTTCTGCCCTAACCCCTCCTCCCCCTTTGCCCCCTAAATGACCCTATCAAAAGAAAATATATATAAAAATGATGAATAAATTTTATATATAATGGGATAATTACATTTATTTTTAGAGCTTTATGGCAAAGGTGGCCCTTGCCAGAGAGAACCCGACCAAATACATTTTTAATACCCTCCAAAAAGAATTGGACCCCATAAAGTATGTATATTCTTGATCCGTGATGAAGTCTAAGATGGTCTAGCAATGCACATACGTTCGTCTGTGGAAAACATAATATAGTCTAGTTTTGGACCCCGCCCCTTTAATGGGCGTTGACGTACGATATTATATGCAAAAATAGTGTAAATATTGAACAATTTGTATTCCTTAAGCCTATAAGAAGCTGAGATGTTCTCTGATCTTGCAGAGGCGAAAAGTCTCCTGCACGGCCCTTCCCGGAATGACTCTGTCAAAATAGAGATTTAAAGTTGGACATGTCTTAAAAGAACTCTGTCCCATCAAGTTAAGCATTTTAAAATTGCTTACTAATTATTTGAAGGGTATTTAAGATTCGACCCGATCGAATATAACGTTTTTATTTAAAATATACGTTGTATAATAATAATATTTTTTATTTTAAACCAATTGTTTTATTAAAAAATCGCAAGAAACAAAGAATTGATAATTCCAGTCGGCTTTATCAATAGCCGATGAATGTCAAAAACTTCATTAATAATAATAAATGAAGCAATAAAATACAAATGAAATGCTTTTGCGTTCAATGAAACTGACCTATAACAATTTATTTCATTGTTTTATCTGCTCAAATTACGTATATACATTGACTATAGCAAAATGAATTTCAAATAAAAACGATTTTAAGAAGCTACCCTTTTAAATTGCAATTTAATTGTGATCTGGAACTAAGAAAATTCTATTGTTTGTAATAAATGACTAATGCGAGGGGTAAGTCGATGCAACTATTTACTTAATAATTATTAATAAAATCGACAGAAATTATTTAGCAGCTGGTTTCGAATCCTTTTTGCACTAAGTTAGATCATGTTGTTTCAAACAAGAGGCAGCGCCATATTAAGCGAAGGCCTTTACAAATGCATTTTTGTGCAACGATAATAATATTCGATACAATATTTATGCAAGAATGTCCAATGTGCACATGTATACTTATCGCTTGTTATAAAACAAAAATACACATATTATTAATTTTATTATTTATGATTTATATATTGCAAGCAATCTTGTTTTAAGGTGACTTTGTGTAACACTTTTCAATTGGTCGTCAGGTTCTATTTAACCTAATGAGTGGTTTTAAGCTATTAATTATAAAACGTAACATTTCGATCGCGTTATCTAAATCATTAATTATAAATTACGTTGACAGAAACCTTGTTGGAAAAATAATAGCACATGCTCTACACTGAAAAAATTACTGGCTCGGAAATTTACTGGTTTTACCCCGTGTTGTAATAATCTAAAATTTTAAATTTTTTAATGTGTCTTTTTTTTATACATAACTTTTAAACGGCTTTATCGATCGATTCCCCAAAGTAATCGGCTCTTGGCATAGAAAAACCACGTCGATCGCCAATAATGAGATATCGTGAACGGAAAAATTCGAAAAGTGATTTTTTTTTAAACTCTGAAATTGTATATCTCATGAATTAGTGTTTTCGATCGATCACGTGGGAATTGATCGATTAGTTCAAAAGCTGTTTGAAAATTAATACAACATTGTTTTTTTAAAACTCTTTTTAGACTTTTGAGCTCGAAGCCGGTGGCAACTTCCCTTGCATGTGTCGCCACAACCGATCCACAAACACCTTATTGAGTTGTTCGGACCCATCTTGGTCCCCTGACTACTTCCGTGACTTATGCTATATCACCAGTACCGAAGTTCGCCCCACGATAGCACATACTCGTATGTGTACGTGCACCATCGCAAATATCATCGTTGCTGACTTTCGTTCTGTAGGCAATCTTAGATGCCAGTGCACCTTCTTCTCGAACCAATGAAGGCAAGCCTACTTTCTTTGTTATTCTTACATGCATTCCCGCTGCGCTATAATTTCAGTGATTGGGCTGTAACACAGGACTTTCACAAGTAACCAGTCAAATGTCTTGATCTGGAAAGGCACTATTACCCTCTCCCCCGGTCAGCACTGCAACAAGATGGGAAAATAACAAGCTGCCTATCAATCTCCCGAGGGGATCGGATTTAAGGCTTCATCTCGCATTAACTACCTCAGTCAACAGTACCCTCAATTGATTCTATGTGATAACTCTATACAACATTTCTGACAAATTTTCATTTATCATCAAATTTTCTTCGATATTAATACGACAGGACTTAATAAGCATCAGAAAAATATTAAAATTTATTGATATTTTGCAAATATTATTCCAACATGTCGAAAATTCCTTTCAAATTTTCCTATCAGTTTTTTACACGCCTTCAGCTCTTGTCAACCAATTATAGGATTATTGCAGGCATTTTCTGACCGACCTGGAGGCTAATTCTGGCATACATAAACGAAAGAGTTTTCATTCGAATGTGCAAGTTTTTATTTGTCTTTATTTTGGGATTCTCCAATTCGTTATCGAATAATAGGCAGCGAAATTTGTAATGATGACACACGCTAGTGAGCTATTATTCGAACGTAGCCATACGAGTTCTTACCCGTATGCAAAAAAGCATTCGAGATAAACATTTCCTATAATAAAAATGAGCAAATGCAGCTTGCAATTTTGGGTGAATAATATATATATATACGTTTCACGTTTCTTTAACTATTTTTTGTCCAAGTAACATTATAAGTTTACATTTTGGTATAGTTTTTGTTAATATTTAGCTTAAATATATCAGTGTTGGTTAAGGTATTAAAATACATTTTTTGCAACACTGAAGTACTAAGACGATACGTGTCGTATCGAGTAATATAATTATTCGCTACCGAAACTTATAGCGATTCGAGTTCTATTGCAAACAAGAGTTCGAAAATTAGACCTGTGACATCGAACTCAGTAAAAAATGTTTGCTGGGTGCATACATATTAAATCATTTAAAGTTGAAAAATATTAATACATCGACGTATCGTTTTCTAACATCGACGTTTCTAAGAACGATGTTGCGTTTCTAAAAATAAATGCATATTGCGATGATAAATTGAGGATTTTCCTTCATTTCCCTTTTCGAGTTGATTGATGTTTGGTGCTCAAGACCTTAGCCTGCAAGAAATTTATTTAGTACGTAAAACCAATTAAATTTTAAACAATCCTTGTTTACTGTATTACCTAATCAAAATTCAGTTCGGCAGCTCATTAAATACATGACGAAAATTTCGAACGAGCTGCCATTGTGAACAAAGTTCGTACTTCGAATGCAAGCAATAAGAAGAGCTATCATTTGCATAAACGGTAAAGCTTTCATTGAAATAGAAAATATAAAGATAACACTAAATAATATAAATGTCGATCACAAAACGAAATAAAATTAAGTAAGATTATTTTAAAATTATATACAGATAGTTATCACGTCAGTTAATGACCGAATCCCAGGTACAGAAATCGAAAGAAATTTGTTTCGCCAACAGCTATAACATTAATTTATCAAACAAAATTCTTCCTGTTGTACAGCGTTTTGTGACGTTCAATTTGCATTTTATTGTCAACAAATTTCGCCCAAACAAAATAGAAAGAAGTAAAATAATTACAAAAAAACAGTAAAGTTGGTTGGTTTTACGAGAATATTATATCATTAAATTTCCCATTAAAAATGTTTGCTTTCTGTGGAAAATATTTGAACAAAACATTTTGATGAGTGCCATTAGTCAGCAGACAATTTATTTTCTATTGTATCGTAAGTGTAAAAATTTCATTATGCAATATTATATTCAATAGCTGCATTCAATTGTTCACAATATTTACATAAACGAAGTATCATTTATGTACATAAGTATGCACACGTCGAGCCTTTGCTGCAAGACATACATAACTCTAAAGCCTTGACACAGAAAACTAAACTAAAGCTTTGAATTTACTATTGACTCAATGATAGAGATAAAACGTTTTGCATATTTTGTAAATATTAAAGCTCTGGTTCCAAAATGCATGGGAAAAAACCAAAGACACCAAGTTCACTTTTTCAAATGCATTGCAGTTTTGTTTGTAGATTTTTTTCCTATCGACAAAATATTATACTTTTAACTTCACAGAAATAAAATATCACTTTTCTAAACATGAATCTAAATTTTTAAAACATTTTTATAATATCCAAACTAGCAGAAGGGATCAGTATTGATGGAATATTTGGAATAATAGTGTGAATTAACTTAAAAATCAATATAAGAAGTTCTCATATTCAATATCGTAAAAAGCACTGATATTCCTAATGACCGTAGAAAGTAGAAAAGTAGAAGCGGTCTCGAAGTTAGTAATGAACCATTCCACTAGCTTAATGATTATAAAAATATTCCAATTATTCCACTCTTAATAAAATAATAATAATAAAAAACATGGAAAACGGTTGACACTAAAAGCCATCCCTGCTAATTTTAACCACATCCTAATGTCTTTAAACAAATCACTTTTTTCGAATTTTTTATTTAACTATTTCATTTATTTTTGTACATCAAGAGCTGATTATTTTGTGTAATTGATCGATTGAGCTGGTTCAAAGTCTAACAGTCTGAAACGGTTCCTATTCACAGGAAATCCAAATTTAAAAAAAAAACTCTTTAAAGCGCCACTAGTTTGGTTCGACTCGGTTCAACCGTTCAAAAGTTATAAGTGGGTCACATAATTACACACACATATACATACAGACATAATGACGGCTTGTCAGGAAAGCTTCATAGGAACTCAAAACGTGGAGATTCGGTGCAAACCCTATTTTCCCAAAATAGGATATAACTAGTAACTTCGCACTTTTTTGAAAATATTCAAATTCCTTAGCAGATTTGTGCTTCAATCTGAGTAAAAGTTCTTATTTTAATAATGATATCGCTTTCCTTTAATAAAAAGATTTTTCTAGTCGAGGACGTGTCGCCCTAGCAGCAATTCCCATTTTAAGTTTTTTCGTAATTATAAACATTTTTTAAATTTTATACATCATTGAAGAAGCCACGCAAAGAAGTGGCGAAATATTGGAATAAAGTTTTCTATAAAAAATAATTGAAATATGTATTGCATGAATATAAATAATTTATTAATAATAAAAAAGGTCTAATAAATTTGTGAAACAGGTGTAAAAAATATTTTATGCAAATTAAGCAGTTTAAAAACAGTTTAAAAACATAATATATTTTTTATGAATTAGGCCTTAAGTATATATGATATTTGTATAAAAATTGCACACAATACAAAAAACACTTACTCAAACTATTGATTAAGTGTTAATAATTTTTTTTCTTTTATTGCCATTTTTTAGTTATGACAGTTTTGCAGCAAAAACTCCATATGTAGATACGTAAGTCCATCAACTGAGCAGCATTAAAAATCTCTCCATGACCATAATTGCATTTCTTGTATGTAATACTTTAGTGATCGTCACGAGCAACAAAGTTTAAAATATCATTAAGCATTTAAGTTATTTTAATATAATTGTATTTGATGTGTGACTAAGCAAAAATATAGTTAGATCTATTGGAAAATAGATTCCTTTAACTGGACAACTTTTGCACCGGAGAGAAAGTATGCTTTCTCTTACAAAACTATTTGCAATGGATCAATAAGGTATGGAATATTTGAAATTATCTAACCTCTGAACACTATTAAAACATTGGCAACTCAGACTTTTAAAACAAACATACAAATGACTTTTGTTATTTATTGATTGTTAATTCGTTTATACAACTTGTAGAACGTTACCTGCATGTGTAAACCAAGGGTTAGGTGCCTGGGATGCAAAACATATAGGGTAATTTTTTAACAACTTTATCTTTGGCAGCTCAGCTTTTTTCGTGTAGCATGTAACTGTTAAACATGTTCAGTTTGGTCAATAACTAAACCATGAATAGGCTTACGAGTATAAACGAACAACGCTTGCAGAATATTGAATTTTATTATCAAAATTCCTGGTCGGTTAAGAAAGTGCATCGTTCTCATTTCTGATAGAACGGATACGAGAGCTTGCAATATTGCGTATTTATTGTAAAGATCAGCCAGAAGCATTGCAAGAACCGCCAAAGCATCCCGAAAAATGCACTGTTTGGTGTGGATTATGGGCCAGAGGTATAATTTTTCAAAGGCGACGAAGGCAGAAGCGTTACTGTGAATGATTAAAAATTAATTTTTGCCAAAAATGGACCTGGCTGACATGTGGTTTCAAGAAGACGGTGCCACATGCCGCAGCACTCGAAACCATGGCCTCATTGAGAGACGAGTTCGTTGAACAGCTTATTATATGGTACAGCCGCCTCTAAACTATTTTTTGGGGGATATGTTAGGCTCATGTCTATAGGGCCAAGGCCGCTCCGATATTGAAGAATTTCTTCGTTAAATACCGTCCAGTATGTTGGAGAGAATATGCCAAATTGTGGTCAACATTTACATTTAAACATTGAATTACATACCAGATTCTACAAACTCAAACACACACTTCTTACATTTCTCTAAACTGTATGTGTTAACAAATGTAAAAGCTCTTTAAAAAACACCCTCCATGTACGTATGTGTGTATATTTAGGTACATACATCATTTCTCCTTATTGGTTTATTTATTCTGCTGACGTCTATTTTCATATTCTTTTTGTGAAACCTTTTATTTATTTTGTTTTTGTTGTTTTTTTTAAATCCCTCGTAATAAAGTGAAATTGTATGGCTACACAATATTTTAATGTTATTTGAACTTGTTCACCTTTTTTTGCCGAATGAATGTAATTAGAAAATCAAAAATTAACTAAAACAAAATATATATAAAAACAAGTAAAAGTGTTATATTCGGCTGTGCCGAATTTTATACACCCTTCATCCACGTACATCCCTTTTTGATCTTTCTTGTTTTCAATACTGATTTATTTCGTTCTAAAACAGAAAATATGTTTTATTACCAAAGTAATAGATTTGTATTATTTAGTTACTTTAATATTTAAAAAAAAAAAATTAAAATTTTGCAGCTCTGAAGCTGTCTTTTCCCCTTTCCTGATTTCTAATACAATTGCACTTATTTTAAAAATATCAAATATGTTGAATTTATAAGCAAAAAGAAAATATTTGTTTCAGTTGGTTTCTTTTATGTACTAAGAAAAATTCCATTGTGCAACCCTGGAATCGTCTTTTTGATTTTTAGTCCAATTTTATTCTTCCTGATGTATAAAGTAAAATTAATTCAAAAAAATTAAAATCTTTAACTTGTTTGGTTTCTTTTTTGTATCAAAAAAAGTTTCAATTGTCCAACCCTGGAATCGCCTTTTTTTTATTATGTATTTTTATTGCCAAGTTTATTTTTACAAATATATAAAATAGTTTTAATGCTCAAAAAACCAAAATAACTAACCAATTTTTTTCTTTTATGTGCCAAAAAAGTTACGATTGTCCAACCCTGAAATCGTCTTTTTGAATTTTCAGTACCTTTTTCATTCTACCTGATACATAAAATAGGGTTAATTCACCGAAAACCCCAAAATTAATAAAAACCCAAAGGTACCAAAAAAAATTCGAATTTAGTCTTAGACCAATTAAATTCTTCTTGTAGTATTTATAAAGGAGATTTAATTCACTAAAGGAACCAAAATTCTGAACTTTTATTTTTATTTTATGTACAAACGAATTTCAATTGTCCAACCCTGGAATAGATTTTTAGAGTTAACGGGCAGACGGTCATCACTTATTCGGCTTTCCTATTTAAAAGGATCCAGAATATATGAAACGGCATGAAAAATCTATGTACACGCTTTCACTTTTTTGTGAAGGGTATAAGAAATACTTTTATTGCCTATTTCTTAAGGCAATTTTAATTTGTTTATATTCTTGTGCTATAGCCAGACAAAAAAACAAATTGATCCAAAATTTAACTATGAATGCGGCAGTATTAAGTACTTTTGCATACTGTATGTAAGAGTACTCGTATGTAAAAACATGGAAAACGGCTGAGCCTGCAATTTCCCGCTAATTTTAACCGCTAATTTCCAAATGGATCAGTCGATTACCACGTGGCAAGTGGTGCAGTTTTTCGAAATCTATAAAAGAATCGAGAACACTAATTGATCACATATATAATTTCGTAGTGCTTCCGAGTTTGTTTTGATTCGGTTTAGCCGTTCAAAAGTTATAAAAGGGTCACATACTTACACATACACACACACACACATTTATACATGCATACAGGAGTAGTCAGGAAACCTTCCTGGGAATTCAAAACGTCGAGATCTGGTGAAAAATCGATTTTTTCAAAGAGGAATAAAACCAGTAACTTTCCACTTATTTTGAAAATTTTAAATTTTCTTAGCGTCAAGTTAAAAAAGTATAGACTATTTATGAATATAAGTTACTCCTATACGTACAGCCATTTAACGGCTGGATTGATACAATTTTGCAAGAATAAGTTATCACAAGCCAATGCAGAATGATGTGCTGAATTAAAAAATCTACTGCAATACACTGTTATTATTACTCCCCCCGGGGGTGCCGTTGGGGAGCTTGGCTATGATGTCAGGCCTCGCTCCAACACAGATCCGGGGAAAAGGTTATGCAGTTTTTACAGACGGTGCTTTTGCTGATAACCCATAAAACTCATATGTTACCTGCCCAATCCCTGAAGTTGCAGTGCAACGGGAGGGCATATAAGAAATTAAAAAGTAGTAGGTGCATCTTCTGCTGAAAAGTACATCGTCCTAGTACGATCACTGTAGTAGGAGCCGCAGCCCCTCCGAAACGTATCCCAAGACATGCATGGAAATTTGGCAAAGGACTGTTCCTATGTAGTCTGTTGTAAGAAGTTTTTGCAGACACTGATTTTGCTGATAGCCTATAAAACTAATATGTACTCTGCCCAATCCCTGATATAGCAGTGCAACGGGAGGGCATATAAGAAATTAAAAAGTAGTAGGTGCATCTTTTGCTGAAAAGTACATCGTCCTAGTAGGATCACTGTAGTAGAAGCCCACACCCACTCCGAAACACATCCGAAGAGACGCATTGAAATTTGGCAAAGGATTGTTCCTATGTAAGTCTGTGTAAGAAAGGAGGTTAAGGACGCCTGGTACCGTAAGAGGGCCGAAGTCAATAGAGAGTTGAAAACCTTGACTGGTTTTGCTCTCGGGGGTTACACAATTTTCTCAAACAGAACTTTTGTTGGTAACCCATAGAACTTATAAGTACCTGCGCGTTACCGAATGGGACGTTGGGGACAGGTCTCAGTAGGGAAACATGCTGGCTACTGTAAGAGGAATTAAAGTAGTAGGGGTTTGCCCGCCGGCCTCTACGTAAGTTTGAAATAAGAAAAGAGGTCCAAGGACGCCTCGATCTAATTAAGAGTTCAAAAGTCAATAGAAAGTTAAAACCTATAATGGTTGGCTTTCGAGGGGTTATTCTGTTTTTCAGGCATAACTTTTGCAGGTAGCTCCTTAAAACTTATATGTTACTGCCCAATCTCTAAAACAGTGGAACGGGTGTGCATATAAGAATCTAAAAGAAGTAGGTTCGCCTACGAGCCTGAGTAAGAATTGACAGGTGAGGCGGCACCTGGGTTTGGGTAGAAAAGAAACCGAAGTCGATAGAAAGTTTATAGAACCTCCACTGGTTTGACTTTCGAGACTTTACCAGTAGTTGGAACTGGTACCACGGGATCCAGTACAAGCCTCGCAGTTTACTGCGGCTGGATATTGGAGAGGTCTCCCTTGGGAGTACACGTGGTGGTTGTGGTCACCAATTTGGTGGAAGGTTTGTCAGATAAGGATTGATGTTCAATCCTTGCGGTTGGACTTCGGTCCAGCTGATAGTAGCAAAACCCATATGTTGTTGTGAATCAACAAATATAAGATCATCTAGATAGGATCGGCACTTTGGCAAGGTGTTAGATCATGGGGCTTACCAAATCATGTTCTAGAAATTGCCACCTGGGCGACCCGAGGTCGCCTTGTGTGGTCTCTTGGGTGCTAAGAGGGGTGCTGGTAACACTTAATTTTCACCCGATGTTAAGAGCATCGTCAGGTTAGGCCGATATGCAGGAACTGACGTAAATCAAAGACATATTTGTTATTATTACTGGGAAAATACTTTGCAAAGTAAATTAGAAAAGTGTCGCTGTAATACATTACAATTATTTTTAAATGTTTTACACAGAAAATTGTTTAAACAATAAGAAATATTAATAACGATAATGGAAATACTATAGACAACACAATGTTAGAACAGTTCATGGAATGGTGTCGTTTTCTACGAAATATTCGCTAGCTTCTTTAAGAGAACTAAAAGCCAAGAGGCAACATATACTCGTACATATTTTAAGCTCTGCGTTAAATAAAAAAATTAATAGTAAATCGCAATTCGAAAATAGTTCATTCGCGGACGCATAAGTCAGAAGTGAACTCTGAAATTGGTAAACTTTAAAAAATGGATTGTTGCGGATTTCGCCCCCTGATCATTGCACTCAAGGAAAATGTGTGTCATTTCAATTAGATTAAATTTTAGCTACATCTCATTATATATGCTCACTAAGAAATGATACAACTACAGTTTTCTTTACAACATAAAGGGTTATTTTTTAAGAGCTTTCGGATTTGATTTAAAAAAATACATCAAATCTAGAAAAATGTATGAAATATTTATTTGAGTCGATATAAGGATCTATATAATTCAATGTTTAAAGCTGATCAAATGTTTCATACTAGGTCCAATACTCTCTCCAACATTCGGCCGGTATCTCTCGAGTTAATTCTTCAATATTGGCTTTTAGTGCACCAACCGTTGCAAAATTGTACCTTTAGACATAAGCCTAAATATAGTCTAAAAGCGTCAAATCGTGGGTAGACCGGTTTCAAACTGTTCACCGAACTCGTCTGCTAATAGGACCATAGTTACTCATACTGAGTGACAAGTGCCATCGTCTTGTTGAAACCACATGTCAAGTGATTTCCAACTCTTCCTGTCTTCATCGTTTTCGAAAAAGTGCGGTTCAATGATGCCACCTGCAAATAATCCAAACTGTGAATTTTTCACGCGACAAGCTTTAATTCGTATAAGCTGACAATGTCATAAGTTGATGGGTCATTTAATTTTCCATTTATTTTATTATTTTTAGGTCATTTAAATAGAAATTGTTTTAAATATCTTTTCTCAGTTCCTTTAAAAAATACAAAAATAATACAATAGAGTTATTCCTACCATAAATAAAACCTGCAACTTACATGTTTCCTTCTCGTTTGTTGCAAATCTATTTTATAAAATAATTCGCGGGAACAATCACTGGCGATGCCATATTTGCTAAGTTTGTCAACTAGTTCCCAAAAACTTTTTCTTAGAAAATATTCAAGTTAGCAAATCAGAAAGCTTGGACTAATTGCCCACGATAGAGGTGAGTATACACTCTATAAGGTTTTTCATTAACAGAAGTTGTGGTTATACTTTTGAACAGTTGTTTTTACAGAGCTTTTGACATCTACTGACATCAAAGCTTCCAATCAGCTGTTTTAAGTACGAATACAAAACCTTGGAAATTATAACAGGCATTTATTTTCAATGCCGAATAAATGCATTATCTTCTTGTCAATAATATGTTGTTATCAATTTTACTAAAAATGCTTGGTAAAACTAAAAACATTATATAGTACAATTTATACATGCTTGCAAACAGATGGAAGTAGTCTCTATGTATTTATAAAAACGAACCAAAATTTTAAAACAAAACAGCTGCAAAAGCAAGCACAAATAACACAAACTAGATTCTATAACCTTGTCTGAGTTCAAAGACACCAAATTTAAAAAAGTATCAAACAATAGAATAAATTTAATAGCCGTATTACTCAACAGTGGAAAGCACCAAAGAATTTCGGTGTCAAAGAACTTTGCTTCCAGACAACAAATTACTTAAGGAAGCGACATACGTAATTATCAAAACGAGTTTAATTTGAAAGGAAACCAACATAGAAAATACTCAAATTAATATTGAGGACGTTAAATATATGAAAATCGGTTTTGGTTGACTATTCTCAATAACGGAATTATTCAGATTTATTCTAATCAAACATGATACAGTTCATGAACTGCATAACAAAAATGCGCAGAACTATTTTGTAAGTGGAGATTTTTGAAAAGTTTTTTAAAAAGTATACAAGACAAAACGAGAGATAAAAAAATATTTAATTACATTGCTAGCAGCATTAACATTAATTCGACTACTTTTCGTGAACGAGAACTTTAGTCACCTGACCGCACATCAACGCGTACCGAAATAACATTGCAAAAATTTACTTACGACCTTTTGGCAAAAGAAAAGAAGGAACTAAAATATTAACAAAAATATCACATACACTACACAATATTAAATAATTTTTTTAAACTAATAAAGTATTCCGAGCGATATTGCTTTCTAACAAATTTCCCATACAATATGAAAATCTAGTTGGATAGTGGATGTCACCAAAATCTAGTTGCAATTTAACAGTTACAACTGTGATTTTCCTTCAAATTGTACGAAAAAATACTACGCTGTTGAGTTAAATTTAGAAAATCATTTTTTCACATGGGATTTAACACAATAAAGGCATTAGTTCAAACGGTATAGATTTCAATTTGAAATCGACTAGATTTCGAGTAAGTGTAAATCAGCTATAAATTTTTTTTTGTTTTTGCCCAACATCGCATATTTATAACTTAAGAGTTTTTCAGTTTTCTTTTCAGACCACGCAAATCTTATAGGCAGTCTCCGCCTAGAAATATTAAACATTAACAGATGTGTATGTATATGTGTTTGGCTTAAAACTTTTTATAATTGAACTATGGAAGCTGTAAGCGTGTAATTGATAAGAGCACTTGATTTATTTTATTTTTAAGCCTAATTGCAATAAATTAAAAATGATTTATGTGTAGATTGGAAAAAGCAGTTGAAGTTGTTTGTTCTCAATGAATTAATAATTATGAGTACGTGTTCTAGGAAAGTGGGAAATATATGTAACTGATTTAAAATAAGCCCCAATGTCACACCGTAAGGTTCTGGTTTTCGTTATTTTTTTAATAACTACAAGACCGGTTCGAATCTTAAATACCCTCCAAATATTTAGCAAATAAAAACTCTATTTTGTAGGGGTCACTCCAGGACGGGTCATTTGGGAAACATTTCAACTTTGCCAAAAACACTAAAAAGTAAATTTTTGGGGTTCAGTGTAAAAAAAATTGTAGGGTCATTTAAGGGGCAAATATAGGGGAAGGTAGGGCACTGGAAAATCGGAGAATAAAATTTTCAAGGAATATAGGCGTAAATTATACAATTTGTTAAATATTTACACTATTTTTCCATGTAATATGTTACTACCATACCCACTAAAGGCGCGGGGTCCAAAAATTGATTTTTCTGATTTTCTGGCTGCAAGTTCAACGCCTGGGACCTTTTTTGACATAAAAATATATAATTTGTTTAACAAAATTACAAAAAAATATATATTATGTTGCTTTTTATATAACTGCTTGGTCTAGTACTTCTTAGGGGAACTTTATCCCCTTTGACCCGATTCACCCCTTTTACGAACTTGCCTATACTATCCTTCAAAATGTATTCAAGGAACTGGCTCTTTTCGTTTGGATGGAATTGCAATTTCCACAGATTGACGAGCGGACGCACATGGCTAAATCGTCTTAGATTTCATCACTGATCAATATATATATATATATATATATATATATATATATATATATATATATATATATATATTGTATGTGGCCTTAGACGGATCTTTCGCAATGTTACATACGGAATACAAAGTAAATATACCATCCCTTTTTTTATTTTAATTTTTTTAGGGTATAAAAACACAGCCCAAGAAGCGAATTGCAGTCTAACATTGCAAGCAACTAGCCAAGGCAGCACTATCACCTAAATGTTGACTAATAGTCTAACGGTTGTAAGAAATATAACTATTCATACCGAACAAGACTTGTTTGTGGTGTTGTTTGCATACGTTTTTATACCCTCCAAAAAAGAATATGGAGTATATACTCACTTTGTCATTCCGTTTGTAACGCAGCGAAATATCCATCTGAGACCCCATAAAGTATATATATTCTTGATCAGTGATGAAATCTCAGACAATCTGAGCATGTCCGTCCGTCCGTCTGTGGAAATCACGATTCAGTCCAATGGAAAAGAGCTAGACTCTTGAAACTTGGTACAAAAATATATTGAAAGATAGCACAGGTTAAGTTCGGTGATGGGCTATATCGGGCAAGAGGGAAAAATGTTCCCCTAAGAAGAACTAAACCAACGTCTAAAGAACAACATAATTTTTAAAGTTTTTTTTTGTAATTTTGTCAAGCAAAGTCATAAAATAAAAATAAAAAAATGTTGGACCCCGCCCCCTTTAGTGGGCGCTTTTATATGCAAAAATAGTGTAAAAATTTAACAAATTGTTTTACTTAAGCCTACATTCCTTAAAAATAACATTTTTAAGCTTTAATGACGAAGCTGAGACGTAACATTTAATTATCCCAAACATTTTTATGACAAAGGTGAAATGTCTCTACCACCGAGAGACATTTCACCGAGTTTTAATACCCTCCGAAGAGAATTGGACCCCATAAATGTATATATTATTGATCAGTGATGAAGTCTAAGACAATCTGTAGAAAACATGATATAGTCTATTTTTGGGCCTGCCCCCTTTAGTGGGCGTTGACGTACGATATTATAGGCAAAAATCGTATACATGTTGAAAAATGTTTATTTCTGAAGCCTATAAGAAGCTGATATGTTCTCTGATCATGTAGTGATGAAACGTCTCCCCCACGGGCCTTACCGGAATGGCTCTGTCAAAATAGAGATTTAAAATTGGGTACAGAGATGTTTTAGAGGAACTCTGTCCCACCAAGTTAAACATTTTAAATATGCTTACTAATTATTGGAAGGGTATTTAAGATTCGACCCGGTCGAATATAACGTTTTTACTGGTTTTTTTTCTACTATGTTCTGTTTATGTTTTTTGTAATTCTTTGTAAGTCTTATAAAAAAAGACGCGTTTGAGTCATGCAAATTTTCCAGCCGGTTGTGGAATAGTTGGGAAATAAAATTAAAATGTTAACTGCCTATTTCACAATGTTGATAAAGTTGGCTGACTTTCAAAACGTCAATTTGCTTTGTATTCGAATAACATATGTATAGTGTATGCCGCAATACAAAACACTGACAATGCATGCCATTTAAAAATGTCGTCGATAAGTATTAAAAACGTCGAAAAGAGCTATCACATCATCGGTTTAAAATTTGATACATTGTTTCGCGACTTCTGCACATAATCTAAATGCTGCAGCAGAACTGTGTACAAACTTTGTATCGATACGTTTTGGACGTTCTTCCTTCCGTGTGAATACATTTGAAACAATAACAATTTATAAAATTTTCTTTTTATTTTAAATATACATATGTATGTATTTGTACGAAAGAAATAATTTATTGGACATTGTGAAATATGGAGCAAGCACCGTCAACTTAAAAATGTAACACTAATTAACACTATTATTATTAAAGGATATCACGTGTAGCGTATGCCATCGTATCCTCCTTTTTTTATTAGTAAGCCAATTAGGGCTGCCAGTCTAATTTCTCCAAGAAGCAACAAAGTCAGAAAAAATTACTTCACCGATATTTTCAAACAAAACAAAAAACAAATTAAAAACTGAGAGAACTTGTTGAAGTTATGAAATCTGTTGATTTAAAAGAAGTGAGAAGTATACACATGATAAAAGTCAGATCAAAAATTAGACAAAATTAGAAATTTATTTTTCGTCGGCCAAATCAGACGATTATTTTGGATGTTATAAATCTGTCGTTATTATTTTGGACCATAAATTTTGTAAATGCTTTATTTCATTTATTTCAAAGAAACTGTTATTTCAGTTCAATATATTTTCTAAAATTACTGAAAGTGACGTGCACGTGCTGAATAAATATTTTTATCAGCGTCATTGATGTGATCAGCTGTTTCCGCAACTTTTAAGTGGCGACAGTTTCTGAGGTGTGTGCTCTTTGAAAAATAAAATAAAATGTATGTGATTGTCGCGAATTAAAATATATGTATGTAGTACATAAATATGTATGTACGCATGTGTGTGCATATGTACATGTGTAAGTAGAAAGAATATTTTGATACTGGTGTTAAACTGGAATCTTCTAATGAAGGAATATTAATATTTTGAATTTAATTTAAATAAATTATATATGTATAATTGCCAATAATTATAATTTCAGCTTTAATAATGTTTCAAAACCAATAATTATATTGGGATGTAAATATAGATTTTGTTTATCTTTTTTTCTGTGAACGTGAAGTTCGTAAAATTTACTAACTATATCATATAATTAATAAAAACTCTATGTTGAATATCGTATATCTTGAGTATTTGAAACAATACGACCATTGAGAGGTTGTGGTGAAAATTTACATTTTGTAAACTTTCTGTGTACATAAATCGCTAGTCTTCCACTATAAAATGCATGTAATTAAGTTTTGTGATTTTGCACAGTTTACACTACCCATCGTGAAAACCCTTAATAAAGTGGATCAATAATGTCCTCGGACAAATATAAAAATTACGAAAAAAAATCTAAATTTGTTTATACAAAAACGTGTGTTTCATTATATTTACGAGTACATATTTCATAATAACAAATAACACGATGTGTATATTACCTGTAAAGAACAACTGATTAGGATTCTTAGAATTTATTTATTAACTAAAAAACAAAAATAGTTCATTTGCGTATGAAAATTCGAATAAAAAATTCGTCGGACATTAGGATTGCTTTTCGTCTAAGCTTTGGAATTTAATATTTAATAATATATTATAGGAAGTCATTTGCCCTTGATAACTGCTTCTAATCTTCTTGGGATTGATTCCACAAGATTTCTGAAAATTTTCGCCCATTCTTGCTTTATTGCCTTCACGAGATCGTTTTTGTTCGAAAATATATATTGTTTTCATTAATTTTCTAAATAGTCAATTACATTGATCTGCGGTGACTGTAGTAGTGTTTCTGGAACAAGTGGATAGTTAAACAAGAGTCACATACATACTGCATGTGCTTTGGATCATGGCCCTGGTAGAACCGGACTGTGTCCTTCCGGCACTGCGTATAAAATTTTGTTTCAGAATGATTAACTACTTTACTTGGTCCATGATGCCATCTGTTATACACAATTCTCCAATTCCAGCCGCCCCATGCTTAATAGTACCTTTTAAATGTTTCCTATCAGTTCTTCGTTAGAATTTCTCCTTACGTAGGACTGCCCGTCGAATCTAAATATATTAAATTTACTTTCATCCGTGAATAAGACTTTATTCTAGAATGAAATATTCATGGTTTTTTATTTTTCTTTCTATGAATGGTAAGATGTTTTACAAGCGACTCTGCCATTATCATCGTTATTTCTAAAGAGTAATTGTACAACTTCTGTGTTTCAGTCGTCATTTTTGCGTTGAGTGATTTCATTTGCTAATTTTGGAGCACTTATTTTGGGATTTTTCTTTACCTGTTGGATAATCAATCGTTCGTCAGCATTAGTAAACAATTTTTTCCTTCCAGATTTTGGTTTATTTTGCAGGGAATTTGTATTTTTGTACCTTTTAATGATATCATGGACTGTTGATATTGGTCTTTTAACTATCTTTTTAGCAAAGGCACTTTGACAATAAACACAAGTGTTGCCATATGTCCGACTACTTTTTTGAGCTGTTTTTGGAGCTTGAATAATTTTTACCATTATTGAAATAGAAAGGACAAAAAAAAATGCCATGCACTTAACTAGTACCACCATGGCACAAAAGAAAACATAAATTTAAAAATCTTAAGGCTTTTTTAGAATAGGAAATTTTCAGGCCAACAAGATTGAAACGTTTGTCCCATGACTTTATTGATCCACTGCATATACAATAGATACAAGTATAGGAAATAGTTGTAAGAAAACAGTTTTTACAACATTTTTCCATTTATTTCAAGGTCGTTAGAGAAAAGTGGATGTGTGAATAACCAGTATATTGAACATTTACAACAACGTATGATATGTAAATAATTGCCAGATGTGCAAAATTTTTGCTACGCACAATTTAAATTAAATTTATACTTCATCACAAATAACATTAATACCACTAATATAAATCAGACAAAAACTTAAAAAAACTTTTTTTTCAACAAGACTCGATTAACCGACAGGTAAATAATTGTTCAATAATGTTGTATCACTATATTTTATCTTAAAGCTATAATAAAATGCGTTGTCTTCAAGCGTTTCAAGAAACAAGAGTTCAACAGTTTGAAAAAAGGATTAGGTGTACGCGGTTACTGGTATGCAGTATGCGAAATACTTAATGAAAATATTTTAAATATTTCTTTACTCTTTTAACATTGTAAGAATCTTAAAAACAGCAAAGAAAGGAAAAGTTTTTAACTTAACTGCGACCGCTATTTTAAAGGCAACTGTCGAATTGTGGGGTATATGGTGCGACTACAATAATACAAAAAACCAAAGGCATTTTGTTGTTGTAACAAACTCAAAAGCAGAAGCGAAGCCTTTTCTTTTTTTTTTTAATTTATTAATTTGAATACAATTAACATTTTTGAAATACTAAAACACTTTAAAAACAAAAAATCACGTTTTAATCAATATATTTTTGGTAAAATGTTTACAAAGGCACAATATTAATATTATTGTTTTTTTTTTAATTGTGTATTCACAAAAACACATGTAAACAAAGCAAAACCATTCAAGTTTGACAAACTATTGTATGAAAACAAAGTAGAGCAAAACATAATTATCCGCCGGGGTGATGCCACCTTGTTAAATATACTTTGACAAGAGCATGGCAAAGAATCCGAAGTGAACGATTTTAATTTTTGTTTGTTTCATAAACACATTAATATTAGGGGTTTAAGTTATAGAGCGTTGAAAATTAATAATTCTAATCATAAAAATTTGGGTTTAAATATTTTTTTTAGTTTAGTTACTACAAAACTCGTTAAAAAATTCATATTATGGAGCGTGGAGCCAAAAAAAAAAGAAAAATTACAGAGAGGCGGCGATCAAGATGCCATTGAAATAATTTAAAGTTAACAAGGGGATCAATTTACAGGCATTTTTAAATTTTTTTTCAAATGTGTTCCAAGGGACGTGGCAAGCAATTCATGAGTCTACTGTATTTATATTATATAAATACGTTATGTCTGTTTTTCGTTTCACTGTGTTTTACAACAATTTCAATATTTGGAATAAAATGCTTTAAATTTTCTACTACAGTTATAGTTGACCTATTAAAGACGGGTTGAATAATTTTATAGCTTTGCTACTTTAGAAAGCGCTCGAGACATGGCTTTCGATTGTCAAGAGATGATTAGTTTTTAGAATTGGTCAGAAAAGCTGTTTAAAAGTTATTCTAACAAAAAAAAAACATTTTCTAATCTTTTTTTCAATTTTGTGCAATATTTCTCGAAATCTACCGGTCCGAACCGGTACCAATTCAACGGAAATCGAATTTTGAGAGAAACCTTTGAAACGCGTCCAGCTTGGCTCGAACGCCAATTGATCACATATATAATTTCAGAGTTTACATAGTTAACAGCTAACCACTTATGCATGTAAATAACATGAATATTTATATTTGTAAAACTGAATATTTTCTTTGTTATTCATTGAATGAAGTTTTTAATGAAATTATTATAAATATCTTATATTACTCGTATAAACAGAAAAACTGACCTAACTTTTCTAAAAATTTTATTTAATTTACTTCGAATATTATTTTCGTAAAGTTTTTGTTTTTCTATCTGAAAATTCACATAAATTTAAAACTGTGACGTAGGTGGCATGCAATTTTAAAGCAAACTTGTTTTCAAGATGTCGTCGAAGAGAAAAGAGCTGAAATTAACTGCTCCATTGAAAGTATTATTTTCAATAAAAAAACAAACACACAAAATTATAATGGGAGAAAAAAAATGTTATCAGCTGTTTTCTTGTCTGAAAATTTAAACAAATTTGTGAGCGTTCGTATTAAATTTAAAAAATATGCATGTGTTAGTAAAACACGTGTGAATATATTAAAACTTGAAAGCCAAAACTTGATCGTGTAACCGCCAAGTTAGAATAAATTAAAATTTTTGGTATATGCCTAAGAATTCCGAGATTTTTTTCCAGGGAAACAAAAAAATGCGGGAAATAAAAAATTCTATTAAAATCTAATTTGTTTTGATTCACACTTCTCTTTAACTTTGATGAACAAAAAGTGAATCCTTCTATTCGAAGCAGTTGAAAATTTTTTAAAATGCGCGAGAAACTTAAATGACAAAATGTGTTAACATATTAATTTTTAAGTTGTCTATTGTTCTCGCTGCTTTAATTAGTCGTAATAAGAACATTCTAATTTAAATTCGAATATGCTCCATATGTGTAGATTCTAGGATTTTCAAATGTAATTATAAATGCTTTATGTCTGTTGGTATAAAAACATTATGTTCTTTAGCATTTAAAAAAATCCGAAATTAAATAAGTATCTGAGGCAATACGCAATACAAGTTTTTCTATGCTACTTCAAAGGCTTAATTTATTTAATTTAATTTTTTTTGTGACCCCTTCTTTCTTTACTTATGATCTAACCACTGAAAACTTCAACTGAATGCAATAAATCTAAGGAATAAAATAGTGATGAAGAAAATTTTCCCTAAGTTGACATATGTACGTAAGCACTTATTACGTATTGCCACAGATATATTCCAACATTTTGCGTGCTCGTAATATTTTCTATTTTTAATAATAAAAGATACATACATAGAGATTGGTAATCTTTGAAAATAAAACTATTGAGTACACATTTTTTCGATCTGAAACATAATGAATGTGAAAACAATTATCGCACTAAGCTTATAGTACAGCCATCAAATATTTTCTCTTTGAAAGTTGTTGATGAATTTACATCTTTTTGATTATTTTGTTAATACATAATTTTATGTAAAAACTCGTATCTATGTATATCATCTCTTGTTGTAACAAAATACCCGTATCAGTGTAGTGCTTCATAATTTCTATGAAGATGCTACTCTCAGCTTTTGAATTGAAGTCATTGACATTCAAAGTATGCACACAATAAACTGGCCCATATTTGATTTCCTTTTATTATGAATCTCACACAACTCAAGTGAAACTTTTGTTATGATGACTTGTGCATCATTTCTTTTCACATACATAACTTGGATTTGTACAGCATTTGTTAATATCATTTATATAAAAAATAATCCCAGTACCATTTAGGCATCGTTGCACATTTTTCAAAATTGGAAATAGGCTTTAGTGCGCTCTTTTGCTTGGCGACTTTAAATACATTTTTCAAATATAGAAATAACAAACCTTTTGCACAAAGAAGAGATTAGGGTTATTGTTTTATTGTTTCCTTATTTTTTTTATTCTCGGTTTTATATCACACACTTTATATATTATATTTTCTTATTTTTTTATTTTAACATGAAAAATATATTTTTTTATTTTTTAAGCTATTTCTTTTGAAATATCTTTATATTACATATTATTATTTATTTGTGTACTGCGAATTATCAACAATTCGTTTAGTCTTCTTCTAACAAAGTAATTTCCGAATGAATTTATATTTTTCCGAATTTTCGCCTTTGCGATGTTAATGTTAACCCGACGTATGTTATTTAAATACTAAGCAAAATTTTCTGTTGTTTTCTCTTATAAGGTCTGTTTGTTTGCCTTATAGTTTATTGCGACCAATATAAAAAACATATGTGAATGTACAAACGATTTTATTTTTTCTTTCGGCTTTACTTTTAGCTCTCTATGTATACAGTGGCTCTGGATGGTTATCTTAATTCTATTTGATTTTATTTTATTTTTTCCTTACGTACCCCACCACATGTATTCAATATGCTCACAATTAAAGAACTTATTGAATGAATTGAAATATTATGGAAAGAGGTGTATGATTAACATACAATTAGGGTTTTATATACCAGAGGAATAAAATAATAATTTGCGGGATTCCTGGAATTGAAAATCATAATTATTTGTTACAAGCAAAACACTTTCTATGGAAATTAGATAATAAAATTTTAACATTCACAAAAATAAGATTCAAAAATTTGCTAAGTTCATCCACTGAAAAGCGTTTATACACCTAAAGTTAAAAACAGGTTTTAACATTAAAATCATGAATAGATTGATTTCATTGATTTAGGTTTTTACTCACAGGTAACCTAATGAATTCGTTCAAAATAAATTAGATTTCTCATGGAAATAGCTATATTTATTACTGTAATTTTCTCTGTTTTTATAGCACTTAAATGGCAAACTCTACAACAGCTCTTATTGTTTGTATAAAAAATTAACCAATAAAGTACATATTCTTTTATGGTGTACAAAGTGAACAAGTGCTTAAAATCACATTATTTTATACAGAAAATTCATGCAAATTCTCCAAAAATGCAGTTGGTGTAAATATACTGGTGCTTTATCAGCTGTTTCCCATATTTAACTTGACAACACCCAACTTAGCACAGACAAAGTTGCATTTCATAAAACCTTCTAAAACAGCAATTGAAAAGTGGTTTTAAGCTGGTTTCAAGAAAATCTTTTTTATTTTTAAAACCAAATTTTATCAATAAAACCAGAGCCCAAATTACCGCATTCGATATCGAACGAAATTTCTATACAGTTTAAATACAAATTTCGATCGATATCGAATGCCGTAATTTGGCCCCAGTATATATTAAAACCACAACCGTGTGAAAAGAGTATGACATAAATCTCATCAACTTCTAAGGGATTTTTACAAATATTTTCGCCTTTTATTCACAACTAAATAAAATGTTCAATTAAGCGTATTTTTTTTTCGTTTCCGACATAAAATAGTGCGTTAAACTATCTCTGGTTCCAAAATGTGCGAAAAAGTCTTGAACCAAAATGGTTTTTGCTATTGAAATACATACACTCAAACTTCCGTAAGTTCTAGTAATAAGCTTTATAAAAGGTGATTTTCTAGCAACATTCTTTTTGGCAACAGTGTTTTTGGTAGCGCAGCTGTGTAATATGTTACTTTTAAACATGTTCAATTTGGTCTATAATTTAACCATAAAAATTTACTTACCAATACTGAATTTTATTATCGAAAGTCAAGCACTTCTACTCTAGGTTTTATTTATTTATTTCAGACTGAATGGATACGTGACAAAGCAAAATTGTCATATTTGGTGCGAAGACCAAGTTGAGGAATTGCACAATCTGGCAATGCATACCGAGAAATGCACTGTTTGGTGTGCATTATGAACCAGTGACATCATTGGACCGTACTTTTTCAAAGACGACGAATGTAGAAACATTACTGTTTCCAATCCAACAGTTCTAGAACGAAGTCTCTACCTCTTCTCAGCCACAGCACTGACGTCTTGGCCCACCAACAGTAAAGCCTGTTTAACGAACATTAACAATAAACTTGAGTATACAGGGCACTGTTGGTCCTTCTCTGCGACCAAATTTTGTCCGACATTTTCGAGCAATTGAATTTGTTTTGGAAATAAATTTCCAATAAATCCCAACGTTGTTCAAGCGTAAATCGATTAATTTCGTTCAGTGGATATAATATAGTGAATTTTGTGGCAGAATAGTATCATGTAACTATTGCTAGATTCGAAATAACCAGTAGTTCAAATTTAAACTGACAGATGGCCTCCCGATATATTGGCTTAGGACTTTCCTTATATTGCACACTAGATCATAAAGAAACACAACTCAAAATAAAAAACAATGAAAATACAATTTCTTATGCCCATAAAAGCTTACTTTGACTCAAATTTTTAGTGGCATTAACTAACAACCGTCCAATACATTATATTAAAGTATTATGATTAGCGAAACTAAACATTTATCGTAAGAAATCCCATGTGCATGAGAATGACTTTCTAAAAACCTTTTTATTTTGAGTTGTGACTGTTTATGATTTTATGTGCTATATCTTTAATGACTCCAAAAGTATTTATTGAAAACTTTCGAATCTTATAAAGTTTGGAGTATTAAAGTTAATATGATTAAATCAGAACCAATTTGTTTTCGAAATGCATCAGGAAAAGGACTTTATAACACTGCTAAATTAAGTAAAACATTGAATCTTTCTTTGCAAAAACCTTTTAAGGACTAATTCAAGTATCTAAGAGTAACTTTAAACAAGCTTTTTGAATTTAATCAACATGCAGAAATTTTAAAGTTAGGGTAATACGTATCAAGATTGTTTCCAATTTTTTACACTTTATTCACTTTGTCATTTCGTGTGTAACGCAGCATAATATCTCTCTAAGACTCCAGAAAGTGTATATGTTCTTGATTAGTGATGAAATCAAGAACATAAAAGACGATTTAGCCATGACCACCTGCCTTTCCGTCCGTCTGTGGAAATCACGATTCAGTCCAAACGAAAAGAGCCAAACCCTTGAAATTCGGTATCGATAAATTTTTAAGGTGAAGTTCGTAAATGGGCTGAATCGGGCCAGAAGGAAAAAAGTTCCCCCGAGAAGTACTAAACCAACCTCTAAAGAACAACATAATTTTTAATATTTTTTTTTGTAAGTTTCTTAAGCAAATGATATATTTTTATGTCAAAGAAGACCTAAAATCTAAGATTTTTCCTTGATGTCAATGAGAATTGTATTCACACAACTTGGCTCTAATAGACTCTAATTAATTAATTAATTTCTTTTTATAGTTTTATTTCGTTATTTAAATTATGTTGATTTATTTGGCTTTAGATTAAATATTAATATAAGCTCCAATAAATAATAAGTCTTAGCAAACTTTGTATGTGACGGGAAATTATTACAACAATTTTCTTATTAGCATGCAGCATTCGTTTTAAAATAATATTCCATTAGTGCGTAACAGTTTTAAGTATTTCATAATCTTGTTATTATACCCTTCACAAAAAAGTGAAAGGGTATATATAGGTTTGTATATATATACGTGTGTAATTTCTTCAATATGCACATGGGACCCCATAAAGTAAATATATTCTGGATCCTTATGAATAGCGACGACGATTGAGCGATGTCCGTCTGTCCCTCCGTCTGTACGTGAAATCGGTTTTCCCAAGCCCCCAGAAGATTGAAAATGAACTTAAATAGAGTGCTATTGAAATTCAGAAAGATTCGAAGTATGGTTCCAGAGCTGGGAAGCTTACACCTATTTCTCGACGCAAAATTTATATCAAAAATCAATTATTTTTCTTAATGTTTGTAAATTAAACCTATTTTTTGCTTTGGGGAGCCTCAATGGTCTATTAAAAACTAAAATAATAAAAAAAATTTTCAGGGATTGGAAATTAAAAATTTTTTTTCGGCCTATTCCGTATTTTGTAGTACATGTAGTAACTAAAATTGTTAAAAATTTCAAGTTTTTCTTTAACAAAACCACTTTATACGTCATGAAGATTTGCCGAGGCCAAAAAAAATTTTTTTAAATTCCAATTTTGCTTCCAGGGGTGGGAAATTGATTTTTTTATACGTGAAAGTAATCAAACAGGCTACTGATGCTTTTTTTTTTTTGTTTTTTGCTAACTAAAACTGTCTTATAATTTAGGAAGAACAAAATTGGTATCAAAAATAAAATTTCGAATCCAGGTGCAATATTTTATGGTACATGAAAGTTACCAAAATGGTAAAAAATTTGAAATTTTTCTTAAAAAAACTACTTTATAACTCACGAAGCATTGCACTGATAAAAAAAAAACAAAAAAATTTAAATTTCGTTTCCAGAGTTGTAAAACATAAATTTTTTTTTTTTGGTACATGCAATATTTTGCAAAATTCGAGTTTTTCTTAAACAAAACTACTTTATACCTCATGAAGATGTGCATTGATAAAGAAAATTTTAATTTCGCTTCCAGGGTTGGGAAATTGAAATTTTTTTTTATACATAAAAGTAACCAAAAGGCAATTGACGTTGTTTTTCTACTAATTAAAACTATTTTTTAGTTAAAAAAAAACAAAATTGGTATCAAAAATTAAAAAAAATCAAAATTTAGATTCCAGAGTTGGATAACTGCAATATTTTGTGGTACATAAAAATGACCTAAATGGTTACAAATATTAAGTTTTTCTTAAATAAAGCTATTTCATGCCTCATTAAGAGTTGCATTGGTAAAAAAAATTTAAATTTCGTTTCAAGGGTTGGGAAATTTAAATATTTATTCTGCATAAAAGTAACCAAAAAGGCAATTGACGTTGTTTCTTTTTGCTAATTAAAGCTGTTTTATAATTCAGGAAGAACAAAATTGGTATTAAAATCTTAAAAAATCAAAATTTCTACTCCAGGGTTTGACAAATGAAATATTTTATGGTACATGAAAGTGACCAAACAGTTTAAAAATTTTATTTTTTTGTCAAGTATGTTACACCTCACTAAGAATTGCATTGGTAAAAAAATAAAAATTCACTTCCAGAGTTAGAAAATCGAAATATTTTTCGTACTTAAAGGTACATACATAAATTCCAAATTTTGTGCTTTTAGTGAATTACCTATTAGATTTTTCAGAAAAAATTAAACTATTATCAAAAAATTATAAATTCGGTTCCAGGGTTGGAAAATCGTAATTTTTTGGTACATAAAAGTAACCATACAAGCTCCCAATTTTGGTTTTTTTCAGTGACTTAAACCTATTTTAAACTTCTCTAAGAATTAAATTGGTGTTAAAAATTTTAAAAACTAAAAATTCGTTTCCAGGGTTGGAAAATCTAAATATTTTTGGTACATAAAAGTACATACATAAATTCCAAATTTTGTGTTTTTAGTATCAGAAAAAATTAAATTAGTATTAAAAAATTAAAAATTCGGTTCCAGGGTTGGAAAATCGACATTTTCTGATTAATAAAAGCAGCCATATTATTTGTTATTTTTGATTTTTATGATGAATTATACCTACTTTATACATCAGAAAGAAGTAAACTGGTATTAAAAACCAACAAAATCTAAAAGACGATTCTACGGTTGGACAATTCGAACTTTTTGGGGTACATGAAACGTATGAAATTTAAACGTTTTCTTAAATATAAAAGTAACCGATAACATCATTTTGATTTTTTAATTAAACCTACTTTCTGTTTTGGACAAAAAAAAAAGAAGAATTACATCTGTGAAGGGTATTTAAGGTTCGGCACAACCGAATATAGCACTTTTACTTGTTTTTCTATTTTTCGTCCACATAATGTATTTTAAAAGTCTCACTAAATCTGGAATTGAAAACTATGTTGAAATTCACTATTTGACATATCGTTATAAATTTATTTTAAATGAAATTTATTTGTATGTTTATTTTGATGTGATTTTTTTAAATAATTTGTAAATTGTCCAATACTTTTTGAAAGTATGTGCATAAGATAAGAGGTTTGTGACTTTTCAAAACCAGGGTTGAAGTCTACTGATGATTTGCTAAAGCACCAATGAAATATATATAGACATTGATTAACCATCAACAAATAAATTTCATTTAAAATTGAATTGAAAACATTACGTTAAAGAATTTGTTGCTCAAATTTTTCGCCCTTTTTTTTGTCAGCAAATATTATAAGCGAAATATAAGATTTCCTCAAGATTAACGAAATATTGAAAGTAAAACTTGATTAAATTTATATATACATAAGTATGAAAGATATATTCGACTGTGTCGAACCTGAAATACCCTCCAAAGATTTAGTACATAAAAACTTTACTTCGTCGGTGTCGCTCCGAGAAGGGCCGTAGGAGAGACATCTCGCCTTTGCGTAAAACCCTAAATTTAGGTGGCAAGGGGTAGGGCACCTTCGTCGTAAATGCTTAAAAATTTAATTTTTAAGGAATGTTGGCTTAATGCATATACTATCTTATGTCAACGCCTATTAAAGAGGGCGGGGTCCAAAAATAGATTTGTTCTTGTTTGACATAAAAATATATAATTTTCTTAACAAATTTACAAAAAAATTTTGAAAATTATTTTGTTTTTTAGAGGTTGTTTCAGTTCTACTTAATAGAACTTTTTCCCCTCCGGCCCGATTCGGCCCATTTACGAACTTGATCTTCAAAATTTATCGATAACAAATTTCAAGGGTCTGGCTCATTTCGTTTGGACTGAGTCATGATTTCCACAGACGGATGAAAAGACGGGTGGTCATGTCTAGATCGTCTTATATTTCATCACTGATCAAGAATAAATATACTTTATGGGGTCTTAGAGGAATATTTTGCTGCGTTACACACGAAATGACAGAGTGAATATACCCTGCAACTCTTTTTTGGAGGCAATAAAAATGAGTCAAAAACAAATGAAATATCCGCCCGAGAGAACGCTTCCTCGTCACCCGTGCGTCCGCATCAGGTCGTGAGAGAGTCCGTTCAAGAGAGAGCATTTGCAGATCATCTCACTTCACCTGATAATACAGGACTGTCTTTTGACCGTTAAAAATTATCTACTGTATCAAAAGCTGTTTACATTTTCGGCTGCCATTATATATTTTGTTTACGTTTTACTGATGTTTGCAATGCTGATTTTTGTTATTTGACAAGAGGGAAAATTTCAACAGAAGCAAAACGCCTGTTTTTTTCATTGTTGTATTAATAAGATAACCTTATAGTTGGGCCATGATCGTAACTTTATGTGACTATGTCTTGTCTGGCACAAGTTGTTTGTCAGTAACACATTATTTAAAGCAGCTAAATACGATCCTCTTTCTATTGTCCCCACAAGAATTTTGTTCAGGAAATTTCAAAGAAGCCACTAAAACATACAAACTGGGGCCAAATTACCGCATTCGATAGCGAGCGAAATGCCCACCCAATTTAAATACAAGTTTCGATCGATTTCGAATGCTGTAAGTTGCCCCCTGGTCTCATGCACATTTTCTTGAAGATTCGCTTGTTGGCAGTACAGAAATACCACTTTATTATATCATGTTTTTTTCAACTCATTTTATGATCGTATTACTGACTTTGCTGTTATTTACATGCAATTGAAAGATCACAGAAGTTCAATAATTTAAAGCAAATTTTCTTTTAAATGACGAACTTATTGAATATAAAAACAAATCATGCATACATACATACATAAATACATATGTATAGGTGTTGTGATAAATATTCTACCAATATTAGAGGAGATCATAACGTAATGGGTAATTTTTTAAAAGCTTTCGATTTGGATTGAAAAAAACATAAAAGTTTGAGAAATGTATGAAAGCTTTATTTGAAACAACTATATAATTCAATATTTAAAGATGATTTCAGGTAAATGTTGGCCGCGGCTACGGCTCAAATGATTCAAATTTTAGCATATTCTCTCCAATACATCGGGCGGTGTCTTAGTAGTAAATTCTTCAATATTGGCTCCCAGTGCGTCAACCGTTGCGGACTTGTCCCTATACACATGAGCCTTAACGTAGCCCCACAAATATATCCTAAAGGTATTAAGTCGCACGATTTAGACAACCAATTGCATGGCCAAAACGTTTACCGAACTCGACTCTCAATTAATCAGGCGCAAATGATCAAATTGGGCACAGATATGTCTTATTTATTTAGTAAATATTTGGAAGGTATTTAAGATTCGAACCGGTCCAATATAACGTTCTTACTTGTTTTTTTTTAATTTTCACAAAATAGTCAGTTTTAAGCTGTTATGTCGGGGAGAAGGACTTTTCCCAATACGTAACTAATCCTCCACTGCCAGGCGATATTAATAAAAGTCATCTTTGCAATTTTTTACGCATTTCTTTTTTGCACATACGGTGTAATAATTTAAATAAAAACCAAGAACGTACAATTATTAAAACACAAAACATGTTATAGCTGACAAAAAGACTCCTTACGCATTTTACCTGAGCAAAAATAGGAAAAAAGGAAAATTATCTGAAAGTAGTGATTTCAAATTTTATTTTGATATATAACATTTTTAAGACCGCAGTATCTTCATTTTAAATTAAGGAAGTTACTGGTTTTACCACATTTGGAAAAAATCGAGTTTTCACTAGATCACGATGTTTTGACTTCCTAAGAAGCTTTCCTTTTCTTTCTTGATAAATTGTCACTATTTCAGTATGTGACCCGCTTATAATTTTTGAGCGGCTGAACCAAACTATGTAGTCACGTTTCAAAGGTTTCTTTCAAATTCAGATTTCTTATGAATTGGAATCGGTTGAATCGGTTTTTGTTGAAAAGTGAGTTAAAGCAAGTAAAAATGTTATATTCGACCGGGTCGAATCTTAAATACCCTCCAAATATTTAGTTAGTAAATTTAAAATATTTAACTTGGTGGGACAAAGTTCCTTTAAATAAAATCGTACGTTAACGCCCAATAAAAGGGCGGGATTCAAAAATAGACAATATCATGTTTTCCACAGACGAATGTATGGACATTGCTAGACCGTCTTAGATTTCATCACTCATCAAGAATATAAATACTTTATGCGGTCCAATTCTCTTGGGAGGGTATTAAACTGTATTTTGGCGGGATCGCTGTGGCAAGGGCTGTGGGGGAGACATTTCACCTTTGTCATAAAACTCTAAAAATAAATGTTTGGGATAATTATACAAAATTCAAAAAAAATTAAATTTTTTGATAGGATCATTGAGGGGGCAAAGCGGGAGGAGGGGGTAGGGCAGAGTAGTACCATGTTACGTCTCAGCTTCGTCATTAAAGCTTAAACATGTTATTTTTAAGGAATGTAGACTTAAGTAAAACAATTTGTCAAGTTTTATTATTTTTGCATATAATAACGCCCACTGAAGGGAGCGGGGTCCAAAAATTATTTCATTATACCCTTCACAAAAAAGTAAAAGGGTATATATAGGTTTGTATGTAATTTCTTCGATATTAAAATGAGACCCCATAAAGTATATATATTCTGGATCCTTATGAATAGCGATGACGATTGAGCGATGTCCGTCTGTCTGTACGTCAAATCAGGTTTCCCAAGCTCCCAGAAGAGCTAGAGACTTCGTTCTTACACCTATTTCTCGACGCATAATTAATACCAAAAACCAAATATTTTTTTGATTGTTTGTAAATTAAACCTTTTTCATGGTTTGGAAAGCCTCAATGGTCTATTAAAAACTAAAAGAATAAAAAAAATTTTTCCAGGGATAGGAATGTAAAAGTTTTTTTTTTGGCACATTCAGTATTTTGCAGTACATGTAATAACTAAAATGGTTAAAAATTTTAAGTTTTTCTTAAATAAAACGATTTTATACCTAATGAAGACTAGCATTGGGTAAAAAAAATTAACATTTCGCTTCCAGGACTGGGAAATTTTAATTTTTTCATACATAAAAGTAACCAAAAAGGCAACTAACGACGGTTTTTTACTAATTAAAACTATTTTTTAGTTCAGGAAAAACAAAATTGGTATCAAATATTAAAAAGAAAATCAAAATTTAGATTCCAGAGTTGGATAACTGCAATATTTTGTAGTACATTAAAGTGACCAAAATGGTTACAAATATTAAGTTTTTCTTAAATAAAACTATTGGTAGAAAAATAAACAAAAATGAAAATTTCGTTTCCAGGGTTGGAAAATTGAAATATTTTTTTTTGCATAAAAGTAACCAAATAGGTAATTGACATTGTTGTTTTTGCTAATTAAAACTGTTTTATAATCCAGAAAGAATTAAATATCTTAAAAAATCAAAATTTCAACTACAGGGTTGGACAAATGAAATATTTTATAGTACATGAAAGTGTCCAAAAATTTGAAAAATTTTAATTTTTTGTCAAGTAAAACATAGTTTTACTTGACCAAAACACCTCACTAAGAGTTGCATTGGTAAAAAAAATAAAAATTCGTTTCCAGAGTTGGAAAATCGAAATATATTTGGTACATAAAAGTACCCACATAAATTCCAAATTGTATGTTTTTAGTGAATTAACCCTTATTTATATATCAGAAAAAATTATTAAAAAATTAAAAATTCGTATCGAGGGTTGGAAAATCGAATTTTTTTTTTTTGGTACATACATTTGGTACCCACAAAAATTCCCAATTTCGGTTTCTTTTTCAGTGAATTAAACATATTTTATACTTCGCTAAGAATTACATTGGTATTGAAATTTTTAAATTTAAACTTCGGTTTCAGGGTTGGAAAATCGAAATTTTTTGGTAGAAAAAGTAACCATATAAGTTCCCAATTTTGGTTTTTTTAGTTACTTAAACCTATTTTATACTTAGCTAAGAATTAAATTAGTATTAAAAATTTTAAAAACTAAAAATTCGGTTCCAGGGTTGGAAAATCGAAATTTTTTTGTACATAATATTAGCCATATAAGTTCCCAATTTTGGTTTTTTGTGTTAAATTGGTATTAAAAAGCAATAAAAGTAAAAATCCAATTTCAGGGTTGGAATATAGACATTTTCTGATACATAAAAGCAACCATATTATTTGTTATTTTTGATTTTTATGATGAATTATACCTACTTTATATATCAGGAAAAAATAGATTGGTATTAAAACCAAAAAAAATCTAAAAGACGATTATACGGTTGGACAATTAGAACATTTTGGGGTACATGAAACGGATTTTGTCTCTTTTTTTGTAAATTAATCATATGTAATATATTTGAAAGACGTTCAGAGTTATTAGAAATAAGAAAAGTCAAACACTTAGCTTCCTAGCCGAAAAATTTAAACGAAAGGAATGACATCTGTGAAGGGTATTTAAGATTCGGCTCAGCCGAATATAGCACTTTTAGTTGTTTTTATTTTATAACTCCAAGTTTAACGCTTTGGACCATCTTTGACACAAAATTATATAATTGGCTTAGCCAAATTACAAAAACTTTAAAAATTATAGGGTTTTTTAGGGGTTGGTTTAGTTCTTCTTAGGGGAACTTTTTTCTCTCTTGCCCGATTTAGCCCATCTTCGAACTTAACCTGTACTATCCTTCAAGATATATTTATACCAAACTTCAAGAGTCTGGTTTTTTTCGTTTGAACTGAATCGTGATTTCCACAGACGGACATGCCAAGATCGTCTTAGATTTCATCACTGATCAAGAATATATATATATATATATATATATATATATATATATATATATATATATATATATATAATTGATGGGGTCTCAGATGGATATTTCGCTGCGTTACAAACGGAATGACAAAGTGAATATACCCTCCATATTCTTTTTTGGAGGGTATAAAAAAATCCGATTTTATGTATAGGATCACTCAGTGTTCGAACCAAGCTAGTGGCGTTTCAAAGAGGCTTTTCAAGCATAGATTTTCTGTGAAGTGGAATCGGTTCAAACTGGTAGATTTCGAAGATATAAAAAAAACTAAATCAATTTTTTTCAAAAGTGTTTATATAAAGTAACTTTTCATTTGAACTAATCAGCTCTTCATATCCAAAAAGAACGTCGATCGCCACTAACAGTGTCAAAACCGGTTTTTGCGCTCGAGGAATATCGTGAACGGTAAAATTCGGAAAAAGTGCTTTTTTAGTAAAATTATATATCTGATCGATTAGTGTTCGAACCTACCTAGTAGCGTTTCAAACAGTTCTGTCAAAAGAAGTCTTGATATCTTAAATATATAAATCGCAAAAGACTTGAAAATTCACTATACCATGCAGAATTTTGTTGTCTATCGATCTGCGTACTTAAATTTGTGCATTTCTTAAATGAAATGTTTTGCTTAATGTCCGGATAGAAGAACGGATATGTGTTCGTTGTCTTGTTGTTGAACGAAAAGAATTGAAGAGTTGCTAAAATTAGTAGTTTAAACGATTAAAATTAGTAGTTTTTATAGCCTTCACAAAAAAATGAAAAGGTACATATCGTTAGCTCAAATGCAAAAGGGTGTACAAACAAAAAACTTTCTAAAATTAAAACCATTAACATTTTATGGAAGTTTTTTTTAATTTCACTTTAAAAACAACGAGAAACTTATTTTGTAATGAAAAAAAAAATATTTTATGAAGAGGACGTATCTACATTTGGGCTTTATATACGAATTTATAATTGATTATAAAAAACATTTTATTGATTCAAATAAATTTTAACATAAGGATAGGAAATTAAACGTTTTCCATTTTGTTATTTGAATTTGTTATATCTATAATAGTATTCATAATATTTATCATAATTTTTTAATATGCGTTTTTTAATGAATTTTAAAATTATTTTTGAAATGGGATATTGTCATAAAAATAATGACAATCTGCAGGTAGTAACTTTTTGAGATCTTGTAGATATTGCCATTTTTTAAATTAAATTTTTATTCTCTCCTTATGTAATTGGGAAGGTGCCACAATTGTAAGTCTCTTTCCAACCCTTTGTGGAAGCTATTCATAATCTTCAGTTTTATTTGTTTTAAAGTAAATGGATCGTATGCCAAAGTGCGGATCATATTTATAGTGGGATCTCCGGCTTTATTATTTATTTTTAAATGTATAAATTTTTTAGAAGACGTTTGTGGTATTAATCATTTTTAAGGTGATCATCATCTGGTCTAATAGGAGCATATCGCTTAGGAATAGAATAATAATTGAGGAAGTAATTATGATATATATGAGGTTTAAAACTTCTGCGGGCAGCATTTATTTGTTAAACAAGTTGTAACGGTAATTTTAATTCTTTACTTTTAATTTTCCTTTCAATCAAAGAGTGGGTTGAATCACACTCCATTTGAGTGTGACCAAATACTAAGTATTTCTGCTCTATTGTGATGTTTTTTTCTACACATGAAGAAAGTGAAGTATTAGCCAGAACAACATTTCTATTATCGTAAAAACAACCACCAGAATAGAGAATAATGTGATGTATATCAGGGAATTTAACAAGAGCATTTTTTATATAGTTAACGATAATTGTTGCAAATGGTGATGACACCAGATTTCCTTCCGTTTCATCCCAAACATAGTTATCGGAGTAAATCATGACTCCATTATACACAGTGAAATTATGGACTGTTAATTTCATTTTATAATAAGCGGAGCTGGCATTTGATTGCGGTATAAGCTTCACTGCTTGCATATCCATTCAAAGTAATAGACTCAACCCACATTTAGCATTTTCAACATTGTTTTCTTTCTCTATTCTCATTTGGTCTATTTCATTTCTATGATTTTCAAATTCATGCTGCGAAATATTTTTCGATTGGTATGATAAACAAATGTCGCATTGGTCATTTCGTGGTTTGAGCTTTTTATTAACTTCATGAAATTTGGAAAAGGTACTGCCCCAATATCATTATCTTCGTGCTCTTTGCAAGCTTTAGTACAGAGGTCATATATTTGTGTATAAGATTTAAAGTCTACCTGAAAATATAGTTTGGTTGTATATTGTCGACGATAATGTGACTCCAATTTTGGAATGTCTTGCAACCATTTTCGCAAAAAGCTAACTATCTTATTATGTAATTGTACTTGATTTGTTTCTCTCTCAGATTGATTTTTAACAGCCTGTTGCTGTTCAGCATTCATTCGAGTGCAATGTAAGCCACTATCAGTTATCCACAATCTGACCATTTTTTCAGATATTCCTAATCTTGATAAAAACATTTTGGCACACACTTGAATACGATTTGTATTGTGCTTCAGAAAATATTTTTATGTATTTGAACGTGTTGAGTTTTTCACTAAAGTACGCTGTTTTTTGAGCACCCAATCAGGTTTGTTACATAAAGTTTTTTTTGTCCCACGTCACACAGTGCTTTGCCCCCATATAACGATGGGACAAAAACAGAAGGAGTTGTCAGATATTTTTGAAATTTGGTACACTAGCATAAACTAGCCTAGTTAAGAAAAATATGAATTTTTGGAAAAATCAGCCAAAGGACACGCCTACCTCCCATGTGTCCTGAAAGTGAAAAATATAATTTTAGCTTCAATAATGCCCACAAAATTACAATAAGTGGTCATGCTGATACATATGCAAATAGCAACGTGTGTGTAAATTTTTATTTAAATCGGACAAAGGACTCAAGGTCCTGCCATATATACTTTTTATTAAAAACCCTGTCACTCCTACAAAAATTGTCCGATCGTAATAAATTTTGGTATGTTAATTGATATTTGCAAGATATATATTTATGCCAAATTTGGGTAGAATTGGATTATCAATGTGGAAAATACAAAAACATCATTAATTGAAAAATAGGCTAAAACGGTTAAAATACTCTTGCAAAAATAAAACTATAAGGATTTTTGAAAGATAACATAAATGAAAAAATTAAAGATGAAAACTAGCAATGTTAACGTCAAAAAAATCATATCGCACTTGATCCATCCAAATTTTTATTTTTTCACTTTTAGTATTAATATCCGCTGTAAAAATATCGTGCTATTTTGGCTACTTTTTGTTAATAAAATGGTTGGTTTAAAAATTCTTTTTCATATGCCTTTAATATTAAATTTAAAACTGTTTTGCTTCTACTGAACATTTTGACTTAATACCCTCCTGTTGATTAAGTGCGATATATTTTGATAAAAAAATTAAAATTTTGGATTTTGAAACATAAATTATAATAGCTTAACTTAATAATTATATTTTATAACTCCTAAAATAAAAAACGTTAAAAAAAGATATAAAGACAAACTTATAACAAAGCATCATCGCTACTTGATTCTTCCCAAAACCAATTTTCGCTTCACGAAGACCTCATCTCGTCTTCTATTATCTCATCTTCGATTTCAACATTTTCTCCAAGAATATATTTCTCAATTTCAGCATCTATTATATTATTTTTAATCTTAATGTTTCTCTTTGATGATAATACGGGATCTGAAGACAACAACAAATAGGTCCACTAGCACTCACGATCACTTATGTTAAAGGCAGTTAAATTTGTAACACTTACGGTTTTTATACAATAGCAATTTTTATAGAAAATAAAAATTTCTCTCGCACTTCCGAAAAAAACTTCAAAATCGAAGTCAATCGCAACTTACAATTTACACAATAATTTAAATATGAAACAGAATCTAATTTATAATTTTTTACCATTCAAAATATAAAACATGTTACGCAATGATATTAAACACTCTTAAATGCCTAATATTTGAGTGAAAATCATAAAATTAGGCATTTCAAAAAACGCATTTTTTTTAAGTTGTGGTAAAAAATAGGCACTAATTTTTGAATACCCTGTTAGTTAAGAGTATAAACTTACAAAAACATGAAAAAAAAATTTCTAATTTTATATAATTTTTTTTTATACTCCATCAAACTTTAGTAATTTTTGGATTTTCAACAAAAAAAAGGGTTTTTCAGAGCAATAAAACAAAGTTATTTTGTAAATAAATACTAAATTCTAAATTTTAGTTTAACTGCAAATATATTAAAGTACCTGAAAACCAAATTTCGAGTGATTTAAAAAAAAAATGAATTTTTCAGAATTATTTTTGTGAAACAACTAAAACCTATATTTCTGTTAAGTCATTTTTGCAAGAAATTATCTGATTTTAACGCCCTCTCGTGGTGGCAAAAGCAATCAGAAAATTTTTTTTTTAACATTTATTTGAGATACCTTATTATCTTTCAAAAAATCTGTATTTAAAAACAATTTGAGACAAAATTTTTTTTTTATTTTTGTCTATGGGTCGAAGCATAGTGCGCCATCTTCCAGAACATTTCAAAAATGTCTTTACGTATCCCTTCCGAAAAATAGGAGCACTGCCGCAATGAACTTTTATCGAAAAATTTAGAATTACACGGATTTTTCAATTCTCTTGGTTTTTTATCACTCATAACATTTCCTCTGGACATAACTTTATATGCTGTACCTTCCATATCATTAATTTTATTTTCGCTGCTCTAGTTTTTGAGAATTTTATTGGAACTTTTTAACTTCTCATTTTCTAAATTTTTTTCCGACATATTTTCACAGTTTAAATTAATTTTAGTAATAATATTATTAAAACTTCACAGTTAGTAATTGTTTATAATCTATAATTTATTTGCACTTTATTTTAACTTTAATTATTGTTAACGTTTCACGCTGTTTTATTTTATATAAAAGAATACTATATATTATAAAATCACATTACCGAATGAAAATTAAAGCTAAATTTAAAATATAATAATATGCAAGGTTTATTTATACACGTTAAAGCATGGCTTCAACAAATACAACAAGCAAAAACAACATGGGTTTCGTTGTTGGTTAAACATTTTTAACTTTCAAAATTAACAGTAAAATAAGATATACAGGCAATAAGAAATTTTAGGCGCCGACAGAACTAAAACTAACCGGCGACCCCTTACCATTATTTATTACCATTTAAAAATTACCATTAACACTGCGTTTACATTAGACAGTGCTGTCAAGACAATAAAAGAATACAATGCGTATTAGTTGTCAAAAATACTGACAATTATAGCAGTAGTAGAGGCGTCCAGACAATAGTTAAGACAATTCATTCCCTTAAAAATGTCAAACAAGAAAGTGGAATTGGAAATTGCGGCAATAAGCGTATTACGCGAGCTATATAAGCTAAAACTTAAAGGTTTCTTACTGCTTGTTTTGTTTCTCCATTTTATTGTTTAATGAAACTAAGTTTAACTTTTTACTGTGCTTTTTACTATAAAAACTGCGTTCTGTAAGTTCTTTTTTTCGACAAATGTCAATTATTGTCAGCATATGTATGTCAAATCACTGTCCTATTTTACTGTCTTCAAAAAATTCAAGACAGTACTCCAGACAGTTGAAAAAGTGTGCAAGTGTTAGTGAAAAAGTGTGTGCGTGTTGCTATTGTCTTTACAGCACTGTCTAATGTAAACGCAGTGTAAAGTAGTAATTTATTATTGAGGGGATTCACACTGTAGTCATAAAATAGTAGCACGAAATATATGACTATTGTGAACAACTCGTCATGACTACGTATGCTATTTCAAAAATCGATCAGCTGATAAAATAACAGCACATTTGTAGTTCGCTGTTATCAAAGCAGAAGAAAATTAATACTATTAAAGATGAATCATCCAAAAACTCCATTCTATTTAAAATTATTAAATTTGTCTTCTGGTGCACAAGAATATCTAAATGAATTTGTATGTATAAACTAAAACAGCTGCTGCCTTGAAACGAACTCAATACATTTTTTTACGGCGGCATACGGAAAAACGTTCAGTGGCTGCCAGCTACGTAAGTCAAACGAAAAAAATTTTTCACTTGTACATATTTAGTTTTTGCGATTTAGTTCTCTTTTAATTTTTATTTTTTTGTGTTATAAAAATGTGATACAATGTTCCGACATATAAGTATGAATAATTTTTTAGCCTTTTTTTTTAGTCTTGAATCATATATAAGTAGCAGCGGTAAACATATACTATCGCCGTCTCAGCTAAAGATTTTCAGACGTTTAACTCAGATGTCTAGTGCTATTTTATGACAAAGCGAAAACATACCTGAAATAGTGCTATTATTTTATGACTTTTTTGTATGCAGCACAACAACAACTTTTTTAAACTGCTCTAAAATATTATAACCTTATGACAATATGACTAAATAGCACACAGTGTGAATACCCCATATATTTCATTAATGATATACTACTATTGTCATTCCTTATAGATGTATTCTTCCTTCTACTTTTACACTCACTACATATTGATAACGGAAACAAAGTTTGCCATGAAATTTACGATAGGAAATTTCCCTTCAGACAAATTAAAATTTAATGGGAACAAAAATTCTACACTTTATTCACGATATGAATGAATATGTACACAAAGTGTTCAACAGATAACATGTATGCTCTGTAAAATTTCATCACAACCAAAGTTCAAAGTGAAACTGATAAATATTTGTTAGAATTTATAACTATTTCAGGAAATAGCAAGACTTTTGAAGGTTGGGATTAATTGTAACAAAAGTTTAAAGTGACAATATTAAAGCTTGAAAAGGTTATTTTTAAGGCACAGAGAAACTTAAATTGTAAATAATTAAATTTTAATAACAAAATTGGACAGTGATCCAGCATATATTTTTTATTCAAAAGATGAATAAATGGCGTCAATATTCAAAAGTTAATTTCGTCGTAGGGGACGAACTGATCCTAACATCCAGTGACCAGCTAATAATCTTTTGAAATTTTGGGTATACTTCCGTACATTCGTTAACATCGGCGATATTCTGTTCAATACGTACGTTCCTTTGAACGTGCCCGCTAAATGTTGCATCATTTAGCGTTTACGTTGTATAAAATGTATTGACAGTTCGAAGCATGGCTTATAACTTCCGTGAGTTCCAGTGAGTACCTAAAGCTTCAATCTATTTACAAAAGTGAGCGCAATATGAATACCGCCAAACCCTTTCGTAAGATTTCTCGACATTAAAAACACTCTACCCGACCCGACACACGTCAAAAACATGTCAAACCGATTCGATGACGTAACATGTCAGAAAGAGCTGGCTAAAAGGCTTCATAGCACGAGTTAGTTCAAGTAAGAGACCAAGGATTGGAAGAAATTTGACAATGCTGCTTTACAAGAGGCAAAAACTCCGATTGCATTCGAAACACAGTAATTTGTGAGAAGAAGCAGAAGTAAGAGATATCCCAAGGAGCTTAGGACTGCTGACAAAAAGTTTAGTCAATTCATTAAGTTGACATGTGAGAGGGCGAACCTAGATTCTAAACAGCTGCTAATAAGGAAGTTTAAGAGCCAGAGCTATGGAAAGAACTAGAAAAGAAATGCTTTTAATTGCTACATGAGAGAAAGAGAGAGATATAGACTTGAATTTGAGGAATGATTCAGCTGTTGGCTGAAGTAGTAGAACACGTGACTATGAAGCGGAGGGTCTTGAGTTCAACCCCGCGCTGAGTCCTAAAATATTGTGTTGAATTCTTCTGATCAGCATTAGACCCCGGGGGTGCCGTTGGGGAGCTTGGCTATGATGTCAGGCCTCGCTCCAGCACAGATTCGGGGAAAGGGTTATGCAGTTACCTGCCCAATCCCTGAAGTTGCAGTGCAACGGGAGGGCATATAAAAAATTAAAAAGCAGTAGGTATAACTCCCCAGAAAGTACACCGCCTAGTACGATCCCTGCATGTAGGAGTTTCCTCCGCTCCGAAGCATATCCGAAGGAGGGTCGAGTAGAAATTTGGCAGAGGTTACTCCTATGCAGTCTGTTGTAAGAAAGTAGGTTAAGGACGCCTGGTACCGTAAGAGGGCCGAAGTCAATAGAGAGTTGAAAACCTTGACTGGTTTTGCTCTCGGGGGTTACACAGTTTTCTCAAACATAACTTTTGCTGGTAACCCATAAAACTTATAAGTACCTGGCTGGTTTCTGAATAGGACCCGGAATAGGTCCCAGTAGGAAACTTGGCTGGTCTACTGTAAAAGATCTAAAGGAGTAGGGGGCATGCACGACGGTCACCTACGTAAGTTTGAAATAAGAAAGGAGATCCAAGGACGCCTCGATCTAATTAAGAGTTCAAAAGTCAATAGAAAGTTGAAACCTATAATAGTTTTGCTCTCGGGGGTTAAACAGTTTTTGCAGACACAGCTTTTGCTGATAGCCCATAAAACTAATATGTACTCTGCCCAATCCCTGAAGTTGCAGTGCAACGGGGGGGCATATAAGAATATAAAAAGTAGTAGGTGCATCTTTTGCTGAAAAGTACATCGTCCTAGTACGATCACTGTAGTAGGAGCCCACACCCACTCCGAAACACATCCGAAGAGACGCATTGAAATTTGGTAAAGGGTTGTTCCTATGTAAGTCTGTGTAAGAAAGGAGGTTAAGGACGCCTGGTACCGTAAGAGGGCCGAAGTCAATAGAGAGTTGAACACCTTGACTGGTTTTTCTCTCGGGGGTTACACAATTTTCTCAAACATAACTTTTGTTGGTAACCCATAGAACTTATACCTGCGCGTTACGGAATGGGACGTTAGGGACAGGTCTCAGTAGGAAACACGCTGGCTACTGTAAGAAGAATTAAAGTAGTAGGGGATTGCCTTGACCCCTACGTAAGTTTGAAATAAGAAAGGAGGTCCAAGGACGCCTCGATCTAATTAAGAGTTCAAAAGTCAATAGAAAGTTAAAACCTATAATAGTTGGCTTTCGAAGGGTTATTCTGTTTTTCAGGCATAACTTTTGCAGGTATATGCTACTGCCCAATCTCTAAAACAGTGGAACGGATGTGCATGTAAGAATCTAAAAGAAGTAGGTTCGCCTACGAGCTTGAGTAAGAATTGACAGGTGAGGCGGCACCTGGGTTTGGGTAGAAAAGAAACCGAAGTCGATAGAAAGTTTATAGAACCTCCACTGGTTTGACTTTCGAGACTTTACCAGTAGTTGGAACTGGTACCACGGGATTCAGTACAAGCCTCGCAGTTTACTGCGGCTGGATATTGGTGAGGTCTCCCTCGGGAGTACACATGGGGGCTGTGGCCACCAATTTGGGGGAAGGTTTGTCAGATAAGGATTGATGTTCAATCCTTGTGGTTGGACTTCGGTCCGGCTGATAGTAGCAGAACCTATATGTTGTTGTGAATCAACAAATGAAAGATCATCTAGATAGGATCGGCACTTTAAGTGTTAGATCATGGGGCTTACCAAATCATGTTCTAGAAATTGCCACCTGGGCGACCCGATGTCGCCTTCGTGTGGTTCTTGGGTGCTAAGAGGGGTGCTGGTAACACTTAATTTTCACCCGATGTTAAGACCATCGTCAGGTTAGGCCGCGAGGCAGGAACTGACGTAAATCGAAGACATATTTGATCAGCATTAGTGCGCGGTTGTGTTGGTTGTTGCCAGCCTGTTTCAATGATGAAGGCATAGCACTGTCACTGTCATGTACCCTCCTTCGTCGGCCCTGTAGCAAAAACCTAGCCGGCGAAGTAAAAAAAAAGCTTAATATAGCTACAAAAAGTTCTTTATCTTCTCATCTTTCTTCATCTGTCCCCCCAATACTATCCCCTCCTTTCTAGTTCTGGCGCAATGCACTGTATATTTAGAGGTCATCTCCTGACTGCTGGTACAAGATAAAAAAAATCCATTCGCCTTCAATTTCTGCTCTAGTATGAGATGTACATTGTACATACATGTAAAGTTGCTAGACTGCAGAAGATAAGAGTTTGTGACCCCCGCCTCGAAACATGTACAGATTCGCAATGATGGCGGTTCCATGAGTGTGTCGGTGCTATAAACATAGCAGTCGTTAATGGAGATATATTTAAGAGATACATTATAAAGAGGGATTAGTGAAAAAAGTCAAGAGGACAGATAACAACTCCAAACGGTGCTACAATTTTGTGTATCATTTAAAGCGCCTCGAATGTATGGTATCTTCCGGCCTTGTTTCAATTGGATAGGATTGTATTACTGGACAGGTGCAGTGAGATATTTTTGAACTGTGCTTCGACTCGCTACATCCCAGGAGAGTGGAAAGATGTAAACATTGTATTCCTAACAGCATAGGGGAAAAAGGGTATACCAAAGCAAAGTTCTTTAGACAAGTCAACTTAATGTCCTTTCTTTTCAAATCGCGGCGATGACATTATTTTACATTGGTTGAAAGCCATAAATTGGAACTTTTAGTGTTCGTGAGAAAGGTGTAGGAGAAGTTCTCTTCCCGCTGCTGTGGATTATTGGCATAGAATACTGAACTTAATGGGCATATACACTATATGTTACACTAACGATAGACCACTTACTACTTGCGAGACTTTGATTTCTTATTTAAGCACAAAATTAATTAATTTTTCTATAAATTTAAGCTGTATTTAAATATGTTTTCAGATTATAGTTATATTTGGTATTTAATTGTGTAGCAAAATTATTACCACTAAATGATAAAAAATTAACGACAAATTTCCGCAATTTTATTTTCGAATGCTAAATATCTAGATACGAAACTAACCTGGAAGTGTGGTAGAATAGCGGGAATCACAACTAAAGCTGCACGCTAGACTTGGGTCAAACTCTATCAAACAGGATGAGATTAGAAAAGCAATCCTGGCATTTTTCAAAATTAATATAAAATCCTTAAATCAATTACAAAAAATTTAAATTAAGTGCTGACTGTTTGAAGAAAGAAATATTTTTCAACGGCACTAAAACTCAACAATTTTTATACATAAAAATTTTGCTGGCTAAAGTAGTTAACACGAACCGAAAACTCCGAGTACAAGTCCGCTGTCAGTAAAATAAAAAATAAATAAAAACGGCAAATAAAGTAACAGAAAAGCAAAAAAAAGAAACAAAAAAAAAGTTATCAGCGGAAAAAAATATTGTTTTCCCAGCAATATTAATACCGATTTGAATGCTGTTGGCTGAAGTAGTAGAACACGAGACTATGAAGCGGAGGGTCGTGAGTTCGAGCCCGAGCTGAGTCATGAAATATTGTGTTGAATTCTTCTGAACAGCATCAGTGCGTGGTTGTGTTAGTTGTTGCCAACCTCTTTCAATGATGAAGGCATAGTCACTGATCACTGAACATAATTGGCAGCGACTAACACTATCATGTACTAAAACCAGAGTAACAGCACCCACCTTCGTCGGCCCTGTAGCAAAAATTAGCCGGCGAAGTAAAAGGTTGAAATAGCTACAAAAACAACTGTCTATCTTCTCATCTTTCCTAATCTGCTTCAATTAAAGGGCAATACGCTCTACGACGACGCAAGCAATGGAAGTAATGCCGTAACTTCCACCGTTGCACTTACTATTTATAAAGAAGATGACGAGAATATGTGTTTGTTTAAAATAGACTACAGGAGTGAGTGTGAATAAATAGTGTGGGGGACGAATGTCCCCCAGTCACAACTTTTGGTTGCTGCTTGGCGACATAGTCGATAAAACGTCTACGTTTTTATATGTCTTTGATGAGCAAAACATTTGTGGCGGCAGATGGCCCTCAATGAATTAGTACCTTTTAGTCTTTTAATATATTTTAGTAAAACTCCAAAAGTTCTAACTATGCATTTTTATTATCAACATCTATTTCGGAAAAGTATCAAAAGTGTAGACTAGAATTACTAAAGTGCACTAGTGCATCACTAGGACCAATGTCAGTAGCAAATTATCAATGAAACGCACATGTTAAATGCTTATAGTAAATGGGGTATTATAAGTCACTAGTATCGGTGGCTGTATCAATAGTAACTCAGTACAGTTTCATTATTTACATTTCCCGCAGGGGTGTTAACGCAGTAAGTCAGATTTACATAATATTTTATATGCCCAACGTCAATTTATTGATCAATCATGGAATTTCAATTAATTTTATGGCAAATGGCAAACCTTAACAACTCTGACTGCTAATTTTATATCAACAATTATTATTATTTTTTATATTTTATTTATTTATTTTTTGTTACATACACAAGTATATCTTTCTGTTTATTTCTAATTAATTTCCACCCCCTATTGATAGTACATAAAAAGCAAATTTAAATCTATAATAAATCATTTCTGATGATTGTAACAATAGAGCAATTTTTATTTAATTTCAGTTTATGGAAACACGTACATGCATTTAGTAGTTGAGCAAATGTAATTGCAAGAATTCGTAATTAATAACTTATGTTTTGAATGTTTGCAGTAAAAAATATGATAATGATTCAAGACGCTGTTAAAATTTCTTACCCCGTACTAGGGTATTCAATTAAACGGACTTCTGTTGAAATCAATCGATCGCTTATATAATAGAGCTTTTGGTTTAATAGGTTAAATTTGAATTAATAATAAAACCTAATGAATAAAAACTATCCATTAAAATTTCCAATTATTACATTATTGCATTAGACCTATAATTTTATTCCTTAGTGCTCCTAATAGTATCCAAAAATAATAGCAAAAGACTTTTTATATTATCTGACTCATCTATTTAATATAATTTATTTCCAAAGGCTACCATTATGAAATATTTTTGTAAACGAGGCGCGTTAGTTTTACAATTGCACAGCACAGTAACAGATGACTGCAATATTTTTTCATATCAAATAAAATAATTAATTTCCGGAAGAAGTCACACAAAGGAGTGACGAAATATTGAAATTAAAAATTAAACTAAAATAAAGAGACCTTAAGCTTAAAAATATCAGAATACAATAATAATTAAAAAGAGGTCAAGAAACCAGAAGAATTTAAAAAAATGTAAATTAAAACAAGTAAAGACGATATATTCGACCGGGTCGAATTAAATACCCTCCAAATATTTAGTAAGTAAATTCAAAATGTTCAACTTGGTGGGACAGAGCTCCTTTAAGACATCTCTGTACCCAATTTTAAATCTCTATTTTGAGAGAGTCATTCCGGGAAGGGCCGGGGGTGAGACGTTTCATCTCTGCAAGATCAGAGAACGTCTCAGATTCTTATAGACTTAGGGAATAAAAATTGTTCAATATATACACTATTTTTGCATATAACATCGTACATCAACGCCCACTATAGGGGCGAGGTCCAAATATATACTACATCATGTTTCCCACAAACGAACGTATGGACATTGCTAGCTCGTCCCAGACTTGATCACTGATCAAGAATATATGTATATACTTTATGGGATCCAATTCTCTTTGGAGGGTATTAAAACTGTATTTTGGCGGGGTCGCTCTGGCAAGGGCTGTGGAGAAAACATTTCACGTTTGTCATAAAACTCTAAAAATAAATGTTTGGGATAATTAAATACAATATTAAAAAAAAAAATTTTTACAGGGTCACTTAGGCGGCAAAGGGGGAGAAGGGGGCAGGGCAGAGTAGTACCAGGTTACGTCTTAGCTTCGTCATTAAAGAGTCTGGCTCTCTTCGTTTGGACTGAATCGTGAATTCATGCTCAGATCGTCTTAGATTTCATCATATACATCAGATGTACATATATTTCGCTATGTTACAAACGGAATTACAAAGTAAATACACCCTCCATATTCTTTTTTGGGGGACATACAAATAAAACTACTGCTCTGTTATTCTATTACACATATGTACTTATGAACATATAATATGATGTGGCATCTCTGTTCAACCTTAAATAATTAAAGTAGCTGGCAGCTCAGTTCAATTGTTTCGGAACAAAAATTAAAATTAAACCTAGTCAAGCAGAAGTTGTTCCGAAACAAGTTAACTCCCTTTCTCTTTGCCTTTCAAAAACAGAAACGTCAAACTACATTTTAAAAAAATTGGTGAATCCAACTTTAAACATTTGTTGTCAGTCGCAAAGCAGCTCTGAGTCAGTTAACATCAAGCCTCGTTGGCAATTATCTTTTAAGTGCAGCCAGACCACTGATTGTTTACTCTCTTTCGAGAGTTTTGCGTCTCACTCGCGCTAGTTAATTTCAACACCTCAGATAACTGTATAGTTTTACAGTTTTTCTGAGGAATATTCCGTGGTTAACTACGTTGCTACTTCCTATGTGAAGGCATAGGTCGTGTACAGTCAGTCACAGTAACGGAAGAAAATACGGGTTAATAACATCGCCGGCATATAGTCTAAGTCACTCCGTCGGCATCTGTGCACCAAATACTTTGCAAATTTACTTTGTAAAGTATTTCAACATACAAATACAATACATTTGTTGAACTATAGTGATTTAGGTATTGTCGTATTCGAATTGCCGAATATTCTTCTAATTTCAGGTATTCGTATTCGTCATTGAGAAGAATACACTTTAAAATTAAAAAAAAATAAATTCTTAAGTCCTGGAAAAGTCTTCCTAACAAAACAACTATTTTTCAATTTAAAGAATAAATAATATAATGGTTATAATATTTATTCACGCTAGTATCACTCTACATAAGCAAATATATCATGTCATAAACGCCTTAATTGAGCTCATCGCTATTAATACCCTAATTGAGCTCAATTAACCATACAAATTTTTAATTAAGTGGTTGTTCAATTACAACTTAATTGGTATAATGTGGAGTAAAATTAGAAATGCAGCACTGCTAAAAAGTGTGTTTAGTGAACAAAGTTAGCCGAGACTTAGCATCTAATAAGGCATAAACAATATGTGTATGTCGAGCCACGTTGGAGGTATATTATGGACATTAAATTTATTATTAATTAGAAAATTGAAAAAAAAAACACACAAAAAACAAGATCACAGTTTTGAGGTCCTCATGAATATAAAAAGTTTTGCTTTTAGTTGTCAACGAAATTGACTAAATGTTGTACATGTGAACGGTCCATAATAATAAAATTATTATAAATGGTAATTAATATTGTAGTTTATTATGGAAATAATTTTTTTATAATTAAAACCCCACTCCTTTAACAAAACACTTTTTAACAATTTATTAAAAAACTGCATCTTATACAAGTAGTAGTTGCTAAGCATCATTGCAGTATGAAGGTACTGAAATTAATTATCATAGATGAAAAATTTTGTTAAATTAGAAATGGTTTATTAATAAACTAAACTTTATGAATCTTTGTTTTAAACAAATTACTCCCAAATTTATATAAACAACTAAATTTCCAAACATCTCCTTTTGTGAGAGAAACTTGTAAAATATCGTACTATGACAAACTGATCCTATACAAACGAGCGATCTACCAAATATGGTATTACAGACAACCTATAGGCCTAATTCATAAAAAAAAAATATTTTGTGTTTATAAACCGCTTATTTTTCACATTTTGTTTAGAATTCGTCAAATAAGGTTATAAACATGAAAAGTTTTTTATGAATTATTCCCTACCTCTATAAGTAAGATGTCCTGGTGAATCAATCGTTCAATTGCGTAGGACATATTGCGCAGAGTTTCTAGTTTTATCTAGATCTTATCTCCAATTTTCAAATATACCCAAGGTTAATTAATTCTAACAAAATAAATGCATTAATTTATTTGTAGGTATAAATCAGTTAATACGAATATTTTTATTAAAATTAGTTTCATTTGTACTTTGAGTTAAATGTATGTACATACATATCCACACATACATCTGTATGTATATAAAACGAATAATGTAAAAACACACACAAAAATAAAAAAATATATAGGTATTAGTGTTCATCAAATCAAAAACATGATGCATCAGCTAATGTTACTTTTTTTTAAATTTTTTTTTATTATAAACAAAGCGAGATCAACGCAAGTGTTGACCCTTGTTACAAAAAACATACATAAAAACAAATTTTCGAACAACTAGCCTATCAATCTTAATTGAATTTAATATAGCAGTGTGAATGTTCGTTAAAAACTGTTTACCAAATTTCTACGCATCTTCTCATTTAAGTTTTTTGAATTATTAAATTTAAAACTTTAAAGCTGATAGTCCATACCATCCGTTGCGTTTTGTGCGCCTCTCACAAAGTAGGATCGGGGCAATTGTATGTATCAATTTACACACTAAAGCAGTGATGTTAACTTTTTTATTTCGATTTCCGCACAGCCCTAAAAAAGTTACCGTTTTTTAGGTAAAACTCCCGTACGCAAAGTCTGGTACAAAATTAATAATAAGAAACGTATAGAATTTAACTACAATAGGCATTATTTTGCACAGTTGATGTTTTTACTGACAAATATGTAGTCGCAAGAGAATTTGCAGTGAAGAATTCATATTTGGGCTGTCACAAAACTGATCTATTAACACAGTTATGAATTCGCCCTGGTAGACACATTATGAAATATATGTTTGCGGTCTAACAATTAAAAATTAAACCTTTTTAAAATTACCGTACAAATATAGATATTACCTGCTTACCGTTCGGAGGGCTAAATTACCGTACAATACGGTAATTACCGTACGGTTAACATCACTGGACTAAAGGCCGAGACATAGAATCCGTCATACATTATACGTCGCCTTTTACAACTGACAGCTGAGTTGAAATACATGCTTTCTTATGTGAGTTGTCACATCCAGCACTTCTGCGTCAAAGCAAAGTACGAAAGTTGGCCAACTTTTAACTTTTGACGTACGTTGAATACGTTGACAGACGTCAGTAAGTGTTTGAAATTGTTTCGATTAATTTTGTTGTATAGTGTGTTCAGGAAAAATTGAATAATATATAAAAAATTTTTAATAAAATATATAAATTTAACATAAATAAATAAAACGGGGAACATACAATTGATTTAATATCCATCAACAAAGTACTCATTGTGCCAACCTACTCCGTCAGTACGTTCATGTCAGTTAAAAAAGGCGACGCATAACGTATGACGGATTCTATGTGTCTCGGCTAGACTTGTACCGAACTCTTTCATTAGCTCGTTTTTGACAAGAACCTATGATCAAACCCATTTAAATTACATTGGTTTGATTAAAGGTTCTTGTCAAAAACGAGCTAATGAAATAGTTCGGTACAAGTCTAGTTTCGGCCTTAAAGCGCGTAGAATACAAACACGCATACGACGGATAAAGTACGTTTTCTGTGTACTTTTGTTTGCTTCACATGCCCGTGTAGTGGATTACTTATTTTTTTTTTGTCATGGTGAAATAAATATATTTATTTCACCATAGTTTTTTGTATTGAAAATCAAAAACAGGTAGGAGTATAAAACGCATTGCATGTAATTTAGAAATTCATAGAATAAGCAGAACCTATGAAACGCATATGTGACAGCGCATAGACAAAGGGACCTAAGGGTAAAAAAAAATCAATTTTCACTTTTTTTGATGTGGACAACATCAGAGCATCGAATGAGACCGATCCCATGCCCCAAAAGTGTTCCCTCCCAGAGATATGCGCGTTTTGCTCAGTGATGGTACAACAAAGATTCACGTATTTAAATCTTTAAAATGGCTCTCCTGAACAAAACCGGTTTTTACCCTTAGGTCCCTTTCTATTTTGCGCGTCACATATGAGCTACAGCATCAGCAAAAACATATAATATGCTTATTACCGATAAATTGTTTGTATCGCAAATCAGAAAAAAACATTCCCTATTTTTGGACAAATACGTAAAATTGACAACGTTATTACTGCATGTGGAATGTTTTAAAAGAATCAGGTCAGTAGAACTAGTTGATTTTGTAGCCAAATAGGTTACTAATTTTGGTTTTTGTGAATTAAACCTATTTTATATTTAATAAAAAACAAAATTGTTATTAAAAATTCAAAACAAATCAAAAGAAAGATTCTGGGTTAGAACCGTTTTTTTTTTCTCTTCAGGAAGAATAAAAAGGTAAAATGCCCTTTTTCTCACGGATTTGTTAATATCTCAATAACTGTGAGTGCTGTTGGCTGAAGTAGTAGAACACGAGACTATGAAGCGGAGGGTCCTGAGTTCGAGCCCGCCCTGAGTCAGGAAATATTGTGTTGAATTCTTCTGATCAGCATTAGTGCGTGGTTGTGTTAGTTGATGCCAGCTTGTTTCAATGATGAAGGCATAGCCACTGGTCACTGAACATAATTGGCAGCGACTGACGCTATCATGTACTAAAAGCAGAGTAACAGCACCCACTTTTGTCGGGCCTGTAGCAAAAATTAGCCGGCGAAGTAAAAGGTTGAAATAGCTACAAAAAAAATTTCTATCTTCTCATCTTTCCTAGTCTGTCCCCTCAATACTATCCTCTCGTTTTCAGTTCCGGCGCAATGCATTGCATATATAGGGGTCAACCCCTGAGTGCTGGTCCAAGATAAGAAAAAAAATAACAGTAGCGAGGATCGCAAAATTTTATTTTGAAACCAATAAGCTAAATTTTAGGGATATAAGAGGAGGAAATCAGATATCCCCAATATAAAATAATAACTATGCTATATCTATAGAGCAACAGTAGTTATACGCAATAAATTTATGCATGTTATTGGTAAAAAACCATGTTGCATTACCATCATTATATCAACTAGTGATGGGAAGGCGACTAAAAGAGAACTTTACCAAGACCTGTCACGAAAATTCTTCTGATACGAATAATTTAAGAACAGGTTTTCAATAATTTTTTTAACTCAGAAAAAAAAAACAAAAAATAACGACTTTTATTTCGAAAAGTTAAGAATAAAAATATCTTAATGATAGTAAATAATAAGTAAAAGAGCGTGATTAACAATTTCTGGTCTGTGGATAAAATACTTATGGAAAGTAGGGATCATGCTGTACCATGGATATTATTCAACTAACTAACACTTTCTCAATACTAATACACTTTCAAAATAAAAAAACACGCTATAATCAATTGGGGTATTCACACTGTAGTCATAAAGTCATAAGTCATAAAATAATAGCACTAAATATATAACTAGTGTGATCAACCCGTCATAACTTAGTGTACTATTTCAAAAATCTATCAGCTGATAACATAACAACACTTTTGTAATTAACTGTTATCAAAGCAGAAGAAAATTCATACAATTAAAAATGAATTGCCTAAAAACTCAATTTCTATTTAAAATTATTAAAATTGTCTTCTGGTGCACAAAAATATCTAAGTGAATTTGTATGTATAAACTAAAACAGCTACTGCCTTGATATGAGCTGAATAAATTTTTTTTGCGGCGTCATACGGAAAAACATTCAGTGGCTGCCAGCTACGCAAGTTAAACGAGAATAAATTTTTCTCTGGTATATATTTAGTTTTTGCGATTTAGTTCTCTTTTAATATATTTTATGAAAAATGTGATTTAATGTACAGACATATAAGTATGAATAATGGTTTATCCGTATTTTAGTCGTGAATCATTTATAAGTAACGGCAAAAACATATACTATCGCCGTCTCGCCTAAAGATTTTCAAACGTTCGACTCAGATCTCTAGAGCTATTTTATGACAAAACAAAAACATACCTGAAAGAGTGCTGTTATTTTATGACCTTTTTGTATGCAGCACAACAACAAGTTTTTTAAACTCGTCTAAAATATTATGACTTTATGACAATATGACCAAATCGCACGAAGTGTGAATACCCCATATGTTTTTTTGATAAAATTTTTAAAATTGTTTTTTATACCCTTCACAAAAAAGTGAAAGGGTATATATAGGTTTGTCATTCCATGTGTATATGGGACCCCATAAAGTATACATATATATTCTGGATCCTTATGCATAGCGATGACGATTGAGTGATGTCCGTCTGTCTATGGTTTTCCCAAGCCCCCAGAAGAGCTAGAGACTTCGTTCTTGGACCGTTGGATTGGAAATAAACTTAAATAGAGTGCTATTGAAATTCAGAAAGATCCGAAGTATGGTTCCAGAGCTGGGAAGCTTACACCTATTTCTCGACGCAAAATTTATACCAAAAATCAATTATTTTTTTTTATGTTTGTAAATTGAACCTATTTCATGCTTTGGGAAGCCTCAATGGTCTATTAAAAACTAAAAAAATTAAAATTTTTTTCCAGGGATGGGAAATAATTTTTTTTTTTCGGCCTATTCCGTATATTGTAGTACATGTAGTAACTAAAATTGTTAAAAATTTTAAGTTTTTCTTTAACAAAACCTCTTTATACGTCATGAAGATTTGCATTGGCCAAAAAAAAAAAAAATTTTAATCCAAATTTTGCTTCCAGGGGTGGAAAATTTAATATTTTATTTTTGTACGTGAAAGTAATCAAACAGGCAACTGATATTGTTTTTTGTTTTTTTTTTTGTTTGTTAACTAAGCCTGTCTTATAATTTAGTAAGAACAAAATTGGTATCAAAAATTCAAAAATAAAATTTCGAATCCAGGGATGGACAAGTGCAGTATTTAATAGTACATGAAAGTGACCAAAATGGTTAAAAATTAAACATTTTTCTTAAAAAAAATACTTTATACCTCATGAAGCGTTGCACTGATAAACAAAAAATTAAAATTTCGCATCCAGGGTTGGGAAAATGAAAGTTTTTTTTTGGTACATGCAATATTTCGTAGTACATGTTATAACCAAACTGGTTACACAATTTTAGTTTTTCTAAAACAAAACTACTTTATACCTCATGAAGACTTGCACTGATAAAAAAAATTTTAAAAATTAAAATTTCGCTTCCAGGGTTGGGAAATTTAAATTTGTTTATACATAAAGGAACCAAAAAGGCAATTAAGGTTTTTTTTTTTTTTTGCTATCTAAAACTATTTCATATTTCAGTAAGAAAAAAATTGGTATCAAAAATTTCCCAAAAAAAATCAAAATTTCGAATCCAGGATTGGACAAGTGCAATATTTTCAAGTTCATGAAGGTGACCAAAATGGTTGAAAATTGTAAATTTTTCTTAAATAATACAACTTTATACCTCATGAAAAGTTGCATTGGTAAAAAATAAAACAATGAAAATTAAAATTTCACTTCCAGTGTTGGGAAGTTTAACGTTTTTTTGGTACATGCAATATATTGTAGTTCATGAATGTGACCAAAATGGTGGAAAATTTTAAGCTTTTCCTATATAAAACGACTTTATACTTAATGAAGACTAGGATTGGTAAAATAATTTAAATTTCGCTTCCAGGGATGGGATATTGAATTTTTTTTTTACATAAAAGTATCCGAAATTCAACTAATGTCGGTTTTTTACTAATTAAAACTATTTTTTAGTTCAGAAAAAACTAAAATTGGAATCAAAAATTTAAAAAATCAAAATTTAGATTCCAGAGTTGGATAACTGCAATATTTTGTAGTACATGAAAGTGTACTGTAAATAAAACTATTTCATGCCTCATTAAAAGTTGCATTGGTAAAAAAAATTAAATTTCGTTTCCAGGGTTGGGAAATTAAAATATATAAAAGTAACCAAATAGGCAATTGAAGTGGTTGTTTTTGCTAATTCAAACTATTTTATAATTCAGGAAGAACAAAATTGGTATTAAAATCTTAAAAAATCAAAATTTCGACTCCAGGGTAGAACAAATAAAATATTTTATGGTACGTGAAAGTGACCAAAAAGTTTAAAAATTTAAATTTTTTTGTCAAGTAAAACTATGTTACATCTTTTAATTAAACCTACTTCCTGTTTTAGGAAGACAGTAAGAAGAATTACAACTGCGAAGGGTATTTAAAATTCGGCAGAGCCGAATATAGCACTTTTACTTGTTTAATTATATGTATGTTCTCAAGCACATGTAAACAAGCAAAACAAAACCTTGCAAGTTTGACAACTAGTGTATGAAAACAGAATGGGGAAAACTAGCCATATGCCGTTATGATGTCACGTTGTTAAATACGCCTTAAATGAAAGCATAAAGGTTTTAGGCCATCTGCCACGTAACGATTGTAATGTGAATCACTTCCTTACGACGCATTAACTTAAATTTTTCTTAGTAGCAGACAATTATTGTACTTAATGGAATTTAAATGCTAAACACAAAAATAGTTTTTATGCCCTTCACCAAAGATGGTTATAGGGTATATAATAAATCATATATTTATCTTCTGCGTTCTTGTGAATAGGAAAGTCGAATAAGCGATGTCCGTCTGAAAAGCTAGAGATTTCATTCTTGGCTTGATGCATTGGAAATCGTCCTAAATATATTTTGCTTTCGAAAATTAGCAAAATACTAAATACAGTTTCAGAGCTGGAAATCCTAAACTTATTTTTAGTACATAAAAATAATTTTTTTTGTTTTTAATAAAAACTATTAAATATATCGGGAGAAATTATATTTGTATTTAAATTCAAAAAAAAAAACTCAAAAAGACGATTCCAGTTTTGAGTAATTGAAAATTTTTTTGAACATAAAAATAATCAACTAAACAATTTTTTTTTCTCTAGTTTAAAGGTTCAATTGTATCAAATCCAATCAAGATTCAAGAGTAAATGAAATCCCTTATTCATAATTAACTTTAATTGATGTTTGCTTATTTTTCTATGTAAATTAATACACATATTTAAACACAGAACTTAAGGTAAGTATTCCAACAATTATCAGAAATGATTCTTCATAGAAAAAGGGCAAACATATGTATGTAATAGATTGTAACAAAATATTAACTGCGTTTTTGCGATTAACCCTAATGAGTTTACTTAACTTATTTTTGTTGGCCATTGATCTTTGCCCTAGTAATTAGAGTGCCTGTGTAGTGCAAAATGGTAATAGCCCTATTATGAATAACGACATCGAAGTCACGTTAACAGGGAAGAAAAAAACAAGTAAAAGTACTATATGCGGCTGTGCCGAATATTATGTACCCTTCACCGACGTACGGCTCTTTTTGATCCCTCTGCTTTTCACTACTGTTATTTCTTTTTAAAATAGAAAATATGCTTTATTGCCAAAGCAACAAATTGGTATTATTAAAGTACATTAATATTTCTCTTTGTCTTTTTCCCATTTTCTGATTTCTAATACCATTGAACTTCTTTCAAATATATCAAATGAGTTTAATTTATAAGCAAAAAGAAAATATTTTTTTCAGTTGGTTCAGTCCCTCCAAGACTCCACAGAGTACATATATTCTTGATCAGTGATGAAATCTAACACGATCTAGCCATGTCCGTCCGTCCATCTGTGGAAAACACGATCAGTCCAAAATAAAAGCGCCAGGTATAAATATATCTTAAAAGATAGCACAGGTGAGATTAGTAAATGGGCTGAATCGGACCAGTGGGAAATAAGTTACCCTAAGAAAAACTAAACCAACCTCTAAAAAACAACATATTTTTTAAGATTTTTGTAATTTTGCTAAACAAATCGTCAAAGCGTTAAACTTGAAGCCATAAAATCAGAAAAATAAATTTTTGTGCAAAAATTGAGTAAACATTTAACAAATTGGATTACTTAAGTCTACATTCTGACGAAGCTGAGACGTTACCTGATCGTCCTCTGCCGTACTCTCTTCCTCTTTTCCCCCTAAATGACTGTATCAAAAAAAATTTACCCCTAATCATCCCAAAAATTTACTTTTGAGTGTTTTATGGCAAATGTGGAATGCCTCCCCAACGGCGTTTGCCTGAGCAGAGAAAAAGATATAGAGTTTTTATAACCTCCAGAAAATAATTAGACCCCATAAGCTATATATTCTTGATCAGTGATGAAGCCTAAGACATCTAGCAATGCCCATATGTCCGTCTGTTTGAAACACGACATATTCTATTTTTGAAGTTATATATAATATAAACAACTAGTGTAAATATTTAACAAATTGTATTCCTTAAGCCAACATTCCTTAAAAATTTAATTTATAAGCTTTTACTACGGAGGTAAGATGTGTTCTGATCTTCTCCTGCCCTATCCTTTCGCCCACCTTTGTCCTCTAAAACACCTTATCAAAAAAAAAAAATGCTTTCTACACTTAATTATCACACAAATTTAGTTTTTGAGTTTTTAGGATTTAGGTGAGATGTCTTCCTCACCGGCCTTTCTCGGAGTGAACCTGTATAGAGCTTTAAAATTGGGCACAGAGTGTCTTAAAGAAACTCTGACCCAGCAGGTTAAATATTTTTAGCTTATCTTAAGCCAAATACCATGAAAAGTTAAATTTTAACAGAAATAAAAGTAGAATTTTTATTTACTAAACATTTGGAGTGTATTTAAGATCCGACCCGGTCGAATACAACGTTCTTACTTATTTATATTAAATTCAATTAAGATTGATAGGTTAATTATTCGAAAAAGACATGTCTTTGTTTTTTTTTTTTTTTTGAACATCGATATCTTAACTGTATTTAGAAGAGCAAGAAAAAGTTCAATACAAAATACTTACAGATGAATTTAAGTAAGTACAATCGAACCAAGTAAAGTTCAGGAAATATTCAAATGGCAATACGGATATTAAACAAAAAGTGTGTTATCATCGGATTGATACAGTTTTCGTATACAATTTCCTAATAAAATTTTTATAAATAAAAACTATTATTATATTCAACTAAGCCAAGTAAAAAGTGGGGACAAACAAAATACACATGAGCACCGATGATGAAAGTGTAGCGGCTTTCGAAAACAGCTGTTCTGCTCTATTATAAGTTGAATAAAAGTGATGTTAACTTCCATTTGTGCTTTCGAACACATATCATGCCTATTCGAATTTTCGAAAAAATAGGCTATCAATCTTAATTGAATTTAATATAGCAAATAAATACATACATAAGAAAAGACAAATTTGTTTGGACTGAAATCCTTTTCAATATCACGAGCTAATTCCGTTCATAATATTAAAAGTGATTTCAATAATTAGAGTTTAATAGAGCACTATTAAATTATTATATAAACCAACCGATTCTCACGCGATAAGCTGTGATTGATGTAGTTTTTCGAGTTCTATAAACGAATCGGAAGAGTAATTTGTCAGATACATAATTTTGTAGTTTCTTAAAACAAACATTTTTTCGAATTCTTTAGTTCTTTCTCAATGTCAATGAGGGTGCTGTTGGCTGAAGTAGTAGAACACAAGACTATCAAGCTAAGGGTCCTGAGTTCAACCCCGCGCTGAGTCATGAAATATTGTGTTGAATTCTTCTGATCAGCATTAGTGCATGGTTTTGTTAGTTGTTGCCAGACTGTTTCAGTGATGAAGGCATAGCACTGATCGCTGAACATAATTGGCAGCGACTGACACTATCATGTACTAGCAGCACCCTCCTTCGTCGGTCCTGTAGCAAAAAATTAGCCGGCGAAGTAAAAAGGTTAAAATAGCTACAAAAAATGCTCTATCTTTTCATCTATCTTCATCTGTCCCCTCAATACTATCCCCTACTTTCTAGTTCCGGCGCACTGCACTACATATTTAGGGGTCATACCCTGAGCGCTGATCTAAGATTAAAAAAACAGGTGTAATTCTTCTTTCTTTCTTGCTAAAACAGAAAGTAGGTTTAATTAAAAAATCAAAATGATGTTATCGGTTACTTTTATATATAAGAAAACGTTTAAATTTTTCGGCTAGGAAGCTAAATGTTTGGCTTTTCTAATTTCTAATACTTCTGAACGTCTTTCAAATATATTTAATATGTTTAATTTAAAATGAAAAAGTAAAAATCTGTTTCATGTACCCCAAAAAGTTCTAATTGTCCAACCGTAGAATAGTATTTTAGATTTTTTTTTTAATACCAATTCATTTCTTAGTGATATATAAAGTAGGTATAATTCAACATAACAATCAAAAATATAAAATTATATGGTTACTTTTATGAATAAAAAAATGTCGATATTCCAACCCTGAAAGTGTATTTTTAATTTTTTTGGTTTGTAATACCAATTTAACTCTTCCCGATGTATAAAAGAGATTTCATTTGTATTAAACCAAAATTAGGAACTCATATGGCTACTTTTATGTACCAAAAATATTTAGATTTTCCAACTCTGGAAGCGAATTTTTATTTTTTTACCAATACAATTCTTAGTCAGGTGTAACATAGTTTTACTTGATAAAAATATTAAAATTTTTAAACTTTTTAGTCACTTTCATGTACCATAAAATATATTATTTATCCAACCCTGGAGCCGAAATTTTGACTTTTAAGATTTTAATACCAATTTTTGTTCTTCCTGAATTATAAAACAGCTTTAATTAGCAAAAACAACAACGTCAATTGCCTTTTTGGTTACTTTTATGTAGAAAAAATATTTCAATTTCCCTGCCCTGGAAACAAAATAGTTTTATTCTAGAAAAATTTAATATTTGTAACAATTTTGGTCACTTTCATGTACTACAAAATATTGCAGCTATCCAACTCTGGAATCTAAATTTTGATTTTTTTTTAATTTTTGATACCAATTTTGTTTTTCCTGAACTAAAAAATTGTTTTAATTAGTAAAAAACCGACGTTAGTTGCCTTTTGGTTACTTTTATGTATAAACAAAATTTAAATTTCCCAGCCCTGGAAGCGAAATTTAAATTTTTTTTACCAATCCTAGTCTTCATTAGGTATAAAGTCGTTTCATTCAAGAATAACTTAGAATTTGCAACCATTTTGGTCACTTTCATGTCCTACAATATATTTCATGTACCAAAAAAACTTTAAACTTCCCAACCCTGGAAGTGAAATTTTAATTATTGTAGTAAGTATTTTCACGAACATTTATATTGCTATATTAAATTGAATTAAGATTCATAGGGTAATTGTTCAAAATTTCTTTTTAAATCTCAGAAAGACATGATAAATGTTCCAAGGCACAAAGGAAAGTCAACATCAGTTTTATTCAACTTACACAGCAGAGCAGAACAGCTGTTTTCGAAAGCCGCATCACCTTCATCATCAGTGCTCATGTGTATTATGTTTGTCACCACTTATTAGGTGGCTTAGTTGAATATGATAACAGTTCTTATTTAAAAAAATTTTATTGTGAAAAAGGATACGAGAACTGTATCAACCTGATGTTAACATGTTATTGTTTTAATACCCGTGTTACCGTTCGATTTTTTTTATGTCCCATTTTTCTGAATTTATTTTTTGTTCCATCATACCTAAATATTCCAAGGCACAAAGACTTTCCTTTGTGTCTTGGAATATTTATCATGTCTTTCTGAGATTTAAAAACAAATTTCGAACAATTAGCCTATGAATCTTAATTCAATTTAATTATTTTTGTCTTTTTTTTACCAATGCAACTTTTCATGAAGTATAAAGTAGTATTATTTCAGGAAAATTTAAAATTTTGAACCATTTTGGACACCTTCATGATCTATAAAATATTTCACTTGTCCAACCCTGGATTCGAAATTTTAATTTTTTTTTTGACATTTGTTATACCAATTTTGTTCTTCCTAAAATAAAAAATAGCTTTAGATAGCAAAAGTAAAAAAACAACGTCAATTGGCAATTTGGTTACTTTTATGTATAAAAAAATTTCGATTTCCCAACCCTGTAAGCAAAATTTTAATTTAAACTCAAATTTTGTAACCATTTTGGTTATTACATGTACTACAAAATATTGCATGTACCAAAAAAAAGACTTTCATTTTCCTAACCCTGAAAGCGAAATTTTAATTTTTTTTTGTTGTTTGTTTTTTTATCAGTGCAAGGCTTCATGATAAAGTAGTTTTGCTTACTTAAATTTTTAACCATTTTGGTCATTTTCATGTACTATAAAATATTGCACTTGTCCAACCCTGGATTCGAAATTTAATTTTTTATTTTTGAATTTTTGACACCAATTTTGTTGTTCTAAATTATAAAATAGTTTTAATTAGCAAAAAAAGCGTAGTAAATATATATATAAAGATGAACTTAAAATTTAAACTAAAACTATATTTTATCTATATACTTCGGCTAAAACTAAAACACCAGTATAAGCTTGCAACAGATTGCAATCACTTCGAATGCAATTGTCGCCAGACCTAGTTTAAGTAAATGTATTTGTATGCTTTAGAATTACATATTATATATCGTTAACACGGAGTTTTGTAAGATGGATGACGCCAGACGGAAGATTGATAACATTTTAATTCCAAAACGTACCAGCACATTGCGGCCGGTATACTTCTGGCTGTCGTTTAAAGGGTGATTTTTTACGAGATTTCGGGTTTGAGTGGAGAAAAACACATAAAATTTATAGAAATGATGAAATTTTTCTTTGAGTCGATATAACGATCTAAATAAATCAATGTTTAAAGATGAGTTCAGGTAAATTTTGACGGCGGATGCGCCTCAAATGGTTTATCCCCCGAGCCCAATTTTAGGATACTCTGTCTAACACATCGGCTGGTATCTCACGAATGAATGCTTCAATATCGGCTTCCATGCGTGTCAATTGTTTCACATGCTGCGTGACATGTTGCACCTTCTTGTTGAAGCCACATATCAGCGAAGTTCAACTCTTCCATTTTGAACATAAAAAAGCACCAAATGCGGCAATTTTGCTTATTCCCATACCAATTCAATAACAAATGAACACGATGCACGTTCTTAGCCGGGCATAAATTTTTCTAAATAAATAATCTTTAAGCAACGTTCATTTATAATTCTATTTATGGTTAAATCATAGACCAAGCGGAACATGCCAAACGAAAATCGAATGCGGTAATTTGGCACCTGAGCTGCCAAAACCAGTGTTACCAAAAAGAAGGCTAAAATAATATTGAGTAAAGTGTGTACCCTTAAATATATATTCTATTCATTGAATTTCATAGACCGATATATATATATATATATATATATATATATATATATATATATATATATGTATATATATATATATATATATATATATATATATATGTATATATATATATATATATATATATATATATATATGTATATATATATATATATATATATATATATCTATATATATATTTCAAAATCCGAATTGAAATCGTTTTCAGTAAAATTTTTTTTTGCTAAAACAATAAAATATATTAATGTCGCTTGGTTAACTACATTGCTGATTTAATTTATTTGATGTCAACATCGGTTTACAAGACGTGTGACAATATAAAATTCGTTCCTTCATGAAACTTTAAGAAATTTTGCTTAACATGCGCTTAACAGTCTGAGCTAAAAGTTTTTTGTTCATAAGGCTAAAAATGTTTATATTAAATTAGTTGCAATCTGAATTGATGTTTTTCTAATACGTACAAATCTTAAATATCCATTTCGGCAACTCTGATTTGGATTCTTGTTGTCAGTACTTCTCTGTAATATTGAAGATACAATAAATAAAAATTATAATACTTATCAGGTACTTAAAATTGCATCCTATTATAAAACAACACGTTGCGCTTTAGAATAAATAAATAGTTCTAACTACCAGTAATTATTTTGAAAATATTATTTTTAAATTACTAGGTGCTAGCTGAATCGTTTAATGACCGTTTTAATTGAATCCAAATAGTTAAACTATTGTTTCTAACTATTAGCCTGCTTAAGATTTATTCACATACGAGTATTCAGATAAAATTGCATAAACAAAGATCAACATGTTTGAAGACAAATAATTGCAGCACTTACTTTATACTAACTGAATTTAATTATGTCTAAAATAAAGATGAAGTCGATGAATTATTTATAAAGTAGTTGCCACGTGAACTGAATGAAGCCAAGATACTTCGAGGCCAACATGTGATCAGAAGACAACTTTGTATTATGAGCCGAGGAAGAGATTGGCACGCAAATAAAAATTGTTTGGAATAAATGCCATATTTTTGCAAAAGAAAAACTCTAATAATATTTCTTTATTGCACCGTGGCGATTGTTATACGATCTTCATTCAACAGTTAAATCAACTTAATTACTTTATTTATTATTATTCTTTGCAAAATAACTTGCTAAAGTATCGAATTACAGATGCTGACAGGGTGTGTAACTTGAACCATTTGCTGCCGATGTTGTTAATCCGTATTTTTATCCGTTACTATGACTGAATGTACACGACTTATGCACTCGCATAAGACGCAGAAACGTAGTTCACCAGGGAAAATTTTCTTTTAAACGCAGTTCGTTTCATGGTTATCTTGAAAATTGTGTAATAAAATCATGTGGGATGCATGTGGTATGCAAATGAAATGACTATGAGAATAACAAAACCTTTTTTAAATGTAGTCTTATTCGTCTGAGGATGAATATTAAAATCAATACTATTTCAATCACAGTTTTCACTTTTAAATCGTTCGTTTCAAAATAATATGTGATGACAAACAAAATTTCACTGATAACGTTTAATAAACTACGAATTCTACAGTTGTTCCTTGTTTTGTATTACATATTCAATGACTAACTTTGCCTTTCTACTGATACTGATAATAAAATTAATTAGAAAAAAATTATAATTTCTAGATTATTTGAAATGTATTTATTTATATTTGAGAATTATCAAATCACATATGTTCTAATATGCCAAACTTAGCACTATTGTTTATATGTTAGAGCGGAATCCAATTCGAGGTTACTAAATCGAGGCCAAACTAAAATTTAACATTTTGATAAGCGTACAAAATATACAAAAGAAAATTAGCAATAAAGATTTGTGTTTATATACATATATGTATTCAAATATAGGTATATATATTTTTTAGTTGGAAATTAATTTATCATTTTATTTGTCCCTAAAAAAGGGCTTAAAACTTAATGCAATCCATTGAATATTTTCAAATTTTAATTAAATAAAAAACTTTTTGTGTACATGACTTAAGTCTCGTAGCTAACAAAATTCATTAAGAAATTAAATTTCTTTGTGCGTTTCGATGCTAATGCACAGACGTCATTAAAATCTCATTTAAATGCAGAACGAAAACTTGCCTTAAAGATTTTTAGTGTGATCATATAAATTTATTCCATCATATACGAGTGTGTATGTAATTGAATTATTGCAAAAGGAATTTTATTTGCAGTAAAAACTATAAATAAAATTCACATAAATCGTTCGTTACCCCATTCTTATAGCATTTCGTATGGTAACGTAACGGTACTTGCAACAAGCAAAACTGACAGACTTTTTCCCTAGTGCTTTTCCCTAATGGGAAATTTGTATCCCCAAAAATGCCCACTCAAAGAATGCTTTTAATATAAAGAATATTGTTAATTTTTTAACGGGCTTAAGTTCGAATCTTGCATGACTGCAAATTATTTTTTGTTATTTTATTAATAAATGAATTTGTTTAAATTCTATTTATTAAAAAATTAACAATTTACATAAAGAAAAAGTTCGACTAATAAAAATTCATATATAAAGAATATTTTATTAAGCGTTTCCTAACTTTAAAATTTCGATAAAACAAATACAAATTTTTTATTCGTTTGAAAGACCTTTTGATGCCATTATGTGTGGAATAGAATACAGCGCAAATATCTGCCACTGCTGTTCTGGGTGGAGCCCATCCGAGAAGTAAAATTTTCACATCTCTTTCGCACAGCATCCGCTGTGGTTTGTGGCTTATTCGCATAAAACTATGCCTTATGAAACCCCAGAAAAAGTTTAGCGGGTTCAAATCGCTTGATCTCGGTGGCCAGTGTCAGGCCAAAATCCACACCAAACAGCGACTTTTTCGGGATGTATGAGATCTCATGTAAATTAGTATCGTTCCAAATTCAACATTTTTGTATGTTCACGTGCCCATTCACCTAGCAATGAGTCTCATCGCTGTAGGTGATATTTCGATTAAAATTAGGGTCAGTTGCCAAGCACTCCAGAACACCGTGTTTGATAAAACAATTTTATTATATGCACTTATTGTTTTGCTCTATTTTTCAGTTATGCTAGGATATGAGTTGCAGAACTTTCGCAAAAACGCTATTACAATTAGAAATCAAAAAATTAGTATGCAGGTATCACAAAAAAGTTTTTATATTTCAAAGTTCCTGCAAATAAAAAGTGTCTGCTGGAAAATATTGCAATAACTAAGTCCCCAATTTTGTAAACTTCTTTGCGTTAATGAAATTTATTGGGAAAACTAAAGGTACGTTCACACTGTTTTAATTAACAAACGCGTATCTGAACAAATATATGTATATTTCACTACTATTTAGTGGTTACGCTTTTCGGGGCAAATAGTTGATAAGTGTGAACGTACCTTAAGAATGATTTTCTAAAAATTTAAAATTTGTTTTTGTTTTGTATACAATTTGTTCACCGAACAAACATACAGAAAGTCATGTCTTGCTTCGTCTTTTAAAATGTTTAAAATTTGTATGAAACAAGTAAAAGTGCTATATTCGGCTGTGCCGGATCTTAAATACGCTTCACAGATGTAATTCTTCTTTCTTTCTTGCCAAAACAGAAAGTAAGTTTAATTAAAAAATCAAAATGATGTTATCGGTTACTTTTATATTTAAGAAAACGTTTAAATTTTTCGGCTAGGAAGCTAAATGTTTGGCTTTTCTTATATGGGTATTTCCACAGAAAGGTCTACCGCGGCCAAAAAATTATAAGTTATTAAACAATTAATTTTATCCACCATTATGAGAGAAAAATATTCAAATTTTGTTATTTTAAAGAATTTATACCTTAACTTAACACCCATAATGAGAAAAATGTTAGTAAAATTCAAAATAATATGTTACTTGCTTTTGATTACTTTTCATTGAATTTTCTCTTTTATGGTTAATTTTTTAGAACGCATTTTTTACGATTGCACTAATTACAAAATAGTTTGCTTACAACAACAATAAACTAAAAAAGATGTGAAAAGAGCAAAGCGAAAGAAATCTAACTGTAATTTTTCAATTTGTTTTCCTTGATATTCTAATGTCACATGCGCACCTTAAAAACATGATTTTAGTCTTATCATCTGCGCTGTGGAACGGAATTCAATAAGAATTTAAAATTAAAGCAAGTTTTATATATAAAACTTAAAAAATAAATTACTTTGACCGAAGTTAATAATAGACCCTTTCTATTTAATATTGAAGTTTGTCACGTAACGCAACTGGTCTAAGTTAAACTTTTTTCAAATTGCTGCTGCAAATATTTTTATAATCAGCAATAAATGCTTTTATGTAGATGGCCTCCGTTTCTCAAAAAAAATTAAAAATAAAGATAAGAAATTTAGGGAAAAGTTGAAAGATTCCATAAAATTGCAAGCGTATCGCTTAACAGCAAAAGAAGGAGCACAAAAATATCGACAGCGGCCGATAACATTGTCTAAAACGAGCTTTAATGACGAAGCTGAGACGTAACCTGGTACTACTCTGCCCTACCTAATAGGGTTAATACACCAAAAGCACAATATTTGGAATTTATTTATGTACTATTATGTACGAAAAATATTTCGATATTCCAACTCTGGAAGCAAATTTTTATTTTTTTACCAATGCAATTCTTAGTGAGGTGTAACATAGTTTTACTTGACAAAAAGTTAAAATTTTTAAACTTATTGGTCACTTTCATGTACCATAAAATATTTCATTTGTCCAACCCTGGAGTCGAAATTTTGATTTTTTAAGATTTTAATACCAATTTCGTTCTTCTTGAATTATAAAACAGCTTTAATTAGCAAAAAGAAACAACGTCAATTGCCTTTTTGGTTACTTTTATGCAGAATAAATATTTCCATTTCCCAACCCTGGAAACGAAATTTAAATTTTTTTTACCAATGCAACTCTTAATGAGGCATGAAATAGTTTTATTTAAGAAAAACTTAATATATGTAACCATTTAGGTCATTTTTATGTACCACAAAATATTGCAGTTATCCAACTCTGCGATCAAAATTTTTATTTTGTTTTCAATTTTTGATACCAATTTTGTTTTTCCTGAACTAAAAAATAATTTTAATTAGTAAAAAAAACAACGTCAAATGGTTACTTTTATGTATAAAAAAAATTCAATTTCGCAACCCTGGAAGCGAAACTTAAATTTTGGAAAATCGACATTTTCTGATTCATAAAAGCAGCCATATTATCTGTTATATTTTATTTTTATGTTGAATTATACCTACATTATATATCAGAAAGAAGTAAACTGGTATTAAAAACCAACAAAATCTAAAAGACGGTTGGACAATTAGAACTTTTTGGGGTACCTGAAACGGATTTTTTGTTTTGTTTGTAAATTAAATTTATATAATATTTTTGAAAGACGTTCATAGGTGTTAGATATAAGAAAAGCCAAACATTTTTCTTCCTAGCCGAAGAATTTTAACGTTTTCTTAAATATAAAAGTAAGCGATAACATCATTTTGATTTTTTAATTAAACCTACTTTCTGTTTTGGCAAGAAAGAAAGAAGAATTACATCTGTGAAGGGTATTTAAGATTCGACACAGCCGAATATAGCACTTTTACTTGTTTGTTTTATTTTTTACCATGCAACTTTTCATGAGGTATAAAGTTGTATTATTTAAGAAAAATTTACAATTTTCAACCTATGAAATATAAAATATTGCACTTGTCCAACCCTGGATTCGAAGTTTTGGTTTTTTTTTGGAAATTTTTGATTTGATACCAATTTTGATCTTCCTAAAATATAAAATAGTTTTAGTTGGCAAAAAAAAAAACATCAATTGCCTCTTTGATTACTTTTATGTATGTATAACAAAAAATTTAAATTTCCCAACCCTAGAAGCGAAATTTTAATTTTAAAATTTTTTTTATCAATGCAAATCTTCATGGGGTATAAAGTAGTTTTGTTTAGGAAAAACTCAAATTTTGTAACCAGTTTGGTTATTACATATAACAACATTGAGCGGAATAGGACATGGTAAAATACGATCACTTGGAAGTATATTTTTCCACCTGAAACACAAAAATTTTCTAATACCACATAATTTCCAAGTGGTTAAAAATGATTTTCCAATACCATGTGATGGAATCATCGGTATGGACTTTATTAAAAAATATAACTGTATTTTAGATTTTAATAACACATGTGATTACTTCGTCCTACGCCCCTTTTACATAACACACCCAATAGAAATACCAATCACAAATAATGGCGACGACATAATTCTGCCACCAAGATCAGAAATCATACGCCAAGTAAAATTACTATCCACAGAACACGAGCTATTAATTCCTAACCAACAAATAGAACCAGGTATTTTTATAGCAAATACAATAATAACAACAAATAAAGCTTTCATTCGTATTCTAAACACTAATAATAGTATTGGTAAATTTAACCAAAGCAATATAAAAACCGAAAACATCGCAAACTATAACATATTTAAAAGTAAATCTAAAACAAACACAGAGAGAAAAAGAAAGTTTTGCAAATTTTAAAGAAAAAATTTCCTGAACAATTTAACAATACATTAACACAACTTTGTAGTTCATATTGTGATATTTTCGGTTTAGAAACTGAAACAATAACCACAAATAATTTTTATGAGCAAAAGTTGAGAGTAAAAGATAAACAACCTGTATACATTAAAAACTATAGAATTCCACATTCCGACAAAGAAGAAATAGACAAACAAGTAAAGAAATTAATAGATGACAAAATAGTGGAACAATCATATTCTGAATATAACAGCCCAATTCTGTTGGTACCAAAGAAATCACTGCCCAACTCAGAAGGCAAAAGATGGAGACTCGTAATAGACTACAGGCAAATAAACAAGAAATTAGTAGCGGATAAATTTCCATTACCAAGAATAGATGATATTTTAGATCAACTTGGAAGAGCTAAGTATTTTTCTTGCCTTGATTTAATGTCAGGATTTCATCAAATAGCCCTAGATAAAAATTCACGAGACTTAACGTCGTTCTCCACAACTAACGGTTCTTACAGATTTACAAGATTACCATATGGTTTGAAAATTGCTCCTAATTATTTTCAAAGAATGATGACATTAGCTTTCAGTGGACTTAAACCCAACCAAGCGTTTCTTTATATGGATGACTTAGTCGTCCTGGGGTGTTCTGAAAAACACATGCTTTCCAATTTACAAAATGTTTTCGATCTATGTCGCAAATACAACCTTAAATTACATCCTGAAAAATGTTCATTCTTCATGAAAGAAGTAACATACCTTGGTCATAAATGTACAGATAAAGGGATATTACCAGATGATAGTAAATACTCCATAATTAAAAATTATCCAACACCAACAGATGCGGATAGTGCAAAAAGATTTATCGCGTTTTGTAATTACTATCGAAGATTTATAAAAAAATTTTCTGAATACTCCAGACATTTATCAAGATTAACCAGGAAAAACATTCCGTTCGAATGGACAAAGGATAGTGATTTCGCGTTTAAGTACTTAAAAAAGGCATTAATGAGTCCTACTTTGCTACAATACCCAGACTTTACAAAAGAATTTTGTATTACAACAGACGCAAGCAAATATGCTTGTGGAGCAGTGTTAACCCAAGAATATAGCAACAGCAACAAGTCAACAATTGAACAAGAATTAACTGCCATACATTGGGCTATAACGCATTTCAGACCATACATATATGGAAAACATTTTCTTGTCCGTACTGACCATAGACCACTATCTTATTTATTTTCGATGAAAAACCCAAGCTCAAAATTAACAAGAATGAGACTTGATCTCGAAGAATACAATTTTACAGTTGAATATCTTAGGGGAGAAGATAATTATGTTGCCGACGCATTATCCCGAATTAGCATAAATGACCTAAAAGACATGAATAATAAAATTTGTTCTATATTAAGAGTCACGACTAGATCGATGACCAATGAAAAAGAAAAAAGGAAGGATAGAAAAATTATCAACAAACAGCATATGAATACTAATAATAAGAAAAATAATGAGCCCAGTATATATGTACCATTAAATAACACTGACGTCAGAAAATATTACAAACTAAAGATTTCTCCCGGAAGATGTTACATCAAACGAGGAAAATCTATAGTTACATACATACAAATTACTGATTTGTTTACTAAAGGGAACTTTGCCTTAGGACAATTTTTCCCTAGGCTCGAATATGTGGCCGGTAAGCAAAATATAAATAAATTACAAGTGGCACCTAGTGAGAAAATTTTCGAATTTATCTCAGTTAATGAATTTAAAAATATGGGCAATAAAATATTAAAGAATATTAAAGTAGCGCTACTAAACGAGGTGACCCAAATCGATAGTAAGAATGCCAAGGCAATTCTCGAAATAATGCTGAATTATCACGATGATCCAATAGAAGGAGGACATTGTGGAATATATAGAACAATAGAAAAAATAAAAAGATATTATTACTGGAAAAATATGTCCAAAGACATATCAAATTATGTTAAATCATGTCATAAATGTCAAACATCAAAAACAACTAAACATTTAAAAAGTCCAATGACCATTACAGAAACACCAGATAAACCATTTAACACGGTGTATGTAGATACAATAGGTCCATTTCCAAAATCAATTTATGGAAATGAATATGCAATCACCTTAATATGTGACTTAACTAAATATTTAGTAACTATACCAATACAAGACAAAAGCGCTAAAACAGTCGCTAAAGCGATTTTTGAAAACTTTATACTTACCTATGGTCCAATGAAGACGTTCATTTCGGACATGGGTACTGAATATACAAATGCAATATTGCAAGAAATCTGTAAATTTTTAAAGATTGAAAAACTAACTTCAACTGCCTATCACCATCAAACGCTAGGAACAATAGAAAGGAACCATAGAACTTTCAATGAATATGTACGCTCTTACATTAAAGTTGATAAGACAGATTGGGATGAATGGTTAAAATATTTTACATACTGTTTTAATACAACCCCATCAACAGTTCACAATTACTGTCCATATGAACTAGTTTTTTCAAAGCTTCCTAACAAGTTTCAACAATTTCATGAAATAGATAGAATTACTCCTTTATACAATACAGATGATTATGCCAAAGAGGCAAAATTTAGATTAGAAGTAGCATATAAAAGGGCCCAACAATTATTAGATAGGAATAAAATTAAGCAAAAACACAATTATGATAAAAATATTCTAGACTACAGTTTAAAAATAGGAGATTTAGTTTTACTGAAAAACGAAGCAGGTCACAAAGTAGAACCAAATTACAAAGGACCATACCAAATTACAAACATAGACATAAGAAATAATGTAACTATAGTTGATAAGAAAAATAATAAAGAACAAATAGTCCATAAAAATAGACGTAAGCTATATCATAACACATAATACAACCGCATAATAATACAAAACCCTTAATTAAACAATCCGGATTAATAATTTAACCAATGTAACACTATAAACAACTGTAATATACAAATATATGTAACAATTTAACAGATAAGATAATTAATTTGTTTTTCCTAGTTTTTCTTAAATTTTTTTTCTTATAAAACATACTTGTAAAAGAATGTCCATAAAACTATCGTTATATGAACATTCTTGCGAAAAGTGGAGGTGTAGCATAATATGAATTAATTCTCTTAAACAACATCAACATGAAAGAATTAATCGTTTTAAGGGCATCAACAAAATAACCAAAAGAATATCAAGTGTCACAAAATATCAGCACAGGCCGGCAAACATATTTGAATAGTTTTGATACACCCCCGCCTTTGCACCTCTTGCAGTGACCATGAAATATTAATGTCTTGTGTGTGTGCGTCACAATACTGTCATGATAAAATTTGTTTATTTCTTTTAATATGCCATTCATATTCGGTTACACCAAAATATTCGCCGCCATGGGAAAGAACAAATATTTTTAGGGAAAATCAAATTTCAACCAAATTTCCCACATTGGTAATACTTAAACATTTATAAAAATAATCTAGTAAGCTGAACTAATTTTAAGTTAAATTTAATCTTAATTTGGAAACAACATTGAAAGCATTATTTGCTAAGTTGTTTTTGATAAAAGATTTTCTAAAAAACAAACATTGATTACCTTTTTCTTTTTGATTCGTTTTTAGTACTACAAAGTATTGCATGTACCAAAATAAACTTTCATTTTCCCAACCCTGGATGCGAAATTTTAATATTTTGTTTATCAGTGCAACGCTTAATAAGGTATAAAGTAATTTTTTTAAGAAAAATTTTAAATTTTTAAGCATTCTGGTCACTTTTATGTACTATCAAATATTGCACTTGTCCATCCCTGGATTCGAAATTTTATTTTTTAATATTTGATAGCAATTTTGTTATTCCTAAATTATAAGACAGGCTTAGTTAGCAAAAAAAAACAACATCAGTTGCCTGTTTGATTACTTTCACGTATAAAAAATATGCAATATCCCACACCCGGAAGCAAAATTTTGATCAAAAAAATTTTTTTTGGCCAATGCAAATCTTCATGACGTGTAAAGAGGTTTTGTTAAAGAAAAACTTAAAATTTTTAACAATTTTAGTTACTACATATACTACAAAATACGGAATACGCCGAAAAAAAATTTTTATTTCCCATCCCTAGAAAAGAATTTTAATTTTTTTAGTTTTTAATAGACCATTGAGGCTTCCCCAAGCAAGAAATAGGTTTAATTTACAAATATTAAAAAAAATAATTGATTTTTGGTATAAATTTTGCGTCGAGAAATATTTGTAAGCTTCCCAGCTCTGGAACCATACTTCGGATCTTTCTGAATTTCACTAGCACTCTATTTAAGTTCATTTCCAAACCTATTAGATATTCCAGAAAAAATTAAACTAGTATCAAATAATTATAATTATTATAATTATAAATTCTAAATTAAAATTATAAATTTATAATTATAAATTCGGTTTCAGGGTTGGAAAATCGAAATTTTTTGGTACATAAAAGCAACCATATAAGTTCCCAATTTTGGTTTTTTTCAGTGACTTAAACCTATTTTATACTTAGCTAAGAATTAAATTGGTATTAAAAATTTTAAAAACTAAAAATTCGGTTCCTGGGTTGGAAAATCGAAATATTTTTGGTACATAAAAGTACATACATAAATTCCAAATTTTGTGTTTTTAGTGAATTAAACATATTTTATACATCAGAAAAAATTAAATTAGTATAAAACAAGTAAAAACGTTATATTCGACCGGGTCGAATCTTAAATACCCTCCAAATATTTAGTAAGTGAATTTGAAATGTTTAACTTGGTGGGACAGAGTTCCTTTATATAATATCGTACGTCAACGCCCACTAAAGGGGGCGGGGTTCAAAAATATACAATATCATGTTTTCCACAGGCGAACGTATGGGCATTGCTAGACAGTCTTAGACTTAATCACAATTCTCTTTGGAGGCTATAAAAACTGTATTTTGGCGGGGTCGCTCTGGCAAGGGCTGTGGGGGAAACATTTCACCTTTGTCATAAAACTCTAAAAATAAATGCTTGGGATAATTATATACAAAATTAAAATTTATTTTTTTTGATAGGGTCATTTAGAGGGCAAAGGGGGAGAGGGGGTAAGGCAGAAACAGATACACATAAAACTGTAAAAATAAATGCTTGGGATGATTATACACAAAATAAAAAAAAATGTATATTTATTTTTAATAGGGTCATTTAGCGGGCAAAAGGGGAGGAGGGGGTAGGGCAGCAACAGGCAGTCATAAAACTCTAAAGATAAATGCTTGGGATGATTATATACAAAATTTAAAAAAAAAATTTTTTTTTTGGTATGGTCATTTAGGGGGCAAAGGAAGAGGGGGGGGGGGGGGGGGGTAGGGCAGAAATCGGCAGTCATAAAACTCTAAAGATAAATGCTTGGGATGATTATATACAAAATTAAAAAAAAAAAAAAAATTTTTTTGGTAGGGTCATTTAGAGGGCGAAGGGGAAGGAGGGGGTAGGGCAGAGTAGTACCAGGTTTCGTCTCAGCTTCGTCATTAAAGCTTAAAAGTGTTATTTTTAAGGAATGTAGGCTTAAGTAAAACAATTTGTTAAATTTTTATGCTATTTTTGCCTATAATAACGCCCACTGAAGTGGGCGGGGTCAAAAAATATTTTTATTTCATTTAATGGCTCCAAGTTTAAGGCGTTGGACCGTATTTGACATAAAAATATATCATTTGCTTAACAAAATAACCAAAAAACTATAAAAATTATGTTGTTTTTTCTGGGTTGGTTTAGTTCTTCTTAGGGGAACTTTTTTCCCTCTTGCCCGATTTAGCCCATCTTCGAACTTAACCTGCTCTAAGTTTCAAAATATATATATGCCAAATTTCAAGAGTCTAGCTCTTTTCGTTTGGACTGAATCGTGATTTCCACAGACGGACGGACGGACATGCTCAGTTCGTCTTAGATTTCATCACTGATCAAGAATATATATACTTTATGGGGTCTGAGATGGATATTTCGATGCGTTACAAACGGAATGATAAGGTGAATATACCCTCCAAATTCTTTTTTGGTATAAAAATTAAAAATTCGGTTCCAGGGTTGGAAAATCGAAATTTCTGATTCATAAAAGTAACCATATTATTTGTTATATTTGATTTTTATGATGAAGTGTACCTACTTTATATATCAGGAAGAAATAAATTGATATTAAAAACCAAAAAAATCTAAAAGACGATTCTACGGTTGGACAATTTGAACTTTTTGGGGTACATGAAACTGATTTTTTTTGTAAATTAAATATATATAATATATTTGAAAGACGTTCATAGGTGTTAGATATAAGAAAAGCCAAACACTTAGCTTCCTAGCCGAAAAATTTAAACGTTTTCTTAAATATAAAAGTAACCGATAACATCATTTTGATTTTTTAATTAAACCTACTTTCTGTTTTGGCAAGAAAGAAAGAAGAATTACATCTGTGAAGGGTATTTAAGATTCGGTACAGCCGAATATAGCACTTTTACTTTTATTTTTTGTTATGACGTTCTTTGAGTAAATGAACGAAAAAACGTAGTGACAAAATCTCTGCCTTGAAGAAACATGCAGCGGCGGTCCACTATTAGCGAAGGCAATGAATATCTTATATTTGATTATTTAATAGCAATTACAGTGCACTTTTGAAAACGTCAACTAATTAAAACCGCGGGTGTTGACGTTTAACAAATTGTTGACGTTTATGAATGTAAAATATTTTAATAAAGAACATATAGATAGTGTGCTTTAAAACGTTTTTATTGACTATAAACTAAAACCAAACATAACAAATCCAAAAAAGGAACAAAAAAGGCTTTCAGTCTAACTAAAACTAAAAAATTTCTAATAAATCCAAAATATTTGCCTTTTCTTGTAATTTAAGCACTTTCGGTTGTTTTGAGCACATTTTAGTAATCTGATACTTACGAGAACAAAAAAGCAACTGAACATACAAAATGACAATACATATGTATATAGAGAAGCAATTTCTTTTCTACTCTACATACTTATAAGGGGAATCCCAAATTTCTCAACTAATTTCATAAAATAAATGTGTGTGTATACAAATCTGTGTATTTTAACTGTTGTTAAATTCAAAATTTTGTTTTATTTAAAGTTGACGTTTTAGAGCTTTGTGGTTTGGTTGACGTTTTAGAGTAGACAATGCTACAAAATAAGGGTTGACATTTTAGGATGTTGACGTAAACGAGTGTTGACATTTTCCCGAGTGCACTGTATTTATATACATCTATGAACAATAGTGTATTATAAGCTAACTTTGTATCTTCGAATTTAAAGACAAAACTTATATCATTAAATTATGCACAGTTTTACATCGCAGCAAATATGTGTGTGTGGTAGCAGCACATCGTTTGGAAACCGAGATGGACTTTTCCACAAAAACAAACCTCAATACACTTTGAATTTTCATGGTAAATTTTTGCTACTAATATTTTATGTTGTCAATTGTTTAATTCTGCACAGTACAATTTTATTGGCTTTTAAATCCATTTCACAATCACTTTTAACAAGAAATTTTTTATATGAAATTTGCAAGTAAATCAATCAGCTGTTTATATCAGAAGCAATTAACATGAACATTTGTGACCGAATTTTATTAAGCTTCTGGAAAATGGTTGTTTTGACAGATATCCAGAATTACATATGAGTTGAAAAGTTGACAAGTCAGATATAAAAAACATTTCGTGTGGCTTAACCATAGATAGATAATCGTATTCTAACATACGTTAAAGGTAATCATGCGTAAAATTGCCGCATACTTTTCAAAGAGCATACTTTCACTATTTTTAAATTAACTTAGAATCGACTTTTGTAAATTCTATATCTGCATATAAATGAATCAAAAATATCAACAGCTTAAATATATTTATAAATGTTTATTATGAGAAAAATCAAGAACATTAAAACTTCATAAGTAGTCAACTAAACAAAGAAATCATATTTGTTTGAAAACTTATGTATATCTAATCACGCGTCATTTTGACTCATATAGCGCGTATATATCAAAATGGGTTATACGTACCGCAGCGTTGCATGTGCCTCCCGAAAGATCTGCACAACGACTGGGATGTCCAAAAGGCCCAGCGATGAATTCGCACTAGTTAAAAAGAAATTGCAACGTTTTGGAAGGGAATGCGTAAATTTTACGCAGATGATCTTTCTAGGGTTAATCAGCATTAATGTTAAGAAACGGTAACTAATAATAATCTTGTACGCCAATGTCATTTGTTAATAAAGACAGCATATATGAATTCACACGAATAAATATCAATGGGTATCAACAAGTTATTTAGAATACGAAAACTATCATGCATAAATCAAAACACATGCGTACGTTGCAGGAAATGCCAATAGCGAAATCGACAGTCACCAGTACTAGTGACTTATAATAATGCAGACAATGCTATTTACTACAGACATCTAACATGTCCGTGTCATTGAAAATCCTAGTTCTTGACAAAGTCGCCAAACAGTTATCAGTAGTCGACAAAAGTGGTGACTTGGGGACACTCATCCCCAGATTTCCTTCAGGGTAGTCACAAGTAATTATAGCGGACACCCAACACAAAACATAGACACATGCTCCATAAAATATTATTATTTTTGGATCGTAAGTTGAATAGCGCTGACATTTTCGTTAGCCTAAAAGTAAACTCTAACTTTTGTGAAAACTAAGGTAGAATAGTTAAACTACTGTGCTCTAGATGGCAACTGCTTATTGAATTTATGGACGGAAAAGGCAAAATAACCTAAGGCCAAAACTTTATCCTGAGAAAAGAGAATAAGAAAAGTATTAGCGTTAGGGAGCTTCCTCGAGTTCAGTTGCAGACAGGACTGGGTAATGTTTGAAATATCTGTGGACTTTTGACAAAACAAGCTCTTTCTAAAACAGCAATTGTAAAGGGGAGCAAAAAAGCTTTTCAAATATCTCACAGCTATTTTTAAAAAATAACGCAAAAATTAAAAATAGTGTAGATTTCCATTTTAATATTACATTTTTCCAATTATTTTTTAAAAATACATAGTTTTGAGGTATTTAAAAAGCTTTTTCGCTCCCCTTTAAAATTGCTGTTTTAGAAAGAGGTTGTTTTGTCAAAAGTCCACAGATATGCATTTAAAAATAAATTCGTATTTTTATTTGTTTTTTTTGTAGAAGTATATTGTGTTCTAAATGACTGTCTCGCAAGTATTTTGTATTTCAAATAATACAGTGTTTCAAATATGACGGTTCACCAATACGTCGCATTGCGTCGTTTCGTTTTGCGTTTTTTCGAAGTTGCGTCGCTGCTGAATTAATTAATTAATTTTCGAACTTGCATTGTTTTGGGTTAGAGTCTTTAATATTTTTTTATTTTCTTTTTTTCTCTAAAAGATGGCAATTTTAGTACAGTTTTATTTTCACTTTGTTTTGCTAATTTTAGAGTTCAGTTTCAATTAGTGTGTTCTGCTTTTTGCTACGAATATCAATTGCTACAAGGAAATTTAATTTACGTCGAAAAAAACTGTGCAGCAAACATTGGACCAATTTTTTGTGAAAGAAAGCCGACTTACGACAACAGTCAATATGGACTCATCAGACAGTGATTAATTTTTATTTTGTTTTTTTATAAATAAATTGAATATTTTATTTTGTTTTAATTAGAAAATTATAATTCACTTTGCGTCATAAAATACATTTCTTCAGTCAAGTTCGCCCACCCTACATAAAATTTGTAAAATTGAAATTTCGACACCACTATCAATTAAAAGCGTAATTCTGTTGTTCTGATCAAAAAGGCGACTCGAAATAAACTAAACATTTTAATTGTTCGTCGCTGGGGCAATCTGAAAATGAACAAGGCTGGAGAAGAATATCCGTAATTGAAAGGGCGCAACCATATTTTGTTTAAGGAACGATCACGAGAATGAATGAATAATGGACGCGATACGCGAAATCTTTTTTGAGCGAATCTACTTCCAATGTTAATTTGTTAACAGTTTCACATTATGAAGTGTTTATATCCTTCATAAATTTCTCAATCTGCAGTTTTTTCACTTCTCAATTATAAATAACCTCCCACAATCTATCTGCTAATTGAATTAATTCATTTTGGTCATTAAGGCCAGAGATCCTGTAAAGACAGAACTGTACTTTGAGTTTTTTCTGAATTTCAATACCACTATATTTAAGTTTCTAGCTCTCCTGGGGGCTTGGGAAATCCAATTTCACGGACAGAGAGACGGATATCGCTCATTCGTCTTCGCTATTTATGAAGATCCAGAATATACATATATATTTTATGGGGTCCCATACTAATATTGAGGAAATTACACACGGAATGGTAAACCCTACGACTTTTTGGCGAAGGGTATAAAAAGGTGACGCAAACGTGCGGTTAATAAGTACATTAAGGGCTAAAGAAACTGCACAAACGGGTTGACAAACAAAACGCAAATATGTTTGTACAAACCGGGTGGGTAGTATAAAGGCTAAATTAGTCGTGACTTATCCATAACACCATACCCATAACGCCATAACCTACAACCAAAATCCATTTTGTTTCTATGGCTATGGTTATGTGAAGTATAATCGAATACAGTGTTAAGACAGTTGTGTTTGGCAGACGCTGTGAAGAAATATCAAATAATATAGATGTTTTGAGCGCCATATTGTATTTGTCTTCGCTTAACTGGAACAGCAAGCCAAATAGCGGCAGCACACACTTCATCTACCCTCTAGATATGATTTTTGTGTAGACAATGGGAAAATTAAAATATATGTTTGGGTAGTTTATTAGGCCCTTCAGATGTTCTTTGATGACACCTGTTTTATATCTCTGCTTGGTTAACGTAAAACAACCCTGGTTTTCAGACTATTGTTGTTATTTTCACAGAATAAATCTGTGATAATACGGGTTAACATCGTCGCAGACGTAAGGTTGTAGTAGTCTGCAGCATCTGTGAACCGACACTTTGCAAGGTATTTTTTATGCAAACAAATTCAAAGTCTATGGTTCAATGTTCCTAATGTGATAAGGTTTCGCCTCGACTAAGTCGAATGTATAGGTTTATTAAATAAGGATTAATATAATTTACTTTTCTGACTTTCATGCCAAAGCCACAGACAATGGGATTCTTTGAACTTCTGGGAATATCAGTAGTTGTGTACTGTGTTATATACTTTGTTCTGTGGATCTTTTTGGACTGCAATGTAGCTCTTTGGCTGAAAATTCATTTTGGCCATAATATATCCACCTTACGTGGACAAGTGGTATGGATAACGGGAGCATCAAGTGGCATTGGTAGGGGCTTGGCTTTAAATTTGGCACGCCATGGTGTAAGACTAGCACTTTCTGCCAGACGTGAGAATCTCTTGGAAGATGTTAAAAAGGAATGTCTGTCTGAAGCCAAAGGGCTGTTAGCTGGCAAAGACGTTTTGGTAATGCCCATGGATATGCTAAATTTTGAAAGTCATAAGAAATGCCTTTTGGACGTCTTAAATCACTTTGGCAAATTAAACATTTTAGTCAACAATGCTGGCCGATCTCAACGTGCCAATTGGGAAGATATCGATGTACAAGTTGATAGAGAACTTTTCGAGCTGGATTTGTTTTCTGTGGTACATCTAAGCCGTTTAGCGGTACATTATTTTGTAGAACAGGCTGGTGGAAAGGGTCATATAGTGGTAACATCTAGCATTGCAGGTTTAACAACTGTTCCGTTTTCAGCCAGCTATTGCGGTGCCAAACACGCCTTAAATGCTTATTTTCAGTGTTTGTCTATGGAGCACCCATCTCTGGATGTATCTGTCTTTAATCCAGGTCCTGTAGCTACAGATTTCTTAAAAGAAGCCTTTACCGGTCAACTAAATGAAAAAGTAGGAGCGAGTACAAAAAATCAAAAGCGTTTAACCATTGAAAGGTGTGGCTTCTTATACGCGACAGCCTTAGCGAACAAAGTGGAATTATCATGGTGTGGATTGTTTCCAGTAAATTTTCTAGCCTATGTGTCTCGATATACGCTACTATCCATCATTCTGAAGCAATTTATGACTCAAAATACCTTGAACAAAATAAGAGACGGCAAAATATAACTTCCAAATTAGTACCTATCAGTTTAAACATTTAACTTACGTAATTTTAGCATTTAAAATTAAAATATCTAACATACAAATTCATTTTACTCTTTATTAATACACACCTTTTAAAATATGTATATTCATGTACATAATTATAAAATAAATAAATACTTTTACATATCTGGTGAACTGTTCTAATGCAAGCCGAACACGCCATTGAACATTATTTAAGAAGGTAGATACATATATCTATATAACTATAATTCAATCATAAAAGGATGTTGCAAGGTTGTCGAACATTTATATTGGACCTACAGATTTATTCATTTGAGATGCCAATTTAAAGTTAAACCTTTGCTGCTAATATATGTTTCAGTTTAAAAAGACTTTTATGTTAGTATATTACTAATGTTTAAAATGTAAAAGAAGTGACGCGGAACCGAAATCCATATAAATTTGACCACAATCTGCCGCAAGATTGGTGTAAGGTGACTTTCCGGCAAAATCTAACAAATATAAGTTTTTTATATTGGACTCCCTTTAACGAAATTTGTGTTTTGTATCGTTTAAATTGTAAAAAATTATATTAACTTTAACGTGCGCTAACAATAGGAATTATGAAATTCATTTCAATATATAATTTATAGAGCTCCAATTAAATATGTTAAAATTTTACATTAATACTCGTAGTCGCAAATATCAAAAGTTGATATTATTTGGAAATAATGCACTTCAAAAACTGTTAATTTGCAGTAAGCCAAGTGGTCATTAAGAAAAGTCGAACAAACGTTATTAAAAAATGCCTTCATGTAATTGAAAGCAGACAAATTTTATTTAAAAAAACTCATTTATTTCATATTATGATATATTTAATTTGCACTCTCACTAATCATCGCAAGCTTAAACCGTTATCAGGTTTTGTTTTTCAATATTTCCTTAATATGCACTGGTAGTTTAGTGCGTTTTCTTTTGGACTTCATATCAGTTTTACTGCTCTCAGCAATTTTATGATTTTTAATTTGTTGTTCCAACGGTGTTTTCCTTTTGCTCTTTTTACATGACAAGGGGTTAGGATTCTTTGGTCCTTTGCGCTTACGTCTGGGCTGATCAGCAGTATTTTGTAGTATGCCTTCTTTTTGTTTCAGCATATGGATTTTCGTTTCTGCCTCTTGAGGTAAGAGATTATTTGCTTTTTTGTTTACCCATTTTTTTGAAGCGTCCGAAGGTGCTTCCAGCACAGGAGCCGCTTTGTGAAGGTAGAGCAAACAACGACCAGGAACTTTACGCAAGCTACTTTGCAAGGAACGGTCTTGGCTGGCAACAATGTAGCGTGAATCTTTCGTCTAAAATTAATATAATAACTAAAATATGTACCTATTCGAAATATATTGGTATATTTACCATTTGCTTAATACACTCAGCGGCAGTAACTGGCTTTCCTTCATGACCACATTTATGGACAAAAAACTGTTTAACTATTTGTGTAGCTCCAATAAGAGGAGATCCCAAGGACTCAGACTCCAATATTATACATTGGGTGGTCAAAAGTTTAACTTGCGTTTGAAAGTACTTTTTTATTTGTTCCTCAATTATAACTTTATTCTGAAACAAGGTTAGATAATAAAACTGATGTTGACTTTCCTTTGTGCCTTGGAATATTTATCATGTCGATTTAAAAACAAATTTCGAACAATTATGAATTATGATTATGAATCTTAATTCAATTTAATGTAGCAATATAAGTTTTCGTGAAAATACTTACTACATTATTTATTTTAGTTATTTAATATATGGCTAAAATTTCGAATACACTAAGCAAGTTAGACACATTCTCCGTACCACATGCATGGACATGAGCAAATATTGGATTATCACATTTGGTTTTTCATACCTTTAAAGCTGCTTGGCAAAATGTGGCATCAACCAGAACTTGATACGGTTCATGATAACTGAAATGGTTTGCAAAAAACATTAACGTTTTCTGTGACTTTTTATAGCGCGTTATTTTCATATTTAATAATAATTAGTTTTATTGTGTTGACGAATCTGAAAGATAAACAAACCAAAATGAACATCACATTGAGAACGGTACTGCCAGATTAAAAGTTACATGATTTAAAACATTTGGGGGATTCACACTGTAGTCACAAGGTCAAGTCATATATTAATCGCACAAAATATAGACTAGTGTGAACAACCTGTCAGCTTAGTATGCTATTTCAAACGTAGATCAGCTGATAAGAAAACAACACATTTGTAATTAGATGTTATTAAAGCAATAGATAATTAAGATAATTGTAATAAAGTTGTTTGAAAATTCCAAGAAGTCTATAAACTCCATTTCTATTTAAAATTATTATATGTGTCTTCTGGTGCACAAGAATATCTAAATGAATTTGTATATATAAATTAAAACAGTTGCTGCCTTGATATCAGCTGAATAAATTATATTTTACGGCGTCATACGGAAAAACGTTCAGTGGCTGCCAGGTACCTAAGTTAAACGAGAAAATTTTTTCACATGTATATATTTAGTTTTTACGATTTCGTTCTCTATTAATTTTTTTTGTGTTATAAAAATGTGATTTAATGTACAGACATATAGATATGAATAATTTTTTAGTCATGAATCATATATAAGCAACGGCGGCAAATATATACTATCGCCGTTTCGCCTAAAGATTTTCAGCAGTTCGACTCAGATCTCTACAGCTATTTTATAACAAAACAAAAACATACCCGAAAGTGTGCTATTATTTTATGACTTTTTTGTATGCAGCATATCAACTTTTTTAAACTAGTCTAAAATATTATGACTTTATGGCTAAATAGCACATGTGTGAATACCCCAATAAATTTTCCTAAGGGCCGAATAAACTAAACAAACTTTTGGACATTCATAATATCGGAAATTTTACTTCTGTACATAATTTTAGGTTGCTTATAGGGGTGTTTGCCCAGTTTCGTTATAGCTTATTCTGCGCAACTATAAAGGAAATATATTAAAGGTTTTGTTAGAGTACGAGCTCTGACGCCTAGTCAAGCCAATTTACATCAAAATGAAAATTGTCGATGAGTTTGGAGTTTTGATTCGGGTTCGATAAAAATAACTATTTTTGAGGACTCTTATCTAATTTTCTTTCTTAAAATAAAACTATTTTCTCTAAAATAGTATATAATAATGTATTTACCATATGCCATCTAAAAAAATTGTTTTGTAGTTACATAGCATGGTATATTTCGAATCAAAATTTTAATACATTTCTGCAGTGAGTAGAATTATTGAAATTGCTGTTGACTTTCCCTTGTACCTTGGAATATTTCTCAAGCATTTTCGAATTTAAAAACATATTTTAACATGGCAATAATTATTTCGACATCAAGTTGTTATACTGAAACTATTTTACTATATTCGAAACCCTGTGAATTAATGACTGTTTTTCATACATATTTGTGACCAGATATGTATAGCAAAATATATAACAATACACATCGTTGTGTTGAGAATTACCACTATTGTTACATACTAGTGGTATACATAAATAAATTCAACTAAAACGGTAAACGATTCGACTTTTCGGGGAAATATTGAGTAGGTTCTTAAGACAATATCTCCAATATATTACATTGAAAAAAATATTTCTGGGGTGTCGGTAAAGTTTTATTCCACAAGTTGATTGGTCCCGAAAACGATGAAATGATTATCCAATAAAATAACTGACGTAATTATGTATTTAAAATCAAGTAAATAATATATTTCCTATGTTTTCACATATTTTCGCAATTTGTTCGCTCGATGCGTGCTCAGCTGCCAAAATAGCATTTCCAACGGCTATAGTTTCTTTAATAGATTTCGCCTTAATCCAAATGCGTCCATTCAACCCTACAGCAATTTCGAAAGGCATTTCCTTTGTCAATGCAGCCAGAAGTGGACAGTCTTCTCTTAAAATCAACCGCGCTAAGTTAAGACTGCAGTTGAATACAAACCCTTCAGAAAGCACACCTAGTTTTCCTTTTTTACCAACTGAATTCACGCACACCAACTCCGGTTCAAAATCTTTACTTGCCACTATGAGACGGGCATAGACTAGATCGCCGGTATTCACATCAGGCCTGTTTTTCTTGGTAGCCTGTTCGAACGCTAAATAAGATAATGACGCTTGCTCGCATCCACCAATATCCACCCGAAAGATGTCACCAGCTTTGACCGTTACAACGCCAATCACAGCCTCACCTCGTACTGGTACATATCTTCTTTGGTAACTTTCCACCCAAAATGTGCAGGGCTCCTTGAATTGCAGTGTTCCGGCTTTACAAGCTAATACATGATCATCTTCTCTTCGTAGACCAGGACCCAAAATAACCTTTTTGGTTTTGGCCATTTCTTCAGCGGCTGCTATACGATCACCTGGCATTACAATCTCCGCCATTGTATTATTTTTAATTAGCATGCTAAATGTTTCTGATTTGTCTCAACACGTGAAAAACATAAAATAAACAAAACAAATGCAAAACAAAAAACAGTGAGATGCCACATGCATACAAATTCCAAATAGCCAGATTTTTTATAAACTGAAATTTTTCAACAAAGGCGAATTAAATATTTCGCCAAACTTGGCCTATCACGTACTGAGACTCACGTACTTTGATTGCGACTTGAAATATTATACATATCAGCAACAAAAACTATATATACTTCAAATTTCATATATTTATAATTAGAATAACGTGTTACTAGTATTCATAGCAATAAAAAGAATACATATACGCCTTAAAAGTGCCTGTCCATATACGTGTTTAGCTCCTCAATACATGTTTTGCGAAAAATCGGTTGTTTTGTTATTTGTTTTCCAATACATTTGTTAGTTTCGACAACCTTAAACAAAAACAAAATTTTCCACAAAATATGACGAAATTAGGCTGTGCAACACTTCAATACTCATTTAATTATGAATACAAATCGGGGTTATCAAAAAATGATGATTGAAAAATTCGAAAGAAGTTATATATCCGTGGGGTTAATTCTGGCATACGTATACGAGCGAGTTTTCCATCGAATGTTCGATATTTTTAACTTTTGGTAATCTATTACTCGTAATCGAGTAACATTTATCGAAATTCCTAATGATGGCACTCGATATCGAGCTGTCATTCGAATACAACCGTTCGAGTTTTTACTCGTTAGTAAAAAGTCATTCAATTTGATATTTCTTACCAAAAATTTAACAGAAAACACATGGCAATTATTGATATCGTCGCGTAATTTAGTTGCCTTTCGAATGAGGTTAGCGCCATATGTATACCCGACACAGTTTTTGTTTTATTAGCATGAAACTAATATAAGAATTTTTCGCTTTTTTGCACTAAACCAAATCTTGCTGCACTTATACCTTGTTTCAGAAAACACTTCAGAATAATGAAATTATTGTAATCGACGCGTAATTTAGTTGCCTTTCAAATGAGGTTAGCGCCATATGTATACCCGATACAGTTTTTGTGTTATACGCATGAAACTAATATAAGAATTTTTCGCTTTTTTGCACTAAATCAAATATTGCAGCACTTATAACTTTTTTCATAAACCACTTCAGAATATGGAAATTATTGCAATCGATGCGTTATTTAGTTTTCTTTCGAATGAGGGTATAGCGTCATTTGTATACCCAGCCTAGTATTGGAGTTACATAAAAGTATTTAAAAATACCCCAAGTATATGGCTAGCCCATTGCACTCATACAGTATCAAAAAGATATGCTCACACATACATTCTCAAATAAGATAAATGTGCGCACACATACACCGCTGTTTGCAAACAAAGCAAAAAATTTTGTTTTCTCAAATCAGTGAATTAATTCCTTTTTCTCATATAGATTTTGACATACACACATTGAAAGGAGCTACTGAAAGAGACACATCCAATGAAACAACTCAAGGGACTGAAAGAAGTGAAAGAACTGAGCTGAAAACGCTCAGTAAAGTGAATGAATGATTCAATTGAATTAATTCATTCAACTCTAGTTACAGTGCGTGCTTAAAATTTTTTTTTTAAATTCAAGGGAATGAAACGAACGCCCCATGTCAGACTGCCAACGTAACCATCGATATTTGACACGCTGTTTTTGAGACAAACAACAGTTTACTTGGTTGTTGTAATCTTCTATTTTTTGCAGTTGTACTGCCACTTTATTTATATTTCACCATGCAAGCGCCTTTTTTCGATATCCGAATATCCTCATATGAATGTTGATTGTTCCAAATTCAACACATCAATGAAACATCATGCTGCTGCCATAGTGAAACATATACATATAAGGTGGTAGATGACAATTTTTTGCTCAACCATTGTTTACCCACATTAATGTCTAGATTTTGTGTACAAGTTCTAATTGTGTTTGAATATGTGAACTTAGTTTTCAATTGTGCATGTGTGCAGCGCTACAATATATTTTGTTGCTATCATTTTTGACGTGGACCATGATATTACACAAACAACAATTCCAGTCGTTTATATTAATATTGTACGGCCACCTCATAATTATATCACCATGGCTACTATGCTACCTAGTATATGACTGTGGAATCCTGTGAAGTCTTTCAATTTTTAATATGTTAAACACATTCCAAATATAACTCTAGTTGATTAAATTGGTGCTGTCAGGTGTAGACACCAGAAAAGAAAATCTCCCTGTGGCACCTCTGCACATGACAAAACAAAAACAATTATCTGGAAATAAGAGAAGCTGGTATCTCCTCTGTCACCTTGCTGAAGGTCAACCATTAAATCAACCATCCTAGAGCATTTTTACATACAGCAATTTTCATCTTTTACTTCACTCCATCAGAAAATAAACGCTAAAGTGGTCTAAAAAGCACTACAGTCAATTACATGTAACTAGTCATGAATGTATGCACAAACACGCATCCATACATTAAAGAGAGGATAAATTTTTTTACGTATCATGCATCAGTGATGCATATTTATGTTTTTCTCTTTTTGGGGAAAAACTCATATGATAGAGCACGACACCATGTTTGGAATATACATATTATTTTATTGAAAAAAACAAGTATTATTATACCTATATAGTACAGACGGTTTATTTTCCAAAACGAAATTTAACGAATGAAATTTAAATTTTTCAAAGTATTTTATGCAGAATTAAACACACATCCATGTAGGGACGTGGTTTTAATTTTGCTTAATATATTAAAATATATATAAAAAACGGTTCCTAAATTGTAATGGTACTTTCGAAATGTCTTTATGATAAATTTTACTAGAACAAGATTTTAATAAAAGTTTCACAGCGTTTATATGAAGACTGTCGATTCCTTAGCTTCAAACAACTCTGTATAAATTCCTTTATATATACATATATGTATATATATATATATATATATATATATATATATATATATATATATACATATATATATATATATATATATATATATATATATATATATATGTACTATTGTTTTATATGCATGTATTATATACATATTTGTTCGATGGTGGTTCTTTCGAAAAAGTTTGATAATAATACTGGTTTCTACTTTTATATAATGTACCGCCATAAACTATTTTAAGCTGAATTGTGTTTAGGTATTGTAAATTTTGAGTAGAAAGGGCCAATATAGATTTAAAAGTGCCACAAATGTACCGCTTGTACATCACTCACTTATGCATATGTACAAATATGTCGGTGAATTTTTCAACGATGGGGACATGGTATAATATATGCCAGGTAGTAGCAAGAGTACAACAAATGAATAACAACCAACATTACAAGATGTTTTATTGTTACATTCAAGCTGGAGCTGTCAGCCAGCATATGAGTATAACGTTAGAAAAGGAGGAGATGTTCTTATATAATCTATACGCGACTTCATTTGTAAGCAAATGTACATCATAATCGAATCTAATACAGTCATAAGTATGTACATATCTAGTTTGATTGTTGGTTTCTAAAATGTATATCTGTAACTTGACAGAACGAGTCCCAATTAGATATATTAGGTGTGAGGTTCGAGAGTACCTACTAGCTGTTGGTACTCATTTTTGCATGGATGGGGACAACAAAATTGATTCTGCCGTTAACGTCCCTACCACCCTGACAATGGATAATTTGAACAAACTTTTCTGGGGGCAGAATTTCTACGAAGATGTTTAGAAATGTATTTTTTGCAATTACACGAAAATACTCAGTATCAGTCGTGAAAGAGTCGTTGTTGGGTTTAAAACGAATTAATTTTATTTCCGTCAATTCATTGCAAATAAATACATACAACAAGTAAGTTTAAAGTATAAAAAATGGTGTACAATATAATTACATACATATGTATGTATATAAGTATGCATATTTTATTACAAAATTATATCGGCCGGTATTATTAAAAAAAAATTCGTGTTGCAAAATTCGACGAAAAGTTCTTCAATGCATTTTTTATCAATGAGCACGTAAAAATTGTGTTGTTAGATAACATTTTTCCTTTAATATTTTTATTAAAAAATAACTTGACATAAATATGTAATGTTAGTATGTACATATTTCCAAAAAAAAATTTTATGCGGAAGGGGCAAATTAAAATTTCAATATGATCCCTTATTCCCTAAACACTGTTCTAACCATATGACCTCTAGGGGAATGTTAGAGGTCATATGGTTTGTCAACTACTTTTTATTACTTTGTGTTTCTTTGGTTTTCGATTAAAGCAAAATCTGCATAAATATGTATGCATGCGGTCGTGTATGTATGTACATATGTATGTGGGTGTATTAATTTAAATGTTTTCTATCTTCATAATTTTGATTTTAAAAATTTCATAATCTATTCCGGTTGCAGATGCATAGGTACAATTATTGTCGTTACTTCCATTTGAGAAAAGTACTTGAATGTATGCACGTACAGAAAGAGACTAAACTTAAAATTTAAAGTTTAAAATTTAAAGTCTAAATCCTGATATTCTACTATATTCTACTTATTTAGCTAATGTTGGTATTATTTCACAGAAAACCAACATATTTCTATAAATGTGCAAAAGTTTAATAAAATTCTTAATCCATTAAAAAACGGTGATGAATTTTAAAAAATACAAAAGTTTTTAATAAGCAAACAAATTTAGATAGCGAAGCCGGTGTTCTTCATACAATAGGAGTGTTAATGTTTTAATCCAGCTTTCGTTGTACCATATGGGAGGAAAATCTTCAGCATGGCGAATATCACTTTTACTTGAATACTACTTATTTACAATTGAACTTCCGTAACATGTAGGTGCTGAGTTATATTAGAACATAGGACCTACTATGTATGGTGAAACTTCTATATAACGAACTTCGTTATAACGGAAAACTTAATCACCCTTATCGTGGTTGTCATCTTTTGCATTCAAATTCGACAATTTGTAATAGATTAAAGAAAAATTTAGCTCTTTGTCTTTAAGCTATTACAAATTGTCGAATTTGAAGGCCAAAAACGCCAACCACGATAAGGGTGAATGTAACGTATTTATGTTTTATTGAGACCTTTGAGAAAACCTCTTTATTGCAAAGTTTTTCATTAAAATTACTCTATAGCTACAAAGAACAAATTCTGAGCAAAAAGGTCTCAGCTAAATATTACTTCAAATGCCTCTCAATGTAGTGCAAACCGAGTAAATCCTAAATGGTAAAGTCCCGTTATAAAAACTGCGAAGTCTAAATGTATTTATAAGGGTATTTGTAAAGAAGCTGTAATAATAACATGCAATTTCTAACATTATTCTTTTCGAATCGAATTCTAGAGAACCCCCTGTTTTAATATTTAATGTGTTAAGAAATTTTAAATTAATATAGAACGCTGATAGCGTACCTATCTCGAAACCAGTACTATTCCGATCTGCTAGTTTGTTGATTATAAAAATAATCTAAATGTTCCACTCTTAATAAAAATAACTTGAATTTATAAAAATTCTTAAAAAAAATAATTTGCAGATTGCAGATTTGAACTTGAGTCTGTAAACTAGCTTTTTCTCTTTGTTTTACATTAGATAGATTGTAAATAAATTATTAAGAAAAAAAGTTGAAAATAACGATTAAAGTCGGGTTTAGTTAAAAGAATGTCATCTGTACTACGTTTTATTCTAAGGGTAATGTTAATACAATGCAGCTCCCAACCTACGAGCGTCCGCTCCAACGAATTTACATCGCATGACCACATTTTCAGCCCTTTATTATGACATTTATAAAAATCGGCTAATAACTATTTGAATGTGCTATTATATGTAAAAACGACATACATAAAATCAACTAGATATATACAACTTTTTATTAAGTTTGCATATGCCCCAGTTTTTATTAGAACAAAGAAGTACCAAATTAATATCTCAATTTATATATTATTATTTTTAGGTTAACAATGCCTATTAAGACTATTTTTGCTCGTCAAATTTTCGATTCTCGTGGCAATCCCACCGTTGAGGTTGATCTTACTACTGAATTGGGCCTTTTCCGAGCAGCGGTTCCATCTGGTGCTTCTACTGGTGTCCACGAAGCTTTGGAATTGCGCGATAACGACAAGAAGAGTTATCATGGCAAAAGTGTTTTGCAGGCCGTTGGTCATGTCAACAAATCTTTGGGTCCCGAACTCATCAAAGCCAATTTGGAAGTTACCGATCAAGAAGGCATAGACAACTTCATGTTGAAATTGGACGGCACTGAAAACAAGAGCAAATTTGGTGCCAATGCCATTTTGGGTATTTCATTGGCCGTCTGCAAGGCTGGTGCCGCTAAGAAGGGTGTACCATTATATAAGCACATTGCTGATTTAGCTGGCAACAAGGACATTATTTTGCCCGTACCTGCTTTTAATGTCATTAACGGCGGCAGTCATGCTGGCAATAAATTAGCTATGCAAGAATTTATGATTTTGCCAACTGGCGCTAGCAGCTTTACTGAAGCTATGAAGATTGGCTCCGAAGTTTATCATCACTTGAAGAAGGTAATTAAGGATAAATTCGGTTTGGATGCTACTGCTGTTGGTGACGAAGGTGGTTTTGCTCCTAATATTCAATCCAACAAGGAAGCTTTGAGTCTCATCAGTGATGCCATCGCTTTAGGCGGCTACACGGGAAAAGTTGAAATAGGAATGGATGTTGCCGCATCCGAATTCTTTAAAGATGGAGTTTATGATTTAGATTTCAAGAACCCCAACAGCGATAAAGCCCAGTGGCTTGCCCCAGAAAAATTAGCAGATTTGTACCAAGAATTCATCAAAGGATTCCCAATTGTATCTATTGAAGATCCCTTCGATCAGGATCATTGGGATGCTTGGGCCAAACTTACTGCCGCAACCAGCATTCAAATTGTTGGAGATGATTTAACTGTCACTAACCCAAAACGTATCCAAACTGCCGTTGAAAAGAAAGCTTGTAACTGTTTGTTGTTGAAGGTAAATCAGATAGGCACTGTTACCGAATCCATCAAAGCTCATTTGTTGGCCAAACAAAATGGATGGGGTACAATGGTTTCACATCGTTCCGGTGAGACCGAAGATTCTTTCATTGCCGATTTGGTTGTCGGCTTGTCCACAGGTCAAATTAAGACAGGTGCTCCTTGCCGCTCTGAACGTTTGGCTAAATATAACCAAATTCTTCGCATAGAGGAAGAATTGGGAGCAGCTGCTAAATTCGCTGGTAAATCTTTCAGAAAACCACAATAAATTGCTTAAAAGTAAGCATAATTCATCCTTATTACACATCTATTCCAACATCTGAAAAAGAGACAAAATTGTTAAAAGCTGAACTAAGTTGAGCTTGGTTATTAAAAACAACATCATTTTTTATTAACAATAGTAGACGTTTTAATTCTTTCATTATTATTCTTAAATGTCCTACATCCGTATTTACGAAAAATAATTTGGTTTTAAGGCTACTTTAAAACAAAATGTTGAAAAGTCCGTTTTAAATACATTTTTTTTTTTGAATACGGAAGATAATATTTAAAATTTCATTTAATTCGATTTGAACAAACATATATATATGTATGTATGTTAAAATAATTAATTAAATTTCTAGTCTGTGTGGTATCAGCACAGAGTTATTAGTAGATAAATGAGAGAAGTTAATACATTTTTTCAATCTCTTAATTATCAAAGCATACATGTATCTGCTATAATATTTATTATAAAATTATTTGTTCAATTCTACAGACAGAAAATTATATGTACATAAGTATGTAGTTCGTTGTCAAAATAAATTATTCAACAAGACGCATAAATTGTTAATTTGTAATCGGTAAATATAAGTATTGATTACATCCTCTGAAATCGAACAGATAAGTAATTATTAATAAAAAAATTTATAATCACTATTTTATTTCGGCCTTTTTATTTATACGCATGTATTTCTTAAATTATAAACGTCAGTTTTGTTTTATTAAAATTATATTGTTTCCAATATTTCGTCACACTGCGTAACCTTTTAGGAGAAATGATTTAAATGGATTACTTGTTAAAATTCATGACGAAAATGTAATTAAAAATATGTGTCGAAATATTAGAAATAAAATATTTTTGTTTAATTTTCGAAATAAATAAAAAAAATTACTTTCTAGGAAAAAGCTAAAAGTAGATTTGCAATATTTAAAAAAAATATTAAAAACTATTGTTTACAATTTCAATGTATATTTTATATGAAAATATTGAAATATAAAATACATGTGCATTAGATTGTACCACGTACGAAGTATCGCAAAAAAACTTCTGAAAAATTTTGCTATTACTTGTTTTGCTGAACGTAGGGATTGCATTTTTAAAGCAAAGCTTTCGTTATATCTTCGGCATTTATAGTCGGATCTTGATGAATCGTTTTTTTAAAATAAAAATCCATTAAATTTTTACTAAGGGAGTATTTTTATAATTCTACCAGCTTTAATTTTATTTTTGGCCGAAAGTAGACGTGTTTGTTTCTACATTTTTGATGCCTTTCGTCTATTTAACTCTCCTTTGAAATTACCACTCTTGTGTTTGGCGTTTTCGCCTTCAAATTCGACGATTTGTAATAGCTTAATGAGATAAATTATGTATGAATTTTTTGTTAGTCGAACTTTTTCTTTATGTAAATTGTTAATTTTTCAACGGGCTTAAGTTCGAATCTGCATGACTGCAAATTATTTTTTTGTTATTTTTATTAATAAATGAATTTGTTTTTTTAAATTCTATTTATTATTTTATATTAAGATTGGAATATTAAGAATATTTTTCATTATTCATCAAACCAGCAGAACGGATCAGTACTGATTTCGAGGCCGCTACGCCATCTCATCAGCGTTCTTTGTTCAATTTTTCCACTTTTGCAAGTGGTGCTAGTTAGTAGGAATATCAACTATTTAACCAATATTTTAACGAAAATTGAATATGAGAAGTTATCACATTCATATTATTAAGTTATTACATTTTGGTTAGTACGAAATTCCCCAACCCTGACGATTAATATTCCCAATATTCCAATATCTCTTTTGCTTTTTCCAGAGCCATCGGCTGCTGATAGGTAAAGCTTCTTTGTCATTTATGTTCAAGTAATTGAATTTAGTTGTCAATTTACTTTGAACAAGTGCGCGTGCCCCCGCAATGTTTTAAATTATGTATGAATTTTTTGTTAGTCGAACTTTTTCTTTATGTAAATTGTTAATTTTTCAACGGGCTTAAGTTCGAATCTGCATGACTGCAAATGAGATAATTTTGTAATCTATTACAAAATATCGAACTTGATAGCGAGACACGTCAATACAATAAGGATGAAGGCGACAATTAAGTGGGACATGGAAGACCAGACATGAGTATGTATGTATGTCCACATATCGATAGCTGTACATGGGCGGCGATACGCGGATATTAGTGATCTACATTGGCATTTTGATGTCCAATAGATATACATTTATAAAACTGTAATTTGGTTCATTTAAATCAAAAACGTTTAATCAATAAGATAATAATATTTGTAACAGAAACATGTAGAATAATTTCCACTATGTTTTAAGTGTTTCAGTTTCGAATTTTCGTAATCAGTTTGACATTCATGTTATAAGAAAAGAAATATAAAACAAATTTATCGTGCAACCGGATATGTTACTTTTTTGAGTTTTTCAATCACGATTGTTTGATGACCCCAAGACGTATTTGTAGCAAATACAAGGTGGCAGTACTATGGCAACAAATACAACATTACAACAACCAATTAAATTTTTGTTTGTTTAAAGTCATTACACATGTCAAAATTTATAGCAATAAAATACATTAAAGTGCTGCACACATGCACAATTACTAACGACGCTTACATATACCAACACAAGGAGCACTTGTTGTACATAAGAGATTGACATCAGTGTAGACTCACCATGGTTGAGCAGAAAACTGTCATCTGCCGTAGCGCTGCCACCTTATAGTTGTTTCACCACGTAATTATATCAGCAATGCAGTTTTGTATACAATAATTTCGACATGTTTTGGATCAAAGCTAGTTTTGTGGGCTAAAACACGTATTTGGAACGCACTATTAGTTTGTTTAGAGCATAGATGGCGGTATTAATTTGCATTAAACACTCACAGACTGCAATTGTGGTGGTTGGTTTAATATTATCTTTTCATGAAGCATATATCTAAAAACGACTATAACAAGTTCACAGATGTTATTCTTCCTTCTTTCTTTCTTGCTAAAACAGAAAGTAGCTTTAATTAAAAAAATTATTAAAAAAGAAAAAACTAAATGTTGTTATCAGTTACTTTTATATTTAAGACAACGTATACATTTTTTGGTTAGGAAGCTATATGTTTGGCTCTTCTTACTTCTAATACCTCTGAACGTCTTTCAAAAATATTAAATATGTATGTTTAATTTACATACAAAAAGAAAAAATTCGTTTCATGTACCCCAAAAGGTTCTAATTGTCCAACCGTAGAATAGTCTTTTAGATTTTCTTGGTTTTTAATACCAATTTATTTCTTCCTGATATATAAAGTAGGTATAATTCATCATAAAAATCAACAATAACGAATGATATGGTTACTTTTATGAATCAGAAAATGTCGATATTCCAACCCTGAAATTGAATTTTTAATTATTTTAGTTTTTAATACCAATTTAACTCTTCCCGAAGTATAAAAAAGATTTCATTCACACAACCAATATAAGGAACTTATATGGCTACTTTTATGTACTAAAAATTTCGATTTTCCAACCCTGGAACCGAATTTTTAATACCAAATTAATTCTTCCTGAAGTATAAAATAGGTTTAATTCACTAAAAAAACAAAATTTGGAGTTTATATGGCTACTTTTATGTACCAGAAATATTTCGATTTTCCAACTCTGGAAGCGAATTTTTATTTTTTTTACCAATGCAATTCTTAGTGAATTTTTAAACTTTTTGGTCGCTTTCATGTACCATAAAATATTTCATTTGTCCGGCCCTGGAATCGAAATTTTGATATTTTGAGATTTTAATACCAATTTTGTTCTTCCTGAATTATAAAATAGTTTTAATTAGCAAAAACAACAACGTCAATTGCCTCTTTTGTTACTTTTATGCATAAAGAATATTTCAATTTCCCAACCGTGGAAACGTAATTTTAATTTTTTTTGCAACTCTTAATAATGAGGTTCATGCAACTCTTAATAATGAGGTTTACATTATGTATGAATTTTTATTAGTCGAACTTTTTTTTTCTTATGTAAATTGTTAAGTTTTTATCGGGCTTAAGTTCGAATCTTGCATGACTGCAAATTATTTTTTGTTATTTTTTTATTATTAATAAATGAATTTGTTTAAATTCTATTTATTATTTTTATATTAAGATTGGAATATTAAGAATATTTTTAATAATCATCAAACCAGCTGAACGGATCAGTACTGATTTCGAGGCCGCTACGCCATCTCATCAGCGTTCTTTGTTCAATTTTTCCCACTTTTTTGCAAGTGGTGCTAGTTAGTAGGAATATCAACTATTTAACCAATATTTTAACGAAAATTGAATATGAGAAGTTATCACATTCATATTATTAAGTTATTACATTTTGGTTAGTACGAAATTCCCCAACCCTGACGATTAATATTCCAAATATTCCAATATCTCTTTTGCTTTTTCCAGAGCCATCGGCTGCTGATAGGTAAAGCTTCTTTGTTATTTATGTTCAAGTAATTGAATTTAGTTGTCAATTTACTTTGAACAAGTGCGCGTGCCCCCGCATACATAATGTAAAACATTGCGGGGGCACGCGCACTTGTTCAAAGTAAATTGACAACTAAATTCAATTACTTGAACATAAATAACAAAGAAGCTTTACCTATCAGCAGCCGATGGCTCTGGAAAAAGCAAAAGAGATATTGGAATATTTGGAATATTAATCGTCAGGGTTGGGGAATTTCGTACTAACCAAAATGTAATAACTTAATAATATGAATGTGATAACTTCTCATATTCAATTTTCGTTAAAATATTGGTTAAATAGTTGATATTCCTACTAACTAGCACCACTTGCAAAAAAGTGGGAAAAATTGAACAAAGAACGCTGATGAGATGGCGTAGCGGCCTCGAAATCAGTACTGATCCGTTCAGCTGGTTTGATGATTATTAAAAATATTCTTAATATTCCAATCTTAATATAAAAATAATAAATAGAATTTAAACAAATTCATTTATTAATAATAAAAAAATAACAAAAAATAATTTGCAGTCATGCAAGATTCGAACTTAAGCCCGATAAAAACTTAACAATTTACATAAGAAAAAAAAGTTCGACTAATAAAAATTCATACATAATGTAAAACATTGCGGGGGCACGCGCACTTGTTCAAAGTAAATTGACAACTAAATTCAATTACTTGAACATAAATAACAAGGAAGCTTTACCTATCAGCAGCCGATGGCTCTGGAAAAAGCAAAAGAGATATTGGAATATTTGGAATATTAATCGTCAGGGTTGGGGAATTTCGTACTAACCAAAATGTAATAACTTAATAATATGAATGTGATAACTTCTCATATTCAATTTTCGTTAAAATATTGGTTAAATAGTTGATATTCCTACTAACTAGCACCACTTGCAAAAAAGTGGGAAAAATTGAACAAAGAACGCTGATGAGATGGCGTAGCGGCCTCGAAATCAGTACTGATCCGTTCAGCTGGTTTGATGATTATTAAAAATATTCTTAATATTCCAATCTTAATATAAAAATAATAAATAGAATTTAAACAAATTCATTTATTAATAATAAAAAAATAACAAAAAATAATTTGCAGTCATGCAAGATTCGAACTTAAGCCCGATAAAAACTTAACAATTTACATAATGAGGTTTATTTAAAAAAAACTTAACATTTTTAACAATTCTGGTCACTTTCATGTACTAAAAAATATTGCAGTTATCCAACCCTGGAATCGAAATTTTGATTTGTTTTAATATTTGATACCAATTTTGTTTTTCCTGAATAAAAAATTAGTTTTAATTAGTAAAAAACCGACGTTTTTGTCGCTTTCATGTTCTACAATATATGGCAGGTACAAAAAAAACTTTCAATTTCCCAGCCCTGGAATTGAAATTTAATTTTTTTTACTTTTTTATAAATGCGACTCTTCATAAGGTATAAAGTAGTTTTATTGAAGAAACATTTTAAATTTTTAACCATTTTGGTTACTTTTATGTATAAAAAATTTAAATTTAAATTTAAATAAAAATTTTAATTTACAAACATTAAAATATAACTGATTTTTGGAACCGTACATCGGATCTTTCTGAATTTCAATAGCACTCTATTTAAGTTCATTTTCAATCCAACGGTCCAAGAACGAGTCTCTAGCTCTTCTGGGGGCTTGGGAAAACCAAGTCACGTACAGACGGACGGACAGACGGACATCGCTTAATCGTCGTATATACTTTATGGGGTCCCATATTGATATCGAAGGAATTACACATGGAATGACAAATCTATACTTTCACTTTTTTGTGAAGGGTATAACAAGTAAGAACGATATATTCGAAAGGATCGAATCTTTAATACCCTCCAAATAGTTAGTAAATAAAAACTCTATTTTTATTGTTATTAAAATTAAAATTTTTATGGTATTTGACTTAAGTAAACAAGAAAAAATGTATTTTAATACAAACGACCCCTATTAAAATAACAATTTTTCTTGTTTACTTAAGCTAAATACCATGAAAATGTAAATTTTAATAAGAACAAATATAAAGTTTTTATTTACGAAATATTTGGAGGGTGTTTAAGATTCGAACCGTTGGAATAAAACGTTTTTACTTGTTTAGCTTTGAATCCATTTGAAATTTTACAAAAGTAAACAATTTGCCAATAGCTGGTTGTTTATCGACAGTAGTGCCATATTGAAATAGCTCGTTCATCCGCTCGTTTTTGGCAAGAACCTATGATCAAACCCATTTAAATTACATTGGTTTCATTATAGATTTTGGTCAAAACCGAGCCGATAAATTAACAAAATCACCAAAAATTTACATAAAGCGTTTTAAAATATTCTAAACAATTGTTATGTTTTCTGAAATTTCAAATCCAATGGTTTTGCGTGTGTAATTCTCAATTTAATATTGGGAGTTTATGTATAAGCTGAGAAATTTTGTTATTTTTGTATTAGGCTAAAGTCTACTGATGATTTGGTGTACGAACCAATGATATGCAGGCATATAGACATACTTGACCACATAGCAAACATGAAGCACTGAAGTACAATGAATTTAAACATATTTCATAATGACAATTTTGATAGCAATTCAGAATACGATAAAAAATATTCATTCGAAGATGTACTTAATGCATAACATTTCACTAATTTGTATATAAATTTCGGTATATAAGAATTTGATTTTTTTATTAACTTCCCGCTAAGAAGATTGAAAGTGTTAAAAAAAAAATCGGCAAGTTATTGGTTTTAACACGTTTTGCCAAAAATGAGTTTTCACCTGATGTCGACGTTTTGAGTTCCTAGCAAACTTTCCTGTCTACTCATGTGTGTTAATATGTGAATAGATTTCGAGAAATCTCAAAAAATTCAAGAACCAATTTTTTCAAATAACTTTTAAAATGGCTTCACCTATAGATTCCACAAACTAACCAGTTTGTGACCTCAGAAAACCACGTTGATCGCCACTAACCGAGTCAAATCGATCGAAGCTTTCGTGAGATATCGTGAACGAAATAATTCCCAAAAATTGATATTTTTTTTAAACTTTGAAGATATACATATCTGATCTGATCACTTAGTGTTCTCAATTGTTTTATCGGACTAGAAATCACTCTATCAAACTTTAAATTTTAAGCTCGAAGAGCTCAAAAGCATAGAACAACGCAACAAACCACGTTACTAACGGGAAGTTGCAGGGATGGCGTAAGGATAACCGTTTTCCATTTTATACCCTCCAAAAAAGAGTTAGTGGGTATATTCACTATGGCATTCCGTGTGTAACACTGCGAAATATCCCTCTAAGATCCCATAACGTATATACATATATTCTTGATCAGTGATGAAATCTAAGACGATCTGGCCATCCGTGGAAATCACGATTCAGTTCAAACGAAAAGAGCCATACTCTTGAAATTTGGTATAAATATATTTTGAAGGATAGCAAGTCAAGTCTATAAATGGGCTGAATCGAAGGGAAAAAAGTTCTCCTAAGAAGAACTAAACCAACCTCTAAAAAACAACGTGGTCTTAAAATTTGTTGTTGTAATTTTGTTAAGCAAGTGATATATTTTTATGTCAAAGAAGGTCTAAAGCGTTGAACTTGAAGCCCGCCCTCTTAATGGGCCTACATTCCTTAGGAATTAAATTTTAAAGTTTTTATGATGAAGCTTAGAATTGATTTGATCTTCTCTGTCCTACCCTCTCTCCACCATTTCCTCCTAAAAGACCATATCAAAAAAATTTTTTTTTTTTATTTAATAACCCCAAAAATTGATATATTAGTGTTTTATAGCAAAGGTGAGATGTCTCCCCTACGGCCCCTCCCGGACTGACCCCTACAGAATAGAGTTTTTATTTATTAAACATTTGGAGGGTAGTTAACTTTCGAACCGGTCGAATATAACGTACTTGTTTTATATTAATTTAGTAACAGTATAAAAAGTACATCATTTAAAGTAAATGTGTATGTGATATTTAATTTAATGTCTTCCACAAAGTAAGAAACATTAATTAATTTCATTTGTGTCAAGTAACGACTGAATATAATTTTGTTTTCATGTTTAATAAGTATTTTGTTATTTTTTTAAGAAATTTTGTTTCATTCAATATAAATTAAAATCTGTAAGGCAATATAAACGGCAATGGTGAAACTAGGGATTTTTAAATAGAATATTTGTTTAAATTTTTAGCACTTTTAAGCTCTTTATTGGTGTTAATTTAGCAGCAAGCATTTTTAGGATCTGGTCCAAAGTTCGGTTTTCATAAAAATGTTTAGCATTTTGAAGGGCAAAGTAACATTTTTATGCACTTGGTGAACAATTTCGTGTAAAGCAAAAACAAATTTTATAATTTTTAAAAATTTGTTTTCGCTCTCCAAATAAATTTCACTACGAAAAGTGATTTATACAATTCGATTTTACGTTTCATACGTATTTGTTTGAGTGTTTGATAAAAATTCGGAAAAATTTAAGCAAAAAACTTAGTTTTTATAATTTTTTTTGTTATTTTCCATAACCGTTTCACTTTGGTATAATTTTATAAAACTAGTTCTTATATCTGAACTAATTAATCGGTTTATTTTATTGTTTAATATTTAAATACATACAGATGTACATATGTGTGTATATTTAGGCACTCTAACTAATTAAAATGTTATGGATAAATTGTTTATGCACACATTTGTAGTTACGGTTTGTAACTTTTGTATTATCAACATTTAAAAACCACATACTTTTATAAAATGTTAAGGGCATCAACAAGTTTGTACTAAATGTTTCATAAAATTGGTATTTTTAATATGAGGAATGATTTTTTGTCTTAATGCATGCCAACAATTTGATAAATTTTGAAAAATATTTCTAACTGCAAGTACTTAAATTGGTTATTTGAAGTTATTGTAGATTGAAGATATCATAAAATGTGAATGTACAAATAAACTCAATTATTTTAATATCGAATCAAAATCTGTTTTAAAAATATTGAGTTCATGCTTTTGTAATTTTCAAGGTGAAAGTTAATCGTTTGATGAATGTGTTATTTGTGGCTTTAACTTTTTAACATAAATGCCAGTATTATTTCAGTTCTCGAGGTGATAAGTTTTTTCTATCTTTGAATTTTAGCCTTAAAATTAGTAGCGCTAAAATGTTTTTTGGTTTTTTGCAAGGAATATTTGATTTTCTTTGGAGTTTGCTACCATTTGGCAAGTTATTTCTGACTGAAAACAATTACAATGAGATTTTAATGACTATTTTTTTCTAAATAGGCGGAGGAGGTAATGATAATGGCGATAATTCTGAAGAATCCTGATTAATATAATACAAATGATAGTTGTTTGAGTAATTGACTTGAAAATATTGCAGACATATTTATTATAATAATTATTTCAAAGCTTTAACAATATGTCGACAATTTCCAAACTGTTAATAATTTTTCAAAACTTTATAAATTTATTTCAAGTCATTAGGGAACCACTACCGAGTAAGTAATTAATTGTTTACTGCTCTATGTTTTGTTAATGTAATTTTTTTAGCTTCTGGTGACGAGCCTGATTCTGACGAAGTTGAAATTATTCCGGTCCGATTATTAAAACAACTGTCCTGATTGGATTTTAAAAATTCATGGTTTATTATTTTAAAAATGTTAGTTCTATGTATTTTCTTGTATGTTAATTGTATGTATGTACTTGTATTTTGTTTAAAATATAATTTTTACAAATTTTTTGTTTAAAAAGAACAACTGTTTGTGTATAAAAGACAATAACATCAATAAAAATATTTTTATTTTGGGTATTGAAAACATAATGGATTTCTCATTAAAATAGTTTATGTTTCTTTTTTAATTCTTGTTTCTTCCATGCGGGTAATTCATCAAATTCCCAAAACGATATATTAAACAGGGATACAAAATCGTCATGCGTCAAATGAACCTGTAAAGACAATAACAAAAAACTCGATTACACTTTAATATTGAAATATATCCCTTGATGGTTGAAAAGTTTTTAAACTCAAACAAGAAGTCTGCTGTGCCATCTTGAAAATCAATTTTCGTCAAAATGATTTTAGACTGTAAGCTTAAGTGATCGCAGTTTTGAAATTGATCGCTTATGTACTTACATATATTTGGTACATATTTTGCCGAACTTAAAAAAAACAAGTAAAAGTGCTATATTCGGCTGTTCCGAATCTTAATTACCCTTCACAGATGTCATTCTTTTCGTTTAAATTTTTCAGCTAGGAAGCCAAATGTTTGGCTTTTCTTATTTCTAATACCTCTGAACGTCTTTCAAAAATTCTATATATGTTTAATTTACAAACAAAAAGAAAAAATCCGTTTCATGTACCCCAAAAAGTTCTAATTGTCCAACCGCAAAATCGTCTTTTAGATTTTTTTGGTTTTTAATACCAATTTATTTCTTCCTGATATATAAAGTAGGTATAATTCATCATAAAAATCAAAAATAACAAATAATATGGTTACTTTTATGAATCCGAAAATGCGGATACTCCAACCCTGAAATTGGATTTTTAATTTTTTCGGTTTTTAATACCAATTTAACTCTTCCCGAACTATAAAAAAGATTTCATCCATAAAAAACCAAAATTAGGAACTTATATGGCTAATTTTATGTACTAAAAAATTTCGATTTTCCAACCCTGGAACCGAATTTTTAATTTAAAAATTTTTAATACCAATATAAAATATGTTTAATTCACTGAAAAAACCAAAATTAGGAATTTATGTGGGTACTTTTATGTACCAAAATATTTAGATTTTTTTTTATATATTTTTTATCTTGGACCAGCACTCAGGGGGCCCCTATATATGCAATGCATTGTGCCAGAACTGAAAACGAAGGGTTAGTATTGAAGGGACAGATTAGGAAAAATGAGAAGATAGCCAATTATGTTCAGTGACCAGTAACTATGCCTTCATCACTGAAACAGGCTGGCAACAACTAACACAACCACGCACTAATGCTGATCAGAAGAATTCAACACAATATTTCATGACCAAGCGCGGGCTCGAACTCAGGACCTTCCGCTTCATAGTCTCGTGTTCTACTACTTCAGCCAACAGCACCCACCAACTCTGGATACGAATTTTTATTTTTTTACCAATGCAATTCTTAGTGAGGTGTAACATAATTTTACTTGACAAAAAAATTAATATTTTCAAACTTTTATGGTACATGAACCATAAAATATTTCATTTGTCCAACCCTGGAGTCGAAATTTTGATTTTTTAAGGTTTTAATACCAATTTTGTTCTTTCCGAATTGTAAAACAGTTTTAATTAGCAAAAAATAAACAACGTCAATTGCCTTTTTTTGTTACTTTTATGCAGAAAAATATTTCAATTTCCCAACCCGGGAAACGAAATTTTAATTTTTTTTTACCAATGCAACTCTTAATGAGGCATGAAATAGTTTTATTTAAGAAAAGCTTAATATTTGCAACCATTTTGGTCACTTTCATGTACTACAAAATATTGCAGTTATCCAACTCTGGAATCTAAATTTTGATTTTTTTTTTAATTTTTGACACCAATTTTGTTTTTCCTGAACTAAAAAAAGTTTTAATTAGTAAAAAACCGGCGTTAGTTGCTTTTTTGGTTACTTTTATGTATAAAAAAAATTTTAGTTTCCCAGCTCTGGAAGCGAAATTTTAATTTTTTTACAAATCCTAGTTTTCATTAGGTATAGAGTCATTTTATTTAAGAAAAATTTTAAATTTGCAGCCATTTTGGTAACTTTCATGTACTACATATATTGCATGTACCAAAAAAACGATAAACTTCCCAACCCTGGAAGTGAAATTTTAACTTTTTTTGTTTTTTATACCCTTCACAAAAAAGTGAAAGGGTATATAGAGGTTTGTCATGCCGTGTGTAACTTCTTCGATATCAATATAGGACCCCATAAAGTATATACATATATTCTGGATCCTTATGAATAGCGATGACGATTGAGCGATGTTTGTCTGTCTGTACGTGAAATCGGTTTTCTCAAGCCCCAGAAGAGCTAGGGACTTCATTCTTGGACCGTTGGATTGGAAATGAACTTAAATAGATTGCTATTGAAATTCAGAAAGATTCGAAGTATGGTTCCAGGGGTGGGAAGCTTACACCTATTTCTCGACGCAAAATTTATATCAAAAATCAATTATTATGAAATTTTTTATTTGACACATTGTTGTCACAATACTACTATACATATATAAATGAAATTTATTTGTTGGTGGTTAAGCAATGTCTATATCCATTTCATTGGTGCTTTACCAAATCATCAGTAGATAGTAGTAGGTTGAAGTCTACTGATGATTTGGTAAAGCACCAATGAAATGCATATAGACATTGCTTAACCACCAACAAATAAATTTCATTTATATAAAAATCAATTATTTTTTTTAATGTTTGTAAATTAAACCTATTTCGTGCTTTGGGAAGCCTTAATGATCTATTAAACACTAAAAAAATCAAAATTTTTTTCCAGGGATGGAAAATTAAAAAATTTTTTTTTTTGGCCCATTCCGTATTTTGTAGTACATGTAAAACTGTCTTATAATTTCTGTCCTGGATCTCGAATCCAGGGATGGACAAGTGCAATATTTTATGGTACATGAAAGTTTTATTTAAGAAAAATTTGCAATTTTTCTTAAATAAAACTACTTTATACCTCAAGAAACGTTGCACTAATAAAAAAACAAAAAAAATAAAATTTCGTTTCCAGGGTTGGAAAAATTAAATTTTTTTTTGGTATATGCAATATTTTGTAGTACATGTAATAAACAAAATGGTTGTAAAATTCTATTTTTTCTTAAACAAAACTACTTTATACCTCATGAAGATTTGCATTGATAAAGAAAATTTTAAAAAATTTAAATTTCGATTCCAGGGTTGGGAAATTGAATTTTTTTTATACATAAGAGTAACCAAAAAGGCAATTGACGTTGTTTTTTTACTAATTAAAACTATTTTTTAGTTCAGGAAAAACAAAATTGGTATCGAAAATTAGAAAAAAAATCAAAATTTAGATTCCAGAGTTGGATAACTGCAATATTTTGTGGTACATAAAAATTACCTAAATGGTTACATATATTAAGTTTTTCTTAAATAAAACTATTTCATGCCTCATTAAGAGTTGCATTGGTAAAAAAAAATTTAAATTTCGTTTCCAGGGTTGGGAAATGGAAATATTTATTCTGCATAAAAGTAACCAAAAAGGCAATTGACGTTGTTTCTTTTTGCTAATTAAAGCTGTTTTATAATTCAGGAAGAACAAAATTGGTATTAAAATTTTAAAAAATCAAAATTTTGACTCCAGGGTTGGACAAATGAAATATTTTATGGTACATGAATGGTGATTGTTTAAAAATTTTAATTTTTTTTGTCAAGTGAGACTATGTTACACCTCACTAAGAATTGCGTTGGTAAAAAATAAAAATTCGCTTCCAGAGTTGGAAAATCGAAATATTTTTCGTACATAATATTACATACATAAATTCCAAATTTTGTGTTTTTAGTGAATTAAAATTATTTTATATATCAGAAAAAATTAAATTAGTATTAAATAATTAAAAATTCGGTTCCATGGTTGGAAAATCGACATTTTCTGATTCATAAAAGCAGCCATTTCATTTGTTATTTTTGATTTTTATGATGAATTATACCTACTTTATATATCAGAAATAAGTAAACTGGTATTAAAAACCAACAAAATCTAAAAGACGATTCTAAAAAGATATATTTTTTATTATTTTTTTAATAAAAAATTGATTGAAACTTAACTATTTATAAATGAATTAATAAAAAAGTGTTTAAAATACTTTAAATTAAACTGACTACAAATTGGTTGAAAAATAAGTAATTAGTAATCAAATAAAAAGTCATGCAGAGACGGCCAATTGACTATCGCCTATGACATGCGTATGTTAATATAATGAGTCGACGACAAGGAAAAAAGTCACTTTATACACTAGTTGTGCTTATTTAAAAACCAGTTTTAAGTTACTTAAAAATGTGTTTGACTTCCGACAGGGGTATTTAAGATTCGGCACAGCCGAATATAGCACTTTTACTTGTTTAGTATTTAATGGTTACGCATTTTTACCGCACCTTAACTTTTGTAATAATTTACTTACCTCCCGTCTCAAAGGATTAATTTCTGCTGGCAATAAATCGATTTCTTGTTGCAAAATCGCTATGGGATACTTTTGATGACAGTCAAAATCTTTCTGATTGTTTAACAAGGCGGGATGAACTTTTCCATTAAGATCGCCATCCGGAACCACCCCATTTCCATTTGTATTAGATGCACAAGAAGCGTTTGACAAATATTGTCTTTTGTTTTCATACGTAACATAATTCTAAAATAAATTGTAAGTGTTATAATCAGCTTAGAAAACTAATAATAGTTTAAAATAATTATACAAATAATTTACATTCCATAACTGGTGGTTCCAACTCTCAAAGAATCCTTTAAAAACGTTCGGTTCATCCAGCTGTCTCACCACTCCAATAGCGGTTGTAGGTCTTCTAGCGATCGGCACTGTTTCCAAATAACTTTGTGCCATATTAAGATATTTGTCTTTGTCGTGTGCTGAAACATATTTTCCCAGCCATATGTAAGTAATAATACCTGCATCTAGAATATAGGTACATTCAGGTGACAAGTCCGATTGCTCGTAGCCTAAAATCTCTTCGCTAAAGAATTTACTACGTATAGACCAAACCAAAAAAAGCTGCGTCTGCAGACGGGCTTTGTTATGTAAATTGTTTGTGTATTGTGGTGTAGTAGTGCCATTCGTATTTTGTGGTGATATACTACCATTTGTGCTATGTGAACTGCCATTGCCGTTGCTGCATGAGACGTTGGAGTTATTTAAACCATTCACAACAAGATCATGATTCATTACATTGCTAACTGAACGCCAAAACTCTTTGGGCTCTTTACCCTCTAGCACCAAAGAACTTTCGCCTAAGAGGATACCAATATTCTTGGCCACTTCACGAGCATCGCCCGTAGACGACTGACCACACCACACCCATATATGATGGGTTTTGATGACATAACATTCTTTGGAAGACATCGACGCGAGCGGACATACTTGTACAGCTTTTGAGTTGTAGGAACAGTCGCCATAAATTTTCAATATTAAGTTTTCGTTGCCGCTGTCATTAATGCCATTGCTATTGCAGTGTTGAGGGCTTGGCACGCTCTTTTCATTTGATAATATAATCAATTTTCCCTGAAAAATTTGTAAGAAATGTGGTGTCTCATCAAACTCCATCATTTGCAAAAACATATTTTTGCGGTTTGATTTTTCAAACAAAGTTTTGGCAAAAGTCTCCGCTTTGACAGAAACATCAGCTGGTGATTCAGAGCCATTCCACTGATATATAATCTCCTTCACGCCAACATTTTCACCATCTGTTGGATTCATAGAGCAGCTCTGTAAAGAAATAATTATACATACATATGTACATCTGTCAATATACATATATATTCAGTTACACATGTAGAACTAACTAACCGCCACAGTATATTGAATGACATATGATTGAACTGTTGTAAAAAATACAGCTTTGGTTTCGGGCATTTCCATAACTTGATCCTTAGTAACGCGATAAATTTTACGCTCACCAGAACCATCATCTATTAATTGAGTTTCAGCAGCCATTTTTGGTCTATGGCATAGAGTCAATGAATCAAATTTTCCTAAAATAGATGAGATAGGTTTTGTTGAAGAAGAGCTGTCATTACCATCTGACTGCCAAGAGGGAAACAATCTTTTGAATTCCACCGGTTCGTGTCCCTCGATAACTCTGATTACGGGAGTGCTGTAGGGATATTTTTTCTAAAAAGAACCAAAAATTTTCTTTCAATATGACAATTTGTAAACGGTCTAATTACCTTCTTGACAAATGCTCTACCGTTACCCATAGCACTAGTCTTATCCGGTTGCGAAGCCTGGCTACCCACCCATAACCAAACACCTTGTGCTGAACCATCCAAAACATACACCGTACCAGAGTCATTAAAATCATCTTGGGTCGGTATTACCACATCCAATTGATCCAAATGTAAACGATTGTTGCGATGGCAACATTTATAAATCTTCAATTTATTGCAAACTGGTTTCTCTGGTACTTGAGACATTTGCGATACTGCCCTTTGACTAAGGGGTAAAAATGTGTTCCATTCATTTTTACGATTTTCTGGCAAAGACTGTTCATAACCATCGTCGATTATAGTAATATTTTCAGCATTCGTCTGCCATTTAGCAGCCAATTCAATGGCATTACGCCGTTCCACGTTACTGCTGGTACGACCGATCCAAACGTATAAATGGTTAGCGGTATTTAGGAGCATAATGCAATCGGCGCCAAAATGTTCCCACGATATATTTTTCATTTCAACACATCGTAACCATTTGCGCCCATATATTTTATATAAACGATTGGGTTCATTGGAATTTAGAAGCGCTCCATGCTTTATACTGAAAAAATAAAACTTTTAATGCCGGGTAATGAAAACTACATGCAAAATAAAATTTGTACAAATCTTGGGTTAAAAAACAAACTTACGTTACACCCTTTTTGAAATAAGATAAAAATCTAGCACTTTCGTTATTTGGGGTTTCACGATATTCGGTAGCCACATTTCCAAAATAGGAGTCCAGCTCTTGTATTTTATGAGCCACGTTGGAACGTTTTTGTTCGGACACATGCTCACCCAACCAAAAGTGTATGAAACGTTCTAAGTTCGTAGATTTCACTTCACGGGTCTGAATATGGATAATAATAATAATTATAATAAATAGCGAAATATCAAAGTAAATACATGCATTTAAATAGTTTTTTAAAGCTGAAATAATTTTAAATAAATATACGATAATGTTAACCATCTGTCACATACATAATTTTTAAAACAGGAAGAACGATAGTTGGCGATTTTGTAGAACATGCAGATATTTATCGTGCGTTATAAAAACAACACAACAAGCAATTCTTTGATACGAGTCTATTTATTTTTCTTATATGATTTATGATCAAACATGCGTCTCAACTGCTCAATTAAGAAATGTATGCTATTAAGAATTGAGGAATTGGTGGTTAATTGTTTCACATACTGAGCCAAATTCGCCATGCAATCCTTGTGAAGTATGTTCAGTGGGGACAAACACAGGCGGCATGAAATAAGTCCCCATGAAATAAGCAATAATATATGGAGAAGGGTTATCTTAAGGGCCATACCTGCAACTTCCCGCTAATTTTAAACGCTAAAAATTCTATAATTTTTGAATGGATCAGCCGATTTCCACTTGATAAGCGGTGATTGATGTAGTTCTTCGACTGCTATAAAAGAATCGGGAACACTAATTGATCGTATATATAGTTTCGGAGCTTTTTAAAAAATTAATTTCTTTAGATTTTTTTTTAGAAGTAGGACCAGCGCTCAGGGGATGACCACAGCCTATGCCGGGCGGGGAGGGGGGGGGCTAGTATTGAGAGGACAGATGAGGAAAGATAAGAATAGGACGGTGGCTAATATGTTTTTTACGGCCGACTAAGGAGGGTGCTGTATCTCTGCACATGATTGTGTCAGTCGGTTTCAGTTATGTTCAGTGATCAGTGCTATGCCTTCATCACTGAGACAGGATGTCAACAACTAATACAATCATGCACTAATGCTGATCAGAAGAATTCAACACAATATTCATGACTGAGCGTGGGATTGAACTCAGGACCGTCCCCTTTATAGTCTCATAGTCAGTGGCGATCGAAGTAGTTTTTGAATGTCAAAAGCTGATTTCATTCCGGGATTGATCGACAAGACCGCTTAAAAGTTATTCTGGAAAAAAAATTTTAAACAACATTTTTTTTAGTGTTTTTGATATTTCTCGAAATCTATCGGCCCGAACTGGTTCCAATTCAGAGGAAATCTAAGTTTGGAAGAACCCTTGGAAACGCGACTAATTTGGTTCGAAAGTTATAAGCGGGTCACACACTTCCACCCACATACATACATATACACACTCACACACCTACTACAGACATAGTGAGTTTGTCAAAAGTAGTAAGGAAAGCTTCCTAGGAACTCAAAACGTCGAGATATGGTGAAAACTGGATTTATTCCCAATGGTCCAATTTTCTTAAAATGAAAAAACCAATATTTGAGATCTTATTTCATATGAAATAAATTCCCAGTTTTGAAAATAAAATAAGCCCTTAATGAAATGCAATAGAGGCCCGAATAGAAAGATTTTATTCCCGGTAACAGTTAATTGAACCCTCCATGGGAATATTTAAATTGATCTGATAATATTCCTCAAATTGTAATAGACATTGTGTATCTGTCATATTAATTCTACCTTTCCAAGATTTATGTCTCAACACGTATTTTGTTTTGGCACACCGATGATTGATTGTTAAGTTTATTAACTATTTAAGACACTTTACACCAAAAAGATATGTCTAAACTAATTATCACTTTTAACCCACTAATCGCCAAAATAAAACCACAAGTGGTTATATACAACCCACTTTATTTTTTAATTTTTTTACGCAAAATTAATATTTTAGAATGAAAACATAAAAAATGATAAATTATCTATGAGTTTCTATTTTATTAGTCGAACTTTCTCTATGTAAATGATTTGCAGTTTCGCAGATTTGAACTTAAACCCGTTGAAAAAATAATAAAGTACTTAACTGAGAGCAACGGCGAGTTATAAGTAAAAAAGCTGACGGTTTAAATGATGGGACTTGATTCTTAAATTACTTTGGAAATTAAATAATTTCCAAAATTATTTTTATAGTCTTATTTTATTACAGAATTTTGGGGTGTTACATTTCAAGGTTATTGAGTTTTGCTGTAAACTTTTTTGGGTACTTATTTCATTTTGTCCTTGGGGATTTATTTCGTGAGACTTTTATGTATTTGATGGTGGAGAATAAATGTAATTATGGCGATAAACGAATAATAACAAGTAAAAACGTTATATTCGACCGGGTCGAATATTAAATACCCACCAAATATTTAGTAAATGAATTTAAAGTGTTTAACTTGGTGGGACAGAGTTGCTTTATATAATATCGTACGTCAACGCCCACTAAAGGAGGGGGGGTTCAAAATAGACAATATCATGTTTTCCACAGACGAACGTATGGGCATTGCTAGACCGTTTTAGACTTCATTTATAATCAAGAATATACATATGTATTTACTTTATAGGGTTCAATTCTCTTTGGAGGGTATAAAAACTGTATTTTGGCGGGGTCGCTCTGGCAAGAGCTGTGGGGGAAACATTTCACCAAAGGGCAAAGGGGGGAAGGGGGTAGGACAGAAACTGGCAGTCATAAAATTCTAGAAATAAATGCTTGGGATGATTAAAAATATTTTTAAAAATATTTTTTTTTATAGGGCCATTTAGTGGCAAAGGGGGAGGAGGGCAGAAATAGGCAATCATAAAACTCTAAAAATAAATGCTTGGGATAATTATATAAAAAATTATTTTTTTTATAGGGTCATTTAGGGGACAAAGGGGGAGGAGGGGGTAGGGCAAAAACAGGCGGTCATAAAACTCTCAAAATAAATGCTTGGGATGATTATATACTAAATTAAAATTTATTTTTTTTATAGGGTCATTTAGGGGGCAAAGGGAGAGAAGGGGTAGGGCAAAAACAGGCGGTCATAAAACTCCAAAAATAAATGCTTGGGATGATTATATACTAAATTAAAAATGAAATCTTTTTATTTGACACATTTTTGTCACAATACTACTATATATAAATGAAATGTATTTGTTGGTGGTTAAGCAATGTCTATATGCATTTCATTGGTGCACCAATGAAATGCATATAGACATTGCTTAACCACCAACAAATAAATTCCATTTATACTAAATTAAAAATTTTTTTTTTGATAGGGCCATTTGGTGGGCAAAGGGGGAGGAGGGGGTAGGGCAGAAACAGGCAGTCATAAAACTCTAAAAATATATGCTTGGGATAATTGTATACAAAATAATTTTTATATATAAATGAAATTTATTTGTTGGTGGTTGAGCAATGTCTATATTCATTTCACAACAAAATAATTTTTTTTTGTAGGGTCATTTAGGAGGTGAAGCGTGAGGAGAGGGTAGGGCAGAGTAGTACCAGGTTTCGTCTCTGCTTCGTCATTAAAGCTTAAAAATGTTATTTTTAAGGAATGTAGGCTTAAGTAAACCAATTTGTTAAATTTTTATACTATTTTTGCTATAATAACGCCCACTAAAGTGGGCGGGGTACATTTTTTTTTATGGCTCCAAGTTTAACGCGTTGGATCTTCTTTGACATAAAAAAGTATAATTTGCTTAACAACAGAACCAAAAAACTTTAAAAATAATGTTGTTCGTTCTGGGTTGGTTTAGTTCTTCTTAGGGGAACTTTTTCCCTCTTGCCCGATTTAGCCCATCTCCGAACTTAACCTGCTCTAAGCTTCAAAATATATTTATATCAAATTTCAAGAGTCTAGCTCATTTCGTTTGGACTGAATCGTGATTTCCACAGAAGGACGGACAGACATGCTCAGTTCGTCTTAGATTTCATCATTGATCAAGAATATATATACTTTATGGAGTCTCAGATGGATATTTCGATGCGTTACAAAAAGAATGAAAAAGTGAATATACCCTCCAAATTCTTTTTTGGAGGGTATAAAAATTGTATTAAAAAAATTGTTTTAGATATATCCTCGTTGTTTGACATTAACTATATAAGCATATGAGTCTAAAAACTTTTTAACATGATGGCTGGGGATCAATGATGAGTTGAGATTGGTATATAGACAAACTTAAGTCCCAATAAATAAATAATAATAAATTATACGTATGTATATTATAATTAATAATAAATTATACATATTAATAATTAATAATAAATTATACATATTAATAATAGTATTTAGTAATACAATACATATATGCAAATATATCATAAACATATATAAACCACTTACGATAGTTTCCTGATTTACAAATGTTCCTATTGGACCGCAGGCATATATTATATAAGCAGAATCGTCTAAAAATGTACCATATTGGGCTTTTGGTTCGGCCTCCAAACGATCTTCATCAATTTTCCAAACATGAAAGCAGATGGCATTTTTCGGTATTCGACGAAAAGATGCGTCTACTTTGACATCGGCTATGGTATTTGGGCGAACTTCCTAGAAATACAATTATCAAACATTAAAAAAATTGTGTTTATAAACAAGGAATATTAATAAATAAAATTTAGAGTACGACCAAGGATAAACAAATTCGAACAAGTAAAAGTGCTATATTAGGCTGTGCCAAAATACCCTTCACAGATGTCATTCTTTTCGTTTAAATTTTTCGGCTAGGAAGCTAAATGTTTGGCTTTTCTTATTTCTAATACCTCTGAACGTCTTTCAAAAATATTATATATGTTTAATTTACAAACAAAAAGAAAAAATCCGTTTCATGTACCCCAAAAGGTTCTAATTGTCCAAGGGTAGAATAGTCTTTTAGATTTTTTTGGTTTTTAATACCAATTTATTTCTTCTTGATATATAAAGTAGGTATAATTCATCATAAAAGTTAAAAACAACAAATATTATGGTTACTTTTATGAATCCGAAAATGCGGATACTCCAACCCTGAAATTGGATTTTTAATTTTTTTGGTCTTTAATACCAATTCAACTCTTCCCGAAGTATAAAAAGGATTTCATCCATAAACAACCAAAATTAGGAACTTATATGGCTAATTTTATGTACTAAAAAATTTCGATTTTCCAACCCTGGAACCGAATTTTTAATTTAAAAATTTTTAATACCCATTTAATTCTTAGCGAAGTATAGAATATGTTTAATTCACTGAAAAAAAAACAAAATTGGGAATTTATGTGGGTACTTTTATGTACCAAAAATATTTCGATTTTCCATCTTTAGAAGCGAATTTTTATTTTTTTACCAATGCAATTCTTAGTGAGGTGTAACATAGTTTTACTTGACAAAAAATTTAAATTTTTAAATATTTTGGCCATAAAATACTTCATTTGTCCAACCCTGGAGTCCAAATTTTGATTTCTTAAGACTTTAATACCAATTTTGTTCTTCCCGAATTATAAAACAGTTTCAATTAACAAAAAAAACGTCAATTGCATTTTTGGTTACTTTTATGCAGACAAAATATTTCAATTTCCCAACCCTGTACCTCGTTTCTATAACTCTCACTTCGACAATTTTTTCACATAAACGGATAGAATTGCATCAGAAACGATGAAAGTTGAATCAATTATTACATTTTCTCACTCAGATTTTCATTGCCTTATTCTAGAAAGTAGAAAGAATCTCCAAAATGCAGAAACAGAAGCTGGTGGAGTACATGTCCTCCCATTTGGAGTTCGCTAGAGGACAATTTACCGGCATTAACTCTAATGCAAGTTTTAAAGAGCAGTGGAATTCACGAAAAAACCGTCGAGCAGTGGAAAAAGGTATGATATTTATTATATATTTTATTATATTCCCGTTGTGTATTAAAAGTTGTTATTATACCCTTCACAAAAAAGTGAAAGGGTATATAGGTTTGTCATTCCGTGTGTAATTTCTTCGATATGCACATGGGACCCCATAAAGTATATATATTATGGATCCTTATTAATAGCGATGACGATTGAGCGATGTCCGTCTGTCCGTCCGTCTGTAGGTGAAATCGGTTTTCCCAAGCCCCCAGAAGAGCTAGAGACTTCGTTCTTGGACCATTGGATTAAAAATGAACTTAAATAGAGTGTTATTGAAATTCAGAAAGATCCGAAGTATGATTCCAGAGCTGGGAAGCTTACACCTATTTCTCGACACAAAATTTATACCAAAAATGAAATATTTTCTTTAATGTTTGTAAATTAAAACTATTTCGTGCTTTGGGGAGGCTCAATGGGCTATTAAAAACTAAAAGAATAAAAATATTTCCAGGGATGGAAAATTAAAAATTTTTTTTTCTGCCTATTCCGTATTTTGTAGTACATGTAGTAGTTAAGATTGTTAAAAATTTCAAGTTTTTCTTTAACAAAACCACTTTATACGTCATGAAGATATGCATTGGCAAAAAGAATAAAATTTTGCTTCCAGGGGTGGGAAATTTATTCTATTTTATACATGAAAGTAATCAAACAGGCAACAGGCAACTGATGTTGTTTTTTTTTTGTTTTTTGCTAACTAAAACTGTCTTATAATTTCTGTCCTGGATCTCGAATCCAGGGGTGGACAAGTGCAATATTTAATAGTACATGAAAGTGACCATTGAAATTTTTCTTAAAAAAATTTATACCTCATGAAGCGTTGCACTGATAAAAAAAATAAAAATTAGAATTTCGTTTCCAGGGTTGGGAAAATTAAAGTTTTTTTTGGTACATTCAATATTTTGTAGTACATGTAATAACCAAACTGGTTACAAAATTTTAGTTTTACTTAAACAAAACTGTCTTATACCTCATAAAGATTTGCATTGAAAAAAAAATTAAAAAAATTAAAATTTCGCATCTAGGTTTGGGAAGTCTAATATATTGCTGTAAATGAAAGTGACCAAAATGGTTGCAAATTTCAAGTTTTTCTTAAATAAAACGACTTTATACCTAATGAAGACTAGGATTGGTAAAAAAAATTTAATTTCGTTCCAGGGATGGGAAATTGAAATTTTTTTGTATTTAAAAGTAACCAGAAAAGCAACTAACGCTCTTTTTTAGTTCAGGAAGAACAAAATAGGTATTAAAATCTTAAAAAATCAAAATTTTGACTCCAGGTTTGAACAAATAATATATTTTATGTTACATGAAAGTGATCAAAAAGTTTAAAAATTTAATTTTTTTTGTCAAGTAAAACTATGTTACATCTTTTAATTAAACCTACTTCCTGTTTTAGCAAGAAAGAAAGAAGAATTACATCTGTGAAGGGTATTTAAGATTCGGCACAGCCGAATATAGCACTTTTGTTTGTTTTTACTGTTGGATAGATTTAAAATGTGGAGTCAAGAAAACTATAAATACTAGAAGAACATTTATGAATAAAACCGGTGGTGGTAGCTGGCTCAAAGCACCACGTGATCTAAATCCACTAGAAGAAGAAATTCTTCAAATTATAACTACTTATGCTGTTGATGGTGATTCGTGTACACCGGAATCTGGAATTTTAATTGAAGAATCATTTGAGGTAAATATTCGGTTTTAAATGTAAGTCTATATATAAATACTAATGTCCTTACTAATAAAAATTTAGGAATTCGCAGATGTTGAATTTTTGGAGTGCGAAGAGTTGTACAATCCGCCACCCAAAAAAGCAAAGGAAACCCCATCCAAATCTTCGCAAGCCAAAATGCTGACATCATCATCAAAATACATCAACGCCTTAGATGAAGCAAAGACAATGAAAGAAGTTGTAATGGCCAAGTTAAATAGAATAGAAAAACAAATCCAAACTATTTTAGATAAACTAAAACAAATTTTGAATAGGGATTGTACATGCACTCAATTTTTATAGATACCTCTATTTCATTCGCAATTATTTAATCAAACATTAAACTTTATTTAGTAATTTTATTTAACAATTAAATATTAATAACGTTATATTATTTGAAGTACCTGAAGTTTTTTTTCTGCAATAGTTATTTATTTTTTAAGCGTTCAAATTGTTAATCAAAATCATAAAATAAAATTTTTATTTTATAAATAAATAAAAAATTTTAATGACTGACATCTGCACCCAAAAATTACTTTTTAAAATCAATAACTAACAAGATTAAATTAGAACTGAATTTGTTTATGTTTATTTTAAAAATTTTCATTCTCATTTTTAGTTCGAAGGAGTTTTAAGACCAACATGTACTCCTTTATTTCAAAAATAATTTGTAAGGTGATATATCAAAAATAAGAATGAAAATTCTTATTTTTGACATAAAAACAATTTTGAAATATAATGAATTATTGTTTTTAATACCAATAAAAAATATTTTTGAAATAAAAGAGTACATATTGGTCTTAAAAATTCTTCGATCTAAAAATAAGAATGAACATTTTTGTAATAAACATAAACAAATTCAGTTCTATTTTAATCTTGTTCGTTGTTGATTTTAAATAATGTTTTGAGTGTAGAAACAATATCTTTTAAGATATCTAGTGAGAAATTGAATTTTTGAAAGTAAAAAAATTTTTGCTTTTATTTTTTTTAATAACAAATTGGTTTTTATTATTTTATAAAGAACATACATTGTTTTATGGAATCAATTTTTTTATACATATACATTTGGTTTATTATTCTACATGTCTGAATTTCATTGCTGGTAGTGCTAACATATCAGTAGAATTAATTAATTTTAAAATTTTGCATAAAGATATTTCAAACCTGGAAAAATTCGAATAGTTAATTTGTAAGACTATTTCCAACAATTTTTTTTTAATATACATGATTAATCATTTTGATTTAATATCCATGCTTATTCATTAAAATAATTAATTGCAAATTCTTGCTTCTAACCTATTGCGAATGCGGCAGGCTTCACGAAGAGGTTCTGCAAATTCCTCTTCATCGTCAGTTGTAGAAATACTCTCACTTGCAACTTCTAGTACATTATCTTCACGTAACAAGCCATACTCCTTTCTAAAATTATGAAGTGCTGTGCAAGCATTTATAATCTTGCCTGCTGTTTGAGGAGTGGTATGTAACTCAACTTGTAAGCATCTGAAAACACCTTTAAGGATACCATTTAGTCGTTCCACGCAGTTTCTGGCTTGAGCATGGACGGTGTTAAATTTTTTTTCATCTTCAGTTGATGACCTGTATGGAGTTATTAGCCAAGGTCATAAAGGGTAGCCGGAATCACCTGAACATATTGAAAAATATTAAAAAAACAATACTGGTACAAGCAAAAAAATGTATGTGTGTAGAAACCAAAAAAATAAAAAATACATACCTAGCAACCAGGAATGATTGGTTTAATCACTTTCGTATCTGTGTTGCATTAAAACGTTGATGCGAGAGGCTTTCCAAATGTAAGAGTCGTGTGTAGATCCACCAAACCTCACAAATCCTCCAAGTATTGTCAGATTGTAGTCACATATCTAAAAATAAGTGCATATTATACTTGGTAGAAAAGATCACAGTATCTGGAAAAAACTTACCAGCTGAACATCTTTTGAATGATAACCTTTTCTATTAAGATAACATCCTTCAACGTCTCGCTTTGGTTTCTTAATCCGCACATGAGTACAGTCTATAGCACCTATGACTCAGGGAAACCTAGTATTTTCATAAATTCTGAGATATTCATTTAATTTTCAGTAACAGCTATTTTACGTCATCATATTTAGAAATATATTTACTTTTGTTTTATAGCTTCATATTCAGAAACTGTTGGAAACTTAATCCATTTGGCCATTAGCTTCCGTTCCAATATATCGGCTACTTCATAGATACATCGAGTTACTACATTTTTGCTTACAGAAGCATCAAAGTCTTGCCCGATGTCCCTATAGAACCTAGGAACCTGTCGCAAAAAAATGCAAGGCTGAACACATACGAAGTGGTTGTGGTATATGTGTTTTCCTTGGGACATATGTGGACTTATTTCGTTAAGCAAATCAATTGCTGCACTTCTGCTTAAACGATAAAGATCTCTAAACCGCTGCTCCGGGATAGCAAATGGGTCAGTTGCATCCCTTAATTTTCGGCGTTGCATTCGCATCATATTTCGACGATCAATCTTTTCTGATGTTACAATTGCTACAGAATACATTATCACTTGTAAGCACTTACTTTTTATTTAATATTTTTAAAGCAACACTAAATTTTCTTTTTGTATAATTATTTCAATCCATACACATTTTGAAGTTTTTTATTTGACAGCCGATGACTGGAAATCTTCCAAAAACAACTGAACCACTGATGCCTGTTTTCGCATAGAGCTACAGAGACACTTTTTTCTGACAAATCTAGAAACAGTGGAATTATTTGTTTCACACTTTTCTACGTGAAAGTTTCTCACCAATACATACAGAAACGAGGCACTGGATACGAAATTTTAATTTTTTTTTACCAATTCAACTTTTAATAAGGCATGAAATAGTTTTATTTAAGAAAAACTTAATATTTGTAAGAATTTTGGTCACTTTCATGTACAACAAAATATTGCAGTTATCCAACACTGGAATCGAAATTTTTATTTTTTTTTAATTTTTGATATCAATTTTGTTTTTCCTGAACTAAAAAATAGTTTTAATTAGTAAAAAACCGACGTTAGTTGCCTTTTTGGTTACTTTTATGTATAAAAAAATGTAAATTTCCCAGCTCTGGAAGCGAAATTCTAATTTTTTACCAACCCTAGTCTTCATTAGGTATAAAGCCGTTTTATTTAAGAAAAATTTAAAATTTGCAGCCATTTTGGTCACTTTCATGTACTACAATATATTGCATGTACCAAAAAACGTTAAACTTCCCAACCCTGGAAGTGAAATTTTAACTTTTGTTGTTTTTTTTACCAATCCAACTCTTCATGAGGTATAAAGTAGCATTAGTTAAGAAAAATTTACAATTTTGAACCATTTTGGTCACCCTCATGAACTATAAAACATTGCGCTTGTCCAACCCTGGATTCGAAATAATGATTTTTTTGGAAATTTTTTGTGCCAATTTTATTCTGCCTAAAATATAAAATATTTTCAGTTAGCAAACAAAAAAAAAAGAACAACGCCAATTGCCTTTTTGGTTACTTTTATGTATAAAAAAAATTCAATCTCCCAACCCTGGAATCGAAATTTTAATTTTTAAAATTGTTTTTTTCAATGCAAATCTTCATGAGGTATTAAGTAGTTTTGTTTAAGAAAAACTAAAATTTTGTAAAAATTTTGGTTTTTGCATGTACTAAAAAATATTGCATGTACCAAAAAAACTTTCATTTTCCCAACCCTAGAAGCGAAATTTTAATTATTTTTTATCAGTGCAACGCTTCTTGAGTTATAAAGTAGTTTTATTTAAGAAAAATTTCTAATTTTTAACCATTTTGGTCACTTTCATGCACTATAAAATATTGCACTTGTCCATCCCTGGATTCGAAATTTTATTTTTTATTTTTGAATTTTTTGTACCAATGTTGTTCTTCTTAAATTATAAAATAGTTTTATTGTTATGAAATTATTATTTGACATTTTGTTGTCACAATACTATTTTAAATGAAATTTATTTGTTGGTGGTCAAGCAATGTCTATATGAATTTCATTGGTGCTTTACCAAATCATCAGTAGACTTTAACTACAGTTTTGAAAAGTTAAAAACCTCTTATCTTATGCATATACTTCTGAAAACCATCGTACTAACCAAAAAGGTAATAACTTAAAAATATGAATGTGGGAACTTCTCATATTCAATTTTCGTTAATAACATTGGTTAAATAGTTGATATTCCTACTAACTAGCACCACTTGCAAAAGTGGAAAAATTGAACAAAGAACGCTGTTGAGATGGCGTAGAGGCCTCGAAATCAGTACTGATCCGTTCTGCTAGTTTGATGATTATTGAAAATATTCTTAATATTCCAATTCTTAATATAAATTAATAAAATAGAATTTGAACAAATTCATTTATTAATAATATAATAAAAAATCATTTGCAGTCATGCAGATTCGAACTTAACCTCGTTGAAAAAAAAATTAACAAAAACTTAAAATTTTAAACAAATTTAGTTACTACATGTACTACAAAATACGGAATGGGCCGGAAAAAAAAAATTTAATTTCTCATCCCTGAAAAATTTTTTTTTAACTTTTTGGTTTTTAATAGATCAAACATTAAAAAAAATAATTGATTTTTGGTATAAATTTTGTGTCGAGAAATAGGTGTAAGCTTCCCAGCTCTGGAACCGTACTTGGGATCTTTCATTTCGAATCCAACGGTCCAAGAACGAAGTCTCTAGCTCTTCTGGGGGCTTGGGAAACCCGTACAGACAGACGGACAGAGGGACAGACGGACATAGCTCAATCGTCATCGCTATTCATAAGGATCCAGAATATATTTATATATATATATATATATATATATATAAATATTTATATATATATATATATATATATACATATATATATATATATATATACTTATATATATATATATATATATATATATATATATATACATATATATATATATATATATATATATATATATATATATATATATATATATATATATATGTATATACTTTATGGGGTCGCATTTGAATATCAAAGAAATTACACACGGAATGACAAAACTATATATTATACCCTTTCACTTTTTTGTGAAGGGTATAAAAAACAGGTCACAATATTTTTCAATATGTTTAAAAGTTATTAATCTTAAACATCGTTTTGAAAAAAAAGTTTCGATTAATCATATCGCAATTAATTTAGGATTATATTCCAGAGATGTATTTGCTGATGATAAAATCAATCCAATTGAAAAATGTGAAATTATTAAAAATTGTAAAGTGTTTTGTTATTGAGATAAACATTTTTATTCCGACCCAAATTTAAATCTGCAGTCTGAAAATTATTATTTTTTTTGCATAATGCAGATTTCAACTTGAGTCTGAATACTCGTATCTTAATAACAAAATTAATAAGTTCGAAAAAATAAAAATTGACATTTATGTAAAGTGATTTATGTAGAACTATGTAAATAAATTCCAATAAGATTAGACGTCGAAAATCAATTCAAAGCCCTAAGTCTAATTGCATACAATAGTATTAAAAACAATAAAAATAATGTTTTTTATCATCTTCAAAAAAATGTTCAAACAAAATTGTGTTTCAAAGGTATATACTCGTACGCGTATTCACGGCCTTATGCGGTGTTCAGACATGTATATTTAATTGAGTCAATATTCAGTTTATTGACATAATTATCTTCATGTTTACATGTACAAAATTTGGAAAATTCAATTGAAATCTGGCATTAATTGTTTTTTTTTTTTAATTTCTGTTTTCTAATTAATAATAAATTATGGAATTCAACTATGGAGCGCGCCAAGCAAATCTATCATAGAAATTCTTTAACGATATCAATTTAAAACCATTACAATAATTTTTGATAACCCATGGCTTGTGTTGTTCACAGAGATTTGTAAATGCCAAAGATTAGACATGAAATAAATGATTATGGGTTCAAGATACGTTGACAGACTTAGAAATCATTCTAGCCCACTAGCTGTATTTACTAGATGATGGTGATGAAGTAAATAGCCTGAACAGACAACATGGGCTTGATTCTCCATTCAGACAATGAATAGAAAAAATTCTTAGCATAGTAGTTAAATATAAAATAATTATGTTGTTCATTATAAATAGCTCTAATATGAAGCTGTTTTAATCTTAATGTAGGTTAAAATTAATGTCAATAGACACAATATTTATGTGTTTCAATTGATTTGATTATTATTGAAAAATACATTGCAAATAAGTAAGATATGAAGAAGAAACAGCAAAAAGCAAGTACTTTTTTTGGGGGATGAAGATTAATATAAATAATTTTAATATATCTAACAAAAAAACAATTTCAACTAACAACACCCTATAACGAAAGCACCGGTCTATCATTATATAAACGTGTGTATATCATTTTTAACTATGAAATATGAGTCGCTACTATATGCTGTTGTAATCGCTTTCGAATTATTGCATATAAAATTTTGTAAATTTGCAAAGTTTAATTCACTATTAAGTTAAAATAGCAACATAATTAATTAAATATACTATATAAACAAATGCACAAAGCATGTGCATATTTATGCAGATAAATACAATAAATAAGATATTCAACCAACTGAACAAACATGCCACACCACTTTCTAGAAGTGGAATTAAAAAAAAATATATAATAAAAATGTATACCAAATAAAAAACAAAAAATATGTGTAAAAATTCAATAGTTTTCACTATCGTTTCAAAATTTACAATGACGTTGAAATAATAATCAAGTGTGGAATTAAAAGTTTTTCTACCTTCAACATCTAAAAAAAAATTAAGCTGGAGCTGCACGTTTGGTTTCATGTGCGTTTGATTGAATAGATGTTGCAAGCCATGCAATAAGATCAAATCAAACATGTACTGCAGTATATTGGACAACATTATTTGTACTTGCAACATTGTAGGTTAATGTTAGGTTACCAGACTGTGCAAAAAAAGCAGTGTGAGTCCGATCACAGGGGAGATGTGTAAACATCTAGTAATGAAAAAGATATTAATCAGCTGTTTACTGAAATTTAATGCACGTAGTTATTTTACAGCAATGGCTTTCGAACTGTACAGCGCTAGCACAATTATATGTGCTATATGAAAATAAGTAGTTACTATTGCACACTAGATGGTGCTTATATGCAAGTGTTAAGATTCTCTGTACTTCTTGTTGTCCGTATGAAGGACAAAGACAAAGAAGACTTTTAGTTTGGCAAGTTAAGTGTTTTTGTTTTCCTTATTTTGCTTTGTTTTAGTAAATTTCTTATTAAAAGTGCAAAAAGTCTTTTCAAAAGTTATTAAAATTAAATGTTTTTGTACTCATTTTATTTATTTGTTTTTATTTCCACTACACACTAGACTTGTGTCCAACCAGCTCATTCGCTTAGTTTTGATAATAACCTTTAATCAAGCCTATGTAATTTAAATGGGTTTGATCAGAGGTTCTTGTCAAAACTGAGCGAATCGGACACAAGTCTATTGCACACTAGATGGTGCTGAGTGTACTTCTATGCAGCTGTTAAGTTTCTCTGTACTTCTTGTTGTCCGTATGATAACACTGATACACTAATATATAGCTCACACCGATTTGATCTTACTCTAAATTTGTGATTGTATTGTGAAAAATATTTTTATCCCCAGCGTATAGATGTTTACACATCAAAAAGAGTAATAAATCCGCGCAAAATGTGAAACTGTGCTATTTATAAAAAAGTCGAAATCACATTAATCATCTGTTATGATAGTAATAAACCATAAAATTCTATACTGGAAATAACCCATTAATAAGATATAAGAATATATGTATATTATAATAAAAATTGATATATGGAAAAATTTTTGAAATATCTTGTTCAATTCTTTCTATAACAACAACGCACGTAACGCACTTTTGAGGAAACTTTAGCCCCCTACTTGATATATGCGTATTTTTTGTACCTTTTCTTATTCAAAGTCTCCTTAAACAGTCACACTGTGGGACCTACAAAAATGTCAGAGTAAAGATATTGCTAACTATCAAGAGTTATTTATACAGATGTACTGACGATCATAAACTTCTCCCTCACCTATGCATCAATACTAAAGATATCTATCTCTCCCCAGTCCCTGTATGAGGAGAAAATAGCAAATATAAAATATGTATAATTCAATGGTTAAAGATTATTTCATGTAAATGTTGACCGCAGCTACGCCGTTCGTACGCTAGACCCAGTTTTGGCATTCGCTCTATAATATATCGATCGGTATTTCACGAATAAATTCTTCAATATTGGCTTCCACTGCGTCAAACATTGCGGGCTTGTCTGTATAAACATAAGCCTTAATATAGTTCTTCAAATAATAGCGTAAAGGGGTTAATTCGATCTAGGCGGCCAAATGACCGGGCTCAAACGTGAAATAAACTGTTCACCGAGCTCGGCTCTCAGTTCTTGCAGTGCTTTTGGCTGCTCTTCATACTAGAGATGGGTCGAACTCGTTCATCCGCTCGTTTTTAACAAGAAACTATGAAAAAACCCATTTAAATTACATTTGTTTGATCACAGGTTCTTGTCAAAAACGAGCGGATGAGCGAATTCGACTCGAATCTACTTCACACCAAATATGATAATTTTGTTTGTTCACGTATTCGTTCAACCAGTTTCGTCATAGAAAGGAAGAAGTGCACGATGCTTCTTAACCCAGCATTAATGTTGATAATGAAATCCAATAATCAGCGAGCGTTCTTCCTTTGTAAGCCAATTCACAGTTAAATTATAGACCAAAGTGAATATGTTTAACAGTACAGTCGCAAAGCAGCTCTGACTCAGTCAACATCAAGCCTCGTTGGCAATTGTTTTTTAAGTGCACTGATTCTTTACTCTCTTTCGAGAGTTTTGCGCCTCAACATCTCAGGTAAATGTACAGATTTACAGTTCTTCTGAGGAATTTCCAGTGGTTGACTACGTTGCTACTTCCTATGTGAAGGCCTATGCACAGTCAGTCACGGTAACGGACAAAATACGTGTTAACAACACCGTCGACATATGGTCTTAGTCACTGGTGTTTTATACAAATACAAATGTTTAACAGTAACACGTTACACGAACACAGCTGAGCTGCCAAAAACAGTGTTGCCAAAAAGACAGATGCCAAAAAATCGCCTGTTTTGTGACAAGTTTTATATTAAAACTTCTGTGTTTCTTCGTAGAGGCTGCGGGTTCGATTTCAATTTTAGACTTGGTTTGTGTGAAGGTCTTTGGCACTATTCTCGGTTAATTAACTTACTAAGTACATAAAAAGATATTTGACAAACAATAACATATACAACAGATATAACATTTAGGCTGTAATCAAAAGTTTTTGTTCTGTTTTATTTTCTCATTGAATTCTATCCGGTAAGTGGCAACTCCAAACCGCATCTTAATGCAACTGTAACGGTTGGTTTAAGTTGAAATGTGTCACAAAACCATTAAAAAATCGCAAGTATTAGAAAGAAACCACAATAACAATAATTTCTCTTTGAGATCACTTTTGTGTTTGTCAATCGAACAATGGCGGCACAAATACGACAATTAAAAATAAGCAGTCTAAAGTAAATTGCCGGTTAGAAGCGACTAAATTTGGTATCTACTTTATCAGTGAGCAAATATTGTAAAAAATATTTATATTAAATAAGTTCTGCGGTTGCAAGCTGGTTAATTTTTTTAGACACACACACTTTTTTCTTGAGAATGGTTCCTTCGGGAAATTTTACAAATGAAAAAATATCCTTCCCGGCTAAGCGGAAACCTATTCAGGAGCGAAATTTCTCACAAATTTAAGTAACATTTTGTACATATTATTTTACCCCAAAATTTTTAATACACATACTTACGCATGAAGGGAAGATCATGAATATAAAATTCATATGTATTTTTTAATGACTTTGTCCCGGTTTACACTATGCAATTTTTATCGCAGCAATTCTTGATATTTAGTGAGGAAGAGCGAGAAAGGTATACAAATGGTATAAATTCCTATTTCAGGACTCTCACACAAAATAAGAATTGCTGCAACAAAAGTTGCATAGTGTAAACCGGGACTTTGTCGAACATTGAAACAAATTCATGTGGCTTGACAAATGATGCTAATAAATATTGTACTCGATTAAACAAAAATAATTGCGAATATTTATAACAATGCAGTTGCATATTTACAAAATGTCTAATTAAGACAGATTAAACAGTTGACCTCAGTACAGCTTTTAAGGCTGAGCCATGGTGAAATAAATATAAGATGGCAGCGCTACGGCAGATGACAATTTTGTGATCAGTGATGTCAGCCTCATACACAATTGTGGAAGCAAAACTCACATGTACGCTTACGCTCTTTTATTTTGAGAGCGTAAAATATAATTGTTTACTGAAAAACACTCTCATTCAGCGGGAAGTATCGCAAGTCCTGTTTTGAGGCCTCTAAACAGAAATAATATATTCATATAAATATATATACAATATATATAAAAGGTTTGAAATAAGTTGGATCCACTGTATGTAGGTACATCTTTTCGAAAATTTCTTAAAGTAGCTTTTAAATTAATTCATAAGTAAGACTTTTTGTAAAAATTGTTTTTCTTGTATATAAACTAACCAAATGTTCAGCTTAAAAATGGAGAAACATTTTAAAATTAAATATCTGAGCACTTGGCAATTTTCGAAACCCTTTTTTACAACTTATAAAATTAGAAGATATTATTGGTAAATAAAAGGATACCCTTAGAAAAGGCCACTAGTTAGGCCTCGCAACCGCACATTTCTCCCGCTGGGAATGTAAGAGATAAGAGTGATCTTACCAACACAATCACATTTGACATCACTGGTCTACACCGATGTCAAGTTTTTGTATACAAAAAGTGCTCCTTGTGTTTGTATATCTGAGCGTCGTTTGTAACTGTGCATTGGCTCAACAATATAATGTGTTTTGTTGCTATAATTTTGACGTACGCCATGACTTTACACAAACAAAAATTCACTTGGTTGTTGTAATGTTGTATTTGTTACCGTAGCAATGCCACCTTATATTTGTTTGACCATGGGCTGAGCCATGTAGAATCTGTCGTTTGTTGACATCAACATATTGACGGATAAGGTTGACACAATGAGCACTTCGTTGACGGATATTACATCAATTTTTTGCTCTCTCAATTTATGATTGCGATGCTTGTAAGCTAAAAAATAACCGCCATATAAATATGTAGTGTAGTACACAATTCGATACTGGACATCTCTCGTTTCTGTTTCCTACTTTTAGCATTATACACAAAAACACCAAGTATACAAACTCCCCTGTTTGTCTATTAATTTAGTGCTTGTAAGTGCAAACAGCAAGACCTAAAGAGAACTGAAAAAATTTTTGACTAAATTTCGTGCTTGTAAATGGAGACTTAGCATTTTATGGGCATCCCTTAGAAACAAATATACTCTATTTATCACTAAAACATCAAGTCTTCCACGCGATTTTGACCAACAAAAACATGCATGTTAATTATTGTTGAAGTGGGAAATGGCGATCCGGTCTGACGAATTTTGTTTGTTTTGGCAACGGGACAAGTTTGGCAGTGGCAGGGTCAAGTAAATGTGCGGGATATTTTTTTTTACAACTCACGTTCTTTGAGATTACTGGCACTGGAACCGATTATGTTCCAACGCCCACATAGGCACCTTTGGTTAGGATGTGGGAATCTATGACGTCTGTAGTCATTAGATTTGATATCTATATATTGTGGACTAAAGTTCAAAAGTCATTCAGATTTCTTGATGAATACCGGCTTCCGCGTTATAATAACAACATCAGTTTTAAGTAGCACAGGTAGTGTTCGAAAACGAAACGACGTTGCTAATCTTATTATTCTAAAGTGAATTTACTCATTTGGTTCGAACTGTTTTTTTAAGTTTGAGGTCTATATTTGATATATTTATTGCATTCACTTTTCAATATTTCGTTAAGTTTCCTTTTTATAAAATCGTTTATTCGACATATTGTCTCAATTAAATTAGTGCTTTTTGTTTGTTATGTGGTCAAGTATGTCCATATGCCTGCATTTCATTGGTTCTTACACGAAATCATCAGTAGACTTTAACCTAATTCCTAAATAACAAAACCTCTTAGCTTATACATAAACTCCCAAAAATGAATTGAGAATTATGCAAGCAAAACCATAGGATTTGAAATTCAAGAAAACACAACAAACAAATTTTATTCGAAAAACAAAATAAATTTATATCGAGGTTTTGTTATTTTGGAATTATGTTAAAGTCTACTGATGATTTGGTGTAAGAACCAATGAAATACAGGCATATAGACATATTTGACCACATAACAAACAAAAAGCTTGTGGGTGCTGTTGGCTGAAGTAGTAGAACACGAGACTATGAAGCGGAGAGTCCTGAGTTCGAGCCCCAGCTGAGTCATGAAATATTGTGTTGAATTCTTCTGATCAGCATTAGTGCGTGGTTGTGTTAGTTGTTGCCAGCCTGTTTTCAGTGATGAAGGCATAGTACTGATCACTGGACAATTACTGGCAGCGACTGACCCAATCATGTACTAAAAGCAGAGTAACAGCACCCACCTTCGTCGGCCCTGTAGCAAAAATTAGCCGGCGAAGTAAAAGGTTGAAATAGCTACAAAAAAAAAAAAAAAAAAAAAAAAAAAAAAAACAACTGTCTATCTTCTCATCTTTCCTAATCTGTCCCCTCAATACTATCCCCTCGTTTTCAGTTTCCAGCGCAATGCATTGCATATATAGGGGACATCCCCTGAGTGCTGGTCCTACTCCTAAAAAAAAAAAAAAAAAAAAAAAAAAGCACTAGTTTCCTTTTTATATTATAAAATTTTCTGAAGCAGTTAACAAAAGGTTAACTAAATATTGAAAAGCGAATACAATAAATATGTAAAATATGGACCCAAAGCTAAAAAAAAATAGTTTAGTTAGGTCTTATATTCATTCTTCCGCTTAATTGAATAAGAAGTTCAATTATATCCTTAGTTATTCTAAGAATTTCATAATCACATTGAAAATTTGTGTAAAATTTTGGGCAAAAGAATCAGCCCAATTTTTCAAAATTAAAAATTGAAGTGTTAAACAGTAATTTCCAAATTTATAAATTTAATTAGTTTTCATTTTTGTTCAGACAAAGCAGAGTTGAATTGAAACATCATATGACAATTTAATTATTGATTTTTTCAGTTTCTTTTAATTCCCTTTGTATATGTATGCAATTTAATTTCTATCACTATTTCAATTTACTTCCAATTTCGTTGAAGATATTTTTCACAGATATTTTATTTACATATTTCCCCCTGATTCTTTAACTACATATTTGTCAACGTCACGTCAAGACAATATCATGCGCAAAACACTTCTGCGCACCTATTCTGCAGTAATTGACAATATCTTGCATCCTGTGTGTGCATTTAAGGCCTTAGAGAGTAATTACAGGATGTCAGAAGTATTTTGTTATTGCGCACATTGTCCTATTTTTGATATTGTATTGCCGTGGCGTTAACAAATAATTACAGAGTAAAAAGGATTAATCGTCGTTTCGATTTCCTGAAATTTTGTTCTAAATGAATACATCACAATTATTTACATTCATTATAAGCATGTTTGTATACCACCTGTTGTTGTGTAGGGTACAAAGAGAAAAAAATCAGATCAGTTGTTCGACAAGTGCAATTATTTTGAAATTGGTTTGGCTGTGTATATAATCGCTTAATATAATTGACAATGAGCCATCATAAAATCAAATGCTTTCTAACCGATTTGATAAGGAAAACAAACAACAAATAAAGAAACAGTTAAAAAATAACAACGAACGGTACACGTCTGGATTTATCATCAATGTTGGATATAAAATAAATAATTACCACTGAACTGATCTCCATGATTGATTGTTTTTTTTTTTTTTTTGAGAAACCTTTTTAGCTCCGTTGCACAATTTCCGTTCCAAAATAACAGTAGGTGTTGAAAATTTTCGTTGTTTAAGGTTTGGCGGTTTACTGTCGCTGTTAATGACAATAAATTGTAAAATGCGTTCTCTGTATGTTGCTGGTAAATTTAATCTGATGGGAATTTCTTTTTCTATATTGTTGCAAATATGTAGTGTTTAGAGAAACTGCTTTCAATATTTTTATTTCGTTGCTTTTAATTACAAATTCAGGTAAAACTTTTCATTTTCTATTTAGTGTCCAGTTAAATGACTAAACTTTTTATGAGGTGAGATGAAAATTTTGTTAGCACTTGAATTTAAAAAAAGTTAAAATTTTTATGGGAAAAATAATTAATTAATTTTCTTAATGACACTTAAAATTTATTTTGTGGAAATAAAGACGGAAATTAATTTTGAAATGTAATTTTAAGAGTTGGTTTTTGAAAATGTTTTTATTTTCAAAATGTGTAAATAACGCAATTAAAAACGGTTACTTTATAATTAAAAATGTTGGCCGTTTTTTTCCTTCACCAGACGTTTTCAAGACCGTATGTGGTTCATGTTTCACCTCTCGAATTCAACTGTTTTAGCAGCAACTAGAAAAGTTGTTTAGCGAAGTTGTATGCAACTAACAATAACATTTCTTCACTGCTGCCACCAACAACAACCTTCTATCTTTTACTCTTCTAATACAACAACTAAACGTGGCTGCTGACTCTTCTGTACATTTTTCCAATAGTAATTGTTTTATCTATTTTTTGCATTATTTTTTTTATTTTATCTCCGCGTCTATTAGCTTGTGTTTGAGTACAAAATGTTGGTTGCAACATAAAAAATGATCAATACATTCATAAAGTTGAGGCTTCTGGTTTTTGTTTCATTTGATTCTCCATTGGCAATTTGTTTATGCATAGATGGCTGTACGAGTACAGACTCACATATATACAAATGTATATAAGTACATACATATGTATGAGTAAGTATGTATAACTAATTCATTATTAAAGAATAATTGGGAAAATTATCCCTGCAACTTCTCGCTAATTTTAACCGCAAAGCTTTCGTAACGTGTATTGTTGTGCTATTCTATCCTTTTAAGCTCTTCGAGCTCAAAAGTCTAATAAGAGTTTGATAAAACACTTATTAGACTTTTTAAATTTTTAAACTGCCTTAGCTTTTATGCAATTACAGAGATATGGTGCAATTTATATAAACTTCCAGCTAAGAAAATTTAAAATTTGAAATAAAGTAGGAAGGTACTGGTGGTACCTTCGTTTTGAAAAACATCGAGTTTTCACCAGATCTCGACGTTTTGAGTTCTTAGGAAGGTTTCCTGTCCACTCCTCAGAATCCGTCACTATGTCTGTATGTGTGTGTAAGTATGTGACCCGCTTACAATTTTTGAACGGCTGAACCAAATCTAACGTTCAATATACGTTTGTCGCGATACAGAATCGCGATATTTATTGAACGTGTAGCATGCGGTATTGATGGATCGCGATCCATATCGCAGAATGGCCTGAAATATGAAATTCAGATCGGGGATCGCGAATCGCGTGATAAATATTGAACGTGTGGCATTTGCATGATATTAGATCGCGATACCTTTATAAGAAGTGAAATAAAACAAATAAAATAAAAGACGCAGTGCAAAAAATTTAACAAATAAAAAGTAAAAAAGTTTATTATATTTGTGTAAAGTTTGTTTTAAAAGGGTAATGGCAGAAGATAGCGAAAGCGAGTGGGTTCTGCCGGTTTAATCGGAATTAACGACCAAAATATTACTTTGAAAGAGACTTCACTTTTAATTTGGAGGCATTTCCGGAGTTGTGGGATTAGTCGGCTAAAGTTTTTTTTGGTTTTCTCGCGACATTTCTTTAATAAATGATCCGCACAGAACAAAAATAACGTAAATACTGACGCGATAAATATTGAACATGTAGCATACGCTCATGATCCATCAATCCATTCAAATGAATCGCGATCCACATATCACAATATATATTGAACGTAAAGCAGTACCCCTAGATTTCCTGTGAATTGGAAAATTTTCGAAAATATCAAAGCAACTGAAGCAAATTTATTTTTCAGAAGTGCGTTTTTTAGAATAACTTTTTCCGATCGATTCCAAGAACTAATCAGCTGTTGACAATCAAATGTCATCTCGAGCGCTACCAACCGGATCAAGATCGGTTGATGAGTTCGTGAGGTTCCGTGAAGGGAAAAATTCGAAAAAAAGTGATATTTTAAAGAAAATTCTGAATTTATATATCTGATCAACAGTGTTTGACCCACGCTAGTCGCGTTCTAAACGTTTTTTTTTATTAAATTTCGACCTCCTGTGATCTGGAACGAGTTCGGACCAGTAGATTTCGAGAAATATTGAAAGAACTGAAACTTTTTTTCAAAAGTGTTTTTTTAGAATAACTTTCAAATGACTTTTCCGATCGATTCCAAAAACTAACTAGCTCCACACAATCAAAAGCCACATCGAAGAATTTGTTTTCAACGCAATTTTTTAAGTGTTTGTTAAACTTACAAAAAAATGCATTTCATTCATTACAATGAATTTCATATTTTTGTGTAATTTAACGTTTCGTTTGGAATCGATAACTTTTTGTATAATTGTTGTTTTTAAACCAAGCAATTTGTTTGGCAACCCTAAGAAATGTTTTTTTTAATTACCTGAACATTTGCTATAGCTAATAGACTGGCATTAAAATATTTCATCATTCTCTAAGGCCGAAAATTAATTACATAGGAGTAGCAACACTAGTCGATAAAGTCTACATTTAGCTCATACAATTAATTTAATTTTGCAACATGTAAACCAGGAATGTAACCGTTACCGCTACATCGGCGATACTTCACATTTGACGACATATCGACATCGCCTATATTCACCGTGAATATTTTACTGTCTTAAATATTTCACTTCCCGCTAAGAAAATTGAAAACTTTTAAAAAATCGGTTTACCCCGTTTTGAAACAATCGAGTTTTCACCAGATCTCGACATTTCGAGTTCCTGAAAAGCTCCCCTGACTACTCCTGAGAGGCAGTCAATATGTCCTTATGTATGCATGTGTGTGTAAGTATGTGACCGTTTTATATCTTTTGTACGGCTGAACCGAATCGGAGCAAACTAGCCGCGTTTCAAACTTAAATTTCCTAAGAATTGGAACATAATCAGAGAGGTGGAATTTGAGAAATATCAAAAAGAATTTTAATTCTTAAACGGCTTTATTGATTAAAACCTAGTACGCTGTTTAAAATTTCATGTGAAATTCTGACAGAACTCATATAAAAAATATTCAATCGAAATATTTGTGGAAAAATGTTGCTAAACTAGTACTCTGTTTTAATTATGAAAAACATGTGAAATAATATGAATGTTATTTATTTCGTACGACAATTTTTTGAAACTAAAAATTTTCTCATTGAAAATGGAAAACATAATTTCAATTAAAAAGGAAAATAACTGAAACTGAAATAACTGATGTTGCGCAACATTTTCCACAAATTTAAACAGAGTACTAGGCTTAATTCCACAAACTAATCAGATTCTGATATTGAACAAGTAAAAACGTTATATTCGACCGGGTCGAATCTTAAATACCCTCCAAATATTTAGTAAGTGAATTTGATATGTTTAACTTGGTGGGACAGAGTTCCTTTATATAATATCGTACGTTAACGCCCACTAAAGGGGGCGGGATTCAATTATATACAATATCATGTTTTCCACAGACGAACGCATGGGCATTGCTAGATCGTTTAAGACTTCATCACAATTCTCTTTGGAGGGTATAAAAACTGTATTTTGGCGGGGTCGCTCTGGCAAGGGTTGTGGGGGAAACATTTCACCTTTGTCATAAAACTCTAAAAATAAATGCTTGGGATAATTATATACAAAATTAAAATTTCTTTTTTTTGATAGGGCCATTTAAAAGGCAAAGGGGGAGAGGGGGTAGGGCAGAAACAGATACACATAAAACTGTAAAAATAAATGCTTGGGATGATTATACACAAAATAAAAAAAAATTTATATTTATTTTTAATAGGGTCATTTAGCGGGCAAAGGGGGAGGAGGGGGTAGGGCAGCAACAGGCAGTCATAAAACTCTAAAGATAAATGCTTGGGATGATTATATACAAAATTTAAAAAAAAAATTTTTTTTGGTAAGGTCATTAAGGGGCGAAGGGGAAGGAGGGGGTAGGGCAGAGTAGTACCAGGTTTCGTCTCAGCTTCGTCATTAAAGCTTAAAAGTGTTATTTTTAAGGAATGTAGGCTTAAGTAAAACAATTTGTTAAATTTTTATGCTATTTTTGCCTATAATAACGCCGGGGGATCAAAAAATATTTTTATTTTATTTAATGGGTCCAAGTTTAAGGCGTTGGACCGTATTTGACATAAAAATATATCATTTGCTTAACAAAATAACCAAAAAACTTTAAAAATTATGTTGTTTTTTCTGGGTTGGTTTAGTTCTTCTTAGGGGAACTTTTTTCCCTCTTGCCCGATTTAGCCCATCTTCGAACTTAACCTGCTCTAAGTTTTAAAATATATTTATGCCAAATTTCAAGAGTCTAGCTCTTTTCGTTTGGACTGTATCGTGATTTCCACAGACGGACGGACATGCTCAGTTCGTCTTAGATTTCATCACTGATCAAGAATATATATACATACTTTATGGGGTCTGAGATGGATATTTCGATGCGTTACAAACGGAATGACAAAGTGAATATACCCTCCAAATTCTTTTTTGGAGGGTATAAAAATAACGTCGATCGTCATTAACCGGGTCGAAATCGATTGATGCATTCGTGAGATGTCATGAACAAAAAGTATCGAAAAAAGTGTTTTATTTTTCAATCACCGCCAATCATATGAGAATCCAGTTTGACAATTAATATAATAGTGTTTTATCAAGCACTTATTAGACTTTTGAAAAACAGAGAAGAGAACAACAAACCATGTTACGATTGCCTTGCGGTTCGAATTAGCGGGAAGTTACGGGGATGGTCATTCCATACTTGTTTTTGCACAAGTGACTGGATTTTCTACGCTAATTTTTTGCGTAACAAGTAGGAGAAATAACACATTAAAACTAGAGTGTAAAATCAAAGCAAACTAATGGACATGTTTTTCCGCTTTGCTTTACGCCATAGAAGCGTTTGTGAGATGATTATAATCTGAGGAATTTGAGCCCCTGCCTATCCTAAGCAGTGGTTCTGCTGAAGATAGGCACGTTCGCAATATTATTGTGCAATAATTGTATAGTACAATAAAATTGCATGTGTCTGTATATTATATTAGCATATGGTATAGTACATTGGATATAATCAAAAGTATTTTAATTTATATTGCTCAACATGACATATTCTTATCTGACATATTTCTATACAAAATTTGTCAAAATATTTTTTATGGATTAGTTCCTACCAGAGCGTACTTAACCAGGTGGCAGCATTAAGAATGTAAGACTATGTCCACACGATGAAACATTTGCTGCAGAAACATTTATTAATTCCCTTTTGAAGCTGCATTCGTGTCCACACGGTTGAAACATTTGTTTTGCAGCATACATATATTATATTCGTTTTCTCTTTCTTCTTTTTTTAATTTTTTGACGGAGAATGGCGTGCTCAACAAATGTTTCATGTACATTAAACACAGTACCATTTTCCACTCGTCTTTCCCCTCTCATCAACAAACAAAATGTTTCTACAGCAAATGTTTCACCGTGTGGACATAGTCTAAATAATTATTTGCTCCTATTGGATTTTTGTTTGTTGTGAGTTTGCACTGTCAAAAATTGCTTAGCCCGTATGTGCGCACAATAGTAACCGAGTGCCTTTGACGTCTTCAATCAAAGTTTTGTCATTTAAATTGATAACTTGCATATTTGAAACTTTTTGATAACTACTAACCTTCAAACTATTGAGTTATTCTGTAGACGCGAGTCAAATTTTTTTGGTGTAATTTGCCTGGAAGGCCATTTTATTTTAAACAAACTGCGCACCAAGGTACCTAGGTACCTGTACGGGTTTTATATGAGAGAGCGGCCATTGCAAGTATATTATTTGAAGCTGTTAGTAGCTTTGCATGAATAAATAAAAATCTGCATAAGTTAAAAACAAAAACAATTTATTTCATCTAATTTGAAAACAGAAACATAAAAAAATCAAAAAGAGAAGTAACATTTTAGTGTAAATCTATCGAACAGTTTGAACATGTTGGTCGACTAATAGAGTGTTGACTGCAGATTGGCTTGGAACAGTCAGTACAGTATGGAAGATGTTGCAGTTTCAAAGTTTGGTATATAAAAAATTTGTATAGTATTTTTTTTTAAACAAACCTTTTAGGACCTTTTAAGAATTTTCGACGACGATCACTAGATTGATGTTTTGTGTTAAATTCCATATATATAATCCTATATTATAGTGCTGCTATATCAATAGCATTAAAAAAAGTGACAATGGCCATCGGCTTGTGCTCCGTTTGCGCGTATATTCACCAAATAGTTTGTTTATCTACTCCCCCTTTTGTTTTCTCATAGTACATCATAATTTCCGGTTATTGCGTTCATCATTAGGTTCGGCGTGCATAGTAGATAATATAACTGCATATTTCTTTTTTGGCACATGGGAACATAAAGTCGTCTCTTTACTAAAAGCAAAATTTATAGTATATAACGATCTGAAATATATTTCAAACCATTATAGGAACTTTATAACCAGATTAAGTTTAATGAAATGTTGTATTCAATTCAGTTTTAAATTTTTAGAATAATATTAATAATCTGTTTTTTTTGCCGCACACATACGGGTTAATTCTATTTATGTTCAGATCTTTCTTTTTCTTACAGACCAACCAAAATTACGACGCAAAGCGTTGTCTGGCTGTCAAAATTTCTCATGCCCATACAAAATAACGCGGCGTCAACGCTTTGCAATTGGAAAATCCAATTTTGACAGCTCGTAAAGAAGTGAAGTTTGTTGCAAAAGCACTCTTACTTTGTTGAAGTGTTAAGTGATGTAACTTTAGCTACTTTTAGGTCAATTTAGCGTGTTCATCTCTATTTTTAATTTCTGATTACGCTGCAGTCACACTATCAAGTTTCTCTTTCAAGATTTTTACACATACTGCTTGTCAAAATTCACAAAATTTGAAAGCTGTGACGTAGGCTGCACGCAATTTCAAAGCAAGTTTTCAGCAAGATGTCATCAAAACAACACTGATAGCAGAATATTTTTAAATAAGAATGCAAATTTGGATGAAAAAACTGCAATCAGCTGTTTTCTTGACTGTAACTTGAAACACTCAATTTGAACGAAAATTTGAAAGCAAACTCTCAGCAAGTTTTAAAAGTATGACTGTGTTGGTAAAAAAATGAGAGAAATTTTAAAATTTGAATGAAAACTTGATCGTGTGACACCCAAGTTAGAGTTTTTATCAATCAAAGTGAGTAAACATTAATGATTATTGTTCAACGTTAACGCTCTAATTTAGGTTACTCATTTCAGCGTAAAAGCTAAGCGCTAAACTACGTTGCGCTTTGCGTCGTAATTTAGGTTGAACTGTTATGCTTTTCACAACAGGGATGGAAAATGACTAATTTGATTTTGTACCAACTAAATAAGCAAAGTGTACTTTTCACATCATGGCGGTACAATGACAAAAATAAAAAATAAACATTTTTACAAATTCACAAGTATATAACAAAATATTTTAGATCCATAAATTTTATTTATAAAAAAATACTTTAACCCATTAAATACGGCTCATAGACCGCTAGTACGATTTTGACGAAACTTACAGAATTTTATCTGGAGGTCCATAGAAGCTGGTTGGTGAAAAAAATGTTTACTTCCTCCCATTCCTGAGGTAGGACATGCGTATTTAAATACCCAACCGTCTTTAACGATGTACTTTTTTAAATATTTTTGAACAATTTTGTTTTTCTTATATCAGTATGAATAAAAAGGTATTTTGTGCTTAGAAAATTATATATTTTTTTAAAGTGCCGGTGTGACATTTAAAATCTACAGGGTTACCTAGAGGAACGTTACAGATATTTAAAATTACGCCGTAAAAAGTAAATCCAACTTTGAACTCTAGCTTAGCAGTTTGGTTTTAAAAAGGGATTCCCAGTTTGCTTCTGTTTTTTCACACTTGTTTGAGGGTGCTGTTGGTTGACGTAGTAGAACACGAGACTATGAAGCGGAGGTTCCTGAGTTCAACCCCGCGCTGAGCCATGAAATATTGTGTTGAATTCTTCTGATCACTAATGCTGATGTGTTTGTGTTAGTTGTTGCCAGCCTGTTTTCAATGATGAGGCATAGCATTGGCCACTGAACATAATTGGCAGCGACTAACACTTTCATATACTAAAAGCAGAGTAACAGCACCCTCCTTCGTCGGTCCTGTAGCCCAAAATTAGCTGGCGAAGTAAAACGGTTGAAATAGCTACAAAAAAATTCTCTATCTTCTCATCTTTCATCATCTGGCCCCTCAATACTATCCCCTCTTTTCTAGTTCCAGCGCAATGCACTACCTATAAAAATATAAAAATATATAACAAATACATGGGAGGTGTGGACCTTTTCGATAAAGCCATGAACAATAATCGCATTCGAGATCGGGGCAACAAGAGTTATTGGCCATTAGTTACAAACGCTTTCGATGCGGCTATGGTGAATGCATGGAAACGGCAATGCCTTTGTCACAAATATGAAAAAAATCCCAAGTGTCTCAATTTGATTTTAAACTGGAAATATTCGAGATGATAATGATGAAGTTTAATCGACAAAATGCCGGTAAGATTATGATTTCCGGCGCACAAATGGAAGTTAGATATGATCGCGTCGATCATTTAATCGGAAAACTCCCAGCACGTCGTCGCTGCCGGCAGTGCGGTGGCAAAACAGAGTACGGATGTTTGAAGTGGCAGGCGAATTTGCACCAGCACCATGCTTTCTGGATTACCAAAGAAGTGTTACACCAGATAAATCTAATATTGCAAAGTCTAAATAACCTCTAATTTTTTTATATAAATTTAAAATATATAAATTCGCCTTTTATTTACGCCAAAAAGAATTATTTCAATATAAAGAAAATAGTTAATTTTAGAACTCATTATGGACGGTTGGGTATTTAAATACCCATTTGCACTTTTTAGCGTACGACGGCCAAGTGTGTTGACAAATCGCTTTTATTTTTTTCACATTGCAAACGCGGCACCTAAGGCTATTTTTAGCAGGAACTTTACTAATTCTCAAACTAAATGTAAATATTTAAAAAAAAAATGTTTGTGAATTTTTCCCACATTAATCAATCTTTTATTAAATAAAAAAAGCAACTTGCAGTCATTCTGCTGTATTCACAAAATTTAATGTGTGTAAAGTGAACATTTCATAGAAAATTTATTTCAAAGTATTGATCAAGTCTACTTTATTTTTTGTGAATACTGCTGATTATCTCTTATCAGGCCATCGCAAGAATTTTTTTAACGACAAAAATGGGTTAATATAAAAATTTTGGTTTTATAGAATCAATTAAATATATTCATTGCAAATTCACAATCAGAGAAATAAAAAATACATAGACAAGAATAGCCCCACTCAGTTCAAAGGAGAAGGATCTTCTAAGACAAGTCTAGATGATCAAACGGTGGGTGATCAGTTCTGAAATTCACACAAAACTCAGAAGTAATTAGCCCCCATGCTTAGGAAGTGACTAAAAAACATAAACAAACCTTACAAATTATTTGGATCTAGGTATGATGAGATTGAAAAACGTTTTAGTTGCGGGAAAGCATCATACTAATAGCAAGACTGTCCCGAAAATTAGTTATACTTTATCAGTTACTTTGATCGAGTAGAGGAGTGAAACAAAGACTCCATAATTTCATATAATGCTGTCTCGAATATTGCCATACAGTAAATTAATTATTATAAATCATAAAAAATATTTTACTTTTATTAACTGATTATTTAAAAAATTTTTGTATACATTTTTCAAATAAGCTTATAACAAACGTAAAATAATTTTAATGGATTAGTCCGATTATAGATTGATTGAGATATATAAATTGTACCAAGTAATTCGCGGTAGTACCACGGTAGCACCAAGGTCGGAAATGTACCATAAAAAGTACAGTTGTAGCATGTTTTCCATTTGTGTTTCACTCATGTTTTGACATTCAAATATTTATTACACAAACAAAACCACCTATGATGTTGTAGTTGTAGCCCTTACGCTGCCACCTGGTTTAATTACGCCATGGTTCCTACTTGTATAAAGGCAGAAAAATTAAATAGATTCATATCGAATAAAAATTTTTCGTTGTAGTTATATAAATTCCAACTCCCCTTGAGATATACATCAAGTACATATCTGCCCTCAGGCTCATGGAGTCGGGCAGTTTCAGGCATGACCGTACGGGACATGGCATTATCCTACAAAAGGTAGGAGGGCAGGTCCTGGGGGGACGGACCGATTATATGACTCCGGTCATGTGCTTCGACAAATCCTTCTCAGTCGCATTCCTGGAGAGGAAGGACTGGATGGAAAACTCCGCGACTCGTAGTAATGCAACTTTGGTTTTTACGGACGGCTCGAAGATGGTCACTGGCACTGGTTCGGGGGTATTTTCCGAGGGTCTCGGCCTTTCGGTATCGCTCAGGCTACCCGATACCTCGACAGTTTTCCAAGCAGAGATTTATGCCATTACCGAGGCAGCATTAAGGATTGATGGGCTCAATTTGGAGGCAAGAACTATTGACATCTGTGTAGATAGTCTGGCAGCAATTAGAGCCCTGGGTTCGGAGATGATAAAGTCGAGATGTGTACTGGCATGTATTCAATCTCTGGCCAGACTTAGGGGCATGATGTCAATGTGGTTTGGGTTCCAGGGCATGAAGACATTCAGGGGAATGAGATGGCGGACGAATACGCGAGAGCGGGTTCGGCCTTGGATGAAGCAGTATCGCGTAGGGACATTGACATTCCCTCAGTTGAGCTGCTGGGCAGATTTCAGAGGTGGGCAAGGAGGGATGTGACAAACAGGTGGTCAAGTATTACTACCTGTAGGGTCTCCAAAACTCTATGGCCCTCGCTTAGCAGAGCTAGGACTAGGCAACTTCTGTTTTTTGGGAAACAGCCGTTGGCACTCCTGGTAGGGGTCTTGACGGGGCACTGTGCAATTGGGCACATGTCGGAGCGTTTGGGCTTTCCCCATGATGGCCGCTGATTTTATGACTTTTTTGTATGCAGCACAACAACAACTTTTTTAAACTGGTCTAAAATATTATGACTTTATGACAATATGACTAAATAGCACGAAGTGTGAATACCCCAATTGTTTGCATACAAAAGTTTTTATACCATGTTCATTACAAACATTATTATTACATTTTTGACAGCATTGTTTAACTATACGACTTTTTTTAGGATCACACATATAGCATCTTTTGCGTTTATTTTTTGAACAATAAGTAAATTGTAAACATTGCAAACAAATGAAAGATAGTAAGTGTGGAAAATAAACAGCTGTTGTAATACATATGAAATATAGTTGTTATGGCAAATATAAATGTTTATACCCTTCACAAAAAAGTGAAAGGGTATATAAAGGTTTGTCATTCCGTGTGTAATTCCTTTCATACCAATACAGGACCCCATAAAGTATATATATTCTGGATCCTTATGAATAGCGATGACGATTGAGCAATGTCCGTCTGTCCGTGTGCCCGGTTTTCCCAAGCCCCCAGAAGAGCTAGAGACTTCGTTCTTGGACCGTTGGATTGGAAATTAACTTAAATAAAGTGCTATTGAAATACAGAAAGATCCGAAGTATGGTTCCAGAGATAGGAAGCTTACACCTATTTCTCGACGCAAAATTTATACCAAAAATCAATTCTTTTTTTTAATGTTTGTAAATTAAACCTATTTCGTGCTTTGGGAAGCCTCAATAGTCCATTAAAAACTAAAAAAATTAAAAATTTTTTCCAGGGATGGAAAATTAAAATTTTTTTTCGGCCCATTCATTATTTTGTAGTACATATAGTAATTAAAATTGTTGAAAATTTTAAGCTTTTCTTTAACAAAACCTCTTTATACATCATGAAGATTTGCATTGGGCAAACAATTTTTTTTAATTCAAATTTTGCTTCCAGAGGTGGGAAATTGCATTTTTTTATACGTGAAAGTAATCAAACAGGTAACTGATGTTGTTTTTTTTTTGCTAACTAAGCCTGTCTTATAATTTAGGAAGAACAAAATTGGTATCAAAAATCCAAAAATAAAATTTCGAATCCAGGGATGAACAAGTGCAATATTTAATAGTACATGAAAGTGACCAAAATGGTTAAAAATTCGAAATTTTTCTTAATAAAATTACTTTATACCTCATGCAGTGTTGCACTGATAAACAAGAAATTAAAAATTCGCTTCCAGGGTGGGGAAAATTAAAGTTTTTTTTTGGTACATGCAATATTCTGTAGTACATGTAATATCCAAAATGGTTGCTAATTTTAAGTTTTTCTCAAACAAAACTACTTTATACCTCGTAAAGATTTGCATTGATAAAAAAATTTAAAAAATTTAAATTTCGCTTCCAGGATTGGGAAACTGATTTTTTTTATACATACAAGTATCCAAAGAGGCAATTGACTTTGTTTATTTTTTGCCAACTAAAACTATTTTATATCTTACGAAGAACAAAATTGGTATAAAAAATTTCCAAAAAAATCAAAATTTCGAATTCAGGGTTGGACAAGTTTATAGTTCATGAAGGTGACTAAAATTGTTAAAAATTGTAAATTTTTCTTAAATAATACTACTTTCTACCTCATGAAGAGTTGCATTGGTTTAAAATAAAATTTCACTTCCTGGGTAGGGAAGTTTAAATTTTTTTTTGGTACATGCAATATATTGTAGTTCATGAAAGTGACCAAAATGGTTTCTAATTTTAAGTTTTTCTTAAATAAAACGACTTTATACCGAATGAAGACTAGGATTGTTAAAAAAAATTTTTAATTTCGCTTCCAGAGCTGGAAAATTTAAATTTTTTTTATACATAAAAGTAACCAAAAAAGCAACTAACGTCGCCTTTTTACTAATTAAAACTATTCTTTAGTTCAGAGAAAACAAAATTGGTATCAAAAATTAAAAAAAAAAATCAAAATTTATATTCCAGAGTTGGATAACTGCAATATTTTGTAGTACATGAAAGTAATCAAAAAGGTTACAAATATTAAGTTTTTCTTAAATAAAACTATTTCATGCCTCATTAAGAGTTGCATTGGTAAAAAAAATTTAAATTTCGTTTCCAGGGTTGGGAAATTGAAATATATAAAAGTAACCAAATAGGCAATTGACGTTGTTGTTTTAGCTAATTCAAACTATTTAATAATTCAGGAAGAATAAAATTAGTATTAAAATCTAAAAAAATCAAAATTTCGACCCCAGGGTTGAACAAATAAAATATTTTATGGTACGTGAAAGTAACCAAAAAGTTTAAAAATTTAAATTTTTTTGTCAAGTAAAACTATGTTACATCTTTTAATTAAAACTATTTCCTGTTTTAGCAGGAAAGAAAAAAGAATTACATCTGTGAAGTGTATTTAAGATTCGGCACAGCCGAATATAGCACTTTTACTTGTTTCTTTATGTATCTAGGAGACACATGTCGGTAGTTTATGTTGCATTTTTTTTTTGTTTTGAGTTATAAAATATAGAATAATTCAGAATTTACAAAAAAATTTTTTTTGTTAAACTATACAAAACAAATGTAAAATAAAAGTCAATGGAACAAATACACTTTAGTTACGCACTTCCGATTGAGATAAAATTTCGCATATCGATAGAAAATTTAAAAATAAGACGAAAATTTGAAAAGGTGAAAGTCTCGGAAATGCATAGTTTTCGAGTTATGGACTTCCGAAAATTTCGTATAAAAATGCAATGTAGGAAAATTTTTTAATTTACTTAGACAATATTGGTATCATTTGAAAGGTTTTGAAGTAATCTTATGATATATGCAAAATTTATGAAAGAATTCGGCTTCGCTATCTAAAGCTTTTCTGCATAGCCGGCCTTTGGCCGGACTGAAAGATTTTCTCCTCTATGGTATAACAAACACCGGCTTCGCTAACTAAAGCTTGTCTGTGTTCATACATACATATATGTACCTGTGTTCATACATATACATATACCTAAATAAATTAAAAACATGTAGGAAAACTGCGTTTTTATATGAAAATTTCGGAGACCCATAACTCGAAAACTATGCATTTCCGAGACTTTCACCATTTCAAATTTTCTTCTTATTTTTCAATTTTCTCAATCGCAAGTGCGTAGCAAAAGTGTATTTGTTCCCTTGACTTTTATTTTACATTTGTTTTGTATAGTTTAACAACAAAAAATTTTGTAAATTTTTGTACACTGAAACATCAAAATGTGTCTCACAGACACGTGTTGGTAAGATTAGGGTTAATAAAATCACTTACAATTGGCAATTAACAATATCTGTCAAATACTTAGAGAGTTGTAGAACTGATCTGGCATTTTTTGCCATAAAATTTCTCTAATTAAAAACAAAATATTGTAAAATATTTTTATTTCGAGGAAATTTTCTCTTTAAATTATCATTTCAAATACAACATAGTGTCTACAAACATAACTTTGAACGATAAAATAAACTTATGAATTGATCTAACAGAAGATATTTTTATTTTATTAGAAATTCTCTTATAACGATAATAGAACAATTTAAAATTTGTTACACAAAATGATTAAACAAAAACATAAAAAGCCATAAATACATGTTTTGAAACACATTTCCATACAATTGCAATTTCTTTTCAAATTATTCTATATATGCGATTTAACTTTTATTTGAGGTATGTTTAAATATTTTTTTACACTCGCGGCAAAGCAGAAAAAAGTTTTCAAATAAAGATTAATGTTATTTTCATGTGAATCTTTTCACCTTAATAATTATTATGTTTTAAAGTAACAGTTTCCATCCAACATTTAAACAATTTTACTTTATTCATATTTTTTAAGTGTTTTGAAGTTATGAAAGGTGTTTCAGTTAATAGGTTCATTCATATTTTAATAAGCAGCGGCTTTCCATCATAACTAAACACACGATTATTTAAACCGCATGATAAAGGCTAAAAGCCTCTTAACAATATCTTTGTAAGCAGAAAAATTTAATTTTAGGAGTTGTGGTAAAATCGAAATAAAGTTGCTTACTGCTGCTGGCATTCATCGTTATAAATCATGCAATATTTTTTTCTTAAATAGATATTTCTTTTGTTTTTCGTGTTTGTTTATTGAATAATTTTTGCATACCTTTTGAATTTTATTCAAATTATGATGATGCTACTCTTGCAGCACAACATCATCACTTTTCTTTTCATAAAACTATTTAGAAATTATATTGAAACTTTTACTAGTGGGAAGCCTAATTAACTGTAGTTTTAATTAAACTTACTTCTTCTTGCTTGAAAATGAAAGTAGTTAATGGAAATTATTATATACGAGTACATAAAATGTAAATTTTTTTCATTGAGTATAAAAACTATGTTAGTTCTTAGGTGCGTATTGCACTACGCATAAAGTGATCAAATATGATATATTTTCTTGCCATTTTTACGGCGTGTGCTTAGGCCAGGTTCGAACTTAATAAATAAATAAAAAAAAATTTATTTGTGAAAATTTATCATCAAAATGGTGAAAACTTTATTGTGTCGCTTCGTAAACTTCAAGCAGCTTTTCCTCCTAATCGGGTTCCTCCTGAGACCGCTGTGCGTAATTTAATCGCTAAATTCGAGGCTCACGGTACTGCTGATCACACACAGACAGTACCATTCAGATTTTATTTGAAAATTTACTTTATTTTAAGAATAATTAGCATAGAGAGAGTCTCACTATTGTAGTTGGGCAGTTAGAAGATTTTAATGATTATTTTGAACGAGGGGTACTTCTACGCCGTCATGATTATACTTAAAGATGGACTTAATTTTCAGAGCAACGCATATCAGATATAGATTCGCACTGTTACAATTGTGGAGACATTTTAGTAGGATCAGCAAGTAAATGTTACGCAGATTTGAACTTAAGCCGGATTGAGAATTGATTTCTAGTTATTCTTCACTTTTCGATATTATTTTATTATCTAATATATTTTTTTACTTGAATATTGTTGGAAAACAACCATCAATCGGCTTTAGATAAATTCTTCTGGTTTCTTGACCTCTTTTTGATTATTGTTATATTCTGATATTTTTAAGGTCTCTTTATTTTAATTTAATTCTTAATTTCAATATTTCGTCACTCCTTTGTATGACTTTTTCTGAAATTTTTTGTTTATGAAACAAAATTATTTGTCGACAAAATAGAAAAAGATTCAAACAAAATTTAAATAAATTTAAAATATACGAACAATAATAAAATATTTAAACATGTACATGCATATACATATTTAAAAAAAACATCCCTGCTAGCATTTGGGAGATTTTTTTTACAAAAATCACCTTGCTGAGTCTTTTTAGATTACTTTTGGTGATCAACAACTTATTAGTCAGTTACACGATTAAAAAAGGACTCAAAAATTATTCGCGCCAATGAGTAAAATTAGTTCGATTTACAATACAATAACAATATGTATAGCAATCGGAAATAAATCTTCCAGACGTTTGAAATGTGACTATTATTTCAGTTATTTATTATATTCTACTTATACTGAAGATTGAAAAACGCTTCATCAAAAACAGATCATGCAGGCGTTTAAAAAGTGATTGTAATTACGTATTTTATGGTCATATTTTGCGCAGATAGATGATTAAACACCGCTTAAATGACATAAAAAGGAGTACAAAATTGTAACGGTAAAAGTCGGTGCTCGTTTTTACCTACCAGTTTATTTCCTCATTTAATGAAGAAAAATACATTTAGTTTATAATTATGTATAATTATGTTCGGTATAGCTTATATATGAAGATAATTTTAGTATTTATATTTAAACTAATTTAAATCATTCTATTCCATGTTTATAATGAATTACATTTAAAATTAACGGCCGATTACCAATGACGCCTCCTACATGTCAAACGTCCTATCAGCATAAATCTGAATACAACATTGGCAATGTACACAGCTGCTTGCTGTGTACGATCGCCCCAAACAGATGTCTGCCTGTGTGCGCATGGTTGTGTGTGCGGATACACAAGTATAAAAGGCAGCACATCACAAAGCAGACAAGGAGTTGTCGCGTAGCTAGCAAGTAGGTAAGTCAGGTCATTGTACGAGCATCTGTGCACGGACAAAGATCTGCCTTTTTTTTTAGTTAGTAGGCCCGACCACCTCTACGAGCATTTGTGCACGTACAAGGTGCTGGCCAAACTTCGTTCCTTAGACCGCCTATACGAGCATCTGTGCACGGACAAGGTGTTTGTCGTAACTGCCCAAGGGTATATTAGTGGAGTGAGGGTTTTTAGGCGCCGATAACCACCCTCTACGAGCATCTGTGCACGGAGGAGGTGTTTATCATAGGGCGTATTTCGGTAGGCTCAATCACCTGTACGAGCATCTGTGCACGGACAGCGTGTTGAGCAGCTACTCGGATTCGTACGGGTCGCCTTGTGCAAGCCGCCGCGCAAGAGAGAGGCGTTTATGTAATCCGTCGGCGTCATTACGATAATCGGGGCAGGGATCTATATTCATAAGTTAGGCAGTTAGTAAATAAAGAAAATATGAGAATTAGCAATTTATAGTGTTGTGTATCATTGTAACTCGCAAGGTCTCAAAATAAATAAATTTTTGTGACGAACACTGGACGTAGACGAGCGTCACCCCAGCCTGAGAGAAAAACATCGTTACAAAATAATACAAACATAACTGATAAATGACTATAAATGGACTCCTTAGCATACTTATAAACTAATCATAAACGACTCGTATACTATTAAACGATGACTGAAAGACGACTCGAAAAAGAATCATAAAGGAAGTTAGTTAAGACTAATAAATGATCAGAAAGCGACCCGAAAATGATCATAAAAGTACTAGTAAAAGGGTCGAAAATGACACTAAACTAATATAGAAAATGACTCATAAATGACTTTTTAAGAATAGTCGCGGTTAGTCACTTTTTTCTCCCGACAAAAGTATCTTTTATGATCAGAAAATGAGCGAATATTCTAGGTTTTTAATCGCGCTGAAGAATCAAAAAAGACTCGAATTCGATTAAAAATTTCGAAAAATGCTGGCTGGGATTATATATATGTTATATATATTATGAACTTTTTTATTTGACACGTTGTTGTCACAATACTATTATATATAAATGAAATTTATTTGTTGGTGGTTAAGCAATGTCTATTATATATATTAGATACATTTCATTTATATATAATAGTATTGTGACAACAATGTGTCAAATAAAAAATTGCATAACAGTTTGATTTAGTTTTATTTTTCATTTTCCCTTATAAATACTTATCTTGTTATCCAATGGATTTCTGATTGTATAAAAGTGTAGAAAAATAAAATAGATTCGTATCGAATATAATTTGTTTCTTGGTTTAGTTTTGTATGAGTTTCAAGGCCTACTATGCTTATTCTGTTGTGATTTTTGAAAATAGTTTGTAATTTACAAATTGTGAATTCTCAGATGGTTTTCAGAAGTATATGCATAGGATAAGAGGTTTTTAACTTTTCAAAACTGTGGTTAAAGTCTACTGATGATTTGGTAAAGCACCAATGAAATGCATATGGACATTGCTTGACCACCAACAAACAAATTTCGTTTAAAATAGTATTGTGACAACAAAATGTCAAATAAAATTTCATAAAATTTCGAATTTTTGATACCAATTTTGTTCTTTCTAAATTATAGACAGGCAACATCAGTTGCCTGTTTGATTACTTTCACGTATAAAATAAATGCAATTTCCCAACTCTAGAAGCAAAATTTGAATTAAAAAGTTTTTTTGCCAATGCAAATATTCATGACGTAACAAATTAACAATGTAAAAGAAAAACTTAAAATTTTTAACAATTTTAGTTACTACATGTACTACAAAATACGGAATGGGGCGAAAAAAAATTTTTAATTTTCCATCCCTGGAAACAAATTTTTATTTTTTATAATACATAATACAATATTTTTCGAGTTTTATGATATATATTTATTTTTCAATATTTCGTTAACCTTTGGATAACTTCTTCAGGAAATTGTTATTATTTTTTATGTTTTCTTTCAATGAAAAAATTTTTAATTACAATTCTAATCAAACAGGCAACTGATGTTGTTTTTTTTTTAGAATTGTAATTAAAAACTTTTTCATTGAAAGAAAACAAAAAATAATAACGATTTCCTGAAGAAGTGAACCAAAGGTTAACGAAACATTGAAAAATAAATAAATAAAGAAATAAATAAATATATATATATATATATATATATATATATATATATATATATATATATATATATATATATATATACATATATATATATATATATATATATATATATATATATATATATATATATTGTATTATTATATAAAAAATAGGTCGAAAAATTAGCAAAAACCAAAGTTTATTTTTTTAGTTCTTAATAGACCATTGAGGCTTCCCAAAGCACGAAATAGGTTTAATTTACAAACATTAAAAAAAATTTACATTTGGTATAAATTTTGCGTCGAGAAATAGGTGTAAGCTTCCCAGCTCTGGAACGGTACTTCCGATCTTTCTGAATTTCAATACCGCTCTATTTAAGTTCATTTCCAATCCAACGGTCCGAGAACGAAGTCTCCAGCTCTTCTGGGGGCATGGGAAAAGCCTTCACGTACAGACGGACGGACATCGCTCAATCGTCATCTCTATTCATAAGGATCCAGAATATATATATACTTTATGGGGTTCTATATTGATATCGAAGATATTGCACACGGAATGACAAACCTATATATACCCTTTCACTTTTTTGTGAAGGGTATAAAAAAAATAATGTACGTGCTATATGTACGATCACACATATCTTTTATTTTTCAACAAGTATTCATTTTTGCAAAAATTAAATTTCTGTAACATGTAGTATATCATCTAGAATCCAGAGTTTTCTTTTCAAAATTCTTTATTATTGTCTTTTAATTAAACTTTTAAAGTTATGTTGTTATTTAAAAATTGTCAGAAATAGTTTCCTCATTATCAATATTCTAAAAAAAATAATCTTTTCAGTTTTTATCTTTATTTATATGTACGTATTTAAGTCATTGATGAGCAACTTTTTCGCAATGAAATCATTGAACGTGTTCACTTAAGTTCGTTTTATCATACACAATACTCTTTTTTAGATGAGACAGAACTTCTGTGCATTATGTTGATGCTATTGCATCAAGGACTTTCATTTAGAATGTTTCTAAGCTTTAGAACTTAAAGCATCAATAATTGTATATTTGGGAACATCTTTTTCTGTAGTTCGATCGCTGTTTGAATTTGAAATAAATTCTTAGGAACAAACGTGATATATAACATATTTGGTGCATTCCGAATTAATTAAAACAATTAAAAGTGGTATGTTCGGCTGTGCCGCATCTTAAATACCCTTCACAGATGTATTTCTTCTTTCTTTCCATCTTTCTAAAACAGAAAAAAGGTTTAATTAAAAAAAAACTTTATAAGTTTACTTTTAAAAAGAAACAACTAAAAGTGCTATATTCAGCTGTACCGAATTTTAAATACGCTTCACAGATGTAGTTCTTTTGTTTAAATTTTTCGGCTGGGATGCTAAGTGTTTGGCTTTTCTTATTTCTAATACCTCTGAACAACTTTCAAAAATATTAAATTTGTATAATTTAAAAACAAAAAGTAAAAATCCGTTTTGTGTAACCCAAAAAGTTCTAATTGTGCGACCGTAGAATTGTCTTTTAGATTTTTTTGGTTTTTAATACCAATTTAACTCTTCCCGAAGTATAAAAAAGATTTCATCCACACAAAACCAAAATTAGGAATTTATATGGTAAATTTTATGTACCAAAAAATTTCGATTTTCCAATCCTGGAACCGAATTTTTAATTTAAAAACTTTTAATACCGATTTAATTTTTAGCGAAGTATAAAATATGTTTCATTCACTGAAAAAAAAAAAATCAAAATTGGGAGCTTTTATGGTTACTTTTATGTACCGAAAAATTTCGATTTTCCAACCCTGGAACCAAATTTTTATTTTTTAATACTAATTTAACTTTTCCTGAAATATAAAATAGGTGTAACTCACTAAAAACACAAAATTTGGAATTTATGTGGGTACTTTTATATACCAAAAATATTTCGATTTTCCAACTCTGGAAGCGAATTTTTATTTTCTAACCAATGCAATTCTTAGTGTAACATAGTTTTACTTGACAAAAAAATTAAAATGTTTAAACTTTTTGGTCACTTTCATGTACCATAAAATATTTCATTTGTCCAAAACTGGAGTCGAAATTTTTATTTTTTAAGATTTTAATACCAATTTTGTTCTTCCTGAATTATAAAACAGTTTTAATTAGCAAAAACAGCAACGTCAATTGCCTTTTTGGTTACTTTTATTTAGAAAAAATATTTCAATTTCCCAATCCTGGAAACGAAATTTTAATTTTTTTTTAACAATGCAACTCTTAATGAGGCATGAAATAGTTTTAGTTAAGAAAAATTTAATATTTGGTCACTTTCATGTACTATAACAAATTCAGTCATCCAACTCTGGAGTCTAAATTTAGATTTTTTAATTTTTGATACCAATTTTGTTTTTCCTGAACTAAAAAATTGTTTTAATTATTAAAAAAACCAACGTTAGTTGCCTTTTTGGTTACTTTTATGTATAAAAGAAATTTGAAGTTTCCAACCCTGGAAGTGAAATTTTATTTTTTTTACCAATGCAACTCTTCATGAGTTATAAAGTAGTATTATTTAAGAAAAATTTACAATTTTGAACCATTTTGGTCACCTTCATGAACTATAAAATTTTGCACTTGTCCAACCGTGGATTCGAAATATAATTTTTTTTTTGGAAATTTTCGATACCAATTTTGTTCTTCCTAATATATAAAATAGTTTTTATTAGCAAAAAATAAAAAAAATAAAAAACAATGTCAATTGCCTTTTTGGTTACTTTTATGTATGTATAAAAAAATTTCAATTTCCCAACCCTGGAAGCGAAATTTAAATTTTTCAATTTGTTTTATCAATGCAAATCTTCATGAGGTATAAACTAGTTTTGTTGAAGAAAAACTAACATTTTGTAACCAGTTTGGTTATTACATGTACTACAAAATATTGCATGTACCAAAAAAAACTTTAATTTTCCCAACCCTGGAAGCGAAATTTTAATTTTTTGCTTTTCTATCAGTGCAACACTTTATGAGATATAAAGTAATTTTTTTAAGAAAAATTTCAAACTTTTAACCATTTTGGTCATTTTCATGTACTACTAAATAATGCATTTGTCCAACCCTGGATTCGAAATTTAATTTTTTATTTGTGAATTTTTGATACCAATTTGGTTCTTCATAAATTATAAGACAGTTTTAGTTAGCAACAAATAAACCACATCAGTTGCCTCTTTGATTACTTTCACGTATAAAAAAATATGCAATTTTCCACCCCTGGAAGCAAAATTTGAATTAAGAAAAATTTTTTTGGCCAATGCTAATCGTCATGACGTTAAAAGAGGTTTTGTTAAAGAAAACCTTACAATTTTTAACAATATTAGTTACTACATGTACTACAAAATACGGAATGGGCCGAAAAAAAATTTTTTAATTTCCCATCCCTGGAAAAAAATGCTTATTTTTTATAATAATACAATATTTTTTAAGCTTAAAGAATTAATGATATATATATATATATATATATATATATATATATATATATATATATGTATATATATATATATATATATATATATATATATATATACATATATATATATGTATATATATACATATATATATATATATATATATATATATATATATATATATATATATATGTATATATATATATATATATATATATATATAAATTTTTTTTTTTTTTTCAATAATTCGTTAACCTTTGGTTAACTTCTTCAGGAAATTGTTATTATTTTTTATGTTTTCTTTCAATGAAAAAATTTTAATTACAATTCTAATCAAACAGGCAACTGAAGTTTTCTTTTTTAGAATTGTAATTAAAAATTTTTTCATTGAAAGAAAACATAAAAAATAATAACAATTTCCTGAAGAAGTTAACCAAAGATTAACGAATATTGAAATATATATATATATATATATATATATATATATATATATATATATATATATATATATATATATATATATATATAAATATATATATATATATATATATATATATATATGTATATATATATATATATATATATATATATATCAGGCATGTCATGGATTCCGTTCGGAATTGATATGATTCCGTAGTTACGATTCCGATCGGAAAGGTTTAAGCTTCTATAGATTTCGTTCGGTTTCATTAAACCGCAGAAAAATGGGAAACCACTTTTTATGTATTAAATATGGCAACGCAACAACGAATATAGCAAAGCAAAAAAAACTCCTTTTCTTGATTTGCACTTCGATGTTTCCCCTACGAAAGGCAATATGTTTAAAAAAGTTTTTAAAATACAAAAATGTATGTTAAAGTACTTACATGATTATTTATTTAAATTTTATGTAGATGTTGATGTTTCTGCGGCAATTTTTTTTATTATTCTGTTTTGTGCCCTTTCTTAGTTTTACGTGCTGCCACTAGAGTTTTTTTTAGAAAAACTTACTAAAATAATAGTACGGCAGCACTCATTCCGTATTTTCTTTTATCTTTGAGGAAGTATTTAGAAATATGCAAAAGTTTTGTTAAATTTGATTCAAAGAAAATTTATTTTAGAGAAATAAATAAAGAGACAACAGAATTTACAAATAAAAAAATGTCATGAGTACTTTGTACACCATGAAAATGCTTAAAATATCAATTCCACATAGAAAATAGCAACTGGTTTCATTCCGAAAAAATTTTTCGGAATACTTTTTCCATAGAAGAAAAATGCGGAATCAATTCCACTTCTGAACGGAATTTGTCTTTGTGACATGGCTGTATATATATATATATATATATATATATATATCATAACGACCTTAAGCTTAAAAAATATTGTATTATTATATAAAAATAGGTTGAAAAATTAGCAAAAAACAAAGTTTATTTTTTTAGTTTTCAATAGACCATTTAGGCTCCCCAAAAGCACGAAATAGGTTTAATTTACAAACACCAAAAAAAAAAATAGATTTTTTGTATAAATTTTGCTTCCAGAAATAGGTGTAAGCTTTCCCGCTCTGGAACCATACTTTGGATCTTTCTGAATTTAAATAGCACTCCATTTCCAATCCAACTGTCCAAGAACGAAGTCTCTAGCTCTTCTGGGGGCTTGGGAAAACCGATTTCACGTACAGACGGACGGACAGACGGACATCGCTCAATCGTCATTGCTATTCATAAGGATCCAGAATATATATACTTTATGGGGTCCCATGTGCATATCGAAGAAATTATACCCTTTCACTTTTTTGTATAAAAACGCTCTTTCAAATGCCGCAAACCGTAAGTTTCTATGTCTTTTAGTTTTTTTACAAATCACCTGTAAAGATGAACATAATTAATGAAAAAATTTAAAAATGTGATATAAACCGATAATATATAATATTTGAAATTTAAAAAAAAGTTCAATATCAAGGGTACAAAATTACCCTATTCGTCCCTTTTCGTGGAGCAGGTCACATATACTTTATGGGGTCCCATGTTAATATCGAGGAAATTACACACGGAATGGCTTTTTTGTAAAGGGTATAAAAACACATAAGTTTTATAGAACGATCTATATAATTCAATGTTAAAAGATGATTTCATGTAAATATTGACAGCGTCTACTCCTCAAATGGTTCCAATTTTTACATACTCCCTCAAACATGTCGCCTATATTTCATATATTAATTTTTCAATATTGGCAGATTGTTAACCGTAGCAGTCTTCTCCTTATAGACACGAGTCTTTACTTAGCCCCACAAGAAATAGTTTAATGACGTTAAATCGTAAAATCTAGACGGTCAATTGACCGGTTCCAAACGTGAAATAAATTGTTCACTGAGTACGTCTCTCAATTGGGCCATTGGTTGGTGTGGTTGCTGTGCTGTGTGGCATGTGGGGAAAATTTTAAACAATTTTAGCGCACGTTAGCGCGCACAGTAACATTCTTGCCTTCGCCGTCTTTGATAAAGTACGTCCCAATGATGCCACCGTCCCATTGGCATGTCTGGCAACGAATCTGGCTGCTTTTCGCACCAAATACGGCAATTTTGCTTGCTCACGTATCTATTAAGGCAGAAATGAGCCTCTTTGTAAAATGGAAAAAGTGCACGAAGTAGGAATTTTGATAAGAAAATTCTATTAACTGCAAGCGTTGTTCTTTTGCAAATCGATTTATAGTTAAATTATAGACCAAAGTGAACATGCTTAACAGTAACAATTTACACGGAAGCAGCTTAGCTGCCAAAAATAGTGTTGCTGTGATATTTCAAATATCTAACATCTAAGAAAGTAACATATTTATAATTATTTGTTGCTAACAAAATTATTTTCTAAAATTTTTTTTTTATATAAAATTATAAAATATTTTTGGCCACACAAGATTTGTATATAAATATATACTGCTATACTGTCGACAGAGGTCTTTCTTTCGTGCAAATAAATTTATAAAAACAATTTATAAAATTTTGTTTTTGTTTCAAATACAGGGTGACTCAGAAAGACCGAAGTGGTGTGAATTCCTTATAACTTTTTTATTATAATTTTTTTTTTCTTTTCAGTATTTTGTAAAGAAGACTTGGACAATTTATAATGGAGCAATACACAACTGAACAACGTGCCCAAATCGTTGAAATTTACTTTTCAAATCAACGGTCCATTGTGTTGACTCAGCGTGCATACCGTCGTCAAGTTAATGTCGGGTTGCACCCTCTCAGTCAACAATAAACCGTCTGGTTGCTGATTTTCGACAACAAGGAGCAGTAAGGAACCTTCCTGGTTCCGGCAGACTACGAACTGCCCACACGTTTGACAATATTCAAGTGGTACAGGAGAGTATTCGGGAGGATCCAGAAACATCAACCAGGAGACATTCGACACAACTTGGCATCTCAAGAGGGTCGCTGCAGCGAATTTTGCATAACATAAGAATGTTTCCATACAAAATTCAACTTGTCCAAAAATTGAAACCGACAGATTAGAACCGACAGTAGAAGGATTTTTGGCCTCTGCGTTCCCCGAATTTAACCGCTCCAGACTGTTTCCTTTGGGGTTATTTAAAAGGGAAAGTTTATGTTAATAAGCCTAGGACTATTGAGGAATTGAAAACCAATATTCGAGACGAGATTAACAACATAACACCGGAAGTTTTGCGAAAGGTCATGGAAAATGTGTTGGAAAGAGCACATTTGTGCGAAGCAGAAAATGGCCACCACTTGCAGGATATCATTTTTAATAACTAATCGAAAAATATTCCCTAAAAATTTACTGTATTTAAAAAACAAAAAATTAAAAAAATATGTCTTAAATAAAAAGTTATAAGGGATTCACACCACTTCGGTCTTTCTGAGCCACCCTGTATAAAGGGAGTTTTTTATAGAGTGATACAACTTGATGTTGGCATCACTACTTTATTTGACCACCCATTTAACAGCTGGTAGTTGCTTTTTGTTTAGTTTGCTTTGACATTTTTTTTGTTTCCTTGAATTTACTCCGTTCCCCCCCCAGAATTCCCGGGGATGGGAGATTTACTTGGCGGAACCCTTGGGGCCAAACAGCCATCAACAAATTTATTTATTTTTCCTCTTCGTAGAATACTTTACAAAATTATTTGCGAAGTATTGATGCACAGATGCCAACTGGGTTCTTCAGACCGTACGCTGGCGATGTTATTAAACGTATTCTCTTTTCCGTTACTGTGTCTGACTGTACACGGGCTATGCCTTCACATAGGAAGTAGCAACGTAGTTAACCACGGAAAAGACCTCAGATCAACTGTAAACCTATACAGTTATCTGTGTTGTTGAAATTAGCTAGTGCGAGTGAGACGCAAAACCCTCGAAAGAGAGTAAACAATCAGTGGTCTGGCTGCACTTAAAAATAATTGCCAACGGGGCTTGATGTTGACTGATTCAGAGCTGCTTTGCGACGTGCTTTGACATTTCATTATGGATCAACTTACACCAGAGCAACGCGTGCAAACTGTGGTAATTTTTAATCAAAATAATGGTTCTATTCGTCAAACTCATCATGCACTTCTTCCATTTTATGGCGTACATAATCGTCCTTCGAAGAACAATAGAGCGTTTTCGGAACACCTTTAATGCTACTGATAATGTGCATCGCGTGAGACGCCAAACAGTGCTCACTGAAGAAGCTGTAGCCTCTGTACAGGAAAGCATTGAAAATAATCCTCATCAATCAATTCGCCGCCGTCCTCAGGAACTGGGATTGTGTCCTTTCACTTTATGGACGATATTTTTAGTTGTTGAAAATTGATGTTCCAGATTACGCCTTGTACGCGCCAGCCGTGGCGGCCACATGCCCGAAATCATATTTAAACATTAATGTCATAAAATTGTCTATCCAATAAAGACCGTTTCATTGATATCAAAAATATATTACTATGTTTTATTATGATTTAAACTTGTATCACTCTATAAAAAACACCCGATATTTGTACAAAAAAAGAATTCATTAGACGTTGGAAAATAGGCAGATAATTTGTATATAAATATGAACTGGATACATTTTTGACGGCGGCAAGTGAAAATACGTCAGTGACTGCATAAGTTTAACAGGTAAAATTTGTCAGCCGTGTGGTTTAATTCTTTTCTATTTATTTTTGTATCATAAGAGTGTAATGTAATGTACATACATAAAAATGTAAATGATATGTAAATAGTTTTTCAATCTTGTACCATGTATAAGTTACGGCGACATATACATATATATATATATATATATATATATATATATATATATATATATATATAGTATATATATATACTATGGCTTTCTTGAATAACGAGTTTCAGCCGATCGGCTCAGATTTCAATAGCTATTTTATGACAAAAAATAATTATACTTCAAAAAGTATTAGTGCGTAGTTCATAAAAAATAATTTCTGTTTCTAAAATATAATATTTGACATATTTCTGAACAAAATTTTCATATAAGAAACTTTTAAGCACAAAATATTTTTTATGAATTAGGCCTTAAGGAGTCATTCATAAAAAATATTTGGTGCTTATGACATCGTTATTTGAAATATTTTTATATGAAAATTGTCAAATAAAAAGGTTATAAGCATACATTTCTTATAAAGTACATACATATACCTTTATTATTTCTTGACGATGTATCACAACAACAACAATAGTTAAGACTGAATATCACACCGTGTGAATACCCTAATTATAGTCTGGAATAAATTTCAAACATGCCTTCATATCCAAAGTTCAGAAATCAATTAAGGCCACTTTCTTTTCCTGATCACAAAATTATTGACTTGTTGACTTCTTTGGAACCTTTCTTACACTCTCCTATTGGAGGTTATATTCACTTTGTCATTTCGTGTGTAACGCAGCGAAGTACTTCTCTAAGACCCCGTAAAGTATACACATTCTTGATCCATCCCATCCGTCCGTCTGTGGAAATGACAATACAGTCCAAACGAAAAGAGCCAGAGCCTTGAAATTTGGTATAGATAAATTTTGAAGTATAACACAAACGAAGTTCATAAATGGACTAAATCGTGGGGGACGGAAAAAAGTTCCCCTTAAGAAGAACTAAACCAATCCCTAAAATACAACATAATTTGTAAAGCTTTTTTTTTTAAATTTGTTAAGCAAAGTATTGAATTTGGCGCCAGAAAGTCAGAACAAACAATTTTTTGTGAACGTAAGATATTATATGCATAAGTAGATATTTAACAAATTGTATTCCTTAAGCCTACATTCATTAAAAATTAAATTTTTATGCTGAGATGGCCTCCGATCTTCCTCTGCCCTATCCCTCCAACCACCTTTGTCCCCTAAATGATCCTAAGTTAAGTTTAATGACACGGTCATTACCGGAGTGAGCCTATCGAAATAGAATTATATTTAAATTGGGCACAAAAATGTCTTAAAAGAGTTCTGACCCAGCTGGTTAAACATTTTTAATTTATCTCCGTCCCTTTTTGTGTACGAGCACGTTGATATGAAACAACAAAAATACTGTTTTTATTTGCTAAATATTTAGAGAGTGTTTAAGGTTCGCCCCGGTCGAATATAACACTTTTACTTGTTTTAATTGGGGCCTGCTGACATCCTAGCTTCTGCTTCTGCTGCAAACTAACATCTAAAGCCTGCTGTAAGCTTTTACGCATATAAGGTATATAATGTAAGGCTCGAAAAAGGGGAGGCGTACTTGTATAAAACAATTTTAAGTTATTAAATGAGCAAATATCTCAAATAAAGTTAATTAAATTTTTTTTGAAATTTTATTGACGAATACCTGTACTATTTAATACGTATGTATGTGTGTGTTTGTAGATATTTGCCAATGAAATATTTACGACAGTATCATATGCAGAAATTAATTAAAATATGGCTTTGAATATTTCCCTGTATATTTATTGAAAATTAAATCAATATTAAATTTTTTTGATGTGCGCTACACAGAGTAATGATTTAAGAGTGTTCAAAGGAAATCCATGCAGTTTGGCCGTTGATTTATATGTGACAGCTCATAGAGAAAGCGACCTAAGGGTAAAAAAAAATCAATTTTCAACTTTTTTTTTTGATGTGGACAATATCTGAGCATCGAATGGGACCGATCCCATGCCCCAAAAGTGTTCCCTCCCAGAGATATGCGCGTTTTGCTCAGTGATGGTATACCAAAGACACACGTATTTAAATCTTTAAAATGGCTCTCCTGAACAAAACCGGTTTTTACCCTTAGGTCCCTTTCTATTTTGCGCGTCACATATTGCTAATATGTAGTGATCGTGCAGACTGCGTGTTGGATTTTGAGCTGCGACTCTGGTTTGTTTCATCTACAACAGGCGACGAATCTTGTCGTACAATTTGTACCTTTTCTTTCTCCTTGCACACCTTAATAAACATTTTTTAATCAAAGATAAACAAGAATTCATTATCGATAATGCAAACAATTTTCAAGAACATGTTGAAATTCAGTAGTTGACAATTTCCAGATTTTGTTCCCAAGAAAGCAAAAATAATATTTGTAACAAGATTCTGAAGAAAGAAAATTAATAAACAAAGAACAAAGTAAAAATGTTTTCTAAGTTGCTGTCAGTTGAAAACATAATAGATTAATTTCAATGTCAGACGTGATCATTTCATGTGCAGTTTTTTTTCACAATATTCAGTACTATAATGTTTTTAAACTTCACTTCAAGAAAGTAAATATGAAAAGAAAGTTCAATGGGAAACATGATGAGGTTCAATTTCAACACGTTGGTGGTTATTTTGGTTTATTTCCTGCCATCATATTTAATTAAGGTGGAATTAAATAATGGTTTGTCTATTTAAGTATAAAAATAACAAAACTGAATTGAGATGATTCATTTGGGTTAACATTTTGCATTGAAAATCTTAGAAGCGGAAATGGTTGTTTGAAATCTATTGTTTTTATGTTTTTCTTAAGTTTTCTTATCTTCTTTTTTTTTAAATTTGAAAGTAAATTGAGGTCATTGAGAATATAATGATAATTTAGAAACAGAGCTGACTTTAATTAAACCTTTTTTTGTTATACTCTACCACTTGCTTTTTTGTAATATTTAGTATTTTTTATTTAAATTAGTTTTTTCCCTCGTTTCTCACTACTTTGGCTGAAAAATTTGTTTTTAGAAAGGGCTCTTCCCCTTGGTTGCATATACTTTGCCGTATAGAGCTTATAATCAATTCCATTTAATCATTTTAAGTTTTAGAAAATGAAATAATTTTGATGATGTGCTCTTTAAATTTTTCGCTTAAACGTTCCAACTGTACATCTTAGCATTTTTCTGCTCATTTTAAATTTTTGATGCATTAAAAAATAGTTGAAAGCAAACTCACCAAAGGATTAAAAGGAAAAAATTGTACTATTACATATTTTCAAAGTCGCAAATGAGCTATAATTAGTGACTGTATGTATGTATGAGCTCACCGTTTGAAAATATTGAAAAGTTTTCGGTTTAATTTATCATTCTTCATTTATATAAATAAACCACTAAACATATAGATGTCGGCAGGTTGGAAGTGCTCGTCGCCATAAAATAACTACTGGCCGTCACTATGCCTGTATGTATGCGGATGTGAGTGTGACTGTGTGCGTGAGTATCTGACCCGCTTATAACTTTGGAACGGCTGAATCGAATCGACCCAAACTAGTCGCGTTTCAAAGGGTTTTTTAAGTTTTTTGTGAAGATTTTTTGTGATTTGGAACCGGTTTGGACTGGAAAATTTCGAGATATATAAAAAAATGTTTTTTAAAATATTTTTTAAACTGTTATGAAATCTTTATTTGACATATTGTTGTCACAATTCTATTTTATAGGTAAATGAAATTTATTTGTTGGAGGTCAAGCAATATCTATATGCATTTCATTAACTATATTATATTGTTAACTTTTCAAAACTGTGGTTAAAGTCTACTGATGATTTGGTAAAACACCAATGAAATGCATATAGACATTGCTTGACCACCAACAAATATATTTCATTTACCTATAAAATATTTTTTAAGTAGCTCTATTAATCGATTCCACAAAATTGGCATTCAAAAACAACGTCGATCGCCACTAAGCGGGCCAAAATCGGTTAATGAATTCGTGAGATATCGTGAACGAAGAAATTCGAAAAAAGTGATTTCTTTAAATTCCACATCCTAGTTCCACGTTACGATGTAGTGAAAATTAGCGGGAAGTTGCGGGGATGGCTTTTAGGGTCAACCGTTTTTCCCCAATTTTTATTGCAGAAAAGTCAGCTTATAAAAACAATCTAAATACAAATTGTATATCTAGGTAATATTTACGGTTAATTGTTTTTTACTTATTTATTTGATATTTCTTTTAGGCTTTATGCATTTATTGCTAGATATTATTTTTGTTTACAAAATATTTGGGAAATATTCGCTTAAATACGAATAAGAATATCAAAATTTGGCGGAATATTCGGGAATTCGAATTGAGAATTACACAAGCAAAACCATAGGTTTTGAAATTTTTAGAAATATATATTCGATATGAAACTATTTTATTTTTCTAACTTCTATTGTTTGCCGTTGGCGAACAATAAAAGTATACACTTAGGTATCGTTTTATGCGGTAGATGCGTTCCAAAAAAATCGCATAAATCAAAATCGCATAAACGATACTCTAGCTTCATATAAAAACTAATGATGCGTTCCAAAATTCTGAAAAATCGCATAAATTCAAATTTTAGTTGAAAAATCAAAACAAAATCGCATAAAAAATATCGACAAAAATATATTTATTTTACAAAATGAAATTTATATGTTGGGTGGTTAAGCAATGTCTATATGCATTTTATTGGTTCTTTACCAAATCGTCAGGGGACTTCAACCACAGTTTGAAAGAGTTTCATACCTCTTATCTTATGTGAAGACTTTTAAAACCCATTTAAGAACTCACAAATGAAAATGATTATCAAAAATCGCACCAGAATAAGCATAGCAGGAAACTCATATAAACAAAACCCAACAAATAAATAATATTCGATATGAATCTATTTTATGATTTTTGAAAAACACTGCAGCCTGATTAAAAAAACAGCAGCTAATAAGAAGGGAAATACCCAGTTTGTTCTTTAAATAATAACACACACACAACACTCATGCATACGTATCGTCTACGCATAGAAAAAAAAACAAACTGTAACGACTGTATAAGTGATGCAAAGTTGGCCTAAAAATATCTAAAATTTCAAAACCTGTTATTATTCTAAAAAAAATCGATCATTTCAAAATCGCATAAATTCGAATCCGCATAAAACGAGATCCGAGTGTATAATAAGACAAAATGAACAACAAAAGCCTAACCAATGAATGCAGGCATATTGGAATACTTGACCACATAACAAACAAAAAATTGATTAATATTTAATAAATTAACTGGGACAATAAGTCGAATAGACGATAATAAAACGTAAGTGGCTAAAATTAATTTTTTTGCTTTGATTTTCAAACATATTTCATATTGAAAGAATGAATGTACATATGTATATGAGAGCGACTCACAAAAAAAAAATTGCTCGATTTACCCTCCTAAAAATGAACCTTGGACTTTTTTAAGATGACATTTAAAATATTTTGGCATCTAATTGGCAAAAGAAAAAATTTGATACCCATATTGCCCTATTTAAAACGAAGGTTTACCACCCTCATTGCATTTTTATCAAAACGCGAACTAGCACGAATTTCAAAAAAGCTGAGACCCGTATTTAATTAAATCGAGTAAAGATTAAAATATGTTAATTTGTCATTTTTACTACAAACGACCCCGAGCAAAAAATTCAAAAATCGTTCTTTTTTACAGAATATCCTTAAAAAAGGACATGGATGATCGTCCTTCGACAAATTGTAAATGCAGTTGGACGCGCCTTAAAAAATCTTTTCTTATAATACTCATATTGTATATGTTGGTAAGGAAACAGAGTCTCAAATTAACAAAACATGCAAAAATAGACCCTTTTTCGAAATGGTCCAGCTCACGAGAGGTCAAAGCTGGAGCTGAAATATTTTAGATGTCATCATAAAATATACCAATGTTCATTTTGAGGGGGTACACCTTGCACCAATTTCGCTTGCATACAACTTGAGTCGCTCTAATGTATATATTGTAGATTTACGTCGATTAAGTGTGTATAAGATTCGAATATAGGCGAATATAGCACTTTAAGTTGTTTATTATACGAATTATAGCCAGTGAAGTTGGATTATAACTGCAATATACGAGTCTTATTGTAATGTCCTCTAATAAAACCATATTTAATGCAATTGGGATATTCACACTGTTATATAGTCATATTGTCATAAAGTCATAATATTTTACACCAGTTTAAAACAGTTGTTGTCGTGCTGCATACAAAAAAGTCATAAAATAATAGCACTCTTTCACGTATGTTTTTGTTTTGTCAAAAAATAACTGTAGAAATCTGAGTCGAAAGGTTGAAACTCCTTAGGCGAGACGGCGATAGTATATATTTGTCGGCCTTACTTATATGTATATGATTCATGAATAAAAAAACGGCTACAAAATTCGTCATACCTTTAAATTAAATCACATCGGTATAACATAAAATTAAGTAAAATTTCAATTCTCAATCGAAAATATGTAATCGAAAATCTAAAATATGTATTCAGCTCATATAAAGTCAGCAGCAGGTTTAGTTTATACATACAAATGCATTTAGAGATTCTTGTGTATTTTTCACGCAAACTGGTAATAATTTTACTTTTTATACCTTTCACAAAAAAGTGAAAGGGTATATATAGGTTTGTCATTCCGTGTGTAATTTCTTCGATATCAATATAGAACACCATAAAATATATATATATATATATATATATATATATATATATATTCTGGATCCTTATGAATAGCGATGGCGATTGAGCGATGTCCCTCTGTCCGTCTGTCTGTACGTGAAATCGGGTTTCCCAAGCCCCCAGAAGTGCTAGAGACTTCGTTCTTGGACCGTTGGATTGGAAACTTAAATAGAGTGGTATTGAAATTCAGATAAAGATCCAAAGTACGGTCCCAGAGCTGGGAAGCTTACACCTACGCAAAATTTATACTTTTTTAATGTTTGTAAATTAAACCTATTTCGTGCTTTGGGCAGCCTCAATGGTCTATTAAAAACTAAAAAAATAAAAATGTGTTTCCAGGGATGGGAAATTAAAAATTTTTGTTTCGGCCCATTCCATATTTTGTGGTACATGTAGTAACTAAAATTGTTAAAAATCTTAAGTTTTTCTTTTACAAAACCTCTTTATACGTCATGCATTGGCCCAAAAAAAATTGTTAAATTCAAATTTTGCTTCCAGGGGTGGGAGATTGAATTTTTTTTATACGTGAAAGTAATCAAACAGGCAAGTGATGTTGTTTTTTTTGCTAACTAAAACTGTCTTATAATTTAGGAAGAACAAAATTGGTATCAAAAATGCGAAAAAAAATCAAAATTTCAAATCCAGGGTTGGACAAGTGCAATATTTTGTGGTACATGAAAGTGGCCAAAATGGTTAAAAAATTTAAATTTTTCTTAAATAAAACTACTTTATACCTCAAAAAGACATGCACTGATAAAAAATAAAACTTCGCTTCCAGGGTTAGGAAAATGAAAGCTTTTTTGGTACATGCAATATTTTGTAGTACATGTATTAACCAAAATGGTTATAAATTTTGAGTTTTTCTTAAGTAAAATCACTTTATACCTCATGAAGATTTTGCATTGATAATAAAAAATTTTTAAACGTAAAATTTCGCTTTTTTATACATAAAAGTAACCAAAATGGTTAAAAATTTAAAATGTTTCTTCAATAAAACTACTTTATACCTCATGAAGAGTCGCATTTATAAAAAAGCAAAAAAAAAAAAATATTAAATTTCAATTACAGGACTGGGAAATTGAAAGATTTTTTGGTACATGCAATATATTGTAGAACATGAAAGTGACAAAAATGGTTGCAAATTTTAAGATTTTAGTAAATAAAACGACTTTATAACTAATGAAAACTAGCATTGGTAAAAAAAGAAAACAAAAATGAAAATTTCGCTCCCAAGGATGGGAAATTGTCATTTTTTTTATGCATAAGGTAACCAAAAAGCCAACTAACGTCGGTTTTTTACTAATTAAAACTATTTTTTAATTCAGGAAGAACAAAATTGGTATCAACTATTAAAACAAATCAAAATTTCGATTTCAGCGTTGGATAGCTGCAATATTTTGTAGTGAAAGTGACCAAAATGGTTACAAATTTTAAGTTTTTCTTAAATAAACCTCATTAGTAAGAGTTGCATGAACCTCATTATTAAAAAATTTTATGGTACATGAAAGTGACCAAAAAGCTTAGAAATTCACTAAGAGTTGCATTGGTAAAAAAATAAAAATTCGCTTCCAGAGTTGGAAAATCGAAATATTTCTGGTACATAAACGTATCCACATAAATTCCAAATTTTGTTTTTTTAGTGAATTAAACCTATCTTATACTTCAGGAAGAATTAATTTGGTATGAAAAATTTGGTTCCAGGGTTGGAAAATCGTAATTTTTTATTACATAAAAGTTGCCATATAAGTTCCTTATTTTGGTTGTGTGTGAATGAAATCTTTTTTATACTTCGGGAAGAGTTAAATTGGTATTAAAAACCAAAAAAATTAAAAATCCAATTTCAGGGTTGGAATATCGACATTTTCTGATTCATAAAAGTAACCATATAATTTGCTATTTTTGATGAATTATACCGACTTTATAAATCAGGAAGAAAAAATTGGTTTTAAAAACCAAAAGAAAAAGACGATTCTACGGTTGGACAATTAGAACTTTTTTGGGGTACATGAAACGGATTTTTTCTTTTTGTTTTAAAAAAAAACATATTTAATATTTTGGAAAGACGTTCAGAGGTATTAGAAGTAAGAAGAGCCAAACATTTAGCTTCCTAGCCAAAAAATTTAAACTTTGTCTTTGTTTTAATTAAACCTACTTCCTGTTTTAGAAAGAAAGAAGAATTACATCTCAGAATGGTATTTAAGATTCGTCACAGCCGAATATAGCGCTTTTACATGTTTCACTTGTTTTTGGTATTTTCAAACACTTTTTTTTATTACAGCTGTCTTAATTTGCTTTTGTTTTGATCAGACCTAGTTACAAATGTGTTGCTTTATTATCAGCTGAGCAAAGTTGCGAATAGTAGACTAAGTTATGACGGGTTGTTCACACCAGTCATGTTATTTTATCACTACAGTGTGAATCCTCCAAATGTATTTTTAAGCAAATATTTACTATCGTATTTATACGAAATAATGTATATTTAAAGTAAGATTTAAGTCATAATTTTCATAAAAAAATTCTATTTTAAGATATCTCCAAATCCACATTATTTTTTATGAATACGGCAATTAAGATTTTACTGCATCAGTGATGCGAGAATATTAATTAAAAAAAGAAAAAAAAACGCGCTTTAAATAAGGTAGAATTTATAGCAAATAAAAATTATTCCATAAAGTATAAATACATACACACATTTACTCAAACAATATTGCTTAATTTCTACCCAAAAGACATATCTTATAATGATTGTGTCAGATCTGATTGAAATATATTATGGCATTTTCAAGGGCAATCCAGCAACTTGATGAAAATAACAAATAAATATATAGTATACGTGTATTTATTGCATAATAAAGTTACCTTTTTATATATTCATTTGAAATACGTTAAGGCTGCTCCAGTAACATCTAACCGATATCGAATCAATTAAATCAACTGACAATAGATCATGTGTATACGTAAAATTTTTTTTTAACCACGAATGTGTATTTTATTGTAATAGCTTTAGGATTAATTTAATTATTAAGCTAATACTAAATAATTAATCAAATCCGTGACTATACAAATTACTCGTATTCTTTATTTAAAAATTTCTATTAACTTAGATTTTTTATTAAGAGTGGAATATTAGAAATATTTTTTATAATCATGATACTAGCAGAAGGGATGTGGATATTGATTTCGCCATCTCATCGGCGTTCTTTGTTCAGTTCTTTCTTTTTCGTGACTGCTCTGTGGGGCCTTGAATATAACAGGACTGTTAGAAATTATCAAATGTTGAAGAAAAGTAGTACAGAAGTGTCTTATTTTTTGATATTGTCATGACGTGACGTTGAAAAATAGTTACGGAATAAGGGGTGATAATGTAATATTAAATGCTTTTCATTTTAGCAAGTTTTTGAATTTTGATTTCTGCTTTAACTAAATAAACGTAAATATGTGAAACATTTTGTGGTGGAATATAAATGTTCTGGGGCCTTAGCCCAACCTAATCGGTCTATCTAAGCCATTGATTGATTATTCTATTTAAAACAAGTATGTATGATAATAGAAAATGATGAGAAAATAAACAAAGGTCTGTTTGAATCTTCACTCTGTTTGCCACTTTTCGGAAACTTTGCCTTTTTTTTGTAATTTAGGCAATTATGCAATATTCTCCTTATTCATAAAAAACAATATGTGAAATCTATTTTAAGAAAATTTAGTATGAAAATTTTTGAATAAAGTACATTTCAGGCTCATTTTAAGTACGTATAAACAATTTGTTTCTAAGTTCCAGTCTCCTCAGTTCGATTTTTGATAACATTTTTAATATGAGGTCTGTTCAAAAACATTTGGATTTTCATTTAACTATTTTTTTCGTATTTTATTGTTCTTAGCGTGTTTAGAATGCTGTGATAAGTATTATCTAACTTACTTAACAGAGCGGAACGGTTGTTTTCGAAACCCGCTACACTTTAATCCTCAGTATGTTATTTAAAAAAATTCTGTTATGAATTTGCATGTGAGAAGGGTATCAAACCAATGGTAACATATTTTCATTTTTCTTCAAAAACATTTATTTATTCATTAACTTCTATTCAGTCCCTTTCCTCCTCAGATGTAATACATTTGTGCCAGCATTTTTGTATGTCCTTAAGCTACCTTAGGGATTCGATTTTTATTCCCATCAATCGTTACAAATCGCAGTCCTCTCTCTCATGGCTCTCTTCAAACTTGTAAACTGGAAAAAGGAGCCGTTATGACGCTTTTAAGCAAATACGGAGCATCGTTAACATCATTCAATAATTCCTGAGCATTTTTTTTTTTAAATTTTGCAATTTTGAAACGATTTCTGCTGTCACATTTCTCATGCCTAAAATGTCCGAAAAACTGCATGGGATGAAGCGACATCCCCGAGCAGCTTCTCTAACAGCAATGCGACTATTTTCCATAACAATATCTTCACTTTCTCAACAGTTTTACCGTTCGTTGTTAAGTTGTTGTCATTCACACCTTATCGATTTTCTTTGAAAAGCTTGTACCACTTTTGAAAATTTTTCGGACTCAGATTATAATCATAATATGCCAATGTCAACATATCAAGTGCTTTTGAGAAGTTAATTCCATTTTTCAAACAAAAATGTATTAACATCTTTTGATCCATTTTTTGAACTGCAGAAAATTGCCCAACATACAAAATAATTTTAAATTTTAAGGCACTCACGAACAAACTAAATATGGTAAATAGATGAAACTGTGAACACATTTTCGAGAAAAGTGTACCAACATAAAACAAAACTGGTCGAATTTAAGTAGCCCGCGAAATATGCAAATTCATGTTATATTTTGAACAGACCTCGTATATTTGAAACAGTCCAAATATTGCTTGTAGGATATCTTTTACTTGAATATTCGCAAATTGGTTCATGGAAATTTTGTAATATGAAATAATTGATAGAATATTGTATCTCAATAGAAATCTGTCGTAAAATCCGTACGAATGTGACGCACAGTTTGAATTTCTACTTTTCATAATGATTAGCAACTTCGCACATATACACGTTCTAAACATCCCCGCTGTGTCGTATATAAACTTTGAATTCATATGTTTTGGAAGCCTATCAACGTAAAAGTTTGTATACTTTTTTGGAGCGATTTTACAGAAGTTTATACGTTAAGCTAGACTATGACACGGTGAAACATTTGCTGCAAAAGATTTGTGTTTGTGGATGAGAAGGGAAAGACGAATGGAAACGAGTACGGTGTTTCATGTACATGAAACATTTGTCGAGCACGCCATTCTTCGCCAAAAAAATTAACAGAAGAAGAAAATAATATAATACATGAATGTTGCAAAATAAATATTTCAACTGTGTGGACACGAATGCAACTTTAACAAGTAAGAGTGGTATATTCGGCTGTGCCGAATCTTAAATACCCTTCACAGACGTAATTCTTCTTTGTTTCTTGCTAAAACAGGAAGTAGTAAACCTACTTTTAAAAGATGTAACATAGTTTTACTTGGCAAAAAAATTTCAATTTTTAAACTTTTTGGTCACTTTCATGTACCATAAAATATATTATTTGTTCAACCCTGGAGTCGAAATTTAGATTTTTTAGGATTTTAATACCAATTTTGTTCTTCCTGAATTATGAAACAGTTTTAATTAGCAAAAAGAAACAACGTCAATTGCCTTTTTGGTTACTTTTATGCAGAATAAATATTTCAATTTCCCAACCTTTGAAACGAAATTTAAATTTTTTTACCAATGCAACTCTTAATGATGCATGAAATAGTTTTATTTAAGAAAAACGTAATATTTGTAACCATTTTGGTCACTTTCATGTACTACAAAATATTGCAGTTATCCAACTCTGGAATCTAAATTTGGATTTTTGTTTTAATTTTCGATACCAATTATGTTTTTCCTGAACTAAAAAATACTTTTAATTAGTAAAAAACCGACATTAGTTGCCCTTTTGGTTACTTTTATGAATAAAAAAAATTTCAATTTCCCATCCCTGGAAGCGAAATTAGAATTTTTTTTTACCAATGCTACTCTGCATTAGGCATAAAGTCGTTTTATTTAAGAAAAGCTTAAAATTTGCAACCACTTTGGTCACTTTCATGTACTACAATATATTGCATGTACCAAAAAAACTTTAAACTTCCCAACCCTGGAAGTGTAATTTTAATTTTTGTTGTTTTATTTTTAACCAACGCAACTCTTCATGAGGAATAAAGTAGTATTATTTAAGAAAAATTTACAATTTTCAACCATTTTGGTCACCTTTATGAACTATAAAATATTGCACTTGTCCATCCCTGGATTCGAAATCTTGATTTTCCTAATATATATAAAATAGTTTTAGATAGCAACAACAACGTCAATTGCCTTTTTGGTTACTTTTATGTATAAAAAAAAATTCAATTTCCCAACCCTGGAAGCGAAATTTTAATTTTTAAACTTTTTTTTATCAATGCAAATCTTCATGAGGTATTAAGTAGTTTTGTCTAAGAAAAACTAAAATTTCGTAAAAATGTTGGTTTTTGCATGTACTACAAAATATTGCATGTAGCAAAAAAAACTTTCATTTTCCCAACCCTGGAAGCGAAATTTTAATTTTTTGTTTATCAGTGCAACGCTTCATGAGGTATAAAGTAATTGTTTTTAAGAAAAATTTCAAATATTTAACCGTTTTGATCACTTTCATGTACTATTAACTATTGCACTTGTCCATCCCTGTATTCTAAATTTTATTTTTTATTTTTGAATTTTTGATACCAATTTTGTTCTTCCTAATTTATAAGACAGGCTTAGTTAGCAAAAAAAAAAAAACAACATCAGTTGCCTGTTTGATTACTTTCACGTATAAAATAAATGCAATTTCCCAGCCTTGGAAACAAAATTTTAATAAAAAAAATTTTTTTTGGCCAATGCAAATCTTCATGACGTATAAATAGGTTTTGTAAAAAAAAAACTTAAAATTTTTAACAATTTTAGTTACTACATGTACTACAAAATACGGAATGGGCCGAAAAAAAATTAAAATTTTCCATCCTTGGAACATTTTTTTATTTTTTTAGTTTTTAATAGACCATTGAGGCTTCCCAAAGCAAGAAATAGGTTTAATTTACAAACATTAAAAAAAATAATTGATTTTTGGTTTAAATTTTGCGTCGAGAAATAGGTGTAAGATTCCCGTGTGGATGTTTCACCGTGTGGACATAGCCTTAGGTTAGATTAAAACCGGGTGCAATTGATCACTACCTCAGAGATAATAGAGTAAAAATGGCACCTTTGCAAGCTGCAGATGTGACCAGATTTTCATTTTACGTAGAGGGTTTTTTGCTTCCACTGTAAAAATTTTTAATATAGTGCTTTCTGGAGAACATATAATGAAATGTAAATGAACTAACTTTCGTAGAAAACGCACCTATACTATTTATAATACATAATGCACTGAAATTGATTAAATGAAAAAAGGATTTGCAATGAAATGAATATCACTAAAACTAGCTTGCAGCAATTGACACCACCATGTACTAAAAGCAGAATAACTGCACCCTCTTACGTTGGGCCTGTAGCAAAAAATTCGACGGCGAAGTACAAGGTTGAAATCACTGCAAAGAAATTTTTCTTCTTTCAATTCTGTCCTCTCAATACTATTCCTCCTTTCACGTTCCGGCACCATTAACTGCATATGTAGGGGTCATCCCCTGTCCGAATTAGAAAAACAAGTAAGATCTTTATATTCGACCGAGTCGAATCTTAAATATCCTACAAATAGGAGCAGCATGGTTGAAACACTTTTCCGTCAGCAATTTACGTTATTTTTGCAGTTAAATTTTATTTTATATCAACGCGCACAAAACGGGACGGAGATAAATTAAAAAAGTTTAACCTGCTGAGTCACATTTCCTTTAATATATTTCTGTGCTGAATTTTAAAACTCTATTTTGACAGGGCCACTCTGGAAAGAGCCGCGTGGGGACGACTCGCTTTTTTCGTAAACATTAAAAAGTAAATTTTTGGGGCTATTAAGTGTAAAAAAATGTAAGGGCAGAGGAAGATCACAGAACATCTGAGAATAAATCATTTACTTAACAAAAAATAGCAAAAAACCTTTAAAAGTTATGTTGTTTTTTAGAGGTTGGTTTAGTTCTTTTTAGGGGAACTTTTTTCTCTCTGGCCCCATTTTCGACTGAATCGTGATTTTCGCAGGTGGACGGACATGGCTAGATCGTCTGTGACAAAGTGAATATACCCTACAATTCTTTTTTGGACGGTATAAAAAAGCTTGTTCGATCACATAAATCGAAGGAACAAGTTTTTAAATTATCTACTTGGAAGTAGAATTACATATATGATGCATACATATATGATGTATCAGAAAAATTATGAAAAATGGCTACACGTTGAAATGAAAAGCGAAACTGAAAACATCTTCAAAGTCCTCAAATCAAATGGAAATCCTAAAATTTTGCAAATACAAACTTTTGTTGTTGTTGATTTGAATAAAAATTTCAGTTATTTCACAGATCAGAAAGAATGTTCGTGAAACGCAGATGTCCCTGCCAACTATAATATATAAATGCTACTGGGTTATGGACCTTCAGTTAAATCCGCAGCAATATTTCTAACAATTTGCAAAATTCAATTTCGCGCAGCATTAGTTCAATATTAACGTGGTTTTGTTTAAACAATTTTAAATGGCTTCTTCATTTGTTCTCCTTTCTTTTTGCTGAATAACTTTTTTCTGTAAAATATCTAATAGTTATCATATCTGAATGTACATACATACAATTAATGATACTATGTAGATATTTATGTATGGAAATATACACTCCAAAGCATTTTAACATAGACAATGCAAATGCTGGTGATGCTAATGATGAGAAAGAAACACGTAATTTAAGAAATGAGTAAATTCAAAAAGTATTTTGTGACTTAATAACAACGTCTTTCTTTAAAAACAAGTTAAATGAACTTGAAGTATTACAATTGGCCATAATTAACATGATGCAACTAACCTTTTATCTAACATTTCACAAAATAAAAATTATAGTTAGACAAAAAATATAAAAAAAATTTTAGTTTGTATAACTTCCAGCAGTTAAACTCTTAAATGAATTTTCTTTAAAAGTTCAAATAATTTTAACGTCTGTTAAAAAATGTTTGTTTAACAACAACAACAAAATATAGTAATAATAAAACACTGTCTATTGTGGAAAATCATAAAAGAGGGAAACAATCTTATTATTATTCATTTTGGTTGGTAGTTTTTCAAATAAAAAAGTTTTGTACATAATCTAATTTCATAAAGAAGGCCTTTATTTAAATTGAGAAATGAAAAAAAAAAATATAAATAAAAGTGTGAATTAAATAACAAACTACTGTTTAAGAAATTTTAAATTTAGTTTCACATAAATATATACGAATTAATACTGGGTGGCCATGTACTAAAAATTCATGGAAATCGGGTCACATTTACAAAATTAACAAGTGGCAAAAGATTGTGAAACTTGACGCCTTCTAGAGCCAATCTGTAGTAAAACAATGCTTGTATGTATTTACATATGTGTGTATGTACATATTTAGATTATTAAACATATTTAAGAAATAACACAGTAGCGAGGTCTTCTTTGGAGCGTTTGTGTTAAAATTATTAGCGAAACCGGGAAAGATGAGATTCTATCCATCCTGAATTTTGGTTCTCCTAAAGAAGTCGGGCATTACCTACAACACGTATACCCGATTGTTTACTGTGCCATGGCCTGTTATATCCAAACCTGAAGAAATGAATTCTGTCGCATCTGAGATACTATTTTCTACTACGGGTCCGGTTCAAACGAAAAATTTAGGATGTAAAATTATTGTTTTGCAGACAAAAATTTTATTAATATTTATTTCAAATATTAATATTTTACGCTATTATACTATTCTAAAAAATATATTTGATGGAAAAAGCACAAAAAGGTCAATGTACTTTCTGCAGAAGTTTAATTATGACTATTCCAGATTTAGTAAACGAATGCTATGTTAAATCTATTTGTAACAAATACAACTACTCCTTTAAAAATTTATTGATAGCTGTAACACAAATAATGTTATTAGCTTGTTAAAATTGTTGAGGATGCTTTTGGATGAAGTAGTTAACACGAGACTATGAAACAGAGGGTCCTGAATTCGACCCTTTTTTGGAGGGTATAAAAACAACATAATTTTCAGATTTTTTTTTGTAATATTGTTAAGCAAATGATATATTTTTATGTCAAAGAAGATCCAAAGCCTTTAGTGGGGGCGGGGTCCAAAGCTGTGATGTCTCCCCTACGGCTCTTTCCGGAGTAACCCTGCCAAAATATACTTTCGAAGTTGGGCACAGAAATGTCTTAAAGGAACACTGTCCCACCAACATTTTAAATTTACTTACTAAATATTTGGAGGGTATTTAGGATTCGACCCGGTCGAATATAACGTTTTTACTTGTTTAGAGGTTGGTTTAGTTCTTCTTAGAGGAACATTTTCTCTTCTGACCCGATTCAGCCCTTCCAAGAAGGCCATTCCTCAAAATTTATCTATACCAAATTTGAACGGTCTGGATCTTTTCGTTTGAGCTGAATCGTGATTTCTACAGATGGTCAGACGGACGGACATTTCTAGATCGTCTTAGATTTAATCACTGATCAAGAATATATACTCGTGTAATATATTTATGGGGTCTTAGAGGGATAATTCGTATAAAAAGTATAAGGAAATCTTCTCTCTGTCGTAGAAGTTCATTGGGTAATATTAAGAATTTGGAATTAGTGCACATTTGGCACTGCTCATCAAAGTCTGAGCAGACTTTGATGAGCTGACTGAGGTTAATTGACAGGTAATGCATAAGAAACTGTAGCCGTCTCTACTTTTCAAATACGGCTTGTAGATTCGTGTACAGCATTGCTAAAGTTATAGCTACAATTCCTCATATGTTTACGAGTATTTGTTAGTTAGTTTTCATACTTTAAGCTTCGCCTTTTTAAATAGTACATAAGCAAGTTAGGAATAATATTTGAAAAATGAAGAGTACTTGGTTGCTGTTGGCTGAAGTTGTAGAACACGAGACTTCATAGGGTTCTGAGTTTGAGCCCGCGCTGAGTCATGAAACATTGTGTTGATTTCTTCTGATCAGCACTAGTGCGTGGTTGTGTTAGTTGTTGCCCACCGGTTTCAATGATGAAGGCATAGTCACTGGTTACTGAACATAATTGGCAGCGACTGACACTATCATGCAATAAAAAGCAGAGTAACAGCACCCACCTTCGTTGGCCATGTAGCAAAAATTAGCCGGCGAAGTAAAAAAAGGTTGAAATAAACAAAAAAAAAACTGTCTATCTTCTCATCTTTTCTAATCTGTCCCCTAAATACTATGCCCTCGTTTTCAGTTCCGGCGCAATGCATTGCATATGTAGGGGTCATCCCCTGAGTGCTGGTCCTAGTTAAAAAAAAATTATGATCAAATAATATGATATATTGTTTGTTGTTTCAGTGTTATTAACTTTTTTATAAAAATCGTCAAAGTCATCATAATTAGAAAAAAACACGATTAAAGTCCGTCATACAATTATCCGTTTTCTAAACATCTAACGCCTAATACCATTTTAAAATAATTAAAAGTGCTATATTCGGCTGTGCCGAATTTTATATAATCTTCACCGACGTACGTCTGGAGTATATGAATACATTCATTCCATTATTTCCTCCTAAATACAAAATATGTGTGATTACAAAGGACAAAAGCTAGTTTTATTTTGTTATTTTGTTGTTTATTTTGTACTTTAATATTTCAACAAAGTTCAAATATTTCAGTCAAAAAGTCAGCTCTTAAGTTGACTTTTTGACTTTTCTGATTTCTAATATAAATAAAAGTCTTTCAAAAATATCAAATATATTTAATTTATAAAAAAATGAAAAATTGTTTCCTTTTATGTATCAAAAAAAATTTCAATTGTCCAACATTTTCAACGCAAATTTAATTCTCCTTGAAGTATAAAAAAGTATTATTAGAAAAAAAAAACACTGAAGTAAATAATAGGTTTAAAATCGGTACAAGAATGAAGTTTCTAGCTCAGCTGGGGGCTTCGGAGATCCGATTTCACGTACAGACTATTCACTTGTCGGACATCGCTTATTGGTCTTCCCTATTAAAAGGGATCCAGAATATATACACCTTATGGGGCCGCATATTAGTATTGAGGATATTACATATTGGATTTCAAACGTATACAGAATATTTAATGTTACAATAGGCAGATTATCGACCTTATTGGCAAACATAGAAACTTTAAAATTTAATTAAAGCAATCAATTCAAAATAAAATAAGTGTGGGTATTCATTGCGTTGTAAATATGTACAGTGTACACATACATTGTAGAGTATACAGTTGTTAATCGATTAATAGCACGATTGATTTCGCACAATTAACCGACCAAATAAAATGCTTTATCTGAGCACATTTTTCATGTATATCATTATTTCTTTCATCTCATATACAAAAGATCTGTGTTGTGTAAACGTCAAAACCGTTGAAAGTAGGTAGAAAAGAATTTAGCAAATATTCTATCGCTCTAATTGAGCCTGAGGGAATTATGAAATTATTGATTAATAATTTGACGAACAACAATAATGACTTACTTAAAAATTTAACGATTAAATGTATTGAAAATCACGAAATCATGTTTAAGGTACATTGATGTTATTCCTCAAATTTACAGTATTTTTTTCTAGTAACAGGTTTTTTTTTAAATACAGCAGGAACCAGAAGCCAAGGAATTTGGAAATACAATTTTCTTCAGTCTCGAAATTTGCAATGATAATTCTGATGATGACGAAAAAACTATCGCCCTTTAAAAAAATTAACCCAAAACTATTAAATTATTAAATACCCTCCAAATAGGAGCAGCGTGGCTGAGACACCTTTCCATCACTATAAAAGCAATTTAATTTATTTTTGCACTTAATATTTTATATCAACGCGCACTAAAAGGGGCGGACATAAACTCAAAGTTGTTAACCTCCTGGGTTAGAGTTCCTGTAAGACATTTCAGTGCACAATTTGAAAACTCTATTTTGACAGGATCGCTTCGGGAAGGGCCGTGAGGCAGACATCTCATTTTCGTCGTAAAAATTTAAAAAATTTTTTTTGGGGTAATTAAGTGAAGAAAACTATTTTTTATAGGTTAAGTGGTGAAGCTATAATAAGGTGGGTGGAGGGACAGGGAAGGGGAAAATCGGAGAACATCTTGCCTTCCTCGTAAAAGCTTAAAAATTTAATTTTTAAGGACTGTAGGCTTAAGTAATACAATTTGCTAATTATGTACACTATTTTTCCGTGTAATATATTACTTCGACGCCCACTAAAGGGGGCAGGGCCAAAAAATGGATTCTTCTGACTTTCTTCCTCAAACTTCAATGCTCTGGAGCTTCTTTGACATTAAAATATGACATGTGCTTAATTAAATTATAAAGAAACTTTAAAAATTGGGTTAGAGGTTGGTTTACTTCTTCTTAGGAATTCTTTTTTAGAGGGTATAAAAATCAAATCAAGAATTTAATGGCACAATGGAAGATTTCATATCTTTAAAGAAGGCCAGGAAAAGGGCTATGAAATTATGACGGAACTTTTTCCGCGTCAAGTTTTGTTAAAACGAAAAGAAATATCTTTCAAATCGTAAACATTTGAACCAAATTCGGTTTCATAAATTAACAAATATTTATGAATTCCTCTTCTGCAGAAATTAGCTAAAGAATTATTATATTGATTACGTTATTGGGGTTTCAACTAATGATATCTAAAAATAATAATTTATGAATTCTTTTAATACAAATTAATTGATTAGTGGATAATTTGTATTAATAGGTTAAGCTATCAATATTAATTAAACATCCATTAATTCACCGATTAAAACAAAAACCCTATTAATTGAATACCCTACTAACACATGCATAGTGTATAACCAAAATAAGTATAACAAAACTGCATGCGTTGGCTAATTTTCAAAATAAAACTAAACATAGACAAATGTGTTTTTTTAATAAAATTTTTTTAGATAATGTCAATATTGCGAAGAGCTCACATATATTTTCAAATGAGCTTGTAAAGGGTCCGCCATCTAACGTTTTTTTCTAACTAGTGCTTATTTCGTGAATGGTAACACTTAGCTTATGTCTGATTTGACAGATAATTAGTTTTATCCTTTCGCTGAACGAATATGGTTGTGTATACGCTTGAACAACGCTGGGAAATATTGCGACATTACTTTGAAAATCATGGTAATGTTGCGGAATGTGTGCGAAAATTGCACCGTCAGCTCCGTATGTTCGTTATCTTGTAAAAAAAGTGAAAGAAACTGGCATCCTCATCGATAAACCAAAGCGTGAAAAGCCAAAAACAGTGCGTACACCCGAGAATATTGCTGCTGTGGCAGAAAGTGTGCGTGAAGCGTCATCAACATCAATTCACGGTCGTTCTCAACAATTGAACATTTTGGAGACATCATTGAGCCGAATTTTGCATAAAGACCTTGGTATGACGACAGCCGACGCAGCCATTTGAATGAAATTATTTTCCATTATTAAACGGAAGGATTGTACTTTCTAATAAAAAAAGAAATTTGAGAAAATATTCAGTAGTTTTTCTTATTGAATTTTAAAAAAAAAAGTTATTTGGCGGACCCTGTATTTATATTACGTTTGATCCCGTACTCAATGTTGGGATTCCCAAGTGATTAGCGGTGATTGATGCAGTTTTTCGAGAGCTATATAAGAATCTAGAGCACTAGTTGATCAGAAATATAAATCCGGACTTAAAAGAAAAAAACAACTTCTTTCGAATTAATCGATATTGAGTAGCGATAGGCGTGATTTTTTTCATGTCAAGAGCTGGGACCAAATTACCGTAGTCGAAATCGATCGAAATTTCAATAGAATTTCTACACAAATTTCGATCGACATCGAATGCCGTAATTCGGCACTAGTCTGTGAAGTCGATCGGTAGAACCGTTCAAAAGTTATTAAAAAAAACACATTTAAAACCAACATTTTTTTGTTAGTTCTCGAAATCTAGGGGGCCGAATCGGTTCCAATTCACAGGAAATCTAAAAAGCGGGTCACATACTTACACTCACACAGGCATAGTGCCATCCTCAAAACGTCGAGGTCTGATGAAAACTAGATTTATTAAAACGGGGTAAAGCAGTAACATCCCGATTTTTTTTTTAATTTTCAATTTTCTTAGCGGGAAGTTAAAAAAAAAATCACCCGATACACACATATGTACATAGATATATCAAGCCGGTTTATTGTGTTATTTTTTGAATAAACAAACGTATTCTATTTGCTAATTACTTACCTGGTGTATAAAATTATATTGTAATGCTTTTGTTGCCATTTCTGTTCTTGGAAATTTTTTTTTGATTTATAATTTAATTTAAATATGTATGTATGTTAATTTCAATAATTAAACGTACATGTAAAAATATACATATGTATGTAGGTACGTATGCATGCCCGTATAATTTTCCTATGTTTGCATTGTACACCTTCCAATAAAATGAAATAGAACATAAAAAACATTTATAGATAAGTTTTCATTTATGTTTTTATTTACTTGTAACTTAAAAACCGTTAGATGTTTAATAAAAATAGCTGATGTATGTACATCAGCAACAATGTTCCTATGCTGTGAGTATTTACATAGAAATTACATACACACATACATACATATATTGTGAAAACATGCACAACAATTTTGATGCAATTCAAATGTCAACGTTTTAAAAATATTGCATTTATTTGAATGGTTCAAGCTAACGCCAGTGCACTTTTATTTTATTTATAAAATTGTACATACATACAGATGTATGTATGTATGTGATATACACTGATCTACCACTTGTTGATTAGAAAATATTCTTCCTTTTGTTATAATTTCGAAATTTATTTTTGTTCAAATTTATTTTATTTTTAGTATGTTTCTTGCTATTGTAAAATACGACCGCTGCGTTTCAATTTGTTTTTAAAACTAAATTGTCCAAAATAAACTTTGTTTTTGGTGGTGGTTTGTGCGAAGGTATTTATTTATTTCTTTATATCACTTTTTGCTCTTCATTTTAATATTATTCTTCGGGCTTTTTAAACTTCATGTTAAATAATAACTCTGTTTTTAGTGCCAGTTTTGTTGGCTGGTTAGTTTTTGTTATTTATAATCAGGTGCCCTGAATGGAATTTGGGTTCAAGTGTAGACAAGGCAACACTTTGGTCACATATGCATGTCAACGTCAACAATATGTCTACTATATTTACCTTACCGCCATTCATAGACAGCAAATATCCATCCATCTGTCTGTTTTATTTTGCATTATGTATAATGTTATTTAGTGAAAAAAACGTTTCAGAGGCAAGATTTTAGAATATATAAAAAATAGTTTTACTAATGAGAAAAATTAAGGTTGACATTTTTCTAGAGTTTTTTAATAAATATTTGATTAAAAATGCCGTTTTGTTTAATGTGCAGATGTGATATCAGTATTTTAATAATTCAGCTGTTAAAATTCCAAAGGACGAGACACAGAATCCCGACATACGTTATACGTGGCCTTTTTCAACTGAGAACTGAGTTCAAATAGATGCTTTCTTATGTGAGCTGTCACATTCAGTACTTCTGCGTCAACGCAAAGTACGAAGGTTGGACAACTTTTGACGTATGTACGTTGAATACTTTTACAGACATCAGTAAGATTTCCAAATTGTTTTGATTAATTTTTTTGTATTTTGTATTCAGACAAAATTAAATAATATTTAAAATATTATATAAAAGAAATAAATTTAAATAAGCTGAGAGGTTTTGTTATTTTGGAATTAGGTTAAAGTCGACTGATGATTTGGTGTAAGAACCAATGAAATGCAGGCATATAGACATACTTGACCACATAACAAACAAAAAGCACTAATGAAATAAATTTAAGTTAAATAAATAAAATGGAGGACAAACAACTGATTTAGTGTCCGCCAACAAAAGACTCATTGTGCCAACATTCCCCATAGATACGCACATGTCAGTCGGTTAAAAAAGGCGACGCATAACGTATGACGGATTATATGTGTCTCGGCCTTAAAACAGATTTTCAACGACAGAAGTAAATACAAGCAAATCGCAAAAAGGCCAAAAATAATAACCTTGACGCCTCTTCCGAAAAGTAATAATTTAACTTGTAAATAAACCTACTAATCTTCTTCAATACATGATAGAGTCTACCACGGCCAGTAATGTTCTGTGACCAGTGATATGCCTTCGTCACTGAAACAGGCAGGCAACAACTAACATAACCAGGCACCAATGCTGATCAGAAGAATTCGATACCATATTCATGACTAAGCGAACTAGGGACTTTTAGTTTCATAGTCTTGTACTAACTACTTCAGCCAACAGCACCCTTTAAGGCCTACAGAGCGGCATATTGTAAAGGGTATAGTAAATCAGTGGTACTGGTAACAATTTCAGTAGTGAAAAAAGGTAGTTAGTTGTTGCTTCAACTTTGTCATTGTAGTTATTGTAATGCCTGTTATTGTAATACGGAGTGGGGATCAGTGTTGCCCCTGAAAATTTTCGTAGCTCCAAAAGTAGTTTTATCAGATATACACATGTTTACAAAATTCATAAAATATATTAAAGTTTTTATTTACAACTCCGATGAACGTTCGAATGAGAAGTGTAAGCGTCACTTACCAAGCATTTGACCAAAAGTTTTCTTTACGATCTTTTTCGCGAAAATAATGTATCTCGCATATAACAATCGAGATCGGGGCACAAACACACGATACGCGTAGTGAATGTAATATCTGATCCGAAACCGAATGGATTTGGATATAGCAGAATGATTGTTTTAACATATCGCTCATTTACTCAAAGATCGTCATAACTCAAAAAGTTAATCCTCACGTCGTCCTTCATATTGTGTGAAAATTTCATGCAAATATCTTGTTTATTCAACTCTTGTGTGTAAATTGAAAGCTTCAAACTCGTTTTCTGGCAAACTCGCTTTTTGAGTGAATGAGCGATATGTATGTGACTTTATGTTCCCTACAAGAACCAAGAGTACTCCGCACATGCATCTATGGACTACTCCATATTGGGGTAGAGCAACTCCATAAATTAACCCAAATGTATGAACAAAACACAGATACTCCAATTTACATTGCGATGTCCTAGAACTGGATCAGAGGTTTGCATTACATTGGCGTACCCCCAAAAGTAATCTGTGGATTACCCACAGGGGCTAGTTTTTTCTTTATCTAATCCTGTTTTTCCATATAATAAAAGAAATATCTTTCCAATTAATTTAATAAAAATTTACTAAGAATTATTAATTTTTTTAAATTAAAAATTAACGATAACAAAAATCCATATCCAAACACAAAATAAAAAATATTCTCATTTTCAAAATTCTACCACTGGTCGAAATCTGTTCACTTGACATTTACAGCAAAAGTAAACTTTTATATCGAATTATACTTGTATGCTATATTTTCCTCAAGCTTTTGATATTTTCTTTTAATCGTTATGCAGCACAGCTTAAACACTTGTTCTCTTTCTGCCAACCAATAAATATGTTACAAACCGTAGCGTTGACAGCAGTTTACGTATTTGAAGTACATTCCAAGACAAACATATATTACCATCGTTCTTTAAATAGTATCTGAGTGAAAGTATTTATTTGTACTGTACGGAGGACAAGAATATTCTTTGAATATATGTGCTGTAAATATTTACCCCGCTTAAGTTAATCTGTTTCACTACTTTAGAGATTGGGTGCAATCTTCATTCATGTCTGTACAAATGCTAGAAACAGGAAGTGAAGGAAAAGTTTGTTAAAACCAGAGCACAGTGAAAACATATATCACCGGCATTCACGAAAAATTGCCGAAACCTAAAGAGAAGAAAAACAAGTAAAAACATTATATTCGACCGGTTCGAATCTTAAATACTCTCCAAATATTTAGTTTGTAAATTTAAAATGTTTAACTTGGTGTTCCTTTAAGACATCTCTGTGCCCAATTTTAAGTCTCTATTTTGACAGAGTCATTCCGGGAAGGGCCGTGGGGAAGACGTTTCACCTCTGCAAGATCAGAGAACATCTGAGCTTCTTATGGGTTTAAGAATACAAATTGTTCAATATTTACATATACATAATATCGTAAGTCAACGCCCACTAAAGAGGGCGGGGTCCAAAAATAAACTATATCATGTATCCGTTGATCAAGAATATATATACTTTATGGTGTCAAATTCTTTTTGGAGGGTATTAAAACTGTATTTTGTCGGGGTCTCCTGGCAAGGGCCGTGGGGGAAACATTTCACCTTTGCCATAAAACTCTAAAAATATATGGGATAATTAAATGTAAGGGCACTGCTACACGTTCAATATATATTGAACGCGATCCAGTATCGCGATATTTATTGAACGTGTAGCATGCAGTATTGATGGATCGCGATCCATATCGCAGAATGACCTAAAGTATGAAATCTAGATCGTGGATCGCGGATTGCGTGATAAATATTGAACGTGTAGCATTTTCATGATATTAGATCGCGATACGTTAACCCTTAATAGCCTACTGGTCCCGCTAGGAACCAACCAGGTATTTGTTAAATTTTGAAATTGCAAAGAATCCAGATTTTATGTTATTAGATTAGCATGTTTATGATATTAGATCGCGATACGTTAATAAGAAGTGAAATAAAACAAATAAAATAAAATACGCAGTGCAAAAAATTTAACAAATAACAAGTAAAAAATTAAATTTATTTGTTGGTGGTCAAGAAAAAATAAAATTAAAAAATTAAAATTAATTTCAAAGTCGTCTATTTCTTTATAAAGAAGAATTGTGTTCATTAAACTTAAGTGTGTGTATTTTTTTCGATCCTGCATCCACTTTTTGCTCCAACATTTTCTTTCCACTTTTCTCTTCAATGAAAAAGCAAGCAAAATAGCTAAACAGGATTTTTTTGGTTTTCTCGCGACATTTTTTTAATAAATGATCCGCACAGCACAAAAATAACGTAAATACTGACGCGATATATATTGAACATGTAGCATACGCTCGTGATCCATCGATCCATTAAAATGGATCGCGATCCAAATATCACAATATATATTGAACGTGTAGCAGTGCCTTAAAATTTGTTTTAAATTTTTTATAGGGTCATTTAGGGGCCAAAGGGGGAGGAGTGGGTAGAGCAGAGGAGTGCCAGGTTTTGCCTTAGCTTCGTCATTAAAACTTAAAATATTTTATTTTTAAGGAATGTAAGCTTAAGTAAAACAAATTGTTAAATTTTTAAACTATTTTTGCATATAATAACGCTCACTAAAGGGATGGGGTCCGAAATTTTTTTATATTTTGTATTTTATGGCTCCAAGCTTACCGCGTTGGACCTTCTTTGACATAAAAATGTGTGATTTACTTAGCAAAATTACAAACAAAATTTTAAAAATTATGTTGTTTTTTAGAGGTTGGTTTAGTTCTTCTTAGGGGAACTTTTTTACCCCTGACCCGATTCAGCCCTTTTACGAACTTCACCTGTGTCATCCTTCAACATACATTTATATCAAATTTCAAGAGTCTGGCTCTTTTCGTTTGGACCGAATCGTGATTTCCACAGACGGGCGGATATGCTCAGATCGTCTTCATCAGTGATCAAGAATATAGTATATACTTTATGGGGTTTCAGATGGATCTTTCACTGCGTTAGAAACGGAATGACAAAGTGAACATACCCTTCGTTACTAAATATACAAATTCAAAAAGGACTTTTGTTTTTAGTTTTCAATAAAAAACTTTAGTGTCGTTTAAAAATACGTATTTTTGAAATTATTATAATTACAAAACTAAAACGATAATTAGTTTACGGTGCTACAAGGTCGGTCTCAGTTTTTATTTTTCTCTTAAAGCCATGATACCTACTTACGTTTATTTCCATTACAAAACACACGTATTACATAGTTATGTATGTATATTCATACAATTAAAGGGTCTTCCAACAGAGTCTTCTTTAGTTGTCATTTGTTCAGTAGGTTTTACTAAAAATTTCCATAGACGAATACAGCATTCAATAACACGTGCAAATAATGAAATCCTTTTATTAAAATGTTCTGTCTGGGCAACGAGCTGGGCTGAATGGTCTCTGGTGCAGTTGGCAATTGACGCTGCTTGCCATAGAAAAACTATCTTCAGCGATGGGGTAGTTTCTGGAAAAACAAATTTGTCGAATATTGCACGATAATAAACCATTCTTCCCGAAATACTCAGTTTAGTGTGGTTAATGGTTCATATCTCTGTGAGAACGATGTTGGCCATTCCATCACTGTCAAAGGCGAACTAACTTGTTTTGGCCTGAATTGGACGATCTGGGCACTAGCGACATTTGTTAAATAAAACGGCGCTACTTGTCATACAGTTCATGCGACAGTGGATGTTATGCATGAGCGATTTGAGGGCATGATCATCTCATGTGGAGGTGGTGTAAACTGCTTATCGAGATGGTGCGATTTAATTCCATTAGGATCTTTCTTTTGGGCTTTTCTTAAGTCGCGGGAGTATGAGCAGAAGCCACAAAGCACAGCGGCCCTCAAAGTCAACACAACCCATACCATCGGTCAAATTCAGCCTGCTTTGTGCGGCAAAGCCATGCAAAACAGTACACAGCCTTATTGGAGGACTCTTTATGTATTTGCCATTTAATCATTTTAATAAACAACCTAACGACAATTTTATTCTTTACGCTTGAAAGTGCCGATTTAAAAATCATATCGTTTGAATAGTAAATAAGTAGGTAATTAGTTCTGCGCAAAAAAATGAACAAATTATATTTTTAACGAAAAAGTAATAATTCTGCATTTTAACTGTTTTCAATTCTACATTTTTGCTTGTTTGATTTTATTTTTTGTAATCATTCATCGTTTGAGTTCATGTTCCTATACTCGTAACTTTGAATAAACATTTGACGGGGCCATTGTGCATTCAGTGGAGGGAGGGTTGTGACGGCTATTGTTAGCAATAGACAGTTTGGATTTAAAAGCGCTATCCAAAAGAGAGACTTACTGTTTAAAAACAAACAACATAAAAACCCAATTAAAAATCATTGACATTGCGTGTTGTAGTCAATGGGTCTATAGGTATACTTATATATATGTATGTATGTATGTACTAATTACCATGAGTACATGTACTAGGTACTTACACACATACATACATACGTATCCAAGCGCCCGTGTACTTCTTGGGTCATATGGCTAAGTTCTTCTGGCTAGTTTAATTCATTATTTTGGGATTTTTTTTTGAATTAAAATAAATTGTTAATACAATTTGTGGAGAAGAATATTATGTCTTTAATTACTTTGTTACTTAAGGTACATACGTTCACACTTGTCAAATATTTGCCCAAATGAGGATAACCACTAACCGAATTAAGAGCAATTCGATTGATGGACCAAACAAAATCTAGCTCTTGTTCGAATAATTTTAAAATTACGATTTTCTAATAACGCATAAATCGATTAACTACTGCCAATTAATCGAACAATTTTTATACCCTTGAAAACTAACTGGATTGTATATTCACTTTGTCATTCCGCCTGTAACGCAGAGAAATATCTCTCTAAGACCCCATAAAATGTATAATTTCTTGATTAGTGATGAAATCTAAGACGATGTAGCCATATCCGTCCGTCCGAATGTGGAAATCACGATACAGGCTAAAAGAAAAGAGACAGAGCCTTCAAATTTCACATACATATATATATATATATATATATATATATATATATATATATATATATATTTGTAGGATAGCACAGGTCAAGTTCATAAATGGGATAAGTCGGACCAGGTGTAAAAAAGTTCCTCTAAGAAGAAGTAAACCAACCTCCAAAAAATTATATATTTTTTAAAATGTTAAGCAAATGATATATTTTTATGTCAAAGAAGCTCGAAAGCGTTGAACTTGGAGCCACAGAATCAGAAAAATCAAATTTTGGCGACCGATATTATATGCAAAAATAGTGTAAATATTCCTTAAAAATTTCCTGTTCACTGGTCTCCCCCCACTTTTGCCCCTAAATGACCCTATACAAAAATTTCTTTATACACTTAATTAAATTTACTTCTTAATTTTTTCCAACAAAAGTGAGATATTTCCCTCACGGCTCTTCCCGGAGTAACCCAAAATAGAGTTTTCAAATTGGACACAGCAATGTCTTAAATGAACTCTGACCCAGCAGGTTAAGCCTCTTGAATTTTCCTCCATATTTTTTGAGTGCGTTGATATCAAACAATTGAAATAGAGTTTTTATTTCCTAAATATTTGGAGGGTATTTGAGATTCGACCCGGTCGAATATAACATTTTTACTTGTTTTTATTAAACAATTTATATAAAAGCTTAGAATTTGGATTATTTCCATGCGTTTTTGATGATTTTATACAAAATGTAGGAAAGTTAAAAAATATTTAAAAAAAAAATATTGACATACATACATATTTTGTGCTCTTCATCTACAAATGTAAAGTTCAGTAATAACAGCTTCAGTGACGAAGGCATAGCACTGGTCACTGAACGTAACTGGCAGCTCAGAGGAAATGCATCCTACTTCGTCGGACCTGTAGCAAAAATTAGCCAACGAAGCTACCAAAACAAACAAAAATCTTCCTATATATTTCCATCTGTCCTAACAATACTACCCTCTCCTTTCTAGTTCCGATGCAATGCACTGCATATGCAGGTGTCATCCACTGAGTGCTGGTCCTACCAAAATTATATAATATGTGAAATCGCATTTAAAAGGCTACATTTTAAAAGTTTACCAATTCTATAATTGCAAGTGGCACGCTGGCAATTACTTATGAAACTGTTTTACTTAATAAACGGATTTCTGTATGACCCATTTCGCACTGACAACGTTTACATTGCAAAGTCTTGAGTTTGAAGTAGAAGGGAGAGAAGCAAGGGGTGAGTACACACTTTGATGTTCTCGCAAAGTTGCTTACATGGTTGCATCTTTAAATTGACACTAAATATACATATGTACATAGTTAAAATAAAAATGGTGTATAATGCCATGTTTTTCACTTTTATGCAAATTTCATACATACACCAATCAAAAACAAAGTGCCATATCTCAAAAATTTCAGAACGACACACCAAAACAAAACAAAATTTGTCAAAGTAAACTTTGTGTGTGCGAATATAAAACTAAGTTTAAAAGAAAATATAAAAGACTTTGTCAAAGTAAACTTTGTCAGTGCGAAAGGGGTCTATCAACATATTCATTGTATTTAGTGGTTACACTTGTTTTGGAAAATATTTGGCAAGTGTGAACGTACCTTGTGTACATAAATATGAACATGTTCGCAGAGAACCCTAATAATTTGCATTGAATTTGGTACAAAATGAGAATGAGGAATGATTTTTTTGTATTATGTATTTTAAAATTTAAACACAGCTGCAAATCACCCAAGCGTAAATCCCCATTCTTACAAAAAAATTATGCGATACCTACATTAAAAAATTATGTGTAGATATACATATGTACATATGTATGTGTGTGTGTAGTAAATTAAAATTCGTAAATTAAAAAAAAACAAAACAACTTCTACGGGAGAAGCTTTCTGTTAAGAAAATTTAAACGTAACCTACTAATGATCTTAAGAAGTTGTAGATAAGGATAATATAGACTAAATGTCTTCGAAAAATACCGTATATATGTATAACCCAAAAAACAAATAAATGAAACTATATATTTTTGTTAAATGTTTATAAATTTAAATACATATATATATATATATATATATATATATATATATATATATATATATATATACATATATATATATATATATATATATATATATATATATATATATATACATATATATAAGTATGTAGATATGTAATAGCAAATATTATTTCAAAGAAGTGAAAGGCTTGAACCTATTTTAATACACAAAATCAACTAGCAAAAACTAATTATTTTTTGTTAGTTAAACCTATTTTATATTTCAGGCAGAACTAAATTTGTAAACTGACCAAAGAGGTTACTAATATTATTCCTATTCTTTTTCGTAGTATACTTTACAAAGTAAATTTGCAAAGTATTGGTGCACAGATGCCGACGGAGTGACTAGACCATATGCCGGCGATGTTATTAACCCGTATTTTTTCTGTTACTATGACTGACTGTACACGACCTATGCCTACAAATAGGAAGTAGCAGCATAGTTAACCACGGGAAATTCCTCAGAAAAACTGTAAATCTATACAGTTATCTGAGGTGTTGAAATTAACTAGTGCGAGTGAGACGCAAAACTCTCGAAACGGAGTAAACGATCAGTGGTCTGGCTGCACTTAAAAAATAATTGCCAACGAGCCTTGATGTTGACTGACTCAGAGCTGCTTTGCGACTGAGGTTTCTAATATTTTTTTTGTTAATTGCAGCTATTTTCTACTTCAGAAAAAACTAAATTTCTATTAAAAAAATATTAAATAAAAATTTGATTACAGGGCTCGACATTTTTATTGGTACATAAAAGTGACCAAATAGGCTACTAATAATTAAAACAATTCTATACTTAACGAAAAATAAAATTGATATTAAAAATTGAAAAAAAAACTGAACGAATATTCCAAAGTTGACTAATTGGAATTTTTAGAAACATAAAAGTAACCGAATGGGTTAGGAATTTTTATTTTTTCGTGCTTGTATACTTCACGAAGAATAAAACTAGCTTTAAACAAGTAAAAGTGCTATATTCGGCTGTGACGAATCTTAAATACCCTTCACAGATGTAATTCTTCCTTCTTTCTTGCTAAAACAGAAAGTAGGTGTAATTAAAAAATCAAAATGATGTTATCGGTTACTTTTATATTTAAGAAAACGTTTAAATTCTTCGGCTAGGAAGATATATATATTTGACTTTTCATATTTCTAATAACTCTGAACATGTTTCAAAAATATTAAATATGTTTAATTTCAAAAGAAAAAGTAAAAATCCGTTTCATGTACCCCAAAAAGTTCTAATTGTCCAACCGTAGAATAGTCCTTTAGAGTTTTTTGTTTTTTAATACCAATTTATTTCCTGATATATAAAGTAGGTATAATTCATCATAAAAATAAAAATTGCAAATTATATCGTTACTTTTATGAATACAAAAATTTCGATATTCCAACCCTGAAATTGGACTTATAATTTTTTTGGTTTTTAATACCAATTTAACTCTTCCCGAAGAATAAAACAGATTTCATTCACAAAAAAAAAAAACAAAATTAGGAACTTATATGGGTACTTTTATGTACTACAAAATTTAGATTTTTCAACCGTGGAACCGAATTTTTATTTTTTTAAATTTTTAATATCAATTTAATTCTTAAAACAGGTTTAATTCACAGAAAAAACTAAAATTGGGAACTTATATGGTTACTTTTATCTGCCGAAAAATGTCTTGATTTTGATTTTTTAAGATTTTAATCCCAATTTTGTTCTTCCTGAATTATAAAATAGTTAGCAAAAACAACAACAAAAATATTTCAATTTCCCAACCCTGGAAACGAAATTTTAATTTTTTTTTACCAATGCAACTCTTAATGAGGCATGAAATAGTTTTATTTAAGAAAAACTTAATATTTGTAACCGTTTAGGTCAATTTTATGTACTACAATATATTGCAGTTATCCAACTCTGGAATCTAAATTTTGATTTTTTTAATTTTTTATATCATTTTTGTTTTTCCTGAATTAAAAAATAGTTTTAATTAGTAAAAAACTGACGTCAATTGCCTTTTTGGTTACTTTTATGTATAAACAAAATTTCAATTTCCCAACCCTGGAAGCGAAATTTTAATTTAAAAATTTTTTTTGTTATCAATGCGAATCTTCATGATGTATAAAATAGTTTTGCTTAGGAAAAACTCAAATTTTGTAACCATTTTGGTTATTACATGTACTACAAAATATTGCATGTACCAAAAAACGTCCATTTTCAGTTTTATTTAAGAAAAATTTAAAATTTTTAACCATTTTGGTCACTTTCATGTACCATAAAATATTACACTCTTCCAACCCTGGATTCGAAATTTTGATTTTTTTTTTGAATTTTTGATGCCAATTTTGTTCTCCCTAAATTATAAGACAGTTTTAGTTAGAAAAAAAAACAACATCAGTTGCCTGTTTGATTACTTTCACGTATAAAAAGATTCGATTTCCCACCCCTGGAAGCAAGGTTTGAATTTAAAATAAATGTTTTTTTGCCAATGCAAATCTTTATGACGTATAAAGAGGTTTTGTTAAAGAAAATTTTTAAATTTTTAACAATTTTAGTTACTACATGTAATACAAAATACGGAATGAGCCGAAAAATTTTAATTTCCCATCCCTGGAATTTTTTTTTATTTTCTAGTTTTTAATAGAACATTGAGGCTTCCCAAAGCAAGAAATAGGTTTAATTTACAAACATTAAAAAATTGATTTTTGGTATAAATTTTTAATAATTAAAAAAATTATACTTCAAGAGGAATAAAATTGGTATCGATGCACAATTGAAATTTTATTTTGTACACAAAAGTAGCCAAATGGGTTACTAATTTTTGTTATATTGTTGACTATAGCTAATAGTATTAAAAATCAAAACGACGATTGCAGGGTTGGACAATTCAAACTTTGTGATACATAAAAGTAAAATAAGGCGCTAATTTTGTTTTTTTTTTTTTTTGTGAATTAAATCTATTTTATACTTCCGGAAGAAGAATTAAATTTGTATTAAAAATAAACAAGTAAAAACGTTACCGGGTCGAATCTTAAATACCCTGCAAATATTTAGTAAGTAAGTTTAACTTGGTGGGACAGAGTTGTTTTTTTATATAACATCGCATGTCAACGCCCACTAAAGGGGGCGGGGTTCACAAATAGACAATATCATGTTTTCCACAGACGAACGTATGGCATTGCTAGACTTAGACTTCATCACTGTTCAAGAATATATATACTTTATGGGATCCAATTCTCTTTGGAGTGTATTTGGCGGGGTCGCTCTGGCAAGGACTGTGGGGAAGACACTTCACCTTTCTCATAAAACTCTAAAAATAATAATTAAAAAATACAAAATTAATTTTATTATAGGGTCATTTAGGTGGCAAAGGTGGAGGAGGGGGTTAGAGCAGAGTAGTACCAGGTTACGTCTCAGCTTCGTCATTAAAGCTTAAAAATAGTATTTTTAAGGAATATAGGCTTAAGTAAAACAATTTGTTAAATTTTTACACGATTTTTATATATAATAATGCCCACCGAAGGGGATGGGGCCCAAAAATTATTTTTTCATATATGGCTCCAAGCTTACCGCGTAGGTTAGCTTGGAGCCATATCTTTGACATAAAAATATATCATTTGCTTAACAAAATTACAAAAAAACTTTAAAAATTATGTTGTTTTTTAGAGGTTGGTTTATTTCTTCTTTTTGCCCTCTTGCCCGATTTAGCCCATCTCCGAACTTAACCTGTGCTATCCTTCAAGATATATTTATACCAAATTTCAAGAGTCTAGCTCTTTTCGTTTTTACTGAATCGTTATTTCCACAGACGGACGGACGGACATGCTCAGTTCGTCTTAAATTTCATCACTGATCAAGAATATATATACTTTATGGGGTCTCAGATGGATAATTCGCTGCGTTACAATCGGAATGACAAGGTGAAGTGAGTATAAAAAACAGAATGAATATTCGAAAGTTGAATAATTGGAATTTTTCGGTACATGAAAGTAACCGAATGGGTTAGGAATTTTTATTTTTTCGTGCTTGTATACTTCACGAAGAATAAAATTAGCATAAAAACAAGTAAAAGTGCTATATTCGGCTGTGCCGAATCTTAAATGCCCTTCACAGATGTAATTTTTCTTTCTTTCTTTGTTGCCAAAACAGAAAGTAGGTTTAATTAAAAAATCAAAATGATGTTATCGGTTACTTTTATATTTAAGAAAACATTTAAATTTTTCGGCTAGGAAGTTAAATGTTTGACTTTTCTTATATCTAATACCTATGAACGTCTTTCAAAAATATTATATGTATTTAATTTACAAACAAAAAAATCCGTTTCATGTACCCCAAAAAGTTCTAATTGTCCAACCGTATAGTCGACTTTTAGTTTTTTTTTGGTTTTTAATACCAATTTAACTCTTCCCGAAGTATAAAAAAAAGATTTCATCCACAAAAAACCGAAATTAGGAACTTATATGGCTAATTTTATGTACTATAAAATTTCGATTATCCAACCCTGGAACCGAATTTTTAGTTTTAAAACTTTTTAATACCAATTTAATTCTTAGCGAAGTATAAAATAATTTTCATTTATGCGGGAATTTATGTGGGTACTTTCATGTACAAAAAATTTCGATTTTTCAACCCTGGAATCGAATTTTTAATACCAATTTAATTTTTTTTTTATATATAAAATAGGTTTAACTCACTAAAAACACAAAATTTGGAATTTATGTGGGTACTTTTATGTACCAAAAATATTTCGATTTTCAAACTCTAGAAGCGAATTTTTAATTTTTTACCAATGCGATTCTTAGTGAGGTCTAAAATAGTTTTACTTGACAAAAAAGTTTAAATTTTTAAACTTTTTGGTCACTTTTATGTACCATAAAAAATTTAATTTGTCCAACCCTGGAGTCGAAGTTTTGATTCTTTAAGATTTTAATACCAATTTTGTTCTTCTTTTGTTTTAATTAACAAAAACAACAACGTCAATTGCCTTTTTGGTTTTATGCAGAAAAAAATATTTAAATTTCCCAGCCCTGGAAGCGAAATTTAAATTTTTTTTTACCAATGCTAGTCTTCGTTCGGTATAAAGTCATTTTATATAAGAAAAACTTAAAATTTGCAACCATCTTGGTCACTTTCATGTACTATACTATACCATGTACCAAAAAAACTTTCAACTTCCCAACCCTGTAAGTGAAATTTTAATTTTTTTTGTTTATGTTCATGAGGTATAAAGTAGTGATATTTAGGAAAATTTAGAATTTTGAACCATTTTGGTCTTCTTTATGAACTATAAAATATTGCACTTGTCCAACCCTGGATTCGAAATTTTAATTTTTGTTGGAAATTTTTGTTTTAGTTAGGAAAAAACAACGTCAATTGTCTCTTTGGTTACTTTTATGTATAAAAAAAAATTAAATTTCCCAACCCTGGAAGCGAAATTTTAATTTTTGAAAATTTTTATCAATGCAAATCTTCATGTGGTATAAAAAAGTTTTGTTTAAGAAAAACTCAAATTTTACAACCATTTTGGTTATTACATGTACTACAAATTATTGCATTTTCCCAACCCTGGAAACGACATTTTTTTATCAGTGCAACGCTTTTTGAGGTATAAAGTACTTTTATTTAACAAAAATTTCAAATTTATTACCATTTTGTTCACTTTCATGTACCATAAAATATTGCACTTGTCCAACCCTGGATTCAAAATTTTGATTTTTTTTTGGAATTTTTGATACCAATTTTATTCTTCCTAAATTATAAGACAGTTGTTGTAAGAAAAAAAACTGCAGTTGCCTGTTTGATTACTTTTACGTATAAAAAAATCTCAATTTCCCACCCCTGGAAGCAAAATTTGAATTTAAATTTTTTTTTTTGCCAATGTAAATCTTCATGACGTATAAAGAGGTTTTGTTAAAGAAAAACTAAAAATTTTTAACAATTTTAGTTACTACATGTACTACAAAATACGGAATGAGCCGAAAAAAATTTTTTATTTCCCATCCCTGAAAAAAAATTTAATATTTTTAGTTTTTAATAGACCATTGAGACTTGGTTCCCAGCTCTGGAACTGTACTTCGGATCTTTCTGAATTTCAATAGCACTCTATTTAAGTTCATTTCCAATCCAACGGTCCAAGAAAGAAGTCTCTAGCTCTTCCGGGGGCTTGGGAAAACCCCCCACGTACAGGCGGACGGACAGACGGACTCCGCTCAATCGTCATCGCTATTCATAATGATCCAGAATATATATATACTTTATGGGGTCCCATGTAAATACGAAGAAATTACACACGGAATGTCAAACCTATGTATATACCCTTTCATTTTTTTGTGAAGTGTATAAAAAATAGTATAGGTAGTTTAAAAAAACTAAAAAATACGTTCGTGCTATGCTGAGTGCCTGACTAGCTCTATCTCTATTACTCTTATACAAAGGATGCGGAAAGAAATGAATCTAATCAGGATAATCAGATATTTTAATCGAATAAGTACATTGTCACTGGTCTTTGATAGATGTGCAAAGTTTAAAGAAAATCTGATCGCTAAAAGTAGGTCAAAATCGATCCTAAAGGAGTCGGTTACAAACAAACGTACAAGCAAACAAACAAGCAAACATACAGGTGAAATTAATAAAAGCGTGTTAAAAAAGAAACAGGCGATTCCATATTGGCCAATTGAATCTTGTGTTGGTACATAAAAGTAACCAAATAGTTTTAGATGTTTTTTTGTCATTAAACAAATTATACTTCACGAGGAATAGCATTGGTATCAATGCACAATTGAAATTTTATTTTGTACACAAAAGTAACCAAATGGGTTACTAATTTTTGTTATTTTATTATTGATAACTAACAGTATTAAAAACCAAACGACGATTGCAGGGTTGAACAATTCAAACTTTTTTATACATAAAAGTAAAATAGGACACTAATTTTGTTTTTTTAGTGAATTAAATCTATTTTATACTCCCGGAAGAAGAATTAAATTTGTATTAAAAGTAAAAAAAAAAAATACGATTCCAGAGTGGAACAATTAATAATTTTTTTTTGTACAGAAATATAAGCAACCGAAACATTTATAAGGTAAACATATTTGATATTTTGGAAAAGAAGCTCACTAATATTAGAAATGAGGAAATCCAAAAACCAGAGCTTCAGAGCTGTAAAGTAACTAAATAACATAAATTTTTAATTGATGAGAACAACGAATAAAAATATTATTTAAAAAACTCATTAACAAAAACTTCATATAAAAAAAATTATAAATAATAAAAAATATTGTTATTAACACAAAAAGTGCTTATAAAATAAGAAATAAACTCAAAAATGAAACAGCTAATAATTGCATACATATATAATATCTTTACTATCGCGATTGTTTTCAGTATCAAAATAAGTTGAAGGTGCTGTTCACTGAAGTATTTAACACGAGACTATGAAGCGGAAGGTCCTGAATTCGACTCCACGGTCGATCATGAATATTGTGTCGAATTCTTCTGATGAGCATTAATGCATGGTTACGATAGTTGTTATAAGCCTGTTTCAGCGACGAAGGCTATTGACAATATCGAGTGCTAAAGAGCAGAGCAACAGTACCTTACTTCGTCGTATTCGTGTATTGTAAACCTTTCAAAATAGTAAAAAGTCAATAAAAACGTATACTTAAAATTTTTGACTTCAATAGTTTCCCAAGAGGAAAAATCTCAAGCAAAAGCCTTGAAAATTCAGTACACGATGCAAAATTTTGTTACCTGTCGAGCTGAATACTTTAATTTTTACATATTTTATATTTAGAGTTTGGCGCAATGTTCGGCTAGATTGGCAAAAATCCCTGATTGCTTCGGAAAAAAAATCTGTCGCATTATTAAATTTTTAGTTGACACCAACACACTTTCTTAGAATACAAGCCATGTTTGTCAGATCGCACGATTGAGCAGGATACTGAATCACGGCCCTTCGAAGTAGGAAACACATAAACAAACATCAAGAGCGTACATGTCTATATGCTTGTTGCAAGAACTCTGTCGGATGGTTGTTACTTAACTCTAAATATAGTTGACTTTTTTGTAATCCATTTACTACTGGCTTCAGAAGTAAGTTAAAACTTGTACAGATGTGAGTCAGAGGTTTTTTGTATAACTGGTCTTCACTCGTTATGTATGTATATACGCGTTTGCCTTTCAACTACTGACAAGACTCTAAACATATTTTAACTATATTTAGTAACACACTAGGTAGTATTTATTACTTAAGTGTGCCGTTAAGATATATTAGAGAACCCTCAGTTATATGAACAATGTCCGTCTATCTGTACGGTTTTCCCAATCCTCCAGAAGAGCTGGACTTCATTCTTGGACTGATGGATTGAAATTGAACCTAAATAGAGTGGTATTGAAATTAAGGGTACTGCTGGCTGAAGTAGTAGAACACGAGACTATGAAGCGGAGGGTCGTGAGTTCGAGCCCGCGCTGAGTCATGAAATATTGTGTTGAATTCTTCTGATCAGCATTAGTGCGTGATTGTGTTAGTTGTTGCCAGCCTGTTTCAATGATGAAGGCATAGTCACTGATCACTGAACATAATTGGCAGCGACTGACACTATCATGTACTAAAAGCAGAGTAACAGCACCCACCTTCGTCGGCCCTGTAGCAAAAATTAGCCGGCGAAGTAAAAGGTTGAAATAGCTACAAAAAAACTGTCTATCTTCTCATCTTTCCTAATCTGTCCCCTCAATACTATCCCCTCGTTTTCAGTTCCGGCGCAATGCATTGCATATGTAGGGGCCATCCCCTGAGTGCTGGTCCTAGATAAAAAAAAAAAAAAAAAAAAAAAATATGTAGCATTACATTAGGGTGACAGCTACTTTTTTATACTCTTCACAAAAAAGTGAAAGGGTGTATATAGGTTTGTCATTCCGTGTGTAATTTCCTCAAAATAATATGGGATGCCATAAAGTGTATATATTCTGGACCCATATAAATAGCGAAGACGAATAAGCGATGTCCGTCTATCTGTACGGTTTTCCCAATCCTCCAGAAGAGCTGGACTTCATTCTTGGACTGATGGATTGAAATTGAACCTAAATAGAGTGGTATTGAAATTAAGGGTACTGCTGGCTGAAGTAGTAGAACACGAGACTATGAAGCGGAGGGTCGTGAGTTCGAGCCCGCGCTGAGTCATGAAATATTGTGTTGATTTCTTCTGATCAGCACTAGTGCGTGGTTGTGTTAGTTGTTGCCAGCCTGTTTCAATGATCAAGGCATAGTCACTGGTCGCTGAACATAATTGGCAGCGACTGACACTATCACGTACTAAAAGCAGAGTAACAGCACCCACCTTCGTCGTCTCTGTAGCAAAAATTAGCCGGCGCAGTAAAAGGTTGAAATAGCAACAAAAACAACTGTCTATCTTCTCATCTTTCCTAATCTGTCCCCTCAATACTATCCCCTCGTTTTCAGTTCCGGCGCAATGCATTGCATTTATAGGGGTCATGCCCTGAGTGCTGGTCCAAGATAAAAAAAAATCCAAGACACGGTTCCAGACCTGGGAAGCTTACATCTATTTATGGACACAAAATCAACTAGCAAAAACTAATTATCTTTTGTATGTAGTAAGTATTTTCACGAACATTTATATTGCTATATTAAATTGAATTAAGATTCATAGGCTAATTGTTCGAAATTTGTTTTTTTAAATCTCAGAAAGACCCCTTTAGGAAATAAAATAATCGGTTTATAAACACACTAATTATAAATTAAGTATTTTGCAACTGACTACAAATTGGTTTAAATCTAATGCAGATATCAACCAAACAAAAAAACCTAAATATTTTGAATTTAATTTTCATTTTAAGTCATGAAATGTGCTTGAATTTTTATTTAAAATCAGTATCAACGTTGCAACAAGATATCTTTTTTATTTTTTAATAAAAAATTGATTGAAACTTAACTATTTATAAATGAATTAATAAAAAAGTGTTTTAAATAATTTAAATTAAACTGACTACAAATTGGTTGAAAAATAAGTAATTAATAATCAATTAAAAAGTCATGCAGAGATGGCCAATTGACTATCGCCTATGACATGCATATGTTAATATAATGAGTCGACGACATGGAAAAAAGTCAATTTATACACTAGTTGTGCTTATTTAAAAACCAGTTTTAAGTTACATAGGAATGTGTTTGACTTCCTACAGGGACATGATAAATATTCCAAGGCAAAAAGGACACAAATTTCGAACAATTAGCCTATGAATCTTAATTCAATTTAATATATGTAATTATCTTTTGTTTTTTTGTTAATCAAACATATTTGATACTTTGGAAAGAATTAAATTTGTGTTTAAAACTAAATATATTAAAACTTTAATTCCAGGGATGGGGAACTGCACGTTCCGAAAGCTTCGTGGCTGAAATTGAAGCGATGGTCTTCAGAGCCAACCATTTTAAATTTTTTTTAAAGAAAATAACTAAGAATTCCTTTATTGGACTCAAGTTCAATAAAAATTTTGACTTGAGTCCAATAAAGAAATTCTTATCTTAATAAAATTAATAAGTTCAACACAATTCATATAAAATAGCCCAATGTAGATTTTTTATTTCAACCTATAACCTAGCTGAGCGCAGCATTGACTGCGCGAGCCTTCGACTTTGTATTCAAGCCGAACGGGTTGTGATAAAGCAAATAGTATCAAAATGTATTTTCTTATTATAAATATAAATAAATTTATTCATCTCTGCATCAATAAGAAAAGAACTAAAAGCTAGTTCAATACTTATGGAGAAGAAGTTATTAGTGCATAAGCAACTCACTAACCAATTCATGAAAGCTAGTTAATAAAGAACATTTAAAACAAAAAACGTGTCCAAATATATTACAATTAAAAAATTTATTTTGCTCTATTATGTGCAACATTAACAATTTATTGGAAATATAATAGTATTAATTTAGTACGAACAAATCGCTAAATTTTTAATATATAATAATTATATAATAATCTAGTGACGGCTTTATTTTACCTGCTTGTGAAATTTTCACTTACACCTTTGTCAATTTCTAAGCTTTTCCTTTTCTATATCCTCATAATTAGCAGCTTCTCCACACTCAAAACGCTGATAATCAATAACATGTAAATCATTCTCCTGTAATACTTCACCAACAGTTTTCTCGTCATCGATTAAATATTCCTGATGTATGAGACATGTTTCTTCATCTTTATTGGCATGAGGTTTGTCCTTATCTGACTCGCCAATTTTCATAGGATTCATGCCCACAATATGTTGACAAATATTCCTTTCTAATTCTTCATCAGCGTTGTTTCCGCGAAAAGCTACAATGGCACCGTATTTGCCGATTTGCGTAATGTTCTGTGTAGAGTCCCGCGTACTAACCTGGGGATGAGCATAACCGGCTAATCTCAAATCATTATTGACTTTGAAACATATGGCGCGCTTAATGGTGGCATTTTCACCCACAGTACCAATCAATAAAGCTAAATGATCAGCTAAAGTTTTGCCATCTAGCGACTTGAGATTTCTTAATGCCTCAGCTTCGAAGCCGGACTGTAACAAAATGTTACTATTTCAATAACAATTTTATAACTTAGACTTAAATATTTCTTTACCTTCCACAAATCTCCATCAAATTGTGTTAGTTCTGTATACTGGGCGCAGACCTTGGATACATGATCTACAAAACTTTTGAAATTTTCATTACGTGCTACAAAATCCGTTTCACAGTTAACCTCTACCATAGCCCCAATGTTGCCTTTGATCAACACACCAACCAAACCTTGGGCAGTTGCTCTTTCAGCAAGTTTAGTAGCCTTAGACCACCCAAGGCTTTGTGCTTGTTCATGCAGCCATTTCTCAGCCTAAAATTGTAATTTTGATTAATTACGTTGTTAATAAGACGTATAAAAATTATATGTCAAATCAAAGTTTATATTAATTTACAGTATGATTTTCCAAAAAATTGTAGACTAGAGAATATTTAGATTGCTAAAATTTAAAACTTGTATGTAAAATGTATATATGTTTAATAATAGTAAGTTAATTGGACTCCAAAGACCTAATATATGAAGTTTTCTTAAAAGAGTTTTTTCCACAAAAGGCTTTAACTATGGCTCGCAAATCGGCTGTAAGTTTTTATTGGTTCTTAGATCAAATTATCACCGCACTTTAAAATAATTGAAAAAAATAAATCTTTTAACTTATGCACAAACTTTTAGAAACCAATTGAGAATTAGATAAGAAAAAGAATGGAAGATTTTGAAAATTAAATGAATTCTATTGGAAAAAAATAACAATGACTAGATTAATATACTTTGAAGTAAAAACATTTCATTAAATACTGTAAGAAATCTTGTTACAATCCGGCCACCCGCTTAGGAACTGCAGAAGTATTTCCTTTTTTGCGAACTCCTGATTGTGTGTACTCTTCCTGCATGAAAATTTTCAAAAGGTTACAGGTTTTACCCCACTTTGAAAAAGTTGAGTTTTCACAAGATCTCGACGTTTTGAGCTCCTATTAAGCTTTACTGGCTATTCCTGAAAGGATGTCATTATGTCTGTATGTACATATGTGTGTGTATCTAAGTATACACTTATAACTTTTGAAACGCTGAACCAAGTCGAACTAGCCACGTTTTAAAAGTTTCTTTCAAACTTAGTATTCCTGTGAATTATAACCGGTTCGGACCGGTAGACTTCGAGATAGAATATCAAGAAAAACTAAGAAAAAATATTTTCTCAAATGTGTGTTTTCAGAATAAATTTTAAACGATGCCACTAAGCGGGTCTTAATCGATTCCCGCGTTCGTGAGATATCTTAAACTATAGCTTGCGACATCGGCGAATAGGCAGTAAGTAAAATAAGGCTTTAATTTTTAAATTACTTTATAGGAAAACAAAAGCAAGTTTCTAAACAATTTACTGCCTGTTTTTGTATATACAATAAAAATTTTCGACTGGGTATTTATATTTATAACTATGAGCTTTCTCATTGTTTTTTCAATGTAAATGCTCAGGCAAAAACTTTTATTTTATTAAAAACATGCAGTTAAAAATTTGTTTTTGTTTCGTACACTATTTGTTCACCGTACAGCCATTTAAAATTTGTATAAAAAATACAAGCAAAGAAAGCAAAGATATTAAAAATATTTGAAATTTTGTTTTTGGGTACATATAAATTACACTAACGCTAAGTGATTTACAAAATTAGTGCCTAAATACTAGGTAATTCTTATATATCCTTTCAATATAACCCATTAATAGATAAATGTATGTATCTATTCTTAAATCCGACAAACTTAGATACAAACTTAGATTTAAAAATAGCATATGAATAAATAAATCTTGCAAATGCTTTTTATTGTTATTGGAAGCGTTGGCTATATTATAGGAAGATCATAATTCTTGAAACTGAACTCAACTGAAAAAAATGCCTTTCTCATAAAATTACTAAACTCAATACAAATTAGTATTCCGCTAGTTCGTTGTTCTGATTTAAACATTTTAACTCATAGTTTTTATACGAAATAATACGAAAAACAACAAATATAAAAACTTAAATTTGTTTTTTTTTTAAATGTGAAGACTCGAGCAAATAATTTTATTTTGTTAAAAAAAACGGGTCCTTAAAATTACTAATTTTTACTAAACAAAATTTTTTGAATTTTTCTTATCTGAAGGTTTCGCCTTTGAAAAATTCAAATTCTTTTCGAAATTCTTATGAAAAATAACTTTTTAGTTTTTAAGACTTACTACGCTTATTCGCGTATAATTTTCAATTCGTTACTGAAAGTTTTTGCATAAGCTTAGAGATTTTGCTTTTATTTTGAATTAGGTGAAAGTCTATGTATGATTTGGTGTAAGAGTAAATATAATGCGGGCATAAAGACATTCTTAGCCCACTGCATATGGGTATGTCTCTAGTGTCGAACGCAAAGGTCGTATGCATATAAAATAAAAAAGATGTTCATATTATTTTTTATTCTATTATGAAATTTTTATTTTACATATAGTCGTCACAATTCTATTTTAAATGAAATTTATTTGTTGGTGGTCAAGCAATGTCTATATGCATTTCATTCACTTTAACCACAGTTTTGAACAGTTAACTTTTCAAAACTGTGGTCTACTGATGATTTGGTAAAGTACCAATGAAATGCATATATACATTGCTTGACCACCAACAAATAAATTTCATATTTTATTCTAAATTATATCTCTCAGGGAGCACTATAATCTATGCTTAAGGTCATAGCTTATGTCTAGATAAAGAAGAATATGCGCAAAACAAGTAGCACATCAAACGTAACAAAAATTGGAAGTAGTTTTAGTACCTATACTAAGAACGGGGAAGTTCAGTAAAACTTAACATAATTTCGCCATGCAATTAATTTTGCAATTTCACGTTACAATGCTACTCCAAAAAATTCAGAGTATTTTTTTCAGTTATAAGTATAATGCATATTTTTCACAATGATTCAACTGTTAAAATATTAGAAACTTTTTAAAAAATTATTCTTCAAAATAGAAAATAGATATTATTAACATAAATTAAAATGTGAGCGCGCAGTCCGATTTGCTTTTATTTCATTTCAATTTCACATGAAAATGAGTGTAGTTTTTTGACAATATGATATAAAAAAAAAATTTTAAAGATCATTATCAGAAATAACGAATTTGCACTTGTGCAACACAATGACCTTTTTATTCATCTTAGTGGAAAAAATTATGATTTAATTGATTATATTAACAAACAAATCGTACAATAATTAGTTTTTAAAATTTTAAACTTTTTGGTCATGGTGGACCTTTGTAGAGAAATGCCCATATATAGCTCTTTAAGATGTTTAACAAATGAAGTGAGATGGTATCTCAGTTCGGATTACCGAATAAAAACTTAAAAAATTTTTTTGGCATCATATCGAATTTATTAATTTATTTATATGTAATTAAATAAATAATTACATTTAAAAGAAAAGCATTTGGCACAAATATTGAACACAAGAAAAGAAAAAAAATTACCACATTTGTACATACAACGGTTCTTTTCTGTTTTAGGAAAAAAAAACATGGAAAATAGTTTGCTTTTGCATCAAGAAAAGAGATAAAATATGTTTTTGGAGTAACAATTAATAGAGATTAACTGCACACAATAGGTATTATGTGTTCAATCTTTATTATAAAGTTGCAATCAATTCGGATTATAGAGAACACAATATAATGAAGAACGACGTCTGGATTACCGAATAATCCGGATTAGCGATTTTCGGACTATCAATTTTGAAAACATGTGGCAACATATACTATAAAGGACCTTGAACGCACCGAAACGCACTTGGAGAAGAGATTTACTTCTCCCCATGCCCTTATTGACTGACTGACTATGCCCTTACACAAGAAGCGGAAATGTAGTTAACAACTGAAAATTATTCTCGAGGAGTGAGCAAACGATCAGTGGCCCGCCCGCACCTAAAACATAGTTGACAACGAGGTTTGATGTTGGCTGACTGAGAGCTGCTTTACAATCGTAATCGAAAGTTATAATATCATTCCCGAAATTTATTTGATTAATTAATCACTTCTTTTATTGAGCATATGCTATTAGATGCATTAGCGGTCCGATCTCGGTTGATTTCTTACCAATTTTATGTCATTGTTATGCATTTCCAAAGCCTTCTTGCAGTTGGCAAAGGTATAACCGGTCTTCTTCCTCAGCGCAGCCAATGCACTTTTCTCTGCGCCGGCATACAAAATGCGACTTGTGTGTATAATTCTGGTGAATTGTTTGAATATCATGATGGAATCCTTATTAAATATGGTTACTCCTGCCGGCAAAATTCTACTTGTTGCTTGTTTCCCTTAAATGCAGCTCTGAAGGTATGTGAACAATTTACACCAACACCTAGGAAACCAAAACTGTTATTTTTTTTTGTTTTTGTTTATAAAATGACAATAAGAATTTTGAAATCAAGAAAATCCACACAACACATTTTTCCAACTAAAGCAAACAACTGAAAAATAAAATCATATTCAATCAACAGCGGTAACGTAAGGAACCATATTATTTGAACAAAATCAATACGGGAAAATTTGGATAGAGCATAAAACAGTGAATTGCGATATTAAATTTGTTGCAGATATATATTTTTAAACATTTTACCACGATGAAACGTTGTGCGGATGAAGGTAGTATTTTTTAACACTTTTAATTAAAAAAATCCTTAAATAAAATAAAGGTATATTACTTTTTGCACGATTATAAAAAGTTGCACAACAAAAAAGTTTTTGACATAAGGCACGTTAAAATTAAGAGAGGGAGAGCCTTGAAGTGGCATAACGAAGCCAGCAATTAAAACTACGGCGCTAAATGTTTTACAGTGTTGATAAGTGTCGATTACAAGTAAGATGGTGGGCATATGGATGTCTTACCATTAGACCGTTAAATTAGAAACTTGTTTAAAACTTAAGGTGCTAACATAATCTAAATGAATCGTGTTGAAATGGGCTTTTATATACACACATCCAAACACACACACACACACATTCACACATATGTGTAAAAAATAGATTGACATTGTCATATTGTTGTAAATTACAGGTCTGTTCGTTTACTTTTCCAGTAAAATCCAGTAGTTGAGTAAATTTTGTTCAATTTGAAAATTGTACACTCAGGACTGGCTCTTGCACAAAAAAGTACGCGAATGGAAAAATTGCAGAAACTTGCAGGTTATTTAAAACAGTTGATCACTAAATAGCTTAAAGATGTAAAATATGGTTTGTTTTGACTGCCCAGTATATAACGTTTTTGGTACTTGATGCAATGTATTTTATCAATTATTAATTCATTACGAAATGTATATATTAAATGAACTGCGGCACAAAATTTAAACTCGTTCGTTATGTACATGACTTATTTTGTTTCTTGTTAATGTAATATATCAATATTTCATGCTTGATAATCGGTGCCCAGAATAATAGGCAGAAAGAAGTACTCGAATATAATGTATTGACTTTACATCTCTAAAACATTAGCGTAAATAAAACAAAGACAAATTTCGCCATGTATGCTCTTTTCATTTCTTTACCTTTCAAGAATAATTATTTCCAGTTCGCTTTCAGATGATGATTCAACCGATAAATTCATCGAAATTTCGCCATGTATGCTCTTTTCATTTCTTTACCTTTCAAGAATAATTATTTCCAGTTCGCTTTCAGATGATGATTCAACCGATAAATTCATCGAAAATAGCGGAATCATATGTTTTTGGTTTCTACTGGATTTTACTGGTAAAAATTTGTCCAGTAAAAATTTGCAGGCTCTCAATCAGCAACTGTCATTTTACGCTCTCATTTCATGCTCTCTTTTGCAAGTTTTTGTGTAAACGAACACATTTCAGTAAAATCCAGTACAAATTTGCACAAATTTTGGGGTAAACGAATAGAGCTTATATCACGATGTTATTATATCACGAACACTTAAGGCACAATAGTAAATTTTATTGCAATTTGAAGTTACAGTTGGTGATGCAAGGAATAAAGCGGGGATTTCTCCCCTGGGCTTCGCCCTAGCCAAATTTGTTTATGCCTTCTAGCGGCGAACAAAATTTCTTACTAAACCAGCCTAGGTGGCCCTAGAAGTATGCAAAGCATTTCTTTTAATTTTCTTCTACTTAAACGCTAACGTGTGATCCAATACCTTTTTATACCCTTCACAAAAAAGTGAAATTATACCCTTCACAAAAAGTGAAAGCGTATATATAGGTTTGTCATTCCGTGTGTAATTTCTTCGATGTGCACATGGGACCCCATAAAGTATATATATTCTGGACCCTTATGAATAGCGATGACGATTGAGCGATGGCCATCTGTCCGTCCGTCCGTCTGTACGTGTAATCGGTTTTCCCAAGCCTCCATTAGAGCTAGAGACTTCGTTCTTGGACCGTTGGATTGAAAATGAACTTAAATAGAGTGCTATTGAAATTCAGAAAGATCCGAAGTATGGTTCCAGAGCTATTTCTCGACGCAAAATTTATACCAAAAATAAATTTTTTTTAAAGTTTGTAAATTAAACCTATTTCTTGCTTTGGGAAGCCTCAATGGTCTATTAAAAACTAAAAATATAAAAAAATTTTTCCAGGGATGGAAAATTATTTTGTTTATACATAAAAGTAACCAAAAAGGCAATTGACGTTGTTTTTTTACTAATTAAAACTATTTTTTAGTTCAGAAAAAACATAAATGGTATCAAAAATTAAAAAAAAAATCAAAATTTAGATTCCAAAGTTGGATAACTGCAATATTTTGTGGTACATAAAAATGACCTAAATGGTTACAAATATTAAGTTTTTCTTAAATAAAACTATTTCATGCCTCAATAAGAGTTGCATTGGTAAAACAAATTTAATTTCGTTTCCAGGGTTGGGAAATTGAAACATTTTATTCAGCATAAAAGTAACCAAAAAGGCAGTTGACGTTGTTTCTTTTTGCTAATTAAAGCTGTTTTATAATTCGGGAAAATTGGTATTAAAATCTTAAAAAATCAAAATTTCGACTACAGGGTTGGACAAATGAAATATTTTATGGTACATGAAAGTGACCAAAACGTTTAAAAATATTATTTTTTTTGTCAAGTACAACTATGTTACACCTCACTAAGAATTGCATTGGTAAGATAATAAAAATACGCTTCCAGAGTTGGAAAATCGAAATATTTTTGGTACGTAAAAGGACCCACATAAATTCCAAATTTTGTTTTTTTAGTGAATTAAACCTGTTTTATACTTCGGAAACAATTAAATTGGTACTAAAAATTCGGTTTCAGGTTTGGAAAATCGAAATATTTGTTTACATAAAATTAACCATATAAGTTCCTAATTTTGGTTTTTGTGTATGAAATCTTTTTTATACTTCGGGAAGAGTTAAATTGGTATTAAAAACCAAAAAAATCTAAAAGACAATTCTACGGTCGCACAATTAGAACTTTTTGGGTTACACAAAACGGATTTTTGCTTTTTGTTTTTAAATTATACATATTTAATATTTTTGAAAGATGTTCAGAGGTGTTAGAAATAAGAAAAGCCAAACATTTAGCTTCCTAGCCGAAAAATTTAAACGAAGAGAATCACATCTGTGAAGGGTATTTAAGATTCGGCACAGCCGAATATAGCACTTTTACTTGTTTTATATTGTGTAATTTGAAATCCAAATTTTCTATTGAGAAATCAAATGCATGAGTATGATGGATTAAACTCATAGCGCACGTAATAGCTTTACATACATATCTAAGTAAGGAATTTATAGCCTCTCCCAAGAAGTCACTAGGAATCTTTCTGTGGAGCAGTGATTTATAAAAGAAAAATTTATATTTTGCTTTTAATTGTAATTTATTTGAAATATTGTCGCAGTTAATTTATTAAATTTAATGTTTTGTTTGTTTCTTGAAATGCAGGCGTACACAAGCACACAACAAACAAAGCATTATCTTTGAGAATTTATTGTGCTGTGACATCATGGGACAAGGAGTTAATTTCACTATTTCTATATTTCCAGCCAATCCTAAATCAGCGAGTCATCATAGCACCAGCAGTGGATTCAGTGCTGTCAAAAGACCATGCGCTAAACAAAAACTGGTCTACAACCGGCCAAGGCAAGATGTTCTACAGAGTATATTACGCTCGAGGGCTAATCCGGAGTATAATTCACGACGTCTTTGGTACGAATTGAATATGCCGGAATGTACAAGTGAAATATTAAATGGAAAAATGCTATCAACCACCATACCTGACAATCTGCTATGCCATAGTAAAGAAATGCGTTCCAAACGTCGACTACGAACTAAAAAGAAAGAAAGTAAGTAAATGGTAGTTGCTCTTGTTTTAATACAACACACATCCATACACACTCTGCAGATAATTCCCTTTATTAGTACATGTCCACATTACGTCAAGACAAATCCAAAGTAGCAGACTTACCTACTCCCTGTGGCCCACAATTAACTATCTTTCATAACCTGTACTTACTCTGTAGGTTCTTGGATATAGCAAGAGCATGTTAGAAATTGTCAAATGTAGAAGGAGTACAGAAATGTTATCCTGACGTGACGTTCAAAAACAGTTGCAGAGTAAGGGGGAACGAGACTATATCATATATGCGTGCAAGATTAAGTTAGGTTAACAGGTTGTTGGTAGAGAGAAGAAAAAGTCCAGCCCACTTGGGTCCAATACGACCTCTGTGTGTTACCTGTATGCAAACAGGAGGATAGTATGAGTGGAGAAGGAAATTATAGGTCAGAAAGAGTATAGATAGAAGTAGTTGAAAAAGTTTGATCATGCACGCACGCCTCAAGGAAGTTGGCCACTGCTCCTTAGAAAGAGACACAGGTTTTTCAGTCCGATTCCCGATACCTCCGTAATGCCAATGAAGTGTATTCTACCCAGGGACTGAAGACGTTGGACTCAGTGCTGTCAAAAGCCCATGCGTTAAACAACAACTTGTCTACAACCGGCCAAGGTAAGATGTTCTACAGAGTATATTAGGCTCGAGGGCTAATCTACAGAGCAGACCAGAGGCAACTGGAGCAGTAGCAGTTGTAGGGGAGGCACATGCGCTTGGCATGGACTCCGAAAGTGCAGTGTCCAGTGAGTGTTCTACAGAGTATATTAGGCTCGAGGGCTAATCTACAGAGCAGACCAGAGGTAACTGGAGCAGTAGCAGTTGTAGGGGAGGCACATGCGCTTGGCATGGACTCCAAAAGTGCAGTGTCCAGTGAGTGTTCATGTACGTGCGTGCAAAGAGTAGTCCAAATATATGAAAGAATGTGGTCGATTTAACATTACGATGTTGTAGTACCAAAACTAATCCATGTCACTACTTCATGGAGTACTTAATCCAAATTTAAAATATAAATCAATAGCAGACACCGTCAGTCTACCAAGCATAGAATCTTGGCAATACTGTGGCATAGTGCAACCATTTGTCATATGGTCCATGATTACAATATAATTGTAGTGCCCGAACGTTCGGGTATAATCCCTCCCTCACTTTAGCCCACTGTACGTACATAGTAAAAACATATAAAATGAAACAACGTTTACCCTACACTAGGAAACATACCTAGAAATGGGAGAAAGATCTAATCTCCAATCTCCCTATCTTGAAGTGGTCATCACAACATTCAAATTGTGTTTCAGATGACCCACAACTTCCCACTTCATGATCACAATATTATTGTATATACTATTATACATATTATAATATTGTAATTATAGTTTTATTTTTGAATCCACTAATTGCTATCCGCTATTCTGCAATTATTTATATACTTTATTACATATTCAATTACTTATAATCAAACATTAACTAAATTTTAACTTATTTTACTTTTCACTTTAACTAGTAGCCAGAACGAGTTCTCTAAAGTGGAATAGCAGCACTCTACTTTTAATTTTTTACACCTTAGTAACAATATTGATTATGGTCCTTTTATATTTGAAATGAGTTTCCGCAATAACAAAAATTAATATTATAAAGATAGCGCCACCTTTTGGCATGTTAATAGATTCTATAGCGCACGGTATAATATCGTACTCTACTTTTAGGCTTTTTCTGTACACACTCAAACCTAACACTACAGGTGTAAGTCCATACTATCCGGTCAATGAGCTGTTACATATTATTAATATTTCAAAAAATAAATCAGTGAATATTTAAATGTAGTTTGAGTTAATTTTCATAAAAATTTAAACTGTACTTAAATACGCTTTGAGTTTTTCAGTTTAAAATTACATTTGGTATATAACTGTGACAAAAGTATGGTAGCACAATTAAATGGTAAGAAAAATACTGACAATGACACAATAAATCTACCTTCATACCGACGTTTTGTTTCAATGAAGAGCTGCTTTAGCAATTTTCAAGTTGTTGAATGTAAACAAACTATGAAAAACACATGGCAGTTAGAAAAACTTAAATTGAATATAAATGTACAATGTAGGATATTTAAATCTTATTTAATTTTGCAGCGAAAATCGAAATTTTGTATTTAAATAGAATTTATATGTATATAAAAAACGTTTAAATATCCATGATTTATTGGCCATAAGCAAGTAGAATGCATAGACGCAGAGAATGGATAAAGTATGTGAATCTACTTTTATACACGTTGTTAATTTTTTCTTTCTACTTTTATACATGTCGCATGCGTGTTGAGAAAAGGTTTGGGTCGTAGACAAATATGTACATCTATTTCACCATGGTTTGAAAAAAGAATAAAGTCTGCTAGACATCGTGTTTTATGTATCTTAAATTTGGAAATATAATGAAAGTATGAAATGCATATGCATAAAGGTGGAAGTCCATACCATCCAGCCTATGTATATGGGTTTCATACCTTCTGCGCATTCTATGCGTTTCTAAATTCCAGTTACATGCAAAGCGTGTTACACGCCCACCTTTTTTTCTATGGTGAAATAAATGTATTTATTTCACCATGGCAATAGCAAAGAAAAATTTGATCCACGACACACACCTTCTACCTAGACGCATGCGACGCATACAAAAGTAGAAATTAACCTACATTCATGCGTTGATACGTGTATACATTCTATGCGTTTTGCTATGTAACTTGCCACCAGCGTTGCCGTTGAGATACTAAAGTATCACTTTTACCCTTTTCCACGCCAATGACACTTTTTATGACCCTTTTTTTTATTTATCCCTTTGTATCATTTTAACAAAATGTATGCCACTTTTTGACCCTTTTTGAAAATGAATTAAAGTTCCAATATTCCTCACGAAAGTTCTCAGTACACTTATCTCTTATATATGTGTGTTGAATACATAATCCGTAAATTAGTTTTGTGAGCGTACATATAAAACATTGCATCCGACTGCCATATTCCATGCATATCTACCTATTTTTTTCATATAAAGTTTGACAATTGTGTAAAATGAAATGAGGACGAATCATGAGTATGCCCTGATTTATGTATGTGTTTCGGCTTAAGGTTTGGCAGCGAAAACCTCATATATATTATAAATGTATGGACTGTTTTTTTATAGATTTCCATTTCATTTTGTAGTTTAGCGTGCCACTCATATTCATATATGTTTATAAATAAAATCATTTAAAATAGAATTGTGATAATATGACAAATAAAAATTTCATAACAGTTTAATTTAGATTTTATTTATCATTTTGCCTTACAAATACTTTTCTTGTTATTCAATAGATTTCTAATTGTATAAGTTTGTAGAAAAATAAAATGGATTCATATGGAATAGAATTTATTTGTTGGGTTAGTTTTGCATGAGTTTGAAAGCCTACTATGTTTATTCTGTTGTGAAAATATTTGTAATTTACAAATTGTGAATTCTCAGATAGTTTTCAGAAGTATGTGCATAAGATAAGGGGTTATCAACTTTTCAACACTCTGGTTAAAGTCTACTGATGATTTGGTACAGCACCATTGAAATGCATATAGACATTGCTTGACCACCAACAAATAAATTTCGTTGTTAAAATTCGTTTTTGCTATTTTTTAAATTCAAATAAATGTTATATATTTGCTAAAAAAAACTTGACCCTTTTTTACTTTAAAATACCATTTTTTTACCCTTTTTTTCTCTTAAATACCTTTTTTATGACATTTTTTCGAAATTTTCAACGGCAACCCTGCTTGCCACATACAATTATGCGGATTCTACTCTTATGACAGCTGCATAGAGAGGAAAGACGCATGAACGCATGGTATGGACCTTCAGCTTTAAATTTGGAAACACATAGAATGCAAGAAAGTATGAGTTTGCTTTAAAGCCTAGTACTCTGTTTGAATTTATGGAAAATGTTGCGCAACATCAGTTATTTCAGTTTGATTTTTTTTCCTTTTTAATTGAAATTTTGTTTTCCATTTTCAATGAGAAAATTTTTAGTGTCAAAAAATTTTCGTAGGAAATAAATAACATTCATATTATTTCACATGTTTTTCATAATTTTAAGCCTAGTATTCTGTTTCAAATTTCATGTGAAATTCTGACAGAACCCATACAAAAAATATTCAATCGAAATATATGTGGAAAAATGTTGCTAGACTAGTACTCTCAGAATTTCACATGAAATTTGAAATAGAGTACTAGGCTTAAGACGCATAGAACGAATGAAATAAGCTCCTTTTCACTTTTGTAAAAATCGTTTGCCTGTTGTGGAAAGGTTTGTGTCGCCGATTGCATATTTTTTATTTCTGTCATGGTAAAATAAATATATTTATTTCGCCATGGCAAAAAACAAAGAAAAATTAATCCATTACACATACCTTTTTCCAAACACATGGCACGCCAACAAAAACAGAAAGTTAACATACTTTATCCTACTATGCATTGTACGCTCTTTGGTCTGTAAAGGTCAAAGTCCATACCTTTCGCTCTATTTTTTGAGAGACGCAGTGAAAAGAGCAGTTACGAATCTTCTACTATTCGATTATACTCGTGGTGATCATAGTTGCCAGTAGGTGAAAATTCATTAAATTTCTAGGCTTGTGTCGAACTCGCTCTTTCGCTCGTTTTTGACACGAATCTTTGGTCAAACCAATATAGTTAAAATGGGTTTGATTATTGGTTCTTGTCCAAACCAAGCGAATTTCCATAAAAGTCTAATTTCGAGCAGAAAACCGTCAAAGCAATTAAAAGCAATCGTCAAATGCTCGTCATATATAAAAAGACCTCGACGAACTTTTTTGACCCTAATATTAAATTATGTTATTTTTTAATTGAAAAACAAAAACTTTTAAATGACAATATGATTAATTAACTCCGAGGATAGTTTTGTTTTTGTAATCCTTTCTAAAAGTCTCTAGTTCCTTTACAACAATTCTATTAGAATATTGTTAAAAACTCATCGGCTGAAGCCTTTGAATTTTTCTTCGAATTGTGATCACAAAGTATAAAATTTTTAATGATGCCAACAATCTTGTATTTCTATTTCATTAACGCGTTTTCCTCAACTGCATTTATACGGCAATTCAAAAACTTGCCCATTACGCTTTGAAGTAGTAAATGTTGTGAAAGCGGTGTATTGGTCCATTTTTAAGCACCATATTTTGTTCGAATAGCAATCAATTGACGCTTTGAAAGTCTGCTATAATCGTTTAAAACCGCTTAATTTGAAGTAAAATTCATCCAGTCCTCAAAATGTTATTTTAAGCACCCAAAAACGTCAATATGACTATATAAATAATCAAATCTGGTAAAGAAATTATTAGCTATTAAATGTTGCTTGATTTAAGTATATTTCGATGAAGCTATACGTTTTTAAAAAATTTCATTGAAGGATCGTCAATACATTTCAAAACTTAAGAAGTACAAATTTAATTCCGGCCTATTTTTTAAATTAATAACTGTTGAAGAAGCATATATTGTTATCCATGATTACATATATACTTATTAATGACAAACTGTGTTACTTGTTTCATGCACATTGTTCCTGTTTTCACCCCCGCTACCTTTTGGGCTCCTAATGTCATATAGAACGACCTTCTTATATGCAAATGCGTTTGGAACGAGAAAACTTTCGCAAAAAGTTAGTAGAATTAATTGCCCGTAAAGATGATGATGATGCAAATGTTGGTGGTGCTGGTGGCACTGACTTGGAAGCTGAATTTCCCAATAAAGAGGAAAAGGAAGTTTTACGTTATTACTATTACATTAAACATGGCGTCGATACAATTCACGTTGCACCCATGAGTAAAAAAGTGTTGAATAGGTATGAAGCTCTTGGTGCGAATACAATAATTTAATTCGAACATTTAGTTTAGAAAGTTCATTTGATAAATTGCTTTTCTTTTTCTTTAAATTAAATCCAGAATTAAGAATCAAATACCAGCTGTTTTAAATAAATGGGCCGCTGCACTTAATGAAAATATCGATGAGATTAAATCCGATTACGTTTTTGCTATGAAGAAGGCTGTTATTGATTTTGCTTTGCAAAATTCTTTAATAAATCTGAAAAAAGAGGCACAATTAGAATTGACGGCTGAAAGAAAAGAAGCAAATAAGATGTTTAATAGATGGAAATATCGGTAAGTGATGGAACAATGACTTGTTGTACTAAAGAAAAACATATAAGAACCTAATCAGCCTTAACATGAATTCCACATGTGAAAACTTTCAAATAAAATGTATAAAATTTTACAAGTTATTTATGGTATCAACTGTCCGAACCGGTTTCATTTAGAGAAATGCAATAAAAAACTAAGAAATTTTTTTATCAAAAGTGTTTATTTAGAATAAATTTTAAACGGCTTTGCCCATCGATTCCAAAATTAATAGGATCTTGACATTGCGTAAAAATCGGTTGATGCGTACGTGAGATTTTGTGAACAAAAAAATTGGAAAAAAGTGATTTATTAAAAAAGTCCAAAATTGTATATCTGATCAAAATTGTTTATCTATTCTGCAAGGAAATTGTCCATAGACTAATTTAAATAAATAAATAAATAAATAAATAAAAAAATTAGTGTTCGAACCAAACTATATCGAAGGTGATGGAAACTATGCTTAACTTCCATCTTGTGAAATATTTAGAGACCAACAGTTTACTAAACGACCGCCAGTATGGTTTCCGCAGAGGCCGCTCTACGGGTGACCTATTGGTCCTTCTTTCGGAAAACTGGTGTAGTTCCATACACCGTTTTGGCGAAAGTAAAGTGGTGGCTCTAGATATTTCTAAGGCGTTCGATAGAGTGTGGCATGGAACACTCCTGTCCAAACTTATTGCATTTGGTGTCGGAGGTACCTTCTCTCGGTTTATATCGAGCTTTCTCAGGGATCGCTCTATACGAGTTGTTATAGATGGGGTCTCATCCGATGAGTTCAGAGTCAACTCAGGGGTACCGCAGGGCTCCGTTCTTTCTCCTACTTTATTTCTAATTTTTCTTAACGATCTACTTTCCCAAACTTCCTGTCCTATTTACTCTTTCGCAGATGATAGCAGCCTTTCGCATTCCTATTCATTTTCTGAAATCGAGACGAGGAGGCAGTTTATGAATGACGTTCTGGATAGTGACCTCGCGAAGATTTCCGAATGGGGTCAGGCGAAAAGGGGCGATTTGAATGCTCGTAAGACCCAGTGTTGTATGCTTACGCATCGACGTACGTATGACCATGCTGCTTCATCTGTTTCTATGGGTGGTGTAAGTATTGTGGAGTCAGGGGCTCTTGATGTTCTGGGCATGAAAGTGCAGTGTGATGTCAGATGGACGGAACATGTCTTTCAGGTCGCAAAAGAAGCATTCAAGTGCCTTGGCTTCTTAAGACGGTGCAAGAGATACTTCACCCCTTCTGATCTTCTTAATATTTACACCACTTACATCCGACCGAAGATGGAATACAACTCTCATGTTGGGGCCGCTGCTTCAAAGTCTATTTTGAAGTTACTCGACCGCGTACAGGAGAGGGCGATGAAACTCATCGGAGACAGTAGGGTAGCCAACTCTATTGACTCCCTGGAGCATCGTCACAATGTGGGGTGCGTATCGTTGTTCTATCGTTACTATAATGGCAGGTGCTCTGGTGAAATTAGGGAACTTGTTCCTGAAACCCATTCTTTCTTACGCTCAACGCGTTTTTCATCAAGAGCGCATGCGTTTGTGGTCGATATTCCAACGAATCGCACTACGCATTACAGGGAAAATTCGTTTTTTGGCCGAACAGTCCGTATGTGGAACAAACTACCCGCAGATGTCTTCCCCGCCACTTACAATTTGAGGAGGTTCAAATCGAATATCCACACACACTACTCCCTTTATCCTCCTTTCCAAAATCTATTTTCCCAGTTCCAGCGCAATGCACTGCATATGTAGGGGTCATCCCCTGAGTGCTGGTCCTACTCCTAAAAAAAACGAGTCGTTTCAAAGGGTTCTTTAAACTTCCTGTGAATTGGAACCGATTCGGACCGGTATATTACGAGAAATATGAAAAAAACTAAGAGAAAATGTTTTTTCAAATGTGTTTTTATTTCAAAATAACTTTTAAACGGTCTTATCGATTCTATATCGTTCGATCGATTTCAAAAACTAATCAGCTTTTGACATTCAAAAACTACGTCGATCGCCGCAAGCGATAAAAATAAATTATTTAATGAACTCTGAAATTATATAAGTATGTGATCAATTACTAGTCTCGATTCTTTTATAGGTATTGAAGAACTACGTCAATCACCGCTTACCGAGTGGGAATCGGCTGTTCCATTCAAAAGTTATAGCACTTTGAAAATTAAAATAATAGCACTTTTTAGCGGGGAGATGCAGAGGTGGCTTTGAGGGTCAAACGTTTTTAATTTTTTTTATCTTTCGGATGGAATTTTTAAAGATATTATTTGAAATTCAAAACAGACACCTATTCTAATTGAAATTTTCAAAATTTGTGGTTTTATTACAAACAATAAGTCCCCGGTAAATTTTTATTTCTACATAAACGAACTTTGTGATCAGATTTTAAATAACTTGAAACTAGATCACACTTAATATAAAAGCAGACAGTACCATTTGAAAATGGAAAATTGGACGACTTTAGAAAGCACTATAATTAAAAAAAAAAAAATAATAACTACACAGAGTGTAGGGTATAATTGGTTAATCGCTGGTTGATAATCGGTTAGTTTTGTTATTAATAAAGTTTTTTTTATAAAGTAATTTCAATAAATAAAAATGTATAAAATTGGAGTTTATTAGCAAAAACACATTAACAACAATTCTTGAACTGAAACGAACCAACAGAAAAGTTGTTGTGAATCATATTTTCCCTGAAAAGTTTTCACTTTTACAAGTATCTGAATTGCAATCTGAATGTGCAATTCCCCCACAGTTTTTTTTTTACTTTTTCTAATTATTTTTCTGTTTATTTCCTTAATTTTCAAACTTTATTCTTTGAAGGCAACAAAAATTCCACGTAAAGTTCACGATATCTATTTTCACGTGACTTGGAATAAAAATTTCACGAGAACAAACTTTTCACTTGTTATTCACGATAGGGGTATATATTTAAAAATTTTGAACGCCTCTAATTGTTTCGGTTAATTTCATTAAAAGGTTTTTTATGTTACTATCGAGAGTTTTTTCTGTTGCCAGGTCATCATCTGGCTCATCCTGGCAAAGCTTAGCACCGTATTTTAGGAATGTATTTCTAGAAGGAAATATGCCTGAGTGGAGGTATAAAATAAGTTTATTGAAAACTTGAATTCATCCTCATCGAATTATTAATCAAAAACTTAATAATTCCCACAAGCTTAATTAGAGTAGCAGAGTCTCTTTTATACCTTTAAAGTTTTACTTGAGCTCGTTTATCGAAATCAAAACCAACAACAACATGTCACACACATGGAGGAAGGAAATTGCCCACCATTCTGAGCAATGATGAAGAACAATGTTTTATATCATGTATAGTATAAGGGGAAACCCGTTCCCTTTACGTAGTAATTAGTCAGATAACCAAATGAATTCACCAATAGATTAAAACAATATTTTATATTAAAAGAAGAAATTTCAAGCTGTTTTCTCTGCCAATTTTTAGGTTCGATGAAAATCATTGCCGCCTCAAGAAAACCCTCTTTTGTATCCACAGATCTGTGGCGAATATTCTCGATCTTTGGAATATGAAATATAAAAAACTTACTTTGGTTGACATCCATGAGTTGTCGAATGCGAAAACTCCTTTTGATTTATTTGAATTTGCGGTAAATGAAATTTAATTAATTAAAATTATCAATAATTTCAACTAATAAACTGAATCTACGCCAAATAGTACATCGTAGGTAAGCAGATTGAAAATACCAAACAGCTTTTGGAGAAACAATGGCTCGGAGAAATTCATAGTATTTTGCTGAAGGCCAGTTTGAAGAGTCTTCTGCCAGATGTCAGAAAGTTAAGATTAATACAACGTTTCTACAATTGTGTGGCTGCTTTAATGACTCAGCAACTGGAGGACATGTGCATAAGAAGCTTAAAAGCTTTTGCCGATTTTATATGTGATTATGGGGTAAATCTAATACAAATGAGTTTTTTTCTAAATAAATTTCATGACAAAAAGTTTACTTCCTAGAAATCTAATCCTGGGTTCAAAATATCTCTGATGCTGGAGGATGAGGACGTCATTGTTTTTAATCCTAATTTTTCTAAAATACTAAGTGAAATGACACGAATTATCGAGTCAATCTTATTGGCCGTACAAAACTTACCGCGCATTGAGGGAAAACTCTATACCGATCTTCGCATTACAGACAAATTTTATTTAACTCCCGCCATACCAGAGTCCATAATAGCTGAAACTCGCAGTCGCATTTGCGCTTTACTAGAGGAGCAAAGAATCGGACCCGAGATGAGAATACAAGACTTTGATAATTATATTGACTTAATGAATGGCAAGGACTCCGAAAGAATATCGAAGTTTATGCAGAGCGATCCACCGTTTGAAGCTTTTTGCGACATGGTTCATCAGTATCGGGAAAAAGAGAACCAAATTTCAAATGATATCTGGAGCGTAATACGCATGGGTCTTTACGAATTTTATCGTGACAAGTTTGTTTCGAATCTAGAAGCCTTTGGACGTTTTATGCAAGAAGAATTGCTGGCACGAATGGTTAATGACCAACAAGCGATTATCTCCGAAATCGGCAAGGAATATGAAGCCATCGCTAAAAAGGCTTTAACCGTGCCTAAGGATACTGGCGAGCTGATGAGTTTGAAAGCTTATGCCATAAATACGGAAGAAAACGTCGTACCCGAAATGGAGGAGAAATTGCGCGTTAACATGAGCCACATACTATGGCTAATGGATCATACTCTATATTCGCCATTGCAAATAAAAAATAATAGCAACACCTTCCAATGGTATCTCAAATTGCCCTCCATCTTTGAAGATCATCGTATAATTATAGCCGACAAAACGATAGAGTATCAAGATTTGTTGAAAAAAAGAATAGAATCGTTCAGGCGTGAGTTACAAACGTATTTTGAACAAGTGCAGATATTCGACGTTTGGGGCGACATAAAACAGTTATCGAAGTACAAACGTAAAGCTCAAGTGCTGGATAATCGTCTGGTAACCGCTATGGATACCATAGATCGTATTAACGATGAAGAGGCGGCATACGGTTGGGATCTGTCTCAGTACAGTATACGAAAGAAGGCTCATGATCAACTGAAGCCTTACAAAACTCTATTCGATGCGGGACAAGAATTCATGGACAAATACGATTTATGGATGAACTCTCAAGTGGGCAGTTTTGATCCAGACGAAATAGAAGAAGATGTGGTCAACTTGTATCGTATATTGCAGAAAGTTGAAAAGCAAATGGGCGACCACGCCACCACCATGATATTAATTAAAGATGTAAATATGTAACAAGATTAGAACTTGTTGTGTTAATTTATTAAATAATTGAATTTTTCAGGTCAAAGCTCAAATTGAGGCCTTCCGCAATCATATGCCTATTATAAGCACCTTGGGCAATCCTGGCATGAAGGCTCGTCATTGGGAACTGGTTTCTGAAATTATCGGTTTCCCAATTAAAGTTTCGCCAGAATTGACTTTGGCTAGTATTATCGAATACGGCTTGGAAGATTACGTTCCCAAATTTGAGGCCATATCGGAAAGTGCTACGAGGGAAAATAACTTGGAAAGAGCCATGTCCAAAATGGTACTGGAATGGGAAGATATATCATTCTCTGTTTCACCTTACAGGCAAGAAGTTTGAAGGAATTTTTATTTTCCACCAGCTTGTTGACAGATATTTTTTTTAACTTCGTAATATAGGGATTCTGGTACATATAAATTGTCTGCTGTAGATGATATACAAATTCTCTTGGATGATCAAATAATTAAAACACAAACTATGAAAAGCTCACCGTATATTAAACCCTTTGAAAAGGATATACTGTAAGTAGAAATTTATACTTATGTGAATTTCAATAAATGCAATTCATCAATTTACGGGTATCACCGGTATTTTACATAACAACAACAACAGCAACAACAAATTATTTAATTAAACCTCATTCATTGAGAAAAAAATTAATATATGATCATAAATAAAAATGTGATCGCTTTGATCTTTGCTGTCTTTTGTTTCAGAAAAATTCATTCTGAAAATTTATTTCCGTTGAATTCTGATTCAGAATCAATTAAATTCTGTATCGGAATCGAATCGGAATCTGCGACATCGCCGAATAAGTTCGAAACATTTAGAGACATTCATATAGAAAAGACAATTAATAATTAAAATGAAATAAAGAAAATCCCTCCAACAGATACTTCCAAAGCTTCATATTTAAAGTTATAGTCGGCAGCAGTCGATAGCCTGCTGTCTTGAATGTGTTTAAAGCATGAGATTCAAGAGCGTCCTATGTATCCCGAAAGAATAAATTTTTTGTGTGTTTGGACTGGCGGCATCATGGGTCCATAATTCTTTATAAATGACGTTCGTCAGACTGTCACTGTCAACGACAGGCGTTGCAGGTCGATGAGTACTAATTAATTTTGGTCTGAATTGAATGATCTGGAGACAAGCGACTGTGGTTTCAGCACGACGTCGCTACGTGACATACAGCTCATGGCACATTGGATATTGCACTATTTTGAGCCCTTTAGGCTTTTTCTTGTGGACTTGTCTTAAGTAGCAGGTGTATGCGAATAAGTCAAAAACCACAGTCGAATTCAGTCTGATTAATGTGCAAGAGTAATCAATTAAAAATTGCATATTTCGTGGCAGACACTAGAACGGTCTTCTATTCCACACAAATTGGCCACAATATCTCGCACCAGTATTGCCAGTAGATTTCTCCAACAAATACCTACGAATGCTAAGAAAAAAATTCGACTTTTCGTTACATGTTGAAAATATTGCACACAAAAATTCCTACGCATTTTTGTCATTACAATAGCAGTTATAAAAGATATATATATATATATATATATATATATATATATATATATATATATTTATTAAAGCTTTGGTAAAAATATAAGTAAACAACTAAAAAAAAATAATACATACATATTATTTACCTTTAATTAAATTCAATTAAAACAACATAAAGTTTTTTAAAAATTAATATGAATAGTTCTTTTCAAATAAAATTTTAAAGGATAAATTCAATTTGGGTACAAAAACAGGTTACTTTAAAATTAATATAATTATGAAATTTCATTCAACTAATTTATATATGAGAACTTTAATTTAATTAAAGTACAAAACAAAATCCTTTTAAAATTATTGCTTATAGTTTTTTTGAACTAAATCTTTAAATAATAAATTCAATACAGGTACACAAACATCAGTCTATTTCAAAATTAATAAAGTTCCTTTGAATTTAAGTTGCTAAAATGACTATCAGTACATTCGACATTACTGCAGTCTTTTCCAAATGATTTTAGTATGCAAATTGAACTTAAACTTGTGTGGCTCAATTTGTTTCGCTTTTTGGTGCGAACAAGTGATTTTAACGAAAAAAAAATTTTGAACTGTTTTGAAAATATTACTGAAAAAACTTTATGTTTGCATTTATTTCATATATAAAGCAACATGACGAAAAATCCCTACATTTTCGAGAATATAAAATATATGTTCGATTTTCCCTACGCCTCTATTTTAATATCAAAAATACCTACACGTAGGGATTTTCCCCTACTTCTGGCAACATTGTCTCGCACACACACTTTGTCTTATTAAAAGAAGAACTGCTTAATGAAATATCCTTCATATGTTGTTCACTTACTATCTTCCTCTTCACATATACAAAATTTAGTCAATTCAATTCACGTATGACAACTAAAAGTAACAATTTTTCATATTCATGAGATCCTCAAGTTCAAATATGGAGTCTTTTTTATATATTTTTTTAAATTTTCTAATTAATAATAAATTTAATGCCAATAATTTAGCTTCAATATGGCTCGACATACTTTGTTTATGGTTTTTTTTTTTAATTTTTTTAAAATCGTTTATTCGACATACCTATTGTCTCAACTAAATTAGTGCTTTTTGTTTGTTATGTGGTCAAGTATGTCTATATGCCTGCATTTCATTGGTTCTTATACCAAATCATCAGTAGAATTTAACCTAATTCCAAAATAACAAAAGCTCTTAGCTTATACATAAACTCCCAAAAATTAATTGAGAATTACACAAGCAAAACCATAGGATTTGAAATTCAAGAAAACACAAGAAACAAATTTTATTCGATATAAATTTATTTTGTTTTTCCATTGTGACTTTTTTATATACTTTTATTTTTCGAAAACGGCAGACTAATTGTATGAAGGTGAAAAAACAAAATAGATTTATATCGAATAAAATTTTTTTGTTGTATTTTCTTGAATTTCAAATCCTTGTGTAATTCTCAATTCATTTTTGGGAGTTTATGTATAAGCTAAGAGGTTTTGTTATTTTGGAATTAGGATAAAGTCTAGGTTAAAGTATTCTGATTTGGTGTAAGAACCAATGAAATGCAGGCATATAGACATACTTGACCACATAACAAACAAAAAGCACTAGTTTTTTTTATAATGAAACAAAAAATAAAAATGTTAATTTCTTTATACACACAGAAAGTGGGAAGCAAAGTTAATACTATTGCAAGACATATTAGATGATTGGCTACAAGTTCAAGCTACCTGGATGTACTTAGAGCCCATATTTTCTAGTCCCGATATCCAGCAACAAATGCCGGAAGAGGGAAGACGTTTCAGCGCTGTAGATAAGGTAGATCCATGAATGCATTATGTGTCATATAATTTAAATTCCCTGAGTGATATTACTTTTTACAAAAGATCTGGAAAGAGCTAATGAAACAGGTTAATAGTGATCCAAGAGTAATGACTGTAGTAGAAATAAGCAAAATGTCGGAAAATTTGAAAAAGGCCCATAATCTACTGGAAGTCATACAAAAGGGTTTGAATGCGGTAATACGTATAAAAAATCAATATACAGTTATAAAATAAATTTGACTTCATCTTATATTGCAGTACCTCGAAAAGAAGCGCTTATATTTTCCCCGCTTCTTTTTCCTCTCAAACGATGAATTGTTGGAAATTCTGTCTGAAACTAAGGACCCTACACGTGTACAGCCCCACTTGAAGAAGTGCTTTGAAGGCATAGCAGCTCTTAAGTTCACCGAAGAGTTAGAAGTCACCGTTATACGTTCTTCGGAAAACGAGGAAGTGGAATTAGTGGACATCATATCGACAGCAAAAGCCAGAGGTCAAGTAGAAAAATGGTTATTGGAACTGGAAATTGATATGAAAAAGAGTATCCGTAAGAAAATGAGTGACGCTTTTCATAGTTATCCGGCAAGTGTACGGGATCAATGGGTATTGGTTTGGCCAGGGCAATGTATACAATCAATTTCTTTAACGTACTGGACATTTTATATCACAGAAAGTTTCATGTCCGAAAACCCCAGGAAAAGTTTACAGGACTACTTGCAAACAAATATAGAACAAATTGAAAACATTGTGGACTTAGTCAGAGGGGAGTTAAGTGGCCAAAATCGCATTACTTTGGGAGCTTTAGTTGTGTTGGACGTACATGCCCGCGATGTTTTGGCAGAAATGGTAGACAATGAAGTCTCGGAATTAAACGATTTCCAATGGCTGTGCCAGGCAAAAAGAAACTATTTCCCTTCTCCTTCATTTGTGTTAACGATTTTCTATTTCAGCTACGCTACTACTGGGAGGATAACAATTTGGATACACGCATGATTAACTGTTCCTTGAAATATGGCTACGAGTATTTGGGTAATACCACACGCCTGGTCGTAACACCACTTACCGATCGTTGTTACCGTACTCTGTTTAGTGCTTTGCACTTGCATTTGGGTGGAGCTCCAGAGGGTCCAGCTGGTACTGGCAAAACAGAAACCACAAAGGATTTGGCCAAGGCAGTAGCCAAACAATGTGTTGTATTCAATTGTTCCGACGGCTTGGATTATATCGCTTTGGGAAAGTTCTTTAAAGGCTTAGCATCTTGTGGAGCTTGGTCGTGTTTTGATGAGTTCAATCGTATCGATTTGGAGGTATTGTCTGTGGTAGCTCAACAAATTCTAACCATACAACGTGGCATTAATTCGGGCAGCCCTACTCTAGTGTTTGAAGGAACCACCTTAACTTTGGATCCCACTTGTGCTGTATTTATAACGATGAATCCGGGCTATGCCGGGAGATCAGAGCTGCCTGATAATTTGAAGGTAAATTATATTGCACAACAACAAAAATCATCACGCTTCTAACATGTTATTCCATGAAATGATGTTGTACGTCTGGAGTACATGCACACATTCATTTCAATCCTGAACCCATCTTTTTGATCGCTCTGATTTTTACTATTAATTTATTTTTTGATAAAATAGAAAATAGGTTTGATTACTAAAAACACAAAATTGTGTTATTTATTTACTTTAATATTTCAGAAAAAGTTAAACAGCTCTAAGGCTGTCTTTGTGGGTCTTTTTATTTCTAATACCAATGAACTTTTTTCAAAAATATTAAATATATTTAATTTATAAACAAAAAGAGAGACATCGTTTCAGTTGGTTACTTTTACGTACCAACAAAAAGTTCCAACTATCCAACCCTGGAAGCGTATTTTTGATTGTTTCGAATTTTCAATGCCAATTCTATTCAGGCTGAAGTATAAAGTAAGTTTAAACCACAGAAAGAAAACTAAAATTGGGAACTTATATACTAACTTTTAATGCCTTTTCTTTCGAATGTCCAACACTGGAATCGAATTTTTAATTTTTTTGGTTTTTAATACCAATTCAGTACTTCCTGAAGTATTAAATAAGTTTAATTCACTAACAAAACCAAAATTAGACATTTATATGGCTATATATGTACGATTTTCCAATCCTGGGGTCGAATTTTTAACTTTTCGGATTTCTTACATATGTTTAATTCTTTTTGAAGTATCAAAAGAGTTTAATTCATCAAAACAAAAAAGTTTGTGGCTTTTTGGATTATTTTTATTTCCCAAAAAAAAAATCCGTTTTAAAACCCTAGGTTCAAAGTTTTAAACGGCAATCCAATTCTTAGTGAAGTATAAAATAATCTTAATTAAAAGCAATTAAAATCAGTAACCTTTTTGGTCACTTGTATCAAAAAATATTTCATGTGACATAACCTGGGGGCAAATTACGGCATTCGATATCGATCGAAATTTCCATTTAAATTGTATTGAAATTTCGATCGATATCGAATGCCGTAATTTGGCCCATGGTAAAGAAATTTTGATTTTCTAAAATTTTTAATACCAATTTTATTCTTCCTATTTTATAAAATAGTTTTAACTAGCGCAAAAAATAACCTCAGTTGTGTTTTTGCTTACTTTTCTCTAACAAAGAAAATTTCAATTGCCCAATCCTGCAATTAAATGTTTAATTTCTTTGATTTTTAATACAAATTCAAAAGGTTTTATTTAACGAAAAGAAAAAAATTATTCAGTTAATTTTGTAGCCATAAGTGTAAGCTTTCCAGCTCTGGAACCATATCAATACCACCCCATTTAGGTTAATTACCAATCCATCATTCTCAGAATGAAATCTGTAGTTTTTCTGGGACTTGGGAAACCCCCCTTACAGACAGACGGACATCAATTATTCGGCTTCAATATTCATAAGGATGCGCAATATATGGGGTCCCATATTAATATAGAGGAAATTACACACGGAATGACAAATCTATATATGTATATGGGCATTTCCTGGGGTCACGTTCGTACGTTTTTGATGTACAAAGAATATAGAAAACGAAGCTTTTCCAAGATTTTTTTTTGCGATTCGATAGCAATTTGGTAGCTCTATGTTTAGTGCAAAAGATGGATTTCATCGAATTTAAATTTTCATAATAATAGTTATAAACATGTGGTCACGAACGTACGCAAAATAGAAGTCTACTTTGGCTGACAGTAGTGAAATATAAAAATCTACGAAATGGAATGGAATATTCAAGAGTGATTAATTCATTTTAAAATTGTATTAATGTAGGTCTCTATCCAGTATTTAGACTATAAAATATCTCTATTGGTTTTTGTTTAATTGGCTTAAGTAGCGGTCGCGAACGAATGGGTCGCGAACGTACGATTTTTCCATATGTTGTTTTTATTATTGTTACCATGTATTTGCCCATAAATACCTTCAAATTTCCTAACAAAAAACTTAATACTCAATTTATAGTGTGTAGCAACTTATAACAAGAAATATACTATTTTATTTAATATGAAATAATGAAATTTTAACAATAGTTATGATATTTTTTTTGTGGTTGACTATGCGGAGGAAATGCCCATATCCTTTCGGTTTTTTGTGATTTGTATAAAAAATTGCGGTTAATGGCCACAATATTGTGCTCGTTAATGATGATTTGTTGTGTGGATGCCCGTTAACCTTCAAGTTTTATTTGAAAACAAATTTCGTAATTAATTGAAATTTCCAGGCTTTATTCCGCTCCGTGGCTATGATGGTGCCCGATTATGCTCTAATTTCTGAAATCGAATTATATTCATGTGGTTTCTTAACCGCTCAACCCTTGTCAATTAAAATTGTTGCCACTTATCGCTTGTGCTCGGAACAATTAAGCACCCAGTGTCATTACGATTATGGCATGCGTGCCGTCAAGTCAGTGCTTAAGGCTGCTGGAGCCTTAAAACTTCGTTATCGCGACGAGAATGAGGATATTTTGGTATTGCGATCTATAAAAGATGTTAATTTACCCAAATTTTTAAATCAAGATGTACCATTGTTCCACGGCATTACCTCGGATCTGTTTCCGGGTACAGTTTTACCCGAACCGGATTATGTGTTGCTAAATGAATGCTGCAAACTGGTTTGTGATAAGAACAACATCCAATGCACTGATTTCCTTTTGGAGAAAGTCCAGCAGGTGGGATTACTTTTATCTAAGTGGTTTGAGAAACTAGAATCTTTTTTTATTTAGCTATATGAAATGATTATGGTAAGGCATGGCTTAATGCTGGTTGGTTTGCCTTTTGGCGGCAAGACAACATGCTACAGAGTTTTAGCTGAGACTTTAAAATATATGGAAGAGAAAGTAAGTCCGGTCGTAGATATTTTTCGATATATTTCTCATAAAAATGAAATCGTAATGAAAACTCCTTTTTAGGGAGCCAGTGAAAATCGTGCCATTTACACTGTTATCAATCCCAAGGCCATTACCATGGGCCAACTTTATGGGCAATTCGATATGGTATCTCATGAATGGAGTGATGGCGTGTTAGCTGTTAATTATCGCCAGTATGCAGTGTCAGAAACACCACATCGTAAGTGGTTAATATTTGACGGCCCCGTCGATGCTATTTGGATTGAAAACATGAATACCGTCTTAGATGACAATAAGAAATTGTGTCTCATGTCTGGTGAAATCATACAACTATCTTCCACCACCAACTTAATATTTGAGCCTATGGATTTGGAAGTTGCCTCACCTGCCACGGTTTCACGTTGTGGTATGATCTACTTAGAACCTTCTGCAATGAGCTGGGAGCCCCTATTTATTTCTTGGCGAAATAAATTGCCAGACAGCTTTCATGCTGTGGCAAAACAGTTGATTACCACGCTAATATATCGATTTTGTCCTATTCTTCTGTACATTCTAAGAAAGTCAGGCCTATCCGAGATCGCTCCTACTTCCGATGCCAACTTAATGAGTTCGCTCATGAATATATTCGACTGTTTTCTTGATGACTTCAAAGATGAAAAATATCTGCAAACTTTGTCAGATCTCGATATGAGAGCACAAATAGAAGGAGTATTTTTATTTTCCTGCATTTGGTCTATAGGTGGTTCCTTAAACGCGACTAGTCGGGAAAAATACAATATAGTGTTTCGTGCCTTAATGGAGAAAAACTTTGCTGAAAATCTATATGAGGAGTTTAACATACCGGAGGCTTTGCATGTACCAGTTTTGGCTAAACCTTTTATATTCCCCATACCCAAACAGGGTTCGGTATTTGATTATCGTTTTATTAAGGAGGGCAAGGGCAAATGGAAGCCGTGGCAAGACGATGTGAGTGCAGCTGCCCAGATACCACGTGATATACCCGTCAATCAAATCATTATTACGACCAATGAAAATGTGCGCATGACAATGCTCTTGGACATTTTAGTGAGACATTCGAAGCCCGTCATGTTTGTGGGTCCCACCGGCACTGGCAAAAGCTGTTACATTATTGACTACATGCTCAAGAAAATGGATTTGAATGTCTACAAGCCACTACTTATTAACTTCTCGGCTCAAACCTCAGCGAATCAAACACAAAATATTGTCATGTCTAATTTGGACAAGAGACGCAAAGGAGTATTCGGCCCACCATTAAATAAAAAGTTTGTTATATTTGTAGATGATGTTTCCATGCCATTGAAAGAGAATTTTGGTGCTCAGCCGCCCATAGAACTTTTGCGCATGATGTTGGACCACTGGATGTGGTATGATCTCAAAGCAATACTACCCATGAAGCTGGTGGACTTGCAAATGATTTGTTCTATGGGCCCACCTTCTACGGGTAACACAGTAACGCCGCGTTTCCAACGACATTTTAATATTTTAGCCATCGATGAATTCAATGATGAAATCTTAAAGACTATTTTTAGTAAAATTGTTCTGTGGCATTTGGACACAAGGTAAGTTTAAAATTTACTGAAATACTGCAAAATACGTCACGTAATATATATGAATTTTTGTCTACCTTTTCTTATTGAACTTTTTTTGTAGTTTCTTTTATTCAGGGTTCCAAGGTCATTCCAATTAATTTAAATGCAAACAACAGATAATTTCTTTATTTCATTTTTATATCCGACGTTTCGTTGGGATTTTCCAACATCTTCAGGGATAATAATTTTTATTGAAATCTGGTAACATTAACGATAGATAAGACAAACAAAGTTTTGTGAGTAAATTACAACAATTAATATACATAATTTTTAAACTTACATATTTTATCTTTTAGTACATTTTGTATTTCAATGGTAGCAATATTCCTTTACACGAAATGACACATACGACATAAAAACACATAATGGACATATACAAAAATAAAATAAATATTACAGCAAAAACTTTTTACTTAAGATCCCAATATCACAGTTTGGAGTTAGACTAGAAATAAATTAACCTAATATTGCTCTGTAGATAGCATTAGTGTTGTATTTGTCTTTCTTATTGTTCATTGCTATGGCCATCTTTTGTTGGATATTTAAACTTTCCAAAGTGTATCTTTTATTGTGTCTTCTTTCTTTGTGGAAAATTTTAACATTTTCCAGATCAGCTGTGTGAAAATGATCTGAGCAGTGATGTTCGCTTATTTTCACACCTAGATTTCTTTTTGTTGTCCCTATATAAGTTTGACTGCAACATTAATTGGTGTTTCCTTTACATTTAATTTCATATACTACGTTACTTGGATCATTTCTGTTTATATTCGTTTTTAAGTTTGAAAACAGTGCATTTGCTGTTTTGTTTGGTTTGTGTGCAAACCTGATGTCGTCTTCATTAATTATTCCTTTTATTTTGGTTCCCTCAGTAAGTTTTGGTATATAAGACAAAGTTACGTATTTAATGTTGCCAGATGTAGGTTTTGGATTACTTGGTACGTGACCAGTGTTGCCAATTAATGCGTTCACTATTTTTATTATCTAGTTTAAATGTGTTATAAGAAAATTGTTAATTGTTAAATTAACGTTTTCCATTTAATTTGATCTTAAGTAAATTTTTATTGAATATGGTAACTTTTTATTCTGTAAATTTTGCGGAAACGTTCAGTATTTTCGCAAAGTACTGCTTTTCTTTCTTTTACCGTTTATGGAATTTTTCATAAAATGTAAAGCGTGTTTTTCATTTGTTTTTTGCAAACTTTTGCGATTTTCGCAAAGTGATTCCATCTTTATTTTTACTCTCGTCTCCAGTTTTAATGGTTTACATTATGCTTTGAAGATGTGATCTATAATTAATTGTCTTCAAAAACATGTCGAATATTCCAAAGGAGAAATGAACTGCTAAAATAGCTACAAAAAATATCTATCTTCTAATCGTTCTTCACCTGTCTTCTTAATACTATTCCCTCCTAGTTCCGGCGAGATGAACTGCATATATAAGGGTCATCAATTGAGCGTTAGTCCTACTAACAAAAAGAAAAGAATCAAAAGATGAGGACAGTGTGGCTTTCGAAAGTGTTTACTTCCATAATCAGTGATCAATGTATTTTAATTTATTTTAATCATTTGCGGCAATTTTTTGAGTTCCAGTAATTTTGATTTTTTTTCAATGTTAACATCTCTTTTGACTATTTGAATGGCTTTATTTATTATTGTATGAAATAAACAAAACTAGAGAGATAAAGTGCATCAAAAATATTTACAATTTTATGAAACTGGTTTAACCAACGATCAACTTCTGAATAAAATTTAATGATTCATTTCTTTACTTTCAGAGGCTTTTCAAAAGAATTTGACCCTTGCATTGATGAAATCGTGAATGCTACACTGAAAATCTACAATCGTGCTAAACTAAATCTTTTACCCACTCCAGCAAAATCTCATTATCTTTTTAATTTGCGCGACTTCGCCCGGGTGATACAAGGCGTATTATTGTCAGTACCCGAAGCTACAGAGGACATGAATTCAATGCGTCGTCTGTGGGTGCATGAGGTGCAGAGGGTCTACGGCGATCGTTTGGTAGAAGACGCAGATCGGTCTTGGTTGTTCCAGGCCTTATGTGAGCAAATGCAAGAAAGTTTTAGTATTCTGCCGGAAGTTTTGTTCGAACGTTTAGTGAAAAAGGGCGAGAAACTGAAAGAGGCCGATTTTCGACAATTAATATATTGTGACTTTACTAACCCTAAAGCGGATACAAAGAATTACATAGAAGCTCAAGATTTGGAAGAGCTGCGGAATGTGGTGGAGGCCTATTTGGTGGAGTATAATAATATGTCGAAGAAACCCATGGACTTGGTACTCTTTCGTTTCGCCGTGGAACATTTATCGAGAATATGTCGCATTATAAAGCAGCCACGTAGTCATGCTCTACTGATTGGGGTCGGTGGATCCGGACGTCAGAGCTTAACTCGTTTGGCTTCGCATATATGTGACTATGAGTTATTTCAAGTTGAAATATCTCGATTATATGGACCCAATGAGTGGCATGAAGATATCAAGGTTATATTGCGTAAAATAAGTTCCTCCGAAATGCATGGAGTTTTTTTGTTTACAGACGTCCAGGTAAAGTGTTGAGGATGTTCTTTTTTGAACATAAATGCTTGTTTTTATTCAAAACATGTACCTTAGGGTCTTATATGTGTTTGAACTTTATTTTCAGATTAAAGACGAATCCTTCCTGGAGGACATCAACAATTTACTTAATTCTGGAGAAGTGCCAAATTTGTTTAACAATGAAGAGAAGATTGAAGTTGTGGAAAAAATGGCTCAAATTGATAAGCAACGTGATAAGGCGATACAAACTGACGGCAGTCCAGTGGCATTATTTAATTTTTTTGTGACGGTACTTCTACATGTTAATATGTGAGTTAAAATATAACAAAACTATTTCATCTACTAGACCTGCAAAGACCAGCTGCATATTGTCTTGGCCATGTCTCCGATTGGTGAATCCTTGCGTGTCCGCATACGTAAATTTCCCTCTATTGTTAATTGCTGTACTATCGACTGGTTCCAAGCTTGGCCTGAAGACGCTCTCTTAGCTGTGTCTACAAGATTCTTAGCCACAGAAGAATTGACAGACTTGGAAAGAAATACAGCTATTGACATGTGCATGGAATTTCATACTTCTACTCAGAGTTTATCAGAAGCTTTCTACTTAAGATTGAAAAGATATAATTATGTTACACCAACGTCATATTTGGAATTAATACAAGCCTTTAAAACTTTGCTGAATAAAAAGAGAACGTGAGTACGATTTATGCTATCCCAAGATCGGAACTTAACTAATTTTGATTTCGAGGTTATATAAATTTAGCTGTCAAGTGGTTTGGGATGTTTGTAGTTTGGTTGTTTTAAAAATAAGAAATATTTAAATATCAGATTTGGAATCCTTATATTCGACTGAAGATTTTAAAGAGCTTTCGAATTTTATAAAATATATAAAATTTAGACAAATTTATACAACTTTTATTTGGGTCTTTAGAACGACCTATATATATAACTCAATATTAAAAAATGATTTCATGTAAATTTTGGCTGCGGCTACGCCTCCAATGGTTCATACGACGGGTCCAATTTTCGCATACTCTCCAACATATCGGTCGGTATCTCACGAATATTATTATGATTACTAGATGTACTTTACGAAGTAGATATGCAAAGTATGTTAAACAGATGGCGACAGGATGACTTGGACCATATGCCGGCGAAGTTGTTAACCCGCATTTTATCCGTTTATCTTATGCCTTCACATAAGAAGTTGCAACGTAATTAGCCACGGGAAATTCCTCAGAAGAACCTGGACAATTATCTGAGTATTTTAGTGCGAGTGAGACACAAAAGACTGGAGGGGAGTAAATTGTCAGTCATCTGGCTTACCTAAAAGGTGTTGCCAACGAGGACTAAAATCCTTAATATGTGTGCCAAACGTTGAGGGCTTGTCCTTATAGACATGAGCCTTAACATAGTCCCAAAAAAATTGTCTAAGTCGCACGATCTAGGAACCTGAAATAAACTGTTCACTGAATACGTCTCTCAATGGAAGCATTGACTTATGAAGGCATAAGATAAACGGATAAAATGCGGGTTAACAACTTCGCCGGCATATGGTCCAAGTCATCCTGTCGCCATCTGTTTAACATACTTTGCATATCTACTTCGTAAAGTACATCTAGTAATCATAATAATATTCGTGAGATACCGACCGATATGTTGGAGAGTATGCGAAAATTGGACCCGTCGTATGAACCATTGGAGGCGTAGCCGCAGCCAAAATTTACATGAAATCATTTTTTAATATTGAGTTATATATATAGGTCGTTTCTACGACATTAACGTTCTTGCTGAACCGAATCTAACCAAACTAGTCGTGTTTCAAAGGTTTCTTTCAAACTTCGATTTCCTATGAATTGGAAGCGGAAGAATTTTTTTAGAATAACTTTCAAACGGCTTCTCCAATCGACTCCAAAAACTAATCAGCTCTTCATAATTAAAAACTACGTCGACCGCTATCGACCGGGTCAAACCCGATTCACGTGTTCGTGAGATATCCTGAACGAAAAATTCCAAAAAAAATAATACCATTTTAATAAATTAAAATAATACCATTTTTAGTGGTGAACATTAACGGGAAGTTACAGGGATGGCTCTTAATGTCAAACGTTTTCCATATATTTTTTTTATTTTAGCTCTTCGAATTGTTACGGTTAATTCTGTTAAAAGAATGCTTGCCTTACTATCGATAGTTTCTTGTATTGTCAGGCCATCCTGGTACCGAACATTCTGAAAAAGAATTTATTCTTGAGTTCTTTAGCTTTTGGGTTTGAACTGCATTTTAAGAATATATTGTTAGAAGGAAATATACCTGAAAGGCACAAATAAGTGTATTTATGTTAATCTTAAATTCGTGTCGCATCAAATCTAGTTCGTAGATTTGTTTACTAAATCATTGGCAATAGTGTTATTGGACTTTATTAAATTACTAATAAAAAATTAATAATTCCCTCAAGCTCTTTTATATCCACTTCCAAAGGCTTTCTTTTACTGAAGTTTTTTAAAACTCGGTTATCCAAATTAAAATCAGCTAGATCATGATCCACAGATATGTATATACGAAGGATATTTTGAGCAACGACGATTAACAATGTTTTAAAAAGAACACTTTCTCTTTTTGTATGAAAAAATAGTTTCTACACGCATACCTTTTGTGTATAAGACGAACGAATGCAAAAAATATGTTATAATATGAACAAGTAAAAGTGCTATATTCGGCTGTGCCGAATCTTAAATACCCTTCTTCTTTCTTTGTTGCTAGAACAGAAAGTAGCTTTAATTAAAAAATAATTAAAAAAAAAAACAAAATGATGTTATCAGTTACTTTTATATTTAAGAAAACGTTAACATTTTTTGGTTAGGAAGCTAAATGCTTGGCTCTTCTTACTTCTAATACCTCTGAACGTCTTTCAAATATACTAAATATGTTTAATTTACAAACAAAAAGAAAAAATCCGTTTCATGTACCCCAAAAGGTTCTAATTGTCCAACCGTAGAATAGTCTTTTATATTTTTTTGGTTTTTAATACCAATTTATTTCTTCCTGATATATAAAGTAGGTATAATTCATCATAAAAATCAAAAATAACAAATTATATGGCTACTTTTATGAATCAGAAAAAAATGTCGATATTCCAACCCTGAAATTGGATTTTTAATTTTTTTCGTTTTTAATAGCAATTTAATTCTTCCCTAAGTATAAAAAAGATTTCATTCACATGCAACCAAAATAAGGAACTTATATGGCTATTTTTATGTACTAAAAAATTTCGATTTTCCAACCCTGGAACCGAATTTTTAATACCAAATTAATTCGTCCTGAAGTATAAAATAGGTTTAATTCACTAAAAAAACAGTGGGTACTTTTATGTACCAGAAATATTTCGATTTTCCAACTCTGGAAGCGTATTTTTATTTTTTTACCTATGGAATTCTTAGTGAATTTTTAAGCTTTTTGGTTACTTTCATAAAATATTTTAATAATGAGGTTCATGCAACTCTTAGTAATGAGGTTTATTTAAGAAAAACTTAAGATTTGTAACCATTTTGGTCACTTTCATGTACTACAAAATATTGCAGGTACCCTGGAATTGAAATTTTGGTTTGTTTTAATATTTGATACCAATTTTGTCTTTCCTGAATTAAAAAATAGTTGTAATAAGTAAAAAACCGACGTTAGTTGGCTTTTTGGTTAATTTTATGTATAAAAAAATTTCAATTTCCCATCCCTGGGAGCGAAATTTTAATTTTTGTCTTCTTTTTATAGAAATGCTAGTTTCCATTACTTATAAAGTAGTTTTATTTACAAAAATTTTAAAATTAGCAACCATCTTTGTCACTTTCATGTTCTACAATATATTGCATGCACCAAAAAAACTTTCAATTTCCTAGCCCTGGAATTGAAATTTAATTTTTTTTTTGGTTTTTTAAAAATGCGACTCTTCATGAAGAGACGTTTTAAATTTTGAACCATTTTGGTTACTTTTATGTATAAAAAATTTCAATTTCACACCCCTGGAAGCGAAATTTTAATTTTTAAAATTTTTCTTTATCAATGCAAATCTTCATGAAGTATAAAGTGATTTTAATTAAGAAAAACTCAAAATTTATAAAAATTTTGGTTATAACATGCACTACAAAATATTGCATGTACCAAAAAAAACTTTCATTTTCCCAACCCTGGAAGCGAAATTTTATTTTTTTATTTTTTATCAGCGCAAGTATTTTTGAGGTATAAAGTAGTTTTATTTATGAAATATATTAATTTTTTAACCATTTAGGCCACTTTCATGTACCATAAAATATTGCACTTGTCCAACCCTGGATGCGCAATTTTGATGTTTTTTTGAATCTTTGATACCAATTTTGTTCTTCCTAAATTATAAGACAGTTTTAGGTAGCAAAAAAAACATCAGTTGCCTGTTTGATTATTTTCACGTATAAAAAAAAGCAATTTCCCATCCCTGGAAGCAAAATTTGAATTAAAAAAATTTTTTCTTGGTCAATGCAAATCTTCATTACGTATAAAGAGGTTTTGTTAAAGAAAAACCTAAAATTTTTAAAAATTTTAGTTACTACATGTACTACAAAATACGGAATGGGCCGAAAAAAATTTTTTATTTGCCATCACTGGAAAAAAAATTTAATTTTTTTAGTTTTTAATAGACCATTAAGGCTTCTCAAAGCACGAAATAGGTTTAATTTACAAACATTAAAAAAATTGGTTTTTGGTATAAATTTTGCGTCGAGAAATAGGTGTAAGCTTTCCAGCTCTGGAACCGTACATCGGATCTTTCTGAATTTCAATACCACTCTATTTAAGTTCATTTCCAATTCAACGGTCCAAGAACGAAGTCTCGAACTCTACTGGGGGCTTGGAAATTTTTTTCCAGGGATGGAAAATTAAAATTTTTTTTCGGTCTATTCCGTTTTTTGTAATACATGTAGTAACTAAAATTGCTAATAATTTAAAGTTTTTCTTTAACAAAACCTCTTTATACGTCATGAAGATTTGTATTGGCCAAAAAAAATGTTTAAATTTTGCTTCCAGGTGTGGGGATTTGAATTTTTTTTATACATGAAAGTAATTAAACAGGCAACTGATGTTGTTTTTTGCTAACTAAAACTGTCTTATAATTTGGAAAGAACAAAATTGGTATCAAAAATTCAAAAATAAAAAATATAAATGAAATTTATTTGTTGGTGGTTAAGCAATGTCTATATGCATTTCATTGGTGCTTTACCAAATCGTCAGTAGACTTTAACCACAGTTTTGAAAAGCTTTTCAAAACTGTGGTTAAAGTCTACTGACGATTTGGTAAAGCACCAATGAAATGCATATAGACATTGCTTAACCACCAACAAATAAATTTCATTTATATATAACAGTATTGTGACAACAATGTGTTAAATAAAAAAATTTCATAAAAATAAAAAATAAAATTTCGAATCCAGGGATGGACAAGTGCAATATTTTATGGTACATGAAAGTTACCAAAATGGTAAAAAATTTGAAATTTTTCTTAAATTAAACTAATTTATACCTCAAGAAGCGTTGCACTGATAAAAAGAGAACAAAAAAGATTTAAATTTCGCTGGAAAAATTAATTTTTTTTTGGTACATGCAATATTTTGTAGTACATGTAATACCCAAAATGGTTGCAAAATTCGAGTTTTTCTTAAAGAAAACTACTTTATACTTCATGAAGATTTGCATTGATAAAGAAAATTTTAAAAACTTTAAATTTCGCTTCCAGGGTTGGGATATTGAAATTTTTTTTTATACATAAAAGTAACCAAAAAAGCAATTGACGTTTTTTTTACTAATTAAAACTATTTTTTATTTCAGGAAAAACAAAATTGGAATCAAAAATTAAAAATAAAATCAAAATTTAGATTCCAGAATTGGATAACTGCAATATTTTGTGGTACATAAAATGACCTAAATGGTTACAAATATTAAGTTTTTCTTAAATAGAACTATTTTATACCTCATTAAGAGTTGCATTGGTAAAAAAAATTTAAATTTCGTTGCCAGGAAATTGAAATATTTATTCTGCATAAAAGTAACCAAAAAGGCAATTGACGTTGTTTCTTTTTGCTAATTAAAGCTGTTTTATAATTCAGGAAGAACAAATTTGGTATTAAAATCTTAAAAAATCAAAATTTTGACTCCAGGGTTGGACAAATGAAATATTTAATGGTACATGAAAGTGACCAAAAAGTTTAAAAATTTTAATTTTTTTGTCAAGTAAAACTATGTTACACCTCACTAAGAATTGCGTTGATAAAAAATAAAAAATCGCTTCCAGAGTTGGAAAATCGAAATATTTTTCGTACATAATAGTACATAAATAAATTCCAAATGTTTTGTTTTTAGTGAATTAAACCTATTTTATATATCAGAAAAAATTAAATTAGTATTAAAAAATTAAAATTCGGTTCCTGGGTTGGAAAATCGACATTTTCTGATTCATAAAAGCAGCCATATTATTTGTTATTTTTGATTTTTATGATGAATTATACCTACTTTATATATCAAAAAGAAGTAAACTGGTATTAAAAACCAACAAAATTTAAAGGCGGTTGGACAATTAGAACTTTGTGGGGTACATGAAACGGATTTTTTGTTTTGTTTGTAAATTAAATTTATATAATATTTTTGAAAGACGTTCCTAGGTATTAGATATAAGAAAAGCCAAACATTTAGCTTCCTAGCCGAAAAATTTAAACGTTTTCTTAAATATAAAAGTAACCGATAACATCATTTTGATTTTTCAATTAAACCTACTTTCTGTTTTGGCAAGAAAAAAAGAAAGAAGAATTAAATCTGTGAAGAGTATTTATGATTCGGCACAGCCGAATAAAACACTTTTACTTGTTTGAACTCATAATGAATTTTGGTAATAAAATTCATTATGAGTTATGTTCGTTTGTCCACTCTTAGATAAATTATAGACAAACTGAACATGTTTCATGAAAACAGCTGAGTTGCCAAAAAATAAGTTGCTAAACAATTTCTCTTTATATTAAAGTATTTTTTCGTTATATCTTTATTCAGCTCCGTTATGACTAACAAAAATCGATACCTGACCGGTATTTCGCAGTTGGATATAGCCGCCCAACAAGTCGGCGTTATGCAAGATCAATTAGCTACTCTAGAGCCTAAACTTAAAGCCGCTTCTGAAACTGTGGCGGTGCAGGTGGCTAAAGTCACTGAGGATAGTAAGATAGCCGAAGAACAACGTGAACAGGTTATGAAAGATGAAGCAATAGCGAATGAGCAAGCCCAGGTAGCTCAAGCTATTAAAGATGAATGTGATGCAAAGTTGGGCGAAGCCCTGCCCATTTTAAACGCTGCCTTGGCAGCTTTGAACACTCTTACCACTGCCGATATAGCAGTAGTCAAGACTATGAAAAGTCCTCCTGTAGGTGTGCGTATCGTCATGGAAGCTGTATGCATTTTAAAAGAAGTCAAACCCGATCGCATTGCCAATCCCAGTGGAGTGGGTATGATTGAGGATTACTGGGGTGCCTCGAAGAGAGTCTTAAGTGATATAAAGTTTTTGGATAGTTTGTTGCACTTCGACAAGGACAATATACCACCAGCGGTAATGAAAAAGTTGCAAGAGCGTGTTCTGAGCAATGAAGCTTTTGATCCTGATAAAGTGCGATCAGCATCGACGGCTTGCGAGGGCTTATGTAGATGGGTGATAGCTTTGACCAAATATGATGTGGTGGCTAAAGTGGTGGCTCCTAAGAAAATAGCTTTGGCTGAGGCCGAAGCTGCTTACAATGTAAGTAATTCAAAAGAAATCAAAAGTTTTTGTTTGGTTTGTCTTTCAATATCAATTTTTCTAGACGGCGCAAAAGCTCTTGGATGAAAAAAAGGCACAATTGGAAAGGGTGGAACAAAATTTGGCTATAATAAAAAAGGTTTTAGAAAAACAGCTGAAGGAATATGGGTAAATATATTTTTAAATTAAATATTCCCATGAAAAATTTCTGAATTGTGTGGACTTTGTATTGCATCAGTATTCTTCAAGCTGAACATGAAGCCTGCACAAAGAAGTTGCAACGAGCCCAAGAACTTATATCCGGTTTGGGGGGCGAGCGTACAAGATGGTTGGAAACGGCCCAAGAATTAGGGCGAACTTACAACACGCTAACAGGCGATGTTTTAATTGCATCTGGAGTTGTGTGCTATTTGGGGCCCTTCACCATTGACTATCGCATCGAGCAAATACGTAAATGGGCGGAAAAATGTGCTTCGTTTGGCGTCGTATGCAGTCAAGATTTTCAGTTGGTTAGTGTTTTGGGCGAACCGGTGGAAATACGCAACTGGAATATATGTGGTCTTCCCACGGATTCATTTTCCATAGAAAGCGCCATAATGATGCAGTAAGTACTGATTTGCGTTGCCTTCTGACTCGCGTCATATTTCTTATTACATAAGAAAATATACCATTCGTATAAATAATTATATACATACGATATATGCAATTGACAAGAATAGCGTTTAATTACAATAATATTAAATGGTTTTTTACATGAAACTATTTCCTGTTTAAAAAAGCCTGGGAGAAAAATGGATTCAATTAAATGCGCATCTTCTTTTATTTCGCTGTTGAATAAAATTAATTACTTTCACATTACAAGATATTTTAATTACAAGGAGTAAAGAAAATTTATATTTTTTCTCCTGCAAATTGTTGTTCTCGCTCTTATTCCCTTCAGCCATTTTAATATCCTATTAACACAGCAAACACTTGTTACAAAAATTTTTGTATTTAACAAAAGTGTTGGGTATTTCTATAAAAATTTTATATAAATTTCGTATTTTTGGTATATCGAACCCAACAGGAATCAATATTTCTGTACTAATAGTCCAAAACGAAAATGGGTAATTATTCAGTGGCTTGAATCTTTCGTTTCTCAACATTAAGTTCTGTTCTGCATTCCATGCGGATATAAAAAGTTTGAAATTGTCAAGACTTTGCTTCTTCAAATTAATATTGAGTGCTGCTGGCTGAAGTAGTAGAACACGAGACTATGAAGTGAGGTTCCTGAGTTCGAGCCCGCGCTGAGTCATGAAATATTGTGTTGAATTCTTCTGATCAGCATTAGTTCGTGGTTGTGTTAATTGTTGCCAGCCTGTTGCAATGATGAAGGCATAGTCACTGGTCACTGAACATAATTGGCAGCGACTGACACTATCATCTACTAAAAAGCAGAGTAACAGCAAACACCTTCGTCGGCCCTGTAGCAAAAATTAGCCGGCGAAGTAAAAAAAGTTGAAATAGCTACAAAAACAAACAAAAAAAACTATCTTCTCATCTTTCCTAATCTGTTCCCTCAATACTATCCCCTCGTTTTCAGTTCCGGCGAAATGCATTGCATATATAGGGGTCATCCCCTTAGTGCTGGTCCTACTCCAAAAAAAAAAAAAAAAATTAATAACAAAACTGTTATGACATTTCCGAATATTTTTATTCAGCAAGGATCACAGAACAAACTTCATTATCATTGTGCAATTTTCCGCTAATTTAAATAGCTAAAAATGGTATTATTTTAATTTTAAAACTGCTATAACTTTCGAATGGACCAGCCAATTGATGACACTTATAAACGAATAGAGAACACTAATTGATCACATATATAATTTCGGAGTGTTTTGAAAAATTAATTTTTTTCGAAATTTTCGTACCCAATATCTCCCGCATGCGTTAACCGATTCTTGCCCGGTTAGTAGCGCTCAATATGATTTTTGATTGTCAAGAGCTGAATAATTTTTGAAATCGACCAGAAAAGCCAGTTAAAAGTTATTCTAAAAAAACACTTTTGAAAACAGAGTTCCAGTTTTTTTTTGACATTTCCGAACCGGTTCCAATTCACAGCAAATCTAAGTGTGAAAGAAACTTTGAAACGTGCCTAGTTTGGATTGAGCACTAAGTGATTAGATGTGTCATTTCAGAGTTTTCTTCAAAAAGTCACTTTTCAGAATTTTTTGCGTTCATGAAATCTCACGAACATCAACTGATTTTGACCCGGTTGGTAGCGATCGACGTGATTGTCAAGAGTTAATTAGTTTTTGGACTCGATCAGCAAAGCCTTTAAAAGTTATTCTAAAATAAACACTTTTGAAAAATTAATTGCTTTTTTTTGATATATCCGAAAATCTATCGGTTCGAACCGGTTCCAAATCACAGGAAATCTATGTTTAAATGAGCCCTTTTAAACGCGACTAGTTATAAGCGATTCACATACTTACACATACACACAAACAAACACACAAACACATACACACATACAGGTATACAAACATAGAGACGGCTTCAGGAAATAGTGACGGAGTTGTCAGGAAAGCCAGTAACTTCCCACTTTTTTGAAAATGTTCAATTTTCTTAGCGAAAACTTAAAACAAACTATTTGTCGAGGACCTCAAAGTATGCATTTGTTTGTGAGATGACTTTATGGTGATTTAAGTTTCTCCTTCATCTAGATTTCGAGTAATATCAAAAAAACTAAGAACAAATATTTTTTCAAAAGGGTTTCTTAATATAACTAACCAGCTCTATCGATCGATTCCAGAAACTAATCAGCTTTTGACATTTAGAAATCTCATCGATCGTCACTAACCGGGTCAAAATTGGTTAATGAATTCCTGAGATATCATAAAATGTTTTAATAAACTCTGAAATTATATCTCTGATCAATTAGAGTCGCTATTCAGTCGCCTTTAGGATGAAATGCTTCTGTTAGCAACCAGTCTTAAAAGGAAGATGTCATTAAACGAATTTTATGTGGAGAATTAGCAGTTGGAAAAAAATTACATACAAGTTCAGTTGAAAAATATTCCTTTTTATTTTTAGCATTATAAAAATGGTGTTAAGCAGAATATAATTGGGTGTTCATTTAGTTGCAGAAGAACTAATAATGGTTACAGTTAGTCCACTCGATCTGTAAATGATGGCTTGTACATTGGTGGCCAATTCTTCAATTGTTGCTGGTTGGTCGGCATAAACCAATGAGTACTATGCTAACTCATTGGTTTATGCCTACCATATAACACGGTGTTCAGAGTTTTTCTTAATTAATGCCATTATTGAGTTCAATTAACCATATAAAATTGTAATTAAGTAATTGCTCAATTAACAGTGAATTGATATAATATGGAGTAAACTTACAAATGCAGCGTAGTTAAAAAGTGTGCTTAAACACAGCTCACTTAACTAAGTTTGTAGAGACTTAGCATGTTAATTGTAGAAAAAGTAAACGAAACCCAATAAACAAAGTATGTCGAGCCAAGTTGAAGTTAAGTTATTTCTGTTAAACTTAGTATTAATTAGAAAAGCAAAAAAAAAAAAAAAATCGTAGATTTGAATTATAAACAATTTTTAATATTACGAGTAGTTGTCATACGGCAATTGAATTTACTAAATTTTGTATATGTGAGCAGGAAGATAATTATGTAAATAAAGTGAGTATTGACTCAATTAAATAGGTATGTATGTCTGAACACCGTATAAAGTAATCCAGAAACTTCAATAATTAATATGTTCACACGGGCAGCGAAATTCGAACAAACGAAGTTGAAGAAGAACCGGACCACTAGTGGAAATTAGTTCTGCAATAACTCGATAGTTAAGCGGGTCTGCATGGAAAATTCAGTTAGTATAGCTCGATACCAACCGCCTTTCACCAAAACCAATTAGTAAATTTTAATTTTAATAAATTGAGAACAGTAAAATTAGTGCTAAAACCATCTATAACCGCATGAAATGATTGGTGATTGAATGTGTTGGCCGTATAATGGATGACTGATTGACAGTCCCATCTGTCAAACCTAGGGATCGATTTTGCTACTTCTCAAGGAACTAAAAAAACACCTGGTACTTTGCCTTATCGTACAGTCCAAACGTGTTATTAGATACATAAATAAAAAAACACTTAAATTAATAGTGTAACGGTAATTATGGTTGAAAACATGGAAATAAATAAAATGTATTTTATGATATTGAGGAAACCAAGTTGAGGGTGATTAGAAGGGGAAGTTTTACATTTATTTTTTTGCTTCTGGCATAATGTAACCAACAACGAAATAAAAAGTCTATGACCAAGAATTTCATTTAATTACAAAAAATAACAAAAAGTTGGAAACCCATTTATGTTAACAATAGAACTTATGTTGGGAAGGTTGCAATCTGCAGCATCATTCATGGTATGCGTATTAAAAATGGAAATTACAACATTTACTCCATACTTTTCAGATATTTATTTATTATTTTGTTATTTAGTGTCACCTTTATTGGTCTCACAAAACCGTTTGTATAGAAGGATATTAGGAGGGTGTATAAATAATTGTAGCTCATGCTGACTGAAATGCCAAAAATATTTGAAACTTTATACATCTGATGTCGATGTTCCTTTGGTATTGCATTGAGAGCGGGAAGAAAAGATAAAAGGAATGAAAAGAACGGATGCTGCGTGTTGTGTTGACGTCTGTTAGGTAAATTCGTGTAAGGGGTGACTTTTTATATTTTTTTACTACTGAATTGTTTTTACGCATAAAAGAAATTAAATTGGATTCACGCATGTTGTCCCGACAAATCCTTTTATCTGAAAATCGGAGTATCTCTCTCCGTAATAGGGAGAAGTAGTATGATTTCACATCGTCGGCCAAACTTAAACTGCGTTGCCACTATTTTGGCTTTTTTCAAGTAAAGAGGAACTGACCTGGAGCACAGTACAATGTTTTTCATAGCTTTCATTTGTTTGAATTGTGAGTGACATTTATATATACATATGCATATAGTCAGTAAATATGAGAGATCCATTGTAAAATTACTACAACAATGCAAGCCAATTAAATACATTATAAGTATGGAAAAATAAGTCATTACTTTTCATTGCCTTAAAACCCTTTTCGCTGCAATTATGTAACATATATTTTATATATACGAGGTCTATTCAGAAAATCCAGTAAATTTAATTAATATTTAAAGGTTATTGTTGGCAACATGTTTAATTCAGAAGGACATGATATATATTCGAGGGCAAAGGATGTTTTTAGGGGTATAAAACTTTGAGTTGGCAGCACTTTTTAAATGGTGGTAATTTTGTCAGCTGTCAAGTGATTTGTATTTAGTTTGGTTTGGCATTTCAACATGAATAGATTGACTCCTGAACAACGCTTCCAAATTGTGCTAAAGCAAGATTGCCGTTGATCCCGATTTTCACAAGAGAATTTGCTTTACCGACGAAATACAGTTTTGTTTGAACGAATACGTACAAACAAAACTGCGAGCCCCATAGCTACCCTATACACAGACAGGTCGAAGATTGGTAACCGATCGGGTGGAGGATTCTATGACATAGGTCGTAACTTTCGTAAATACTTTCGCCAGATCGTATAAAGTATATCAGACTGCGATCGCGGCTATTCCGAAAGGGATAAAATGGTTAAAGGAAATTGATAACAGACTACCGCTTCGTATATTCACGGATAAAAGGAAAGTCATCGAGGCTTCAAGAAATGCGGTTCAATCTCGGTGTGTATTACAATGCAAGGATGAGATAAGCTCATACAAGTATTGTTTGTGGAAGCATCGAGATAATACGGATTCCAGGACATCAAGGAATACCTGGAAATATTAAGGCAGGAAGGCTAGCAAAGATGGGAGAATTAATGACAAACATCACACTAGAAAATCCTAAGCCATTTCAAGTTTTTAAAAACGAACTAAAGCAATGGGCTATAGAATTGCATACAAGAGGTTGGCAACAGTGACTAGAATTCCATGGGGAAATCCAAATGGTAGCAAGACAAAGGAAATCCTAAGATTAATTAGGCCAGCACTTTGGAGACTGGTTAATATTATAACATGACATACAGAGTTAAGGAATCACATGGTACGCATGCGTATCGTTGACGATATAACATGCAAAGCCTGTCAGGAGGATGACGAAACACTTGAGCATTACATGTACTACTGTCCAGCTCTTAGACAGGAGACAAGTATTTAATCAGGAAATTATGCAAGATATGGAATTTCTTAGGGGTTCTAATTGGAGAGACTTAAGAAGATACATTGATGAAAGTAGGTTCATAACGTAATCAAACTCAATGGTTTCTATGATTTTTAATGGAGGCTCCCTATAATAGAATGGGAACTCCTTATTATAGGGCGCACCGCAGGCCCATGAGGCCTAAGTGTAATCCTGAACGGATTGGGACAGCTCTTGCTTACGCCTCTCTCTTCAACCTAACCTAACCTAACCAATCTGCCGTATTTGGAGTGTATTTTGAGGCACCCTTACGTCCAGAAAAATTAACTGGTTTGCTTTATGGCCTGGTGGAATCACTGGTCCGTATTTCTTTAAAAGCAATGCTGGTCAGAACGTTACTTTTTAGTTCATTAATTGAACATTCATGACATGTTGGAGTAGTGGTTTCAACAACACGTCACAACATGTCAAACAACTTGTGCCACAATTGATTTATTCAAGGAAGTATACTGTTACTGTTTTAAGATAAAAATCACTTTTTTTTTTAATTTCTTAATTCAAGATTATTTCACGAACGCGTCAACTGACTTTGATCCGGTTGAGAACGCTGCACGTGGTTTTTGAATGTCAAGCGTTGATAGGCAAAGCAGTTTAAAAGTTATTCCAAATGAAATACTTTTGAAAGAAATTATTTCTTAGTTTTTTAACATTTCTCAAAATATACCGGCTCGAACCGGTTCTAATTTACAGAAAATTTTAAAGAACCTTTTGAAACGCGACTAGTTTGGTTAAATTCGGTGCAGCCATTCAAATATTGTAAGCGGGTCACATACTTACACAAATAAATACATACACACACAGACATACTGACGGTCTCTCACGATTAGTTAGAAAAACTGCCTAGGAAATCAAAACGTCAACATCTGGCGAAAACTCCATTTTTGGAAAATGTTGTAAAACCAATAACTTCCCGAAGTTTTCCCGAATTTTCAGTTTTCATAGCGGGAAGCTACAAATATGGAAAACAGTCGACCCTAAAGGCCATTCTTGCAACTTCCTTATTACTTTTGAATGAATATACCGATTCGCACGTGGTGGTGATTGATGTACTTTTTTGAGTCTTATAAAATAATCTAGAACACTAATTGATCACATAATATTGGAGTTTTTGAAGAAATTCTCTTTTTATACCCTTCACAAAAAAGTGAAAGAGTACGAGCCCTAACCACTATTAATTCGTACACTGAGCATTTTTCATGAATGTGCTATTAATATATGTATATTTTCGGAACTATAATGACTACACAAAAAAGTTTATACTTTTCTTAAAGATCATTTCATTCTCTCTAGACATACATTATAAAAGCTACATATTAAAAGAAGGACTTTTTAAAAAACAAACAAAAACGAAAGTTCATTATTTTAAACAAAAATATTGTGACCACTATTAATTCGTACAGTCGCCAATTTTCATACTTAGAATTTTGTTATGCCACCTTTGTTTTTTAAAACGGTCTCGACCCGCTTTGGCATGGTACTGACTAGTTTTTGGCAGTCTTCTGGGGTTATCGAGTTCCAAATTTCCTGAATTTTGGACTTTAACCTGTCAACAATCCGTTGGGGTTCATTTCGAAGTTTTCTTTTCATAATAGCCCACAAATTTTCTATCGGATTAAGGTCTGGACTAGAAGATGGCCAATCCGGGACCGCGATTCCATTTTCCTCAAGTCACTTTTTCGTTTTTTTTTTTTGCAGTATGGGAAGAAGCACCATCCGGTTGGAATATGTATTCCCCGCAGTCTGTTAATTTCGATGTCGATGGTATCTGATTTTCCTCCAAGATTTTTATATATTTGTCTACATTTACGATTCCATCTATGAAATGGAGCTGACCGACACCTTTTGAGGACATACATCCTCATACCATAACGCTAGCTGGAAACTTGACTGTACGCTTTAAGCAGTCTTTGTTGTAAGTCTCGGTGCTTTTACATATTACCCTTTTTCTTGCATCACCAACACTTACATCAAACTCGGATTCGTCGCTAAAGATAATGCTGTCCTATTGCCGTTGTACCCAAGAGCGTCTCTCTTTAGTCCATAATAGACGCTTTTTCATTTGAAGTGCGGTAAGCAATGGCTTTTCCTTGGCCTAAAAAAATTATATAAATTATCAAGTTGATTTCGAAATACCGGGTTAATCTTTAACTTACTTTATAAAAATTAGAACCTATGATTTTCATTTGCTGTCGGGTCCACTCACGTTTTACGGGCTTTCCAATTGCTTCAGACCATTTTAAGGCTATATCCCGCACTGTGATTCGACGATTTAGTTTAATGATATTTGCCAAAGCTCTTGTATCGCGATGACTTATTCTGGAAGTCCGGCCTCTGTTTGAAACATTATTGCTGAAATTTCCACATATTTCATATTTTCTAACAATACTTTGTATTGTAGATCTTGGGATTTTAAGGTCGGTCGATATCTGCCCATATGTCATTCCCGATTTGAATTTATCGACGATTAAAATTCAAATTTCCTCACAAACAGGTTTACCACGTGCCATTTTTTAAAAATTATGAAAATTATTTTAACTATTAATTTTTTTGTCTCCTTTACATTCCTATTCTCTTATACATTTAAAATTTTTGTTTGCATTTTGATTTTTTATTTAGCTTGAGCGCAATTAATACACTGAACGAATTAATAGTGGTCAAACAATTTTTAATAAATAATAAAGGCCTTTTAGTTTAGTTAATTTTTTTAACATTTTGATGCAGAACTTAAGAATATTTCTAAATCCGTTTATAGGAAATAAAACGACCTTTCAGAAAAGTATAAGCTTGTTGGTGTAATTAACATAATTGAATCTTTATTCAGGCGTTTAGTGCTAAAGAGCGAAAAAATAACTGGTGTACGAATTAATAGTGGTTAGGGCTCGTATATATAGGTTTGTCATAGGGACCCCATAAATTATATATATTCTGGATCCCTATGAATAGCAATGACGGTTGAGCGATGTCCGTCTGTCCGTCTTTTTGTACGTGAAACGGTTTTTCTAAGCCCCCAGAAGAGCTAGAGACTTCGACCTTTGGATTGGAAATGAACTCAAATAGAGTGGTATTGAAATTCAGAAAGATCCGATGTATGTTCGAGAGCTGGGAAGCTTACCCCTATTTCTCGACGCAAAATTTATACCAAAAATCAATTATTTTTTTTAATATTTGTAAATTAAACCTATATCGTGCTTTGGGAAGCCTATTAAAAGCTAAAAAAATTAAAATATTTTTCCAGGGATGGAAAATAAAATTTTTTTCGGCCTATTCCGTATTTTGTAGTACATGTAGTAAATAAAATTGTTAAAAAAATGTAAGTTTTTCTTTAATAAAACCTCTTTATACGTCACGAAGATTTGCATTGACCAAAAAAAAATATTTTTAATTCAAATTTTGCTTCCAGGGATGGGAAAGCGGATATATTTTATACGTGAAAGTAATCAAACAGGCAACTGATGGTTTTTTTTGCTAACTAAAACTGTCTTATCATTTAGGAAGAACAAAATTGGTATCAAAAATTAAAAAAAAATCAAAATTTCGAATCCAGGGTTGGTCAAGTGCAATATTTTGTAGTACATGAAAGTGGCCAAAATGGGTAAAAAATTTAAATTTTTCTTAAATAAAACTACTTTATACCTCAAAAAGACTTGCACTGATAAAAAATAAAAAAAATAAATCTTCGCTTCCAGGGTTGGGAAAATTAAAACTTTTTTTGGTACATGCAATATTTTGTAGTACATGTAATAACCGAAATGGTTATAAATTTTGAGTTTTTCTTAAATAAAATCACTTTATACTTCATGAAGATTTGCATTGACAAAAAAAATTTTACAAATTAAAATTTCGGTTTTTTACTAATTAAAACTATTTTTGAATTCAGGAAAAACAAAATTGGTATCAAATATTAAAACAAATCAAAATTTCGATTCCAGGGTTGGATAACTGCAATACTTTGTAATACATGAAAGTGACCAAAATGGTTACGAATTTCAAGTTTTTCTTAAATAAACCTCATTATTAAGAGTATCATGAACCTCATTATTAAGAGTTGCATTGGTAAAAAAAACCAAAAAAATTAAAATTTCGTTTCCACGGTTGGGAAATTGAAATATTCTTTATGCATAAAAGTAACAAAAGAGTCAATTGACGTTGTTGTTTTTGCTAATTAAAACTATTTTATAATTCAGGAAGAACAAAATTGGTATTAAAATCTTAAAAAATCAAAGTTTCAATTCCAGGGTTGGACAAATGAAATATTTTATGGTACATGAAAATGACCAAAAAGTTTAAAAATTCTCTAAGAATTGCATTGGTAAAAAAATAAAAATTCGCTTCCAGAGTTGGAAAATCGAAATATTTCTGGTACATAAAAGTACCCACATAAATTCCAAATATTGTCTTTTTAGCGAATTAAACCTATTTTATACTTCAGGAAGAATTAATTTGGTATTCAAAATTGCCGAATATAGCACTTTTACTTGTTTCGATTTTGTTTTTAATCACGATTAAGGACGCGTTGACGGACCCGATTAGTGATGCTCGACGCAGTTTCATTAACTTTCCCCATTTTTTTTAATCTTTAATTTTCTTAGCGGGAATTTAAGACAAAAATTAAGTGAAACTCAAACGGACATACGATCATACCAATGAAACGAAATGAGACATGAAGCTGATTTAATTAAAAACAGCGCTGGGATCACATTAATGCATTTGATACTGATCGAAACTCGTATTTAAATTGTAACGAAATTTTTGATTGATATCAAATGCAATAATTTGGGTCCTGGTCTTTCAAATTTGGTTCACAAATTTGAATTGACTAAATGTTGAATGTTATTGTGTGACTAAAATTTAATAAAAACTTTATTGTTTTATTCAATCAAGCAAAAAGTGATAATCAACCGAAAGATTGTTTCTATAATTGATAACTAGAATTTTATGTGCCTTCTGCTTTGACTGGATGCAATCGTGTGTATCTGATATTTGCAGTCATTGTTCGCAGCAAATACACTTATTCATGGACAGGAAAAACAAAAAATTGATTAATGTGTTCTGCACGAGATTACAGAAAATTTGCTATTAAAACGTATACATACATATACATCGCTCCTTTAATGAAACATAGGCATATCTGAAGAAGTTTATTTATTTTTAGTCATTTTAACAAAAGTGCTCCATCGTACCATCTGCTTATGTAAAAAAAATTCAGCGTTATATCTGAAGCTGGAGCGAAGTTATAGCAAAATATATTTTGTATCGTTATATTTCTTAGATTGATTTTTCATGAGATATGACTATGTTGCAATAAAGGAGCGATATGTGTTCTATACATTAATTCATATAAAGAAAATGAAAGCAACAACATGACAGAAGCAGCAATTTGAACAGCAAATATACTTACACTTTTACTTCTCTTCAATTTATGAATTGCGGACTTGGATATTCAAAATGGCTTAATATTGTTTGTGTTGTTTTGTGCTACATGTAAGAGGGTAAATAATCGCTTTGAATTAAACGTCTAATGGTATTGTAGTTACATCAACCTCATTGCATGAAATTGCAGAAATGGATTTTAGTTTATGAAGGATTTTTAATTTTTCATTGATCAGAATATTAAGCGATAAACTGCTATCCAAATATATAATGGAGAAAACGAAAGGGTTTCGAATATGGCATTTTTGCCTTCAAGTTGGGTATTAAATAGTTTCGAGTTTAATTGCAAAACCACTAAACACTATGTGGGTAATTAGAAATTTCGATCTAATTTTAGATTTTTTTTATGGATAACATGAATGCTTACCAGGTTTGCAAACGGTCAGATGCTCACTTCACTTAAGGTATTAAACCTGTCAGGTATATGGATTCCTTGTCCGACTTCTATATAGGCACTAAAATATCTGCGCTGTCGTGCTCCGAACTCCTGGAAGAATGTAGAATGCGAGCTCTAAAGTTAAACGTAGCGACATCGTCCCACAACCGCCAAAAAGCTTAAGTGAAAACAAGTAAATTGCTATTTTCGGCTGCTACGAATTTTATATACCCATCACCAACGTACGGCTCTTTTTCATCGTTCTTGTTTTCAATACTGATTTATATCTTTCTAAATATATGTTTTATTTTCAAAGACAAAAATTTGAATATTTACATACTTTAATATTTCAAAAAATTTTAAATTTACAGTTCTGAAGCTGTCTTTTCCTAGCTAAAATCCCTCAATAATCAATTTTGAACTTTTTTGTAAAAATTGGGAAAAGAATCGGCACGTATAAAATTAAAAAAAATTCATTTTAATGTGCTTTTTTGAAACAACTTTTAAACGGCTTTGCTTCGCGTTTTCAAAAACTAATTAGCTCTAGACATTCAAAACCACATCGATCGCCACAAACCGGGTCAAAATCGGTTGACTCAGAAATTATATATGTGATCAATTAGCATTCGCTATTCTTTTATAGGACTCAAAGAACTACATCAATTACCGCATATCAGGTGGGAATTGGTTGATCCATTCAAAAGTTATAGCAGTTTTAAAATTAAAATAATAGAATTTTTTAGCGGTTAAAATTAGCTGGGAGTTGCAGAGATTCAGGCGTTTTCTTTATTTTTTAATTTAATATTTTTCCCAATCCATCAAAATATTCGACTTCTAAAAATGTGTATGGGAGTGTACTTGCACAAACGTTCTTCACATTAATTAAATACGAATTATAAATATTCTTTAGGAAGATACTCACTCGCAGTTAGTTATCACACACATACATACTCGTACATACGCTTACACATGCGGTTCGTTTATGCATGCAGTCATGCATTCACTCATTCATTCTTTCATTCGTTTACACGATGAACAACAGTTGTTGTCTTTCGATTTCAGCAGATACGATTAAATTCATTTCATTTCCAATTTAATAATAATTTTCTACTTCTTATTAAATCGTCTAAATATGAGGCCTAATTCAAAAGGGTATATAACAAAATTAAAACGGTATGATCACAATAAATATTTATATTATGAAATTAATTCATTCCTTAGCATGGATTTACTAAAATCTAAACGTGAAACTAAAAATTAAAAAATTGTATATTCCCATTAACTATTGTAAGAATATGATTTCAGTTCAGTTCATAATTAAGTTCTTATACAGATTCTATTACTTTTACTTTTACAACTGGCAACAATCCTCAATGTGAATTATTATGCCTTATTACGGTTCCTAATGTGAGTCCAGAATTTGTACTAGATTTGTACTAGAAACAAATTTTCTATAATCTCTTACAAACTCTCGAGTCGATTCGAGAATCGTATAAGGTCCCTTATCTGTAATCTACCCATTAGTATATAACATATACATATTTTATTTTTTTTCAGCTTGGACCCCTATATATGCAATGCATTGCGCCGGAACTGAAAACGAGGGAATAGTATTCAGGGGACAGATTAGGAAAGATGAGAAGATAGATAGAAAATATATGTGTGTTTGCTACACATATATTTTTTAGCTTTTATATTAAAATAATTCGTATTGTTATATTCCAAAGAAGTGGGCATGATAATATTCTAAGGAACAAGCGAAATTCAATTTCCAGTTTTTATACCCTTCCAAAAAGAATTGGAGAGTATATTTACTTTGTTATTCGGTGTGAGAGACCCCATAAAGTATATATTTTTGATCAGTGAGAAAATCTAAGACGTTCTCGCTATGTCCGTTCGTATGTGGAAATCAGAATTCAGTCCAAACGAAAAGAGCCCTTGAAACTTGGTATAAATATATTTTGAAGGATAGCACAGTTCGTAAATGGGCTAAATCGGACCAGAGGGAAAAAAGTTACCCTAAGAAGAAATAAACCAACCTCTAAAAAACAACATAATTGTTAAGTTTGTAATTTTGTTAAGCAAATGATATATATTTATGTTAGAGATTAACTTTTTAACGCCGCCCCCTTTAGTGGACGTTATTATATGCAAAAAGCCTACATTTCTTAAAAATAACATTTTAAAGCTTTTATGACGAAGCTGAGACGTAACCTGATCCTCCTCTGTCCTACCCCTTCGTCCCCTTTGCCCTCTAAATGACCGTATAAAAGAAAACAATTATAAGTGCTATATTCGGCGGTGCCGAATCTTAAATACCCTTCACAGATGTAATTCTTTTTTCTTTCTTGCTAAAACAGGAAGTAGGTTTAATTAAAAGATGTAACATAGCTTTACTTGACAAAAAAAATTTAAATTTTTAAACTTTTTGGTCACCTTCATGTACCATAAAATATATTATTTGTTCAACCCTGGCGTCGAAATTTTGATTTTGTAAGATTTTAATACCAATTTTGTTCTTCCTGAATTAGAAAACAGTTTTAATTAGCAAAAAAACAACGTCAATTGCCTATTTGATTACATTTATGCAGAATAAATATTTCAATTTCCCAACCCTTGAAACGAAATTTAAATTTTTTTACCAATGCAACTCTTAATGAGGCATGAAATAGTTTTATTTAAGAAAAACTTAATATTTGTAACCATTTTGGTCACTTTCTTGTACTACAAAATATTGCAGTTATCCAACTCTGGAATCTAAATTTGGATTTTTGTTTTAATTTTCGATACTAATTATGTTTTTTCTGAACTAAAAAATACTTTTAATTAGTAAAAAACCGACATTAGTTGCCTTTTTGGTTACTTTTATGAATAAAAAAAATTTAAATTTCCCATCCCTGGAAGCAAAATTAAATTTTTTTACCGATCCTAGTCTTCATTAGGTATAAAGTCGTTTTATTTAAAAAAAACTTCAAATTTGCAACCATTTTGGTCACTTTCATGTACTACAATATATTGCATGTACCAAAAAACTTTAAGCTTCCCAACCCTGGAAGTGAAATTTTAAATTTTTGTTTGTTTTATTTTTCACCAATGCAACTCTTCATGAGGAATAAAGTAGTATTATTTAAGAAAAAGTTACAATTTTCAACCATTTTGGTTACCGTCATGAACTGTAAAATATTGCACTTGTGCATCCCTGGATTCGAAATTTTGATCTTTTTTTGGAAATTGTTGATACCAATTTTGTTCTTCCTAATATATATAATAATTTTAGAAAGCAAAAAAAAAAAAACAACGTCAATTGCCATTTTGGTTACTCTTATGTATAAAAAAGTTTCAATTTCCCAACCCTGGAAGCGAAATTTTAATTTTTTTATCAATGCAAATCTTCATGTAGGTGTATAAGGTAGTTTTGTTTAAGAAAAACTCAAATTTTGTAACCAGTTTGGTTATTAAATGTACTACAAAATATTGCATGTTCAAAAAAAAACTTTAATTTTCCCAACCCTGGAAGCGAAATTTTAATATTTTGTTTTTTTTATCAGTATAAAGGTATAAAGTAATTTAAAAAAAAAATTTTAAATTTTTAACCATTTTGGTCACTTTTATGTACTATTAATTATTGCACTTGTCCATCCCTGGATTCGAAATTTTTTTTTATTTTTGAATTTTTGATACCAATTTTGTTCTTCCTAAATTATAAGACAGGCTTAATTAGCAAACAAAAAACAACATCAGTTGCCTGTTTGATTACTTTCACGTATAAAATAAATGCAATTTACCAACCCTGGAAGCAAAATTTGAATTAAAAAGTTTTTTTTTTGCCAATGCAAATCTTCATGACGTATAAAGAGGTTTTGTAAAAGAAAAACTTAAAATTTTTAACAATTTTAGTTACTATATGTACTACAAAATAGGGAATAGGCCTAAAAAATTTTTTTAATTTCCCATCCCTGGAACATTTTTTTTATTTTTTTAGTTTTTAATAGACAAACCTATATATACCCTTTCACTTTCTTGTGAAGGGTATAAAAATTATACTTAATTATACCAAAAATGCATTTGTAGTGTTTAATGGCAAGGGCCGTTCTAGAGCGACCCCAACAAAATACAGTTTTAATAACCTCCAAAAAAATTGAAATCCCATAAAGTATATATTCTTGATCAGTGATGAAGTCTAAGACGATATAGTAATGCCCATACGTGAGTCTGTGGAAACCACGATATAGTCTATCTTTGGACCTTGGCATTTTAGTGGGCGTTGAAGTTACATATTATATGAAAAAATAGTGTCAATATTTAACAATTTGTATTCGTTAACTCTACATTCCTTAAAAATTTAATTTATAAGCTTTTACGACGAAGGTAACATGTTATCTGATCTTCTCCTGTCGTACCCCTCCACACCCTTTGCCACTAAATGACCTTATCAAAATAAACTTTTTCTTAAAAAAAAACTTCTTAACTACCCCGAAAATTTATTTTTTTACGATTTAGGTGAGATGTCTCCCCCACACCTTTTTCGGATTGACCCTGTATAGAGTTCTAAAATTGGGGACAGAAATGTCTTAAAGAAACCAGTTGGTTAAACTGATCTCAGTCCTTTTTTTGCACGTTGATATAAAATATTAATACGTAAGTTTTTATGCCGACGGAAAGGTATCTCAGTCATGCTCCTCCCAACACATTGGAAACGACCGCATTAAAATAATTTTTGTTTGTTTACTTAAGCCAAATACCATAAAAATTTCAGTTTTTATAAGAATAAAACGTTTTTACTTGTTATTTATGATTTTTCTAGCATGAGTATAAAACTATAATTAAAGTGTAGGGGATTTCGAAAACAGCTGTTGTGCTCTGCTGTGTACGTTGAATAATTAAATTAAATCCAATTTCATATTTATCATGTTCTTCTAAATTAAAGACGTTACGAACAATAGCCTAGAAATCTTAGTTGAATTTAATATAAAACTTTTTGATTTGTGAATAAAAATTAATGGGTAACTGCAACATACCCATACAAACAACTCTAATGGTGTAGTAAATGTGTGTATCTAATGAATCCATCAAACAATGAAATATTGTGCAAAAAAAAAAATAAAAACAATGCAATTTTGAAAGCAAATTTCAATTTATTCTCCTAAAATTGATTGAAACAGAAATCCTTTTATAGAGAATGTTATCATACGGTGGGCACAATACACACGCACACACAATGTCATACTCACGCGTGCTTTTCCGAATGAATGTATATACGAGTATGTATGTACTCCCATATGTACGTGTGTATTTGTAATTCGCAATGAAATTCGAAGCTGTGGGTGTAACAGCCTTAAGGTTGTAATTTCTGTACGCGTGTGTATGTAGTCGTAAGTAGGCAACATGTGCACTATTTTCTTTGGATTATGCTGGAGATGAGCGAGTGTCACGTTCAATTAGGTAAAATATTAATCATTATTTGAGCTTGATTTAAAGCAGTGTGGACTTAAATTCATACATGATTTCACAAATACTTGTGTATTTTCATGGGCGTGTTTTCACACACTCACAAACTAACAATCAATATTCTTTTAGTAAAATGTAATATGTTACTTCAACGCCCACTAAAGAAAGCTTTAGACCTTTTTTGATATAAAAGTATATCATTTGCTTAACAAAATTGCAAAATCTTTAAAAAGAATGTTGCTTTTAGAGGTTGTTTTACTTCTTCTTAGGGTAAATTTTTTCCCTCTGTTCCTATTCAGCTCATTTGCGAACTTGACCTGTGGTGTCCTGCAAAATTTATCTATAAGAAATTTCAAGGGTCTGCCTCTTGTTTTTTGGACTGTATGGACGGACGTGTTAGATTTCATCACTTATCAAGAATATATATACTTTTTGGGGTCGTATAAAGATATTTCGCTACATGACAAAGTGAATCTAATTCTTTTTTGGAGGGTATAAAAATTACGGTTGGTGAACATGTTTTTGCTTTTCTCTGTGCATGAACGCTTTGGGCGATACTGGCGGTTTAAAGCAAAGTAGTTTCTTTTAAATAACTTTTTCATGTAGTTGTTTCCGCCCTTCGCTTGTAATTTGCTCCGGTAATCTTCGTCATACGTGAAGGACTTTGACATAAATATTTTGAGGTGAATGCGAGTACCGCGTGGTGCTGAAGATGCAAGAAATTTATTTAATTTGATATTTCTTTGGCATGCGGATTAAATTATGATTTTCTCGATTCAAATAACTGTAATCGCTTTTTTATATTGATTGAAATTATTGTTGCTGCTTAATGCATGTTTTAGCCAATCATGCCACAGTGGATTTTGTACAATATGGAACGTTAACAATATATTTGTAAATTATATTTACTTTTTCTTACTGTTACAAAGAAAACATTACGCCTTGTAAGAAAGGGAGATCTTCAAAGGAATTATTGATGTGAAGGAAGTATTTAAATGTTCTGGTTGGAAAGATTAGAGCTCAGTTTTATAAAAGTTGGTTTCTTTTTTCGTGATGAAAGTCACAGAATTTTTCGAAGCATTTCCCAAAACTAGGTAAAGCAGATATGTTTTCAGTATTTTTGTGTTCAATATAATTGGCAATACGAGAGTAGCGCTGTCTTTACGGGATGGCTGCAAATGAGAATAGTCACGTGAGCTGAAAGAAAGTGCATCGTGTACATCTTTCATTTAATGTACGGAACTTACTTCTACTCGAATGGATATGTGAACAAGCGAAATTCCCGTGCTTGGTGTGAAGAACGGCGAGAAGCATTCCAAGGACTGGCAATGCACTCCGGAAATGCACACTTTGGTATGGATTATGGACCGGTGGCCAGATTTTTCAAAGACGACTGTGAATGGCGAGAGCTATCTTGCGATGATTACTTTTTTTTTACCCAAAATGGTATGGCTGGACTTGGGCGATATGTGGTTTCAACAAGACGGTGCCATGGTGACGGAATAATGGCTCATTTGCTAGAGTTCAAAGAACAGTTGGTCCAACAGTTGTGAGTAGTTCGATTTCCACCGGACGCTGGTGGTGTTTTCGCAAATATGCAAATAGTCTCGCGTGTTTCTTATAAAATTAAAATAAAAAATATGTCTGTATATACTCAAAGCTTATCATAATTTTAGACTCATTAAATATTGATCAAGAACTGCATCTAAGCTTTAAAAATATTGCAGCACAGTTTCCGTAATCACAATCTTCCACTAAAGTGAATGGAACTTGTATTCAAGATGTTTTTATTTTTGTTGTGTAATCAATATTTATAAATTGAAAAAAAAAAATTACCTTTCGTAAATTTCACGTGTCATTTTAATTGTTTTACTTCTAGAAATTCTCGTCGTTGGCCCCTTATGATCGATCCACAAGGGCAGGCCAATAAATGGATAAAAAATCTAGAAAAAAATAATCGTTTGTGCATTATTCGTCTTAATCAACCCGATTACACTAGGGTACTAGAGAATGCCATACAATTTGGTTTACCCGTGCTGTTGGAGAATATAGATGAAGAAATAGATCCTCTACTAGAATCGATTTTGCTTAAGCAATTGTTTAAGCAAGGCGGTACATTATGTATTAAGCTGGGAGACTCGATTATTGAATATAATCACAACTTCAAGTAAGTAAATTTAAATATAAAATGTTCATTTGTTAGTTTGTCTAGTTTCGAAATTTTTACAGTGCCGGAATCATTCGATATCGATTGAAATATACGTTTAAATTCTATTGGAGTTTCGATGTATATCGAATGTAGGAATTTGGCACTTTATTCCTAAAATGTTGATAAAAATGTACATTTTTATAATTAGATTCTATATGACTACAAAATTACGCAATCCCCACTATTTACCCGAAGTAGCTGTCAAAGTAACTCTGCTCAATTTCATGATTACTCCACAAGGCTTGCAGGATCAGCTACTAGGCATTACCGTGGCTAGAGAACGACCAGATTTAGAGGCTGAGAAAAATACGCTCATTGTACAAGGCGCCGAGAATAAACGCATGTTAAAGGAAACCGAAGATGAAATATTGGAAGTGCTTTCGTCAGCTGAAAACATTTTAGAAGATGAAACTGCTGTACAGATTCTTAGCTCCTCAAAAGCTTTGGCCAACGATATAAATGAAAAGCAGGTGGTAACTGAGGCCACTGAAAAACAAATTGATATTGCACGTTTGAGTTATGCGCCAATATCAGAACATTCAACGATATTATTTTTTACAATTGGTAAGTAAATTGAAAGTTTGTGCAAATTAAGTGACTTTAGTTTTCAATAGAAGACAATTATATTTTTGAATTTCTCTTATGGTTTTCAATCTTAAAGTGCTTCGTTTCCACTAATAGCAATTTTGGCTAGGAAAATGCTTGAAGTGCATTTAATGGCAGACAGTCACCCGTCAGAGATATTTATTAGTTTAACGATTAAACACGTTTTCAGAAAGTGAAACCCTTATGATAAATTATGCGAATAATTATTCTTCAAAGAATCATGAAAAACAAACTTAAAGAAACTTTTTTTAAAATCTCTGTATTCGGTCTCGAAAACGGTTTCAAATTGAGGTAAATTTTCCTTGAAAATATAAATCTGTTCGCAAAGCTCTTAGAGCACTTCCTTCATTGTATGGTCGAAATAATCGACTTAGAGATTAGACAATTGGTTCATTTATTGATCGTTTTGTCACCGGCTTTAGTCTTCACGATTCATCAATAAGTCATGTGTACTTATACGAAAGTATCTTTCGAAATGAGAGAGAAGCTGTCTTTACAATGAATGGAGTGCATTATAGCGCCATTCGGACCTAATTTTTGTTTTAAAAAATTAATCAACGACATTTGAGGTGCGCTTAATCGATCTATTGCAAAATCACTTTCCTGAGAATTTTATTTTTGAAACTGGTATTGTTTAACGAGCGATTTAACGCACCTATACTCGTATTACTTTGTATGGGGCTCTGTTAGCAGTTTGACTTATGCCCAAGAACTCTGGAAGCACAGGAAGTCTATGTTTAAGCCATAATGCCAGATGAATTAGAAAAGGAAGTTGGAGCTGTATTTAATTCGTACCCTCGACAGACATATGCCGGAAATTTTATTTAACAACTAAATGTCATGAAATTATCTGACAGATTATTATAAAAATACTTCACTATAAAATAAAATATTCATTGCATGTTCTCAAACGAAAAACAGCCGCTACTATTTGAATAACAAATTGTATCGAATTATATTTTAAATAAAGTTCAATATTTTATTTATTCTTCAAAATAATAAAAACGCAAACAGAAGCGCTATGCCGAATCTAACACTCCCTTCACCAACGTGCATCTGGAGTACATACATCAAGGGTGATTTTTTATCAACTTTCTTTTCCAAAACATCACAGGCAGCTAACTATTTTCCTATAACATTATACTGTTGAACATGTTCAGTTTGGTCTATAATTTAACCATAAATCGAATTAATAACGAATATAATTTATCAGGATTCAATCTCGGTTAAGAAAGTGTATCGAACTCATTTCTATTTGAATGGATACGTGAAAGATAAGTGGCAAAGACGACGAATGCAGGAATACTGTTACTGTGAATATCGAGCGCTACCGTGCAATGTTTGTAAAATCTGTTTTTGTCCGAAAATAGAGAAGCATTGAACATTGAATTATTTAGATCTTTCTATCAACTTAAAGAAAGATTGCGTACACTCAAAATATTCTGTACGTAAAATTAACTGAAATTGTCATATAAAATAAATGAATATTCGATTAAAAACCGGTCAACTTATTATTCATTTAACTTTAACAAAAATATCATTTAATTTTAAATGTTAAAAAATTAACAGACTTAAATCTGTAAAAAATATTGTTTTTCTCTTTTATTTTGTTAGCTCAAAGAGAAATAGTATTGTTTGAATCAGTTAAAATTAAAATTGCTTAAAATTTTAAATGTTTGTTCATTTAAGAATTATTATACGGAATACTTCTTGAATGAAGTACATTCCGTTTCTTTAATAATATTGTGAATATACTTACAAATAAACAACGGACAATATTGAAAGCAACAGAAAATCCGTATTAATGTGTAGTTAGTTTTTTGAATGACTGTTAGAATCAGTTAAAAATAAATTTGCTTACATTTTTAAATGCTTATGCATTTAAAAATGACAGAACGGAAAACTTCTTGAACAAAATACATTCCGTTACTGTCATAATTTTGTCAGTGTACATTTCTCTTTTTATTTTGTGTGTGCTTTATAAATCAAATTCGAAAGCTCTCATACATCTCTCTAAATTTTATGTATTTTTTTTTAATTTAAATCCCAAAATTCATAAAAATTTACCTTTTACTTAAAAATTTATTAAGAAAATGTCTACAATAACATTTTAAACAACTTGCAAAAATTTAATACAAATAAATGATAAAATTCGCATGATATCCCACAGCTGGCAATGATGTGCTGTTAGTCTCTTCAAAAATCAGCCATTACATGCACTCATTCTAACCTTGGAACCAACCTACGGATCTTCCCGATTTTCAATACTAATTTACTTCTTTCTTAAATATATAATACGTTCGATTACGAAAGAAAACTAATTTCATTCACCTACTTTGAATATACCAAAAAATTTAAAATTTTCCAGGTCTGCAGCATTCCTTCTTTTAAAAACCTCAAATATGTAAAGAAAACAATAGTTTCAGTTGGTTTTTTTTCTTGGACTAGCACTTAGGGGATGAACCCTACATATGCAATGCCAGAACTAAGAAAATTGGTTGTGGGAAGGGGGATAGAGGTAGTAGTGTTTGTAGACGTTCGATTTGAACCTCCCCAAGTTAAAACTGGCAGGAAAGACCTCTGCTGGAAGTTTGTTCCACATACGAACCGTTCGGCCAAAGAACGAATTCTCTCTGTAATGCGTGGTGCGGTTCACTGGCAGCTCAACCACAAAAGGATGCACCCTATGTGAAGAGCGGGTAGCTCGCACAAGCTCCCTTATTCCACCAGAACACATTCCGTTGTAGTATCGGTAGAACAGTGAAACACATCCCACGTTGTTATTGAGTGACTCAATAGAGTTGGCTACCCTACTGTCATCGATGAGCTTCTTCGCTCTCTCTTGTACACGGTCGAGCAACTTCAACATAGACTTTGAAGCACCGGCCCGGCCCGTACATGAGAGTTGTAATCCATTTTAGGTCGGATGTAGGTGGTATATATAGTGAGGAGATCAGTTGGGGTGAAGTATGTCTTACACCGTCTTAAAAAGCCGAGGCACTTGAATGCTTCTTTTGAAATATGAAAGAAAGATGTGGTCAGTACATCGAACGCCGCACTGTATTTTCATACCAAGAACATCAAGAGCTTCTGATTCCCCAATACCTATACCATCCATAATTACGGATGGAGCAGAACCTTCAACCAGCCGCCGTTAGCTGATTGCAGACGCTAATGATATGAATTTCATACTCAGTATTAGTATTACGAGTCTTGCGTTAAGCTGTTATATATTTCTTCCAAGAGAGTTGGTTTGAATTGTTCAAAATACTTCATCAAAAATAGAAAAATCAATTCTCTGTAATATTTTGCTTTAAATTTACACAATAATTTGGCTCGAGACAGTTGAATGTGTTTGTATGATATATAGAATAATCTGTATGTCTGCGGTTTTTCATCATTTAAATAACATGTCAATGACATGATTGAGATCATATCCTATCATCCATTTGCGCTAAATAACAAAAACAAAACCTAAATGAAACACAAACAAATGTCAACAATAATTCCGTTAACTGAATCTAAATTTAAAATATACTCGTAACGAAAATTGTGAAAAAGCAGCAAAAATAAACTAACAAAATCCCATTAATTTTCATTACAGCTGACTTGGCCAATATTGATCCAATGTATCAATACAGTTTAGCTTGGTTTGTGGCACTGTTCACTGCATCCATTGATAATACGGAAAAGGTCGATGATATAAGCGAGCGTCTAAACGATTTGCGAGCACATTTTACATACAGTCTGTATATCAATATATGCCGCAGTCTATTCGAAAGGGTAAGTAACTACAGATCAGGATTACCGTTGAACATTTTCAAAAAGAGGCACAAGAAGGGATTTTTAAATAAAGGTTTCACCAAATAGAGATTTCTAAGAATAAAAGGGGCAACTTCACGAAGTGCAGAGCATGCACTCAAAAACGCTATGTATGTATGTTTCACAAACAATTATGGACTTAGAAGATACGGATATATTTTTTTACGTATTATCTTTTGGCACATGTTTCATTTCATTTTGTGTCATCGGGAGCAAACTCGGTAGTGTGTACCAGTGACAACGGTCGGCATTTTGGTTACTTTGCTTTCCAAACTGTAATTTATATATGCCAGCACAAATGCGATGCCACAAGATATTTTATTGTGACTATTTACAAAGTAAATAAATTCCAAACAATTTTTGTCATAGACCACTTTCAAAATTTAGCTGGTTCCGATGAACCACAGCATCTGCATTTCTGCCATTTTCCAAACTACACAAAAATAAGAAGATTATTAGGAAATATAGTGAGGGAAGAGATTTCATTCAACTTTACCTTTTCGAAATTTACTCGCAGCAAAAGGAACCATTAGGCCTGTTCGTTTACTTTTCCAGTAAAATCCAGTAGTTGAGTAAATTTTGTTCAATTTGAAAATTGTACTCTCAGGACTGGCTCTTGTTCAAAAAAGTACGCGAACGGAAAAGTTGCAGAAACTTGCAGGTTATTTAAAACAGCAAATCACTAAATAGCTTAATGTAAAATATGGTTTGTTTTGACCGCCCAGTATATAATGTTTTTCGTACTTGATGCAATGTATTTTATCAATTATTAATTCATTACGAAATGTATTTATTAAATGAACTGCTGCACAAAATTTAAACTAGTTCATTACACCGCGTTACACACAGTCTGTCCTATGAACCAAATATACTTTTTCGGAAAGGAGAGAAAAAATAAAAATACACGTGTATCGTGATTTTCATGTACACGTCAGATTTTTTTTTTATAAAATATAAAGCTCGTAGTGTCCGTCTGTCTGACTGTGTGAAAGACTTTGGATAAGTTTTTAACCCTTTTTCCGTGATCCAATCGAACTGAATTTTTTGCAGGCAGACTCGTAGAAATGTCTGTATCACGTCAAATTTTTTAAAAAATAGATTTTTATCACTTCTTAGATTTTCCTGATTTCTTTTTTAAATTGGTTATCGGTTTTTTTGTAACGGTTTCAGTTCTTTAAAAAAACGATTTTTTTTATTGTTACATTAAAAATTTTAATACTTTTAAACAAACTTCGGCCTTTTATTCTTGCGTTTGTAAGCATTTGTGTCAGCATTGCGACAAATAGACCAACAGTATTCGCTAAGCACATGCGTAATGTCTTGATATCTTTGCTTTAAAACGCTTTTAAATAGCCGCAATGTCCTGATGGAACCTTTGCTCATCTCTACAAGCTCCTAAATCATCAGGGAAAAAATCTAAATAATTGTGAAGGAAATGGATCTTTAGCGATATTAATATGCCCATTTCGCCATATGTCGAAATCATTTCTGCGACAATATTTTTATAATTGGCAGCGCGTTTGTTGCCAAGTTCGATAGCATTCAATTTTGATGAACATTCATAACTTGCAACTATTTTCTTATCTGCGGACCATGGAAAACACCTTAAATCATACACATCATTAAAAAAAATAAATTTACTGAATGACTTCTTAAAAAATACCTGCATGAATCTTTGCGCCGCACAATTTTGGAAAAATTTTGCTCAAACTTGCAATCGCCTGGCCCTAACGATCCAGTTTTTTTAATGTGTAGTGGTGGCAAAATGATTTGAGATGGCTGCACCAATGGTAGGTTCTCTATACTTTCTACGCCTACTTTGTAGCATGTTCGCGGCTTCCACTTAAATTCAGCGTAAAGCTGATCTCTTTTGCGACCTTCCCATGTACACAAAAAGCACTGGTGAGTTGGAAATCCACGCTTAACACCCATGAGTAATCCGACCACTTTCAGATCGCGGAATATTCTGAGAATTGATAAAAATCTATTTTTTATAAAATTTGACGTGATACAGACATTTCTACGAGTCTGCCTGCAAAAATTCAGTTCGATTGGATAACGGAAAAAGAGTTAAAAACTTATCCGAAGTCTTTCACACAGTCAGACAGACGGACACTACGAGCGTTATATTTTATAAAAAAAAAAATTTGACGTGTATATGTAAATCGCAGATACACGTGTATTTTTATTTTTTCTCTCCTTTCCGAAAAAGTATATTTGGTTCATAGGACAGAAAAGAAGTTCGTTTTTGTAACGCGGTGTTATGTGCATGACTTATTTTGTTTCTTGTTAATAAAATATATCAATATTTCATGTTTGATAATCGGTGCCCAGAATAATTGGCAGTAAGAACATTAGCGTAAATAAAACAAAGACAAATTTCGCAATGGATGCCAAAAAAAAACTCGTTATTGTATGCTCTTTTCATTTCTTTACCTTTCAAGAATAATTATTTCCAGTTCGCTTTCAGATGATGATTCAACCGATAAATTCATTGCATCGAAAATAGCGGAACTCATCTTTTGTCTATTGAATCATATGTTTTTGGTTTGCTACTGGATTTTACTGGCAAAAATTTGTCCAGCAAAAATTTGCAGGCTCTCAATCAGCAACTGTCATTTTACGCTCTCATTTCATGCTCTCTTTTGCAAATTTTTGTGTAAACGAACGCATTTCAGTAAAATCCACTACAAATTTGCACAAATTTTGGAGTAAACGAATAGAGCTATTAATTCTCATTTATTTCATTAAGAAAACTCCACACTCGGAACGGTAATTTATTTAATCACAGCAAACAAAAAATAAAAATGTTTTGTGCTACTGGTAAATAATAATATACTTGTCCCAAAAAGAACCTTTTGCAAGCAACACTTTTGAAATAAGTATTTTTAAAAGCGCGTATTTAAAAAGTGTACTTTGGGAAAGTAACTTTTGCAATAAAACATTTTTTAAAGTATAGACTTTTCACAAAAGTACCTTATGAGTAAATACCTTCTTTTAGAAGTACTCTTCTTGAAAAATTATCTATTAATAAAGTACTTTATCAAAACGTACTTCTATTAAAAATTTCAAGTTTTCAAATTCTAAAAGTATATTTTCAGAAATCATATACACACATATTAAAAAAGTATCTCCAAAAATTCGTTTTCACAAACGCACATTTTCCGAAAACTGATATTAAAAAATTTTTTTGAAAAAGTACTTTTTCCGAAGGTATTTTTTCGAAAGGTACCAAATTAATCTTCAAACTTCCTCTTTAATGCCTATGTTCAAAAATACAGCTTATAAATTCGATTTGAAATAGTATTTAAAACTTTAATAGATTTTATGAAATCAAAAATTTTTAGCACCATTTTCCCGTATTTACTTTTTTAGGTAAATTTTTGCTCCCTTCAAAAAAAAAAAGAAAATTTTATTGCCTCAGCTTTTACTGAGCTGTACAGAGTCAAAATTATTTGTACATATATGTACAAATGTCCATTACTATCAACAAGAAGTACTGAAAATATGTATGATTTTACCCTAATTTTAAAAAAGTGGATTTGAGATTTTTTTTAGAAGAATAGAATGCGCTAAAACACTTTTTACTATGTACAGTAGTTTAGAAGATGTATGGAATGAGAAGAAGGTACCAAATTCAGTTGTTATCTCCTGATAGTTCATACGAGTATATCAAAGAAGTACCAAACACGTCTCGAGTTTTTTTTAACATCATTCACATGTTTTTGAATTTTGAGTCTTATCTGTCGTAGGTTACGAGTTAGAAAGATACCGATTTCATTCTTTTTTTGCCCTCGAGATTCACCTGGGCCACTTTGGGAACTAAGATTTCAGATACTCGTATTTTGTAGTAAATAATTTCAGGATCAGTTATGCTGGGAATTGCTTCATCTCTTAACAACTTGAATTCTTTGGCAAAATTTCGACAACAATAGTTTACTTCAGCATTCTCATGAGAAAAGGGGCAACACTAGCAACAAATAAAACAAATCGATGCATAAGAGGGTATTAAAAGGGACACAAAAAGTTGCAAAGCAGTCAGAAGTGTCATTTTGTCCGCATAATGGTAACGCTGGTAGGATGTATATACGTCCTTTAGTTTCTATTAGTACTTCTAACGGATTGTGTTTGTTCTGTTATTTATTTATTGTTGAGTTGGGGATAAAGAGATGATGGAACGAGAAATTATTTTCATCTCTTTTTTTTCAATGATGTTAATTAACATTGAATTGAAATTAATGATTGTAGCTTTTGCTGTGTGAAAAATGAGTTTCTCACAAACTAAAAACTGACATTTTATGCTTTACTCTTGCTTGATTTATTATACCCTTCACAAAAAAGTGAAAGGATATATATAGTTTTGTCATTCTGTGTGTAATTTCTTCGATATCAATATGGGACCCCATAAAGTATATATATATTCTGGATCCTTATGAATAGCGATGACGATTGAGCGATGTCCGTCTGTCCGTCCGTCTGTAGATGACGGTTTTTCCAAGCCCTCAGAAGAGCTAGAGATTGGAAATGAGCTTAACTAGAGAGCGGTATTAACATTCAAAAAGATCCGAAGTACGGTTCCAGAGCTGGGAAGCTTACACCTATATCTCGACGCAAACTATATACCAAAAATTAATTATTTTTTTAATGTTTGTAAATTAAACATATTTCGTGCTTTGGGAAGCCTCAATGGTGTATTAAAAACTAAAAAAATTAAAAATTTTTTCCAGGGATGGGAAATTAAAATTTTTTTTTCGGCCCATTCCGTATTTTTTAGTACATGTAGTAACTAAAATTGTTAAAGATTTCAAGTTTTCTTTAACAAAACCTCTTTATACGTCATGAAGATTTGCATTGACCAAAAAAATTTTTTAAATTCAAATTTTGCCTCCAGGGATGAGAAATTGAATATTTTTTATACGTGAAAGTAATCAAACAGGCTACTGATGCTGTGTTTTTTTTGCTAACTAAAACTGTCTTATAATTTAGGAAGAACAAAATTTGTATCAAAATCTTAAAAAAATCAAAATTTCGATTCCAGGGTTGGAAAATGAAATATTTTATGGTACATGAAAGTGACCAAAAAGTTTAAAAAGAATTGCATTGGTAAGAAAATAAAAATTCGCTTCCAGAGTTGGAATATCGAAATATTTCTGGTACATAAAAGTACCCACATAAATTCCAAATATTGTTTTTTTAGTGAATTAAACCTATTTTATACTTCAGGAAAAATTAATTTGGTTTTAAAAATTCGGTTCCAAGGTTGGAAAATTTAAATTTTTTAGTACTTAAAAGTAGCCAGAAAAGTTCGTTATTTAGGTTGTGTGTGAATGAAATCTTTTTTATACTTCGGGATGAGTTAAATTGGTATTAAAAACCAAAAAAATTAAAAATCTAATTTCAGGGTTGGAATATCGACATTTTCTGAGACATAAAAGTAACTATATAACTTGTTATTTTTGATTTTTATGATGAATTATACCTACTCTATATATCAAGACGAAATAAATTGGTATCGAAAAGACTATTCTACGGTTGAACAATTAAAAGTTTTTGGGGGCTTGAAACGGATTTTTTTCTTTTTGTTTGTAAATTAAACATATTTAATATTTTTGAAAGACGTTCAGAGGTATTAGAAGTAAGAATAGCAACACATTTAGCTTCCTAACCAAAAAATTTAAACGTTGACTTAAATATAAAAGTAACTGATAACATCATTTTGTTTTTTTCATTTGGTTTTTTTAAATTATTTTTTAATTAAAGCTACTTTCTGTTTTAGCAGGAAAGAAAGAAAGAAGAATTACATCTGTGAAGGGTATTTAAGATTCGACATAGCCGAATATAGCACTTTTACTTGTTTTGATTTGCGTAGGTTTGGGATATTAAAGGCAAACCATGTAACCAGTTGCCAGCTGGTAGAGACCAAATCCAAAATGTGAAGCAATCTGAAAGAAATTATGGCGTTACCTGTGCATTCGGTTTGGGATCAATTGACATACATAATTATATTCATTTTAAACAATTAATATATCATTTGCAACATTGTCGCAAATAATGTGTTGAAAATCGTTTCTTTGATACTTTAAAGGATTTCGTTTGAAGATTACTGGTAGTTTGGTGGTCGAGCCGATGGAATTCAGGCAAATAAATATATAAAATTTTTTTTCTTCGGTCAAATAAGAACGATGCAGTCCCATTATACAAGCAAAGATGCGAATAATGTTGTGAATGATAAATTTTGCAACGGATTCCCAATTTAATTTATTTAAAGATCAAAACAATAGAAAAATGCACCTTATAATAGTTAACATGAGTCTATGAAGCCAGAAGTCCCGTGTTCGATTCCGTGGACAGTCTTGAATATGGTGTCGAATTCTTTCTGATCAGCGTAAGTGCATAGTTGTGTTAGTTCTTGTCATTCTGTTTAAGTGATGAAGGCATAGTACTGATCACTGAACATAACTGGCAGCAACTAATACAATCATGTACTAAAGAGCAGAGCAACGGCACCCTCCTTTATCGGCCCTGTAGCAAAAAAATTTCCAGCCCAGCAAAAGGTTAAAATAGCTACAAAAATTCTCCATCTTCTCTTATTTCTTCGCCTGTCTTCTCAGTACTATCCCCAGCTTTCTAGTCCCGGCTCAATGCACTGCATAAGTAGGGATGATTTGACTGCCGATTCTACTGAAGAACAATTAAATTTCTTGGTTGTGCTGAATTGTGGAGTACACAAACACATTCATTTGAACTCTTGAATCATCTTTCTGTTGTTTCAGCTTTTCAATACTTATTTATTTATTTTAATTTTCTAAAACAGAAAATAGGTCTGATTACTAAAGAAATATATTTGTATATATTCAAGTAACTAAATAACTTTAATATTTCACAAAAAATTTAAAAATTTCTAGCTCTGAAACTGTGTTTTTAAGTTTTATGATTTCTATTTCAAAAGCATCAACTATTTAAGAGAAAAGAATTTTTCATAAAATATTATGTCCCGTCAATCATCAATGAATTTTTCTTTTTTAATTCCAATTTAATTCTTTGTAAAGAAAAACAAAAGGTTCAATTTACAGAAAACCTATAATTACTAACATATTTGGTTACTTTTATATATTGTGTTGAATTCTTCTGATCAGCATTAGTGCGTGGTTGTGTTAGTTGTTGCCTGCCTGTTTCAATGATGAAGGCATAGTCACTGGTCACAGAACATAATTGGCGGCGACTGACACTATCATGTACTAAAAGCAGAGTAACAGCACCCACCTTCGTCGGCCCTGTAGCACAAATAAGCCGGCGAAGTAAAAAAGGTTGAAATAGCTACAAAAAAAAAACCATCTTCTCACCTTTCCTCATCTGTCCCCTTAATACTATCCCCTAGTTTTCAGTTCCGGCGCAATGCATTGCATATGTAGGGGTCATCCTCTGAATGCTGGTCCTACTCCTAAAAAAAAAAAAAAAAAAAAATTTACCGACAGAAGCTCTAATTGTCCAATCGTGAATTCATCTTTTGATATTATTAGGATTTCTAATACTAAAAATTAGAAACAAATAAAAGCCTTTTGATTAGTTTTATAAAAAATTAGCTTCAAATGCCCCACCCTGGAAACGATTTTTTTTTTAATACGACTTTAAATTTTCCTTAAATATAAAATAGGTTTAATTCACAAAAAAAACAATATTATTAACTTATTTGGTTGCAGTTTCTAACAAATAACATTCGATTGTGCAGCCCTGGAAACGAATTTTTGATTTCTTGTATTTTTTACACAAACTTAAATCTTTCTGACGTATAAAAAAGGTTTAATTCAACGAAAAAAGAATGAGTACCTTACTTTTATTTATCACAAAAAAATTAGTAATAAAAAAATTTAAACTGTAATTTAAGTTAATGATTTTTTTTATTATTTTTAAGGCCAATTCAATTCGCAATGAAGTATAAAATATGTTTACTTTACAAAAAATCTAATTAGTAACCTGTTTGGATTCTCTAAGTACTAAACAAAAGATTTCAATTGTCCAAACCTGGAATCGTATTTTTAATTTGTTTAAACTTTTAATACAAGTTTAATTATTCATGAAGTATAAAATAGGTTAAATTAACAAGAAAAGTAAAAATAATTAGTTTTGCTACTTAATTTTATGTACCAAAACAGATTAAAGCTTTCCAGGCAATTAAATTCTAGAATTAGATGTAATTGTTAAACTAAGAAGGGGTTTTAAATGCAATTGATTTTCCACAACATTTTTCTTTGCTTTGTAAAAAATTTATTTGTATTAACATAATAACGTGCTAAACAAATAATCCGATAGTTTTAAGGTGCGGTCACACGTAACAAATATTTACCTTAATTTTGAAGGGAACAAACACATATACATAAAAACCAAAAATGTAACAATTTGTAAAATTCATTATTAATTTAATGTTAAAAACAAGTTAAAGTGCTATATTCGGCTGTGCCGAATCTTAAATACCCTTCACAGATGTAATTCTTCTTTCTTTCTTTCATGCCAAAACAGAAAGAAGTTTAATTAAGAAATCAAAATGATGTTTTTTTTTGGTTTTTAATAACAATTTAACTCTTCCCGAAGCATAAAAAAAGATTTCATCCACAAAAAACCAAAATTAGGAACTTATATGGCTAATTTTATGTACAAAAAATTTTCGATTATCCAACCCTGGAACCAAGTGTTTAGTTTTTAAAATTTTTAAAACCAATTTAATTCTTAGCGAAGTATAAAATATGTTTAATTCACTGAAAAAAACCAAAATTGGGAATATATGTTGGTTTCATGTACCACAAAATTTCGATTTTCCAACCCTGGAACCGAATTTTCAGTTTTTTTTACCAATGCAATTCTTAGTGTGGTGTAAAATAGTTTTACTTGACAAAAAAATTAAAATGTTTAAACTGTTTGGTCACTTTTATGTACCATAAAATATTTCATTTGTCGAAACCTGGAGTTTTAATTTTTTAAGATTTTAATACCAATTTTGTTCTTCCTGAATTATAAAGCAGTTTTAATTAGCAAAAACAACAACGTCAATTGCCTTTTTGGTTACTTTTATGCAGAAAAAATATTTAAATTTCCCAACCCTGAAAACGAAATTTTAATTTTTTTTGGTTTTTTTTACCAAAAATTATTTCATGCCTCATTAAGAAAAACTTAATATTTGTAACCATTTTGGTCACTTTCATCTACTACAAAATAGTGCAGTTATCCAACTCTGGAATCTAAATTTTAATATTTTTTTAATTTTTGATACCAATTTTGTTTCTACTGAACTAAAAAATAGTTTTAATTAGTAAAAAACCGACGTTAGTTGTCTCTTCGGATACTTTTAAACTTTCAACTTCTCAACCCTGGAAGTGAAATTTTAATTTTTAAAATTTTTTATCAATGTAAATCTTCATGAGTTATAAAGTGGTTTTGTTTAAGAAAAACTCAAATTTTGTAACCATTTTGGTTATTACATGTACTACAAAATATTGTATGTACCAAAAAAAAACTTTAATTTTCCCAACCCTGAAAGCGAAATTTTAATTTTTTTGTTTTTTGTTATCAGTGCAACGCTTCTTGAGGTATAAAGCAGCTTTATTTAAGAAAAATTTCAAATTTTTAACCATTTTGGTCACTTTCATATACCATAAAATATTGCAGTTGTCCAACCTTGGATTCGAAATTTTGATTTTTTTTTTGAATTTTTATACCTTTCACAAAAAAGAGAAAGGGTATATATAGGTTTGTCATTCCGTGTGTAATTTCTTCGATATCAAAATGGACCCCATAAAGTAAATATATTCTGGATCCTTATGAATAGCGATGACGATTGAGCGATATCCGTCTGTCCGTCCGTTTGTACGTCTGGGTTTTCCCAAACCCCCAGAAGAGGTAGAGACTTCGTTTTTGGATCGTTGGATTGGAAATGAACTTAAATAGAGTGCTATTAAAATTCAGGAAGACTTGAAGTATGGTTCCAGAGCTGGGAAGCTTACACCTATTTTTCGACGCAAAATTTATACCAAAAATCAATTATTTTTTTAATGTTTGTAAATTAAACCTCTTTCGTACTTTGGGAAGCCTCAATGGTCTCTTAAAAACTAAAAAAATTAAATTTTTTTTCCAGGGATGAGAAATAAAAATTTATTTTTTCGGTCCATTCCGTATTTTGTAGTACATGTAGTAACTAAAATTGTTAACAATTTTAAGTTTTTCTTTAACAAAACGTCTTTATACGTCATGAAGATTTGCATTGGCAAAAAAATATTTTATATTAAAATTTTGCTTCCAGTGGTGGGAAATTGCATTTTTTTTATACGTGAAAGTAATCAAACAGGCAACTGATGTTTTTTTTTGCTACATAAAACTGTCTTATATTTTAGGAAGAACAAAATTGGTATCAACAGATAAAATAAAATCAAAATTTCGAATCCAGGGTTGGAAATTGCAATATTTTGTAGTACATGAAAGTGGCCAAAATCGTTAAAAAATGAAAATTTTTCTTATACCTTAAGAAGACTTGCACTGATCAAAAATAAAGAATAAAAAAATAAAATTTCGCTTCCAGGGTTGGAAAAATGAAATTTTTTTTGGTACGGGCAATATTTTGTAGTACATGTAATAACCAAAATTGTTATAAATTTTGAGTTTTTCTTAAATAAAATCACTTTATACTTCATGAAGTTTTGCATTGATAAAAAAATTTTAAAAATTTAAATTTCGCTTCCAGGGGTGGCAAATTGAAATTTTTTATACATAAAAGTAACCAAAATGGTTAAAAATTTAAAATGATTAAAAATTTAAAATAAAACTACTTTATACCTCAAATATTAAAACAAATCAAAATTTCGATTCCAGGGTTGGATAACTGCAATATTTTGTAGTACATGAAAGTGACCAAAATGGTTACAAATTTTGTTTTTCTTATATAAACCTCATTATTAAGAGTTGCATGAACCTCATTATTAAAATATTTTATAGTACATGAAAGTGACCAAAAGTTTAAAAATTCACTAAGAATTGCATTGGTAAAAAAAATAAAAATTCGCTTCCAGAGTTGGAAAATCGAAATATTTCTGGTACATAAAAGTACCCACATAAATTCCAAATTTTGTGTTTTTTAGGGAATTAAACCTATTTTATACTTCAGGAAAAATTAATTTGGTTTTAAAAATTCGGTCCCAGGGTTGGGAAATTTAAATTTTTTAGTACTTAAAAGTAGCCATATAAGTTCCTTATTTAGGTTGTGTGTGAATGAAATCTTTTTTATACTTCGGGATGAGTAAAATTGGTATTAAAAACCAAAAAAATTAAAAATGTAATTTCAGGATTGGAATATCGGCGTTTTCTGATTCGTAAAAGTAACCATATAATTTGTTATATTTGATTTTTATGATGAATTATACCTACTTTATATATCAGGAAGAAATAAATTGGTATTAAAAACCAAAAAAATCTAAAAGGCTATTCTACCCTTCGACAATTAGAACCTTTTGGGGTACATGAAACGAATTTTTTCTTTTTGTTTGTAAATTAAACGTATTTAATATTTTTGAAAGACGTTCAGATGTATTGGAAGTAAGAAGAGTCAAACATTTAGCTTCCTAACCAAAAAATTTAAACGTTATCTTAAATATAAAAGTAACTGATAACATCATTTTTTTTTAAATTATTTTTTAATTAAAGTTACTTTCTGTTTTAGCAAGAAAGAAAGAAAGAAGAATTACATCTGTGAAGGGTATTTAAGATTCGGCACAGCCGAATATAGCACTTCTACTTGTTAATACCAATTATGTTCTTCCTAAATTATAAGATAGCTTTAGTTAGAAAAAAAACAACATCAGTTGCCCGTTTGCAAAATCTGAATTTAAAAATTTTTGTTTGGCTAACGTAAATCTTCATGACATATAAAGAGGTTTTGTTAAAGGAAAACTTAAAATGTTTAACAATTTTAGTTACTACATGTACTACAAAATACGGAATGGGACGAAAAAAAATTTTTAATTTCCCATTCCTGAAAATTTTTTTTAATTTTTTTAGTTTTTAATAGACCATTGAGGCTTCCCAAAGCACGAAATATGTTTAATTTACAAACATTAAAAAAAATAATTGATATTTGGTATAAATTTCGCGTCGAGAAATAGGTGTAAGCTTCCCAGCTCTGGAACCGTACTTCGTATCTTTCTGAATTTCAATACAACTCTATTGAAGTTCATTTCCAACCCAACGGTCTAAGAACGAAGTCTCTAGCTCTTCTGGGGGCTTGGGAAAACCGTACAGACGGACATCGCTCAATCGTCATCGCTATTCATAAGGATCCAGAATAAATATATACTTTATGGGGTCCCATATTGATATCGAAGAAATTATACACGGAATGACAAACGTATATATAACCTTTCACTTTTTTGTGAAAAGTAAATGTGATTATAACGTCACAGCAAATGCAAAGAGCTCTTATGTATCTATCTTTAGCTATCTTTAAATTTAAACAAAACAAAGTGTATAAGGGATTATCGTAATTCGTTTGAAAGTGCTATTGATGGAGCTGTTTGTGGAATATAACATCGTTCAAATGTTCGTAACGGGGTAAAATCTCACAATATCGGTGACCAGTGCACATCAGCTCCACTTGAGATGGCCATGCCCTCATATCGCTCGTGCAGAATATCCAACGAAGCGTGAACTGTGTAGCATGTAGCTCCGTCCTTTTAAAACCACGTGCCGTTGGTGTCTCGAGAGTCCAATTTAAGCCAAAAGAATTTAGTAATCATTGGCATATAGCGCTCACCGTTGACAGATATGGCCTGGGCATTGTCGTTCTCAAAGAAATTTAGACCTGTGACGCCACCACCACACCACACCAAGCAGTGGCGTTTTAATAATGAATTGACAATTTTGTTTCTTAACTTGCCCATTCCACACCAGAAACGGGTCTCATCGCTGCAGATAAATTTTCCATGAAAAGTCGGACTGCACGCCTTTTTGATAAAACAATTTTATTGTTTGCACGGGTTTCTGAATGATTTATCCATCCTCAGTAATCTGGCAAAACAGACGGAATAAATGACAACTAAAGAGACGGAAAAAATTCGATAGTCCATTTTGGAAAACCCTTTATTTATTGTATAAGTTTGCGTTTATTGTCAATATATTTTTTCGATTGAACAACTTTTGCTCTTCAGTTATTAAACTTTTGATATGTTGGGTAGGCCTTTTTGCATCTTCTGCGGCGATATGATGTGTTCGTGTTTGAAACCACACATCACAGTTTTTTTTTTGTGTACAATAAGAAAGTTTCTATTTATTTTTCCACGTATCCATGTGTAGAGCACTACATATGTACATAAATGCTGTTTTGAGCAAAATATGTATTAAAGTTGGATGGCTTTGACAGTCAAACATATTTGTATATTCAAAATGTTTATTTTATTTCCAATTTATAAATTGTACTCCAGTACTTTAGCAGCAGAAAATTGTTTCGAAAATTGTAACAGCAAGCAAATAAACTTCATCTTGTTATATTTTCAAACCCCATATTGGTGTTGTCAGTGTGGTAAATGTTGTGAAACTTATTTCTAGTTTTATTTTATTCATATTTGTGTATGGGTTTGTTTGTACTCGTACACATAAGTGAGCAGAGTGCAATGGAAAAATGTACATTAACATGCATAAATAAGAATGCAAGTGTATAGTGAAATTACATATATGTAAATAGTCTTATATTGTTGTATGGAATTGTGCATCAGTGAACCAACAGTAGTCCAAAAGCAAACATGTATTTCAAAATAATTGTACAGATTAATTACTTGCCCGCTAATACCTTCTAGAAAATTGATATTTTCCATTATTCTCTAATACTTTCAGGCGTAAGTTCACTAAGGAGACTTTAAGTTTAAAAGTATTCGAGAATAATTATAAATAAAAAGAGTTAAGAAAACCAGAAGAATTTAAATTGATATTTTCTTGAAAAAATACCGGAAACCACGTAAAAGTACTATATTAGTGTGCGTCGAATCTTATATACCCTTCACCGACGTGCGGCTGGAGTATACACGCACATTCACTCCAACTATGGAACCATCTTTCTGACTTTAAATAATAATTTATTTCCTCCTAAAATAGAAAGAACGAAATTAGTGTTATTTAGTTAATTTAATATAAAGGGTGTTTTTTATAGAGTGATACAACTTTGAGTTTGCATCACTATTTTATTTGACAACCCATTTAACAGCTGATAGTTGCTTTTTGTTTAGTTTGCTTTGACATTTCATTATGGATCGACTTACACTAGAGTGACGCGAGCAAATTGTTGAAATGTTTAATCAAAATAATTGTTTTATTCGTCAAATTCATCGTGCACTTCTTCCATTTTATGGCGTACACAATCGTCCTTCAGAGCGGCGCGGCTAATTCGAAGAACAATAGATCGTTTTCGGACCACATTTACTGTTACTGTGATAATGTGGACTGGAGAAGCTGTTGCCGCTGTACAGGAAAGCATTGAAGATGATGCTAATCCATCAATTCGTCGCCGTTCTCAGCAACTAGGGAGGTTGTGTCCTTCCACTTTATGGAACATTTTTTTAGTTGTTGAATATTGGCGTTCTAGACTGCGCCTTCTACGTGGCAGCCATGGCGACCACATGGCAGAAGTCATATATAATCATTAATGTCATAAAATTTTCTATTCAATAACGACGGTTTCATTGATGTCAAAACTATATTACTCTTATTTTTAATACAATTAAACTTTTCCAAAAATATTAAATGTGTTTAACTTATAAGTGAAAAACAAAAATGTTTTTTTAGTTGTAGTACCGTTTATTCTTCCTGAAGTGTAAAAATGTTTAATTCACAAAAATCTCAAATTAGTAACTAATTTGGTTACCGTTATGTTAAAAAATAAAATGAAAATTGTCCAGCCCTGGAATCTTAATTTTGATTTTTTATACCCTTCACAAAAAAGTGAAAGGGTATATATAGGTTTGTCATTCCGTGTGTAACTTCTTTGATATCAATATGGGACCCCATAGAGTATATATATTCTGGATCCTTATGAATAACGATACGATTGAGCGATGTCCGTCTGTTCGTCTGTCTGTTCGTCCATTTGTACGTGCAATCTTTTTTCCCAAGCCCCCAGAACAGCTAGAGACTTCGTTCTTCGACCGTTGGATTGGAAATGAGCTTAAATAGAGTGGTATTGAAAGAAAGATCCGAAGTACCGTTCCAGAGCTGGGAAGCTTACACCTATTTCTCGACGCAAAATTTATACCAAAAATCAGTTTTTTTTAATGTTTGTAAATTAAACCTATTTCGTGCTTTGGAAAGCCTTAATAGTCTATTAAAAAACTAAAAAATAAAACATTTTTTCCAAGGTTGGGAAATTAAAAATTTTTTTTCGGTCCATTCCGTATTTTGTAGTACATGTAGTAACTAAAATTGTAAAAAATTTCAAGTTTTTCTTTAACAAAACCTTTTTATACGTCATGAAGATTTGAATTGACCAAAAAATAAATTTTTTAAATTCAAATTTTGCTTCCAGGGGTGGAAAATTGACTTTTTTTATACGTGAAAGTATAAATTAATCAAAATTTCGAATCCAGGGACGGACAATTAAAAATTAATCAAAATTTCGAATCCAGGGACGGACAAGTGGAATATTTAACAGTTCAAGAAAGTGACCAAAGTGGTTAAAAATTCAAAATTTTTCTTAAATAAAACCACTTTAACCTCAAGAAAACTTGCACTGATAAAAAATAAAAAAAATTAAATTTCGCTTCCAGGGTTGGGAAAATTAAAGTTTATTTTTGGTACATGCAATTTTTTGTAGTACATGTATTAACCAAAATGGTTAAAAATTTTTAGTTTTTCTTAAATAAAATCACTTTATACCTCATGAAAATTTGAATTCATAAAAAAAAATTGAAAAATTGAAATTTCCCTTCCATGGTTGTGAAATTGAAGATTATTTATACATAAAAGTAACCAAAATGGTTCAAAATTTAAAATGTTTCCTCAATAAAACTACTTTATACGTCATGAAGAGTCGCATTGATAAAAAAGCAAAAAAAAAAAGAAATAAAATTTCATTTCCAGGGCTGGGAAATTGAAAGTTTTTTTGGTACATGCAATATTTTGTAGTACATGTAATCAATATGGTTGCAAAATTTGAGTTTTTCTAAAACAAAAATACGTTATACCTCATGCAGATTTGCATTGATAAAAAAATTTTAAAAATTAAAATTTGGGAAATTGAAATTTTTTTTTATACATAAAAGTAACCAAAAAGGCAATTGACGTTGTTTTTTTTTTGCTAAAACTATTTTATATTGTAGGAGGAACGAAATTGGTATCAAAAATGTCAAAAAAAAAAAATCAAAATTTCGAATCCAGGGTTGGACAAGTGCAATATTTTATAGTTCATGAAGGTGACCAAAATGGTTCAAAATTGTAAATTTTTTTTTAAATAACACTACTTAATACCTCATGAAGAGTTTCAGGCTTGGGAAGTTGAAATTTTTTTTGGTGCATGGAATATATTGTAGAACATGAAAGTGACAAAAATGGTTGCAAATTTTAAGCTTTTCGTAAATAAAACGACTTTATAGCTAATGTAAACTAGCATTGGTAAAAAAAAGACAACAAAAATGAAAATTTGGCTCCCAGGGATGGGAAATTGAAATTTTTTTACACATAAAAGTAACAAAAAAGTCAACTAAATTCGGTTTTTACTAATTAAAACTATTTTTTAGTTCAGGAAGAATAAAATTGGTATCAAATATTAAAACAAATCAAAATTTCAATTCCAGAGTGGGATAACTGCAATATTTTGTAGTACATGAAAGTGTTTACAGTGGTTACAAATTTTAAGCTTTTCTTAAATAAAACTATTTCATGCCTCATTATTAAGAGTTGCATTGGTAAAAAAACAAACAAAAAAATTAAAATTTCGTTTCTACGGTTGGGAAATTGAAATATTTTTTATCCATAAAGCTAACAGAAGAGGCAATTGACGTTGTTGTTTTTGCTAATTAAAACTATTTTAAAATTCAGGAATAACAAAATTGGCATTAAAATTTTAAAAAAATTTGTCCAGGGTTGGACAAATGAAATATTTTATGGTACATGAAAGTGACCAAAAAGTTTACAAATTCACTAGGAATTGCATTGGTAAAAAAATAAAAATTCGCTTCCAGAGTTGGAAAATCGAAATATTTCTGGTATATAAAAGTACCCACATAAATTCCAAATTTTGTTTTTAGTGAATTAAACCTATTTTATACTTCAGGAAGAATTAATTTGGTATTAAAAATTCGGTTCCAGGGTTGGAAAATCGAAATTTTTTAATACATAAAAGTTATATGGCTACTTTTATGTATTAAAAAGTTCCTTATTTTGGTTGTGTGTGAATGAAATCTTTTTTATACTTCGGGAAGAGTTAAATTGGTAATAAAAGCCAAAAAAATTAAAAATCCAATTTCAGGGTTGGAATATCGAAATTTTTTTTTCATAAAAGTAGCCATATAATATGCTATTTTTGATTTTTATGATGAATTATACCTACTTTATATATCAGGAAAAAATAAATTGGTATTAAAAACCAACAAAATCTAAAAGGCTATTCCACGGTTGGACAATTAGAACTTTTTAGTGTACATGGAACGGATTTTTACTTTTTGTTTTTAAATTAGACATATTTAATTTTTCTGAAAGACGTTCAGAGGTGTTAGAAATAAGAAAAGCGAAACATTTAGCTTCCTAGCCGAAAAGTTTAAACGTTTTCTTAAATATAAAAACAACCAATAACATCATTTTGATTTTTAATTACACCTACTTTCTGTTTTGGCAAGAAAGAAAGAAAGAATAATTACATCTGTGAAGGGTATTTAATATTCGGCACAGTCGAATATAACACTTTTACTTGTTTAATTTTAATATTCTGCCTTATTACCGTTCTCGAATCGACTCGAGTGTTTGTAATAGATTAAAGAAAAATCGTGTGTTTTTCTTTAATTTACTACATTCTTTCGAGTCGAATCGAGAACCGTAATAAGGCCCATTAATTTATTCAAACTGAAGCATAAAATGGCTTTTAGACAAAACTACAAAAAGAGATTAATTTCGACTGTCGAACTCTGGAAACGAGTTTTTGATTTTTATTACCAATTTAGTTCTTCCTAAATTGTAAAGTAGATTTACTAAGCCCATCTCACGATAAATATTCCGCATGCGCGTTTTTCAAATGATATTATTTTATTGTTCTTCTTTACTAATGTTCTGAATATCTAAACTATTTGATTTTTTTCGTTTGCCCCACTGTGCAGGTTATACTGCTATTTATGCCGATATTTTGCTTGTTCTAAAATTCTGTGATGCGCGTTGTTGTTTTGTATCTATTTTTGATTGTTGTACTATTTTATCTTATATCTTTGTTTTGTTTATATATTCATCATATCCATTTTCACATTAGTATGGGCGTTTATAACGGATGTGCGCCATTTTATACACTTTAAAGTCTTAATTGCAGCAAATAATGTTAACGGTTACTTTGTTACATAAGTGGTTTTAATGGAAGCAGTATGCGCATATGGCATACGTTTGTATGCAAAAGTAATATGTGCTTGGTTTCTTTTATTTTCATTTACATATGTACATACATATTTACTATATGAATGTTATGTATTTATGTATGGCGGCATATCGTCGTGGTGAATGCAATAGGCTGTAGTCAAAAAAAATTGAATTTGGTTTTATTGTAGCGTTGTAACCAAAATTGGGGCTCCTACAACTGCAATTTATCTTATGACGTTCGGGCAATCAGAAAATAGCTTTGGCGCGCTATTGCAATATGCATAAGACAAATTTCAGTTGTAGGAGCCCCAATTTTGGTTACAACGCTACAATAAAACTAAATTCAATTTTTTTACATACAGCCTATTGCATTCACCACGACGATATAAGCTTGTTTAGAGGTGGAATGTGTAGAATTTCTTAAATTGAAAATAACTTTTATATCAGTAGTTTAATTATATATGCGGCTATAATTAATGCTATATATTAATGAATATATTAAATACATAAACCTTTGGTTGAATGAATTGATCGTTATATCTCTGTCTATACGTTCCTGATTTTAATTAAAGTACTCTTGTTTTATAAAATGGTAAATATTCATTTTTTAAAGACAAAATAGATTGGGGTTTCTGATGAATTACATAGACGGAAGAAAAGCTTTCAAAGTTGGGAAAATATTTTTATGAAAAATTGGTCAAGTTAAAAAAATCTTATTACGAAAAAAAAGCCTATCATTTTTTCTACCGAAACGCGTTTTAAATTTTAAAATCGATTTAAAAATTACTCAGTTAAACATTTTTCTCCCCGCTAAGTCCAAAAAAATCGTTTTTTATCGATAACTTGCGATTTTGGGGGTATATCGAAATTTCTAAAAATGATAAAATGATATACTCGACAATACCTTACGTCTGATATAGGTCTCTTACCAAGTGTATTTTTTTCTTATTTTGTATCAGTGTGTTATCATTATAGGGAATTGCTTATAAAATTATAAATAAAATTATTTCATCCAATACTATTCTGTATAAAATCAAAGATGATGAAAAATTTCTCATGAATAAATCAAAACCAAATGTTTTTGAGACAATGTTGCGGGATTCGCATAAAACATTCGTTCTAGAAATATGTTTTTAAGCCCCAGATAAAAACATGAACGGTATTTATTTCAAATAAAGTAAGTGCTATTGGTATGTAGTAAGTATTTTCACTAACATTTATATTGCTATATTAAATTGAATTGTTCTTTTAAAAACTGTGGCAATAAATACTATATGTGTATAAACATGTTTGAGATTTACGTGGGCACCTGCCTCTGCGGCCTAACCCCATGATGCACCCAACACCGTGCGAAGTTAGGTGTTCACCAAAGCCACCAAGCACACTCAGTGTGACACACCTATGTGGTCACTTCTCGTTCATGAACCCCATTTAAGGACCTTATTACTCCATTAGCTAATCACATGCCCACAGTAACCAAGGAAATGCCAGTAAGACGGACGTCTTCCTAGCGACTGGCTCTGCCTGAGCATGAATTTGATTCCCACATTCCTATCACCGGTTTTTGGTACAAAACAAAGGATACCTCTCCAACATCCGGACACAGAATCATCCAACTTTTGCTGACGCAGTAATGAAGTCCGCCACATGACATCATTATGAATGAACATACACAAACGCCAACATCACTTTAAAGTATGATGACCCTATAAAAAAAAATTTTTTTCTACACTTAATTACCTCAAAAATTTGATTTTTAAGTTTTTACGACATAAGTGAGATGTCTCCCCCAACGGACCTTTCCGGAATGGCCCTGCCAAATATACTTTTAAAAGAGGGCACAGAAATGTCGGAAAAAAACTTTGACCTAGCAGGTTAAACATTTTTAATTTAGTTACTAAATATTTGGAGGTTATTTAAGATTCGACCCGGTCCAATATAACGCTCTTACTTGTTAGAAGCTGGTTTAGTTCCTCTTAGGGGAACTTTTTCCCTCTGGCCCGACTCAAGAGATATCTATACCAAGTTTCAAGGGTCTGGCTCTTTTCGTTTGAACTGAATCATGATTTCCACGGACGGACGGACATGGCCAGATAGTCTTAGATTTTATCACTGATCAAAAATATATATACTTTATGGGGTCTCAGATAGATATTTCACTGCGTTACATACGGAATAACAAAGTGAATATACCCTCCAATTCTTTTTTGGAGAGTATAATAAATAAATCTGGCCTGCGGATACTCAGCTTTTTGCAATATATTGGGGGTATTGCAAAATTGTCGTCAAAACCTTTTTGAAGTTTCGAGAGTAAAAGGGAAACAAATTATATAAAGTTAGAGTTACTCCAAATATTACAACAAGCTAATGCTATGCCCGTTGAAGAGAAATTAACATTTTTAGTTCCACCGGTGCTTGACTCTAATGAGGATTCAGATTCGGAAGAGGTCTTTGAAGAAACAGACGAAGCAAAACCATGATACTCATCAATCTCAGTGCTAAATACAAGTTATTTTAAATAAAGTAGCTGTTATTACTTTAAATAAAATTTATTGTTGCTGTTATAAATAAGTTATTATTATGAATAAAAAAAATATTTTCAAATAAATTAAATACCATAATGTAATAAATTACAAATATGTATTTTTATTAATATTTTTGGGTGGTGGCGGATTGGTTAGGCATTGGGAAGACATCTTCCCTCGACATAAAAGCTTAAAAACTAATATTTGTGGAAACCAGCAAAAAAAATTATTTTGACAGGGATGTTTTGAGGAGGGGGTTGGATGGATACCGCCCCTTCCTATAAACGCTCAAAAAATTTAATTTTTATGGTATTAACGCGTAAGTAATTCATTTATTTTAATATTTTCCCTAGTTTTGCAAATAATATTTTATGTCAGCGCCCACAAAAGGGGCAGGGAAAAATTACATTTTACAATCTCATGGGTCTATGTTCAGGTTTTTGAACTTTTTATAATCAAAAGTGCGGTAAAACTTAAAACAAAATTTCATTTTTCAGAAGTACGATTAGTTTTTCTAAAGGGAACTTATTTTCCCTTGGTCCGATTTTTTCTATTTTCAAACTTAAAAAGCCTATGATAGTAACACATATTTCTGCTATGATAATAGCACATATGTCGGGCTAGATTGGGAAAATACCCCTATTGCAGCGTAGTCAAAGTACTTGGCTCTATTATAAAACTTAAATATTTATTTATTTTAGAATTTACTATTTATTGAATTTTACAATATAACATCGTTAGCAATATGGCTTGGCCATCTTTTATTTCGGCATTAAGGTTTAAGATCATTATTAAACATGTTAGTATATTTATAAGGACGCAGCATGCGAACACACACAAGCGGCGTGGTTGTTATCGATTGATACGCTTATATATCGCAACAGCTGTGGGGACTTAAAATGCTCGTATTTGTCAAACGCTAGTCTAAATAATCCTTTTGGATGCATAAATTTACTTTAAATAATTTTTCCATTTATCTCTGAAAATACATTCTAGCTTGTTTCCGTCCACACATACATACCGCGTTCATAAAGCAAACAAGCTTTCCGTGTATGCGTTCGTACAAACAAACAGACATATTGCGTGTTATGTTATTTAGTTATAAAAAAAATATTTTTGGTTCATTTCCTTTTTCAGGACAAACTTTTGTTTTCATTAATATTGAATATAAATCTCATGAAATCAGAGGGTAAAATCGATAATGCCGAATGGATGTTTTTGCTAACAGGCGGCATTGGTTTAGACAACCCACACAAAAATCCAGCCAAATGGTTGGGTGTCAAGAGCTGGAATGAAATATGCCGTTTATCAGAATTGATTAATTTTAAAGGTTTACGTGAAGATGTGGTGGCTCATTTAGAAGAATGGAAATTCTTTTTTGACTCTGCCACACCACAAGATAATGAAACCATACCAGCGAATTGGAGAGACAGGCTGACAATGTTTCAGAAATTGTTGCTACTAAGAGTTTTTAGATCGGATAAATTGATGCCGGCGGTGCAGAATTTTGTGGAATCTGAAATGGGTCATAAATTTGTGGATCCTCCCCAATTTGATTTGACAGCATCTTTTGATGACTCCCACTGTTGTGTACCGTTGATTTTTATATTGACTCCTGGATCTGATCCTACAGCTACTTTATTGAAATTTGCTGATGAGCAGGGCTTTGGCAGCAATCGTTTGTTTTCGTTATCCCTGGGCCAAGGTCAGGGGCCAATAGCTGTTAAAATGATAGATGAAGGTGTGAAAATGGGCAATTGGGTGGTTTTGCAAAATTGCCATTTGGCCAAGAGTTTTATGCCACAATTGGAAAAGATTTGCGAAGGTCTGCTACCTGATTCAACGCATCCAGATTTTCGCTTGTGGCTAACTTCCTATCCGGCGGAGCATTTTCCTGTCGTAGTGCTGCAAAATGGCATCAAAATGACTAATGAACCACCAAAAGGTTTGAGATCAAACATATTACGTTCTATGATGTCAGATCCCATATCAGATCCGGAATGGTATGACTCGTGCAAACAAAGTCAAACCTTCAAACAGGTGATGTATTCGCTGTGCTTCTTTCATGCTGTTATACAAGAAAGACGTCATTTCGGCCCCATTGGCTGGAATATTCCTTATGAATTCAACGAAACTGATTTACGCATCAGCTTAATGCAACTGAAAATGTTTTTAGATCAATATGAAGGTGTCAATTATGATGCTTTGCGATACTTGACAGGCGAGTGTAATTATGGTGGTCGTGTTACCGATGATTGGGATCGCCGTACATTGAAGACTATATTAAATAGATATTATTGTCCGGAGGTTTTGGATATAGAAAATCCTTTTTATTTTGATGACAAACAAATTTATTATATACCGGTATACAAGGAAGCGGAGAATTATATCGGTTATACCAAGGGATTGCCACAACAAACGGTTCCAGCCATATTTGGTTTTCATGCGAATGCGGATATAATGAAGGACCAACAGGAAACGGATATGCTGCTGAGTCACACTCTCTTAACACAGGTGAGGAAAATGAAATTTTATCAAGTAAAACAACATGTTGTTTTAAGTGCAAAAGATGAATGATCAGAAAACTAACTTGCAATTGTATACAGTTTTGATTGTTAAGACGGCAGCTATTCACTTTCACATTTATTTAAAGCTTCACTTTTGCGTTGATGCATTTTTTTGGACACATAATGGGTGATATTTTAAAAGCTTTCGGATTTGATAAAAAACACATAAAATTTAAAGAAATGTATGAAATATTTATTTGGAACGATCTATATAATTCAATGTTTGAATTAGTGATCCGCACTAATGAAAATAGTAGGAGAGGAAACTGAATATGGAAGAAAGGACGCAACTTTTTCGAAGCCAAAGATAGTTTTATGCAGAAATTTAAAGTTTCATTGCTTGAAGTAGAAAGTAAAAGAGAGGAGTCGGCAAATCAAAAAACTAAAAAGGAAATATGTAGCCTTTTTAGTTGTGATCATAGCATTATACACTGCATTATTGAATGAGTTTTTAGATTTGTTAGCCCCTATTTTTAATATATTGCTTATTTGCATGCAACTAATAACTGTAGAAGTTCTTTTAAATTACAAAACTTTTCTTCCACACATATTTTGTTTTCTGGATCACTGGTTTAAAAGTGATTTCATGTTAATGTTGTCCGCGGCTACGCCTCAAATGGTTCATACGCTGGATTCAATTTCGGTATATTCCTTGTCACATATCAGCCGATATCTCACGAATAAATTCTTCAATATCGGCTTCCAGTGCGGCAACCGTTGTAAGCTTGCTTCTATAGGCATACGTCTTAGCATAGCCCCACAAAAAATAGTCTTTGACCGACCGCAAAATAAACTGTTCCACGAGCTCATCTCTTAATTGGGAGACTTTGTCACGTGTTGTGTGGTGTATGGCACTGTATTGTTGAAATCACTTGTCAAACAACAACAAAAATTTTCATTGAGCGACGGTCACCAATCCCCACACATTCCTGCCTTCGTCGTTTTTTAAAAAGTACAGTCCAATGATGCCACCGTTCCATAATCCACACCAAACAATGCATTTATCGGGATTCAAGGTTATATTGTAACCTAAACTAAACATGTAACAGGAATACAACTGAGCTGTCAAAAAGAAAGTTGCTAAAAAATCATCCATTAGTTTTATTTGTGTGTTGATGCATTTTTTTACATATATACATTGTGTACACACATACTTATTAATATTTAGATATGAATACGGCCCAATTTACACCATGAATTTTAATTCATGAATATTTCTTATCTTTCTTTCGAAGCATCTGCTAAAATCCTGTAGCATTTATACGTTGATTTATAATTCGTGTACATATATTTATATTTCAGGGTTGATTTTTTAGCTTGCTATCGCTTAATTTTCTTTGTTTGATCATTCTTATTTTAGCATTAGTGATTTATATACAAGAAAATATATTATAATATAAAATAAAAACCAGGGCATACTGATACAGGTAGGAGCCGTTTTACAAAAATAAAAACCTACATGTATTTTGTTTTTGTGAATTCTAATTTAAACGTCACAATTAATTGTGTAGAGCAAAGCAAAACGAAAAAGTCCAAAAACAAAATATACATGTTTGTTTTTACATTTTTTGTATGTATGTAAATATGTAAAGAAATTTTGACGTTTGTATTAGAATTTCTCCCAAAAACAAAATAACCGTATGGGCTATCGCTCCTACCTGTATCAGTGTGCCCTGATAAAAACTATTTACGTTGACGGAAAAAATATTGGAAAATTTTTTCTTTAGTAATATTTTTCACTTTTTAATAAAACCACATGTAGATATGATGTATTCACTTTGAAAGACGAAAAATAATAAAACAAAACAAGAAGAACGAAAAGTAGTGCAAAAGGCAATACAAAAAACTTCATGAAAAACAGAAATCGTGCAGTTTTTTCTGCACCTACTTCGTCTCCACACCGCTCACCTACAAACAAAAACAGCATGAATAATATTCATGAATAAAATTCATGGTGTAAATTGGGCCTACGTAGATAGTTTTTGATTGTTGTGGAAGTATTTGCAGTAGTTTGGTTTCTTTTGTATGAAAACAATTACCCAATTCACAAGCCATGTTGTATCGTTTATGGTTGTATTTGAAAGCATAATTTAAAAAAAAATTTCAATAAAATACATATTTGTAAAATATTTTTATTATGAAATTTTTATTTGACATTTTGTTGTCACAATATTATTTTAAATGAAATTTATTTTTTGGTGGTCAAGCAATGTCTATATGCATTTCATTGGTGCTTTACCAAATCATCAGTAGACTTTAACCACAGTTTTGAAAAGTTAAAAACCAACAAATAAATTTCATTTAAAATAGTATTGTGACAACAACATGTCAAATAAAAATTTCATAACAGTTTGATTTAGAATTTATTTTTCATTTTGCCTTATAAATACTTTTCTTGTTATCCAATGGATTTCTGATTGTATATAGGTGTAGAAAAATAAAATAGATTCATATCGAATATAATTTGTTTGTTGGTTTAGTTTTGTATGAGTAATTTACAAATTGTGAATTCTCAGATGGTTTTCAGAAGTATATGCATAAGATAAGTGGTTTTTAACTTTTCAAAACTGGGGTTAAAGTGTACTGATGATTTGGTAAAGCACCAATGAAATGCATATAGACATTGCTTGACCACCACCAACTAAATTTCATTTAAAATATTTTTGTTTTGAGAGACTTTATTTAAAGTATACTATTTCGTCATAGAAAAGTATCTAAGTGAAAGTTTTATCATTACAAATATATAAGTCCATGGATTTTTATCCCATATTTATTATATTTGGGATGTGTGACGTTTTGCATTGATGATTTGCACTAAAATGTGTAAAATGTTTGTTCATAGAAATGAAAAGTGCGAATGTTATTGATTTTGAAAAAAGTGGAAAACTTACCCTTTGCAAAGATTTGGGCTTATTTTAAGAATAACAAAATTGTCACAGAATTTAATACTAAGATATCAATTATTTTATCGCACCATATTTTGTAGTTATTTTTAAAAAGGCCAACTATTAAAAACTTAAAATTTGAATAAAACTTTAATGATGTATTGTATTTTTAACTGTATCAACGTTTAAAATGCTCATAGTTATCAGTTTCATAATTTTATATCTCCATGCAATTTTATATCCCCATACAAATTTTCGATCATTCCCAAAAACAAAAACCATCCTATATTATTTCCCAGATCTCGAAATATCTCTATGCCAAATTTCATATAAACAGTCAGACAGAGTTATTCATATTCATATTTATTTTATTAGTAAGGATTACCTTCTCAAATACAACATTAAACTAATACAAAACGCTTGTGAATTGCACAAATATCTTTCTGATTTGAAATTGTATGTAGCATGTATTTATTATTTAAAAAAAGTTGAAATATTTAATTTATGTTCGCAACATCAATCTTTTGTCGATGGTAGTTTGTTCTTAAAGCTCCTGTGGCTACTTGTTATACTAAAATTCTTCTCAAATTATTTTTACTGCCTCCCAGGACCGTGTGGTAAGTTTCACTTAATATAATGTAAAATAATATGTTTACGTTACTATATTTCTGTTAAAATATTCAAGGACTTATATGAGAAGCGGGTAAGTTGTTACAAAACTTTATTCCAGCCACTTGTAATGCTTTAACGTTTTCGTACATGCTGCTTTTTGTTATTCGTTCAAACCAGTTGCTACAAAAATCCCAGCATTTCTACATACAAAAACTTTCAAAATTTTATCCCGAAAATTTAAACCTTCCCACCTGTCCCACTTGTCCTGAATTTCTTTCCCTCTACTATTTTGCCAAGGATACTTCCGCTGTTGCAGGCGCAGATAGTGAAGGTGCTGGCGATAGTTTATCACCTGAACAAGTTGTTGTTAATGTTGCCACTGATATTTTGCAACGCCTTCCCCATGATTTTGATCGAGACGCTGCCTTACTTCGTTATCCCACAAGTTATCATCAGAGTATGAATACGGTTCTCGTCCAGGAAATGGTTCGTTTTAATGTTTTATTGGATACAATACGTTCTAGTTTGATTACTTTGCGCAAGGCTATAAAGGGTAAGTGTTCTTAAAACCAGTTCTACTGCTATATTGTATAAATTTCAAGGTAATATTTAAATATCAATTGCATTGGCCTTAAATGAATTCTCCGAAAAATGTCAGTTATAAAGAGGATTGATGTCAGGTGACATTATTTATATGCCGAGTATCAAGATCAAGAATTAATACTTCTGACAGCCTCTGACTACTCTCTATGGCGATGAATGTAGCAAGAGGTTTTTTCGAAATTGATAATTGTTGAAGAGAATGAGTACAGAAGTGTTCTAATTATAAAAAGTGAAAGGATATATATAGGTTTGTCATTCCGTGTTTAATTTCCTCAACATTAATATGGGACTCCATAAAGTATACATAAAAGTCCGTAATGTCCGTCTGTACGTGAAATCGGTTTTCCCCAACCTCGAAGAAGAGCTAGAGACTTCATTCTTAGGGGTATTGAAATTCAGAAAAATCCAAAATACGGGTCCAGAGCTGGGAAGCTTACACCTGTTTGTGAACGCAAAATGAATTAGTGTTGGGTATTTCACTTGAGATACGCAGTGTCCAATCTAAATACTTCATTGAAAGCTAAACCACGAGATGTTCAGTTCAAAAGTAATTCATTTATTAATGTTAAAATTAAAACATAATGTCTGTTCGTGTTGAAAGTTGTAGAATGGAATGATCATTTGTTTATACATACATAAAATATTTAGGCGCAAATAAAAACATCGAATCAATTACAGTGTTGAATTCTTTTCACTTGACACAGGTTTGCATTATTATTCAACAATTAGCAAAAACTTTTGAAATTTGGTATAAATATATTTTGAAGCTTAGAGCAGGTTAAGTTCGGAGATGGGCTAAATCGGGCAAGAGAGAAAAAAGTTCCCCTAAGAATAACTAAACCAACCCAGAAAAAACAACATTATTTTTAAAGTTTTTTGGTTGTTTTGTTAAGCAAATGATATATTTTTATGTCAAATAAGGTCCAACGCCTTAAACTTGGAGCCATAAAATAAAAAAATATTATTTTTGGACCCCGCCCACTTTATTGGGCGTTATTATAGGATGAAGTAGTATAAAAATTTATCAAATTGTTTTACTTAGGCCTACGAGTACATTCCTTGAAAATAATGACACGAAGCCTGGTACTACTCTGCCCTACCCCCTCCTTCCCCTTTACCCCCTAAATGACCCTATAAAAAAAAGAAATTTTATTTTTGTATATAATCATCCCAAGCATTTATTTTTAGAGTTTTATGACTACTTGTTTCTGCCCTACCCTCTCCAACCCCTAAATGACCCTATCAACAAAAGGAACTTTTAATTTTGTATATAATCATTCCAAGCATTTATTTTTAGAATTTTATGACTACCTGTTTCTGCTCTACCCCCTCCTCCCCCTTTGCCCACTCAATGACCCTATAAAAAATATATAAACATTTTTTTAAATTTTGTATATAATCATCCCAAGCATTTATTTTTACCTGTTTCTGCCCTACCCCCTCCTCCCCCTTTGCCCCCTAAATGACCCTATCAAAAAAACAAGAAATTTTAATTTTGTATGCAATCATTCCAAGCATTTATTTTTAGAGTTTTATGACAAAGGTGAAATGTTTCCCCCACAGCCCACAGCCAGAGCGACCAAGCCAAAATACAGTTTTTATACCCTCCAAAGAGAATTGGACCCTATAAAGTAAATATGTATATTCTTGATTAGTGATGAAGTCTTAGACGGTCTAGCAATGCCCATACGTTCGTCTGTGGAAAACATGATATTGTCTATTTTTGAACCCCGCCCTCTTTAGTGGGCGATTACATACAATATTATATAAATGAACTCTGTCCCACCAAGTTAAACATTTTAAATTCACGTACTAAATATTTGGAGGGTATTTAAGATTCGACCCGGTCGAATATAACGTTTACTTGTTTTTTTGTTAATTAAATCTCTTTCATACCTTGGAAAGAATGAAATTTATATTAGAAACTGGAAAACAAAAATTTTTATTCCAGGGATGGGTATAATTATTTTTTTGTAAAAGTGTTTTTGGTTGGTTTTTGCTAATTAAAACTATTTTAGAATTTAGGAGAGATTAAATTGGTATTAAAATTTTCAAAAATCAAACTTCGATTCCAGGTTGGCCAACTGAAATATTTTCTGATACATGGAAGTGACCAAAAAGGTTAAAAATTTAAATTTTTTGTTAACTAAAACTATTAAAAAATTAAAATTCGCTTTGGTTCATAAAATTGTAAGTTCCCAATTATGGTTGTTTTAGTGAATCAAATCCATATTTTTGATACCTCAAGCAGAATTTGATTGGTAATAAAGACTAAAATTCTATTTTAGGGTTGGATAATTTTTTTGTATGCAAAAGTAACAATTTTCCAATTCATTTTTTTAAGTTAGCTAAAACTATTTACAGATTTAAATTGGTATTAAAATCCAAAAAAATCAAAAATTCATTCCAGTGTTGGACAATCGAAATGTGTTTGGTAAATAAAAGAAGACAAAATGGCGGCTAATTTTGGCTTTTGTTTAGTCTTAAAACTATTTTATGCTTAATCGAGACAAAAATTGGTATTAAAATTCTAAAAAAGGTTTGGACCATTGAAGATTTTATTGATACATAAAAGTAAACAAATGGATTACGAATTTTGGCTTTTTCTGTAATTTAAACCTATTTTATACTTCAGGATGAATAGAATTGGTATTGAAAATTCGAAAAAATCTAAAAGAACATTTGGTACATAAAAGTAACCAACCGACAGGAATTTTTTCTTTTTGTTTGTAAATTAAAAATTTAATGTTTTCGAGAAAAGTTCATAGGTATTAGAAATAAGAAAAGCTAAAAATACAGCTTCCGAGCTGAAAAATTTTAACAGTTTCTTAAATATAAAATTAACTGAATAACAAAAATTTTTTTTTTTAGTAACTAAACTTATTTTCTGTTTTAGAAAGAAAGAAGAAATACATCTGTGAAGGGTATTTAAGATTCTGCGCAGCTAAATATAGCACTTTTAATTGTTTTGTTATTGTCTGGACGTGACGTTGGCAAATAGTTACAGAATAGGGCCATTATGAATTTGTGACTGAATTTGAATTACGAAACAATTTAATGGTTTAAATTTTTATGCCATAAACATGTGATTTTGCGTTCACACTGCCAGTTTAGTAAATACAAGATTTCGCACTCGTGAATGAAATACAATTTCGAATGAAATACAATTTCAAATGATATATAATTTCTAATGAAATACAATATCGAATGAAATACAATTTCGAGTTTTGTATCTAATCAATGTTTAGAATCAATGTTTCGAATCAATGTTTAGACATTCCGACATATGTGCGATCGTACATTCTCCAGTGATGACTGCAAACTGGAGTGCTAAGCACTTTTTCTCACGTTTATGGAGCTGTTTGATCCCAAAACTGCTAAGAGAGCCAAAGATTCCTGGACACTCTGCACACGGTAATTGAAACTCGCCTTTCTTTGCGTAGACTACTTAATGATATTTGACAGCTGAATTATGGGAACGTTAATATCTCTCCGTGAGTCTGCTTCATCTAAGGCTGAACCTGCATTTGAGCAATTGCCAGAAATTGCATTCCTCTGCTTGCCTTCATGCTTTGGAACTGAAACTATATTGATTTCATGTCTTTCAGGTAGAGAATGAATGCAAACTCTGAAATGCGATGCTTAACTGAAATCATGTGCTTACTTTAGAACAACCCCCAGTACACTCTTCAATTTCATCACGTTTGAACCTTGGACACTAATTGCGGCCAGACTATCGACATAAATATCTGTAGTGCTGGATTCTTAGCAAAACCCATCGATTCTATCGGCATCCCCGGTAATGACATAAATCTCTGATTGAGTAGCTTAATGAATACTGAAAGCTCCTGACCCACAGAAAAGACCCCCGAATCAGTACCGGTGTCGTTTTTCGAGCCGTCTATACGGATCAAAACTGGATTAATCAGAGTTACAGGATTTTTCTTCTAGTCTTACCTATCAGGGAGCTTATTTGAAAAGATCCTGTAGATATGTCATGTAGTGCTGGACTACAAGCAAAACCTAGATATGTCCTTTTCTTGCAGATATGTGGACGTTAAGGAAAGCTAAGTGAAGCAGTGCCCATGATAGCAAGACACGCCAGCCTTTGTGCCTCTTCTCCAGGTATTTGAGCCGTAAGTAAGCATGGGTAGGATCACTACTGTGTAGATCTAGCGTGGGATATACGGCTTTAGCCGCCACATTTTCTCAAAAGCCTCTTTTGCACGCATAAAGCTTTCTTCGTTCTATCCTTTACATCACGTTTCAATACTAAATTGGTGGAAAATGTGTTTGACCGAAATGATGCCATAATTATAGACTTCTAAGGATGCATAACTTCTTTAATATCGATAATGCCGTTTATTAAACAATAAAATTACCAAACATATATTATTAAGAAATGTAAAAAAAACAAATACATATGCATATATGTATTTATGTATATATAAGTGAAGGATATGAAAAGCAGCAAGCTATTTAAATTTTATTATTTCGCTGAAAATTTATTTTTCTTTGCTCGGACTATTTCCGATATTTTCTGCATCATCTACAACATCATCATTGGAAGGCATCGCTACGGAAAACTTAACTTCTGGATCGTAAGAAAATGAGACCTGCATTAAACTGCTTGTATTATCATCATCGTGCTCGGGTTCAACAGCAATAATTTTTACCTCCGGGCTAATCTTTACAGTTTGATATTGTGTAGATTCTTGAAGCTCTTCAAATTCTTGTGTCTCTTCGACTTCAAAGTCTGTGTGCCGCTCCTCTTCGACGTCATTAATTCCTTCTTCGCTTTCTAATTGCCCTGCAAAACCTTCAGAAAACAAAGACATTTCCTCTTCAATTTCTTCTGCCTCCGTTTGCATCATTTCTAAACGTTCTTCGGACGATGTTTGGGTATAGACAGGAGTAGTGCAAAATTCGTTTATCAGAGAAAGATTATGAGTACTGGGAATAATGCGCACGGTACTGAGTCTAACTCTCGGTTCAGGTGGAATATATTCGTTTCTATCCATTAATAATGCATCGTTGGATAGTGTGTCCGGATCATCCAGCAACAGATTTTCAGTCCATTGTAGACTCTTTGTTACATCAGTTGGGGTAGTTTTATATCCGGCACTGAATATATTCAATTTAGTTTTGCGAGCATCATACAATTCATCTGGTTCGTCGAAATGATCTTCAACGTCTAGCTGCAATTTTTTCTTAAAAATTAAGTTGATGTGAGCTCCATGGCTGGCAATATGTGGTGGATGAGACATGTCAACATCAATAAAGCTACCCTCTTGGGTTATAACTTTGTCGCACACATCATCTACTAAGTCTCGAATATTTTCGGCAACTATGCGTTCCTTGTCGGTAAGCCAACGTCTACCGGGGACAGCATATCGTATGATTTTCCTTATTATAGCCTTAGCGTCGTTTTCAGCTGCGCTATAGTTCTCTGAATCCGAACTGCCATCGGTTGAGAGTAGGTAAAGATCGTTGTCTATAAGGCGGTCCACAAAATTTGAAGCTATTTGAAATGAGATATCATAAGGTTCCAAACCGTGATACACCTTGACTAGTAAAACGTTATTGATGACATAATCAATGCAGGCATCTCTTTCTTGGTGATAAAGTATTTTCTTTACATCAGGCACAACTATATCCTTAAGGGCATGCCTTAGAGCATGATAATTCAGAGGACTTTGTACTTCTGTAAATGACTCCAGCCAACCGGAAATTTCCTTATCCAGATCCTTGGCCACTGAGACGACATCCTGTTCGGCTTTGTGACAGGCATAATCCTTAATATCTGCACTTAGTATTGAACTCAAAAACTTCTCAGATACATCCGTATTAATTTGATCGCATTCGTCGTATAGTTTTTCGTATTCTTCGCGAATGGAATGCTCTTTTTGTCTTAAACCTGTCTCGGCTGCTTCGCGATGCCACCTTTCACGTTTGGCCATCATTGTGTAGAACTGCAGTTTTCGTTGCTCTTTCAAACGTGTCAGTTCTTCAGATAGAAAACGCATAAGCCAACCAATAGTGTTGCCCTCGTAGCAACTTATCAGTGCTTCCAATTCCTCGCAACGCATTTCTTTATGAATTTGTTCCATATTTAACCGTTCTGTTTGCTTTTGCTGGCGCAGCTCCTCCAATGATTCGCTAAGTTTGATTGATTCTAGGGAACTGTCAAAATGTATCAAGGCCTTATACGGTTTCGGTTCATCAGTGGCATCATCTGTTTGTTCTGCTTCCTGTAGCATATCTGTGCTGAATATTTTTGCTCGCTCCACTTCTGCAGTTTTCTCCATCATGGCTTCTTTTTTTGGTATTTTGGCTTTTAGGCAAAGTGGCGTGTATTTGTGCTTTCTGGATTTTTCTCTAAGAGTCTGAAAATTTCATTAATTACTTTTGGTTAAAAATATTTCTAGATTTACTAACCTTTAAACTTTCATACAAATTGTTAAGATTGGCATCTGAACAGAAGTTTTGTTCTACTTCAAGCACAATTTTTTTAGGCGTAGACCATTTCCTCAGTTTAGCAAATGGACATTTGAGGTCTTTGCCATCAATTTCGGTAACCTTTTTCTTCAAATCCTGCATACGCATATCGAAACCTGTATTTGATGCTGTATAATGCTGTCTACTCGGATTTACTCCATAACGCATTTTCGGTGCATAAAATTCAGAATTGGGATCGCCTAGCGCCTGCGTAATATGTTCTTTGCGCCAAACTCTGGGCTGTTTGGCGTGTTTTATTTCCAAGCGTCTGATAGCTCTATTATATTCTATTTCGTTTTTCTTAAGGGCAGCTTTTCTTTTAGCTTCTATTTCTTCGTAACTTTTTTGTATTCTAGTTTTTGATGCTATATGCATTTCACGCTCCCTTTCATCGAACATACGTATCAACAATTCTAATCTTAGCATTTGGCATTCTTGTATATTTTCTTCACGTTCAATCCAATGCTCCCATTCGAAAGCTTCTAAAATGTGCTCATGGTCCTGAAGTTTCGCTTGGTCTCTGGCTGCTTCCAACTGCTTGCGAAAGTTCTCTTTTAAGGCCTTAGCAAAAGCCCAACGTCTGCGTGCTCTCTCCAAAACCTCAACTTCATAGAGACCCGGCGGACCATTTCCGAGTAAAATAGTGGGTAATCTAAATATTTCTAAGGTCTCCAATTCTTTGGAATCATTCGAAACTCCTGGTAAATAGGGCAACGTTTGAGCAGACGATTCTCTGAAAATTAACAGTTTTTTTCCGATTAGACCTCGTGGAGCAACGATTAAACGAGGTGCCATTAAAATATATTGTTTTATAACATAATTGAATTAAATCTTAGGATGATTTATAATATATTGCTATAATTTTTGTCTTAATTCTAAGATATCAGTTCATAGCAATTCTAATTCTAAATATTGCCACTGAAGCCCAAACCTATACACAATGGGCATTATATTTACAATTATTGTAAAAATATGAATATACAGATTCAATCAAAGGGTTTAAATAATTAGTTAAGTTTTAGTTTGTAGTCAAGTAGAGCAGAAATTCATAAATACGTATTAAAAAGTAATGCCAATAAGAAATGAACATAATCTATAAGGTAAATGAAAATAATTTTGTACAATGTTGTCAACTCATTTTATTTATTTTTATTGTACAAGAAAAATTAAAGCGTTTTAAAATTTTCAGATCCTTGTAAATATGTCGGCTAATTTTGCTACTGTTTGAATTAGTTTTCCAAAATAGTTCATTTCCAAATATGCAAGTTCATGTTTTTGTGCATCATTTAAAAAATTTTAAGTAAATTTGGGAAATAGTACAAGTGTCGAGAAATATCTGAAGAACGAAGCAAAAATATTTTTTCAAATGTGTTTTTTTCAAAAAAACTATTAAAGGATATCGAACGATTCCAAAAATGAATCAGCTTTTGCCACTAAAAAACTATAGTGATCTCCATGAACTCCGGAAAAATTTGATAAAATTACATTTTAAAAAACTATATATGTGAAAAAACTACAGCAATCACGTCTTACCGCGGAATCGGCTGATCCATTCAAAAGTTATAGCAGTTTGAAAGTTTAAATAATAGCATTTTTAGCGGTTAAAATGAATGGGAAGTCTCAGGGATGCAGGTGCCAATAGTTTCCTAAATTCTTTTTCTTGTTAATTACATTGATTTTATACTTCAGGAAGAATTAAATTTGTATTAAAAATCAAACTAAATCAAAAGATTTCCAGCTTCAAAGCTGGAAAGTTTGAACTTCTTTTGAATTTTAAAGTAACTAAATAAAACTATTTTTGTCTCTAGTAATCAAACATATTTTATATTTTAGAAACAAATAAATTAGTATTGAAAATCAGAAAGACCTAAAAGGTGGGTCCAGGGTTGGAATGAATGTATGTATTTACTCCACACGTACGTCAGTGAAGATTATATAAAATTCTGCGCAGCACTTTTACTTATTTGTTTTGAATTACTTCTATTAACATTTTTGCTTAACAATTTATTAAAGATTGCAATTCCACTTTGACATTCTGAAAAAATCATTTATTTTCTAAAAACTCGACCTTTGAAAAGGAGTAGTTCATACAAAAAACATTTTATGTTTATAAGCTCCTTAATTTTTGTACAGAAATTTGTCAAATAACGAGCTAATAAATACAAAATATTTATTATGAATTATACCGAGATTAACATATTTTAAAATTTTTTCATCGAGCTCGAATTCAAATCTGCGAAAATGCAAATATTTTTTTTATTTTTTATTTAATAAATGAATTTGTTCAAATTCTATTTATTTATATTAAGAGTGGAATATTAAGAATATTTTCTATAATCATTAAACCAGTAGAACGGATCAGTACTGATTTCGAGGCCGCTACGGCATCTCATCAGCGTTTTTTGTTTAATTTTTCCACTTTTGCAAATGGTGCGAGTTAGTAAGAATATCAACTATTTAACCAATGTTTTTAGCGAAAATTGAATATGAGAAGTTCTCACATTCATATTTTCAAGTTATTACTTTTTGGTTAGTAAGAAATGCCCCAACACTGACGATTAATATCCCCAATATTCCATATATCTCTTTCGCTTTTTCCATAGCCATCGGCTGCTGTTATCTAAAGCTTTTTTGTTATTTATGTTCAAGTAATTGAATTTAGTTAACAATTTACAATGAACAAGTGCGTGCCCTCGCAATGTTTCAAATTATGTATTATGTATGAATATAAATTATGTAATGTAATTTACATAAGAAAGTTCGAATAATAAAATAGAAATTCATACATAATTTAAAAAATTTTTAAATATAAAAAAATATTTAAGACCAAATGAAAAATATGTTCACCTTATAACCTTGTCATTTGACAAATTTCTAAAACAAATTATCCTATAAGTAGTTTATAAACATTTTGTATTTGTATTGAAAATACTTTGCAAAATAAATTTGCAAAATATCGGTGTACAGATGCGGGCGGGGTGACTGAGACCATATGCCGGCGATGCTGCTAACCCGTAATTTATCCGTTACTATGACTGCCTATACGACTTATGCTTTCACATAGCAACGTTGGTAACCTCGGAAAATTCCTCAGAAGAACTGTAAATCCGAATTGTTAAAATAGACTAGTGCGAGTGAGACGCAAAACTCTCGAAAGAGAGAAAACGATCAATAGTCTGCCTGCACTTAAAAAATAACTGCCAAGGAGGCTTGATGCCGACTGACTTAAACCGGGGGGTATATTACGACATTCGATAACGAACGAAATTTGTATTAGAATTGTATGGAAATTTCGCTCGATATCGAATGTGATAATTTGGGTCCTGTTTCGCAACTGAGTTTGTAACCATAAAGAGTTTTTCATGAATCATACCGTTAATAAAAATTTCTTTACTTTTTCGATATGGAAGTGAGGTTTCGAACTCACTACACTGGGTTACCAGACAATGTTAAATAACTTGAACATTTAAAATATCGATCGTTCAAAGTCAACCCAGATATGAAAGTAGCTTTTAAAATTTCGTACATAATTTAAGAACTTCAGTTAGTATATACTTATATTCTTGAAGTAGTCGCTTTTGTTTGGTTTCAAATTTCAGTTGGTACTACTCTTATCTAGTGAACATGAGGTTTATTGTGAAGGACTTCAATTGGAATTTCCACAAACATCAATGTTTTGCAATTTTGTTTTAAATGCAGTTCAAATAGTATAAAAGCTCAGTATATTCGCATATATTTTGCACAGGACTTTTATAAAATTATATAATCTTATATAACGAAACAGTGGCGCATTGTGAAAACATTAATATGAATACATACAACTCGTATGTGCACATTTAAGTAATATTTTAGAATCAATAAAGCTCTTATTTTCATGTTGTCTCCCACTCCATTCCATGCATTCCCTGCAGCGATGTTTCTAAAATTAAAAATACATTAAACATTATCCATCATCGGCAGCTTTTAAATTTGTAAAAATCATTAACAAAAATCGTTGAAAGTCGTAAATCATGCATCAGTTCTCACTGCAGCAGTTCTCTTCCTGTCCCAAACACACAATTATTGCCCACGCTTTTAGTTTAATGGGAATTTTGATTCATAATGTACTTACTACATATTTATTTATTTATCTTTTATCTCTAATTCTTGTAATAAACTCACCGAAACAGTGTCTGCGTGGCACGTGTTCTAGTTTCAATAAATTTGCGATGTTGTTGTGGCAGCATTACATCGTCCACACTTGCTTTAATTTCAACATTATTTAGTTGCAAGTTGATGACATTTACTTGCTGCTTGACATCAATGGATTTTAAGCCAGCGGGTTGTAGTTTACATTGACTTGGAGATAAAATTAATTTATCTGCTGTGCGGCCATGGGTTCCTGTTGGCACAAAGAGTTCGTTAAAATCAAATTGGTTATTTGTATTTAGGAAAAGGTTTTGGATTTGAAGTTCTTAGATAAAAATAATTATTACAATTCCAATAACTACTAAATGAATATGCCTAGTCAAATCTGTGAACTTACAAATTACCTATTATTTAAATAAATTGAATTCCATAATTTTTAGTACTAGTAGAACATTTAAGCTTAACTACTATTTTTTGACGACAAATGGAACGATGAAAGACGATACTTATGGTTGAATTTAAAAAAAAATAAACTCATTCTCAATTTAAAAATATTTTTCTAAAATTATAAAAAATTAAACCATTATATTACAGGATGTTAATTTTTTCAACAGGCTCTAAGTTGAAGTCTGCGAACTGCAAATTATTTTTTACTTTTAATAAATGAATTTGTTCAAGTTCTATTTATATAAGAAATATATTGTTATAATCATCAAACCATAAACCATTATAGTATTTTTTATAATCATCGTTCTGGGTTCAGATTAATCCAGCTTTTAAAATGGCACAATATTTAGGAATATCAGTGGTTTCGATACCATAGAATATGAAAATTTCTTATATTCACTTTGTCAGCAAACTGGCTTTTAGTTACTACGAAATTCCCCATTTCTGATCATTCTTGACTCCCCATTTCTGATCATTCTTGACTCTCCGATATTATTTTAATATATAACAATTTTCAACTACGTCTACACGGACGACAACTAGTACAGCCATTCATTGATACAGATCAGAAAAATGCAATACAAAGATTGTGGACTCGAACCCGGGATCCTTGGCCTCGTAGCCTCACGCTAACTACTTCATACATCAGCACTTTCAATCTATATATGTATATAGTTGTAATGAGAATTTAGAGGGCAAAAGGGAGGAGGGAGTAGAGCATAGGAGGATTAGGTTACGTCCCAGCTTCGTAATGAAAGGTTAAAGATGTTATTTTTAAGGAATGTTGGCTTAATTAAAACATTTTTTTAAATTTTTACACTATTTTTGCATATAATAACTCCCACTAAAAAGATCGGGGCCCAAAAACCAATTTTTTTTTAGTTTATGGGTCCAAGTTTAACTCGTTGGACTTTCTTTGACATAAAAATAAATCATGTGCTTAGCAAAAGTACAAAAAAAAAAAACTTTAAAAATTGAGGTTGGTTTAGTTCTTGTTAGGGGAGCTTTTTCCCCTCTGGCGCGATGCAACCCATTACTTGACCTTGCTGTCCCAAGTGTCTGGCTCTCTTCGTTTGGACTGAATCGTGATTTCCACAGACGGACGGACATGCTCAGATCGTCTTAGATTTCATCACTGATCAAGAATATATATACTTTATGGGGTCTCAGATGGATATTTCGCTGCATTACACACAGAATGATAGAGTTAATATACCCTCCAATTGTTTTTTTGAAGGGTTTAAAAAAAGTTTACATTTTACAGCTCTGAAGCTGTCTTTCTGGATTTTCGTATTTCTATTACCAATGAATTTTTATCAAATATGTTCAACATGTGAACAAAAAAAAAAGTTTGTTACTTTTTGAACTAAAAAGAGATTGTCCCGCACTGGAATCGTGTTTTTGATTTATTTTTATTTTTAATATCAATTTATTATCCTTGAAGCATACAATAGTTTTAAGAGAAAACTAGTTATAACAAAAATTAGTAGCCGTTTTCATTTCTCGAAGGTACCAACAAATTTTTCGATTGCCGTCTCTGGAAAATAAGTTTTGATTATTTCGATTTTAATTACCAATCTAATTCGTATTGAAGTATAAAATTGATTTAATTCTTAAAAAACTTAAATAAGTAACCTATGTGATTACTTTTATATATAAAAAAAAAGTTTTACCAACCCTGGCGTCGGTTTTTTGATTTCAAGTACGAATTTAATTCTTCCTGAAGTATAAAAGAAGTTACGTTTGTGTACCAAAAAATTTCGATTTTCGTACCCTGAAATCAAATGTTTAATTTTTTTAATTTTTAATACAAATCTAGTTCTCAAGATACAAAATATATTAAATTAATAAAAAAAAAAACAGAAAATAGTTAGTTTTTTCCAGTTAATTTTTTTGAACCAAAGTAAACCTACTTTGGTCCCAGCTCTGAAACAGTATTTTGGATTTTTCTGAAATTCAACATCAGTCTATTTAGGTTTATTTCCAATTCATAAGTCTAAGAATGAAGTCTCTAGCTCTTCTTGGGGCTTAGGAAACCGTACAGATATACGGACAGACGGACATCACATATTCGTCTTCCCTATATATAAGGACCCGGAATATACATTTATACTTTATGGGGTCCCATATTAATGTTGAGGAAATTGCACACAGAATGACAAACCTATATATTCCCTTTCATTTGCTTGTGAAGGGTATAAAAAGGAATCTTGGGTTGTTCGAATTCTTAAAACCTGAAAACGACTGGAAAATTATATACTTCCTGCTGCACAATTGTTTGTAAGTGATCCGTGAAAGTTTAGCAAAAATTAAGAAAAAAATTGACGGCGGTCGACGTTGTACGGGGTATGTTTGATTCTTGTAGGAAGCCAAACGGTGAAATCGATTGTGTCGAATTTTTTGATCTGCCTTGAACAAATTAACAAATCAATCATATTTAGGTTTTACTAAAATGCAACTGGGATATATGATATTTCCTTTCTAGTTTGCCCAAAGCCCTTGATTGTGTAGCGCCAAACAGGGACTCCAGGCTGGATGAGTTGTACTTAGTTTTCTGATAACTCTTGTTGATATTCAATTTTCTAAAAATATCTTATTTTGAAAGTTAAGGTGGAAACTTACCCGCTACTAATCTCCTTGATTGATGGCATATGAAATTACTTCCATCACTAGTCATACTCATGCCTTCACTACTTCCTCTACTATTATTGCTGCAATTAATGGAGTGTTGAGGCGATGCCGTATGTAGAGTGCAGCAAGAGGCATACTTCTGATCCAGCCTTGCACTATTTTGAGATATTTCGCCAAATTTTACAAACATTTTTGGAGATTTTGCTGAAGAGTCTCCTAACGACGGCAACAGTTTAGTTTTAGTTGATTTTGCAACAGCGTCACTTAAAGAATTCTCAACTAGTGACTGCCCTTTACTTTGGGCGCTTATTGTTAGACAGTTGGATTCCCTTAATAGTTTATTACGTCTTGTTCTTATCGCCATTATAAGAGCTGAAAATTTAATTTTCCTCTACTCCAGTTTAAAACTATTTTCATTTACTATATTTTGCACTCATTCGCCAAAGGTTTTAAAGATTACAATTTTATTTATTTTACACAATTTTTGTTAAATATATTTTTTATTTATTTGTGTTGATTTTGTTTCGGTTACTTCATTTAAAGAAATGACAGTTAAAAGCTAAACAAAAATTTATATTACATTTTCTGTTATTATTTTTTTCGTTGAATCCCTTATTGTTAAGATGTGTCATGTGCACAAATATTTTTTATCTTTTCCAGGCTTGGTGGTAATGTCTGCTGACTTCGAATCAGTTTACAAATCGATATTAATCAGCAAAATTCCTGACATGTGGGCGTCCAAATCGTATCCTAGTCTAAAGCCATTAGGTGCCTACATCACAGATTTCTTGCGGCGTTTAGCATTTCTGCAGGTAACTTAAAACTGTTTGGTGTGTTATAAATCATGTGGTGTTTAGCTCTTTGTTACTTGGTAACATTTTATTTACAAAGTGGGTTCGTATTGGGTGGTTAAGATTATCTTATAGCATTTAGTTCATGACCTGTCTTAAAACGGAATATATTTGGATAATTATTACACATTAATAATGTAATAAATAAATAGAAAATAAAAATTTCCTAGCGAAATTATATGAATTCCACGTGATAAAAACCCATGTGAAAAACAATGTTGGGAAACCTGTACAGTGGTTGTATAGTGTAAAATGTTCGTACGAGTGTAGGTCGATAAGTTCCTAACTATTTTGAGTGAAACTTAGGTTTTAGGACAAATTTTTAATATTTTTGGACATCAAGTCCCTAGAATATTTCGTGCAAGTTTCTGCAATTTTTTGTCTTTTCCTAAAAATAATAAAGTGGACATTTTGGTAATGAATACTTGCCATTCTATATATTTTAATTGAATCTATTTTGCGTTTTCAACTTTCCACAATTTTAGCTGGTACTGACTTATTTTTAACCTCCCGCTAAGCACTTATATAATTAAAAAAAAAGTGGAATGTTACTGTTTTTCACCGCTTTCAAAAAGTCGAGTTTTCACCAGATGTCAATATTTTGAGTTGCTAGGAAGATTCTGACAATTCCTGTGAGGCCGTCACTAAGTCTGCATGTATTTATATATATATATATATATATATATATATATACATATATATATATATATATATATATATATATATATATATATAAATATAAATATAACGTGAGATGAGGGCGTGTAGACTGGCTCTTGTGGTGCTCGAATAAAGTTCTTAGCATAAACGGAAAACCTTATCTCGGTAAAATAAGTATATTAATTACAGAACCACTACACACATACATATATATATATATATATATATATATATATATATATATATATATATATATATATGTATGTGTGTAGTGGTTCTGTAATTAATATACTTATTTTACCGAGATAAGGTTTTCCGTTTATGCTAAGAACTTTATTCGAGCACCACAAGAGCCAGTCTACACGCCCTCATCTCACGTTATCCTTTAACTTTGTAAAATCGAAGTTCTAATCGTCACACATTTTGCATGCATTACATCATAAGAACAGGATTTTGTCTGGCATTAGTAAAGCGCCTCTCTCGAGTTGCGGTTTCACTAAAAATGGGTCAATAACTTTTGCCGGCTTTCAGGTATTTTATTTTAACTCGGACCAGCACTCAGGGGATGACCCCTACATATGCAGTGCATTTCGCCGGAACTAGAACGGGTAGTATTGACGGGCAGATGAGGAGTTAGATAGTTTATTGTAGCTATGTCAACCTTTTTGCTTCGCCAGCTAATTTTTTTGCTACAGTACAGACGATAGTGATAGGGTGAATCGCTGCCAATTATTTTCAGTGCCCAGTGCTACGCCTTCATCACTGAAACAGGCTGACAACAACTAACACAACCATGCACTAATGCTGATTAGAAGAATTGACACAATATTCATGACTGAGAACGGGCTTTTCGCTTCATAGTCTCGTGTTAACTACTTCAGCCAAAAGCACCCTCACCCTTTGCCTGTTTCGTTTTTATGGAAAAGTTGTTATGGTGGAGTGTATGTGCGTGGAAGTACATACGATGCTATGAGCATAATAAATTTAAAATGTGGTATTCAAAATTAGGATGAAAACCATCAAGTCCAGCTAATTATGATTTTATGCTAAAAATATACTTTAGGGATGCTTTCTGCATAATAATCATGAAATCAAAGCTGTAAGTGTTTTAATTCAGAAAGAGATGTTAAGTATTCCAAGATACAAGTAAAATCAACATTAGATTAATTGTCAAACGTACACAGAAAAACAGAAACCTGTTTTCGAAAGCAGTTAAACTTCCATAATTAGTGGTAGCGTGTAACTTTGCTCACCACTTGGTAGGACGCTTGGCTGTTTGTGATAAGAGTTTTTATTTTATGAAATTTGATTATGAAATAGTATAAGAGAACTATATGATTACAAGTTTTCTCCATTTCTATAAAGCGAATTTCCCCTCATTATTAGAGTATTTAGAAGATCTAATTTTAATGTTTAAATTTCTTCTGCAAATCAGGAAAGTATAGACCTCTTTTCACTGTTTCATATGGATGAAAACATGTCAAACCATCATGACTTTCGGCATCATCACCTCCGATTTCACTATGTGAGTATTATTAAATAAAAAAAATTTTACCCCAGATTCATTCGTTTTGCGAAATATGACGTCATAAAAAATGTAAAAATTTTGAAAAATCACAAAAGTCTCCTTACAAAAAGCGATCGAACTTTTAAACTATGCAAGATAACTTAGTTTTTTTGATGGGCTACCCCTGCGTTCGGCAAAAAAAAAATATATATATATATATATATATATATATATATATATATATATATATATATATATATTTATATATATATACTATTTATATATATATATATATATATATATATGTATATATATATATATATATATATTTCATTTTTTTAATAGTTCTTTTGGAATTATTGAAAAACTTCCTTAGCAAAAGTTTAATGATTTTTTGCGACCTTTAATTTTCTGATATTAGGGTGGCACATTACGGTGGTAGGAACTCAGATCTGGTGGTTAAATACAAGAACGGTATATTTGAGGCCAACGACTACTAAAGCAAAACATTGGCCTCCTCAAGTCAAACACATCGACATATCACTCTTTGATATCCGACTATAAATGTAGAAGATATAATGAAAAACGTATTTTGGCGACCCCTACTTTCGGCAAAAAGAGAAAAATTTTTTTTTCGAAATCACTTTGCAATAGTGCTCTATAATCGGTGGTGTACGGCAAACTTATTTTTTCGAGACGCCCTAATATCCGTACTTGTACAAAACAAACAATCAATTGAGTATGAACCCAAAACATACTTAGGATCACGTTCTGGTCTATAACTCTGACACCAATCGAGTCTCCACCTTTAAATTTTCTGGAAATGTAGAAGTACGCTCTTCTTCCTCTTTGACGTATATTTTTTTAAGAATTTTAAAATATATACTTTTTCAGATATAGACCTTTGAACTCAAGACCCCAAAAAATTACCTTTGACCTTTTCTTAAAAAACGCAATATGCATATAATTAACTAAAAACTAAATTATCTTGCATAGTTCAAAAGTTCTATCGCTTTTTTAAGGATACTTTTGTGGTTTTTTAACATTTTTTACAACTTTTATGACGTCATATTTCGGAACCCGAATGGATCTGGGGCCAAATGTTTTCAACTTTTCTGTTCAAATGTTCAACGTTTCTGTTGAATTTCATTGAAATCGGAAGTGATGATGCCGAAAATTAAATTTTTTCGTGATGATTTGACGTGTTTTAACTCATATGCTGTATTTCTTGCAACACTTGAGATTTTAGTTTACCTGATTTGAATATGATAACAGTTTTCAAACCAAAAAAGTTGGACTAAGGTATAATGGAACAAAAATTTCAGGAAAATGTGATATGAAGAAAATAATCAAACGGCAGAATGGGTTTTAAATAAAAGTGTGTTGCCATCGGTTTATACAGTTCTCGTATGAAATTTCCTAATTAAATTTGTATAAATATAAAGTGTTGTTACTTTTGCTTAGCCACCTAACAAAATGGTGACCAAAAAATTAACATGAGTACTGATGATGAAAGTGGGTGTAGAGTAGGGTGACAGTTAATTTCGAAAGTCTTATTTTCTTTAGTCTCATACTTTTTTTGGGTTGAGTTTTATAAAAAAATAATCCCTGTAAAATTTCAGGGCCCTAGGTGGAGGTTTAGGGGTCGCGTCGGCCCCCAAAATTACACAAAATGCGTTTTTTTAAGTAAAATCTCACTTTGATTGTTTGTAACTTCTGTTGTGTTGACTTTGTAAAAAATTGTTGTTGACTTTGTGTTTACATGACTTTGTGTTGTTCATTTATGTGTTTACAACAACTTATTCATACATCATTTTTATCTAATGCCAATATTTACTGAAATAAATTTAAAATGCTCACAATCACCTTTTAAAAAATTTAACATGAAATAAATTAACAACTTTGGTTAGAGTGCATGTTTTTATTGATTAAGTCTAAAGAACTTGGGTCAATGTTTTTTTATTACAATCTGGAAACCGATTCCGATAATCACTCACAATTTTAATAACAAATTGCTTTTGACGTTCATTTTTTGTGAACAAATCATTGAACTCCTCCATCAATTTGACCCCCCTTTCTGCACTGTCATTTACAACTTTAAGTTTGTTCATCACTTCAACCACTTTTTTATACGACTGGTCCTGATGCCATTTTGCAGGATTAAGTTTTAAAAAATTAGTATTTATTTGAAATCTTTCAAATAATGCCTTTGTTGCGACTGAGACGAACTGCTCAATTCCGCCATTGAATATTTCAGCTATTTCTCTACCATTTACATTAACCCGTTTTGTGTTCTGCTCTAGTTCACAATCGTTTTCCAAAGCTGCAACCATTTTTTGTTTTGTAGACACTGGTACGTTATTATCAAAAAATGCAAGACCAACCGCCTCAGGACTTAAGTACCACAAATGGTTCTTAAACTTTTTCAGCGCAACGAGCGATATTTCAGCATCAATATTCTTAAAATTTTCCAGTTTGCGCAAAAATACAAAATCTTGGTATGGCGCTTCAACAGCCAAAGGAGCAGAAAACCACGCTTCAACATAGACTTCAACAATAAAAATACAAATTCGACGAAGTCCATTTATTTCGAGTGTTGAGAGCTGGAACTCGTTGCGGAATAAAAATATTTTAAGACAATAAATGGCTTTTGCCATCCATCTGGCATGGTGAACAGCTCCTGGTGAGCGAAACAATAGGCTGTTTGGGTGTGACTTGTTAGGTTTTTCACCCAGAAATAGTAAAGTCAGTTCCAGAAATTCCTTATAGTCTTCCCTGGGTTGTTTTACCTTTAAGACAGTATTTACAGCATTAATAATTCGCGCAGCTGATTCGTTCACGTAATTCTTCACAAGGGGATCTAGAAGGCCATACTCAAAGTTGCTTTTATTAATTTTAGCCCAAGCATTTTTAAATTTCTCAAATAATTTAACGTTGGGACTTCCGTAGTAGCTTATTTTTTCGTCGAAAACGCATTTAAGAATTATCTCGTATATATGATGCCGGCATGGTAACCACAAAAGTGGTCTTTGCAAACTGTTTTCTATTAAGGTACAAGTACCATTGAATCGCCCAGTATTGACCGCTGTTGTGTCAAACACTAGAGCTTTAATGTGATTTTGTAGGCCATATTCATAAATTGTATCGCACACAGCGAATGCCTGTTCTTTTCCGGTACCAGAATTCAATGCAGGTATTTGTAGAAGCTGTTCAACTTGCCCGCTCGTTATTATAATAGGCAGCCTATCAACTTTATCATTTCCCGTCAGCGCTGGCAAAAGTTTTCCATCCCAATGTAGGCAGATTGTATCCAGCTCATTTAATTTTAGCTTCTTTCTCAATGTTGAAACTCTTTCTTCGCGGATTTGTTCCCTTGCCTGGTGCAAAGACGTTCGGTTTAAAACATACTCTTCGATATTGTGGCCCAAAGATTCAGCTACTGCACTTATTATATGAACTGCATATCTGTCACTAATTTTACAGGCGTCCAATGCGGCCGCAAGTTTTGGAGTTATTATTTTATTCTTTCCTCTAAGTTTTTTGGCTGGAGGTTGACTACAACATGGTTCACATTCTGCACTTGTAAAACTATTATCCCCCTCTGAAGATTCAGATGAGAGCAATTCTGCAGTTTCATCTAGAAAAAAGGATTAAGTCTTAAGAAAATAAAAATAAAAAAAAAACAATAAAATACAACGAACCAATTAATGCAATTTCATGATTACTTCGTTCCACCTGTTTCATCAAATTTTGTTTACGTTTCTCAATTTGGCGCTCTCTTCGTACTGCCTCGTAATCAATGCCATACATAAAGCCTGGGCGTCCGGGGTGCCGTTGACTTATCAAGAAAGCTCTATCTTCTTCAATAGACATTGACCCAAGTTCTTTAGACTTAATCAATAAAAACATGCACTCTAACCAAAGTTGTTAATTTATTTCATGTTAAATTTTTTAAAAGGTGATTGTGAGCATTTTAAATTTATTTCAGTAAATATTGGCATTAGATAAAAATGATGTATGAATAAGTTGTTGTAAACACATAAATGAACAACACAAAGTCATGTAAACACAAAGTCAACAACAATTTTTTACAAAGTCAACACAACAGAAGTTACAAACAATCAAAGTGAGATTTTACTTAAAAAAACGCATTTTGTGTAACTTTGGGGGGCCGACGCGACCCCTAAACCTCCACCTAGGGCCCTGAAATTTTACAGGGATTATTTTTTTATAAAACTCAACCCAAAAAAAGTATGAGACCAAAGAAAAGTAAAAAAAAAAACTTGCCCATACATTTAATTGTCACCCTAGTGTAGAGGCTTTCGAAAACAGCTGATTCTGCTCCGCTGTATAATTTGAATAATTAAAAACTGATGTTGACTTTCCTTTGTGCCCTGGAAAATGTATCATGTCTTTTTGAAATTACTAATATTTAATAGATTAACTGAGACAATATGTCTAATGGACGATAATAACAACATTTTTATTATTACGGGTATTTTGAAATCATATTAATTTTTGGAAATCATATTGTATATTTTTGTTGTTGCATAAAGTCGTATATAATAAATTATTTAATTATTTTTATAATCACTTTTCTTTCTTGAGAAATGGTACGACGAAGGACCTCCCTCTACCTTCTGGCTATCGGGATTTTTCTTTACACAAGCATTTCTTACGGGAGCTCAACAAAATTTTGCCCGAAAATATGTTATACCAATTGATTTACTCGTTTTTGATTATGAAGTGTTGTCAACTGAAGAAGGAGAAATTGGTAATATGAAAGCACCAGAAGATGGAGTGTACGTGTACGGAATATTTTTAGAGGGAGCTCGTTGGGATCGAGTTGAGAACTGTTTAGCTGAATCACATCCTCGTGAGCTATTTGATCGTATGCCTGTGATATGGATGAAGCCGGTGAAAAGATCAGATCTTCAAGAAAAACATGTTTATGTGTGTCCTCTATACAAAACAGCTGCCAGGAGAGGTGTACTTTCAACCACCGGTCACAGCACCAATTTTGTGGTGGCCATGCTTTTGGAATGTAATCCAAATACCGAATCTTCGCACTGGACAATGAGAGGCACTGCACTATTGTGCCAATTGAGTTTTTAGTTATATACTAATTATATAAATATATATATATTTTTAAAATAAATTTCACATATTGCATGCATTAATGCGCCTTTTTGTTATATGAACATTTTTGCTACTTACATGTAGAGTATAAATTGTAATTATTTTTATGCAATGTAGAACTTTCAGCCAGTTCGATATCTGTATGTCTATACTTCTATGTCTATATATATATTTGAATGCACTGTAATTTGATAATGTATTCAAAATTTATTAACTTTATTTCAGCACTTCCAATAATTTATATTTTAATAATGACACATATATAGGCATGTATAACAATCTCAGGCGACATAATTTTCGACGATAAATTTGCGACATCTCATGTTTTCTAATCGATAATTTAAAGATAATCGTCATTCATTGGTATCTATTGATAAAGTCGCCTGATTTGTTTTTATACCCTTCTTAAAAAAATACCGGAGCCCATAAAGTATGTATGGGTCCTTATAAATAGGAAAGTCGAATAAACGATGTCCGTCAGTCTGTACGTGAAATTAATGTATTGGAAATGGTGCTAAATAAAGGCTCGCCCAAAACGACTGAAGATGTTTGAATTCCTTATAACTTTTTTTATTACTATTTTTTTTGCTTTCCATTATTTTGTAAAGAAGGCTTGGGGAATTTAAATCATAACAGCGCATAGTTGAACAAAGTATCAAATTCGTTGAACTTTAATTTTCAAATCAACGAGTAATTGTTTTGACTCAGCGAGCATAACGTTGTTATTTCAATGTGAGGGTTGGACCCTAAAAGTCAACAATAAACCGTGTGGTTGCAAATTTACAGAAAGGAACATTCCTGGTGCCGGAGGAAGTACATACGATGCTATGAGCATAATAAATTTAAAATGTGGTATTCAAAATTAGGATGAAAACCATCAAGTCCAGCTAATTATGATTTTATGCTAAAAATATACTTTAGGGATGCTTTCTGCATAATAATCATGAAATCAAAGCTGTAAGTGTTTTAATTCAGAAAGAGATGTTAAGTATTCCAAGATACAAGTAAAATCAACATTAGATTAATTGTCAAACGTACACAGAAAAACAGAAACCTGTTTTCGAAAGCAGTTAAACTTCCATAATTAGTGGTAGCGTGTAACTTTGCTCACCACTTGGTAGGACGCTTGGCTGTTTGTGATAAGAGTTTTTATTTTATGAAATTTGATTATGAAATAGTATAAGAGAACTATATGATTACAAGTTTTATCCATTTCTATAAAGCGAATTTCCCCTCATTATTAGAGTATTTAGAAGATCTAATTTTAATGTTTAAATTTCTTCTGCAAATCAGGAAAGTATAGACCTCTTTTCACTGTTTCATATGGATGAAAACATGTCAAACCATCATGACTTTCGGCATCATCACCTCCGATTTCACTATGTGAGTATTATTAAATAAAAAAAATTTTACCCCAGATTCATTCGTTTTGCGAAATATGACGTCATAAAAAATGTAAAAATTTTGAAAAATCACAAAAGTCTCCTTACAAAAAGCGATCGAACTTTTAAACTATGCAAGATAACTTAGTTTTTTTGATGGGCTACCCCTGCGTTCGGCAAAAAAAAAATATATATATATATATATATATATATATATTTATATATATATACTATTTATATATATATATATATATATATATATATATATATATATATATATATATATATATATATATTTCATTTTTTTAATAGTTCTTTTGGAATTATTGAAAAACTTCCTTAGCAAAAGTTTAATGATTTTTTGCGACCTTTAATTTTCTGATATTAGGGTGGCACATTACGGTGGTAGGAACTCAGATCTGGTGGTTAAATACAAGAACGGTATATTTGAGGCCAACGACTACTAAAGCAAAACATTGGCCTCCTCAAGTCAAACACATCGACATATCACTCTTTGATATCCGACTATAAATGTAGAAGATATAATGAAAAACGTATTTTGGCGACCCCTACTTTCGGCAAAAAGAGAAAAATTTTTTTTTCGAAATCACTTTGCAATAGTGCTCTATAATCGGTGGTGTACGGCAAACTTATTTTTTCGAGACGCCCTAATATCCGTACTTGTACAAAACAAACAATCAATTGAGTATGAACCCAAAACATACTTAGGATCACGTTCTGGTCTATAACTCTGACACCAATCGAGTCTCCACCTTTAAATTTTCTGGAAATGTAGAAGTACGCTCTTCTTCCTCTTTGACGTATATTTTTTTAAGAATTTTAAAATATATACTTTTTCAGATATAGACCTTTGAACTCAAGACCCCAAAAAATTACCTTTGACCTTTTCTTAAAAAACGCAATATGCATATAATTAACTAAAAACTAAATTATCTTGCATAGTTCAAAAGTTCTATCGCTTTTTTAAGGATACTTTTGTGGTTTTTTAACATTTTTTACAACTTTTATGACGTCATATTTCGGAACCCGAATGGATCTGGGGCCAAATGTTTTCAACTTTTCTGTTCAAATGTTCAACGTTTCTGTTGAATTTCATTGAAATCGGAAGTGATGATGCCGAAAATTAAATTTTTTCGTGATGATTTGACGTGTTTTAACTCATATGCTGTATTTCTTGCAACACTTGAGATTTTAGTTTACCTGATTTGAATATGATAACAGTTTTCAAACCAAAAAAGTTGGACTAAGGTATAATGGAACAAAAATTTCAGGAAAATGTGATATGAAGAAAATAATCAAACGGCAGAATGGGTTTTAAATAAAAGTGTGTTGCCATCGGTTTATACAGTTCTCGTATGAAATTTCCTAATTAAATTTGTATAAATATAAAGTGTTGTTACTTTTGCTTAGCCACCTAACAAAATGGTGACCAAAAAATTAACATGAGTACTGATGATGAAAGTGGGTGTAGAGTAGGGTGACAGTTAATTTCGAAAGTCTTATTTTCTTTAGTCTCATACTTTTTTTGGGTTGAGTTTTATAAAAAAATAATCCCTGTAAAATTTCAGGGCCCTAGGTGGAGGTTTAGGGGTCGCGTCGGCCCCCAAAATTACACAAAATGCGTTTTTTTAAGTAAAATCTCACTTTGATTGTTTGTAACTTCTGTTGTGTTGACTTTGTAAAAAATTGTTGTTGACTTTGTGTTTACATGACTTTGTGTTGTTCATTTATGTGTTTACAACAACTTATTCATACATCATTTTTATCTAATGCCAATATTTACTGAAATAAATTTAAAATGCTCACAATCACCTTTTAAAAAATTTAACATGAAATAAATTAACAACTTTGGTTAGAGTGCATGTTTTTATTGATTAAGTCTAAAGAACTTGGGTCAATGTTTTTTTATTACAATCTGGAAACCGATTCCGATAATCACTCACAATTTTAATAACAAATTGCTTTTGACGTTCATTTTTTGTGAACAAATCATTGAACTCCTCCATCAATTTGACCCCCCTTTCTGCACTGTCATTTACAACTTTAAGTTTGTTCATCACTTCAACCACTTTTTTATACGACTGGTCCTGATGCCATTTTGCAGGATTAAGTTTTAAAAAATTAGTATTTATTTGAAATCTTTCAAATAATGCCTTTGTTGCGACTGAGACGAACTGCTCAATTCCGCCATTGAATATTTCAGCTATTTCTCTACCATTTACATTAACCCGTTTTGTGTTCTGCTCTAGTTCACAATCGTTTTCCAAAGCTGCAACCATTTTTTGTTTTGTAGACACTGGTACGTTATTATCAAAAAATGCAAGACCAACCGCCTCAGGACTTAAGTACCACAAATGGTTCTTAAACTTTTTCAGCGCAACGAGCGATATTTCAGCATCAATATTCTTAAAATTTTCCAGTTTGCGCAAAAATACAAAATCTTGGTATGGCGCTTCAACAGCCAAAGGAGCAGAAAACCACGCTTCAACATAGACTTCAACAATAAAAATACAAATTCGACGAAGTCCATTTATTTCGAGTGTTGAGAGCTGGAACTCGTTGCGGAATAAAAATATTTTAAGACAATAAATGGCTTTTGCCATCCATCTGGCATGGTGAACAGCTCCTGGTGAGCGAAACAATAGGCTGTTTGGGTGTGACTTGTTAGGTTTTTCACCCAGAAATAGTAAAGTCAGTTCCAGAAATTCCTTATAGTCTTCCCTGGGTTGTTTTACCTTTAAGACAGTATTTACAGCATTAATAATTCGCGCAGCTGATTCGTTCACGTAATTCTTCACAAGGGGATCTAGAAGGCCATACTCAAAGTTGCTTTTATTAATTTTAGCCCAAGCATTTTTAAATTTCTCAAATAATTTAACGTTGGGACTTCCGTAGTAGCTTATTTTTTCGTCGAAAACGCATTTAAGAATTATCTCGTATATATGATGCCGGCATGGTAACCACAAAAGTGGTCTTTGCAAACTGTTTTCTATTAAGGTACAAGTACCATTGAATCGCCCAGTATTGACCGCTGTTGTGTCAAACACTAGAGCTTTAATGTGATTTTGTAGGCCATATTCATAAATTGTATCGCACACAGCGAATGCCTGTTCTTTTCCGGTACCAGAATTCAATGCAGGTATTTGTAGAAGCTGTTCAACTTGCCCGCTCCTTATTATAATAGGCAGCCTATCAACTTTATCATTTCCCGTCAGCGCTGGCAAAAGTTTTCCATCCCAATGTAGGCAGATTGTATCCAGCTCATTTAATTTTAGCTTCTTTCTCAATGTTGAAACTCTTTCTTCGCGGATTTGTTCCCTTGCCTGGTGCAAAGACGTTCGGTTTAAAACATACTCTTCGATATTGTGGCCCAAAGATTCAGCTACTGCACTTATTATATGAACTGCATATCTGTCACTAATTTTACAGGCGTCCAATGCGGCCGCAAGTTTTGGAGTTATTATTTTATTCTTTCCTCTAAGTTTTTTGGCTGGAGGTTGACTACAACATGGTTCACATTCTGCACTTGTAAAACTATTATCCCCCTCTGAAGATTCAGATGAGAGCAATTCTGCAGTTTCATCTAGAAAAAAGGATTAAGTCTTAAGAAAATAAAAATAAAAAAAAAACAATAAAATACAACGAACCAATTAATGCAATTTCATGATTACTTCGTTCCACCTGTTTCATCAAATTTTGTTTACGTTTCTCAATTTGGCGGTCTCTTCGTACTGCCTCGTAATCAATGCCATACATAAAGCCTGGGCGTCCGGGGTGCCGTTGACTTATCAAGAAAGCTCTATCTTCTTCAATAGACATTGACCCAAGTTCTTTAGACTTAATCAATAAAAACATGCACTCTAACCAAAGTTGTTAATTTATTTCATGTTAAATTTTTTAAAAGGTGATTGTGAGCATTTTAAATTTATTTCAGTAAATATTGGCATTAGATAAAAATGATGTATGAATAAGTTGTTGTAAACACATAAATGAACAACACAAAGTCATGTAAACACAAAGTCAACAACAATTTTTTACAAAGTCAACACAACAGAAGTTACAAACAATCAAAGTGAGATTTTACTTAAAAAAACGCATTTTGTGTAACTTTGGGGGGCCGACGCGACCCCTAAACCTCCACCTAGGGCCCTGAAATTTTACAGGGATTATTTTTTTATAAAACTCAACCCAAAAAAAGTATGAGACCAAAGAAAAGTAAAAAAAAAAACTTGCCCATACATTTAATTGTCACCCTAGTGTAGAGGCTTTCGAAAACAGCTGATTCTGCTCCGCTGTATAATTTGAATAATTAAAAACTGATGTTGACTTTCCTTTGTGCCCTGGAAAATGTATCATGTCTTTTTGAAATTACTAATATTTAATAGATTAACTGAGACAATATGTCTAATGGACGATAATAACAACATTTTTATTATTACGGGTATTTTGAAATCATAATAATTTTTGGAAATCATATTGTATATTTTTGTTGTTGCATAAAGTCGTATATAATAAATTATTTAATTATTTTTATAATCACTTTTCTTTCTTGAGAAATGGTACGACGAAGGACCTCCCTCTACCTTCTGGCTATCGGGATTTTTCTTTACACAAGCATTTCTTACGGGAGCTCAACAAAATTTTGCCCGAAAATATGTTATACCAATTGATTTACTCGTTTTTGATTATGAAGTGTTGTCAACTGAAGAAGGAGAAATTGGTAATATGAAAGCACCAGAAGATGGAGTGTACGTGTACGGAATATTTTTAGAGGGAGCTCGTTGGGATCGAGTTGAGAACTGTTTAGCTGAATCACATCCTCGTGAGCTATTTGATCGTATGCCTGTGATATGGATGAAGCCGGTGAAAAGATCAGATCTTCAAGAAAAACATGTTTATGTGTGTCCTCTATACAAAACAGCTGCCAGGAGAGGTGTACTTTCAACCACCGGTCACAGCACCAATTTTGTGGTGGCCATGCTTTTGGAATGTAATCCAAATACCGAATCTTCGCACTGGACAATGAGAGGCACTGCACTATTGTGCCAATTGAGTTTTTAGTTATATACTAATTATATAAATATATATATATTTTTAAAATAAATTTCACATATTGCATGCATTAATGCGCCTTTTTGTTATATGAACATTTTTGCTACTTACATGTAGAGTATAAATTGTAATTATTTTTATGCAATGTAGAACTTTCAGCCAGTTCGATATCTGTATGTCTATACTTCTATGTCTATATATATATTTGAATGCACTGTAATTTGATAATGTATTCAAAATTTATTAACTTTATTTCAGCACTTCCAATAATTTATATTTTAATAATGACACATATATAGGCATGTATAACAATCTCAGGCGACATAATTTTCGACGATAAATTTGCGACATCTCATGTTTTCTAATCGATAATTTAAAGATAATCGTCATTCATTGGTATCTATTGATAAAGTCGCCTGATTTGTTTTTATACCCTTCTTAAAAAAATACCGGAGCCCATAAAGTATGTATGGGTCCTTATAAATAGGAAAGTCGAATAAACGATGTCCGTCAGTCTGTACGTGAAATTAATGTATTGGAAATGGTGCTAAATAAAGGCTCGCCCAAAACGACTGAAGATGTTTGAATTCCTTATAACTTTTTTTATTACTATTTTTTTTGCTTTCCATTATTTTGTAAAGAAGGCTTGGGGAATTTAAATCATAACAGCGCATAGTTGAACAAAGTATCAAATTCGTTGAACTTTAATTTTCAAATCAACGAGTAATTGTTTTGACTCAGCGAGCATAACGTTGTTATTTCAATGTGAGGGTTGGACCCTAAAAGTCAACAATAAACCGTGTGGTTGCAAATTTACAGAAAGGAACATTCCTGGTGCCGGCAGACGACAAACGATGCACAAAGATGACAATATTGAACGGATGCAGGGGAGTATTCAGGACGATAAAGAAACATCAACCAGACGGCGTTCGGTACAACTTGGCATCTAACGAGGGTCACTGCAGAGAATTTTCCATGCGAAATTCACCCTGTCCAAGAATTGAAACCGACAGATAACTAGTATCGACTTGGTTATGCAATTTATTTCCGTCAAAAAGCAGAAGAAAATAATCGTGTCTGTTCTGTAAAACGAATCCGAGTAAATTTCTCGTTTTAAAACGAATCCACATTTTTTCGTTTTCCCTAATTAGAATTCACACAATTTTGTTCGTTTTAAAAACGAATAAACAAACCTGCTCGAAACTAAATAGAATGCATTTTATTCTAATAAATAACTTAACAAACATGAAAAGACAAACAGCATTTAAAAATTTGAAGTCTTCTTTTATTAATTTTATAGAAATCATATTCAGTTTAATGCATTAAAATTCATTTTATAAAAACTCTTACATTTTTTCATATTTTTGCTTCAAGTATAAAGAAAAATGTTTGGAAGAATAAAAAAAACTTTTACCGGTCAAGTTTTTAGAGCCGTGAAACAAAAATCACTTTTGATCAATATGAACTAATTTTGTCACTCATAGGATTTGATACATCCCTTAATTGCCTTCTGAATGTTTTTAATATTGCTATAACTTAATATAAATGGCCTGGGCATTTTAAAAGCTTTCCTTTTTAATAAAAATATACCCTTTCTTTATTTCTTCAATTAACAGCTGATGATGACGTTCAAATTTTGTATTCGAAATTAATTTCGAATACAACCAAATCGAGTAATTTGTAGAACACCAAATAGTTCTTTAAAACGAATCGGTTACAGAACAGACCTGAATGATTTTATTCAAAATATAATTATGAGTGACGAAGTCCACTTCCAATTACATGTGTTCGATAATAGGCAAAACTACAGGATATGGGCTACGGAAAATTCAAGAATAGTTCAACAGTGAGAATTACAACCACCTGCGTGTATCGTTTGGTGCAGTTTTTCGTCGGAGAAGATAATTAGCCCATTTTTTTTAAACGATGCCGCCATTTCCATCACTGGTGTTAGATATTGAATAATGTTGGAAAATTTTTTAAAGCCAGCCGTGGAAAGCCATCCCCATGGAAGGTTCCAACAAGATTTAGCCACAACACATGAATGAAGGAATTATGCTCCGTACAAGCGATTTTAATTTGCCTCCGCGCTTACCGGACTTAACCGCTCCAGACTTTAACTTGAAAGGAAAACTCTGTATTAATAAGCCTAGAATCATGTAGCAATTATAAAAATAATATATAACAATGTAACGCCTGAAATTTTGCGAAACGTTATGGAAAACATTTTGGAACGAATTTGTGAAGCAGAAAATTGCCATCACTTGCGAAATATATTTTATCATAATTAAATTAATATACTTTATTTGAAATAAAAATATTTACAATTATGTATTAAATAAGAAATTGTAATTGTTGTTAAAAATCAAGAAATTCCAAAATTGGAATAGCTGGAAAACTTATGCTTTTTCGTATACAGAAGTTACCAGCTAAAAACAATTTTTTATTTTTATTTGTTAATTAAACCTATTTTAAAGTCCTCATTTACTTACATGTTATTATTAATTTCACTTTTACATAAAAGTCACCACGATATTAATAAATTTTTATTACAAATATGTTCAACTTAACTAAGAGTTCCGTTAATTGTTATATGTATGATCTGGCAGAAATCAATCAGAGTTATCGACACACGAAATCCTTCCGATGTGTGCATACGAAATTAGTCAGAAAACAATCCGGCAATTCTTCTATTCAATTTTTTATAGAAATTTGTGCGAAACCTGTGAGAATGAAGTCAGAAAGTGTTTATAAATTAAAACTCGGCTTGTCGCAGATAATAGCTAATCGAATTTTAATTGCGGCTTGGCTTAAAAAATTCACTACTAAAAAGACACGGGGTGTCATTGAATGGACCCGGAAATAGCCGGAAACTAATTGTTCTGTTTGACTGCAAATTATCCACACCGAAAGTGTAAAATTTTACACTTTTAAGCTTTTACATCTGAATTTTTCTTGACTCGATAGAAATGCAAAAATAACTGTTGTTTTTGTACTGTTGATTCATTTCTTTGTATTGGAAATAAAACGGAACTAAAATGGAACTCATCAAACAGTTGAACAGTTTTTTGAAATTTGTAGTTGATTGATAATGACTTAAAGAACGTAATCATTTGAATATGTATTTATTTTTTGTTACCAGCTATGAAAGTAATGCTGAAACTTTTTGAATTAGTGGAGTTAAAATTGTAAATATTTCGGTGGAAGCCTTTTTTATATCCTCTAAAAAAGAATTGGAGGGTATATTCACGTTGTCATTCCGTGTCTAAATATCCATCTAACTCCCCATAAAGTATATATATTCTTGATCAATCATTAAATCTAAGACGATCTACTTGTGTCCGTCCGCCCGTCGTCTGTGGAAATCACGATTCAGTCCAAACGAAAAGAGCCAGACCTTTGAAACTTGGTATAAATAAATATATCCTGAAGGATAGCACAAGTCAAGTTCGTAAATGGGCTTTATCCGGCCAGAGAGAAAAAAAGTTCCCCTAAGAAGAATTAAACCAACCTCTAAAACACAACACAATTTTTAAAGTTTGTTTTGTAATTTTGGTAAGCAAATAATATATTTTTATGTCAAAGAAGGTCCAACGCGTTAAACTTGGAGCCATAAAATAAAAAAAAAATTTTTGACCTTTAGTGGGGCCAAAATAGTGTAAAAACTTAACATATTGTATTACTTAAGCCTACAATCCTTGAAAATAACATTTTTAATCTTTGATGACGAAGCTGAGACGTAACATGACCTTTTAGTTTTTAAGATTTAGGTCTTCCCTACGGCATTTCTCGTAGTGCCCTGTATAGAGTTTTAAAATTGGACACTTATATGTCTTCAAGGAACTGTGACCCAGTAGGTTAAGCATTTTTAACTTATCTCAGTCCTATTTTTGCACGTTGATATAAAATATTAATACGTAATTTTTTATGCTGACGGAAAAGTATCTCAGTCATGCTTCTCCCTACACATTGGGAACGACCGTGTTAAAATAAATTCTTCGTTTACTAAAATAGAGTTTTTATTTACTAAATATTTGTAGGATATTTAAGATTCGCCTCGGCCGAATATAACGTGCTTACTTGTTTAAATTTTTCATTTTAAGTTGGAACATTGAGACAAAAACTACTTTTTTTTAGTATAAAAACTAAAAATTCGGTTCCAGGGTTGGAAAATCGACATTTTCTGGTTCATAAAAGTAACCATATTATTTGTTATTATTGATTTTTATGATGACTTATACTTTTTTTATATATCAGAAAGAAGTAAACTGGTATTGAAAACCAACAAAATCTAAAAGACGATTCTAAGGTTGGACAATTAGAACTTTTTGGGGTACATGAAACGAATTTTTTGTTTTGTTTGTAAATTAAATACATATACATATATAATATATTTGAAAGACATTCATAGGTATTAGATATAAGAAAAGCCTAGCCGAAAAATTTAATTGATTTTTTAATTAAAACATTTTGATTTTTTAATTAAAACTACTTTCTCTTTTGGCAAGAAAGAAAGAAAGAAGAATTACATCTGTGAAGCGTATTTAACATTCGGCACTGCCAAATATAGCACTTTTACTTGTTTTTTTTTGTCTTAGATCACCACTCAGGGGATGACCCCTACATATGCGAAGTATTGTGTCAGGACTAGAAAAGTGTTTGTAGACGTTCGATTTGAAACTTCCCAAGTTAAAATTGGTATGAAAGACATCTGCAGGAAGATTGTTCCACATAGTAACCGTTTGTAACACGTGGTGCGGTTCACTGGCAACTCAACCACAGAAGGATGCGCACAAGCCCTCTTATTTGACCAGAACACATTCCGTGGCATCGATGAGTTGACTACCCTGCTGCCACCGATGAGCTTTTTCGCTCTCCCTTGTACGCTGTCGAGCAACTTCAAAATAGACCTTAAAGAACCGGCCCATATATGGAAGTTCCATTCCATTTTCGGTTGGATGTAGGTAGTATATGTATATATGTAGTAAGGACATAAGATGGGGTGAAGTGTGTCTTATATCAGCTTAAAAAGCCGAATCATTCGAATGCTTCAGTTTAATATTTTTTGAACTATGAATATGCTGCGTTAAAAGAGCGATATGAGGAAGGGTATATGTATATGAGGAGAAAATATCGAAATAGTTTAACCAAACTTTTTTAAGAAAGTTCTCGGGAAACTACAGCCAAAACTGTTTTTAATTATGCGATTTTATATGACCTTCTAGCTGGCATTCAAAAAAATAATATTTTCGTCTGATAAATGTGTGATAAATGTTTTTAAAAGTTTATTTCAAATAAATTTTCCACGTGTGTTGATGCGGCTCGAACCAGCCGGGCGAATTGAATGGTGTTTGTTAAATAACGAATACCTCCAGTGAAACTAATTCGCATTGAGTGTAACCATTAAAGACGTTGAACCTGACGCTGCCATTTAAGAACATAAAGAATATAGTTCAAAACGATTGTACAATGAAATAAAAATATATGATGATTGTTGACTTTCTCTGCTTATCGCAAAGTTTTCATAAATAAAAATGCTAGTATTGAAGGGAACTGCGTCAAGTTTCTAAGTGGGTGGTTACTTGATTTGCTGCCGTTGTTGTTTAAAATACACAAGAGCTTCAAAACATAGAGTGAATGTAAATGTTTGTGCTTAAATAAATTTGTTTTTTTAAGTTCTTTTTTAAATAAATGTTTGAAATTTATGTAACAGCTTTTCACTTAAATTTTTTTATTATAATGATCTCCTACGCTCACTTCACACAAATATTTTCCTTTAATTAAATTTTACGCATTATTACAAAAAAAAAAAAAATGATAAGGATATTTTTATGGCACATTTTTAAAATAAGCGTATCTACGAGTAGATATTTATAAAGTTAAGTGAAATTAGCTTATTTTGAGTGTTTATAGAACGAATAGGGTGTCTCAAATAAAGATTTGAATTAAATAGAAAACACGGTTTTTAGTTTCTTGAGTGTTGTTTCTTATTGAATTATAAATTATATAGGATAGTATTATTTGTCTAATAACATATCGGGCAAATGGTCTCCATGGCTTTGCTTGCACAGACGCACTCGTTCGTCGAAATTTTCCATGACTTTTTTGAATAAATGTGGCTGAACTTCTTTAACGCTGAATCACCTACTTTAATGCTGAATCACCTACTTTAATTCTGAATCACGTGACTTAATGGTGGTTAAGGAATTGTTGACGTACTCCCGAGATTTCAAATAACCATATAAAAAGAAACCTAATGATGTTAAGTGACACCATCTAGGGGGCCTATTCCGATCACCCAAAAGATAATTGGATTGTTTCACGAATTGTTTGGTATGTGCCACCGTCTTGTTGGAACCATATATTACCCACGACAATATCATCCTATTGCAGCAGAAAGAACCAATAACAGTCGCTGCTTGACCAGCCTCATTTTCATTTTCGTGGATTTGCCGCGACACTCTCACCCACTGCTTCGATGTAGAAATTTGTTGGTCGACTAGTTTGTTTGGCGTTTCCAACGGATCCAAGCTCCCCGAACTTTTCAATTAATCTCCTCAAAGTTGATGCAGTTAAGTTACTGTTCCGATCGTATTTCATATGAAATCGGAACAAACGAAACCAAACTGTCAGCTGTTGAATACCTTTATTTTTAGAGTTGGTCAAATTCTAATTTGTATTAATTTAATTTTCAATGTAGTAAATTAAAAACGTCTTCGTTTAACCTGCTGGGTCATAGTTCCTTTAAGACATTTCTATGCCCAATTTTAAAACTCTATGCAGGGGCCGAATTACCGCATTCGTGATCGAGTAAGCTTTCGTATCGAATAAAATTTCGAAACGTATCGAATGGATGGATTACTGCACTCGAAAGCTAACGTATCGAAATTTTTATAAATTGTACCAGATCGTTTTTTACATTGGAATAGAATTAAAACGAAGCTGTCATATGTTTATTGGAATTCAAGCTAACAAAAAAATTTTGGTGGGTTTTTTAAATTAATTTTTGTGAAATAAAATACATATTGTGCAAAAACAAATGTAATTGTTAAAAAAATGACTACAGTCCTCTTCTTGTGTTTATCGTCTTCTGATTCTGAAGACGATTATAATACAGTATATATGTATTAGAAGAGAAATGCGAGACAAAAGTGATCCAATGTCATTGCCGCCAAATATTCTATTGTCCTTTTTTATTTCTTTATATGTATTAGATTTATTAAACGTTTCCGGCTTTCAAAAGAGGGGTCTAATTTTCTTCTTTCCGAGCTGTGTTTCAAAGGACATATGTCTACCGCACTTCCACCAAAGCTACAATTGGCTGCAGCCATATCTCTTTTAGCATGTGGAGGATTCCAACATACTGTTGGAAATGATTACTTGGTGCTCCAACATATACTGAGCCAAAACATATTTTTGTCTGCCATTTATTTTGATTATATTTGTCTTAAAAAACGAATATAGCTGTATTAAATAGTTTTATTATGTAAAATATGCATTTATAAACTTACATTTTTGTCTTTTTTGCACACACAACTTAAAATATATTAATTTCGATTGACACAGAGCTAACGAGTGAATTTTAAACAGCCGGTACTGGATTATGTACTCGTTATCGAATGCTATAATCAGAAATTTCGAAAGCACTTGTTCGATAACGAATGCGATAATCCCAAAAAGGAAATTTACGAACAATTTTACTCGATCACGAATGCGGTAATTCGGCCCCAGGTCTAAATCATAAAAACTTAGAAACAAAATTTTCTTGTTAGTTAAGTGTAGGATAAAAGTTGATAAGGTCATTTAGGTGCCAAAGGGTGGTAGAGGGGCAGGGGAAGATCAGGTTACATCTCAGCTTTGTCATAAAAGTTTAAAAATGTTATTTTCAAGAATTGTAGGTTTAAGTAATACAATTTCTTAAATTTTTATACTATTCTAGCATATAGCGACGCCCACTAAAGAGGGCGGCGTCCAAAAATTATTTTTTTTTTACGAATTTGACTTGTGCTATTTTTCAGGATATATTTATACCAAATTTCAAAAGTCTGACTCTTTTCGTTTGGACTGAATAGTGATTTCCACAGACCGATAGTCACGGCTTAGATTTCATCACTGATCAGGAATATACTATAGACTTTCTCAGATGGATATTTCACTGCGTTACACACGCAATGACAAAGTGAGTATCCAATTCTTTTTTAGAGGGTATTAAAATACCATAATACACAATAATTTCAATTATGAACGTCCGTCATTATTAAATAAATAGTTTTTTAAGTAATTCATTAACATTTTTTAATACAGCTATCTAAAAATATATAATTTTTGTTTGTGCAAGAAAATATTTTTCTCTCAAACTCTCCCCTACTTGCGCAGACTTTGTGTACGGCAACAGTTTTTGATAAAATTGGGGATCTCGTGGGAGAGAAATTCAACTAAATCCTTATCGAACTTCAAAATCACTCAACTTCTTCGCAAACTTTCAATAAGCATTAGAAACTCATTCAAATAAATACAATTCGATAAACGATGTGTATTTAAAAATATTAGTCAAATACTAAAATTATGCAGGAGCTTATGGATGATAAAAAGTGCACTCCACTGCGTTTGAAATTCATAACGACGGAAATAAATGCTCGTAGATATAATTTCTTTTGCGATTTTCTTAAAAATTTTAGCTTTCTTAATCAGTTCTCCTCCATTAAAACATCAAATAATCATAACCAAAATCCCTTGCTCAATGAGCACAAACAACGTCCTCACTAACGTGCACCCATAACAAATTCATCTGACAGCCATCTATTCGAGCTTTCCTTTTCGCCAAGATTCAGATATCAAATAGTGTTTCAGTGAAAACCAAAAACAAACGGGATGAAGAATTCCTTCATCAAATATGTTAATAAATGTCCAATGACTAATGGGCTAATGGTGTTTGGGCCTCCTCGCTGGCCATATAAAGTCTTCGCAGACAAAACAGAGCAACAAAAATATGAGTAAATAAAAAGGAAAAAAATTTAAACTGAAGTAAAAGGTTCCACATTCAGTAGCATGCGTTAAGTGCGTGTCCTTTGTACTTCCAAACGGCACAGCTGCCTTTTGAACGTCATATTGATTTTTGTGTGTGCGTTGAATTCTGCTTTGTTTTCTTTGTTTGTTCATTCTATTGGTAAACAATGGACTTGCCAGCGAACAATCTTTCATATATAAATATAAGCAAAATTTTTGGCTTTCATTTGTGATTTTTAAACAGATACTCATACACTATGCACACACATCTGTACATAGCAAAATTTTTAATGAAATTCCAATTTGAAATTTGTTTGTGCTTCGGCATACACTTACAGGAAAAAGCTGAAAGCAAGTACGAAACAAACGACACAAAACTAAAGATTACTCTGGCTTCCTGGACGATACACTGTAAAAATAGTAAATATAGCAAATTAATATATATATATATATATAAATATCGTTTAACAATTAATAATAGAGAATTTATTAGTCCATTCGAGATATTATGCTTTAGAAGTATTTGTGTTTTTTCGGTTACACCAATTACATCAAATTAAAAATAGTTCAATTAAATAACATGGAACAAAATTCATAATAAATGGGACATTCGTAAACTAGTGATGTGCAAATGTCGTGACTTCTTCGTGTCACGAGTCATTCACGCGACTCATGATTAAATTAGTATTACATTCTTTAAAATACTGCCTTAAAGTATAATAGGTTCTGAAAATATTTACGGCGAAAGAACTTGCGCTTTTTTGTAAATCTTTATAGCGACGTTATAATTCAGTTATATCGGTCATAACTAGCGGAAAAATTACGACATTTGATATCGATCGAAATTTGTATTCAAATTGTGTGTAAATTTCGATCGATATCGAATGCCGTAATTTGGTCTCAATAAAACTCATCACTTTTTGCGTATACATTCTTATAACTGTACGCGAATAGTAAAAAAAGTGAAAGTGTATCTCATGAGCGGGCAGAATTGAAGCAAATTTATCGAGCAGCATGTCCATTTTTGCAACGTATGCAAGTTAAAGAAATTTATTTTTTACTGTATTGAAATATATACTAAGTTCAAGCCCTATTATGGACATAAGTCGGTCTAACGACGAAGTAAGTTTATTTCACAAAATCGTTTGGCGATGTATTAAAATAAAGCGTCCATGTGCCTCAGACGACTATTGACACTCAAGTTCTAAAATTCCACGAATCTAAGTCAAATCCGGATAAGTTTTCCCTATTACAGTGGAATTGTCTATCATTATTGAATGATATATTGCATTGTGAATTCAAATATTTATAATATATTCCCATAATAATTAGACACAAATGCAGCGACGGTGAGCGGACAATTAGAACAAGTTTCAGTACAGCAGCCATATTCCGTAAATCCAAAATGTATTTTTAGCCTAAATAGTTGTAAGAAACTTTTGCATATTTTTGGGAGCATCTTCTGATGTTTTACTTTTGAAAATCGGATGACTCGTTCTCGAGTTAGGGTGAAATATTTCTCAGTACCTCACTAATTTAGGGGAAAACATTTGCCACGCATATAAAAAAAACCGACCTGATGGAAATAAACCAAAAACGGATTTGAGTTTAGGGCATCAAAATCCATATAGTCCACATAGTTTTATTTAAAGGAGAGACAAAAAATAATTTTTTGCTGAGCAGTGGTATCGGCAAATTTTTTCAGTAAGTTGTGTTTTGCTCACTAAACACACTTTTTAGCAATGTTGAATTTGTCATTTTACTCGATTTTATAGCAATTAAGCATTAATTAAGCTATTACTTAATCAAAATTTTATATGGCTAATTGAGCTCAATAATGGCATTAATTAATCATGGTACCTATCAGAACACCATATTAGCGAGATACGGAATATGCCTGTAGGTCTACTAAACAAAGATAGGAAAAAGAAAACTCATCGCAGAAAAAAGTAAAAAAAAAAGTTCTTAGAGTTACGAGTATTTTTCCTATGTGTTCACCACAACAAATGTGTAAAACTAATCAACCAATCACTAATACGGTAATTGCATTTCTCATGTGTGCGTATTTCGTAAAAAATGCTAAAGAAATTTTTTAATTATTTGAAACGTTTTTATAGCAAATTTTTTAATATATAAATATTTCCGGAAACCGTGTATAGGACAACAGTAAATTAATTCTCGGGTTATACTAATCAGATAACGAGAAAGAGTTTCACTGTTTTCTTCTCCATTTAATATTCGAAACAACAAATCTGTGAGCCCTTATATATCATTCCTTAATTTATTTGTTGCCCTCAAATAACAAAAAGCGTATATATTTTGTAGAAAAAAGACAGCACTGATTGGTTCATATTATCGGATAGATAAAATTTGATATATTTCCAAAGTTTTAAAGGTGAACAGTTCTTACGGTAATACAATAAAATGTACGCGTTTGAAAGCTACAACGATAAAAATACTGATTTCGAAGATTTAAATCGTTGGCATATCCATGTGCATTGCAACTTTTTTTCTTCAAGTGTATTCAGGTATTAACGTCCACGCACACGAAATTTGCATTTCATTAAATTTTTCGTTTGATTTGGTTTCATTTATTTCAGATGAATTGAAAATGAATGATTATATATTACGAACGCTGATTTCAAATGCAATCATCCCCTGTGCGCTCGTATTTCACGCATTAAATACTTAATAATCAGTCAGACACAACGTCTGACAAATACTTTAGCCAAAATTCGAAATTAAACAATAAAAACAGCAACAATAAGCAGTAAAATTCTAGTTTGATGAACATTTGTGTTATTGTTGGGCTGCCGCTGAATTTCTACTACATAGATTCATAGATTTATTCGTACATACATACTTACATATATACATTGTTTGTACATACTTATGTACATATGTATGCACGTGCATACAGTTGTGGTAAAAAATAGTGGTACATACTTAGTCCCAATTCAGTCACTTCAACTTTTGCTGCTCAACTTTTGAATGTAATGTGAGAAAGAAGGAGATAGTCAAGAAATCATACATCTAAATATATTCTTCCTCTTTCAATACGGCGCGGAGTTGCAGTAGGGAGCTCCTAAAGATAAAATTGACTTTCATAAAAGTTCCTTTTTAAAATGTTGCCAGAGTGCAAAATTCTCGCTCTTCTTCTGGAGCTAAAAAAAGAGGAAATGCATTGCAATAAGTGGTGACAAACCAAAGTCTCATGAGTACTGATGATGAAAGTATAGCGGCTTCCGAAAACATTTGTTCTGCTCTGCAGTTTAAGTTGAATAATTAAAAACTGAAGTTGACTTTTCTTTGTGACTCGAAATATTTATAATGTCTTTCTGAATTTAAAAGAAATTTCGAGCAATTAGCCAATAAATCTTCATTGAATTTAATTGAACGTCACTTATTGTTTTATTTGTGTTTGGATAAAAAAGCTACTGCATACATACATATGATTTGCATTTTTATTATATGTGAAAAATAGTTTGAATTTGCAAGAGCTTTTTTTAAACAATCTTAAAAGTGGTGTATTTGAAAGTTGTCTGAATGTATACATGTGTTAGTGAAGAAGTGAGTGTATTGCGACCTCACGAAACTACTTTCTCACTAAACTCTATGTAATAACAACAATATTAATAAATAACAAGTAAAGACGTCATATTCGACCGGGTCGAATCTGAAATACCCTCCAAATATTTAGTTAGTAAATTCAAAATATTTAACTTGGTGGGACAGAATTCCTTAAGACATCTCTGTACCCAATTTTAAATATCCATTTTGACAGAGTCATTCCGGGAAGGGCCGTGGGGGAGACGTTTCACTTCTGCAAGATCAGAGAACATCACAGCTTCTTACAGGCTTAAGGAATACAAATTGTTCACTATTTACACTATTTTTATACCCTTCACAAAAAAGTGAAAAGGTATATATATGTTTGTCATTCCGTGTGTAATTTCTTCGATATCAATATAGGACCCCTTAAAGTATATATGTATATTCTGGATCCTTATGAATAGCGATGGCGATTGAGAGATGTCCGTATTTCCTTCGTCTGTACGTGAAATCGGTTTTCCCAAGCCCACAGAAAAGCTAGAGACTTCGTTCTTGGACCGTTGGATTGAAATTCAGAAAGATCCGATCTACGGTTCCAGAGCTGGGAATCTTACACCTATTTCTCGACGCAAAATTTATACCAAAACTGAAATAATTTTTTGATTGTTTGTAAATTAAACTTATTTCATGCTTTGGGAATCGTCCATTAAAAACTAAAAAAAAAAATTTCCAGGGATGGGAACATAACGTTTTTTTTTTGACACATTCAGTATTTTGTAGTACATATAATATCTAAATTTTTAAAAATTTAAAGTTTTTCTTAAATAAAACCTCTTTATACATCATGAAGATTTGAATTGATCAACAATTTAGGGGAAAACATTTGGAAAAAAAATTTTTAAATTAAAATTTCGCTTCCAGGGGTGGGAAATTGATTTTTTTTGTACATAAAAGTAACCAAGAAAGCTAACTAAAACTATTTCACAATTTAGGAAGAACAAAATTGGTATCAAAAATTTAAAAATAAAAAATGAAATTTTGAATCCAGGGTTGGACAAGTGCAATATTTTATAGTACATGAAAGTGACCAAAATGGTTAAAAATTTGAAATTTTTCTTAAATAAAACTATTTTATACCTCAAAAAGCGTTGCACTGATAAAAAAATAAACAAAAATAACTTAAATTTCGCTTCGAGGGTTGGGAAAATGAAAGTTTTTTTTTGGTACATGCAATATTTTGTAGTACATGTAATAACCAAAATGGTTGCAAAATTTGCATTGATAAAAAAATTTCGGCAGCAAGTTTTGTTTTTTATACATAAAGGTAACCAAAAAGGCAACTGACGTTGTTTTTTTTTTGCTAACTAAAACTGTTTAATATTTTAGGAAGATCGAAATCGGTATCAAAAATTAAAAATAAAATCAAAATTTCGAATCCAGGGTTGGACAAGAGCAATATTTTATGGTTCATGAAGGTGACCAAAAGGGTTCAAAATTGTAAATTTTTCTTAGATAACACTACTTTATACCTCATGAAGACTAGCGTTGGTAAAAAAACTAAAATTTCGCTTCCAGGGGTGGGAAATTGAAATTTTTTTTATACATAAAAGTATCCAAAGATACAACTAACGTCGGGTTTTTACTAATTAAAACTATTTTTTAGTTCAGGAAAAACAAAATTGGTATCAAAAATTAAAAAAAAATAAAAAAAATGTTGCTTCCAGAGTTGGATAACTGCAATAATTTGTGATACACAAAAATGACCTAAATGGTTACAAATATTAAGTTTTTCTTAAATAAAACTATTCCATGCCTCATTAAGAGTTGCATTGTTAAAAAACCAAAAAAAAATTTAAATTTCGTTTTCAGGGTTGGCAAATTGAAATATTTTTTCTGCATAAAAGTAACCAAAAATGCAATTGGCGTTGTTGTTTTTGCTAATTAGAACTGTTTTATAATTTAGGAAGAACCTAATTGGTATTAAAATCTTTCGACTCCAGGGTTGGACAAATGAAATATACTAAAAAGTTTAAAAATTTTATTTTTTTTGTCAAGTATGTTACACCACACTAAGAATTGCACTGCTAAAAAAATAAAAATTCGCTTCCAGAGTTTGAAAATCGAAATATATTTGGTACATAAAAGTACCCATAAAAATTCCCAATTTTGTGTTTTTAGTGAGTTAAACCTCTTTTATATAACAGAAAAAATTAAATTAGTATTAAAGAACTAAAAATTCGGTTCCAGGGCTGGATAATCGAAATTTTTTAGTACATAAAATGAGCCATATAAGTTCCTAATTTTGGGTTTATGTGGATGAAATCTTTTTTTTAACTTCGGGAAGAGTTAAATTGTTATTAAAAACCAAACAAATCTAAAAGACGGTTCTACGGTTGGACAATTAGAACTTTTTGGGGTACATGAAACGGATTTTTACTTTTTGTTTTTAAATTAAACATATTTAATATTTTTGAAAGACGTTCAGAGGATTAGAATTAAGAAAAGCCAAACATTTATCTTCCTAGCGGAAAAATTTAAAGGTTTTCGTGAATATAAAAGTAACCGATAACATCATTTTGATTTTTTAATTAAACCTACTTTCTGCTTTGGCATCTGTGATATCTGTGAAGGGTATATAAGATTCGGCACAGCCGAATATAGCACTTTTACTTGTTGCATATCATATCGTACGTCAACGCCCACTAAAGGGGATGGAATTCATAAATAGACTATATCCTGTTTTCCACAGACGAACGTGTGGGCATTGCTAGCTCGTCTCAGACTTCATGACTGATCAAGAATATGTATACATTATGGGGTCCGATTCTCCTTTGAGGGTACTAAATCTGTATTTTGGCGGGGTCGCTCTGGCAAGGGCTGTCGGGGAGACATTTCAGCTTTGTTATAAAACTCTAAAAATAAATGTTTGGGAGGAGGGGGTAGGGCAGAGCAGTACCAGGTTACGTCTCAGCTTCGCCACTAAAGCTTAAAAATGTTATTTTTAGGGAATGTCGGCTTAAGTAAAACAATTTGTTAAATTTTTATGCTATTTTTGCATATAATAACGCCCACTAAAGGGTCGGGGTCCAACATTTTCTTTTTAATATTTTAAGTCTCCAAGCTTAACGCCTTGGACCTTTTTTGACATAAAAATATATCTATGTAGTAAGTATTTTCACGAACATTTATATTGCTATATTAAATTGAATTAATACTCATAAGCTAATTGTTCGAAATTTGTTTTTAAATCTCAGAAAGACATGATAAATTTTCCAAGGCACAAAGGAAAGTCAACATCAGTTTTATTCAACTTACACAGCAGAGCAGAACAGCTGTTTTCGAAAGCCGCAACACTTTCATCATCAGTGCTCATGTGTATTGTGTTTGTCACCACTTATTAGGTGGCTTAGTTGGATTTGATAACATTTCCTATTTACACAAATTGTATTGTGTGTCTTTCTGAGATTTAAAAACAAATTTCGAACAATTAGCTTATGAATCTTAATTCATAAATATAAATATATAATTTGCTTAGCAAAATTACTTTAAAAACTTTAAAAATTATGTAGTTTTTTAGAGGTTGGTTTAGTTCTTCTTAGGGGAACTTTTTTCCCTGTTGCACGTCGTAGCCCATTTCCTAACTTGATCTGTGCTATCCTTCAAGATATATTTATACACAATTTCAAGAGTCTGGCTAGCTTCGTTTGGATTGTATCGTGATTTCCAGAGACGGAAGGAACGGACGGACATGCTCATATCGTCTTAGATTTCATCACTGATCAAGAATATATATACTTTATGGGGTCTCAGATGGATATTTCGCTGCGTTACAAACGGAATGACATAGTGAATATACCTTCCATATTATTTTTTGGAGGATATAATAAGTAAAAGAGCTGTATTCAGCTGTGCCGAATCTTATATTTCCTTCAGTGACGTTGATTTATTTTTTTCCGACATAGAAAATATATTTTATTACCAAAGCACTAAATTTATATGATTTAGTTACTTTAATAGTTCAAAAAACTTAAAATTTTACAGCTCTGAAGTGTTCTCTGTCCCTTTTCTGATTTCTTATACCATTGAACTTCTTTCAAAAATATCACATGTGTTTAATATATAAGCAAAAAAAAACGAATTTGTTTCAGTTGGCTACTTTTATGTACAAAACAAGATTCAACTGTCCAACTCTGAAGTAGTCTTTAGATATTTTGATTTATAATACCAATATAATTCTTCTTGAAGTATAAAATGGGCTTAATTCAAAAATAAAAGTCTAGAGCTAGTAAGTTCCAAGTTTTAATAAGCTCCTGGTTACGTTTATGTACCCAAAAAATTTCGATTGTTCCACTCTGGAATCGAATTAGTGATTTTTTATTTCTTTTTAACATAAATCTAATTCTTGCGGAAGTAAAAAGTAGGTATAATTCACCAAAAAATAGAACAAACTTATAACTTATATGGTCACTTTTATGTGTAAAAAGAATTTTAATTTTCCAACACTGGAATCGAATTTAAATTTTTTTTTTTAATAATAATTCAGTTCCTAATGCGGTATGAAATAGTTGTACCATTTGGTCACTTTCATGTACCAAAAAATATTCCTATTTTCCAACCCTGGAATCGAACTTTAGATTGGTTTTAATTTGAATACCAATTGTATGCTTTCTGAATGGCAAAATAGTTTTAATTAGCAAAAAAAAAAAAAAGATAGAAACCTCTCTTGCTTTTTTGTTTACTGTTATATACCAAATAAAATAATCGATTGAAAAACCCTGTAATCGAATCTTATAGGGTTTTCAAAATTCCATGGTTTTAATAAATTCTGGTTTTAACGTTAAAACGAACTTTCGAGTTGGTTTTATATTATATAGGTTTTATGAAATGCGACCGTGTTATTGCCTCTTTTGGCTGTGCTGCCAAGTTATTCCAATGTAAACAGCTGGTATTGTTTATGTTAATAAAGAGAATTTTCAGAATCCGATTACGTTTTTTATAAATGACAACTTAACTTTCAAGATCTGCTTTGTATAAGTAGTTCCAAAATGTAAAATAATTTCTATTTTAGAATGCATTGTTTACATTTTTTCCTTCAGATAAAAAAATCTGTTGTACAGGTTGTCAATTTAGTGTTGTAAAAATTGAGTACAAGTACAGCAACCAAATTACACATTTCTATGAGCGATTTTATTTATTTTCAACAAATTTATTGTACAGCCTACATGTCAAAAACACAGTTTGCGGTGTGAACGCAAAATCAAATCAGATGTTTATTGTGTTGACGCTAAAACCAGGTTTTAATTTTCAGTGTGAAAACACTATTAATTTTTTTGGATTTTTAATATAAATTTAGTTCTTCCCGAAAAATAGTCAAAATAGGTTTAATTAACAAAAATACAACAAATAATTATTTAGTTTTGTGGTCACATATAGTGGTTAGATTCCCGGCTCAAGAAACGTATTTCGCTTCTTATGAATTTCAATACAACTCTTGTTAGGTTCATTTCCAATCCATCAGTCTAAGAATGTAGTCTCCATCTTGTCAGGGGCTTGGGAAAATTGCATTCACGCACAGACAAATCCTCCTCCCTATTTATAAGGTTCAAGAAATTACATACGGAATGAGAAACCTATATATGTATACTCTTTTACTTCTTAGTGAAGGGTATAATAAACAATTAAGGCCCAACTCGTAAAAAATGTTTTATGCTTATGAACTGTTTATTTCAAATTTCTATACAAAATTTTAAACTTAAACATGTGTATGCGTGCGTGTAGATATTTGATCTCCTAGAAAAACTTTCATGGGTGATTTTGACACAATATGACAGCATGCGACATTAAACACATAATTTAAAACATAACTGAAAAAATACTCAAAAAGGAAAATAAACCATCACAGAATGAGGTTTGATCAAAGTCCTGATGTAACAGTTCGAATTACAATAAATCTTAACCCATTGTAATAATATAATAATCTTTGATGGGTTTTTTGTCAATGGCTGTGAGCATTGCCATCCTCATATACGAAGCTAGTATTCATTTTCAAATACACGGCCACATTTGTGGAATGAACACATTCCGCTTGTGCACAAAGTTAGCGAGACAGTGATGTGTTCATGCAATGAAAACAAAGTCTCAGTACTATCTCGCATACAAAGCAACGTGGCAGTAGCCAGCTTTAAAACTGATTGTAAGCGGGCATTCACTGCACACAAAGTGTGGCGCACCTCATTGGAGACATGTAATCTGGTAACCAATGTTCGACGCTGGGTACTATATTTTAATTTTGATAAAATAAAGATTACTATAATAATTTGTTAATGTATTACAGTAAAACACGGTTATAACGAACTCGAATGGACCACACAAATTTGTTCGTTATAGACGAAGCTTTCTGTATCCGTAATAAGAGAAAAAAATGTGTAAACTATACCAAAAGAGCCTTTTCTAGTTCTTCGTGCTTAGCAAAGCGACTCTTTTTCCTGGAATTGTTTATGTTGTAAGTGCAAAACATGTCTCTTATTATACCCTTCACAAAGAAGTGAAAGGGTATATATAGGTTTGTCATTCCGTGTGTAATTTCTTCGATATGCACATAGGACCCCATAAAGTATATATATTATGGATCCTTATTAATAGCGATGACGATTGAACGATGTCCGTCTGTCCCTCCGTCTGTAGGTTTTCCCAAGCCCCCAGAAGAGCTAAAGACTTCGTTCTTGGACCATTGGATTGGAAATGAACTTAAATAGAGTGCTATTGAAATTCAGAAAGATCCGAAGTATAGTTCCAGAGCTGCGAAGCTTACACCTATTTCTCGACGCAAAATTTATACCAAAAATCTATTTTTTTTAATGTTTGTAAATTAAACCTATTTCGTGCTTTGGAGAGCCTCAATGATCTATTAAAAACTAAAATAATAAAAAAAATTTTCCAGGGATGGAAAATTAAAAATGTTTTTTCGGCCTATTCCGTATTTTGTAGTACATGTAGCAACTAAAATTGTTAAAAATTTTAAGTTTTTCGTTTACAAAACCTCTTTATACCTCATGAAGATTTGCATTGATAAAAAATTTTCAAAAATTAAAATTTCGCTTCCAGGGTTGGGAAATTGAAATTTTTTTTATACATAAAAGTAACCAAAAAGGCAATTGACGTTGTTTTTTTTTGCTGTCTAAAATTATTTTATATATTAGGAAGAACAAAATTGGTATCAAAAATTTCCAAAAAAATCAAAATTTCGAATCCAGGGATGGACTAGTGCAATGTTTTATAGTACATGAAAGTGACCAAAATGGTTGCAAATTTTAAATTTTTCTTAAATAAAACGACTTTATACCTAATGAAGACTAGGATTGGTAAAAAAAAATTTAATTTCGCTTCCAGGGATGGGAAATTGAAATTTATTTTTGTACATAAAAGTAACAAAAAAGGCAACTAACGTCGGGTTTTTACTTATTAAAACTACTTTTTAGTTCAGGAAAAACATAATTGGTATCAAAAATTAAAAAAAAATCAAAATTTGGTTTCCAGGATTGGATAACTGCAATATTTTGCAGTACATGAAAGTGACCAAAATGGTTACAAATATTAAATTTTTCTTAAATAAACCTATTTCATGCCTCATTAAGAGTTGCATTGGTAAAAAAAATTTAAATTTCGTTTCAGGGTTGGGAAATTTAAATATACAAAAGTAACCAAATAGGCAATTGACGTTGTTGGTTTTGTTAATTAAAACTATTTTATTATTCAAAATAGGTATTAAAATCTTAAAGAATCAAAATTTCTTCTCCAGGGTTGAACAAAAAATAGGTATTAAAATCTTAAAGAATCAAAATTTCGACTCCAGGGTTGAACAAATAATATATTTTATGGTACATGAAAGTTTAAAAATTAAAATTTTTTTTGTCAAGTAAAACTATTTTACATCTTATAATTAAACCTACTTTCTGTTTTAGCAAGAAAGAAAGAAGAATTACATATGTGAAGGGTATTTAAGATTCGGCACAGCTGAATATAGCACATTTACTTGTTATTTTCTTTCGAAATTTCTTCTTTTACACTGTTTGTTATTTGCATATGAAAACAGGTGATCAGTTTGTTCGTTTTATGTGTTGATATTCTGCGCTTTTGTATAGATTTGGTAAATTAGAAGTGTTTATAAGAGTTCAAGTTTAGCGTTTTTAAAGAGTTGCCAAAGTTCTTTGAGTTTGTTATAAAGGTATAAATTTATATGAAAAATCATTGAAGGGTACAGAAAAAGATGTTCGCTATTAGGAAAGTTCGCTATAACCGTGTTCCTTATAAACGTATGAAAAAGCAATGGTTCGTGCTTGGGACTTTTAAAACCTGTTCGCTAAAAGTAAAATTCGTTATAACCGTGTTTGTTATAAACGTGTTTTACTGTACTAACATATTTTGAGACTGGCTCAATATTGAATAGTTGTTGTTAAAATACATTTTTTAAATAATCGTCCACAAAATGATCGTTTTCGATTACATACGAGTGTATGATTACATTAACACATGTAATCAAAATATGGTAACTGGCCTAATGTAATGATGACGAAGATTTCACAAGAATAAAGTGATTTCATTTTACAATATATTTTCAATCAATCATCAATTGGGATAGCTTACACAAAATTTAAGAATTAACCGTTTGCAAATTTTTGTATTATAAGTGAAAATTAATGAGAGAGTAAGAAAGTAAGTGGGAAAGCAGCAATAATATCTATAACAACATCCAGAAATTCAGCAATTATACCAAATTTTATGGGAAATTCTACGAAGAATGCTTCAAAGTGTTTCACTTGAGTAAATGAAATATCAAGATCAAGATGAGTAATGAAATATCAAGATCTTCCAAATAAAAATCGCATATTTTTATTAAATGAAACAAATAAAAAACTGACACATTTTCATTGAGAAATGGACATCATTATACTAAATTTGCAAGCTATTTTTACAGGTGATAAAATGCTGCAATATATAAGGCAATATTAGGACCTTCATTATGATGTTTGAAGTTTCTTACAACTGTTTAGACAAAAACTACTTTTTAGATTTTTAGCGATGAATATTAGCGTAAGCGAGTTACGGAATATGGTTGCAAATCATTATAACAAGTCATTTCAACATTATTTCTATCTTGCATTAGCATTTGAAGTTGACATGCAGCTAAAATACAACCCGATAGTGTAAATTTTAGTTGTCAGTGTGTTTTGGATTTTTTAAAAAGATGCGGAATTTTATGATATGCTATGGAGAATCGTCGATCAATGCAATTTTTTTGAAATTGCCATCATGAATAGACCTATGATAGGGCATACCATAAAATTTATATCAGGCCTTTTTCGAAGATTGCAAAAAAAAAACTGTGGCACAAGTGGATTATATCTGAGCGGAACAGCTTTGAAGGAGAAAAAAATAGTAATGAATATATAAATAATTATTTTTAAGAAAAAATGTGAATTCACCTCGTTTTCTGAACAGACCTCATACTCAAAACAACTACGCCATTAACGTTTATATTATTTTCATATAATGACAATACAGAACAAGCTCGACTATAATAAATTGAAAAACACTTATACAGAGCAACACAGATTATAAGGAAACCATAGAAACCAATACAACGGAATGGAATCCAGCAAGTGTGAGATTGATTGTATTACATTACGAAAATAGGAGCTAAATGTTACACATTGAAATCGACACATTAAAACCAGCAACATACTCTATACGTACGACACCCTGGCCTGATCGCAGCAAACCAGAAAGAATTTTTCCTTCAAAAAGGAATTGGATGGTGTATTCACTTTCTGATTCCGTGTGTAACGCAGAGAAATATCCCTCTAAGACCCCATAAAATATATATATATATATATATATATATATATATATATATATTCTTGATCAGTAATGAAATCTAAGAGGATCTAGTCATGTCCTTGCGCCCGTCTATGTAAATCACGATTCAGTCCAAATGAAAAGAGCTAGACCCTTGAAAATTGGTATAAATATTTCTTAAGGGTTGCATGGGTCCAGTTCGTAAATGGGCTGCATCGGGTCAGAGGGAAATAAGTTCCCCTAAGAAAAACTAAACCAACCTCTAACAAACAACATAATTTTTTTGTAATTTCGTTAAGCAAATGATATATATTTATGCCCCATAAGGTTTAACGCGTTAAAATTGGATTCATAAAATAAAAAAATAAATTTTTGGATCATGCCACTTTTTTTAATTTTTAAGCTTTTATGACGAAGCTGAGACGTTCCCTAATCATCCTCTGCCCTAACCCTCCCCCCTTTTCCAACTAAATTACCCTATTCATTTTATTTTTTGTACTTAATTACCCCAAAAATTTATTTTTACTGTAAAATGTCTTCCCCACGGCACTTGCCGACGCCGACAAAATATAATTTTTAAAAAAGAATTGGACCCCATATAGTATATATATTTTTGTTCACTGATGAAATCTAAGGCGATCTAGCAATGCCCATCCGTACGTCTGTGGAAAACTCAATGTACTCTATTTTTGGTATCTGCCCCCTTTAATGGGAAGTTACATATTATGTGGAAAAATATTTATCAAATTGTATAACATGTTCTCTGATCTTTCCCTGTTTTCGCCCTCCATTTCACTTTACCCCCTTAATTACTTTATAAAAAAATATATTTTTTACACTTAAATACGCCAAAAATTTAGTTTTTAAGCTTTCACTATTTAGGTGGGATGTCTCCCCCACTGAGTAATCCTGTATAGAATTTTAAAATTAACTCTGACCTAGCAAACGCTTTTATCTTATCTCAGTCCCTTTTTTGTACGTTCATATAAAATATTAATACGTAAATTGCTTATATGCTGATGGAAAGCTCTTCCCAAGACATTGGAAACTAACCTACTGAAATAAATTTTTTTCTTGTGCACTGAAGCCAAACAAATTTTAATCAAAATAAAAATAGAGTTTTTATTTAATAAATATTTGGAGGGTATTTAGGATTCGACCCGGTCGAATATAACATTCTTAGTTGCTTCCTTACAAAAGTTCGGTAGAAGCAAAATTCATTTCTGTTCGCTCTTTATATAATACCAACAACGCACACAGAAAATGGTCTGCTAACATGACTAGACTCACTTGAGGAGCTAAAAAAAAAAATCTATGAAAGGTACTAAAATTTATAGCCCTATTAAATAAATGATTAAATTTTCAGTTGTTGTACCTCAGAGAGAACTTGCCGTCTTATTTATGTAGAGGGTTCGAAAAAATCATATATTTTCGTTCCACTGTGCAGCGTCATGTTGCAACATCAATTTATCAAATGCATTGTTGTTTTGTATTCGAAAAGCAATTTCTTTAAATGTGCAGGTGGCTCTGCAATGATGTACATGAACTCGTACTCTTACCAACTAAGTAAGTTGCCATAGATTAAATTGTATATAATCTTTACATAAGTATGTATGTATGTGCGTAATTATGTATAAGTTGGTGCAGGAAGGTAAGCATTTGAAATAATGAAACATGAGTACGATTAGTACAAATGTTTCGTATTAGCAGAACTCAGCATGAATGCCGAATGTATTACAATTTGTAATTGTATTTTGAAATATTTGTAAGTAATTAAAACTCTATTTAAGTTAATAATAGAATTTTGAGTATAATTTTGCTGATATATCCAAAACAAAAGCAAAGTATAAATTTTAAATTAATTTTATAGTAAGTGCTTTTAATTTCAAAAATATATTAAATAAAGATGTATCCTTGTGCTCTTCAAAGAAAATCATTGCATGAGAAAACCTCATAACCACAGAGCTGTTTACACAGTGTTAAGATAAACCATAAAAATGTCAAACACAGACGTTGTCAGAGAAAATAAAGTGTAGTGGCGCATATCCATTGCATTTCTTTGAAAATAAATTTTCAATATGCAAGTATTTTTATTATATATTTTTTTTATTATAAATCTCTCGCCTCAACTTAGGTTTTTATAGCGGCAACAGGAACGCAAATGAGGTTATTCCAACCTTGTGAAATCCTTTAATAAGAGAAAACAAGTAAAAGTGTTATATTCGGCTGTGCCGAATCTTAAATACCCTTTGCAGATGTAGTTCTTTTTTCTTTCTTTCTTGCTAAAACAGAAAGTAGGTTTAATTAAAAAAAAAACAAAATGATGCTATCAGTTACTTTATATTTAAAAAAACGTTTAAATTTTTTGGCTAGGAAGCTAAATGTTTGGCTCTTCTTATTTCTAATACCTCTGAACGTCTTTCAAAAATAGTAAATATGTTTAATTTACAAACAAAAAGAAAAGATTCGTTTCATGTACCGCAAAAAATTCTTATTGTCCAACTGTAGAAACGTCTTTTGGTTTTTAATACCAATTTATTTCTTCCTGATATATAAAGTAAGTATAATTCATCATAGAAATCAAAAATAACAAATTATATGGTTACTTTTATGAATCAGAAAATGTCGATATTCCAACCCTGAAATTGGATTTTTAATTTTTTTGATTTTTAATACCAATTTAACTCTTCCCGAAGTATAAAAAAGATTTCATTCATTAAAAAAACAAAATATGGAATTTATGTGGGTGCTTTTAGGTACCAAAAAATTTCGATTTTCCAACCCTGGAACCGACTTTTTAATTTTTTATACCAATTTAATTTTTCCTTAAGTATAAAAATAGGTTTAATTCACTAAAAACACAAAATTTGGAATTTATGTGGGTACTTTTATGTACCAGAAATATATCGATTTTCCAACTCTGGAAGGGAATTTTTATTTTTTTACCAATACAATTCTTAGTGAGGTGTAACGCAGTTTTACTTGACAAAAAATTTAAGATTTTTAAACTTTTTGGTCACTTTCATGTACCATATAATATATCACTTATCCATCCCCGAAATCTAAATTTTTGATTTTTTAAGACTTTAGTACCAATTTTGTTCTGCCTGAATTATAAAATAGTTTTAATTTGCAAAAACAACAACGTCAATTGCCTTTTTGGATACTTTTATGCATAAAAAATTTCAATTTCCCATCCTTGGAAGCAAAATTTTCATATTTGTTTTCTCTTTTTTACCAATGCTAGTTTTCACTAGTTATGAAGTCGTTTTATTTACGAAAAACTTAAAATTTGCAACCATTTTGGTCACTTTTATGTACTACACTACACCATGTACCAAAAATACTTTCAATTTCCCAGCCCTGGAAGTGAAATTTTAATTTTTTTTACTTTTTTATCAATGCGACTCTTCCTAAGGTATAAAAAGTTTTATTGAAGAAAAATTTTTAGTTCTTAACCATTTTGGTTACTTTTATATATGGAAAAAGCCAATTTCCCACCCCTGGAAACAAAATTTTAATTTAAAAAATTTGTTTTTGGTCAATGCAAATCTTCATGACGTATAAAGAGGCTTTGTTAAAAAAAAAACTAAAAATTTTTAGCAATTTTTGTTACTACATGTACCACAAAATACGGAATGGGACGAAAAAAATTTGTTATTTCTCATCAATGGAAAAAAATTCTTATTTTTTTAATTTTAAATAGGCTATTGAGGCTTCCTAAAGCACGAAATAGGTTTAATTTACAAACATTAGAAAATATAATTGATTTTTGGTATAAATTTTGCGCCGAGAAATAGGTGTAAACTTCCCAGCTCTGGAACCGTACTTCGGATTTTTCTGAATTTCAATACCACTCTATTAAGTTCATTTCCAATCCAACGATTTCAAGCCTCCAGCTCTTCTGTGGGCTTGGGAAAACGGATTTCACGTACAGACGGACATTGCTCAATCGTCATCGCTATTCATAAGGGTCCAGAATATATATACTTTATGGGGTCCTATATTGATATCGAAGAAATTATACAGGGAATGACAAACCTATATATATCCTTTCACTTTTTTGTGAAGGGTATTGTTGTGTTATATATAAATTTATTGAAGCGATTAAAATGAAAAATATTATTTTACAATATATCAATAACACAAAGGTTACCAAGCATAAAATATTTATTATATAACAAGTAGGTTTTAGTACAGTTCTTCAACACCTCTCCTTACTAAAAACTCTCGAATCAATAAAAACCCAGCTTCTTTATATTTTCTTTATATTTCGTCTTAGCAAGAATCTTTGTAAAAACATCAGCAGCATTGTCTGTGGACGGCACATATTTTAAATCAATTTCACCTTTTTTGTAGACTTCTCTGACATGATGAACTTTAATGTCTATGTGTTTACTCCCGGCGTGGTAAACAGGATTTCGAACTAGCTGTTGTGCCCCGATATTGTCACAATATATTACGGTAGCATTTCTTGTATATTGTGTAAAGCCAAATTCGATTAACAAATTTCGAAGATATATTGCTTCTTTTGTAGTTGCTGAAATTGCCATATATTCAGCTTCAGTTGAACTTAGAGCAACTGTAGGTTGTTTTTTCGACTCATAAGAAATTGTAGAACCAGCTAAAATAAAAACGTAGCCTGTGTATGACTTTCTATCATCACTTCCTCCTACCCAGTCAGCATCAGAAAAACATGTTAGAGGTTTTCCAGAACATCTAAAATTTAAGGAGCAATTAATTGTGTTACTTAAATATCTTAAAATATGTTTAGCAGCTGATAAATGTTCAACGTGCGGATTTTTATTATATTGCGATAATTTATTAACGCAATGAACAATATCTGGACGTGAACAAATTGCGATATACATCAAAGATCCAATTAAAGATTGGTATATTTTTTCATCAACTTTTTCACAGCTATCACAGCTTTCACAACGCTTGAACTTCGTACCAGGATCCAGCGTAGTACTGAAGCTTCTGCAATCCAGCATATTATTATTTTTTAGAAGTTCTCTTATGATTTTCTTTTGGGATAATTGAATAGTTCCAGTGGCTTGTTTTCTCTCAATTTCCATCCCTAGAAAATAATTCACTGGACCTTTATCAACAATTTCAATTTCGTTTGACAAATTGCTTTTAATTGTATCCAACATATCTATTTTTGAGCAAATTACTAATATGTCATCAACATAAACAATTATGATGTTGTAATCTTTTTCTGTATTGCTCATGTATCTGTATTACATTGCTTAAATCCAATTGATTTAATGATTTCATCTAATTTGAAATTCCAGTTACGTCCTGATTGCTTAAGTCCGTAAATAGATTTTTTCAGTTTACATACCATTTCTAAATTATCCGGATCTTCGAATCCAACTGGTTGTTCCATGAAAATCTCGCTATCTATATCACCATACAAATAAGCAGCAGTAACATCTAACTGATGTACATATAATTTAAACTCAGCAGCTAATGCTAAAACAGTACGAACCGTAGAATATCTTGTTACTGGTGAAAACGTCTCTGTGTAGTTGACACCATACTTCTGACTGCATCCTTTAGCCACCAATCGGGATTTATATTTCTCTATTTCGCCATTTTTATTTCTCTTAATTGAAAATATCCACTTATTTTTTATCACAGGTAAATTATCAGGCCTGTTAATCAAAATCCATGTTCCCCGAGAGCGTAGAGAGTTGTATTCGGATTCCATTGAGTCTATCCATTTATTTTTATCTCCACATTTTAATATATCTGCTATTTCAATCGGCACATCTTGCTCTTCTTGATTCTCTGCAATACTTTGAATATTCAATAAATTATTGTAAACAATTTTACCAGATCTTAAAGTCTTATAATTAACATCTTCATTAGCATCCTCTACTAAATTCGAATCACTTCTTGAAACTGCTTTATGTGGATCTGTCCAGCTTCTACCTGCATTTGGCTGACCACTTACACTATTTATATTTTCAGTTCTTCCTTCGCTTGAAGAAATTTCAAATATCTCATTTCCTTTTGACACATTTTCATTTACCATATCAATCCCCCGGGGGGTGCCGTTGGGGAGCTTGACTATGATGTCGGGCCTCGCTCCAGCACCGATCCGGGGAAAATAAGAAAGGAGGTCTAAGGACGCCTCGAACTAATTAAGAGTTCAAAAGTCAATAGAAAGTTAAAACCTATTATGGTTGGCTTTATTCTGTTTTTCAAGCATAACTTTTGCAGGTAGCCCCGTAAAACTCATATGTTACTGCCCAATCTCTAAACAGTGGAACGGATGTGCATATAAGAATCTAAAAGAAGTAGGTCCGCCTACGAGCTTGAGTAAGAATTGGCAGGTGAGGCGACACCTGGGTTTGGGTAAAAATGAAACCGAAGTCGATAGAAAGTTTATAGAACCTACACTGGTTTGGCTTTCGAAACTTTACCAGTAGTTACAACTGGTGCCACGGGATCCAGTACAAGCCCCGCAGTTTACTGCGGCTGGATATTGGTGAGTTCTCCCTCGGGAGTACACGTGGTGGCTGTGGTAACCAACTTGGTGGAAGGTTTGTCAGATAAGGATTGATGTTTCAACCCCAGGGTTGGACTTCGGTCTGGCTGATAGTAGCAAAACCTATGTATTGTTGTGAATCAACAAATAAAATTCTATTGGGCGACTTTTTGTAGTTCATAGAATTAAGATCATCTAGATAGGATCGGCACTTTAGCAAGGTGTTAGATCATGGGACTTACCAAATCATGTCTAGAAATTGCCACCTGGGCGACCCGAGGTCACCTTCGTGTGGATCTTGGGTTCAAAGAGGGGTGCTGGTAACACTTATTGTATCACCCGGTGTTAAGAGCACCGTCAGTTTGAGCCATATTGGCAGGTACTGACGTAAACCATTGGCGTATTACCATATCAAATAGGGGTTATTCTGTTTTTCAGGCATAACTTTTGCAGGTAACTGCCCAATGTTACTGCCCAATCTCTAAACAGTGGAACGGATATGCATATAAGAGTCTAAAAGAAGTAGGTTCGCCTACGAGCTTGAGTAAGAATTGGCAGGTGAGTTGGCACCTGGGTTTGGGTAAAAAAAAAGACCGAAGTCGATAGAAAGTTTATAGAACCTACACTGGTTTGACTTTTGAGGCTTTACCAGTAGTTAACTGGTACCACGGGATCCAGTACAAGCCTCGCAGTTTACTGCGGCTGGATATTGGAGAGGTCCCCCTCGGGAGTACACGTGGTGGCTGTGGTCACCAATTTGGTGGAAGGTTTGTCAGATAAGGATTGATGTTCAATCCTTGTGGTTGGACTTCGGTCCGGCTGATATTAGCAGAACCTATATGTTGTTGTGAATCAACAAATATAAGATCATCTAGATAGGATCGGCACTTTAAGCAAGGTGTTAGATCATGGAACTTACCAAATCATGTTCTAGAAATTGCCACCTGGGTGACCCGAGGTCACCTTCGGGTGGTTCTTGGTCACTAAGAGGGGTGCTGGTAACACTTATTTTTTCACCCGGTGTTAAGAGCACCGTCAGTTTGAGCCGTACGGCAGGTACTGACGTAAATGATTGACGTGTTACCATATCAAATGTAATATAATTTTGTTCATCAATATCTTCACAATCATTAGATTTTTCTTTTATTTCTGAGCATTGATCACGTATATTTTCAAAAACTTTATACTCACTGCTATTGAAGTCCTGAGTTTCATTGCGAACAAATTTTACGTCACGGCACTTAAAGACTTCCTTTGTTTGTAGATCGATCATCCAATATGCTTTAGACTCTGAGCAGTATCCAATAAATGTGCATGCCTTGCCTCTTGGTTGAAATTTTTATTTCCCTGGGCGCTTATTTAAGCAATATGCTCTACATCCAAACGTACGAAAATGTGACACTGTTGGTTTTATATTACACCATTTCTCTATCGGAGTTATATCGTCTAATGACCTGGAAGGGCATCTATTTCGGATATACACGGAAGTATTCACCGCACTTGACCACAAGTATTCCGGTAATCCAGAATCAATCAACAAACATCTTGACATTTCTACGATTGTCCTATTAGCGCGTTCTGCCACGCCATTTTGTTGTGGGGTGTATTCCACAGAAAACTGCCTTTGAATACCAAGTTCTTCTAAATTCAATGAAAAATCCTTACTTAAGTATTCTTTTCCGTTATCACTCCGCAACACTTTCAACTTTTTTGAGGTTTGTCTTTCTGCCAAGCATAAGAACTTTCTGAACGCATTCAACACCTCACCTTTTGTTTTTAAGAAATAGACAAATGTCATTCGTGAGTAATCATCAATGAATAAGACAAAATAATTGGCACCTCCCAGAGATGAAATCTTCATCGGACCACATATGTCCGTATGAACTAAATCGAGAACATCATTACCTCTTTGACTCGTATTTTTAGGAAATGGTTGACAAGTCATTTTTGACTTTAAACATATTTCGCATATGAAATTTTCTGGTATTTCTTCGATTGATAAACCACGTACCATACCTTTTTGTGATAATTCAAGCATACTTTTCGGGTTTAAATGGCCAAGACGTTTATGCCAAATATTAAAATTAGATGCCTTTATCATAAAATTTTTGATCTCAATATTTTTTGGCTCCTTGTTGAAACAAACAAACAACTGATCCTTTCTCATACCTCTCAGCAAAATATCTCCATCGGCGTTAACAATGTGAACCTTGTGCTCCTTAAAAATAACAGACAAACTATTTTGTGTTAAATATGCTATTGATATAAAATTATGTTTCAAATTTGGAACATGTAGGACATCTTTAAGTAAAAAAATATCACCGAATGTATTGCTTAATTCAATCTCACCAATTCCTTCAGAAAAATTGTTAAAATCTGCAGCAAGATCAATTCTTTCTTTATGACGACTCCACGATTTGAATAAATTCTTGTCACTACACATATGACAAGTTGAACCGCTATCAAAAATCCATGTACCTTTCTGCAAACTACTGCTACTCATACCATGTAACAATGCACTTAATTTTTTTTGTACAATTACGTGCAATATGTCCAACTATACCACATTTAAAACGTTTATTTTTAATGTTCATGTCATCCTTCGTTGAGTATTTTTGGTAACTTTCAATTTAGACTTTGACATAAAATTCTGTTGAACTTCCACAGCATCTTGCTTACTAAATCTTCTTTCATATTCTTCAGATAATTTGTTCTTTAGAGCATCTATATCTGGAAACTGATCACGAGATTCCATGGCCACAACGAAATTAGCATAGTTATCAGGCAAACTATTTAATAATATTATTACCAAAAGCTCATCAGGAATTTGAATTTGTAGTTCTAGTAGCTTGTCGACAATATTGGAGAACCCATATTGATGTTCCGCCATACTGGTTACCTCTAACATTTTTAAAGCTTACAGCTTACGAAATAAGAATACCTTTCGGGCTGGTCCACTAGGCTGGAATTTATTTTCTAGTAACTTCCATGCTTCCATCGCTGTTTTAGCATTTTTTACCATATTTAAATGTGATCTCTTCATGCTAAGCATAATCATCGATAACGCTTTTTGATCCTTGTTAAGCCATTCATTACGAAGATGAACTTCGGCCGGAATTATGATTTCACCGGAAACATATCCCCATAGTTCGGAGTGAATAAGTACACTTCGCATATGTATCTTCCATCCATCGTAATTATTTTCTTCTAATTTTTCTATTTGGTACATTGATGCCATTGTTTGTTTTTTTTTATATGACTGGGCCCATAACCCTTGTTGTGTTATATATAAATTTATTGAAGCGATTAAAATGAAAAATATTATTTTACAATATATCAATAACACAAAGGTTACCAAGCATAAAATATTTATTATATAACAAGTAGGTTTTAGTATAGTTCTTCAACAGGTATAAAAATAAATAATAAAAATATATAAAAATATAATAAGTGGTAATAAGAAAAAATACACATGCGTCCTGATTATGAAAGTGTAGTGGCTTTGGAAAACAGCTGCTCTGCTCTGCTGAACAAGTTGGATAATTAAATTGATGCTGACTTTACTTTAAAAAACTTGTGATGTCTTGAACAATTAATTGAATTCAATATACAAAAATATGTTATTTATAAAAGATATCCTCCTCTAATGAGGCATTATAAATATAAAAAATTAAAACTGAAAAGTTCATATATTGAACTTCACTTTATAATATAAAGTTTATATGTAAGAGAGGTAAGTTTTGCAAAAAGTTGTTGACTCACAAAATATTGTGATAGCAAACATAAAAAATTTTACCGGACTTCACTGCTATTTCTGCCATCGTTTATCGTCTAAATAAACTATACTGCTTTAACAGAAAAAAAACGTTCATCAAATAATTCAATATACATTTTTGCTTTCAAATTCTATTACACATATGAGAACAAATCAAATTGATGATTTAATTAAATTTTATTTTTCTTCCCCGTTTTCAGCTGTCATATTACTCAGCAATTCTACTTCACTATTTTTCTTTTTTCATTTATATGGAAATTTTCATTACATTCGATTATTTTGCACACAAATATTTGAGATTACATTGAATTATATAATCAAGTGGTGGAGTGTGTTGCTATTCAAATAAAATAACCAAAAATTTCTGCATACTTATAAGTATTTTCATGGATAAATAAGGAGTTTTCCACAATTTTAATAAAACCATAACAATTTCATATCGAGAAGTACCCCATATGTAAAAATAATTATATTGTAATAAATGAATGTAATGGTTATATATTAACAATGTTTGTGTAAATGCTATTAAAATTAAGGCAAATAGAGTTTTAAATTGTGTGTCATTGTTAATTGTTAAATGTCTTAAAGGAACTCTGACCCAACAGGTTTAACATTTTTAATATATCTCCTTCCGTTTTTGTGCGCGTTGATATAAAGTATTGACCGCAAGAATAACGTAAACTGCTTTTATGCTAACGGAAAGCTGTCTCAGCCATGCTGCTCCTAACTCATTGGAAACGACCGTATTAAAATAAATATTTTTTAATACACGCATTTAGATTTTATGTTAATATCGAAGGTATAACACTAATAATAATGTAAAATTATGGTTTCATATATTTAATTTTTATTTGCTTTTCCCAATGGCTGATAATGGAGTGAAAGTTTTCGCAAGTCAAAGCCACCAAGCATCCTTATATTTTTATACCCTTCACAAAAGGTGAAAGGGTATATATAGGTTTATCATTCCGTGTGTAATTTCTTTGATATTCAACTGAGACCCCATAAAGTATATACATTCTGGATCCTTATGAATAGCGATGACGATTGAGCGATGTCCGTCTGTCTGTACGTGAAATCGGATATCCCAAGCCCCCAGAAGAGCTAGAGACTTTGTTCTTGAACCGTTGGATTGGAAATTAATTTAAATAGAGTGGTATTGAAATTCAGATAGATCCGAAGTACGGTTCGAGAGCTGGGAAGCTTACACCTATTTCTCGACGCAAAATTTATACCAAAAATCATTTATTTTTTTAATGTTTGTAAATTAAACCTATTTCGTGCTTTGGGAAGCCTCAATGGTCTATGAAAAACTAAAAAAATTAAAAAAAAAATTTCCAGGGATGGAAAATTAAAATTTTTTTCGGCTCATTCCGTTTTTGTAGTACATGTAGTAACTAAATTTCTTAAAAATGTTAAGTTTTTCTTTAACAAAACCTCTTTTTGCGTCACGAAGATTTGCATTGGCCCAAAAAAAATTTTTTTAATTTCAAATTTTGCTTCCAGGGTGGGAAATTGAATTTTTTTATAAGTGAAAGTAATCAAACACCTAACTAAACTGTCTTATAATTTAGGAAGAACAAAATTGGTATCAAAAATTAAAAAAAAAACCAAAATTTCGCATCCAGGGTTGGACAAGTGCAATATTTTATGGTATATGAAAGTGACCAAAATGTTCAAAAGTTGTAAATTTGTCTTAAATAAAACTACTTTATAATAAAGAATTGCATTGGTAAAACAAAAATTAAAATTTTACTTGCAGGGTTAGGAGAATGAAAGTACATATTTCTTGGTACATGCAATATTTTTTCGTACATGTAATAACCAAAATGGTTAAAAAAATTTAGTTTTTCTTAAGCAAAACTACTTTATACCTCATGTAGATTTGCATTGATAGAGAAAATTAAAAAAAAAAATTAAATTTCGCTTCCAGGGTTTGGAGATTGAATTTTCTTTTTATACATAACAGTAACCAAAAAGGCAATTGACGTTGCATTTTTTAGCTAACTAAAATTATTTTATATTTTAGAAAGAAATTTTGTTCTTAAAATTGTATCAAAAATTTTCAACAAAATTAAAAATTTTGAATCCAGGGTTGGACAAGTGCAATGACCAAAATGGTTCAAAATTGTAAATTTTTCTTCTTTGTGTATAGTGTAAAAATAAACAAAACAAAAATTAAAATTTCACTTCCAGGGTTGGGAAGTTTAAATTTTTTTTTGTACATGCAATATATTGTAGTACATGAAAGTAACCGAAATGGTTGCAAATTTTAAATTTTTCTTAAATAAAACGACTTTATATCTAATGAAGACTAGGATTGGTAAAAAAAATTAAAATTTAAATTTTTTTATACATAAAAGTAACCAAAAATGCAACTAACGTAGGTTTTTTACTAATTCAAACTAGTTTTAAGTTCAGGAAAATCAAATTTCGTATAAACAAGTAAAAGTGCTATATTCGGCTGTGCCGAATCTTAAATACCCTTCACAGATGTAATTGTTCTTTCTTTCTTTCTTGCTAAGACAGAAAGTAGCTTTAATTAAAAATAATTATACAAACAAAATGATGTTATCAGTTACTTTTATATTTAAGACAACGTTTAAATTTTTTGGTTAGGAAGCTAAATGTTTGACTCTTCTTAATTCTAATACATCTGAACGTCTTTCAAAAATATTAAATAGTTTTAATTTTCAAACAAAAAGAAAAAATCAATTTCATGTACCCCAAAAGGTTCTAATTGTCCAACCGTAGAATAGTCTTTTAGATTTTTTTGGTTTTCGATACCAATTTATTTTTTCCTGATATATAAAGTAGGTATAATTCATCATAAGAATCAAATATAACAAATTATATGGTTACTCCTATGAATCACAAAATGTCGATATTCCAACCCTGATATTGGATTTTTAATTATTTTAGTTCTTAATACCAATTTAACTCTTCCCGAAGTATAAAAAAGATTTCATTCACACACAACCAAAATAATGAATTTATGTGGCCACTATTATGTACTAAAAAATTTCGATTTTCAATCCCAGGGACAGAATTTTTAATACCAAAACAATTCTTCCTGAAGTATAAAATAGGTTTGATTCACTAAAAAAACAACATTTGGAATTTATGTGGGTACTTTTATGTACCAGAAATATTTCGATTTTCCAACTGTGGAAGCGAATTTTTATTTTTTTACCAATGCAATTCTTAGTGAATTCTTAAACTTTTTAGTACCATAAAATATTTCATTTGTCCAACCCTGGAATCGAAATTTTGTTTTTTAAGATTTTAATACCAATTTAGTTCTTCCTGAATTATAAAATAGTTTTCATTAGCAAAAACAACAACTTCAATTGACTCTTTTGTTACTTTTATGCATAAAGAATATTTCAATTTCCCAACTGTGGAAACGAAATTTTAATTTTTTTGGTTTTTTTATGAATGCAACTCTTAATAATGAGGTTCATGCATTTCTTAATAATGCGGTTTATTTAAGAAAAACTTAAAATTTGTAATCATTTAGGTCACTTTCATGTACTACAAAATATTGCAGTTATCCAACCCTGGAATCGAATTTTTGATTTGTTTTAATATTTGATACCAATTTTAAAAAATAGTTTAAATAGTAAAAAACCGACGATAGTTGGGTTTTTGGTTACTTCTATGTGAAAAAAAAATTTCAATTTCCCATCCCTGGGAGCGAAATTTTAATTTATCTCTTCTTTTTTACCAATGCTAGTTTTCATTACTTATAAAGTAGTTTTATTTACAAAAATCTTAAAATTAGCACCCATTTTTGTCACTTTCATGTTCTACAATATATTGCATGTACCAAAAAAACTCTCAATTTCCCAGCCCTGGAATTGAAATTTAATTTTATAATTTTAATTTTATACCTCTTCATGAGGTATAAAGTAGTTTTATTGAAATAACATTTAAAATTTTTAACCATTTTGGTTGCTTTTATGTATAAAAAGTTTCAATTTCCCACCCCTGGAAGCGAAATTTTGATTTTTAAAATTTTCTTAGCAAGGCAAATCTTCATGAAGTATAAAGTGATTTTGTTTAAGAGAAACTCAAAATTTATAACAATTTTGGTTATTACATGTACTACAAAATATTGCATGAACCAAAAAAAAACCCAACCCTGGAAGCGAAACTTTATTTTTTTATTTGTATCAGTGTACGTCTTCTGGAGGTATGAAGTAGCTTTCTTTAAAAAAAATTTAAATTTTTTAACCATTTAGGCTATTTTCATGCACTACAAAATATTGCCCTTGTCCAACCCTGGATTCGAAATTTTGATTTTTTTTTGGTCAATGCAAATCTTCATGACGTATAAAGAGGTCTTGTTAAAGAAAAACTTGAAATTTTTAACAATTTTAGTTACTACATGTACTACAAAATACAGAATGGACCGAAAAAAAAAATTTATTTCCCATACCTGAAAAAAAAATTATTTTTTTTAGTTTTAATAGACCATTGAGGCTTCCCAAAGCAAGAAATAGGTTTAATTTACAAACAGTAAAGAAATAATTGATTTTTGGTATAAATTTTACGTCCAGAAATAGGTGTAAGCTTCCCAGCTCTGGAACCATACTTCGGATCTTTCTGAATTTCAATAGCACTCTATTTAAGTTCATTTCCAATCCAACGGAACGAAGTCTCTAGCTCTTTTGGGGGCTTGGGAAAACCTACAGACGGACGGACAGACGGACATCGCTCAATCGTCATCGCTATTCATAAGGACCCAGAATATATATATATATATATATATATATATACTTTATGAGGTACGATGTGAATATCGAAGAAATTACACACGGAATGACAAACCTATATATACCCTTTCACTTTTTTTTGAAGGGTATAAAAATTTAAATTTTGTTTCCAGAGTTAAATAACAGCAATATTTTGTAGTACATGAATGTGACCAAAATGGTTACAAATATTGAGGTTTTCTTAAATAAAACTATTTCGTGCCTCATTAAGAGTTGCATTGGTAAAAAAAATTAAAATTTCGTTTCCAGGGTTGGGAAATTGAAATATTTTTTTTTTCTGCATAAAAGTAACCAAAAAGGCAATTGACGTTTTTTTTGCTAATTAAAGCTGTTTTATAATTCAGGAAGAACAAAATTGGTACTAAAATCTTAAAATATTAAAATTTCGACTCCAGGGTTGGACAAATTATATATTTGATGGTACATCAGTGACCAAAATGTTTAAAAAATTTAATTTGTTTGTCAAGTAAAACTATGTTACAGCTCACTAAGAATTGCATTGGAAAAAAAAATAAAAATTCGTTTCCATTGTTGGAAAATCGAAATATTTTTGGTACATAAAATTACCCACATAAGTCGCAAATTTTGTGTTTTAGTGAATTAAAACTATTTTATATTTCAGAAAAAATTAAATTAGTATTAAAATTTGGTATTAAAATTAAAAAAAATAAAATTCCAATTTCAGGGTTGGAATATCGACATTTTCTGATTCATAAAAGTAACCATATTATTTGTTATTTTTGATTTTTATGATGAATTATACCCACTTGATATATCAGGAAGAAATAAATTGGTATTAAAAACCAAAAAAATATAAAAGACGATTCTACGGTTGGACAATTAGAACCTTTTGGGGTACATGAAACGGATTTTTACCTTTTTGTTTTTAAATTAAACATATTTATTATTTTTGAAAGACGTTCAGAGGTATTAGGAATAAGAAAAGCCAAACATTTAGCTTCCTAGCCGAAAAATTTAAATGAAAACAATGACATCTGTGAAGGGTGTTTATGATTCGGCACAGGCAGTTTTACTTGTTACTAGCTGGTATTGTCACCGATTTTCCAATTGCAGATAACACGTTAAGTTTGCAGAATTTATTGGTGAAATGTAAATGGTGTTTTTTATGGAGTGATACAACTGTGAGTTGGCATCACTGCTTTATTTGACACTCCATTTAACAGCTGATAGTTGCCTTTTGTTTAGTTTGCTTTGACATTACATTATGGATCAACTGACACCAGAGCAACGCTTGCGAATTGTGGAAATTTTTAATCAAGATAATGGTTCTATTCGTCAAACTCATCGTGCACTTCTTCCATTTTATGGCGTACATAATCGTCCGTCGAAGAACAATAGAGCGTTTTCGGAACACCTTTAATGCTACTGATAATGTGCATCGCGTGAGACGCCAAACAGTGCTCACTGAAGAAGCTGTAGCCTCTGTACAGGAAAGCATTGAAGATAATCCTCATCAATCAATTCGTCGCCATCCTCAGCAACTGAGATTGTGCCGTTCCACTTTATGGACGATTTTTTTAGTTGTTGAAAATAGGTGTTCTAGATTGCGCCTTGTACGCGCCAGCCGTGGCGGCCACATGGCCGAAATCATATTTAAACATTAATGTCATAAAATTTTCCATCCATTAAAGACCGTTTCATTGATATCAAAAATATATTACTATGTTTTATTATGATTTAAACTTGTATCAACCTATAAAAACACCCTATGCATGTATTGGGCTTCATAGATAGAAGACAATGGAAAATTATTATATGATCCAAATAATAATAAAAATAGAATTTTTGTTTACTAAATATTTGAGGGCATTTAAGATTCGACCCGGTCGAATATAAGATCCTAACTCGTTTTTTTATTCAAGCGTGAAGTGCATAAGAGTTGGTTATATATGGAATAGCACAGTGGAAAAAGGCGCCCAAAACTTTACTGCCCGCTGTGATGCTCAGCAACTTATAAAATTATTTTTTGTGTGAAAATTTCTTTTATGATTTAGGAAATATTTTTACAAATTTTACATATATATTTATATGTGAATTATGTACATTTATTTCTACTTTAAAAAAATTAAAAAAATATGTAAAAACCGCTATCTGAGATTTGTTTAGCATTTGGTGTAATATTTCTTGATGGAAATCATCTGTGAGAATCATTTCATATGTAAATATGGAAAGCACTATATGGCAGGACATACACGTGGAGCGGTTTAGTCGATACTGTGAGTCTGATTGTGTTTTAGAGTACCTAATAATATAACCATTGGCTTGAGAGGCCAGAGAATTGTTGTACATATTTTATTCCTTACTTTGCCGGCGAGTGTTGTAATGGGCAACGACAGCGCATTGCAACGGGCCTACAACGGATAGCTTAAATCGGAGGAACTCGATACCATATTCATGACAGTACGGAGATCGAACCGGCACAAATTATTAGTTTCCTCGTTACTTTGTTCAAGCAACAACTTTTGAAGTAAATAATAATTCCTATTACAATATAATAGAATTATTAATGTACAAATGAGACTAATCGACGTAAAAGCATTTATTGTTTTTTTAGAGAATATTTTTATCTTCCGGCTAAGAAAATTTTTAAAACAATTGGAGGTTTTAACCCATTTTGAAGAAAAAGTTTTCACCAGAGCTCAACGTTCTGAGTTCCTGACCATTCCTGTTGATTTGTTTTTATTGACCTTATCGGTTTACTGTAATATTAATCAAGTTTGTGGTCGTTTTTTATAAAATTTTATTTCGTTTAATTTTTATTCAATATTTCGTTAACAGCATGTTAACATCTTCAGGAAATAAAAATTATTATTATGTTGACAAGTTGTTAACGATATATTGAAAAAAAATTCGACGAAATAAAATTGTATAAAAAGGGACCACAAGCTCGATTAATATTACAATATATATATATATATATATATATATATATATATATATATATATATATATATATATATATGTATAAATATATATATATACATATATATATATATATATATATATATATATATATATATATATATATATGTATATATATGAATATATATATATATATATATATATATATATATATATATATATATATATATATGTATGTGTGTAAGTATGTGACCCGCTAATAACTTTTGAACGGCTGAACCGAATCAAACAAAAGTAGTCACGTTTCAAAGGGTTCCTTTAAACTTAGATTTCCTGTGAGTTGGAGCCTGTTCGGATTTGTACATTTTCGTATATCAAAAAAACTCACAAAAAATTACTTTTAAAAGTGTTTCTAATTTTTTTAAACCTTTTAAGCGACTTTGGCGATCCATTCCAAAAACTAACCAGCTCTTGACTATCAAAAATCACGTCGATCGCTTCTAAAATGTGAACGAAAAAAGAAGTTTTTAAAAGGAAACTCTGAAATCATATATCTGATCAGTCAGTGTTCGACCCAAGCTAGTACCGTTTCAATGGTTTCTTTTAAACTTCGATTTCCTGAGAATTGGAAGAGCTCCAGACTAGTAGATTTTGAGAAATATCGAAAAAACTTAAATTTTTTTTTGAAAAGTCGTTTTTTTAGAATAACTTTTAAACGGCTGTTCTAATTGATTCCAATAGATGATTATAATCAGCTCTTGACCGGGTCAAAATTAATTGATGCGTTCGTAAGATTTTGTGAACAATAAAATTTGAAAAAAGTGAATTTTTCTAAACAGAGCGAAATTATATATGTGCTCTCCGATTATATTATAGTTAGCGAAAACCTACATCAATCACCGCTTACCATTCGAAAGTTATAGCACTTTTAACACTAAAATATGCCATTTTTAGCTGTTAGCGAGAAGTTGTAGGGCCACCCCTACCGTTTTTCATATTTTTTCTTGCATTTAGAATAAGATGAATAAGATATGAATAAGAATAAGATATTTAATATTTTGTGCAAACAAAAAAGGTATTCGGTGATCTTGATTTTAGAAAAAATCTTTGTTCTAAATACATGGATAAAAGCACTCTAAACGACACAATCTTTCGAAAGTAATAGACACACTTTAATATGAAGATGATTGTTTGGATGGCATCACTGCCGCCAGACTTTGCCCCTGTTGTAAAGTTTACGTTAATTTCTTTTGCTGTCAACAGCTTTTTGTTTCACGTACTTTTTATATGTATGAGTTTAGTTATCTGTTAATAATGATAAGTGTTGGGAAATTTCATTCAATTTGCAAGTGTTTCTCTTCAAAAGATTCCGTTTTTATTAAATTTTGTGCAATTATTTGCATAATTGTTTTTTTTTTGCAGCAAGAAATTTATAAGAAAGCAACAAATATTTCATTTGATATCAAAGATCGTGTGAGAATAATTTTCCAAAAGCAAGCTGCTACTTCAACTACTTAATATTAAAAACAATATGGCCTTCATATAAATATGTTATATTTTGCTTTGAGCGGTGTCTTCATTTTAAAATTTTTATTCTTTTAGTCATAAAAAAGATATTATAAGCCTCTCAAAATCGTAAAAAGTCAATAAAAACGTTTTCAATTTACTCTTTTTTTCTGAATATATCAATGTGCCGAAACGAAAATTATCAAGGAAGAGCATTGAAAATTCGCTTTACGATGCAGAATTTTGTTGTCTATGGCGATGAGCACTACAGTAACTTAATATATATAATAGTTCTCGCATATTATTAGGGCTAGATTTACGAGACATTGGGAAATGTTCCAGTATATCTGACTGCAGCTTATTTTATTGAATTAATTTTGCGCACTTCCAATAGATACTGAGATACGACTTTCCTTGAAGTTCAAAAACTTTCGGATTTTATTAAAACAATGCTGATGAAAAACTTATTACTTTTGGTGCGGAAGCTTTTTTCTAATATAAAAGTAAAATAAATAAAGTGCAATATTTGTATTTGCTTATTTGCAAAATATCGGTGCACACATCACGTCAGGTGACTAAGACCATATGTCGGCGATGTTGTTAATTAGTATTTTAACCATAGCTGTGACTGCAATTTAGAACGGAATGTGCGTTCAGTTTGGCTCTTAACTTAAACAAATAGCATTTGACGAGACTTGATGAAAAGTTTCTCTTAAGTACATTATAGTTACACACATACGTATTGTATGTAAACGCATAGTTGCTTATTCATATTATAGTTGGGCCTTAATTCACCTGGAAAAATTCCTAAGGAGAACTGTAAATCTATACAGTTATCTGACGTGTTGAAATTAACTATTGCGAGTGAGACGAAAAACTCTCTAAAGAGGGTAAACGATCAGTGAGTGGTCTGGCCGCACTTAAAAAATAATTGCCAACGAAGAAGGATGTTGATTGATTCAGAGCTGCTTTGGGACTGTAGCAAACCGAAGTATATTGTCATAATTTTTATGTTCTATTCATCTACAGTAAAAGAAATTTGCTTCATAAATTTTACTACATTTTGCTCACAAATTCAATGAAAGTTTCGCGAATATTGCGAAAGAGTTTCATTAAAATTGCTTCGTAGGCTTTCATAGTTTTTATAGATGGATTGCAGTTGTCTTCCTATCAGCATATTTAAATTGGATCTTGGAAAGAGACATTTTCTGCAGAACAAACCAATACATAAACTGCTACAAATAAATTAATTCATTGAAACAGTTAAGTTATATTACTAATGTAAATTATACATAATGCTGCTATGAAAATTATGCTTTAATAGAGAGTCTTACTGTGCATTTGGATTTATTAAAACCAAGCGGTTTCCGCTCAAGCAAAGAATATCAGCTACAATGACATACAAAAGAGATTTTAATTAAATTTCAAAAGCATCTTAAAAATAAGTAAAAGAAAATAAAATAATATTAAATGATATATACATATACAAGGATATGTATATAGTAAATAAATTGGAAAAACTGTATGAATCTATGCAATTAAGAGCCTTCATGAAAATAATCATCCCAGTTGACAGTGTCGTTGTGGCATTGCAAATCACAGAATTGTTATAGATGGGAAGTGCTTTTACATGTAACCAAGCCACCTAATAAGTAATAATAAACAAATGCACAGGAGTACTGATGATGAAAGTGTAATGAGTTTCGAAAATAGCACTACTCTACTCTGCTGTGTAGGTTTAAGCTTAAATTGATGTTGACTTCGCCATGAATTCTTGGATTATTCATCAATTCCCTCTAAATATAACACGTTATGAACACCAGCCGATAAAAATATAATGAGATTTAATATAATAAAGAAAGTTCGAAATAAATTCCTAAACCATATGCATATAATTTTTTTTCCTTTTTGTCAGTTAATATAAATTTTTCATGTATCTGATATATATCGTTTTATCGAAAATATGGGTATTGGTTTATAACATAAAGGGTGATTTTTTTAAGATTTTCAGATTCGATTAAAAAACAAATAAAATATAGAGGAATGTATGAAATTTATTTGGGTCGATAGAACGATCTACATATATAATCAACTTTTTATATAGATCGTTGTCAGCCAATATCTCACGAAAATTCTCTAATATTGGCTTCCGGTGCATCAACCGTTGCGATGTTGGCCCTATAGACATTAGCCTTAGCACAGCACCATTCACAGTTCCTACCTTCGTCGTCTTTAAAAAAGTACGATCCAAGATACCACCGTTATCATACATTCATACGTGAGGGTATAGTGTTGAGGTGATACATGAAGATATAGTACTCTATTTTTTTTTCTAATCCACCAGCCCAAGGGTGCAGTCTCTACGAAAAATATTCTTAATATCCCACTCTTAAGAAATTAATAGAATTTGAACAAATTCATTTATTAAATATAAACAAAAAAAATTATTTGCAATTTCGCAGATTTGAACTTAGAGCCAGTTGAAAAAACTACCATCCTGCAATACAATTTACATAAAGAAAGTTCACTAATAAAATATAAATTCATACATAAAAAAATTTTATTTGAGCAATCATATATTTAATTGTATTTTTGAAACACAATAGTTTCTCTAGCTCAAAGGAACAAATCATCATGCACTTTAATTGGCTGCCTGTCATTGTCATAGTAGTTAACAAAGAAAATCACAAATGGGGTAATAAAAATGATGGTGTATGATAAATATTTATTTTCACTTTCCTAACGTCAATATCCATAAAAATGTTTATGTATTTTTCTAACAAAGTTATTCAAATAAAATAAATATGCAGAAAAGACTCTTCATAGGCAAAAAATACTAATAAAAAAGAAAAACGGCTGATCCCAGAAGTACACTTCAGAGTTCAATATTGATTTTCTTTTGTTTCATTTTTATAAAATCTTTCTGCAGAGTTTAGGCAACAGACTGTAATGTAATAAAACTTGCTTGTATACGGTTCGGGCAAAATAATACTCATGATGTGCATTATTTTGCAAATAAAATAATAAAACTAAATTTTTTGGTGTTTAAAGTAACATACATGCAAAAAGTAATTGGAACATGTACTATAAATGAAGGCCCTTGTTTATTTTTTACCGACGACCAAATTCCGGACAAAAAGAAATAATTCGTCTTTAAAACAATATCTTGAGAAATCGCAGATGAACCCACATAAATGTTGTGGGGGCGATTGAAAAGTAATTGCTAGTATTAAGTTCCATTATATTTTCACTAGACATTCCAACTTATATGTATAAAGAAGTAGTTTATTGCAATGCTAGAATTTTCATCTATCCATATTTCTGATTTTTTTCCCAATAGAGCACATTGTCAGTTTGTCCACTCTAGTAAGCTCCTAAAACAAAAATAAATATTAAATTAAATTAAAAGTGCTATATTCGGCTGTGCCGAATTTTATGTATCTTTCACCGAAGTATTACTCCTTTTGATTTTTCTTGTTTTCAATACTGATTTATTTAACCAAAGTAACAACTTTGTAGTATTTGGCATACGTGGCTGCCTGTAACCCACAATCATTCAAGTAGGACCTCTGAGATCCCGTTTTGAAAGAAATAATGAAGTTAGTATTTAGTTACTTTAATATTTACAGCTCTGAAGCCGACTTTTTCCCTTTTATGATTTCTAAACCATTGAACTTCTTTAAAAAATATCAAATATGTTTAATTTAAAAGCAAAAAAATTGTTTTAGTTGGTTGCTTTTATGTTCCAAAAATTTACAATTGTCGAAACCTGCCAAAATTATTAAATTATTTGGTAAGAAAATGCGATTGTCCAAACCTGGATTCGATTTTTTTATTTTTAAAACAAATTTTAGTTTTCCCGAAGTACAAAATAGATGTAATTCACAAAAAAGTCAAGGTTAGTAACATATTTGATTACTTTTCTGTACAATAAAAAAATTTCGCTTGCCCAACCCTGGAATCGAGTTTTGAATTTTGTTAATTTTAATACAAATTTAATTCCTTGCAAAGTAGTAAAAAGTTTAATTAACAATGAAATAAAAAAGTATTAGTTTCTGCTTGTCAATTTTTTGATCACAAGTAGAATGAACCTTTCAATATCTGCAGCCATATTTCGGATTTTTCTGAATTTCAATACCACTCTAATTAAGTTCATTTCCAATCCATCAGTTCAAGTTCTTATGGGCGGCTATTCGTCTTCCCTATTTATAAGGGCCCAGAATATATATATTATGGTGTCGCATATCGATATTGAGGAAATTATACACGGAATGACAAACATATACACAGCTTTCACATTTCTATGAATGGTATGCAAGTAAACATAACGTTATTATAAACAAGTAAAAGTTCGACTGTTTCGAACCTATATAACCATCAGCAATCTTTTTGATCTTCCTGATTCTCGGCACTAATTTACTTTTTAAATTATAAAATATATTTTTTTACCATAGACAAAAATTTATTGTTATTTGGTTACTATAAAAGAAAGCTTAAATTTTCCATCTCTGCAGCTGTCCTTGTTGGTCTTCTAATAACAATGAACTTTTTTCAAAAATATAAAATATGTTTAATTTAAGAACAAAAAGTAAAAATTTGTTTCACATGGTTACTTTTATGTACCAAAAAGTTTCAATTGTCCAACCATGAAATTGTCTGTTCGATTTTGTTTGAATATTAATATGAATTTAGTTATTTCTGAACTATAAAAAGGTTTAATTAACAGCTCTGGAAGGATATTTTTTGCACTCTTTAAGACCATTTCCAATCCATCAGACCAAGATTGAAGTCTTCGAAGTCTTCGGGGGTTTCGCAAAACCGATTCTACGTTCAGGTCGACGAACAGAAGGACAGACAGACATCGTTAATTCGACATGCCTATTCATAATATTTTTTTTTCATTTTGACCCCTAAATATGCGATGCATTGTGCCAGAACTAGGGAAGTTGGTTATGGAAAGGAGAATAGAGGGAGTACTGTTTACGGACGTTCGACTTGAACCTCCCCGAGTTAAAACTGGCAGGAAAGACCTCTGCAGGAAGTTTGTTCCACATACGAACCGTTAGGCTAAAGAACGAATTGGCTCTGTAGTACGTGGTGCCGTTCACTGGCAACCCAACCACAAAAGGATACACCCTATGTGAACAGCGGGTAGCACGTAAAATAAGCTGTTTTCGGCCACGACCTCTCTTATGTCACCAGAACACATTCCGTTGCATCGATGCTCCAGTGAGCCAATAGAGTTGAGTACCCTGCTGCCACCGATGAGTTTCTTCGCTTCTAGCTATTGTTGTTGCCGAGATATTAATAAATCCGCGAAAATGGGCATTTGACTCCACTGTGCAACGCCTTAAAAAGCCAAGTGCCTCGGAATGCTTCTTTTGAGACATGAAAAATGTGGTTAGTCCTTCTACCAGCCGCATAAGCGTAAGCACGCAGCACTGCGTCTTATAAGGGTTAAAGTTAACTCTGTTCGCGAGGTCCCATTCTGGGAGTGACGCGAGATCACTTGTGAGTGACTCATTCTTTGTCTTCTGGCGTCAATCTCCTCCAGGCAAATTCTGCATGCAGCCCAACTTCTTGTTTAATTATGTGTTATACTCTGACACAATTTTTGTTTGAATTATTTCTAGTCACGCAATATAATCACGCTTAACATCTGTTTTTAAACCTTTTTGCAAAGAACCCATAGCAGAAAACCAAAATTTTTATATATCACCAGAGGAAGTGCGCTATCACCAGAGATGAATTATATTTATTGCCTAGTTTTTTTTGTATACTTACTCGTATTGATACATAAATTTGCCATTTCCTTTTTAGCTATACACTAGAGGGTTTTTAATAAAATAAGCGTAAGGACCATTAATGTATTTAATATTTTCAGACTTTATGAAAGCGTTAATGTGAAAAGTCTGCCTGTTTCTTAAACTTCTGCTCTATCCTGCCACTTTTCTACGCTAGATGCTCTTGCCTGATGTTATTATATTATATTGAACGTGAAAGTTTTGTTCTCTAACGAAAAGTTAAGCCAGCATGTTATAAAACAATAACGTAAGTCAATTTCGAATAATTTATGTGCATCCATATATTGATTTCAGTGCATGTAGTGGGCACACTCGTGTAAACAGAACAACCTTCATTTTGTTTTATAATAAAATTGGGAAGTTGCTACTTACTGGGTACTTGTAAATGAAAACGTAGACTTTACAACAAGGTTTGAATAAAGTTTGAACATGAAAATTGAAACATTTTTAAAAAAGAATTATGTAGTTGTAATTATTCAGTTGTAACGTGCAGAGTTTATACGGCTTGTGGTTTTAGAAATGATGTCTAGTGCATACTTAACAACAAGCACATATTCTTAAAATAAATATTCTAAGAACTACTCCTACACTTTAAATCGGAAGATAGTATTTGCATCGATTATAAAATGTTTCGCCCGAAATGCCAATGAATCCATAATATCCCTATTTATAAAGAATCGATTTTCATTTGTTTATGAAAACCATACCTGCTGCACCTGCTGTGCGAGAAAATGAAATAGTGTTTGTGCTTTCCAAAGAAATTGTTTCCATGTCTGACATTATCTTACACCAGAGTCTATCTTTATGGATTGAACTTTGCCTTTCCAAACGACAGAGTCTGGTAGCAAAAAAAAAGTAAAAATTAGTGGCAACTAGACTAGGTCGAACTCGTCCATGTGCTCGTTTTTGACAATAATATTTGATCAAACTCATTTAAAGATCATAGGTTCTTCTAAAAAACGAGTGGGTAAACAAGTTCGAAACAAGTCTACTTAACTGACTTTCAGTTGAAAACTTTAAGTAATAAAAATTATTTCTTCAAATCACGAGCGCTCCTCGATTTCGCAATATACTTGTGTTCGAGTTTCCAAAATCAGATTTTTATTATACCGGTGCCTAAGGCCTGCCCCTTTAGATATGATTCTCTATATCGGAGTTGTAAGGTATGTTCAGCAAATTTGTGAAATATATTGAGGCAAATACGTTTCGGTATATAGTTTTTTTTTCTTATCCCTCCTACCAAAGACGATTGTCAGAGGTCCGTAATGTTGCGAAAAGTTCGAAATTGTTGCATAGTGTTACACAGCATTGCATTGTTGTTTTTTGGTAAATTGTGTTATAAAGTATTGTTCTAATGAAATAATTAAAACCAAAAACAAATGTACTGGCGATGGCGTAAAAATCGGGGTGTTCAGTTCTTGTTTGAATATTAATATTTTTTAAATTTCTTAATCAGTTAAGTAGAAGTTTAAAACAATACTTGTTGTTTTTCTAAGAGGTCTTCACAGTGGTTCAATGTGAAGTACGTTCGTAAGCTAACTGAATCCTTCACTAATCATTGGAATTAATTCGATAGCTATAAAACTGTATTCAAAATAAATTAAGTTTGCTGTTAGCTCAATTAGTTAAGACGCAGACTACGAAGCCTAAAACTCTAAGTTCAACTAGGAACTCAGTCATGAATACGGTATCGAAGTATTCTGATCTGCCATAGTACCTATTTGTGTCACTTGTTGTCGGCCTGTTTCAATGAAAAGGGCAAGTCATTGGTCGCTGAGCATTACCGACAGCAATTATACATATTATGTTCACTAAGAGGGTATTATAGCGTCCTCTTTCATCTGTACTTAATAAAAATTCGCCTGCGACGTAAGAAACAAAGACTATAACAAATTCTTTATCTTCTCTGTTTTCTTTATTGGTCTTCTCTCCTTCTTTCATAGTTCCGGGTAATGCAATATTTTAGTAACGTTCAATTTATGAGTGCCGGTTTAAGTAAAGAAACTAAGATTTTACCTCAGATAGGTTAGAAAATAAGAACAAAATCATATATTAAATACTTGAGGTAAGATGCGTTACCAATAATTTGTTATTTAATTAAATATAATTTTAAATAAATAATTTTAAAAGGAGCATGTATCTATTTGAAAAAAAAAAAATACACAATTCGTATTGCCACTTTTCGTTTTGTTGGGCACACACATTAAAGAAATTTTTTAAATAAATAGTGGTTACGCTTATTTAATTAAATATTTGATAGATGTGAACGTACTTTGAGTAATTAAAAACTTGCAAATAACATTAAAAGAATAGCTTAGAATCAATTTTCACGGCTTTAAGGCAGGCTATTGTCTGCACTATTTTTGTAGTTTTAGTCGAATTGAACTAGTTTTAAATTTTTATAAAGTGATCAAGAATATGAAAATTGCTGACAATAAAATATGAATAAAGTAATAAATAATCGTTTAACAAATCAAAACAACTGTTATTTTTTTCGATCTTACTTGTCTATGGACTTACGCGGATCGGATCTTTCATTTTTTATAGGTTTTAACCCTAGAATATAGAAAACATTTCGAAGTGCCCTAAAATGTCTATTGGTACATACATATACATACATATATTTAAAAATGTTTAACCAATTGAGGGTGATATGCAATTTTTGTTTCATTTGACTAGCATAAAAATGGTCATTCCCACTTAACACATAAAATCTCTTTCCGATAGGTTTCAGTCTAAACACTTAAGAGTTTTGGACGGTCTTCATAGACATCTCCTTGAATCATTTGCTATATAAAAAATCAATGTTCTCCCTACACACTTTTTCCTCTACACAGGGAAAATGCTTCGTAATTCAATCTACTTTTTAAGCATGTAATATACTTTGTTATAGAATTACCGATGATACAAAAACACAATATGTTTCATAAGACATATTCAAGCAACTGTTGTTAAAAAATCATATGGTACTCGTACAAAAGACTTTGAAAGGCAGGCAGACAAATTGACATGCAGTCAGACAGATATTAATTGCAACCACCCAATAGCACCCCAAATTTTTTTTGCCGAAGCAATCTTATGTGTTTTAAAACGAGTACATCCTACACAAATACCAAAATACCCTCTATAATTTGCCATGGCAAATCTGCAGAGTCGTTGTAATCTCGTTTTTCAGCTCTTGCGTTTGCAAATAGCCAAGTTACCCTTGACAACACGCGTACTGATAACCACCAAGCACAGAATTAATCTATTCAGCCGTCCAGATGTAACTACCACAAGGATGCTTAACATACACACACCTATATACATATATATATATTTTAGCTGTGTAGTAGGCAGAAATATATTTTATAAATATTAACACAAGCATTTATACAAAAGACTTTTATTTTGCGATTAATAAAACTAGGAATGGAAGTGAGTGCACACAAGCAGTCCTATTTTGTTTTGCTACTTCGAGTTTTTTTAATATTATCCAAATCAAATTGCAAAAACAAAAATGTAAAATAGAAATGCGTGAAATAGTAATAGGAGATTTTTTAAAAGCTTCTGAATTTGATTAAAAGAAACATGAAATGTAGAAAAATATATAATTCAATGCTTATAGATTATTTAATGTAAATGTTGACCGCGGCTGCGCTTTAAATGGTTCATACGCGGGGTCCACTTTGGGATACTCTCTCCAACATATCGGCAGGTATCTCACGAAAAATTTTCCAATACTGGCTTCCAGTGCGTCAACCGTTGCGTACTTGTCCCTATAGGCATGAGCCTTAAAAAAGCTACACAAAGAATAGTGTAAGGACGTTCACACGCTCGATCTAGGCGACCACTTGACCGACCCCAACGATGGGAGAAATTATTCACTGAATTGGCCTCTTAATTGGACAATTTTTTCATGTGGCACCGTCTTGTTGGAACCACATGGTAGCCAAGTCCAGCTCTTTCATTTTGGGAAAAAAATTGTAAGCATCGCTCAGTAGCGCTCGCTATTCACAGTAACATTCCTGCCTTCGTCGTTTTTAACAAATGAGTCCATTGACACCTCATCCCCACCAAAAAGTAAATTTTTGGTTTGTAAGTCGATTCACAGTTAAATTATAGACCAAACTCAAGATGTTCAAAAGTTACAGGTTATACAAAAACAGTTGTGTTGCCAAAGAGAAAGTTGCTAAGAAATCACTTGTTATAAAGCGGCATATGCATAAATTCCTATACAAGTATGTACAAGGGTATCCATTTAAGTGGGGTTTTATCTTAATCGGTTAGTCGCACGATTAGAAGAGCAATTGATCTATAATATACTAGTTGAAAGAGATTTCCTAGAGTAATTCAAAGCCAACAACACAGCAATAGAACAAGTAAGAACGTTATATACGACCGGGTCGAATCTTAAATACCCTCCAAATATTTAGTAAATAAAAACTCTATTTATATGTTTTTTAAATTATTTAATAAAATTAAAATTGTTATGGTATTTGGCTTAAGTAAACTAAGAACAAAATTTATTTTAATACGATCGATTCCAGTGTGTTAGGAGTATATGATATTCAAAACCACGTCGATTGCGACTAACCTAGTCAAAATCGAAAAAAACAACAAAAAACAAGTAAAAGTGCTATATTCGGCTGTGCCGAATCTTAAATACCTTTCACAGATGTAATTCTTCTTTCTTTCTTGCCAAAACACAAAGTAGGTTTAATTAAAAATAAAAATGATGTTATCGGTTACTTTTATATTTAAGAAAACGTTTAAATTTTTCGGCTAGGAAGATAAATGTTTGACTCTTCTTATTTCTAATACCTCTGAACGTCTTTCAAAAATATTATATATATTTAATTTACAAACAAAACAAAAAATCCATTTCATGTACCCCATAAAGTTCTAATTGTCCAACCGTAGAATCGTCTTTTAGATTTTTTTGGCTTTTAATACCAGTTTACTTCTTTCTGATATATAAAGAAGGCATAATTCATCATAAAAATCAAAAATAACAAATAAAATGGCTGCTTTTATGAATCAGAAAATGTCGATTTTCCAACCCTGGAACTGAATTTTTAATTTTTATAAAAAAGTGAAAGGGTATATATAGGTTTCTCATTCCGTGTGTAATTTCTTCGATATGCACATGGGACCCCATAAAGTATATATGTTCTGGAGCCTTATGAACAGCGATGACGATTGGGCGATGTCCGTCCGTCTGTACGTGAAATCCGGTTTCCCAAGCCCCTAGAAGAGCTAAAGACTTCGTTCTTCGACCGTTGGATTCGAAATGAATTTAAATAGAGTGCTATTGAAACTCAGACAGATCCGAAGTATGGTTCCAGAGCTGGGAAGCTTACACCTATTTCTCGACGCAAAATTTATACCAAAAGTCAATTATTTTTTTTAATGTTTGTAAATTAAACTTATTTCTTGCTTTGGGAAGCCTCAATGGGCTATTAAAAACGAAAAAAAATTTCCAGGGATAAGAAATTAAAGTTTTTTTCGGCCTATTCTGTATTTTGTAGTACCTACATGTAGTAATTAAAATTGTTAAAAATTTCAAGTTTTTCTTTAACAAAACCACTTTATACGTCATGAAGATTTGCATTAGCCAAAAAAATTTTTTTTTTATATTCAAATTTTGCTTAGAGGGGTGGGAAATTGAATTTTTTTATACATGAAAGTAATCAAACAGGCAATTGATGTTGTTTTTTTTTGTTTTTTGCTAACTAAAACTGTCTTATAATTTAGGAAGAACAAAATTGGTATCAAAAATTCAAAAATAAAAAATAAAATTTCGAATTCAGGGATGGACAAGTGCAATATTTTATGGTACATTAAAATTACCAAAATGGTAAAAAATTTGCAAATATTCTTAAATAAAACTACTTTATACATCAAGAAGCGTTGCACTGATAAAAAAACAATAAAAATTTAAAATTTCGTTTCCAGGGTTGGAAAAATTAATTTTTTTTTGGTACATGCAATATTTTGTAGTACATGTAATAACCAAAATGATTGCAAAATTCGAGTTTTTCTTAAACAAATTTAATATATACCTCATGAATATTTGCATTGATAAAGAAAATTTTAAAAAATTTAAATTTCGCTTCCAGGGTTGGGTAATTGAAATTTTTTTTTATACATAAAAGTAACCAAAAAGGCAATTAACGTTGTTTTTTTTACTAATTAAAACTATTTTTTAGTTCAGAAAAAACAAAATTGGTATCAAAAATAAAAAAAAGAATACAAATTTTGATTCCAGTGTTGGATAACTGCAATATTTTGTGGTACATAAAACTATTTCATGCCTCATTAAGAGTTGCATTGGTAAATAAAATTTAAATTTTGTTTCCAGGGTTGGGAAACTGAAATATTTATTCTCCATAAAAGTAACCGAAAAGGCAATTTTACGTTTTTTCTTTTTGCTAATTATAGCTGTTTTATAATTCAGGAAAAACAAAATTGGTATTAAAATCTTAAAAAATTAAAATTTCGACTCCATGGTTGGACAAATGAAATATTTTATGGTACATGAAAGTGACCACAAATTTTAAAAATTGTAATTTTTTTGTCAAGTAAAACTTTGTTACAACTAACTAAGAATTGCATTGGTAAAAGAATTACAATTAGCCTCCTGAGTTGGAAAATCGAAATATTTTTCGTACATAATAGTACATACTATTAGATATTTCAGAAAAAATTAAACCAGTATCAACAAATTATAAATTCGGTTCCAGGGATGGAAAATAGAAATATTTTTGGTACATAAAAGTACATACATAAATTTCAAATTTTGTGTTTTTAGTGAATTGAACCTATTTTAAATATCAGAAAATATTAAATTGGTATTAAAAAATTAAAAATTCGGTTCCAGGGTTGGAAAATCGGCATTTTTTTATTCATAAAAGCAGCCATATTATTTGTTATTTTTGATTTTTATGATGAATTATACCTAATTTATATATCAGTAAGAAGTAAACTGGTATTAAAAACCAACAAAATCTAAAAGACGATTCTACAGTTGGACAATTAGAACTTTTTGTGGTAATTGAAACGGATTTTTGTTTGTTTGTAAATTAAATATATATATAACATTTTTGAAAGACGTTCATAGGTATTAGATATAAGAAAAGCCAAACATTTAGCTTCCTAGCCGAAAAATTTAAACGTTTTCTTATATATAAAAGTAAACGATAACATCATTTTGATTTTTTAATTAATCATACTTTCTATTTTGGCAAGAAAGAAGAATTACATCTGTGAAGGGTATTTAAGATTCGGCACAGCCGAATATAGCACTTTTACTTGTATTTGAACAAATTTGTTATACAGCCTGTATGTTGAAATCATAATTTGTAGTGTGAAAGTAATATCAGCTGTTAATGGCTTTAATGCTAGAACCAGGTTTAAATTTTCAGCGTGAAAACAGTATAAGGGTTTATTTTCCAGTGCAATTTTTGCTCAAACTGATTTGCAAAAGTAGAGAACACTTCGTTTTTGAATCAAAAATCTTATTAACATCCATTCTAAATATTAATAATGTTGTCCGCTTTTATTTTGTAAAAAGCAAAATAAAAGTTTACTTTTGTTATTCTTTACTCAATGCACTGTTTCTTAAAAATATTTTTGCATATTGAGAAAATGAATTTGGCTAATAGTTATCCAACTTACACAGCAGAACATAACAGCTGTTTTCGAAAGCCACAACGCTTTCATCATCAGTGCTCATGAATATTGTGTTTGTCACCACCTATTAGGTGACTTAGTTGAATATGATAACAGTTCTTATTTAAACAAATTTTATTAGGAAAGTAAATACGAGAACTGTATCAACCTGATGTTAACACATTATTGTTTTAATACCCGTATTACCGTTTGATTATTATCTTCATGTCCCATTTTTCTGAATTTTTTGTTCCATCATACCTAACTACCAAACTTTTTTGGTTTGCATTTTTTATACTTAAGTACATGTGAACGCTGTGTAAGTTGATTAACTAAAAACTGATGTTTACTTTTATTTTTGCAATAAAATTTCGAACAATTAGCCTATAAATCTTAATCCAATTTAATATGAATGTTCGTTAAAATACTTACTGCATATTTGGTTAATTTTAACTTGAATTCAAATTCAATAGGATTATCGGTATAATTATCCCCGATATTTCTTTTTGAGTATCGGTTTCGTATCGTCAAAAATTCTTATCGCTGAGATGTAAGTATCGTTGGTCTCTCGTAGAAAGGCCGTAACTCCAATAAATGCAACTTTACTGCAGAAAATAACAGAAACTGAATTCGTCAAAATAGAAACTCTACAAATCATTTGCTTGTAAAACTATACTATTACATTTTGCGATTGTATTACTTATTACTCTCTGCGCTCTCACCACGAATCGGTATTGCCAATCCACTTTCGTCACTTCTCCCCAATTAAAACTTTAAAATCTCCAAAAACTAACTTAATTTTATTATGGGTATTTGCAAAATATTAGAAAATTAGTATCGGCATGGCATTGGAGCAAAATGATGTTTGTGGCTCTGTATGCAGTGATGGTGTGTAAATAAAAAGGTTTTGTAGGACATTTGACAAGGAGTCATGCAAATACACATACGTACATATATATTTTTCATTGCATTATTCACCAACAGGCATTATTTGCAAAAAGTTTGAATGTAATGAACACAATGAATTGTGGTTCAAATTGTTAACAAAACACCAGGTGGTCATAAGGAAATGTCAATCATAATTTTCCGCATCTCTTCATACTCTTCGCCAAAGCATTTGCCTTTCCCTGTACTAGAATCAGCAAACATTTTTTCATAAAAAATTCTCCACTGTGATCGGACTCACATTGCTTTCTGGCAACGCTGATTCTTAAAGTATGGGATAAACACAACCTGCCTGTTTGAATGCTGAAACTAGACTGATTAAAGTTGTTTACAGCTCTACAATGCGTGTACACACGTACGTAACTAAAGAGTAAATGAAAAGGGGCCGCGCCCTGCATTTGCCTTTCCCTGTTCTAAATGGAAAAAAAATTTAAAACCTTTTTATATAGGAAAACTAGGAAATACGTTTTGTGATTTTTTAGTTTATTTTAAGAATTGTGGGACTTTCAGTCAAGGATTGAAAATATCTGGACATTATATGGAAGTAAACAAGATTTAAACAAAATTAATACGCTTTTTGTGAGGTGGTATTTGTGTGAAATTTGTGGGAATCAGTGAAAAACTCAATTTTGTAAAAAATACGAAATAAGGCCTTTCTATTTGATACCAACGATATACATTCCTCGGCATACCAGCTACTACATTTACATATTTTCTTTTCTGTATTTTTTTGGCTTATTTCCTTTATTAAATAGAATAGTTAATTATATTTGGAGCAAGCAGTGAATAATGCATGGTTGGTTACCCATTTGGTGTTATACTCACACACATATGTAACTTACTGACACAAGCAGCTACATACACCGTCTAATAAAGGGTGATTTTTTAAGAGCGTTCGATTTTGATTCACAATAAAAACTCTTAAAATTGGGAAATGTATCAAATCTTTATTTGAGTTTATAGCACGATCTGTATAATTCAATGTTTAAAGATGATTTTATATAAATATCGGCTGGTATTTCACGAATAAATTTGTCACCATTGGAATCTAGTGCGGCAATCCTTGCGATGTTGCACCTATAGGTATGATTTTTGACATAGCCTTTTAAATAGTTAAATCGCATGAAGTAGGCATCCCGTTGACCGACTTTAAACGTGAAATAACCTATTCGCATGCTGTTCTGAGATAAATTGAGAAAAATTTCTAATAATCGCTTGGTAGGGCTCGTCACGGTAACTTGCTTGCCTTAGTCGTTTTTTGAAAAATGATGCCACTGGTCCATAATTCACATCAAACTGTGCAATATGAGAATTTTGTTCACGTATCCATTTATCCAGAAATGAACACGATGCACTTTCTTAGCCGATCATAAATTTCGATAAAATTCGATAATATGCAAGTGTTGTTCGCTTGTAAGATGCCAAAATTAAAGACCAAACTGAACATGTTTCACAGGTACATCTTACACGAAAACAGCTGAGCTGCAAAAAAAATCACTTTTTTGAAGTATAAAAACCTAAATTACATACATGTACATCAAATTCTTCGAATTGTACTTTTTGACGTTCATATTTCCATTAAACATTAAAGTTAAAAATTAAAATCCTCTTGCCAGTAAAAGCGGATGGAGATAAAAATATGATGTACAGATTTTGTGACTTAAATTTCATGAGCATCATGCGTACAAAATAGCAAAATTGTATTTCCACAGATACAAGTTAAAGTACAAGTTCTGTATAAATTGATGTTCGTTATATATATTTTTATGTATTTCGGTGGTTTTCACACACACTAATCTAGAACTTGAAAAAAATCAAATTTTTTCTTGGCTACATGCTGTATCCTTAGTTGAATAAGTTAGTGGGAGAATTGTGCATGGCACCAGTTGTAGTGCAAGACCAGCAAGCAATTATGATAATGAATAAAAATGCTTGAGTTTCAATATTTTATAAAATCTTGGTGCCTACAAATGGTTTTTGTGAAAATCCAATATAATTAATTAAAGCGTCAACTGGAAATAGTAGTTGTGACGACATGGAAGTCAAATATAATTTCCATTGTGATCAGAGTTTCCAAGGAGGTAAAAACAATATGAACCTCTGATACAGAAGTGAAGACACCTGGGGTAATTTCTTTTAATTTGAACATTGATTGTATTGGCCCTTTAAGAAGTAAAATTTTTTCATAACTGTTATGAGATTTGGAACTATATTCCCAAACCTTAATGGTATATACAGATGAGCCGGCCACAGTACATGGGAGCGTTAGATTCATATTAACAAAATTGTGCAGGAACAAGTGAAAATTAATGAAACTGCAATACAGGAATTTAAAATGTCTTACCATCGTTTTGATATAATTCTCGTATACTATTTCATATAACATTTTGTATTGTCACTGATGATGGATATGAAGCGGCTTTTGAAATCAGTTGTTTTTTATTTTTGATACCTACAAACGTCACATATAATATTATTTGAACATATTAATATTTAAGTGGTTTCAGTTTTTTTAATTATTTACCAAAAAGTGAAATCCATTAAAAAGTTGTGACTTTATTATTCACCATATATAACATTTATGAATACATATATTTATTTCTGTGACTTTGGCAATAATTTTTTGCAAGTAGAAAAGTTAGGAATGATGAATTCATTCGTTTTCATTTGTTTACGAGAAAGATTGTTTAATAAAAACGTGAATTCAGCATAATAAAATATATGAGCAACAAGATCTGAGCTGGATACCATTTAAAAGTACAATGTAAGTTTGAGATAATAACCCAAATTATTATACTCTCCATAAAAAAGCAAAAGGGGATATATAGGTTTCTAGTTCCATATGTAATTTTCCAGAAGAGCTAGAGAATTCATTCTTGAACTGCTGGATTGGAAATGGACTTAAATAGGGTGATAAAATGCAGCTCCAGAACTCCAGCTGGAAAGCGTACACCTATTTGTGTCCAACAATTAACTAACAAAAACTATTTATTTGTTTTTTTTTTTTTTGTTAATTAAACCTATTTTATGCTTTGGAAAGAATTAAATTTGTATTAAAGATTAAAAAAATCAAAATTTATTTCTAGGGTTTGAAAATAGTTTTTTTTGGGTACATATATGTAACCAAATAAAATACTAGTCTTGTTTTTTTCAGTGGATTAAGCGTATTTTATATTTCCGGAAGTATTAAATTAATATTAAAAATAAAAACTCGATTCCAGGGTTGGGCAAACGAATTTTTTCGTACCCAAACTTTTTGTGATCCAAACCTCTTTTATACTTCAACAATAATTAAATAACACATTAAAACTCCAAAAAGATCAAAAACTCGATTCCAGGGTTCGCAAGTCAAAAAAATTTTTGTTACATAAAAGTAAACAAGTAATTCATAGTTTTTAACTTCAAAATTAAATACTATTTAAACGTAGAGTCTATTTAAATACAAAATTTTGTTTTTCACTTCAAAATTAAAAAAGATTTCAATGTCCCACATTGTACATTTAAATTTAATTTAAGTTTTTAATACTACCATGTGTTTTTCATAGTTTGTTTACATTCAATAACTTGAAAATTGGTAAAGCAGTTCTTCATTGAAACAAAACGTCGCTAAGAAAGAAGTTTTATTGTATCATTTGCAGTATTTTTCTTACCATTTATTTGTGCTACCATACTTTTATCACAATTAAATACCAAAATTAATTTTAGACTGAAAAACTGAAAGTGTATTTAAACACAACTTAAGTTTATGGAAAAATTAACTAATTTTGTAATTAAATAAGAAGTCAAAAACTAGGGGTAAGTCTCTAATTTGGCTTTAGAATAAAATTCCAAGGTTGGAGAATCGAATATTTTTTGGTACAGAAAAGTAAGCAAATATCATAATAGTTTTGGTTTTTTTTTGTGAATTAAACATATATTACACTTCACGAATAATAAAATTTGTACTAAAAATTCAAATTTTCATAACTTTGATTCCCGGGCTGCCAAAATGAATTTATTTTGTTACACAAAATTGCCTACAATAATTAAACATTTTTCTTTTTTTATGGATTCAGTCTATTTTATTCATCAGAAAAATAAAATTTTTATTAAAAATAAAAACATTAGAAAAAAAGAATTCATAAGATAACACAAAAAGACAATTCCAGGATCGAACAAAGGAACTTTTTTTTGGAACATAAAAATAACCAAATAAGTTACCAATTTTGGTTTTTTGCGAATTAAATCTATTTTATACTTCGAGAAAAATAAAAGTGAAATTAATAATCAAAAATTTTGAATTAAAAAGTAGACTCCAGTACAATTGAAACGTTTTGTGTACATATTAAACATATAAATTAAACATATATGATATTTTAATAAAAGTCCAATGGTATTAAAAATCAGAAAAGCGAATAAATGGCTTCAGAACTGCAAAATTATAACTTTTTTGCGTAATTGCTTTTTTGTCCGCAATTCACTTACTTCCACATCCTCTCGTTATTTTGTAGGCCTTGGAGAATAGCCAGAGACGGTCATCAGTTGTCATTTGTTGCCCACATCGGGAATGTAACTATCCATTTTTAACATTGTGTTAACGTGACGTTAACAAACAGTTACAGAATAAGGGGGACTATATTAAGGACTCACTTGATATTGTTTGTTGGGAGAGATTTTTTGTTTTTATCTATGTATTACCAAACCACTACATTCAAGACACTTGCAAATGTTTTCTGAACGAATTAGTAGTTGCTTAAAGTTAGTTTGTATTATAGACATTTAGTACTCGTTTCTGGATGTTCGATGTTTGAAGGAACGGCCACATTGGGAAAACATGCCTGCAATTTGAACTGTGCAATGACAAATAATGCTATTGCAGATCAGATGTTTTCAAGAATTGCCTCAGTACCCTCTATTACTGCCTAATCCGATGGCGCTCCACCAAGGCGTACCCCAAAACCACAGCAATGCAAATTATCGGCCACGCGCAGGTGGCAACATCTTTTGCATGGACCTCAAAATCCGTGCACGAAAGACTTAATAATGTGTTCGGCCTTTTCTTAAAGGCTTACAACTCCAGTGCTTATATGTTATGCTGCCAGTATTAAAGGAAAAACTAGCAACTTGTGGCAAACCACGGGCACTACGTGGACTTCCGAATTAGACATCAACCAATGTCCGGACAGAGAATCATCCAACTTTTTGTTGGAGAAACCACGAAGTTCACTACACGATATCACGTACTCGGATATCATCAAAAAATATAACGTTGTCAAGTCGTACACCCATACCAGTGACGTCATGCTTGCTGCCTAGCATCATCGCTTCATTCTATAGAACATATCATCTGACAGACAAAAGGTATCTCCTGGAGGTAACTTCTTATTGAGCGTACGAGCCTTTTTACCTTTTGCCACGTTATTGCAAACGAATCTGTTTCATCTTAAATTCATATATTCACTCCTGCTGCTCTGTTCCTTCAAAGACTGGGAAGTAACACATAATTTTTAAGGGCTATCATCACAGGTCAATGTCTAGGAAAACCAAATAGTTCCATGACAAGGTGTGAAATATCACCATTGTTAACTATCATTCATGACTGAGTGTGCAAGCGTATTGAGGACCTTTTGCTTCGTGCTCTGTGCGCTAATTACTGCAGTCAACAGCACCGTCATATGTTTTCCAGTGCGTAATCAGTTAGGAACTTTTGTTTCTGTTACTAAACAGTTTTCTTTAATATTCAATCATACGAGTATATCAGCAGATATACGAGTATATATTTTTAACATTCTTGATAAAATTTCTTCCCAATGTGAGCGTACGTACCGTGAATTAAACAAAAGTAATACATGCATATTTTAGCATCGCGTTGAACTTTTGCTGTATGATAGACATGTTTACGGATCGCTTGTTATTTTTGACTGCTTGAGGCAATTGCTTTATTAAGAGTTTCTGCTTCGTTTGCAGTTGTTGTGATTCATAAAAAAAATCTACCACATTCGCTTATATTGCTTTTTTCTAATGGTCTATTATAAAATATAAAATATTCCTTCATACTCAACAAGAACAAAAATGTGTAACTTTATTTAATTTGATATTGAAAGGGTGGCAAAATCCTAGTCAAGGCATTTTAGGATTTATGCAGTCTATATGAAGGCACACACTCACCCATTCTTTCATAAATATTCGGTTATATATATTAAAAATATATGCGAAACTAACAAGGGGGTGGAGATAATGGCAGCGATTTAAAAAAGATATGTAACTAATTTCAAATATGGCCGTACAAAGAATTAAGGATATTTTTTAATCAAAACTTGTTTGGCTTTATATTGTTCGTAGCTTTTTCATGAACTTTAAATTAAATTTTCTACATGATGGGCAACTGTTAACTGTACGCGTAGATGCCATGCTACCCTTGCCTTGGCGTTGTTTTACAGTTTTTTCATATAATTTTTTATTTTTCTATTCGTGTCCAAAAATTGTATGGATTTGCTTAAGCATGGGTTGTTTCTGTATGTTTCCATTATGTTTGCATTTTTTAATGCATGTGGGAATTATTAATCCTAAGCGCATGTGTTTTCCCTTTCTTTTATATCCTTTAGTTGGGAATATTTTTTATTGTTCTTACTGTTTTGCCATGATATGCTAAAAATATGCATATTTCCAATTCAAAGCGAACGAAACCCTGTTTAATGCTATGCATAGATTTCTGTATTATTAGCTAGAGTCTCGAAAATATTAATTTCTTCTGGGTTAAGCTAATCTATATGCACGCGTATCCATGTTACTAATGGTACAAGCCTGAAAGCCTTAAAAAGAGTGGCACATAAAGAGGATTTAGCATCAAAAATGGGATTTATCAGAAAAAAGTGGCAATTTTTACAAAAATGAAATAACAATTTGTTTTAAAATTTTTTTTTAATTTAATGCAAGTAGTGTTTGTGGACATTCGATTTGATCTTCCCCAAGTTGATCGTGGCAAGAAAGGCCTCTGTAAGCAGTTTATTTCACATGCAAATCGTTCGTCCAAAGAGCGCATTTTCTTTATAACGCCTGATGCCGTTCACTGGCATGCCCCGGTGAGTCAATAGTTGCCTTTTCTAACATCTCCTAAGAGTTTGTTCACCCTCTACTGTACATGGTGGAGCAACTACAAAATAGACTTTGAAGCACCGCCCCATACTTGAGTGTCGATTCCATTTTCGATCGGATGTAATTGACAGAAATAGTGAGGAGAGCAGATGGCGTGAAATACGTTATACATAGCCCTAACTAGTATAGGCACTTGAATGATTCTTTAGATACCTGGAAAATGTGTTTTGTCTATTGAACATCACATGTCATTCATTTTTCATTTCAGGGACCTCTGATTCCTCAAATATTTATGCCACTCATAGTTACAGACGGCGCAGCATTGTCGGGCATGAGTCGATGTGTAAGCATGCCGCATAGGATCTTTCTAGTATTTAAATCGATCCTATTTGTCTGAACCCATTCTGCTAATTTTTCTAAGGTCGTGGTTAAGTACAATGTTCATTTATTTATTTGAAAAAACCTATACAGGTTAGCTGAGATGCGGAAATTAACTATAGCGAGAGAGGAGCAAAACTCTCGAAAGAGAGTGAACGATCAGTCGTCTGGCTGCACCTAAAAGTTAATTCCCAACGAGGCTTGATGTTGACTGACTCAGAGCTGCTTTGCGAGTGCGCAATATTCATAGTTTGCCTCGCAGCATTAATGGCATATGAATTGCAAGTGCTGCAATAACTAGGATTGGAAGTTTGTCATTATTAGACCGGATCGACAAACAAATTTTCTTTGAGAGAGTTATTTAGCGGCAAAGGTGGGTGGAGGGGTAGTGCAGGGGAAGATCAGAGAACATCTTACCTTAGTCGTAAAAGCTTAAAAATATAATTTTTAAGGAATGTAGGGTTAAGGAATACAATTTGTTAAATATTTACACATTTCGTTCATACAATATCTTACATCAGAGCCCATTAAAGGCGGGAGTCTAAAATTTAGGTTTTCTGACTTTCTGATTTCAAGTTCGAGCCCTTGGACTTTTTTGCTTTACGAACTTGACTTCTGCTACCCTTCAGAATTCACCTGTACCAACTTTCAAGCTACTGGCTCTTTTTGTTTGAACTGTTTCGTGATTTCCGTAGACGGACGAACGTATGGACGGACGAACATTGCTATATCGTCTTAGATTTCGTCATTGATCAAATACATGTACATAAATAATTTATGGTTATTTTGCTGTGTTTCACACGTAATGACACAGTATTCACTTTTGAAGTTGCTCGAACTCCACTTCTTTTTTGGAGGATATAAAAAGTTGGAATAAAGTACGAAAGCTTTGGGTGTCCCCTAGTTACTTTTGAACTTGTTTGGTGAAATCGTATAGCACGATGTCCAACAAAGCTCGATATAAATCGGGAGAAGACATCCCTAAATCCAAACGTAAAATGTTTTCACCAGTCAAATGCTTTAGAAGTATGCAAAACAGGCAAAGTTACTTTATCTAAAATGCTAGATGTCCTCTACGGATGCCATACTCTAAAAATGTCCACAACTTTGGAAAGCGCACCGCTGTTCCGCATTAATTTTCTGGGTTGTTGGCCTCCTTTTGGAATTGGCGTTAATAACCAAACTCGTAGCTCGAAGAAAATTTACGTGTATGGTATAGTGTGTGGAAAGTGATTCTTAAAGGTCGTGATAACATCGGACAGCAATGTTGCATCACCAATGCTGAAATTCCATTCGGCAAAGAGGATTTGTTCCGTGAACAGGCAGTCACAAGGAGGAATTTCTTGCGAACATTTCAGTTAAAATGTTAGCTGTATCAACTTAAGCATTCACTGGGTGTCATTTTTCAATAGGGTCGGAACCGAAGAGCTTTACACCGAACGAACTTTACGCACTAAGATCTTTAGTCGCTACTCGTACAGAGCTTTTTCCTGTCTTAAATCTTTGGCACACGAAGATTTGTACCAGTAATAAGTAAGAACCGACGGAGTACTGCATTATTTGAGTAATCGGTAATATTTTACTTCAATAAGCAATAAACACTTCCGCTTACTGATTTTTTAATAATCGATTAATTTACAAATTGTAATACGGAATTTAAATGTATAGCGCAGCACTGACAAGTTTTTTTGGAATGTGATCTGGTCTAGGTTATTAAAACTATACAGGCAAAGTGAAATGATGGGCTTGATAAATTTAAACGAACGGCTTGTAACACTTTATTTTAAAAACATGTAGTACTTTAAAAACTTTCCTTAAGTTTGCCAATTATCCGTTTCAATTGTTAAGTTATGAACTCCGTTTGCTAAAACAAGAATGCAGCAGGCATTTTAATTTGAAAATTATTTGCTTGCTTTGTTGTGACAAAACAAATTCTTCTATGCTCGAACAGATACTTTTGGTTATAGAACCATTTTATTCTTGTGCCCTCTACTTTCTTACTTTGAATGTTTCTATAGCAAAAAAATAAAATAAAATAAAAAATTTTAATTCTTGAATACGTAATGCAGCAAATCTTCTCTTTAGATTTTCCTTGTTTATTTCTTTTGACATTTTATTGAAGTGGTTCCTTCGGTTAGATTCTAATTAAATTGTAGCTAAAATTCAATGACATTAGAAACCACAATAATAAGAAATGAAATGGTATGTTTTGATTAGGCTTAAATCGGAGACGGGGGGAAATCCCACAAACTGATGATATTATATATTAAATTATGTTTTGGGAATAGTAATTTTTTTAGGAAGTGGAGTGCATGTACGTTGAAAAATAATATATTTATGTAGTAAGTATTTTCACGAACATTTATATTGCTATATTAAATTGAATTAAGATATTATAGGCTAATTGTTTGATTTTTTTTTTAATTCAGAAAGACATGATAAATATTCCAAGGCACAAAGGAAAGTCAACATCAGGTTTATTCAACTTACATAGCAGAGCAGAACAGCTGTTTTCGAAAGGCGCAACCCTTTCATCATCAGTGCTCATGTGTATTGTGTTTGTCACCACTTAGTTGAATTTGATAACAGTTCCTATTAACACAAATTTTATTGTGAAAAAGAATCCGAGAACTGCATCAAAGTGATATTAACATGTTATTGTTTTACTACCCGTGTTACCGTTTGATTATTTTCTTCATATCCCATTTTTCTGAACATTTTGTTCCATCATACCTAACTTAAACTTTTTTGGTTTGAATTTTCTACTTAACACTCAAATCACCCTCAAAAAAATTTACCTTAGTTACCCTCGTGTGTGGTTTTCCACACATACGGAATGTCTGTGTATTTTTCTGAAGGAACATAGTTAATTTTCAATCAAAGTCATGATTTATGAGTATTAATGGCATATATATTTTAAATATCGTTTTAATTGATAATAATTTATGTTCAAAACGCTCTTTTTGCAAAAACAGCACATTGTTTAGTGAATATAGTTTCTATATTTTGACTTTCCGGAATGACAAATATGACATCAAGATTTTCCTTCGATTAAAGCAGGAATAGTTTTTTGCTTATTTGAAGGAATTTCAAAAGATAGCGATAAGCTCTCCTGAGCTTCAGATGGTTCACGGACCAGTAAATCTTGGGACTGGGTTATTGAGGCGCTTGGTTCGTAAACTAAATTTCTTCGGTTGATAGCAAAAAGCATAGACACTCCTGATTGACTTCTTGGTACGCCCTTTCGTATTTCCATGTAAGACTTAGCGATAGATATTTCAAGTTCGCGCAAAAAATACTCGCCTTTGCCATTCATATACTTTCAATAATAGACCGACATCGTCAGAGATCGCGGTGATGAGGCACAATATGAATTATGCGCTCAACGGTGACCTGAATAAATGTTGAATGGAGTCACAAAAACTGGATAAATTTCAATGCCCTTAAGACACAATGCTGCTTGCTTACACACCGACGCAAGCCCGACCACGGTGCTTCATCTGTAAATATGGCTGGTATAGATATTTAGGAATCAGAAGCTCTTGGTGTTCTTGGCATGAAAACCCAGTGTGACATTCGATGGATAGAGCATGTTCTTCATGTTTCAAAAGAAGCGTTCAAGTGCCTCGGTTTTTCAAGGCAGTGTAAGACATACCAATCTGATCTTACTATTTATACCACTTACATCCGACCGAAAATGGAATACAACTCTCATGTATAGGCCGGTGCTTCAAAGTCTACTTTGAAGTCACTCGACAGTGTACAGGAAAGGGTGAAGAAACTCATAGGGGATGGTAGGGTACACTTTAAAACACTTTTGTTGAAATTTACGTCAATAATAGTCGGCAACACTTTACCGAATATAATTGACATAAAATTACACAACATATATTTTCAAACAATTTGTGGATTTTTGAACAAAATATGTTTAATATTGAACAAGAGATGTTTAATACTTTTAAACATATTGTGTCTAGTCTAGTTTCCCCATATTTTAGGTATATATACATATATATATATATATATATATATATATATATATATATATAAGTATATATATACATATATATATATATATATATATATATATATATATATATATATATGTATATATATATAAATATATATATATATATATATATATATATATATATATATAATTTGAGTCCTATATAATTAAATAGAATACACTTGTACAATTATTATTTAAAATTATATTTATTTAAAAAAAAGATATAAAAACTTACTGAACTGTATTTAAATGAAATGAAAATGAATACTGTATGCATGTAAATACAAATTAAATAGTATTTAGTATTTCATTACTTATTAATGTACATAGTACATAAGTAAAGTACAAACTAAAATAAAATTATTTATTTGAAGTGAGGAATTATATTATTTTAAGCCCGTTTACATATTTACACTTGTGCCCGAAATTTCAACAAATAGTTATCTCACTGTTCATTTAATTACTCGAAACTTAATTTTTTTTCTTCACAGAAAATATCACGCCATATGCTAATGAAATAAAAACTCTCTAATGCTTCTTCTTTATGAAAAAGTTACTATTATTACATTAAGTGTTTTTGGATGTTTCATTTTAAACATTTTTCGTATTGTTAAGTCACATTGAACACATTTAACACAGGCGCTTAAGAGAAGACAATTTTTAAATAATAATTAGTACTTTGCTTAAAATAGGACAAATTATGTTTATTTCTCATTAATTTTTTTGCTGCAAGATCAACGTAATTTTAAACAAAAAGATTTTTTCAACAGGAATTTATGCAAAATATGAACGTAAATTCCAGCAAAAGTTTTAGAGTGTAGCCACTTGAGCATAGACGCAATGTGCGGTGCGTTTCACTGTTTAAATCGTTACTATAATGGGTTCTGTTCCAACGAAGTCAGGATCTCTTTCCCGAGACGCGCACTTAGAGTGCGATCACATCCATATGCAGTGGATTTACTAGTCAACAACATTACGAATTTCAGGGAAAATTCATTCTTTGCCCGTACTGCCCGTTTGTGGAACAAACTCCCTGCGGGGTCTTTCCTGCCGTATATAGCATGACATAGACACTATTTCCTTTATCTTCTTTCCCACAACCAATTTTCCTAGTTCCAGTCCAGTGTACGCATTAGTAAAGGTCATCCCCTGAGTGCCGGTCCTAATTAAAAAAAGAAAAGAAAAAACTGGCCTGCGATTTGTTTTTCTTTTCGAAGTACAGCACGATAACATTTTGTCCACTGTATCCACACTTGACGACAGAAAATGTTGTCTTTAGTACAAATTAAATTGAAACTACATACATATGTGTGGGAAAGCACACACGAGCGAAACTTTCGTAAGTTTTGAAATATTTCGTTACTCAAAAATATTTTTTAATAAAAAATGTGTTTTCTGTGTTTAATTGTTAATATTAACAAAGTCAGGAAATTTCTTTAGTATAACCCAAATATTTTTTTCTTTATCGTACAAATATGGTTCAGTTTGCGTGGTTTTCCACACAAGGGTGATTTGAAGGTTAAGTACATGTGAATGTTTTGCAATTTTATTATTGGTAGCTCAATCCATAGCTTAAACTTGTATGTAGTAAGTATTTTCACGAACATTTATATTGCTATGTTAAATTGAATTAAAATTCGGCTTTCGAGAATAGCTGAATCAAACTGATGTTGACTTTTCTTTGTGCCTTGGAATATTTATCATGTCTTTCAATTGGTCAATACTGGAATAGCCTTTTGGAGAAAATTATGTACAGGGTGGTTAAATTGTAAGGGCCGATGTTGAATGTGAACCACACCTAAACTTCAAGTTGTTTTCGGAAAAATCGTGCAAAAATTTGAGCAAACCGGGTCTGTAGGAGTTGTGAAAGCACTAGTGCATGCTCGTGCAGCTCGTACTGCAGAAAATTTTGCTGCTGTTCGCGATAGTGCGGCTGAAGCGCCGTCAACCTCAACTCGTCGTCGTGCCCAGCAATTGCACCTCTCATGCTCGTCGTTGATGAACATTATGCATAAAGACTTGCATTTACACGCTTACAAGGTGCAATTGACTAAAGAACTAAAGGCTTTTGACAATTCCAAGCATCGCCAATGCTCAGAATGGTGGCAAGAAATGGCAACAGTGGATGATCAGTCTTCGAAGAAAATCATCTTCAGTGATGAGGCACATTTTGACCTCAGTGGATTCGTCAACAAGCAGAATTGCCTCATTTGGGCGAATGATAATCCAAGAGTAATTGTCGAAAAACGAATGCACCAAAAAAAAGAGTGACTGTTTGGTGCGGCTTATGGGCTGGCGCATCATAGGGACGTATTTTTTCCAAAATGAGGCCGGTCAAGCATTTACTGTGAATGGTGTTCGCTATCGTGAGATGATAACAAAGTTTTTATGGCCCGAATTGGCAGATATGGATGTGGACGATATGTGGTTTCAACAGGACGGTGCCACTTGCCACACAGCTAACGAAACAATGGCTCTTTTGCGCGACAAGTACAATGACCGTATTACCTCACGTGGTGGCGATGTCAATTATAGTATACGCCGATAAGCCAGCAACAATTCAAGAACTAAAATATGAGATAATTTGGCACTTTAACGGCACAGAACCTCCATACATAATTGAACCATATCAATACTATCATAATAAAAAGAAATGACAATAATTTCCTAAAGAATTTTTGTTTTATTCGAAATCAACATCGGCCTCTAAAATTTAACCACCCTTTGTATAAATTTTTTAAGCAGGACCAGCACTCGGACGATGACCACTATATATGCAGTGCAACGCGCCGTAACTACAAAGGAGGGGATAGTATTGAGAAGACAGATGAAGAAAGATGAGAAAGAGAAGTTTTGTTTTGTAGATATTTTCAACCTTTACTTCGCCGGTGAATTGTTGCTACAGAACCGACGAAGGATTTTTTTCACTCTGTTGTGATGTAGAAGGATGGTCAATGTTGTCTTAAATATTTCTTAAATTTTCATTAATATGACATAGAATTAATTCTTAAAGTCTCATTCCATAAGAAGATTTTATGGGTTTAACCTTCGTATCTCACAAATTTCTATACGAAATTTGTCAAATGAGCAGTTTGTAAACAAATAATCTGGAAAATGGGTATCCCTAATGTAACGACATCGTATCGTACAGTTACGGTGCAGTTTTTTCGAATTTTTTTGTCCATGGTGTTTCACCGACTTTGAAGCGGTTAGTCGTGATCGACGTGGCTTGCGAATGTCAAGCTTTTTATTTTGATCGAAAAAGATCTTTTTTAGAGTTATTAAAAAAAAAAACCGCTTTAATAATATATATTTTTCTTAATCTATTTTAAGATTTCTCGCAATTTACCAGTCCAAATTGATTACAATTTACAAGAAATCTGAGTTTTAAAGAATTTTTTGAACCACGATTAGTTTGGTTAGATTTAGCCGTTTAAAAGTTAAAGACGCGTCACATACTTATATGAACAAACACACACACATACACTCACAAACGCAAGCATAGTGACGGTCTTTCAGGAATATTCAGGAAAGCTTCCTAGGAATTCAAAACGTCGAGATTTAGTAAACATTTTAATTTTTCAAAACAGAATAAAAACAGTAAATTTCCAATTTTCGGAACTGTTTCCAATTTTTCACAGATGTAATTCTTCTTTCTTTCTTTCTTGCCAAAATAGAAAGTAGGATTAATTAAAAAATCAAAATGATGTTATCGGTTACTTTCATATTTAAGAAAACGTTTACACTTTTCGGCTAGGAAGCTAAATGTTTGGCTTTTCTTATATCTAATACCTATGAACGTCTTTTAAAATTATTATATATATTTAATTTACAAACAAACAAAAAACCCGTTTCATGTACCCCAAAAAGTTCTAATTGTCCAACCGAAGAATCGTCTTTTAGATTTTTTAGTTTTTAATACCAATTTATTTCTTCCTGATATATAAAGTAGGTATAATCCATCATAGAAATCAAAAATAACAAATAATATGGTTACTTTTATGAATCAGAAAATGTCGATAATCCAACCGAATTTTAAATTTTCTAATGTTAATTTAATTTTTTCTGATATATAAAATAGGTTTAATTCACTAAAAACACAAAATTTAAAATTTATGTATGTACTTTTATGTACCAAAAATATATCGATTTTCCAACCCTGGAACCGAATTTTTAGTTTTTAAAATTTTTAATACCAATTCAATTCTTAGCGAAGTTAAAAATAGGTTTAAGTCACTGAAAAAAACCAAAATTGGGAACTTATATGGTTACTTTTATGTACCAAATAAATTTTTTGATACTAGTTTATTTTTTTTGAAATATGTATGTACTTTTATGTACGAAACATACTTCGATTTTCCAACTTTGGAAGCGCATTTTTATTTTTTTACCAATGCAATTCTTAGTTTTACTTGACAAAAAAAATTTAATTTTTAAGCTTTTTGGTCACATGAATACCATAAAATATTTCATTTGTCCAACCCTCGGATCGAAATTTTGATTTTTTAAGACTTCAATACCAATTTTGTTCTTCCCGAATTATAAAACAGTTTTAATTAGCAAAAAAAAAACAACGTCAATTGCAGTTTTGGTTACTTTTATACAGGAAAAATATTTCAATTTCCCAACCCTGGAAACAAAATTAAAATTTTTTTAACCAATGCAACTCTTAATGAGGCATGAAATAGTTTTATTTAAGAAAAATTTAATATTTGTAACCTTTTTGGTCACTTTCATGTAGTACAAAATATTGCAATTATCCAACTCTGGAATCTAAATTTTGATTTCTTTTTTAATTTTTGATACCAATTATGTTTTTCCTGAATAGTTTTAATTAGTAAAAAGCCTTTTTATTTACTTTTATGTACAAAAAATATTTAAATTTCCCATCCCTGGAAGCGAAATTAAAATTTATTTATTACCAATCCTAGTCTTCATTAGGTATAAAGTCGTTTTATTTAAGAAAAACCTAAAATTTGCAACCATTTTGGTCACTCTTATGTACTACAATATATTGCATGTACCAAAGAAAAATTAACAATTTTCAACCATTTTGGTCACCTTCATGAACTATAAAATATTGCACTGGTCCATCCCTGGATTCGAAATTTTATTTTTTTTTTGGAAATTTTTAATTCCAATTTTGTTCTTCCTAAAATATAATATAGTTTTAGATAGCAAAAAAAAAGAACAAAAACAACGTCAATTGCCTTCTTGGTTACTTTTATGTATAAAAAAAATTTCAATTTCCCAAACCTGGAAGCGATATTCTAATTTTTAAAATTTTTTTTTTATCAATGCAAATCTTCATGAGGTATAAAGTAGTTTTGTTTAAGAAAAACTCGAATTTTGCAACCATTTTGGTTATTAAATGTACTACAAAATATTGCATGTACCAAAAAAAATGTTAATTCTTCCAACCCTGGAAGCGAAATTTTAATTTTTTGTTTTTTTTATCAGTGCAACGCTTCATGAGGTATAAGGTAATTTTTTTTAAAAAAAATTTAAAATTTATAACCATTTTGGTCACTTTTATATACTAGCAAATATTGCACTTGTCCATCCCTGGATTCGAAATTTTATTTTTTATTTTTGAATTTTTGATATCAATTTTGTTCTTTCTAAATTATAAGACAGGCTTAGTTAGCAAAAAAACAACATCAGTTGCCTGTTTGATTACTTTCACGTACAAAATAAATGCAATTTCCCACTCCTGGAAGCAAAATTTGAATTAATTTTTTATTTTTTTGCCAATGCAAATCATCATGATGTATAAAAAGTTTTTGTAAAAGAAAACCTTAAAATTTTTAACAATTTTAGTTACTACATGTACTACAAAATACGGAATGGGCCGAAAAAAAATTTTAATTTTCCATCCCTGGAAATTATTTTTTTTTTGTTTTTAATAGACCATTGAGACTTCCCAAAGCAAGAAATAGGTTTAATTTACAAACATTAAAAAAAATAATTGATTTTTGGTATAAATTTTGCGTCAAGAAATAGGTGTACGCTTCCCAGCTCTGGAACCATACTTCGGATCTTTCTGAATTTCAATAGCACTCTATTTAAGTACATTTCCAATCCAACCGTTCAAGGACGAAGTCTCTAGCTCTTCTGGGGGCTTGGGAAAACCGATTTCACGTACAGACGGACGGACAGACGGACATCGCTCAATCGTCATCGCTATTCATAAGGATCAAGAATATATATATACTTTATGGGGTCCCATGTGCATATCGAAGAAATTACACATGGAATGACAAACCTATATATACCCTTTCACTATTTTGTGAAGGGTATAAAAAAAGGAATGAATTAAGAAATGGCACTCCCTACAAAACATTCTATGTCGACTTAGCATGATTTGAAATAGGAATGAACAGGGAAGGCAAATAAAAGATGTCCATCCATATTAGGGATTTCATTCTTGGACTGATGGGTTGGAAATGGTCCCGAATAGAGTATTCAGCCAAGTCCAAATTAATGATCCAGAGCTTATTTTATATTTAAGAAAGAATTTGTATAAAACATCATATTCGATTCCAGGGGTGGACAATTGCACCAAAAATGTTATTAAGTGTTGTTGTTTTTTCCAATTAAAACTTTTTCTACTTGAGGAAAAATTTAATTGGTTTAGAAAATCAAAAATTCGATTCCAACTGAAACAATTAATTTGTTTTGCCTATAAATTAAACGCATTTGACACTTTTGATAAAATTCTCTGTTGTTAGAAACAAAGAAAAGCTTTACATCGGAAAATTTTAAACATTCTTTTTGAAATAATAAAGGAAGTAAATTACACAAAGTAAACAAACATTTTTTGGTAAACAAACATTTTTTCTATTTTAGAAAGAAATAAATTAGTATTGAAAACCAGAACATCAAAATTATTGTTTAAGGGTTGGAATGAGTCTGTGCATATAATCCAGACGTACGTCTGTGAAGGATATATAAGATTCGGCATGGCCGAATATAACATTTGTACTTTGTTTTTTGTAAGGAAAGTATTTTAATGTACATAAAACAAGTTATTGTTTGTTAAGGATATTTTGCCAAATATCATTTTAATTGGAATGCTTAATTCGTGTTTTCTCTTTGAACAGAAGCACACAATAGTTTTGCCAAATATTTGTGTATATCATATTCAATAAATGCTGTGTCAATATTTGCAACATGTTCTGTAGATATTTGTTGTCACGTACACATCTGAATTATAACAACAAAGAACAAGTTCCTTTAAAGTGAATTATGTCAGGATTGGTTTGTGTGTCGCTCTTCCTGCCGTTATGGCTGTTATAGTACACTTTATTTTATTTTTAAATAAATTTTTAATTAAGTTTACTCTTATTAAGCATTTGGTATTTAATTGTTATTGAAAAATGTCACGTACACGAACTATCGTAAAGTATACAAATAAACAAATACATTAAAAAACAAAAAGAAAAACACACAGATAGAAAGAACAGCAAAAATTAATTTAAAAACAATTAAAGTGATAGAAAAAATTTACTCGTATGCACTGGAATGAACACAGTGACAGAAGGAAAACAAAGTAAACAATTTTACTTTTAATGATGCCAGTGCAATGCAATTTTAGAAGCAATTTTTTTAAGTATCTGCTCAGAAAAGCTTCCCAATGCTTGTGTTGCTATTTATTTCAATTTATAAGGAACTTTGCTGTAACAAAAATAATGGTTATTTGTTTGCGAAACTAAATGCTGCTTCATTCAATAGGATTTCATGTTCCAAACATTGAGGTTCAATAGTACAACTTATTTCAATTGCAGTGACGTAGTGATACTCACAGGCGGAAGTCCGGAAAATAGCGTTTCGTAGCATGATAGTCTGCGTTGAGATATTTATAAAATTTTACTCTCGTTAAAAGGATTGAAAAATACAAACAATAAATTATGAAATGCAGTACATGAAAGTTATAGACAGTGTGGTCATTTTAGCATTTTTGTAGCTAAATTTAGCATTTATTTGGTAGATTTAGCTGTAAAAACTGACATCAGATACTAAATTAATTCTTGTAATAATAACCTTGCAGTCACATTTAACTTCCCGCTAAGAAAATCTAAAATTTTCGAAAAATTGGGAAGATATGGGTTTTACACCGTTTTGAAAAAATTAGTTTTTACCAGATGTGAACGTTTGAGTTCCTAGGAAGCTTTTCTGGCTTTTCCGTCACTATATCTATATGTATATAAGTGTGGAAGTATGTGACCCGCTCAAAACATTTGAATACTTAACTGATCCGAATCGAACCAAATTAGTCCCATTACAACGTCATGTTAAAGTAATATATCGGAGTTACCAGAACTTTACACAAAGATTTTATCTTAAAATAATGAATTTTTGTTTGCATTTATTAATTATTTTTAGTTTCGTAAATTTTTATAAAAATTCAAATATAGAACCTGTTGTTGGTTTGGAGTTTTCCAGTATCTGTATGCCATTCCCAAGGCGCTGCGTTGATAGCTAGAAAATTCGGAAAGGCACTGATTTTTCTAATTCTATTTTTTGTTTTGATTTTTTGTAAAAATTGCAAATATCACAAAGCCATACATTATTTATAAGCGAATACTATTGTGAGGACAGATGAAGACGAAAACATTTTTGTAGCTATTTTAAACTTTTAATTCGCCGGCTAATTTTTTGAAACATGGCCGTCGAAGTAGGGTGCTGTTTTCTGCTCTTTAGTACATGATAGCGTCAATAGCTGGCAGTGATATGACTTTATCACTGAAACATAAGATCGTAATATTTCAATACAATATTTTTGACAGAGCGCGGAGTCGAACTTTAGACTAGAGAAGTGCAAATGTCGTGATCTTTTCTTGTGACGCGTGACTCACGCGTACATCACGTGAATAGTGATTATAAGTTACTAAAATAATGCGTGCGTGCATTTGATAGTGCTTCATTTTTAATACGTATAATATTCACGCACTCAAACCAGAAGATTCGTTTTTATATCCTCCGTGTGTGACGCAGCGAAATATCCATCTGAGACTCCATAAAGTATATATTCTTGATCGCTGATGAACTCTAAGACAATCTATCTATGCCAGTCCATCCGTCTGTGGAAATCACGATTCAGTCCAAACGAAAAGAGCCAGATCCTTGAAATCTGGTATACACATATTTTGAAGGATAGCACAGTTGAAGTTCGTAAATGGGCTGAAGAGAAAAAAGTTCCCTTAGAAAAACTAAGCCAATATCTAAAAAACAACACAATTTTTAAAGTTTTTTTTTTTTGTAATATTGTTAGGCAAATGATGTATTTTTATGTCAGAGAAGGTCCAACGTGTTAAACTTGGAGCCATAAAATAAAAAAATAATAATTTTTGGATCCTGCCTCCTTTAGTGGGGGTTATTATTATATGCAAAAATTATGTAAACATTTAACAAATTGTATTACTTAAGCCTACATTCCTTAAAAATAAAATTCAGTTTTTAAGTTTGTACGATTTAGGTGAGATGTCTCCCTCACGGCATTTCCCGGAATGACCCTGTATAGAGTTTTAAAATTGGGCGCAGAAATGTCTTAAAGGAACTGTGACCCAACGGCTTAAACATGTTTAACTGATCTCAGTCCCTTTTTTGTACGTTGATATAAAATATTATTACGTAAATTGCTTTTATGCTGACGGAAAGGTGTCTCAGCAATGCTACTTGCAACACATTGAAAACGACCGTATTAAAATAAATATTTTTCTTGTTTACTTAAGCCAAATACCATTAAAATGTAAATTTTAATAAGAATAAAAATAGAGTCGAATATAATGATTTTACTTGTTTTTTACTGCAAAGAAAATGATAGTATTGAGAGGACAGATGAAGATGAAGATTTCTATTTCAACCTTCTACGTCACCGGCTAATTTTTTGATACATGGCCGGCGAAGTAAGATGCTGTTCTTCTGCAAATGTCGTGATATTTTCGTGTCATACGTGCATCTGAATAGTGATTATAAACTGATTAAAAAATTTAGAACTGCGCTTGATAGTGCTTGATTTTTAATACACATAATATTCACGTACTCAAAATAGAAGATACGTTTTTATACCCTCCAAAAAAGAATTTGGAGGGTATATTCACTTTGTCATTCCGTTTGTAACGCATCGAAATATCCATCTCAGACCCCATAAAGTATATATATTCTTGATCAGTGATGAAATCTAAGACCAACTGAGAATGTCCGTCCGTCCGTCCGTCCGTCTGTGGAAATCACGATACAGTCCAAACGAAAAAAGCTAGACTCTTGAAATTTGGCATAAATATATTTTAAAACTTAGAGCAGGTTAAGTTCGAAGATGGGCTAAATCGGGCAAGAGGGAAAAAAGTTCCCCTAAGAAGAACTAAACCAACCCAGAAAAAACAACATAATTTTTATAGTTTTTTGGTTATATTGTTAAGCAAATGATATATTTTTATGTCAAATACGGTCCAACGCCTTAAACTTGGAGCCATTAAATAAAATAAAAATATTTTTGACCCCGCCCACTTTAGTGGGCGTTATTATAGGCAAAAATAGCATAAAAATTTAACAAATTGTTTTACTTATGCCTACATGCCTTAAAAATAACACTTTTAAGCTTTAATGACGAAGCTGAGACGAAACCTGGTACTACTCTGCCCTACCCCCTCCTTCCCCTTCGCCCCCTAAATGACCCTACAAAAAAAAATTTTTTTTTTAAATTTTGTATATAATCATCCCAAGCATTTATCTTTAGGGTTTTATGACTGCCGATTTCTGCCCTACCTACCCCCCCCCCCCCCACCTCTTCCTTTACCCCCTAAATGACCCTACCAAAAAAAAATTTTTTTTTTTTAATTTTGTATATAATCATCCCAAGCATATATCTTTAGAGTTTTATGACTGCCGATTTCTGCCCTACCCCCCCCCCCCCCCTCTTCCTTTGCCACCAAAATGAGCCTACCAAAACAAAAGTTTTTTTAAATTTTGTATATAATCATCCCAAGCATTTATCTTTAGAATTTTATGACTGCCGATTTCTGCCCTAGCCCCCGCCCCCCTTCTTCCTTTGCCCCCTAAAATGACCCAACCAAAAAAAAATTTATAGGCAAAAATAGCATAAAAATTTAACAAATTGTTTTACTTAAGCCTACATTCCTTAAAAATAACACTTTTAAGCTTTAATGACGAAGCTGAGACGAAACCTGGTACTACTCTGCCCTACCCCCTCCTTCCCCTTCGCCCCCTAAGTGACCCTACCAAAAAAAAAAATTTTTTTTTTTAATTTTATATATAATCATCCCAAGCATTTATCTTTAGAGTTTTATGACTGCCGATTTCTGCCCTACCTCCCCCCCCACCTCTTCCTTTGCCCCCTAAATGACCCTACCAAAAAAAATTTTTTTTTTAAATTTTGTATATAATCATCCCAAGCATTTATCTTTAGAGTTTTATGACTGCCGATTTCTGCCCTATCACCCCCCCCCCCTCTTCTTTTGCCCCCAAAATGACCCTACCAAAAAAAATGTTTTTTTAAATTTTGTATATAATCATCCCAAGCATTTATCTTTAGAGTTTTATGACTGCCGATTTCTGCCCTACCCCAACCCCCCCCCCCCCGCCCTCTTCCTTTGCCCCCTAAATGACTCTACCAAAAAAATTTTTTTTTTTTAAATTTTGTATATAATCATCCCAAGCATTTATCTTTAGAGTTTTATAACTGCTGATTTCTGCCCTAGTCCCCCCCCCCCCTTCTTCCTTTGTCCCCTAAAATGACCCTACCAAAAAAAAAAATTTTTTTTTATTTTGTGTATAATCATCCCAAGCATTTATTTTTACAGTTTTATGTGTATCTGTTTCTGCCCTACCCCCTCTCCCCCTTTGCCCTCTAAATGACCCTATCAAAAAAAGGAAATTTTAATTTTGTATATAATTATCCCAAGCATTTATTTTTAGAGTTTTATGACAAAGGTGAAATGTTTCCCCCACAGCCCTTGCCAGAGCGACCCTGCCAAAATACAGTTTTTATACCCTCCAAAGAGAATTGTGATGAAGTCTAAGACGGTCTAGCAATGCCCATGCGTTCGTCTGTGGAAAACATGATATTGTATATATTTGAATCCCGCCCCCTTTAGTGGGCGTTGACGTACGATATTATATAAAGGAACTCTGTCCCACCAAGTTAAACATATCAAATTCACTTACTAAATATTTGGAGGGTATTTAAGATTCGACCCGGTCGAATATAACGTTTTTACTTGTTTCTTTTGAATTTGTAATACTAAGGAAAATATATGTACATACACACATACATACATATGTATCTATATGTTATAGAGGTACCCAGTAAAAATAGGATCATCTAAGGGGTAATCTTGGAGCGCTCCTTTGCGAGTAATGGACGACTCCATAAAACTCCAGACCTCATTGGATTTTTAACACAACATGTCCGCAGACACGAGGCCTTGTGCTGCTTGTGGAGTACTCCATTTGATCTTGAAAATGTCGACAGAGGGAGTAATCGTTTTTGTCTCCTAAAAGAGCATAAAGGGAGTAAACATTAATATAAAATACAAATTTGGATATTTTTTAACAAAAACAAGAAAATATTCATTTATTTTTTAGAATTTTTCAAAAATGTTTTTACTGTTTTTTTGTTGGATTCGACGAGGTCGTAGTTTTTGACGAGTAGGTCTGCCGGTAAACAGTTGCCTTATATTTACGAAATGCCAGCTTGAAAGATTTTTCATATTCCGGGTATGTTGGATACGAGCCTTTAAGTGCTTCTGCACGAAAATTAAAGAAAAGATAACACGTAATATATTATTTAAGACATGATATTAAAGATTCAGCTATTACCGAAATAAAAAAGTTAAAAAACTTGTATTTGTTTAAGGCTATCATATTTTTTGATCCATTCCAATTTAATTAGAGCAACATATTTTCGCCGATCATTTTGCGTAGTGCTTTTTCAATTTTGATTTTGTCAAACCTGAATTTAATATAAGAAATCTGAAATATTACATGTATTACAAAATATTGCATGTACCAAAAAAAATTAATTTTTCCAACCCTAGAAACGAAATTTTAATTTTTTTTATCAGTGCAACGCTTCTTAAGGTATAAAGTAGTTTTATTTAAGAAAAATTGCAAATTTTTTACCATTTTGGTAACTTTCATGTACCATAAAATATTGCACTTGTCCATCCCTGGATTCGAAATTTTATTTTTGAATTTTTGATACCAATTTCGTTCTTCCTAAATTATAACACAGTTTTAGTTAGCAAAAAACAAAAAAAAAAACAACATCAGTTGCCTGTTTGATTACTTTCATGTATAAAAAAAATTCAATATCCCACCCCTAGAACCAAAATTTGAATTAAAAAATTTTTTTTTTTTTGCCAATGCAAATCTTCATGACGTATAAAGTGGTTTTGTTAAAGAAAAACTTGAAATTTTTTACAATTTTAGTTACTACATGTACATACTACAAAATACGGAATAGGCCGAATTTTTTTTTTTTTATATTCCATCCCTGGAAAATTTTTTTTATTTTTTTAGTTTTTAATAGACCCTCAATGGTCTTCCCAAAGCACGAAATAGGTTTAATTTACAAACATTAAAAAATATTGATTTTTGGTATAAATTTTGCGTCGAGAAATAGGTGTAAGCTTCCCAGCTCTGGACCCATACTTCGGATCTTTCTGAATTTCAATAGCACTCTTTCAATTCTTTGAATTGAAATTTGTTTATAATATATTACTAAGCATAATTAACAATTTCTCAATTCCTCGAATTTCATTTGGCTCATAAATAATAAAACTTATTTTATGCGAATGTGCAAACTAAACATTTTATTAAGCATAATAATAAAATGCAATCATATAAAAATTCTTTTTAAATTACTGTAACATAGAAATTAACACTTTCTCAATTCTTCGAATTTCATTCGGGCAATAAGTAATAAAATTCATTTTATGTAAATGTGCGAACTAAGCAATTTCGTAACTTTTTAAATTGTATTTAGCCAATAAATAAAAAAAGCTTATTAAGCATTTATTTAGTTATAAGTAACACTGTAAAAATACTATTTAGTTAGTCATAAGATTGATTCAAATAAAGATTGTTTTTTTTCATTTCGGAAAAACCTCGATACAAAAGTATACATCCCTCATTGATCCATTTGGAATATGTATTAAGCGAGGCATAAACAACAAAACAAACAAAAAAGTTTCGATATCTCGCATATTACTCCAAATGGATGAACAAGTCATAACTCCTTTATTGCTCGATTATGGATTAATCCATATATTTTTTACTGGTTATATACTTTCTCACACGAGAACACTTTTACTGTGAGCGCCGGCGATTTTGAAAATATGTTTGCCATTGTCAGGGAAAGTAAAAGATTAAAAACAATGTTTGCGTGAGTGTGCGTGATCGTGAGTGCCTTATATATTGGCGTGCGTAAAAAAAATTTGTATATCATGATCGTGCGTGATCGTGGGCTTAATTTTACTCACGCGAACATCTCTACTCTAGACTATTTTCCCTACTCCGCGTCTCGTGTTAACTACTTCAGCCAGCCCCTCACTTTTTTGTAGGGGCATTCAGAATTAATTGGCCGTTATTAAGAGTGATAAGTACATGCCTCCAATGACATCACCGTGATAAATTAATGACTTAAAATGCCGAAGTAGAAACATTGAAGAGTATGTTTATCAATATTTTAACTCATTACTTCTTAACAGAAGTTTTCGCTAAGATGGTTCCATGTACCATACGGCGGCGGTAACCATCGACTTATTGTAGTCTAAGCTCGGCGATTTCTAGAAATGAACGTGTCTATTGAACTCCAAGATCGAGCGAATTAGGTGTTCGGTAGTATTTTCAGTGTAACGAAAATATTCCACAGTTCAGGCTAAAAAAAATAATAATAATTTACGTCGGTTTCGAGTTATTCTTTGCCAAGAGCTACCGCATGTAGTCATATCCGCGAGATCATTTTCATTTGTTAATGCCACGCACAGACGTTTCGAATAATTGTATGCTTTGAATTAATATACAATTTGTTGGGTGCTCATTTTTACAATTTCAGTTTGCTGTCATTTCGTTGAATGACATTTAGAAGTAGAACCACATGTTGAATATTTCATCATCGTACACCATTATTCAGTAGCTTCGTGATGCCGAATTGATTGCTACTATTTGAGATTTTCCTTGCTTAGCACATAATAATTTGACGTTCTAATTGATTTAAACTTTAGTATCACCTACATATGAAACATGCAACCAAGAAAACTTTTCTCATTATATTCGCTTTCCAGCAGATTAACAAACAATCTATTTTGACAAACACTCTATGATAATTCACATTCTCAACTTAATGAGATAAAAGTTCAGAAACACTTCTTTGGCTGCGGGCAGCAGCTGCTATATTTCAATAGTTTAATTTTTTTGCAGTTTAATTTATTTGCAGTAAATGTCCTTTTTGGCCAAGTTAAATCTTTGTGATGAAATAAAGGAGAAAACACAAGAACTTCAAACGAATAAGTTAAATAGAAGACTAAGCAAATATTTTCTTTAAGAAAATGTCTTTTCATTTCTACGAACACTTCTTCAGTGTTTTGTACGCCTTTGCTAGTATTAGTTGCTGTGTTTGAGGCATTGACTTAAAGAAGATCTCCAATGTGCGTGTGTGTGTAGTTGAATATATTTTCAATTTTAGTAAGCTTGTTTAGTGTGCATGTGTGCTTATGAAACATCTTAAAGGATCAAAACATGGTATGCACGAAAAGGACTTAAGCAAATATAAACATAAAGGCAAACACTTACTTACAGGCACATAAACATATGGCAAGACATATGGTATACAAACAACTATTTATGGGGATGGTGCCCAGTCAAAGTAGTGCGTAAAATTTTAATTAATTTAATTGTGCACGGAACTTCTTTACAATGGGTTTGGTTTGTTTATCTAAAGGGAAGCGAGGTGATTTGAATTTTCCTTTATCTCTGATTCGTTTAACTTATGACTTTTTCTTATACGAACTGGTCTAGAAAAAGAATTTGATTTGACTCAGTCTTTATGCTCAAGGAACTTTACTGTTATACAAACTGTACTAGACAACTGTAATAACTAAGTAAGTTGAAATTTTTGTTGCCCTTGTTTTTATACCCTTCACAAAAAAGTGAAAGGGTATATATAGGTTTGTCATTCCGAGTGTAATTTCTTTGATATGCACATGGAACCCCATAATGTATATATATATTCTGGATCCTTATAAATAGCGATGACGATTGAGCGATGCCCGTCTGTCCGTCCGTCTGTAAGTGAGTGGTTTTCCCAAGTCCCCAGAAGTAGAGACTTCGTTCTTGGACCGTTGGATTGGAAATGAACTTAAATAGAGTGCTATTGAAATTCAGAATGATGTGAAGTATGGTTCCATAGCTGCGAAGCTTACACCTATTTATCGACGCAAAATTTATACAAAAAATCAATTATTTTTTTAATGTTTGTCAATTAAACCTATTTTGTGCTTTGGGAAATTAAAAATGTTTTTTTCGGCCTATTCCGTATTGTGTAGTACATGTATTAACTACAATTTTTAAAAATTTCAAGTTTTTCTTTAGCAAAACCTCTTTATACGTCATGAAGATTTGCACTGGCCAAAAATAAATTTTTAAAATTTTGCTTCCAGGGTTGGGAAATTGAATTTTTTTATACATGAAAGTAATCAAACAGGCAACTGATGTTTTTTTTTGTTTTTTGCTAACTAAAACTGTCTTATAATTAAGGAAGAACAAATTGTTATCAAAAATTCAAAAATAAAAAATAAAATTTGTAATCAAGGGATAGACAAGTGCAATATTTTATGGTACATGAAAGTTACCAAAATGGTAAAAAATTGGAAATTTTTCTTAAATAAAACTACTTTATACCTCAAGAAGCGTTGCACTGATAAAAAAAAAACAAAAAAAAAATAAAATTTCGTTTGCAGGGTTGGAAAAATTAAATTTTTTTTGGTGCATGCAATATTTTGTAGTACATGTTATAACCAAAATGGTTGCTAAATTCAATTTTTTCTTAAATAAAACTAATATATAACTCATGAAGATTTGCATTGATAAAGAAAATTTTAAAAAAAATAAATTTCGCTACCAGGATTGGGAAATTGAAATTTGTTTTTATACATATAAGTAACCAAAGAGCAATTGACGTTGTTTTTTTAACTAAATAAAACTATTTTTTAGTTCAGGAAAAGCAAAATTGGTATCAAAAACTAAAAAAAATCAAAATTTAGGTTCTAGAGTTGGATAACTGCAATATTTTATGGTTCATTATTATGACCTAAATGGTTACAAATATTAAGTTTTTCTTTAATAAAACTACTTCATGCCTCATTAAGAGTTACATTGTTAAAAAAAAAAATTAAATTTCGTTTCCAGGGTTGGGAAATTGAAATATTTATTCTGCATAAAAGTAACCAAAAAGTCAATTGACGTTGTTTCTTTTTGGTAATTAAAGCTGTTTTATAATTCAGGAAGAACAAAATTGGTATTAAAATCTTAAAAAATCAAAATTTCGCCTCCAGGGTTGGACAAATGATATATTTTATGGCACATGAAAGTGACCAAAAAGTTTAAAAATGTTTTTTTTTTGTCAAGTAAAACTATGTTACACCTCACTAAGAATTGCATCGGTAAAAAAATAAAAATTCGCTTCCAGAGTTGGAAAATCGAAATATTTTTCGTACATAATAGTACATACATAAGTTCCAAATTTTGTGCTTTTAGTGAATTAAACCTATTAGATATTTCAGAAAAAATTAAAATAGTATCAAAAAATTATACATTCGGTTCCAGGGTTGGAAAATCGAAATTTTTTGGTACATAAAAGTAACCATATAAGTTCCCAATCTTGGTTTTTTTCAGTGACTTAAACCTATTTTATACTTCGCTAAGAATTAAATTGGTATTAAAAATTTTAAAAACTAAAAATTCGGTTCCAGGGTTGCAAAATCGAAATAATTTTGGTACATAAAAATACATACATAAATTCCAAATTTTGTGTTTTTAGTGAATTAAATCTGTTTTATATATCAGAAAATATTAAAATAGTAATAAAAAATTAAAAATTCGGTTCCAGGGTTGGAAAATCATTTTCTGATTCATAAAAGGAGCCATTTTACTTGTTATTTTTGATTTTTATCATGAATTATACCTTCTTTATATATCAGAAAGAAGTAAACTGGTATTAAAAAGCAACAAAATCTTAAAGACGATTCTACGGTTGGACAATTAGAACTTTTTGGGGTACATGAAACGAATTTTTGTTTGTTTGTAAATTAAACATATTTAATATTTTTCATAGGTATGTATTAGATTATAAAAGTAACCGATAACATCATCTTGATTTTTTAATTAAACCTATTTTCTGTTTTGGCAAGAAAGAAAGAAAGAAGAATTACACCTGTGAAGGGTATTTAAGATTCGGCACAGGCGAGTATAGCACTTTTACTTGTTTTTCTTCTAGTTACCAGAACTTGTTGTTGTCTTTAAGTTTTCTTTTGATTGCAAAGAATTTTCTTTTTTTTGTATTTGTAGTAATTTTTGCTGCCACGAGATAAAACGTTGCTAAGTTTTAAATATACAAATCCGAATATAAAAGAATAAAGAAACTTCAAGTAAAATGTTTATAAAAACATGCATAAGAAATCTTTTAGCCTTGAGTGATTAAGTAAAAGGAACAAACAACAAAGAACTAAACAAGACGGAAAGAAAACTGCAATTTCTTTTTCTCGGAAACGCAATTAATATCAAACATGAAATATAATTACGATTATGATCTGACTTACAATTCAAAAGAAATTACAAGTGATTGAAAGAGTTCATATCACTCCTACATTCAGGTCAGATACAATATATAATTGTACTGAAACTTGGGTTTTTTAACTACTCTTTGTCCATACTACAGCCCAGCAAAATAATACGCCATTTAACCGATTAACCTGTTATATCACATTTTTTTCCATTTAAAAGAACATTTCCAAATTGTTCTTTTAAAAATAGGGCGAAATATAGAAAATATTGCTATGGCAAAAATGTGGCAGACCTTCATGAAAAATATTGATGTTCCACAAATCATATCTTCACACCTACCATGATGAGGCTCACTAAATTTAAAGTGCGTTTGTTTCAAAACAAGCAAGAAAATGTTGGGGGTTATGGAGACGGGTAGTTCACGTGTATAATCCACGGTCAACTATTTTTACAAATATGATTAATTATTTCTAAAGGATTGTCCAACAAAAATTGTGATTCACATCTTAATGTCAAGTTTTTTGTCCAACTAAATGTTTCATTTCTTCGGTGTTTGACAAATTCAACCAAGAAATGGGTGTTCAAATCAAAATGCATTTTGTGGCCTTCATGGGTTTTTGGCAGACTTGTGCCCAAATTTCAGCAAACGGGGTCTGTGCAAATACGTAATAGTGAGGCAGGCGTAGGTGTACCAGAAGAACTATAAATACCTCGACTCGTCATCGTGCCCAACAATCCCACGAATATCTCTAGTGTGGATTTTGAATACAGATTTGAACTTACACGATTTCAAGGTCCAATTGACCCAATGGCTGAAGCCTGCTGATTATTTCAAGCGCCGTTAATATGCCACATGGTTGGTTGAACAGACAAAAAAGTGAATGGTGACTTTACAAAGAAAATCATCTTCAGCGACGAGGGCAAATGAGAATACACGAGTGATTGTTGAAAAGCCGATGCAGCTGGAAGATACGTGACTCCAACAGGATGGATTCACGTGCCAGTTTCAATAGTCGTGTTATCTTTTTTTTTTTTTAAATAACGAACACAACCCGCAAAGCGATTTGCTTGTCTGCGGTAAACACCCAGAGTCTCCGGTGGGAATCGAACCCACCACCATTGGACTGACAGGCCAGCATTGTTACCCATCAGCCACAGAGGCACTCACTCTCACAATGAGATAACACAATTATTTTTTAGGGTCAATGAAAATATGAACAATCGAATTGAGGTATACCACTGAAGCCGTGTCGAGCATTTGGCCGATATTTTATTTGATACATAATTGTCATAGATCTTTCTATCATAATAAAAAATAATAATATAATTCTCTGAAAGCTTTTGCTTCTAATTCACAATTAACACGAAGACTTTAAAACTTAGCATTTAAATGAATTTCCTAGACTATAACCGTAATAAAAACTGTGATCTTCAAACCGTAAAAATTCTGCATACATATTGAAGTTGAAATAATGTGATGTATTGAAAGTGTTAACAATTTTATTCTAAAATTAAAAAATCCAGAAAATCTACACAGAAAATGTTCATGCTGTTTTTGTAAACTGTTTAGTTCCGTATTCATCGTCCAGTTTTAGTTATTAACTTGGCTGTTTAATATCTTTGATTTTATTTCTACCATCACTTTATCCTTAGAAACGGTATTGTCTTCGTCGAAATCAATACTACCAGACTTAAAATCGAATTTATTACTAGAGTCAGTGCTAAAAGTTTAATCTGTTAAATTAAGGTATTTATTTTCGTAATATTTTTTTGCATTGCATAATTACTTATTTTTATAAGGTTCAAAGCTTTTGAAGATGAAGAAAAATAGTGGGAAGACCGGTAAACAATTTACTGGCTCCTCTCATGCGGGTCGTATATCATGTGGCACCGTTTCGTTGAAACCACATGCCAATCCACCTCATCCATATTGGATTGGCAATTGTGTTGTGGAAGCAGTTACTGCAATGCTTCTGAGTGCTTCCCACAACAAATATGGCTACTTTGCATACTCACGTATCCATTCATGTGGAAATGGGTATCCATTTTATTAGAAATGAGCACGATGGACTTTTATAACTGAGAATAAATTTTGATAATAAAATATTCTTCAGGCGTTGTGCGTTTGTAAGTCGATTCATGCTTAAATTACAGAACAAACTGAACATGTTTAAAAGTAACCAAAACAGCTGTCTGCTCAAAAATACTGTTGCCAAAGAGAAAACTCCTAAAAAATCACACGTTAGCATCAACACTTATCGGTTATATTTAGCGTTCAGTGTTATTCCTTCGCTATTGAAATATTCCGACAACAACTGGCACAATCATGGTTATTAAAAGTTCGGTTTTCAATCCATTTAGGAAAAGTTTTTGATAATCAGAGAACATTTGACTCTTCTATTGACAAAACGGTTTACCAATGTAATTAGGTAAGTTAAAGTTTGCATATTTTTAGTTAACCATATCCTTGTCTATATCATGAGATCGATAAACATTTTAGACATGCAAATTATCTTTTTATATCAAACCCATTAGACTCAAAGTGACATCGAGTACCTTCGCTACAAACTTGATTATAGCGAAACTTGTGCAGTTTTGTTGCAATTAGAAAACCCGATGAGAAACTGCAAAATTTTTTCTCTTTATTCCCAAATCTCGCAATCTGTACTTACGAAAAAGGGCGTTATTATGCCATTCTGCGTATGAGTAATATTAGGCACATATGTAATATTAAGTATACGCAGCCGTACCGCGCATTTTTTGTATTGGGTAACTCTTGGTAAAATGAAGAACATTTTTGCAGTTTTCCACACTTTAACTGAAACTTGAATGTGTCGAGATCGGCATGACCTCAATAAATAACTTCTTAAGAGGAATTCGAAACCTAGAACATTTAGCATAAACAAAAGTTAGTTGTTAAACAAAAGTTTTTTAAATAAATATTAAATGGTATGCAAATGTTCTTCTTGCAATTTGAGTGTGTTGATGTGTGTAACAACGTTCTATTATTTTGTAAGTTGTAGAACCTGGCTATAAAATCAATGTTATGTACATAAATCAACGTTATGTACATAAAATATTGTTCATGTGCTTTTCCGACTAAATGCAAGAACTAAATTGGAATAGTATTCCAATTGTTATTATTATTAAATTACTGTTTAGAAGTTTGAAAATAATAAAACAACTTAGTTTTTGAAAATAAAGGGTATTTTAATATATATATATATATATATATATATATATAAATACATATATATATATATATATATATATATATATATATATATATATATATATATATAAATACATATATATATATATATATCCGCAAGGATATTCGTATATAAAATCCATAAGGATATTTTGTACGGATAACGGGGAGTAACGACCCCGCGGCCCGGAGTTATTATAACGGGTTGGAGGGCTTGAACAAAGATGCCCCAAGAAGACCTGTTATTCAGTGTGGCCCTTTATTTGGCACACTGAGATGGGGCTTTGAAGTCCCTGGCATTAAGACCAAGTCCAGTACGGTCTTAATTATGGCATTCCTGGGAAAACGATTTGAAATGGTAGAACCCTGGGCTGGTAGATGTGGTATTCTGGGACTTAAGTATGTATGAGTGAATTTGTACAGAAATGGCTCTCAGGCTAATGCCACAACTGCCTCCGTCCTATTAAAACTTGGCAAGTCTCAAAGTACGTTTGAAGTTCGTCATCATTAAGTTGGTGGTGTAGGTCCGGATGTTGATTCCCGGTTAGCACGGATCTGGCTCTGGCGGATTGATCCATAAGGTCTCTTCTTCAACCCTCGCATGGACCTCACTGCTTGCAAAGACACCCATGGGATCTAAACGTGACTGCACAACGAACGGAGACAGCGGCTGCGAGTTTGGACCCAATTGAATGAAGATCAATAAAAATAATTTAGAAGCGAAAGCGGAAGGCTCTGGAAATGGCGAAATTGAGAATCCATTCCTGAAGAGGCCGGTGATCGCGAGATCGCCCCCTACGGCGGTGAACACGCCGCATAGGGTAGGTTTTGGCACCACAGACGGTGGTCAGGAACCGAAAGGCAAGATTGAAAAACTAGGAGAGAGGATAGCAAAGCTATTAGACTTTCTCAAGACAAGATCGAATGTCCACAAGGATATAGTATCGATGTCTCGAGAAATACAGGCATTGTATATGCAGGTGGCAGATGAGCTGAGCAGTGGAACTGGTCAGCTCAAGGTGCCCTGCAATAAGCAGACGCAGACAGGGGTTATGGTAAGACCATCTCCCCCTGTCCCTGCAGGTGCGACCCCGAAGCGTAGGAGAGATGAAAGTACTCTTGGGCCAAAGGGGAATAGGGCTAAGAAGAAGAGGAAGGATGCAGTAGATGCAATCAGGAGTAGTGAAGGTAGCTGTGTGGGATCGGCGGCAGCGAATGGTGCTGCTTTGCCGAACCCAGGCACTAAGGAACCTGGGTGGATAAAGGTCCGTCCCAGGGAAGCGAATAGAAATAGGATTAGGAGTAAGCAGGGGTCACGTTCGGATGCCCTAGTTATTAAAACATGTGGGAACGCTTCCTATGCTGAGATTCTCAAGCAAGTGAAGAAGGACCCTAAACTTAGTAATCTGGGGGAGAATGTGAAGGGCATTCGGAAGACTGGGAAGGGTGAGCTGCTACTGGAGCTCACTAAACCCGCTCACCAGAATATAGGTGTGTTCAGGTCGGAGGTGGAAGCGGTACTGGGTGGGACTGCCGAAGTACGGGCACTATCCCAAGAGGTTAGGATTGAAATTAGGGACATAGATGAGGTGACTTCCAAGGAGGACATCTATGACGCCATAGTTAGTAAATCAAACGATTTTAAGGTACTGCAGTTGACTGCACTTAAATCACTGAGGAGAGCGTATGGGGGAACACAAACTGCCACGATTGGCCTGAGTGCTCCTCTAGCTAGACGCCTTCTAGAGATGTCCAAGATACGCATCGGCTGGGTCGTGTGTCGAATACGGGAAAAGATAGCACCGAAGAGGTGCTACAACTGTCTCGATTTTGGACATAGGGCGACGAATTGTAGCGGCCAGGATCTATCCGGAAATTGCTTGCGTTGTGGGGAAGCTGGCCACAAGATTGCAACATGTTCCAACAGACCTTCGTGCATGCTCTGTAGAAAGGGTGGAAGTACTAATGGTGACCATGTCACCGGATGCGTAGTTTGCCCGTACTACAAGAGGGCGCTACAAAAGCTTAGAGGTTAAAGACTACTTAAAAATCAGGATGCGCATATTACAGCTAAATCTCAATCATTGCCAAGCAGCACAGGAGTTGCTTAGGCAAACCGTACGAGACTTAAAGGTAGACGTTGCTGTACTCAGCGAGCCATATAAGAAGATTGTATCTGCAAATTGGGTTACTGATGATACAGATACAGCAGCTATATGGACTACCGGCTCTTTGATATTGAGGGAGAGGTTATCACCGCAATGTGGGTACACGCGGGCCACTGTTTCCGGCATATGTTTGTACAGCTGTTATGTTCCTCCTAGGTATTCTATTGATGACTTTCGTGTTATTATAGACAACATAGTGATGGACGCTGCAGCCAGGAGTCCTGTTATAATAGCAGGGGATTTCAACGCGTGGGCTGTTGAATGGGGCTGCCCCTTGACAAATGCAAGGGGAAGGATGCTATTAGAGGCCCTTTCTGCGCTAAATGTTGTGCTCTTGAATTCTGGAGATGAGGAAACATTTAGAGGAGGAAATGGTGGTTCAATTATTGATATTACGTTTGCCAGCGATACCATTATAAACCGTGTAAACTGGAGAGTATCTGATGTTTATACTCACAGCGATCACAGTGCCATAATTATGGATATACAGGATGATATACGGCATGTGACTCCCCGTGCACAAGGTTTGTCGGGATGGAAAGTGAATACCTTTGATAAGGATATTTTTGCCATCTGTATGGAAGGTATGGAATTAAATGGTTCAGCTGAGGATATGGCAGAACAATTGGTAAACCATATCACGCGGTCGTGCGATGCATCTATGGTGAGGCGGAAAGGATCCGTAAAGGGGTCACCGGTTTATTGGTGGAATGATGATATTACCGGCTTGAGGGCGGAGTGTATACGTGCCAGAAGGCAGTATACAAGAACTCGAGGTAGGTTAGAGAATAGCGTATACCAGGAGAATTACAGGAATAGGAGGAAGGCCCTAAAGGATGCAATTCGTAGGAGCAAGCGGCAGTGTTTTCTTAATATCTGTGATGAGGTGGATGATAATCCTTGGGGTCTCGCATATAAGCTGGTCACCAAAAACCTTAAATGCCTGACCCCGTTGCAACCGAGTGAGGGGCCAATCCTGGAGGAAATTGTAGACCATCTCTTTCCCCAGCAGGACGCACCACCTTGGGAGCACAACCCTCCAATTGGGACATTAAATTTTCCCCCGGTTACAATAGCTGAGATTGAGGACGTTGTCTCTAGGTTTAGAGACAAGAAGGCACCTGGACTCGACTGCATTCCAAATATAGTATTAAAGGAGGCCGTCAGGCTTTGTCCCGAGCAGTTCTTAAGAATGGTGAATACATGCTTAGGTAGGGGAATTTTTCCAACAAGATGGAAGAGGCAGAAGTTGGTATTAATACCAAAAGCCAATAAACCCCTAGATGATCCCTCATCTTATCGGCCACTGTGTATGATAGATACATGTGGGAAGTTGCTAGAGGGTGTGATCTGCCGAAGACTTGGGAATTGTGTTGATGACAGAAATGGTCTATCAGACAACCAATTTGGCTTCAGGAGGGCGAGGTCAACAGTGGATGCTATAAACGTGGTAGTAGAAACTGCTGCACGGACTATCTATGGGAGGAGTTGGAGGAATGGCACAAAGGAGTACTGTGTAGTTGTGACGCTGGATGTGAAGAACGCGTTCAACACAGCGAGCTGGGTGCATATTGTTGATGCTCTAACTCGATTGGACATCCCAGAATATCTGATAGGGATAGTGCAGGATTATTTCCGGTATAGGGAATTGATCTATAGTACAGATGCGGGTATAAGGAAACGTAGGATTAGTGGTGGTGTTCCCCAAGGATCGATACTTGGACCATTGTTGTGGAACGTAATGTATGATGGAGTACTAAGGTTGAGGTTACCTGAGAGAGTGCAGATTGTGGGATTCGCAGACGATATAGCGCTGGTGTGTGAAGCTAAGGAATTGCTGGAGGCAGAAACCATTGCAAATGCCAGCGTACAATTAGTAAAGTCCTGGATCACTGCAATGGGATTGACTCTAGCTGATCATAAAACCGAAGCGGTTTTGATTAGTAGTCGTAAGGCTAGGGAAACTATTACCCTCAATGTTGGCACCTGTTCCATAGAATCAAAGGCATTTCTGAAATATCTGGGTGTGATGATTGACACACGGCTATCTTTTCGCGAGCACTTGCGATATATAGCATCTAAAGCATCAGGGACCTGTTTGGCGCTATCTCGGATCATGCCAAACACGAGAGGGCCAAAGTATCTTCAGAGGAAACTGCTCGCTGGAGTAGTAAGGAGCATTATCCTATATGCACACCCGGTATGGTCAGACTCACTTAGATATTCTACATATGTGGGGCTGGTATGCCCTGTGTATAGGCTAGCTGCTTTAAGAGTATGTAGTGCATTTCGGACAGTGTCGGACGAGGCGGCTTTTATCATTGCGGGTATGATCCCTATCGATTTAGAAATCATGAATAGGGATAACTCTGATTTATGTATGCAACAATGGCAAGAACGGTGGTCAACCACTGAAAAGGGAAGATGGACTTATTCATTAATACCCGACTTCAGATTATGGCTGACTAGGAAACATGGTGATCTGAACTATTACCTAACACAGTTCTTGTCTGGACATGGTTGCTTTAGGTCATATCTATTTCGTTTTAAGCACGACGACTCTCCGTTCTGTCCACACTGTGGTGGGAATGTGGTTGAGGATGCTGAGCATGTCGTCTTTGTCTGCTCACGATTCAGCAACTGGAGGTCGTATTTAGAGGAAGGCTTGGGGCGTACGATCAGCCCGGAGAATATTATTCCGACCATGCTGGAATCCTTAATGAATTGGACCAGAGTGTGTAGTTTTGTACAGCTTGTTCTAATAGAACTTCGCAGATTAGCACAGATTCGTAGGAGAGTTAGTACGTCTTAGGATTCGTTAGCTACTGACGATTAAATATGCGCATCAGTTCCGAACCTCCTTACCTAGGAACTAAGGAGGACGTAGGAATAATACTGATAATACTACCCACCCTGATGAAATGCCAAAGCTGTCCCAGGGTGGTGCTAGTGAAGTTGTCGTGGGGCCACTATTGATAGTTGCTATCATTACGTCCATTAAAAAAAAAAAAAAAAAAAAAAAAATATATATATATATATATATAGATATATATGTATATACATATATATATGAATATATGTATATATATATATATATATATATATATATATATATATATATATATATATATATATATATATATATATTATTTTTCGAAAATCGGCTTTAGCCGTGCTATGTTTCTTAGGTTTGCATTTAGTTCTTAGTTATTACAAAGACATCATATTAAACTCAAGAAAGCTGTACTGTTTTCTTCCTTTTCCGTCAGCAACCTTTCAACCTAGATTTGGAAACAAAATTATCATTTATCTGCTATAAAAAGTAATTTACATGGTTGCAGTATCCTCAGGGTAGCGTCCTAGAACCTCTCCTAAATACGATTTATACAGCGGATCTACCAATATCTGACAGCGCTTTAGTGCCCACATATGCTGATGACACATCAGTTCTAGCTGCGAGCAATTCTCCAACTGAAGCTTCTATCTTTGTACAAAGGCAGATAGACAATCTTCAAAACTGGCTTGTAAAGTGGAATATAAAGGTTAACTCAAGTAAATACAGTCATATAATGTTTACCTTAAGGAAAATTGTGTAGCTGTTAAGGTAAACAATGAAGTCATACCACATAAAAGCTGCGTCAAATACCGTGGGATGTACATGGATCGAAAAACCACATCAAGATTAAACGTCTTCAACTAAACGTCAAGTTTAAAAAATTATACAGCCAGTACCCCCAATATAGAAATTTTACAGCGCGTTCAATCTAAGACCCTTCGAAGTTTTTTGGATTTACCATGTTATGTCACAAACAATATAGTACATTTTGACCTCAAAAATCTAAAAGTGAAGGATGAAATCAAAAGGCTTACTGAAAAATATCTAAATAGATTAAGTGATCACCCAAACGTATTAGTCATATGTCTTTTATACGAAACTAATGAAATTAGGAGATTGAAAAGAATACATATTTTGGATCTTCCACTTAGAACATAAATATGCTTAATATTTGAAGTGTAGACATTTATACGCTGGAGGTAAAAATATTTTTCACAGTACAATCACAAATTTAGAGTAAGATCAAATCGGTGTGAGCTATATATAAAGAGGTACTGAGAAACTTAACAGCTGCATAGATATACACTCAACACCATCTAATGTGTAATAGACTTGTGTCCAACTAGCTCATTTGCTCAGTTTTGACAAGAACCTCTGATCAAATCAATTTAAATTACATGGTTTTAGACTTGTGTCCAACTCGCTCATTCGCTCAGTTTTGACAAGAACCTCTGAGTAAACCTATGTAATTTAAATGGGTTTGATTAAAGGTGCTTGTCAAAACTAAGCGAATGAGCTAGTTGGACGCAAATCTAGTGCGCAATAGTAGTAGTCGTACATTATGTTATCGTAGGCAAATAAAAACAAATAAATAATATGAGTACAAAAATATGTAATTTTAATAACCTTAAAAAGATTTTTTGCACTTTTAATAAAAAATTTACTAAAATAAAGCAAAAAAAAGGAAAAAAAAATTAACTTGCCAAACTAAAAGTCTTCATCGTCTTTGAGATTGTCATTCATACGGACAACAAGAAATACAGAGAAACTTAACAGGTGCATATAAACACCATCTAGTGTGCAATAGAAGCTAGTAATTTTTTTATTAACTATAATTGTGCTAGCGCTGTACAGTTCGAAAACCACTGCTGTAAAATAACTACATGCATTACATGTCAGTAAACAGCTGATTAATAGCTTTTTCATTAGTAGATATTTACACATCTCCCTGTGATCGGACTCACACTGCTTTTTATACCCTTCACAAAAAAGTGAAAGGGTATATATAGGTTTGTAATTCCGTGTGTAATTTCTTCGATATGCACATGGGACCCCATAAAGTATATATATAATGGATCCTTATGAATAGCGATGACTATTGAGCGATGTCCGTCTGTACGTGAAATCGGGTTTCCCAACCCCCAGAAGAGCTTGGACCGTTGGATTGGAAATGAACTTAAATAGAGTCCTATTAAAATTCAGAAAGATCCGAAGTATGGTTCCAGAGCTGGGAAGCTTACACCTATTTCTCGACGCAAAATTTATACCAAAAATTTATTATTTTTTTATGTTTGTAAATTAAGCCTAATTCTTGCTTTGGGAAGCCTCAATGGTCTATTAAAAACTAAAAAAATAATTTTTTTTTCCAGGGATGTAAAATTAAATTTTTTTTTTCGTCCCATTCCGTATTTTGTAGTACATGTTGTAACTAAAATTGTTAAAAATTTTAAGTTTTTCTTTAACAAAACCTCTTTATATGTCATGAAGATTTGTATTGTCAAAAAAAAATTTTTTTTAATTATATTTTGCTTCTAGGGGTGGGAAATTGCATTTATTTTATACGTGAAAGTAATCAAACAGACAACTGATGTTTTTTTTTTGCTAACTAAGCCTGTCTTATAATTTAGGAAGAACAAAATTGGTATCAAATATTTAAAAATAAAAAATAAAATTTTTTTTATACCTTATGAAACGTTGTACTGATGAAAAAATGTTTAAAATATTAAAATTTTGCTTCCAGGGTTGGGAAATTGAAATTTTTTTTATACATAAAAGTAACCAAAACGGCAATTGACGTTGTTTTTGCTATCTAAAACTATATTAAATTTTGGAAAAACAAAATTGGTATCAAAAATTTCCAAAAAAAATCTATATTTCGAATCCAGGGATGGACAAGTGCAATATATTATAATTCATGAAGGTGACCAAAATGGTTGAAAATTGTAAATTTTTCTTAAATAATACTACTTTATTCCTCATGAAGAGTTGCATTGGTTAAAAGTACAAAAAAAATTAAAATTTGACTTCCAGGGTTGGGAAGTTTAAAGTTTGTTTGGTACATGCAATATTTTGTAGTTCATAAAAGTGACCAATATGGTTGCAAATTTTAAGTTTTTCTTAAATAAAACGACTTTATACCTAATGAAGACTAGGATTGGTAAAAAAAAATTTAATTTCGCTTCCAGGGATGGGAAATTGAAATTTTTTTTTTACATGAAAGTAACCAAAAAGGCAACTAACGTCGGTTTTTTACTAATTAAAACTAGTTTTTAGTTCAGGAAAAACATAATTGGTATCAAAAATTAAAAAAGAAATCAAAATTTAGATTCCAGAGTTGGATAAGTGCACTATTTTGTAGTACATGAAAATGACCAAAATAGTTACAAATATTAAGTTTTTCTTAAATAAAACTATTTCATGCCTCATTAAGAGTTGCATTGGTAAAAAAATTTAAATTTCGTTTCCAGGGTTGGGATATTCAAATATATAAAAGTAACCAAATAGGCAATTAAAGTTGTTGTTTTTGCTAATTAAAACTATTTTATAATTCAGGAAGATCAAAATTGGTTCTTCTGGGGAGTGTTCTGTGATTAACTACGTCGATACCATAAGGATTGAATCGTACTTCTTACGTAAAAGCGTAGGTCGAGGATACCAAAAAAAATTTTGTGATGGCTTTATGCACTCATTGCGCGGCCAAATAATTATGTCCTCTCTAGTGGCGTGCTGTTAGAGGGGTGAACCTAAAACTAAAACAAACAAACAAGCAATAAAGCATAATATTTTTATGCCTAATCTTAGTGATATTATATACTGATGCAATATACTGTATGTAATATGTTTTTCCTTGAGTAATCAGAAGTTTCTATCAAATATGCTTAATATCATATGATTGATTGCAAAGTAATGCTCAATGTTTTCATACAACAAGGCAACCCAGGAAACTTATCTTAATATCATCATCAAAGTGCACAATTTGAATGTTATGTTGAAAAGGTTTTTCGGCATAATATAAGGGTGTTGTCGACAAAGTTGTTATTACTTAGGCTACGATGCCCGGTGTATTGGATTTTACTCGGCACTCAGTCATAACTATGTTATATAATTTGATCTGCATTAGGACATGGTTGTGTTAATTAAGTTCGGCCTGTTTTAATAAAAAGTAGCTGAACATAACCGACAGTGATTGACCCTATCAAGTACTAAGAAACGCATTATATCATAGTAGCGAAACATTTTTTCTCTTAATATAGAACAAATATATTTTGAATGGAATAAATCAACTGTTTACTAATTTTTTTCTATACAAATATTTATACTTACAAAAGATCGGAATTTGAGGCATCACCGCTGGTATGATATCGCCAAGATCAGAAGAACTACAGTTAACTTCAGATTCACTTTATATCATAATAACTCTATTTCTTCCCTTATATGATGTTTTGGTTGTGACATCGTCTAAAATAAGAAATAACAGATCAAGTGATTTTTTAAGTTTGTTATTTTAGAATTAGGTTAAAGTCAATTGATGATTTGATGTAAAAATCAATAAAATCCAGTAGTATTTAATAATATAATAAACGAAAGATTATGTTTAGTGCATTAAATGAGACAATATTTTTTAACAAATTAAATATTTATTATTAAGCAAATAGTCTAAATATGTTAACATTGGTTCACAGTTCTTAATTTTAATATGTTTTAAGACCTTGCAGATTTTATTATATATATTTAAAAGTTTCTAATATAAATTTTCATACAGATCTGTAAACATTTTGCTTCCATTTATCGCTCCGTCGTTGTTTCAGCTGGATATTGCACACAATATGATTCGTAGACTTTTGCTCCTGTACTATTGAATTAACAATAATTTACATTTAGATTGGGAATAGCGCCAGTTTCTTATTGTCTACAAACATCCAGACTTTAATATCTAAGGTGAGCTTAGTAGCAACGTTTCTTACGTCCGCTTAAATAGGTAAAACAATTAAATCAAGTGGTCACAAAGAGAAGACAAATCAGGTTAAAAATATTAGAACGGAAGTAATAATAAGACGAAAATTTTTTTAACATCCAACCCAATTTCATATTCAGAAAAAATTACAATCTTTCTTTATATATGTATGCAAATACAAAAATTAAGGTCGATTGTATAAATGATCCACAAAAAAGTAAAAATCGCTCACCAATTAATGTATTTTATATGTTGAATAACATGAAAACTAATCATGCAATTCGTTATATATTGAGTAGTATCATCTTGAAAGAAGGCCGCCGAGTGACGTAGCAGACTCGAAATCAGTACTGATTCATTCTGCTAGTATGATGATTACAAAAAAATATTCTAAATGTTATACTCTTTATAAACAACCTGAATTTGAGAGATTTCTAAAAATTCAAAGCAATTTGTGAATTCCCAGATTTGAGCTCGATCCTAAATAATAATTTTCAACTTGGAAATTTATAATTGGTCTGAACACTTCCTTTATGGGGGTTATTAAGATCAATTGAGAAAAGAATATCTCAAATGAAAACATTTCGTTAAATATCGTATGACGGTGATTTTCTGAAGCTTCTTGAGAAGAAAGCAAAATATGAAGTGTTGTTAAATAGTTAAAAAACGAATAGTTAACAAAACACTAATATAAGAAACTTAATTGACAGATAGTAGCACATTTGGATAAAATAAAATGACTCATTGTTTTCAAATATATATACCTGCAACTAATTATAAGAACGCTTGTGTTATTTAATTCTAAAATTTACTAAAAAGAGGCAATTTAGTACACTAGTCGTATAATATTTTGGTAATTACTATTCTTTAGTATGTGCGCGTGTATCATGCTCTAATATAATTTTGTTTTTTATGAATCTGTAAGGAAAATGTAAAAACCTCACCATTTCCACCTTGTTTGGATAAATTTTAGTCTAATATGACGTTGATGCGCAAAACCAACAATTTTGAATTGTCGGAGTGCGCAATTTGTATATACGAGTATAATATTCTTGCTGTCTATTTTACAATAACCTGCAGTGGTGCGTATGAGTAACATTAGGAAATACCTATTATTACCTCACACAGTGTTGTAAGTAAAAAGAAAAGTGGTTATAAGTTTGGAACTTCTAACTTACTAAATGTATTTATATTAAAGAATAATGCCTTTTGTGGCCTTTAGATGTACCAGGAACATAGACAAATAAGCCGTTAGTTGAACACGTAGGGTGTAAGCAAATTTGAAAATAATGACAGAGATTTACATGAGTGTATTAGATTTAGATGGCAAAATAATCTTCTTTTTTCTTCTCCCGTAGTTTATTTCACTTCATTTCATAGGTTGTCACACTTGTGATAAACTGGATTGGGGCCATTCTCATTCAGTACAAAAGTTAATACTAACTCAAAAGTACATTTTTAAATAGTTCTCATATATAACATAACAATTTTTAATAATAATTAATTACTAATTAACTCAATTGCTGTAGTAAATAAAATATTTTTATAGAATATAATTATAAGTTGGTAATGATATCTAAACACGCATTATGTTGAATCTAGATGTTAGTAGCTGTAATCAAAATTCTGGCGCAAAAATGTGAGCACATTAGAAATAAATGTTTTGTTGGGACGCAAAGATGTCAATACTAAGAAATATATCTTTTGCTGATGTGTGCCTTAAAAAACCTGCAATAAAAGCAATGAAAATAGTTTGTTTACTTTAAATAAATTTTAACACCTACTTTCATAAACATTTTTAAATTTTATCTTTTATAGAAAATAAGTTCCTTACCGCAAAAATTTCCAGACGCCATGCAATCATACTGTAATGGGCTAATAAGAATAGCAGCGAAAAGGTACTAAATTACAGTCTTATAAAAATACCAATTAAACGTGCACCAAAAATGTCGAGTAAATAAGTAAAAGTGCTATATACGGCTGTGCCGAATCTTATATACCCTTCATCGACGTACATCTATAGAATATTCACAAATTCATTCCAACTTTCTTTTTGATCTATTGATTTTCAATAATAATTTATTTTGTTTCTAAAATATAAAATTTAATTCTGCCTGAAGTGCGAAAGATTTCTAATTCACCCAAAAACCAAAATTAAGAACTTAAATGGTTTGTTACTTTTATGAATCAAAAAAATTTAGATTTTGCAAACTTAGGATCGAATTTTTGATTTTTACTACTAAACTAATTCTTCCTGAAGTATAAAATATTTTTAATTTATAAAAGCAACTAAATTAGTAACCTACTGTCGAAACTGGAATCGAATTTCTTATTTCTTTAATTTATAATACAAATTTAATTTTTTTGAACCATACAATAGTTTTAATTTCCAAAAAAAATTTTTTTTTATATTTAGTTAGAACAAAAATTATATATTCGAAACCTGAAATCTAATTTTTATTATACCCTTCACAAAAAAGTGAAAGGGTATACATATATAGGTTTGTCATTCCGTGTGTAATTTCTTCGATATGAACATGGGACCCCATAAAGTATATATATTCTGGATCCTTATGAATAGCGATGACGAATGAGCGATGTCCGTCTGTCCGTCCGTCTGTACGTGAAATCGGTTTTCCCAAGCCCCCAGAAGAGCTAGAGACTTCGTTCTTGGACCGTTGAACTTAAACAGGCTGCTATTGAAATTCAGAAAGATCCGAATAATGGTTCCAGAGCTGGGAAGCTTACACCTATTTCTCGACGCAAAATTTATACCAAAAATCAATTATTTTTTTTAATGTTTGTAACTGAAATCTATTTCGTGCTTTGGGGAGCCTCAATGGTCTATTAAAAACTAAAAAAATAAAAATTTTTTTCCAGGGATGGGAAATTAAAAAATTTTTTTTCGCCCTATTCCGTATTTTGTAGTACATGTAGTAACTAAAATTGTTAAAAATTTTAAGTTTTTCTTTAACAAAACCACTTTATACGTCATGAAGATTTGCATTAGCCAAAAAAAATCAAAAATTTTATATTCAAATTTTGCTTCCAGGGTTGGGAAATTGCATTGTTTTCATAAGTGAAAGAAATCAAACAGGTCTTGCCAAGCCCCCAGAAGAGATAGAGACTTCATTCTTAGACCGTTGGATTGGAAATGAACTTAAATAGAGTGGTTTAATTCAGATAGATCGGAACTATGGTTCCAGAGCTGGGAAGCTTGCACCTATTTCTCGACGCAAAATTTATACCAAAAATCAATTATTTTTTTTATTGTTTGTAAATTAAACCTATTTCGTGCTTTGGGAAGTCTCAGTGGTGTATTAAAAACTAAAAAAATAAAAAAAAAATTTTCAGGGATGGGATTGTAGTACATGTAGTAACTAAAATTGTTAAAAATGTTAAGTTTTTCTTTAACAAAACCAATTTATACGCCATGAAGAAATGCATTGGCCAAAAAAAAAAAAAATAAAATTTTAGATTCAAATTTTGCTTCCAGGGGTGGGAAATTGAATTTTTTTTATACATGAAAGTAATCAACCAGGCAATTGATGTTCATTTTTTTTTTGTTTTTTGCCAACTAAAACTGTCTTATAATTTAGGAAGAACGAAATTGGTATCAAAAATTCAAAAATAAAAAATAAAATTTCGAATCCAGGGATGGACAAGTGCAATATTTCATGGTACATGAAAGTTACCAAAATGGTAAACAATTTTAATTTTTTTGTCAAGTAAAACTATGTTACACCTCACTAAGAATTGAATTGGTAAAAAAATATAAATTCGGTTCCGGGGTTGGAAAATTTAAATATTTTTGGTATATAAAAGTATATACATAAATTCCAAATTTTGTGTTTTTAGTGAATTAAAGCTATTTTATATATCAGAAAAAATTAAATTAGTATTAAAAAATTAAAAATTCGGTTCCAGGGTTGGGAAATCGACATTTTCTGATTCATAAAAGCAGCCATTTTATTTGTTATTTTTGATTTTTATGATGAATTATACCTACTTTATATATCAGAAAGAAGTAAACTGGTATTAAAAACCAACAACATTGAAAACCAAAGACGATTCTACGGTTGGACAATTAGAACTGTTTGGGGTACATGAAACCGATTTTTTGTTTTGTTTGTAAATTAAATATATATAATATTTTCGAAAGACGTTCATAGTTATTAGATATAAGAAAAGCCAAACACTTAGCTTCCTAGCCGAAAAATTTAAACGTTTTCTTAAATATAAAAGTAACCGATAACATCATTTTGATTTTTTAATTAAACCTACTTTCTGTTTTGGCAAGAAAGAAAGAAGAATTACATCTGTGAAGGGTATTTAAGATTCGGCACAGCCGAATATAGCACTTTTACTTGCTCGTTTGTCAAACTTTTGCCGAAGCACTTGTTTCATTGTAAATTATTGACACAAAGTATATGAGAAAGTTCTTCGGTTTTAATTTCTAGGAAAAGTTTAGACATAAATGCCAAGTAAGTCAACCTGGTATACAAAACATGAACACTCACTCATCCATAAATATTACAATTCAAGCAGCTTCTGGTGAATTTTGAAAAACACACCTTGAATAAATATTCTCTAACTATTAATATTCTACCCATAAAGTACACACAATCTGGGTCGTTAAGAGACATATGTAGGGTTCTTCAAAACCGCCAGTGGAGCAAGAGCCTTCGTTCTTCTTTCGAAAATTGGGAATTGGCCCTAAATATTTAAAATCAGCAAAAATAGCAAAATCTAATTATTAATTTTTTGTTAATTAAACCTATTTATACCTCAGGAAAAATTAATTGTATATTAATTTACAAACATTAAAATATATAATTGATTTTTGGTATATATTTTGAATCGAGAAATAGGTGTAAGCTTCCCAGCTCTGGAACTGTACTTCGGATCTTCTCTATTTAAGCTCATTTCCAATCCAACTGTCCAAGAACGAAGTCTCTAGCTCTTCTGGAGGCTTGGGAACACCGATTTCACGTACAGATGGACGGACAGACGGACATCGCTCTATCGTCATGGCTATTCATAAGGATCCAGAATATATATACTTTATGGGGTCCCATGTGCATATCGAAGAAATTACACACGGAATGACAAACCTATATATGTATGTATACCTTATCACTTTTTTGTGAAGGGTATAAAAATAAAACGAAAAGAAACATATATAAAGGAGAAAAAGAAAGTTTTCTTTTAATGTTGACAGTAAAGAGTTGCTACATAAGAATATGATTAATTACAAAAATTAAATGGTAAATATTTGTAGAAAACACAAACAATTCCAACTGCAAAATTTAATTTATTGTCAATTTGTGACAAGCTACACTGGAAACATAAATGAAATAATTTCAACCAAAAATGTCAATTAGGAAAACTGCGAAAAAATTACAAGTGTACATAATAAATAGCAACGCCAAAAAAGGCTAGTATAAAGACGTACATATTTAACATGCAATTACAATATTCGTGATTTATCACCCAAAAAACAAGTAGAAGGATTTATTATATTCATATTATTATATTCATTTATTGGAAGACATTAACAATCTGTTTCATATTACCACATTGATTCTCTTTGTCATCAGCTACCTGATCAGCGAGGCTTCAAGCTATCTTTCGATCGAAAAAATTAGATTAAAACAAAAATAATTTGAAAAAATTCTTTTAAGATTAATAGGCTAATTGTTTTTAAACACATGAGCACTGATGATGAAAGCATTTTGCAAACCGCTGTTCTGCTCTGCTGTGTAAGTTGAATAACTAAAAACTGATGTTGACTTTCCTTTATGCCTTGGAATATTTATCATGTCTTTCTGAATTTAAAAAAAACAGGAAATTCATAAAGATCCGAAGTACGGTTTCAGATCTGGGAAGCTTACACATATTTCTCGACGCAAAATTTGTACCAAAAATCAATTATTTTTTTTAATGCTTGTAAATTAAACCTATTTCGTGCCTTGGGGAGCCTCAATGGACTATTAAAAACTAAAATAATAAAAAAATTTCCAGGGATGGGAAATTATAATTTTTTTTTCGGCATATTCCGTATTTTGTAGTACATGTAGTAACTAAAACTGTTAAAAATTTTAAGTTTTTCTTCTACAAAACCTCTTCATACGTCATGAAGATTTGCATTGCCCAAAAATAATTTTCTTAAATTAAAATTTTGCTTCCAGGGGTGGGAATTTGGATTCCTTTTTATACGTGAAAGTAATCAAACAGGCAACTGATGTTGTTTCTTTTTTTCTAACTAAAACTGTCTTATAATTTAGGAAGAACAAAATTGGTATCAAAAATTCAAAAATAAAAACAAAATTTTGAATCTAGGGATGGACAAGTGCAATATATTATGGTACATAAAAGTTACCAAAATGGTCACAAATTTGGAGTTTTTCTTAAATAAAATCACTTTATACCTCATAAAGATTTGCATTGATAAAAAAATTTTTAAAATTAAAATTTCGCTTCCAGAGTTGGAAATTGAAATTTTTTATATATAAAAATAACCAAAATGGTAAAAAATTTAAAATTTTTCTTCAATAAAACTACTTTATACCTCATGAAGAGTCGCATTAATAAAAAGCAAAAAAAAAATTAAAATTTCAATTACAGGGCTGGGAAATTGAAAGTTTTTTTGGTACATGCAATACATTGTTGTTCATGAAAGTGACCAAAATGGTTGCAAGTTTTTAATTTTTCATAAATAAAACGACTTTATAACTAATGAAAACCGGCATTGGTAAAAAAATTACAACAAAAATGATAATTTCGCTCCCAGGGATGGGAAATTGAAATTATTTTTATACATAAAAGTAACCAAACAACCAACTAACGTCGGTTTTTTATTATAGTTATAGTTATAGTTAATTTATTGAGCCTTGTTTTGTATAATAATAGGATGTGAAAGATGTGTATAACAATTTTGAAATATTTAAGATTGAAATGTAATGTCTTAAAAACTATGTTATGAATATTACAGTACCAAACTTAACATAAAAAGTAAACATTTAAAAAAAAACATTATTTTAAATTGACAACGCATTTGCTCCCGATGCTAACAATTTCGTGAGTGTATAACTCTAAAAAATATACATAGACTTATTGTTAAAACTTAAATACTACATATAAAAAAATTATATAAAATATGAACAAAAAAAAAAAATAAAAAAAAATTCTATAATTAACCTCTATGTGAACCTGGATAAGATTTTTTAAAGAATTCCGAAGACGAAGTAGCTAAGTCATTTTGCATACCAAGGGGAGATAAATAACTGGTATTAGTCCAATTGAAACTATGTTGAGACAGAATAATGTTCTTAATAATATCATTTTCATGGATATGTAATCTATGAATATAATTTTTAATTATTTTAATAACATAAGAACTTAAAGGAGTTATTATTGATTCCTCATAAATTACAGCGTTTGAAAATCTTTTCGTACGAGAAACAAAGTTTTTACCAATACATGAACGTAATATCATTCGCTCAAAAATTTCGAATTTATTCATTATTGAAGGTGAAATAGTAAACCATATCGGAAATCCGTATAAAAGCACTGGCCTTAAACAAGTTTTATAAATTAACAATTTTGTTTTAACAGGAAGAGACTTATGCGATAAAATTCTTCCTATACAATGTTTCACTTTGTAAACTTTGTTTAATACAAATTTACCATGGTCATTAAAATTAAAAAGTTTATTAAAATAAATACCAAGGTATTTAAATTTATCTTTGAAAGGAATTTCAACACCATTCAAATAAAGTTTCAATCTCTTGCTTTGAGGCACAACAAAATAAGCGCATTTTCCAGATGCATTTCTCAAACAAATTGCTTCACTTTTTGAAGCATTAATTCTAATGCCCCAAAAATTATAGAAATCATTCACTTTATTTAAATGACCAGACACAATTTGAAGTGCTGTTATAGGTGATTCATGATGAGCATAAAGTAATGAATCATCAGCATAAAGTATACCAGTTGAGTTTGAAAAATTATGAGGAAAATCGGACATTAGAATATTGTATAAATGAGGAGCTAAAATAGAGCCTTGTGGAACTCCACAAGCAACATGACCAAACTCAGAAAAGGTATTATTCAATTGTATACAAAAACGTCTATTATTGAAAAAACTTTTAAAAAGTTTAATTACGTGATGATCAAAACCAATTGTAGACATTTTGAAGAGAATTGCATTATGAATAGCTCTATCAAAAGCCTTTTCTACATCAAGTGAAATTGCAACTGTACAACATCGCTGTCTCAAATTACAAACTACATCATTCTGGAATTTTGATAAAGCGTCAACGGTAGAATGACCTTTTTTAAAACCAAATTGTAAATTTGGAATATAATTAATATTTAAATTTAAATCCATTTTTTCACGAATAATTTTTTCAAATAATTTACCTAAATTTGATAATAAAGAAATAGGTCTTAGATTATTGATATCAGAAGAACTAGGAATCTTTTTAATTGGAAAAAGTTTGGAAATTTTCCAACTATTTGGAAAATATGCATTATTTATACAGTTGTTAAAAACTATAACCAAAAATTCAAATGCTTTAATTGAAAAAGTTTTTATTACAAAATTGGAAATATTATCAATACCTGCTGATTTTTTGTTGTTTAACTCTTTAGTAAGAGAAAATAAATTATCTACATTTATAAATCGATTGCAATTTTGAATATTTAAAGATGAAAAAGAATCACTGAAAGTAAATAAACTACTCTGATCCAAAGTGTTTACAAAATTATCAATTTCAGAAGAATCTCTATCTAAGGAATTCCCACTATAGACCTCTGCAAAATGATTTCTTAATATATTTAATTTATTGCTGTCATTTTCAATAATTAAACCATTAACTGATAAATCATTAATAAATGTCTTTCTTTTATATCCTAAAATGTTATAAACTTGTTTATGTGCTTGAGGACCCGGACCAATTTTTTCAAGAATTTTACTAAAATTTTTAATATTTTCCTTGCTAACTTGTTCTTTAATCAAAATGTTCAAAAGCTGAATTTGCTTTGAAATAAGCTTGTAACGATAATTATATCTATTTAATGTTGTATTATAAATCGTCTTCAATTCTTTTTGCCAGTTGTATTTTATTTTAAATAGGTTTTTCACAAATTCAGAAGGAACAAATTTATTAGATTTAAGTTCAACTTTCTCAGAATGAACATCACAGCAAAAATTCACCGCTGAAGTAAATTCGTCAATATAAAAATCAATTTCAGTATTCAATAAGTTACTTACTGAAGGGGGAAAATTTTCTAAAAGTAGTGTTGTCAAATCATTCTTAAAAACATCCCATTTGGTATTTTTGTATGAAGAGAATGAAACCGGAGGAATCATAATGAACTCAAAATCTAAGAATTTCAAATTTAAATTTAAAGGAAAATGATCAGAAAAGGAAGATAAAGTAGATACATTGTAGTTTGGACTAATAAGATCAACAATATTAGAACTCAAAAGAAAATGATCTAAAAACGAGGACCCGTTAGGATAAGAAGGCACAAAGTCGCAAAGTCTAACAAATGAGTGAGAGTGGAGATTTAACCAATTATTAAATAATTGACCATTTGAATTGGTCAAACTATCCCCCCAAGATATACTTTTAGAATTAAAATCTCCACCAATTATTAGAGCATCAAAATCGTTTGAAAAATTTGCAATGTTCATTAACCCATTTTCAAATTGAACAGCATTGAAATTGCACGGAATATAAACGGAACCAATTAAGATTTTTTTAATAATATTATTTATATTTACACGCACCTCAATAAAAATATGGGGAAACAATACACCAGAAATTTCTAATTTAGAAAAATAATAATTTTTTTTTATGGCAACACCAACACCTTGTGAAGTGAAATCTCTAATAAAAATATAATTATCTAAATAAACTTTATGAAATGATTTAAGATGCGTTTCTTGAATAAAAGCAAAATCAATGTTATTTGAATTAAGAACATTTGCTAAATCTAGTCTTCTACTAGTCTCTACAAGAGATCTAACATTAAATGTTAACATTTTAAATACCCTACGGACCATATGTTGAAATAACTTCTTTAAAAAGACTTTTACATTCGGAAATTGCCTCAGATTTCGACAAAGACTTGAAATTTTTCATAAAATTCATAATTCTAACTTCCAGTGAATCAGGTTCACATAAAATTTTAGCTAATTTCAAAAATTCATTAACAATATTAGGTTTGTTTGAAATTTTACTGCCAAAATGACTAGCGAACGAACGATTAGGATCAATAAAGTTTGAGTTAAAAGCCAAAGAAACATTACTCAGTGCCTGATCTTTCCTGTTTTTAACTCTATCAGATATTTCTTTTTTTGTTTCTAAATACTTCTTATATGATGAACAACCACGCCAACTTGCTGGATGGCCATAAGATTGACAATTAAAACAAAAAGGCTGACTGTCAGCATCAGAAATAAAAGTGCATTTACCAGGTTCATGATCTGAAGAGCATTTAACACATGCAAAAGAACGGTTACAATTTTTAGCCATATGGCCCCAATTTTGGCAGCGATAACATTGTACTACTTTCTGATTTTTCTTTGGCTTTTCCCAAGTAACTACCTGATTCAAAACAAATCGAATACCAGTCAAATCATTTAAGCATTTACCCTCTTTAAGTGAAATTAAGAAAAGCCCAGTTTCTAAATTATTTTTTTTTGAAAAAGATGTTTTAAATTTTGAGACGGAATGAATTGTTTCAGGTGCAATTTTGTTTAATTCAGATTCAATATCCAAGATATTGGTATCAAAATAAAGACCACGTAATACTAAAGACTGACGTCTCAATTCCAAAGGTGTAAATGAATAGGAATCAATATTTTTATCCCTAAGAATTTGCATCATCTCTGAATGAGCTGAAACATCACGTAAATAAAGTTTACTTTTAAAATTACTTTTGTTTACTATTTTAAAATCAATACCCTTAACTTTTAGTTGATCGACCAAAGATTTAATGTTGACACGATAAAGAAATATTGGTGGACAAAATTGTTTTATACTTTTCTGTTTTTTCGTCTTCGGAATCATTTGTACATTATTAATTGTATTTGATTCAACATCTAAATTTTCAAAAATTGCAAACCTATTTTGACTAGAAGACGGTCTAATGTCAACTTCTGCAGATTTAAGGTTAGATAAATCGACCTTTAAATTCCCCTGAGAGTTTCTTTTGTATTTTTTATTTCTTATAAATTCAAAATCAGTATCACCTGAATAATTTGCCATGCCACAATTTTCATATTGGGAAAGGAAACTGGATAGCGCATCGTCATTCGAATGTTGCAAAGATAAATTTTCATGACGAGTTTTGTCTAAGTGTGAATCCAAATTAAAGGCATCATCACTCACAATATTAAAAGAGACACCAGAATCAATGACTGAACGATGAAGAGAGCTTGAAGACGTCCCAGAAGCATTATTAATATTTGACGGAATGTTTTTATCATGAAGCTTAGATTTGTCCCAAATTTTATCAGGAGGTTTCTTCAATTGCTTTACAGAAGGTATTAGAGGTTTATCCATTTCACCAATAAAATAATAAAATATATAGCTTGTTTTTTTTAATGAAAATTCAATAAAATATAATAATAAAATATTATTTTTTGAATATTAAAAACACGTCTGCTTTCTATGAATATTCAATAGAAACTCATTCGGTTTTTTATTAAGTAAAACTATTTTTTAATTTAGGAAAAATAAAACTCGTATCAAATATTAAAACAAATCAAAATTTCGAATGCAGGATTGGATAACTGCAATATTTTGTAGTATATGAGAGTGGCAAAAATGGTTACATATATAAAGTTTTTTTTATATTTTTTTTGTTAAGTAAAACTGCGTTACACCTTACTAAGTATTGCATTGGTAAAAAAATAAAAATTAGCTTCCAGAGTTGGAAAATCGAAATATTTCTGGTACATAAAAGTACCCACATATATTCCAAATTTTGTTTTTTTAGTCAACTTAACATATTTGATACTTCAGGAAAAATTAAATTGGTATTAAAAAAATAAAAATTCGGTTCCAGGGTTGGAAAACCGAAATTTTTTGGTACATAAAAGTACCCACATAAATTCCATATATTGTTTTTTTAGTGAATTAAATCTATTTTATACATCGCTAAGAATTGAATTGGTGTTAAAAATTTTAAAAATTAAAAATTCGGTTCCAGGGTTGGAAAATCGTCATTTTTTAGTACATACATAAAAGTACCCATATAAGTTACTAATTTTCGTTTTTTGTGATTGAAATCTTTCTAATACTTCGGGAAGAGTTAAATTGGTATTAAAAACCAAAAAAACTAAAAATCCATTTTCAGGGTTAGAATATCGACATTTTCTGGTTTATAAAAGGAATCATGTAATTTGCTATTTTTGATATTCATGATGAATTATACCTACTTTATATTCAGGATGAAATAAGTTGGTATTAAAAACCAAAAAAATCGAAAAGACGATTCTACGGTTGGACAATTAGAACTTTTTGGGGTACATGAAATGGATTTTTTTTTGTTTGTAAATTAAACATATTTAATATATTTGAAAGACGTTCATAGGTAATAGAAATAAGAAGAGTCAAACATTTAGCTTACTAGCGGAAAAATTTTAACATTTTCTTAAAAATAAAAGTAACTGATAATATAATTTTTTTGTTTAATTAAACCTACTTTCTCTTTTAGCAACAAAGAAATAAGACTTACATCTGTGAAGCGTATTTAAGAATCGGCACAGCCGAATATAGCGCTTTTACTTGTTTTTCTTTTCATTTAGGTTGAATACATATGTGAAAAATATAAATTTAAACAAAAGGCTTTTCCGCATAATTGTTCCTAGTTGCAATAATTAAAATAAACATTTAATATCTTCACGAGAGACCATAAAACAAGTTCTGCCATGTTGCATCAGAAAACAAGAAGAGTATTTCAAAAATTGTTGAATGCAAATATGCACTAACTGAAGAAAAAATTTAATTGATCAGGACTAAATTACAAAACAAATACATACACCCAAAGTTTTTTAGACGTGTTCTTTAACAATGTCAGTTTACAATATTGATTGTAACTTATTTATTTTTAAACTTTTATAAAGATTTTAAGTTCGTTTTCCATTTCTTTGTAACCCGGTTGAAAAAAATCGCTGGGAATTAATCGCCATTTTGTTTTGTTTTGTGTACTACCTTGTATGTGTATACGGAATATATTTTAATTGAATATATGAATGTACTCGTACATATGCAAAAAAATAGTATATTCATATGCAAAAAATACGTACGCAGATGTGTATGTACTACATGGTGTACAAACAAAACTTTGCTGAAATGTACCACAACTCGTTTACATTTTTTTACAAAAAAAAAGCAAAAAATAAATAAGTAAAAGTGCTATATTCGGCTGTGCCGAATCTTAAATACCCTTCACAGATGTAATTCTTCTTTCTTTCTTTCTTGCCAAAACAGAAAGTAGGTTTAATTAAAAAATCAAAATGATGTTATCGGTTACTTTTATATTTAAGAAATCGTTTAAATTTTTCGGCTAGGAAGCTAAATGTTTGGCTTTTCTTATATCTAATTCCTATGAACGTCTTTCAAAAATGTTATATATATTTAATTTACAAACAAAAAAAATCCGTTTCATGTACCCCAAGAAGTTCTACATGTCCAACCGTAGAATCGTCTTTTAGATTTTTTTGGTTTTTAATACCAATTTAACTCTTCCCGAAGCATAAAAAAAGATGTCATCCACAAAAAACCAAAATTAGGAACTTATATGGCTAATTTTATGTGCTAAAAAATTTCTATTATCCACCACTTCATCCGAGATTTTAGTTTTTAAAATTTTTAATACCAATTTAATTTTTAGCGAAGTATACATATGTTTAATTCGCTAAAAAAACCAAAATTGGGAATTTATGTGTCATGTACCAAAAAATTTCGATTTTCCAACCCTGGAACTAAATTTTTAATATTTTAATACTAATTAAATTTTTTCTGAAATATAAAATAGGTTTAATTCATTAAAAACACAAAATTTGGAATTTATGTGGGTACTTTCATGTATAAAAAAATTCAATTTCCCACCTCTGGAAGCAAAATTTGAATATAAAAATGCAAATCTTCATGACGTATAAAGTGGTTTTGTTAAAGAAAAACTTTTTTACAATTTTAGTTCCTACATGTACTATAAAATACGGAATATGTCGAAAAAAAAAATTTTAATTTCCCATCCCTGGAAATTTTTTTTTATTTTTTTAGTTTTTAATAGACCATTGAGGCTTCCCAAAACAAGAAATAGGTTAAATTTTTTTTTTTTTTTTATCTTGGACCAGCACTCAAGAGATGACCCCTATATATGCAATGCATTGCGCCGGAACTGAAAACGAGGGGATAGTATTGGGGGGACAGATTAGGAAAGATGAGAAGATAGACAGTTGTTTTTGTACCTATTTCAACCTTTTACTTCGCCGGCTAATTTTTGCTACAGGGCCGACGAAGGTGGGAGCTGTTACTCTGCTTTTTAGTACATGATAGTGTCGGTCGCTGCCAATTATGTTCAGTGATCAGTGACTATGCCTTCATCATTGAAACAGGCTGGCAACAACTAACACAATCACGCACTAATGCTGATCAGAAGAAATCAACACAATATTTCATGACTCAGCGGGGGCTCGAACTCACGACCCTCCGCTTCATAGTCTCGTGTTCTACTACTTCAGCCAACAGCACCCACAAACATTAAAAAAAATAATTGATTTTTGGTATAAATTTTGCGTCGAGAAATAGGTGTAAGCTTCCCAGCTCTGGAACCGTACATCGGATCTTTCTGAATTTCAATAGCACTCCAGTCATTTCCAATCCAACAGTCCAAGAACGAAGTCTATAGCTTTTCTGGGGGCTTGGGAAAACCGATTTCACGTACAGACCGACCGACAGACGGACATCGCACAATGGTCATTGCTATTCATAATGATCCAGAATATATATACTTTTTGGGGTCCCATGTGCATATCGAAGAAATTACACACGGAATGACAAACCTATATATACCCTTTCATTTCTTTGTGAAGGGTATAAAAACTGCAGACCTTGCGACACTCTATAGTTGTAATATGGTAATGTGATGGCTTATTTTGAAAGGCATAAAATTTTCTAAAATTGTTAAATAAAATTTTTAATAGTAATTCTAATCAATCTCAAACGAAATATATATATACATATATATATATATATATATATATATATATATATATATATATATATATATATATATATATATATATATTTAATATTCAAGAATATTATTACGTAGTATATAGCCAAAAAATGTACGTAAGAAACTCAGTCGTTGGCAACAATTTTTTAGGCGCAACCAGATCACTGATCGTTCACTCTCTTTCGAAAGTTTTGAATTTTACTGTAAGTAGTCAGTCACCCGTTGGTATAAAAAATAAATATTTAAGAAATGGAAGCGTGCAGCTCGACAGACATATTCTGCAGTTTAGACAAAATTTGCATGGCATGTGTATGAGATTTGTCGTTTAGCAAATTGCATACATTTTTGCTGGCCTTTTTTAAAGGTTAGCAATGCATATTTTTTTTTATCTTAGACCAGCACTCATGGTATGACCCCCCATATGTATGCAATGCATTGCGCCGGAAGTGAAGACGAGGTAATAGTATTGAGGGGACAGATTAGTTTTTTTGTAGCTATTTCAACCTTTTTTGGAGCTCGCCGGCTAATTTTTGCTACAGGGCCGACGTTTTGTGGCCAAACGAACGAAAATTTTGCGTTGCTTTGCAAAAAGTTATGTTAACAGCAGCATTTTTTTAATTTATTAATTATGTCAATGGATTAAAATCCACAAAGGAATAGTTGAAGAATAATAGACATAATCATACGAAAGCAAACAATTAAATTACGTTTAATTACATTCACATTAAGAGACATGTCAATAATGTTGTGCAATTCATTAAAGATTCGTAAGGAACGTTGGGGTATATTAAAAGACAGTTGTTTGACCAATAGCTTGGATAGATGTCACTACTTATGATTTTTATAATATATATTACATTTAAAACATTTCTCCGACTCTTTAACATAAGAGGTTTTATTAGTCGTGGTCTGCGAATTCTAGAAATTGTTTCTGGATATTATAATGAGGATCCCAGGTGAAGGAGCAATACTCCAAAATAGGTCTGATGAGAGATATATATATATTACTGAAGGATCATCAAATTATTTTGCCCAGCAAATGAAAGCAAATACACCACGAGCCTTATTAAAACATGTATTCATGTAAGTTTACGATCAAAAAGAACCTAGAGATCAGGAAACTCATCGACGCACTCCATTAAGTAAACTCCTAAAGTGAAACAACCAGATTTTACTTTTCTGGAAAAATGCATTTTTGGGGATTTAAGGCCAATCGGTTTTCAGTACACCACATAAAATATAAAGTAGATATGCTTGGCTAAGTTGACAATCTGAGTTCAAAAATATGTTCACATCATTGGCATAGATTACCATTTCAGAATATTGTACGGAGAATGGTAAATCATTAATAGAAAGAATAAAAAGCGTGGGTCCACGATCACTGTCTTGTGGTGCACCTAATTTTACATCAATAGTTCTCTAAGGTACTCATTGCTGTCGACCTTCTAGATTCGATGAAAGCTTTCACTAATATTTAGGAAAATTTTATTTGAAATTTTTATGACAAAATATTCACCGTCTTACATTTGGTTTCTATAAACATGTATTCCAACCCTGGATTAATTTTTTTGATTTTCAATACTTTATTTCTATCTAAAAGAAACAAATTTGGGTTATTTAGTTACATTATCAATATCGGTATCGAAATAAGCTTAACCACTACTTTTTTTACAAAAGTTTAATATTTCGTGTGTATGCCTTACAAATTCAACGATAACAGACCATTCTAATTGTGTATTGAATTTTTTTCCGAATAGACAGGTGTGTGGATGACATCCTCACTTGAAATAAAGTTTCCTAAAATGAAAAAAAAGAACGAACCAGAAATTATTGGTTACGCTTATTTCGTCAAATATTTGATAGACATGAATGTATCTTAATACTAATGAATTTCTATCAAAAGTATCAAATACATACGATACATATGTTTAATTAATAAACAAAAAGAAAACTCTTGTTGTAGTTGTTTACTTATGTATATAAAGCAAAAAAAAATGCAATTGTCCAATACTGGAATTGTTCCTTTGTTATACCCTCCAAAAAAGAATTTGGAGGGTATATTCACTTTGTCATTCCGTTTGTAACGCATCGAAATATCCATCTCAGACCCCATAAAGTATATATATTCTTGATCAGTGATGAAATCTAAGACGAACTGAGCATGTCCGTCCGTCCGTCCGTCTGTGGAAATCACGATTCAGTCCAAACGAAAAGAGCTAGACTTTTGAAATTTGGCATAAATATATTTTAAAACTTAGAGCAGGTTAAGTTCGAAGATGGGCTAAATCGGGCAAGAGGGAAAAAAGTTCCCCTAAGAAGAACTAAACCAACCCAGAAAAAACAACATAATTTTTTAAGTTTTTTGGTTATTTTGTTAAGCAAATGATATATTTTTATGTCAAATACGGTCCAACGCCTTAAACTTGGAGCCATTAAATAAAAGAAAAATATTTTTTGACCCCGCCCACTTTAGTGGGCGTTATTATAGGCAAAAATAGCATAAAAATTTAACAAATTGTTTTACTTAAGCTTACATTCCTTAAAAATAACACTTTTAAGCTTTATTGACGAAGCTGAGACGAAACCTGGTACTACTCTGCCCTACCCCCTCCTTCCCCTTCGCCCCCTAAATGACCCTACCAAAAAAAATTTTTTTTTTTAAATTTTGTATATAATCATCCCAAGCATTTATCTTTAGAGTTTTATGACTGCCGATTTCTGCCCTACCTCCCCCCCACCTCTTCCTTTGCCACCTAAATTACCCTACCAAAAAAAATTTTTTTTTTAATTTTGTATATAATCATCCCAAGCATTTATTTTTAGAGTTTTATGACTGTCGATTTCTGCCCTAGCCCCCCCCCCCCCTTCTTCCTTTGCCCCCTAAAATGACCCTACCAAAAAAAAAATTTATGGGCAAAAATAGCATAAAAATTTATCAAATTGTTTTACTTAAGCCTACATTCCTTAAAAATAACACTTTTAAACTTTAATGACGAAGTTGAGACGAAACCAGGTACTACTCTGCCCTACCCCCTCCTTCCCCTTCGCCCCCTAAATGACCTTACCAAAAAAAAAATTTTTTTTTTAAATTTTGTATATAATCACCCCAAGCATTTATCTTTAGAGTTTTATGGCTGCCTGTTGCTGCCCTACCCCTCCTCCCCTTTGCCCGCTAAATGACCTTACCAAAAAAAAAAATTTTTTTTTAAATTTTGTATATAATCATCCCAAGCATTTATCTTTAGAGTTTTATGACTACCGATTTCTGCCCTACCTCCCCCCCCCCACCCTCTTCCTTTGCCCCCTAAATGACCCTACCAAAAAAATTTTTTTTTTTAAATTTTGTATATAATCATCCCAAGCATTTATCTTTAGAGTTTTATGACTGCCTGTTGCTGCCCTACCCCTCCTCCCCTTTGCCCGCTAAATGACCCTATTAAAAATAAATAAATTTTTTTTTAAATTTTGTGTATAATCATCCCAAGCATTTATTTTTAGAGTTTTATGTCTACCTGTTTCTGCCCTACCCCCTCTCCCCCTTTGCCCTCTAAATGACCCTATCAAAAAAAAAAAAATTTTTAATTTTGTATACAATTATCCCAAGCATTTATTTTTAGTGTTTTATGACAAAGGTGAAATGTTTCCCCCACAGCCCTTGCCAGAGCGACCCCGCCAAAATACAGTTTTTATACCCGTCAAAGAGAATTGTGATGAAGTCTAAGACATGGAAAACATGATATTGTATATTTTTTTGAACCCCGCCCCCTTTAGTGGGCGTTGACGTACGATATTATATAAAGGAACTCTGTCCCACCAAGTTAAACATTTCAAATTCACTTACTAAATATTTGGAGGGTATTTAAGATTCGACCCGGTCGAATATAACGTTTTTACTTGTTTTTTATTTTAAATTTTATTTTTCCTCAAATATGAAATACTTAGATAAAATTCGCAATTCAAATTAGTTCGAAAAATACGCATTGACACTAGAAAATGTTCCTTTTACAATCTGATGCTCTAGAAATTTTTTTTTCGAATTTTAAATCCGAATCAGACTTTATAAAAATGTGAGGATGACATTCTTAAAACTGCTAGCAAATTTGCCATTTTAGCTATGGGTATGGTGTAGAGTACAAATGCAGTTGAACAAACAAAAGAATATGTGACAATAAAATGAATTCCAAAAAATCGACTTTAACTCAAAACACATGCATTATTTGAAATCGAATTGCAGCACAGCAAAAAGTAACACAGCAATTTTGTACTTGTACTGTGAATTTTATTGCTTCATGAGCCTCCAAACATTTCATATCTCTTCACATCCTCCTCGGGGTGACAGTCGGAAGATTCTTTTGAAATTTCCTAAATAGTTTACTTGCAATACGAATTTTATAACAACTGTTGAGAAATAAGAAAGATTTATATCAGATAAATTTTATTTGTTGTATTACTTTTTAAAAGGTTTCTTATGATACTAAGCCCTTTCTTAATACCTCTTAAAAACTTAAAACCACTTTCATATTGATTTTGAGTATGTTTTATGAAGTGCAACCTTTTGCCTGTTTTTGGCTGTGCTGCCAAGTTATGTATTGGAAACTGGTATTGTTTATGTTTATAAACAGAACTTTCAGAATCAACTTACATATTTTATATATTTATAGCAACTGCATTTCTAAGAAGTTCTTCACTTTGTATAAATTGTTCTATAATTTTGAAATATTCATTCACAAAATGTAAAATAATTTCTATTTCAGAACGCATCTAAAACTTTTTCTGTTTTCCTACAAACAAAAACTTCTGTTGCATAGGTTTTCAATTAAATGTTGTAAAAATAAAGAGCAAGTACAGCAACAAATTCACTCTTATCAATAAGTGATTTAATTTTTTTAACAAGTTTATTATACCGCCTATATGGTAAAACCAGAATTTACATTTTGAACGCAAAACCGGGTGTTTATAGTTTTAACGCTAAAACCAGGTTTTAACTTTCAGTTTGAAAACACTATATGATGGCCTAAAATATCTTTTTTAGATTGATACAACTGTCTAGAAGGTATAGAACTTTTAAAAAGTGGAACTGAAATCTACTGATGATTTCTTGTCAGAGCAAATAAAACGCGGGCAAAAAATGGATAATCTACAACAAATAACGCGTTTTATTGATTTAATATTTTTCTAATTGAATACACCTTAAAATTGTTTTCATTAAAATTGACAAGTTAATGCGAAACACTTGTTAAGTTTTTTATTTAATTATGGATTTCCGTAGGTGATTTTTTCGGCTTATTTTTGTAATGTATACCTACTAAGAAGGAAGTAAATAGTAGTTGGTTTTTAGCTGTGAAATTTTTCATTGACAACATCGGTTTTAATTTAATAAGACATCTTATAGTCACTTACTGTATAAATACTTACTAGAGCTACATTTTATCAAAGTAATAATATTTATAGTTTTAAGTAAGTTAATCAAATATCCCCTACTGTTAAACATTTGCAATTATACAAATGTGCACGATAGCACAATTCACAATCCTGTGCAAATGGTCTTGCATTATAGCATTTGCAAATTGAGAGAGTATTTGAGAGCATTTTCAATGTATTTTGTTGGTGTAGAGTACAATTATTTTGCTCATGCTACGATGCTAGACTACTTGCTCGAGATTGTGAACTGGGCTACTGTTTCTTAAAGCGTGCGTGTGTTTGTACAATCCATGTCAATATGTAATCATGTATTCATATGACAGAGATGTTTGTGCATTACGGATACGAGCAATTGCTAAGTGTTTTTATAGTTCCATTCCAATACTTTGAGTTCAGCAATATATATTGGTATATTTTTATAAACAATAATTTGGAACATACAGAACATCAAACTAGCTTTTAATTTGTAAATATTTTCCAATGAAAAGGGCATAGCAAATTATTTCAAAATTGCATAAATTAATTTAAAGTAAAGAGCTATTTGTTTGATAATAATAATAATAATAATTATCGTGATTTTAACTTTTTAGTTAATCACAATTTATAGTTTTGTTTCAACTTTAGGTTTATTTGTATATATCAATAGAGAAATATTTGATAAAGACATAAGTTCCGGAAGAAGCTAACTGTTGGTTAGCGAAATATTTAACAATTAACAACTAAAATTAAAATATCTCAAGAATAACGATTAATAGTAATAACAATAACAATAATAATAATAACAAGTAAAAGTGCTATATTCGCCTGTGACGAATCTTTAATACCCATTACAAATGTAATTCTTCTTTCTTTATTGCTTTCTAAAACAGAAATGTTTGCTCTTTTTATTTCTAATACCTCTGAACGTCTTTCAAAATTATTAAATATGTTTCATTTAAAAACAAACAAAAAATCCGTTTCATGAAGGACAAAAAGTTCTAATTGTGTAACCCTGGAATCGACTTTTAGATTTTTTTAGTTTTTAATACCAATTTACTTCTTCCTGATATATAAAGTATGTATAGTTCGTCATAAAAATCAAAAATAGAAAATTATATGGTTACTTTTATATAGCAAAAAATTTCGATATTCCAAACCTGAAATTGGACTTTTAATTTTTTTGGCTTTCAATACTAATTTAATTGTTCTCGAAATACAGAAAGGATGTCATTCACAAAAAACCAAAATTATGAACTTTTATGGCTACTTTTATATACTAAAAATTTCGATTTTCGAACCCTGGAGCCGAATTTTTAATTTTTTTAATGCCAATTTAGTTCTTCCTGAAGTATAAAATAGCTTAATTCATTAAAGAAACAAAATTTGGAATTTATGTGGGTACTTTTATGTAAAAAAAATTTTGAATTTTCCAACCCTAGAACTAAATTTTTAATTTTTTTATACCAATACAGTTCTTAGTGAGGTATAACATAGTTTTACTTCACGAAAAACTAAAATTTTTAACCTTTTGGTCACTTTCATGTACCACAAAATATTTCATTTGTCCAACCTTGGAATCGAAATTTTGATTTTTTAAGATTTGAATACTAATTTTCCTCTTACCGAACTATAAAATAGTTTTAATTAGCAAAAACTTCAAGGTCATTTGCCTTTTTGGTTACTTTTATATATAAATATAATTTCAATTTCCCAAATCGGCAAGCGAAATTTTTTTTTCTTTTTACCAATGTAACTCTTCATGAGCTCTAAAGTTGTTTTATTTAAGAAAAACTTAAGATTTTTAAACATTTTAGTCACCTTCATGTACTACAAAAAAATCCATCAGTCCAAGAACGAAGTCTCTAGCTCTTCTGGCGGCTAGGGAAATTTCACCTACAGACAGACGGACATCGCTCAATCGTCATCGCTATTCATAAGGAACCAGAATATATATACTTTATGCGGTCCCATTTTAATATCGAAGAAGTTACACACGGAATGATAAATCTATATCACAACAAGTGATAGTGATATATTCGGCTGTGCCGAATCTTAAATACCCCTCACAGATGTAATTCTTCTTTCTTTCTTTCTTGCTAAAACAGAAAGTAGCTTTAAGTAAAAAATAATTTAAAACAAATAAAAACGTTATATTCGACCGGGTCGAATCTTAAATACCCTCCAAATATTTAGTAAGTGAATTTGAAATGTTTAACTTGGTGGGACAGAGTTCCTTTATATAATATCGTACGTCAACGCCCACTAAAGGGGGCGGGGTTCAAAAAAATATACAATATCATGTTTTCCATGTCTTAGACTTCATCACAATTCTCTTTGACGGGTATAAAAACTGTATTTTGGCGGGGTCGCTCTGGCAAGGGCTGTGGGGGAAACATTTCACCTTTGTCATAAAACACTAAAAATAAATGCTTGGGATAATTGTATACAAAATTAAAAATTTTTTTTTTTTTGATAGGGTCATTTAGAGGGCAAAGGGGGAGAGGGGGTAGGGCAGAAACAGGTAGACATAAAACTCTAAAAATAAATGCTTGGGATGATTATACACAAAATTTAAAAAAAAATTTATTTATTTTTAATAGGGTCATTTAGCGGGCAAAGGGGAGGAGGGGTAGGGCAGCAACAGGCAGTCATAAAACTCTAAAGATAAATGCTTGGGATGATTATATACAAAATTTAAAAAAAAAAATTTTTTTGGTAGGGTCATTTAGGGGGCAAAGGAAGAGGGTGGGGGGGGGGAGGTAGGGCAGAAATCGGTAGTCATAAAACTCTAAAGATAAATGCTTGGGATGATTATATACAAAATTTAAAAAAAAATTTTTTTTTTTGGTAAGGTCATTTAGCGGGCAAAGGGGAGGAGGGGTAGGGCAGCAACAGGCAGCCATAAAACTCTAAAGATAAATGCTTGGGGTGATTATATACAAAATTTAAAAAAAAAATTTTTTTTTTGGTAAGGTCATTTAGGGGGCGAAGGGGAAGGAGGGGGTAGGGCAGAGTAGTACCTGGTTTCGTCTCAACTTCGTCATTAAAGTTTAAAAGTGTTATTTTTAAGGAATGTAGGCTTAAGTAAAACAATTTGATAAATTTTTATGCTATTTTTGCCCATAAATTTTTTTTTTGGTAGGGTCATTTTAGGGGGCAAAGGAAGAAGGGGGGGGGGGGGGGCTAGGGCAGAAATCGACAGTCATAAAACTCTAAAAATAAATGCTTGGGATGATTATATACAAAATTAAAAAAAAAATTTTTTTTGGTAGGGTAATTTAGGTGGCAAAGGAAGAGGTGGGGGGGAGGTAGGGCAGAAATCGGCAGTCATAAAACTCTAAAGATAAATGCTTGGGATGATTATATACAAAATTTAAAAAAAAAAATTTTTTTTGGTAGGGTCATTTAGGGGGCGAAGGGGAAGGACGGGGTAGGGCAGAGTAGTACCAGGTTTCGTCTTAGCTTCGTCAATAAAGCTTAAAAGTGTTATTTTTAAGGAATGTAAGCTTAAGTAAAACAATTTGTTAAATTTTTATGCTATTTTTGCCTATAATAACGCCCACTAAAGTGGGCGGGGTCAAAAAATATTTTTCTTTTACTTAATGGCTCCAAGTTTAAGGCGTTGGACCGTATTTGACATAAAAATATATCATTTGCTTAACAAAATAACCAAAAAACTTAAAAAATTATGTTGTTTTTTCTGGGTTGGTTTAGTTCTTCTTAGGGGAACTTTTTTCCCTCTTGCCCGATTTAGCCCATCTTCGAACTTAACCTGCTCTAAGTTTTAAAATATATTTATGCCAAATTTCAAAAGTCTAGCTCTTTTCGTTTGGACTGAATCGTGATTTCCACAGACGGACGGACGGACGGACGGACATGCTCAGTTCGTCTTAGATTTCATCACTGATCAAGAATATATATACTTTATGGGGTCTGAGATGGATATTTCGATGCGTTACAAACGGAATGACAAAGTGAATATACCCTCCAAATTCTTTTTTGGAGGGTATAAAAACAAAATGATGTTATCAGTTACTTTTATATTTAAGACAACGTTTACTGATTAGGAAGCTAAATGTTTGGCTCTACTTACTTCTAATACATCTGAACGTCTTTCAAAAATACTAAATATGTTTAATTTACAAACAAAAAGAAAAAATCCGTTTCATGTACCTCAAAAGGTTCTAATTGTCCAACCGTAGAATAGTCTTTTAGATTTTCTTGGTTTTTAATACCAATATATTTCTTCCTGATATATAAAGTAGGTATAATTCATCATAAAAATCAAAAATAACAAATTATATGGTTACTTTTATGACTCATAAAATGTCGAAATTCCAACCCATTGGATTTTTAATTATTTTACTTTTTAATACAAATTTAACTCTTTCCGAAGTATAAAAAAGATTTCATTCACACACAACCAATATAAGGAACTTATATGGCTACTTTTATGGACTAAAAAATTTCGATTTTTCAACCCTGGAACCGAATTTTTAATACCAAATTAATTCTTCCTGAAGTATAAAATAGGTATAATTCACTAAAAAAACAAAATTTGGAATTTATGTGGGTACTTCTATGTACCAGAAATATTTCGATTTACCAACTGTGGAAGCGAATTTTTATTTTTTTACCAATGCAATTCTTAGTGAATTTTTAAACTTTTTGGTCATTTTCATGTACCATAAAATATTTAATTTGTCCAACCCTGGAGTCGAAATTTTGAATTTTTAAAATTTTAATACCAGTTTTGTTCTTTCTGAATTATAAAACAGTTTTAATTATCAAAAACAACAACGTCAATTGCCTTTTTGGTAACTTTTATGTAGAAAAAATATTTCAATCTCCCAACCCTGGATACGAAATTTAAATTTTTTTGTTTGTTTTTTGAATACCAATGAGGGATGAAATAGTTTTATTTAATAAAAACTTAATATTTGTAACCATTTTGGTCACTTTCATGTACTACAAAATATTGCAGTTATCCAACCCTGGAATCAAAATTTTGATTGTTTTATTATTTGATACCAATTTTGTTTTTCCTGAATTAAAAAATAGTTTTAATTAGTAAAAAACCGACGTTAGTTGGCTTTTTGGTTACTTTTATGTAAAAAAAATTCAATTTCCCATTCCTGGGAGCGGAATTTTAATTTTTATCTTTTTTTACCAATGCTAGTTTTCATTACTTATAAAGTAGTTTTATTTACAAAAATCTTAAAATTAGCAACCATTTTTGTCACTTTCATGTTCTACAATATATTGCATGTACCAAAAATATTTAAATTTCCCAGCCCTGGAATTGAAATTATTTTTTTTTTTGCTTTTTTATAAATGCGGCTCTTTTTGAGGTATAAAGTAGTTTTATTGAAGGAAAATTTTAAATTTTTAACCATTTTGGTTAATTTTTTGTATAAAAAGTATCAATTTCCCACCCCTCGAAGCGAAATTTTAATTTTTAAAATTTTTTTATCAATGCAAATCTTCATGAAGTATAAAGTGATTTTATTTAAGAAAAACTCAAAATTTATAGCAATTTTGGTTATTACATGTACTACAAAATATTGCATGTACCAAAAAATACTTTCATTTTTCCAACCCTGGAAGCCAAGTTTTATTTTTTATTTTTTATCAGTACAAGTCTTCTGGAGGTATAAAGTAGTTTTATTTAAGAAAAATTTAAATTTTTTAACCATAATGGCCACTTTCATGTACTACAAAATATTGCACTTGTCCAACCTTGGATTCGAAATTTTGATTTTTATTTTTGGTTAATGCAAATCTCTATGACGTATAAAGAGGTTTTGTTAAAGAAAAATTTGAAATTTTTAACAATTTTAGTTACTACATGTACTACAAAATACGGAATGGGCCGAAGAAATATTTTGATTTCCCATCCCTGGAAAAAATTTTAATTTTTTTAGTTTTTAATAGATCATTGAGGCTTCCCAAAGCACGAAATAGGTTTGATTTACAAACATTAAAAATAAAATTGATTTTTGGTATAAATTTTGCGTCGAGAGATAGGTCTAAGCTTCCCAGCTCTGGAACCGTACATCAAATCTTTCTGAATTTCCACACCACTCTATTTAAGTTAATTTCCAATCCAACGGTCCAAGAACGAAGTCTCTAGCTCTTCTGGGAGCTTTTCAAAACCTTAGAAGGACGGACAGACGGACATCGCTCAATCGTCATCACTATTCATAAGGATCCAGAATATATATACTTTATGCGGTCCCATATTGATATCGAAGAAATTACACACGGAATGACAAGCCTATATATACCCTTTCACTTTTTTGTTAAGGGTATAAAAAGTGAAAGGATACTTTTTGTGAAGGGCATAAAAATAATTTTTCTAGATCCGAAAAAGTGTTTTGTAGACGTTTAAAAAGTGAAAATAATTATAGCAAATTGCAACGTTTTGGAATGAGCAACTTGCAACAACCATCGGTTATAGCTCCAATGCAGACTGGACCTCCAAGACCTTCCATGCATGGACTTTAATTAGATCGTTTAAATAAGTGAACTCAAAAATATACTACGAAACCTGATGAACTGGAGAGCACCCAGACCTCACAAACTGCAGAGCTTTTGGTTAAAAAGGGTTTCCGTAGATGAGAATTTAACAGAGCTCATAAATAACGTCACTCAATACCCTATTCATTCATATGCCCTATTTCGTTACCCAGGAAAACACCTACCTGCTGGAAAAGGACCCGTACAGGAGCCACGACTCTTCAAACATTCTACCAATAACATCGCTACCAACTTTGTTATAACATCTTGTTTGGCAATGAAAATAAACTTGCACTTTGACCGAAACAATATAATAGCAGAGCAACAAAAAGGTTGCAGGAAGACTTCGAGAGAATGCAAGGAGCAGTCTGTCAACTCTGTCGACATTTCGAGGTTCCCTACTTTTTTAAGGAAAAAACACAGTAAATTCAAATATTTTTTTTTAGGAGTTCGACTAGCGCTCATATATACATATGCAATGCATTACGCTCGAACTGAAAACGAGGGGATAGTATTGAGGGGACAGATTAGGAGAGATGAGACGATAGACAGTTTTTTACTTTTTTACTTCACGGTCTAATTTTTGCTACAGGGCCAACGAAGGTGGGTGCTGTTACTCTGCTTTTAGTACATGATAGTGTCAGTGGTTGCCAATATTTCATGATATTTAATGAAGAATGTTTATTATCATTTGAAAGAACATTCTTTGGCATTTATCTTTTTAAGATTATGTATATCAAATGTTGACCGTTGCTACGTCGCAGATGGTCCATCCGTTGAGTCCAATTTTCGATGACTCATTCGAGCATTTCGACTGGTAACTGGCGAATGACACGCGTGATGTTTTCCGCCAAGGCCTGAATCGAAGCGGGTTTGTCCGCATAAACTTTAGACTATACATTTACCCACAGGAAAAGGTCTAACGGTGTGATATCATACGATCTTGGAGGCCAATCGACCGGCCCAACGTGAAACTATGTTCTTACCGAAATGTTCTCTCAATGAATCCATTGATTGATGCGATGTGTGGGAAAAGGCGCCCTCTTGCTGAAACCAAATGTGGCCGAGATCACGATCTTCAATTTCAGGCATGAAATAGTCAGTTATCATGTCCGAGTTGCTGCGATCGGCGCCGAGTCTACTCTCCACGGTTTTCGTGTACACTCTCAGCTACGGCCACTATATTTTCTTCACAGCGTGCTGGACGTGGTCTATTCGGTCGAGTATTATCCAATAATGAATGCTGGGTTTCAAAATGGGTGATGGCGCTGCGAATAGTACGCTCAGTAGGCCGATTATGCTGACCATAAGTTCAGCGAAGTGCACGAAACACATTCCTCACAGAACGTAATAAAGTTGAACGATTTGTAAACGTTGATCAGACGTAAGTTTTTCCATTATGAAATGTCAAACAATACTAAACAAAAACAAGTAAAAACGTTATATTCGACCGGGTCGAATCTTAAATACCCTCCAAATATTTAGTAAGTGAATTTAAAATGTTTAACTTGGTGGCCCAGAGTTCCTTTATATAATATCGAACGTTAACGCCTACTGAAGGGGGCGGGTTTAAAAATAGATAATATCATGGTTTCCACAGACGAACGTATGGGCATTGCTAGACCGTCTTAAACTTCATCACTAATCAAGAATATAGATATTTACTTCGTAGGGTCCAATTCTCTTTGGAGGGTATAAAAACTGTATTTTGGCGGGGTCGCTCTGGCAAGTCATAAAACTCTAAATATAAATACTTGGGATAATTATATACAAAATTAAAATTTCTTTTTTTTATAGGGTCATTTAGAGGGCAAAGGGGGAGAGGGGGTAGGGCAGAAACAGGTAGACATAAAACTCTATAAATAAATGCTTGGGATGATTATACACAAAATTAAAAAAAAATGTTATTTAGTTTTAATAGGGTCATTTAGCGGGCGAAGGGGGAGGAAGGGGTAGGAAGGGGTAGGGCAGCAACAGGCAGTCACAAAACTCTAAAGATAAATGCTTGGGATGATTATATACAAAATTTAAAAAAATTTTTTTTTGGTAGGGTCATTTGGGGGGCAAAGGAAGAGGAGGGGGTAGGGCAGAAATCGGCAGTCATAAAACTCTAAAGATAAATGGTTGGGATGATCATATACAAAATTTAAAAAAAAAAATTTTTTTTGTAGGGTCATTAGGGGGCGAAGGGGAAGGAGGGGGTAGGGCAGACTAGTACCAGGTTTCGTCTCAGCTTCGTCATTAAAGCTTAAAAATTTTATTTAAAAATTTTATGTAGGCTTAAGTAAAACAATTTGTTAAATTTTTATGCTATTTTTGCCTATAATAACGCCCACTAAAGTGGGCGAGGTCAAAAAATATTTTTATTTTATTTTATGGCTCCAAGTTTAAGGCGTTGGACCGTATTTGACATAAAAATATATAATTTGCTTAACAAAATAACCAAAAAACTTTAAAAATTATCTTGATTTTTCTGGGTTGGTTTAGTTCTTCTTAGGGGAACTTTTTTCCCTCTAGCCCGATTTAGCCCATCTTCGAACTTAACCTGCTCTAAGCTTCAAAATATATTTATGCCAAATTTTAAGAGTCTAGCTCTTTTCGTTTGGACTGAATCGTGATTTCCACAGACGGACGGACGGACGGACATGCTCAGTTCGTCTTAGATTTCATCACTGATCAAGAATATATATACTTTATGGGGTCTGAGATGGATATTTCGATGCGTTACAAACGGAATGACAAAGTGAATATACCCTCCAAATTCTTTTTTGGAGGGTATAATAACATGACAGGATGACACGACTCACATGTGATCTGTCAAAAAAAGGCTATTGAAAAAAGTTTCTCTACTTGAATCTCATATTATATAAAAAACACAGAAAGCTTTCTATGGCTTACATAGATTACAGGAGGGCTTTTGACTCCATGCCACATGAATGGCTGCTGAAGGTGTTAGAAATTTATAAAGTCCACACTTCAATAGTCATATTCTTAAAATATCACTACGAACATCAACAGAATACATGGAGACCGATGAGATTCCTATCAAACCAGGCATCTTTGAGGGTGACTCGTTAAACCCTACTTGGTTTTTGCTGAGCCTTAATCGGCTCTCCAATCTTCTTGACTCAGCACAATATGGCTTTGAGATCAGAGATGATGTGAAATGCCTTTAAGGGTTAAATCACCTGTTATTTATGAATGATATAAAACTATATGGATCAATGCAGTCGAAAAATTCTCCAATGGCATCAATATGAAATTTGGCCTCAATAAATGTCATCAGAGTCAAATTGCAAGAGGTACCACACGCTCTCAAAGACAGTTGCAAAATGGATGCAATGATGAATGAGGAGACGTACAAATACCTGGGTATGAAGCAATCTATTCGTATTGAACAAAGCCAAATGAAGGAAGAGTTAACCAAGAGTTCACTAAGCGGGTCAGGAAGATTATTAACATTAACACATATGCAGTTACGGCCCTTCGAGAGAACAATGCTGTGTGAGTGGAAGGGGCTAAGTTGGTATTAATAAGCAGAGGAAACAACGGATAGATGGACTTAGAGCATTTTTTGTAGAAATATCTAACATATCCCCACTGCATTATGCGCTTTGTAAAGCGGATGCGCCTTTGTATGTTGGTCAGAGCTCCATGGTGCAAGCAATTTCCACAAGCAGCCAAAAACTGGAATCATGGATGAGTAAATCACTCCATGGTAGACATCCCTACGAAGTCAGTCAACACCATGTCGACACCAAATCGCCCTACTATTGGCTATATAAATAAACCGTAAAGTTGAAACAAAACTATAAATTGTGGTTAACTAAAAATTGATGAGGGTTTGAAATGCCTTCGCACTTACAGTGGCTGTCGCTAACTGCGTCGAGCGGTATTTCCACTAAAACAATCTTTTTCTGGTGTGTTTGCGTTCACGCATTTTTGCAAAATGTCATCAAAAGGGTCTGCATCCACATACAAAGTCATGGATGCAGTTTGCCCGATGTGTTATTCCATAAATAACCATATCCTATGTGTTTTAGGAAAAGCGCATTTTCTATTTAAGCCAAATCTTGCCATAATTTTAGGACACCATTTATAAAGTTATCAATTTATTACTTGGGATGTCTTGTTCCGTTTCTCTATAATTATCTGCTTATTGGCTAGTGTTGATCTATACAAAGATATGGTTATTTCCTATAATTGGCTGGGTATTTTAGTAGTACGGGGGATTTTTATTGACTCTGCGCCTTTTTGAAATCCCCTCACAGTAACTTTAAAAGCAACACTGCTGCCGTTAACCAACCCACTACAATGTACAAAAAAAATCAAGGTCCGGCCTATAAATTTTGATGAGTAAACAAAAAAGATATAAAAAATATAAACAAATAAGAGTGCTATATTCGGCTGTGCGGAATCTTAAATACCCTTCACAGATGTAATTCTTCTTTCTTTCTTGCCAAAACAGAAAGCATATTTAATTAAAAAACCAAAATTATGTTATCGGTTACTTTTATATATAACAAAACGTTTAAATTTTTCAGCTAAGTGTTTGGTTTTTAATTTTTAAAATTTTTAATACCAATTTAATTTTTAGCGAAGTATAAAAAAGGTTTAATTCCCTGAAAATACCAAATTTGGGAACATATACGGTTACTTTTATGTACCGAAAAATTTTAATTTTCCAACCCTGGAACCGAATTTTTAATTTTAAAATTTTCAATACCAATTTTATTCCTCCTGAAGTATAAAATAGGTTTAATTCACAAACAAAATTTGGAATTTATGTGGGTACTTTTATGTACCAAAATATTTCGATTTTCCAACCCTGGAAACGAATTTTTAATTTTAAAATTTGTAATACCAGTTAAATTCTTCCTGAAGTATAAAATAGGATAAGTCACTAAAAACACAAAATTTGGAATTTATGTGGGTACTTTTAAATACCAAAAATATTTCGATTTTCGAACTCTGGAAGCGAATTTTTATTTTTTTACCAATGCAATTCTTAGTGAGGAGTAACATAGTTTTACTTGACAAAAAAATCAATATTTTAAAGCTTTTTTGTCATTTTTATGTACAATAAAATATTTCATTTGTCCAACCCTGAAGTCAAAATTTTGATTTTTTAAGATGTTAATACCAATTTTGTTCTTCCTGAATTATAATAGTTTTAATTAGCAAAAAAAAACAACTTTTTGGTTACTTCTATGTATAAAAAATTTCAATTTCCCAACCCTGGAAACGAAATTTTAATTTTTTTTTGCTTTTTACCAATGCAACTCATAATAATGAGGCATGAAATTGTTTAATTTAAGAAAAACTTAATATTTGTAACCATTGTGGTTACTTTAACGTACTACAAAATATTGCAGTTATCGAACTCTGTAATCTAAATTTTGATTTTTTTTCAAATTTTATTTTTCAGCACTAAAATATAATTTTAAGTAGTAAAAAACCGAAGCCTTTTTGGTTATTTTTATGTTACTAAATTTTTTTTACTAATGCCAGTCTTCATTAGGTATAAAGTCGGTTTATTTAAGAAAAACTTAAAATTTGCAACCATTTTGGTCACTTTCATGTACTACAATATATTGAATGTACAGAAAAAAACAACGTTCATTGACTTTTTGGTTACTGCTATGTATAAAAAAAATTTCAAATTCCCAAATTTGGAAGTGAAATTAATTTTTTTTTACCAATGCAACTCTTTATGAGGTATCAAGTAGTAATATTTAAGAAAAATTTACAATTTTGAATTATTTTGGTCACCTTCATGAACTATAAAATATTGCACTTGTCCAACGCTGGATTCAAAATTTTGATTTTTCTTCTTTTAAAATAGTTTTAGTTAGCAAAACCAACCAACATTAATTGCCTTTTTGGTTACTTTTATGTAAAAAATCCAATTTGCCACCTCTGGAAGCAAAATTTTAATTTTAAAAATTTTTCTTTGACCAATGCAAATCTTCATGATGTATAAAGAGGTTTTATTTAAGAAAAACTCAAAATTTTTAAAAATTATAGTTATTTTATGTACTACAAAATACTGAATGTGCCAAGAAAAAAAACTTTTACATTCCCATCCCTGGAATTTTTTTTTGATTATTTTAGTTTTTAATAGACCCTTGAGGCTTCCCAAAGCATGAAATAACTTTAATTTACAAACAACGAAAAAAATAATTGGTTTTTTGTATTAATTTTGCGTCGAGAAATAGGTGTAAGCTTCCCAGCTCTGGAACCGTATTTCGGATTTTTCTGAATTTCAATACCACTCTATTTAAGTTCATTTTACAGCTATTTCTCGACGCAAAATTAATATAAAAAACCAATTATATTTTGTGTTGTTTGAAAATTAAACCTATTTCATGCTTTGGGAAGCCTCAATGCTCTATTAAAAACTAAAAATATAAAAAAAATTTCCAGGGATGGGAATATAAAAGTTTTTTTTGCACATTCCGTATTTTGTAGTACATGTAATGACTAAATTGTTTAAAATTTTAAGTTTTTCTTAAATAAAATTTCTTTATACATCATGAAGATTTCTATTGGTCAAAAAAAATTTTATTTAAAATAAATAAAAATAAAATAAATAAATAAAAAAATTTCGCTTCGAGGGGTGGGAAATTCAAATCTTTTTTGTACATAAAAGTAACCAAAAAGGCAACTGGCTTTGTTTATTTATTTTTTGCTAACTAAAACTATTTTCTAATTTAGGAAGAATGAAATTGGTATCAAACCTTCAAAAATAAAATGTTAAATTTCGAATCCAGGGTTGGACAAGTGCAATGTTTTATAGTACATGAAAGTGACCAAAATAGTTAGAAATGTTATATTTTTCTTAAATAAAACTACTTAATACCTCACGAACCCTTGCGCTGATAAAAATAAAACACAAAAATTAAAATTTCACTTCCAGGGTTGGGAAATTGAAAGTTTTTTTGGTACATGCAATATATTGTTGAACATGAAAGTGACCAAAATGGTTGAAAATTTTATGTTTTTCTTCAATAAAACGACTTTATACCTAATGAAGATTTGCATTGGTAAAAAACATTAAAATTTCTCTTCCAGGTCCGGGAAAATAAAATTTTTTTATACTTATAAGTAACCAAAAAGGCAACTAACGTGGGGTTTTTTCTACTTAACACAATTTTTTACTTCAGAACAAACAAAATTGATATCAAAAATTAAAAAAAAATCAAAATTTAGATTTCAGAGTTGGATAACTGCAATATTTTGTAGTACATTAAAGTGATCACACTTATTTCTTAAATGAAACTATTTCATGCCTCATTAAGAGTTGCATTGGTAAAAAAAAACAAACTAAAATTTCGTTTCCAGGGTTGGGAAATTGAAATATTTTTAATGCATAAAGGTAGCCAAAAAGGCAATTGACGTTATTGCTTTTGCTAATTAAAACGATTTTATAATTCAGGAAAAACAAAATTGGTATTAAAATCTTAAAAAATCAAAATTTCGACTCCAGGGTTGGACAAATGAAATATTTTATTATACATGAAAGTGACCAAAAAGTTTAAAAATATTAATTTTTTTTGTCCAGTAAAACTATGTTACACCCCACTAAGAATTGCATTGGTACAGAAAATAAAAATTGGCTTCCAGAGTTGGAAAATCGAAATATTTTTTGTACATAAAAGTACCCACATAAATTCCAAATTTAGTTTTTTTTAGTGAATTAAACGAATTTTATATTTCATGCTAGAGTTAATGTCGACGCCGTTGATGGCGTTTTAACGCCGAAAAAGTTGAAATAGATTGAACTTTTACGGCGTTGCAACGCGTTGAGATTAACTGCTCTCATACAATTTCATACGATTCAACTTTTTTTTTGACATTTGACTCCGTCGACGACGTCGACATTAACTCTAGCATCAGGAAGAATTTAATTGGTATTAAAAATTTTAAATTTAAAAAGTCGGTTCCAGGTTCCCAATTTTGATTTTTGCAGTGAATTAAATCTATTTTATACTTCGCCAAGAATTAAATTGGTATTAAAAATTTTAAATATTAAAAATTCGGTTCCAGGGTTGGAAAATTTTTTTGTAAGTAAAAGTATCCATATAAGTTCCTAATTTTGGTTATTTTGTGAATGAAATCTCTTTTATACTTCGGGAAGAGTTAAATTAGTATTAAAACCAAAAAAAATTAAAAATCGAATTTCAAGGTTGGAATATCGACATTTTTTTATTCGTAAAAGTAACCATTATTATTATTATTTCAAGTCTATTATAATTAAAATTACAATAAACAAAAAGAAGTGAAGGCACTAGCAACTAATGGCTATCGGCCCAGCCAAAAGTAACCATATAATTTGCTATTTTTGATTTTTATGATGAATTATACCTAGTTTATATATCACAAAGAAACCAAAAAAATCTAAAAGACTATTCTGCGGTTGGAGAATTAAAACTTTTTGGGCTACGTGAAACGGATTTTTTCTTTTTGTTTGTAAATAAAACATATTTAATATTTTTGAAAGACGTTTAGATGTATTATAAATTAGGAAAGCCAATTTTTCGGCTAGGAACCTTAAAAATTAACTGTTTTCTTATATATAAAAGTAACCGATAACATCATTTTGAATTTTTAATTAAACCTACTTTCTGTTTTGGCAAGAAAGAAAGAAAAAAGATTTACATCTGTGAAGGGTATTTAAGATTCGTCACAACCGAATATAGCACTTTTACTTGTTGGCATTCCTGTAAAATGTTTATAGGCTTTTTGAAGATATCACTAATAATTGCATTAGAAGTCATCGGAATGCTTTAGCCATATTTTCACTTCAAGCCTCTTCAATGCATATTGATGATAAACAGTTCGTATGTCTCCCCTTGATCCCAGACTTCATTCTAAAAATGTTCAATATTGTTAAGTTTGTGATTACGTTGTAAAAACGTTTTTCTGTCGTTGAAAAATTTTGTTGAGTTTCACTCTGATTCAACATTGACTGTAATAATGCTTTCCTTCCTTACATGTTGTGAGTTTTGCCGTACGGTATCGAAACAAAGGATAATTAAAATTTAATCAATTCAAAGCTTATTTTTATTTACTTTCTCTCTTAATTTATTTTTTAAAGCCAGGGGCCAATGAAATGTTAAAGAGATTTTAAAAAAAATGTTAAGTATTTACACAGATAAGTTTATATAAAATATAAAATGCAAAATACATTATGTAAGCATTTTAACATTTTGGCGTTCTTTTTACTTTGAAGCATGTTTTAAATATGATTATTTTTTGCTTCCATCACAATGATGATATCATTAAATTTCCATTATGTAAGCAATCATGAAAGAAATCCTTTTATAATACAACAAAGTTGTAGCACTTAAAAATGTAAAAGTTAAATAGTTCATGCAACTCCATTTTGGGTTTAATCTTTTAATGGACTCGTATTGCAAAAGCTTTCAATCGAAAAGAGCTTATGGGAAACACGCAAACATATACATACAACCTCAAGCCCAACGTTTTTAATTTAAGAAATAATTCTGCAGAAAATAGTATTTAAAACGTATTGTTTTTCTTACAAAATTTATATTTTCCTCGGAAATTCAATGAGCCTTAAAAAGTTCATTGGACGTTATCGTGTGGTATGGTGAAAATGTAAAGGAGGATATATTGCATGTGAACTGATTAAAAATTTAAATATGTTCCATCTGCAGGGTTCTTTCTCCGGCTCTCAAGGTGTACAGCCTTATGGAAATAAATGTGCTCCTATAAATTATTTGAGATAAATTATTTCTACTGTAAAAACAAAGTTTCTGAGTGAAGACTCGCAGCCGTGATCTTCGGATTCATAGCCGTATTTAAATATATTATTAATAAAGATGTGTTGCCTGATTGTGCAATGGGTGTGTTACAAATTGAAAGCCCTGAGTTGGCCATTACTTCATTAGAGACTTATTGATGAGTTCTTGTGCTGCAGTGTATATTAAGAAGTAATTTACAACAAAACTTAATAACCCCTAATTGGTCACAAGGGTCCTTAAGTTATACCAATAATTCATAAGCTATTAAAACAATTCATATGGTGCAAAAACGGCAAGATCATTTTACACTCTTAGGCGCCATTATTAAAACTTCAAGATAGCTAAACACAAGATTCAATCGGATGAATAAAAAGTTGATCATTATTATAAAGTTGCTTTAATCCAACAATTAGGATGACCTGCCTTCAACTTATCGTTCATATTAGGTTTAAGTGAAATTGTAACAATAGAACACTTTTTAAACGTCAGATATCTATTTATAGCTAACATGAAGCTGTAATAATGGCCTAAATGATACAAGCGCTTTATACACATATTTGTGACCATTTCAATGATTCACTGAAGGTTAAAAATTGGATGTAATTCTTTGAGTCGGAAGGATAAGGCTGAATAAAATGCGTAATTTTGTAAACATTTCAAAAATTCTCCGCGGAAGTGAATAATAAATTTGCCCTCTTCGTCTGTCCACTCCACAATAAATCTTCCTTTCACAGTTCCGGCACAGTAGGCCTTATACTACAAGTGCCAGTCCAATTAAAAATAAATAAATACTTACCATTAATGTAAAAATTTGTTTACTGAACCATTAGTTGCATGCATTTTACTAAACTTTTATAAATATTTTCTATTACAGAATCACAATCAGTTGTTTATTTTCATAAACTTTGTCATGAATTCCGTCTTGTAATACGAGTATAAAGAGCCATAAAGAAAATGCCTTGCATTTCTAATATTTAGATACTAAAGTTAAACAAGCACCCAACACCCTTAAAAAGAAATATCGAACAAAGTCTTTGGCATACTCACACACAGGCACATGACTTACACATCTGCAAATTGCGAGTCTTTCACTAAGAATATGCCGGCATTCTATTTAAATATATTGTTCGTTGACTCCATCCCCAGAAACGTTCAGCTATTTAATAATGTAAATTTTTCTAGTTTTTCTCTGTAGTTGGCAATTAACAAGAAGTGTATAAGACTTCTGTGAAAACTCTGCAAAGAAAAAATTAATAGAAAGAAAACGAAGTAACTTTTACAATTTTCGGTAAAATACAACAAAGTTGTACTAAATGAAGAAAAAAAAAAACAATTTGTAAAGAACAACAACAGCTATACAATTGATCAACCGATTTGCAACACATGGACACATATTTTAGCTGTAAACAAAGTATTAAGCTAGAGTTCGATTAAGACATTTCTTAACTGTTTGTGATTTTTTTCTCTGTGTACTGTAACAATTTTAAGGATAAGGAATATGCTTTAACGAATTTCATATGTTAGCATATGGTAACCATGATTACGAATCATCACTAAAAGAGACCGTGGAGCCAAGTTATAATTTGTAAATTGTTAAAGATCAAAACTGGGAGCACACTTTCGCATTTTGTGTCACCGCAAGCAAACATTATAGTTCATGCCAGTGGCAAGGTTTATCATTTTCATATATTTCCTTGTGTAGAATTGCCTTGCAATCTTTAATTTTCTTTATTACGGTTTACTTGCTACACCACAAAATACCATAGACAATAGATGTAGCTGAATAAGCAAAGCATTTCACATAACGGAGCTCGACTCAAGAGAGCCAGATTAGAAGACGATTGTCGGCCTCTTAATTGGAGCTGGCACCTACCGGTTCTGACAGTGGAGCATAAAATACTTCCACCCCCTGATTATCCATATCACATATATTCTAGATGCTTATGAGTAGGTAATGTCCGTCCGTTGGTCCATCTGTAAATGGAATCGGTTTACCGAAGCCTCCAAATAAGCTAGAAATTTTAGTCTTGGATTGATGTTTTAGCAATAGTCCTTAAGAGATTGCTATTGAAAATCGCGAAAATCCAAAATACAGTGACCCGGAAAATGTAAACCTATTTTTGGTATATAAAATCATTAACCCCAATTATTGTTTGGTTTTTCTTAATTAATCCTATTTTATATTTCAGTAAGAATTAAATAGGTATTATTAAGGGCAATTAAATCAAACATATGTCTTCAGGGTTGGATAATTAGTACCTTTTTTGGTACATAAAAGTAAAGAACTAACACAAATTTTTTCATTTTCTTTATATACCAAACATATTTGATATTTTTGAAAGAATTTGATTGCCATTAGAAATCAGAAAACCAAAAATACACCTCCAGAGTTCGAAAGTTTAAAACTTTTTTGGAATAACTAAATAAAACAAATTGTTTTCATTAGCAATCAAAAATATTTTATATGAAAACGCTCGTGACTTTTTGAATAAAATATAGATTTTTACTCAAAAATTCCTTAGAGTTCTATACACTTAGTCCAATAATTTTTGTATCCCTTCCGAAAAATATGACTTGTCGAGGTCATAAAAATAGGCATTTGTTTGTGAGATGATTTCGTTATTGAATTCAACCGCCGAGCCATTTGGTCAAGTTTGGGAACAAGAAACAATCACTGGGAACTAAGTCCGGGGAATATGTCGGACGAGGAAGCAATTCGTAGTCTAGTTCATGGAATTTGCCTTGGAAACTGCACATGTGTGGACCCTTGCCTTGTTCTGATAGAAAATAACGTTTTTCTAGGTCAAATCCGATAGTTTTTTTCAGACCTCATTGAGTTGGCACAGGAATATTATCGCCATTAATTGTTTTCCCTTTTTGAAGATAGCCAACGTAGATTATACAGGGTATCCAGGCGAAGCAGAGGGCGATTTTATAATTAAATAAAAAATATTAATTACAAATAAATGATTTTTTTTAATTTATGGTAAAACTACACAGATTGGAAAATCATTACATAAAAATTATGTAGTCGCTATGCCGACCATCACGCTGCAAACACTCTTCCAATCTTGAACGAAAATTTCTCATTACGCTTGAAAAAGCTGCAATTGAGGTTGCTGCCATTTCTAGGGTGATGTTATGTTTCAGTCGAGCCAAATTAGTTGGTTTATTGTCGTATACCTTGCCATTGAGGTAGCCCCACAAAAAATAATCAAGAGGGCTCAAATCAGAACTTCTTGGTGGTTAATGTTACATCTGCGAGAAATCACCTTATTCGGAAATAATTCATGTTCGGCCTGCAGTGATTGGTCAGATGTATGGAATGTGGCCTCATCCTGCTGGAACCATGTTCTCAAATTATAGCCATCAAATTCTTGTAGCTGGGAGGCGAAAAAATCCTGTAGGATTTCACAATAACAGTCGCTATTCACAATAACGATCGCTATTCACAGTAACAGCTCGTCCTCTGCAGTCTTCATGAAAAAACTGGCCAATAATGCTTTTAGCCGACATTGCAGCCCATACAATTAATTTTGGGCAATGAAGTGGTATTCCATGTTTTTGTTTCGGGCTATTTTTTTTATCTTGGACCAGCACTCAGGGGATGATCCCTGCATATGCAGTGCATTGCGCCGGAACTAGAAAGGAGGGAATGTTATTGAGGGGACAGATGAAGATAGATGAGAAGATACATAATTTTGTTGTAGCTACTTCGACCTTTTACTTCACTGGGAAATTTTTTTGCTACAGGACTGACGAAGGCTCTGCTTTTTAGTATAAGATTGTGTCAGTCGCAGCCAGTTATGTTCATCATTGAAACAGGCTGGCAAGAACTAACACAACCATGAACTAATGCTGATCAGAAGAATTCAACACAATATATCATGATGCAGCGTGAGGCTGAACTCAGGACACTCCGCTTCATAGTCTCGTGTTAACTAGTTCAGCCAGCAGCACCCTCAAGAGGACCAACAGCGGCAGTTTTGTTTGTTCACATGGCCGTTTAAGTTAAAATTAGCCTCATGACTAGAATGGACGTTTTCAAACTTTGTGAACCGATTAATCATCTCAGTTGCGAATTGACATCCTTCAGTTCTTGAACTAACTGGATTTTGTATGCTTTGAGATGCAAATCCTAATTACTGTGCTCGTTTTCTTACTGGAAGTGACGGATTTTTCGAACTGATCCTCTCACTTCAATTCAATTGTTTCTTCGTCTCTAATAGCTCTCGAAGGACTTAAGCTTGAAATCTCCTGATGCTGTTTTTACTTGGAGCATTACGAGCGTGATATTTTGCACGATAGAGTCATCGTTTCGGTAATAATCGCAAGCGAAAATCACGATGCGGTTCCGCGTACATCTCCAGTGCCACTAAATCTTCAAGCGCCCGTAATCGTCTGCAGCCTGCAGCTAAGCAATGTAACTGCAGAAATAAGGTAAGTAGGGGTAATCCCTTGTCTGCTGGCCCTACTAAAAACACGAAACAGAGTTACATTGCGATGCTAGTAGTGTTACTTCAATTTTATGGTAACGTCTGCAAAATGGGAAGTTCCATCCTATTACGTTTTTCTCAATATCTAGAGCTGGAAAATTATAATTGCTGAATACATTATAGTTTTTGGTTTTGAATGGATAATGTGAATGTTCCCAGCAGCCGTGTTAGGGATATAAAGGTTGTTTTTATAGAGGTATATAACTTTCTAACGGAATAAAACAAAGATAAATTTTTTAAATTGAAATGGCATTTACTTTATTCGAAAGATAATCTTCCGGCATTATAATCTAAATAGGACTTCTGGCATATGACCGCCACACTGGCTCGGACGTAGTCCAACCTGGAGGTCGAATTTTCGATGACGTTTTCCAACAGTTCTGGACGTACAACGGCAATAACGCGGCAATAGTTGCTCCCCAAGTAGTCAATTGTTTCGGGCTTGTCGGCGAGACTAGGGACTTCAGACATCCACATAGAAAATAGTCTAGCGTTTTAAATCACACGATCTCGGAGGCCAATATAACGGTGTTTCTACACACACTTGAGGAATATCATCGCTCTAAATACGGCAGTCTTGCTTATTGAAGTATCCATTCAAATAAAAACCAGCTTCGTCGCTAAACAAAATTCGCTTATGAAAATCAGGATCAATGAGAACCTCGTCATGTGGAAGAAAAAGTGATTCCTTAAATCAATGCGATACTAGGTCATTTTTTTGTTGATAAGTGTTTTGGTGAAATAAAGTGTTATTACACTGTGCAACAGTGAAAAAAGTGCAAGGTCGTGACTATATGGGTTAGATTCTACTATCAAATTGTAGTAAAATCATATACTCAGTTTGGCCAATTTGGTGACCCTTTTTTATGGGCCCACAGCGTTTCCCAATATTAGCATGATGCCCAATAAAAGGTATCATCAGTTTTTGCCAAATAGCTAATCAGGGGCCAAATTACCGCATTCAAATTATGGCATTCGATATCGATCGAAATTTCTGTACATTTTAAATGGAAATTTCGATCGATATCGAATGCCATAATTTGCCCCCAGCACTTAAAAATATACGTTCGTCAAAAATGTAGACAAGAGTAGGTTGAATATTTCTTGCTAAAATTTTATGACACATATGTATTTTATCTTAATTTTTAAAAACGTTAAAAAAAATTTTTTTTTTGTTTGATTTTTGATCATAACTTTTAGAAAATCCAGATTTTTCGTACACTATATTTGGGAAAATTGTACCCACGGTAAAGCTGAATAACTTCTGTGAACATACCAATATAATCTGAACGTGTGTAGATAGCAAAAATAGGTCATAAAGACTCCCTTGTGCCTACAAATTTAAAGTTTTAACTCAAATGTTATAATAAAACTACATTTTTTGGAGAATAATTTATTAAAGTATTTGTTTTGGTATACATATATTTGTTATATTTTATTTCTAAGAATTTTGCTACAATTTTATTTACATTTGAACCCATAGTCACGACCTTTGACTTTTCAAAAGGTCTTCATTTATCGCATAGTGTTATTGGTTTCCATATATAAAACAAAAAATTAAGCAATATGTCTAGAGATATTTAAAGTGTATTATGTAGTGTGTACCACTACGATTATACAAAGAAAATGTATATTAAATGAAAGAGTTTGTATTTAAGTCCGGAGCTTGGCTTTAGGGCATAAATACTTATAGTAGCCAGAAACAATATACATATACCTGAAGCACTATGAGATAATACCTATTTATATCTTATGGATTATTTAATCTTGTGGATATTACAATTTTACATAAATATTTGCACCCAAGGCTTCAACTCTATCTTCATGGGATGCGCAAATCGCATCCCATTTAAAAGGACACATATTTAAGATATTTATAAAATAATTCTTATAATATAAGAACAAATTTCGTGTTACGACCGAAAAAATAAAATATTTCAAACAGTAAAAACTGGCCCATTTAAAACAGCATTTCAGATATAGATAATTGACAACAACAATTCTAATTCATCAAAAACAGGTATTTGCTGTTGCTCCTGAAAAGTATTCAACATCATTTTAAATACGCCATGTAATATTTAGCGCAATGAATGTACTGTCCTTTATATTGTTCATCGTTAAGGATCCTTTTATACATTTATAGATATACGTACATGCATACACACACTTTGCTACCCACAGTACGAAGCTGGCAAAATTCTAAGCGAAGTAAAGCAAACGAAAATAATAAATTTAAAGCAGTAGCATTTCGAAAACAAACAAAAAATATAATAAATTCCCGGGTATGTTAAAGTAAAAGTTAAAGTACAGGATTAAGGTATGCGACAATAACAAGAACAACTGTAGAAATAAGGGGGTGCATAAATAGTAGAAAATGAAATAAAGCAAATAAATGTATGAATGCTACTCGTACCTCTAACCGAACACCGGCACATAACGCATAACCACCCCATCCAGCCAACTCTCTCACATTTGATTCTCTCTCACACTTATTGCTGTGCTCAGTGAAATTACAAATTGTGGCAATCGTAAGGGTCAGCGGCTAAGGGATGCCAAGGTACAATGGTACAAAAAAAGTGCGAACTTTCGTCGCAAAGCAGCTCTGAGTCAGTCAACAAGCAGCCTCGTTGGCAATTATTTTTTAAGTGAAGCCAGACCAGTGATCCTTTACTATGCGTCCCACAACCAAGTTAATTTCAACATCTCATAGAAATGTACAGATTTACAGTTCTTATGAAGAATTTTCCGTGGTTAACATCGTTGCTACTTCTTATGTGAAGGCAAAAGTCATTTTCAGTTACGGATAAAATACTGGTTAACAACATCGTCGACATATGGTCTAGTCACTTATTGCATCGATACTCTCCAAATATACTTTGCAAAGTATTTTTTATACAAATAATCGCCCTCACGGTCCTACATCGATTTACTGTTGAAACAGTTCTTATATGCAACTTCCTAAGAAAAAAATATACAAATACTGATGATGAAATTGTACCGACTTTCGAAAATAGCGCTTTACTATTGCGCTGTGTGGGTTGAAAACTAAATTAGTGTGGTCTTCTCCATTGACACATACATGGATTATTCATCATATGGTTTGAATCCAGAGATATCAACAGTAATGGTGTTCATTTTTTAATTATGATTTTTGATTTTCCATTCGATCGGTCCAAGTTTTGTAAATTTTTCACTAACTTTGGCCTTATGATGCCTTAGAAATTGGCTTGCATAAAGCAATGACTTAAGACCGCCTCATAAAAAGTAATCCAGAAGCGTTAAAAAACGTTAGAGCGACATATGGCAATTTGTGCCGTTTTGTTGAAACCAAATATTATTGGTTTTTAGCCGATTAATTTTTGGAAGAAAAAAAATTGAAAACGGTTGACCCTAAAGGCAACCCCTGTTAATATAAACTTAATTTTTAAACTTCTATACTTTTGCAGCCGATTTCCACGTAATAAGTGGTGATTGATATACTTCTTCGAACCATATAAGAGAATCGGGAACAGTAATTGATCATATATACAATTTTGGCGTTTTTTTGAAATTATTCACTTTTTGGAATTTTTGCGTTCACAAACGCATCAACCGATTTTGACTCACATCAAGTCTAAGTTTGAATCGCCGCTGATTTGGTTTGGTTCGGTTCAAAAGTTATAAGCAGGTCACATACTTACACACACGAACACAAATACATACAGGCATAATGACGGTATTTTAGGAATAGTCAGGAAAGCCGCCGAAGAACTCAAAACATCGAGATCTTGTGAAAACTCTATTTTTTTTAGACGGAATAAAATCAATTTTCATAGCGTGAAGGTAAAAATCATAATGGCAGCTCATTCCGCATTTCGACGGAATAAGGATCGATGATGCCATACACAACAGTAAATTTTAATGAGGCCATTAAACGATGCGACGTGTTGAGCTGGCGAGTTAGGCACTTCAGTTGAATGAATATCGTGTATGTTTGATTTTTTATACAACAGATGACCAACCAGACCTTTAACGTAGAAATTACTTGCATATACAACTTGATCAAATTGCACAATACGTCGCATAATGGATGTAACAACTTGAGGATTTCCTTTTTTTCATACACGGCTATTTTTCTTATTGACGTGGTGATTTAAACGGAAATATATTCCATTTTTTAAAAAAATTGGCACAATTTGAAAGCCCAGATCTGGTCTTCAAGGGATCATAATGACTTGCCACGCCTTACTAAACAGATATGTGAGCACAGTTTGACGTTCTCAGCTGTCGAACCATAATTATCGATATCGGTCGTTCTCATGCAGCTAAAAAACACAAACAACCTGAACTCACATATTTAATGTTTATTAGAACGAATAAGCAGCGCCCTGTGAAATCATAAATGTACCATAAGTTCGTACAAAATCTCTATCATATGTCATCCCTGGCATGTATTCGAGTATGGCGTATGTTTTCTTTTAAATTGTGCACATGTACACTTCTCTTTTGTGTTTCGTTTTTGTTGTTATTGCTCCTGCTTTTCATTTCGTGTAGCCAACACATCGATATTGATGATGGCAAGGTTAAGGATGCTTCGTTGAATTGGGTGGTGAGGCTTGAGCAGTTTGAGTGCGTGCAGATGTTTGCCAATGCTGTACACGTAGAAATATTTTATTTTTACTTTGGGCTAAAGCCAACAAAGTATAACCACCAGCATCAGAATTGGTACAGCTTGTGTACCTTTCTAGTCGACAGAGACACACAAACAAACGTTTATATAGTAAAACAAATGATAGGACACAGCATCAGAGCGTTATTAACAATATACAAACACAAATAGCGTTGCCTTTATGCTAATGGTATAGGTGAATGTACGCTTACAATTGAATATATTATTCACTTACACATCTATGCGAATATATGTGAACATACAGATATTCTTATATAGAATCCACTCAAATCGAGTTAAATGCAGTCACTCTCATTTTTAATGTTGGAGCAAATTTTTATTAAGAGATTTCGCTTTACAGCAGTTGAGCACATCTCGGAAACTGCTTTCAGCTTTTTGAGCACAAGATACCCTGGATATTTTACAATTTTATTTTGTAACTTCATCTTTGAATTTGTTTTTTATTTCATTTTGTAAGGCCATGTAATAAAACTACCTCCTTGTGTGCAATGATGCAGGAATTGATTTTTTGTTCTCTATAGGTTTCGTTTTGTATTCTAAGTGCTAGGAAGCCGGAATGATAAGTGTTTTTAAAGCCAAAAATCAATTTATGCGTCCTTTCCATTTAGAATTTATTATTTTGCGATAATTCTTTTCATAAGCAGTAATATGGTAAACTTTCAGTGATGGCAGTACGGGAAAGCTTTCTGGCAATATCACAGATTCTCGGTGACCCGTCAATTTCAGTATTAAAAATAGAATTCCTGGGAAAACCGATTTATAACATATAGAATATTTTGTATGTATTTGGCATTTCTTTGCAGCACATCGAAATCTAACAGATGTACAGCGAAAAATATCGAATGTTGTTCGCGTTACTGATAATACATTATCTACTGCTGCATAATATCATATCAATTACATAACAAGCGCTTGACTTTTACGCATCAAATTATGCGGTCCAATGGCAAATGCTGTATAATTTCAAGCGCTTAACATCTACCAATTAAAACATGAACTCGTTTGACAAACTGACGCACAAATTTTAAAAATTGAGTTCAACTTTCAATTGGTTATACATTGATTAATTACATTTTTTGCGTAATTATACCATTTGTATACCTTTCACAAAAAAGTGAAAGAGTATATATATGTAGGTTTGTCATTCCGTGTGTAATTTCTTCGATAGGCACATGGGACCCCATAAAGTATATATATTCTGGATCCTTATGAATAGCGATGACGATTGAGCGATGTCCGTCTGTCCGTCTGTACGTGAAATCGGTTTTCTCTAGCCCCCAGAAGAGCTAGAGACTTCGTTCTTTAATCGTCGGATTGGAAATGAAATAGAGTGCTATAGAAATTTAGAAAGATCCGAAGTATGTTTCCAGAGCTGGGAAGCTTACACCTATTTCTCGACGCAAAAATTATACCAAAAATCAATTATTTTTTTTAACGTTTGTAAATTAAACCTATTTCTTGCTTTGGGAAGCCTCAATGGTCTATTAAAAACTAAAAAATTGAAAAAAAATTTTCAGGGATGGAAAATTAAAAATTTTTTTCGGCCCATTCCGTATTTAGTAGTACATGTAGTAACTAAAATTGTTAAAAATTTTAAGTTTTTCTTTTACAAAACCTCTTTATACGTCATGAAGATTTGCATTGGCCACAAAAAATTTTTTTATTTCAAATTTTGCTTCCAGGGGTGGGAAATTGAATTTATTTTATACGAGAAAGTAATCAAACAGGCAACTGATGTTGTTTTTTTTTTTTTGCTAACTAAGCCTGTCTTATAATTTAGGAAGAACAAAATTGGTATCAAAAATTCAAAAATAAAATTTCGAATCCAGGGATGGACAAATGCAATATTTCATAGTACATGAAAGTGACCAAAATGGTTAAAAATTTTAAATTTTTCCTAAAAATTATTACTTTATACCTCATGAAGCGTTGCATTGATAAAAAACAAACAATTAAAATTTCGCTTTCGGGGTTGGGAAAATTAAAGTTTTTTTTGGTACATGCAATATTTTGTGGTACATGTAATAACCAAATTGGTTACAAAATTTGAGTTTTTCTCAATGAAGATTTTGCATTGATAAAAAAAAGTTTAAAAATTAAAATTTCGCTTCCAGGGTTGGGAAATTGAACAATATAAAATTAACCAAATAGGAAATTAACGTTGTTTTGTTTTTTGCTAATTAAAACTATTTTATAATTCAGGAAGAACAAAATTGGTATTAAAACCTTAAAAAATCAAAATTTCGACTCCAGGGTTGAACAAATAATATATTTTACGGTACATGAAAGTGACCAAAAAGTTTGAAAATTTTAATTTTTTTGTCAATTAAAACTATGTTACATCTTTCAATTAAACCTACTTCCTATTATAGCAAGAAAGAAAGAAGAATTACATCTGTCAAGGGTATTTAAGATTCGGCACAGTCGAATATAGCACTTTTACTTGTTTTCTTATCCCCTCTACCAAAGACGATTGCAAAAGTTCGAAATTGTTGCATAGTGTTACACAGCATTGCATTGTTGTTTTTTGGTAAATTGTCTTATAAAGTATTGTTCTAATGAAATAATAAAAACCAAAAACAAATGTACTGGCGATGGCGTAAAAATCGGGCTGTTCAATTCTTGTTTGAATATTAATATTTTTTAAATTTCTTAATCAGTTAAGTAGAAGTTTAAAACAATACTTGTTGTTTTTCTAAGAGGTCTTCACAGTGGTTCAATGTGAAGTACGTTCGTAAGCTAACTGAATCCTTCACTAATCATTGGAATTAATTCGATAGCTATAAAACTGTATTCAAAATATATTAAGTTTGCTGTTAGATCAATTAGTTAAGACGCAGACTACGAAGACTAAAACTCTAAGTTCGACTAGGAACGCAGTCATGAATACGGTATCGAATTTTTCTGATCTGCCATAGTACCTATTTGTGTCACTTGTTTTAACTTCTCATAAAAAAGACTTTTAAATTAAAAAAAATCGACAATTTACTGGTTTATACCGTTTTGAAATCTAATTTTCCCCAGATCTCGACGTTTTGCGTTCCTAGAAAGCCTGACTAGAAGCCGGCATTATGTCTGTATAGGGGGGTGTGTTTACGTATGTATGTATGTGTGTGTGTGTGTGTGTGTGCGTGTACGGGTATGTAAGTATGTGATCCGCTTATCACTTTTGAATGTCTGAACCGAATCGAACCAAACTAGTCCCGTTCAAAGGGTTCCTTCAAATTTACATTTTTGTGAATTAAAACCAATTCGGCCTGATAAATTTTGAGAAATTATCTTCTAAATAATTTTTTTTTTTTTAATAATTTCACCGATCGATTCCAAAATCTAGTCAGCTCTTAAATTGCAAAAGCCACACTGACTGTTACCTGATTTGTATAATTCGGTTGAAGCATCGTGATATTTCATGAACGACAAAGCTCGAAAAAATCTGTTTAAAAAATATATTCGAAGTTATACATCTGAAATATAGCTATATATGATTATATAAATAAATTAGTGCTTGAACTACAATAGTCGCGTTTCAAGGAGTTCTTTCAAACTTAGATATTCCGTGAATTCAAAGTGGTTTGGATTCTGTTGTAGCACTCGAAGAATTATACCAATCACCGCTTACCACCAGTACTTGGGAATAGGCTGAGCCATTGAAAAGTTATAACAGTTTGAAAATTAAAATTATATCATCTTTAGCGGTTAAAATTAGAGGGAACTTGGAGGGATGGCCTTTAGGGTAAACCATTTTCCATATTTTTGTTAGTAGGGCCTGCAGTCAGAAGATGACCCCTACTTATGAAGGGCTTTGCGAAGAAAGTAGAAAGGATGGAATAGTATTGAGAAGAAATGCAAAAGGATAGAGAGTTGCTTTTAGCTATGTTAACCTTTACTTGGTCATGATGTTACTCTGCTCTTAGTATATGTTATATAACCTCCATCACAAAAACAGATCGACACCTCGGGACAAGTTGAAATCATTTAATAAAGTAATTATTATATTAAAGAACTTTTCAGTTTGCCCTCGGCAGCGAAAAGTTGTAATATAATACCGCATTCACACATACATACCCATATATATATTTTTTTTCCTGGCTCTGTTTTTTTCCATCTACGTGTACTTAAACTCTACTCTTATCTTAGATAATATTAGGTTTCCGTAACCCAGATTTAAAAATTATTATACCAAAAACATATATAGTAGATACATACATGCATGAAGAAAATTGTTAATGTACCATTAAAAACCTACCAGTTAGTATTTCAATCCACACACACACACATACACTTGGAGAGAATGCCTGAAAGCAGGCTTCTGTTTTCAGGCATACCCTCCTACCTAAAGTAGGTAAGAACAGTTTATGGAAATTGATTTTAATATATTTGCTTGTTTTCGCTCTAGATGGTAAATTACTTTAAAGAGGCGTTTTCACTCATTAGGCGGCAACATTATCTCATAATTTATGATTTAGAATTTCAAAAGATTGTACAGTACACGTATGTAGGAATTGTAATAGAAACCAGGTACTCATTTTTTCTCTTTTTTAAATGTATTTTCCACAATTATCTTAAACGATTTTCAATCCAAGTAATTACTAGAAACAAAGAAATATTGTAATAATTAAGACATGCATAAAAGTTTCTACTTTTAATTAACTTCCTAAAGTAAGAGTATGAACATAAAAAAAATTTTAAAGACAAAAGCAAGTAAATATATATATATGTAATAAGAGACGGATCAATATCAAGAAGATGAAATTTTATTTTCAGTTTTCTTACAACAAGTTGTATGCATTCATTATAAGATGTTCACAATAGTTACACGATTGACGTTGCTTTTTGAACCATAATTTGGATAAATTTTTACACAAAATATTCAACATTTACTGAATGTTTACGATGTGGATAATTTTACATATTTTTTTAATACAATATATAAACAAAGAGTCTGTCATTAAAAAAATAAATAAAAGACATCCCGAAATTTGTTGTTTCTTTGGAAGATCTGATGACATTTTGTGTCAAATATAATATCGTTCAAATATCCGCCATGACTTTTCTGGGTGGAACGCATCTTAAATCCATACTTCTCCGATCGTTTCATTGATCTTGACTTTGTGGAATTCAGACTTAAGAAAACACCACAAGAAAAGTCTAATGGGGTCGAATCCCATAATCCCGGTGACTAAATCACATCACTTTCAAGTGAGATGATCATGACCTCAAATCTCTCGTGCAGAATTTCCAATGCTTTATGGCCTTTAGCGCGGTCTACATATCGTTGGTATTCATGAAATTTATGCCAAAATAAATTGGTAATAATCGACGTATAGCGCCAACCGTTGACTGTGGCGTCCTAACTACCGTCGTTGTCAAAGAAATATGGGCCGATGAAGCCGTCATTCTAAAATGCACACCAATCGGTGACTTTTTCGGGATGCATTGGGCGCTGTTGAATCTCATGTGGATTGGTATCGTTATTATTGCTTAAAATGATTTGCCGATGAAAGATCGCGCGGTACGTTACACGAAGAGAACACCTATTTTGATCAAATAATATTAGTACTTGCGCATGTTGTTGAATGCTATATCCGTCCATGATGATTTCAAAACAGACTAAATAACTGACAGCTAGCTTGACAGGTATTATTATTGTTATTTATTTTAATTTAGAGGTAAGAAATTAAACTGTATAAGAGAGATATTGTGGCTAACAAAGGTTATCTCTGATGACTGCCCGACCAGTCTTAGTAACTCTGGTAAGACTTAAATTCAACTTATACAAGCACATATTATTTCTACTTGGCCTAATTCAATTAAAACAAGTAAAAGTGCTATATTCGGCTGTGCCGAATCTTAAATACCCTTCATAGACTTAATTATTCTTCCTTTCTTTCTTGCCAAAACAGAAAGTATGTTTAATTAAAAAATCAAAATGATGTTATCGGTTACTTTTATATTTAAGAAAACGTTTAAATTTTTCTGCTAGGAAGCTAAATGTTTGGCTTTTCTTATATCTAATACCTATGAACGCCTTTCAAAAATATGAAATATGTTTAAATTACAAACAAAACAAAACAGCCGTTTCATGTACCCCAAAAAGTTCTAATTGTCCAACCGTAAAATCGTCTTTTAGATTTTGTTGGTTTTTAATACCAATTAGTTTCTTCCTGATATATAAAGTATGTATAATTCATCATAAAAATCAAAAATAATAAATAATATGGTTATATTATGAATCCGAAAATGTCGATTTCCCAACCCTGGAACCGAATTTATAATTTTTTGATACTAGTTTAATTTTTTCTGAAATATCTTTAATTCACTAAAAGCACAAAATTTGGAATTTAGGTATGTAAAGGGTGTTTTTATAAGAGCTTGCTGATTTGAAATTTAAATAAAACACATGCCAAGTTATGAAATGGCCAAAACAAATTTTTTATTTGGTAGATAATTTCTTGTCATTTAACATTTAAATATAATTTCGGGCTTATGGCCACCACGACTATTTTGCACAAAGGTCATTCTGGAGGTCCAATTTTCGACCACCTTTTCAAGCATTTGAGGGCGTATTTCAGCAACGACACGTTGAATACTGGTTTCCAAAGCGTCATCGTTGCTGGTTTATCCACGTAAACCTATAATTTCAGGTATCCCCACAAAACATAATCGAGTGGCGTCAAATCACACGAACGCGGAGGCCAATTCACCGGTCGATTTCTCGAAATAATGTTGTCGTTGAAATGTTCTTTCAATAAGTCCATTGTTTCGCCCGCAGTATGACAAGTGGCACCATCCTGTTGAAAGCACATTTCGTTTACATCCATAGCTTGAAGTTTTGGCACCAAAAATTCATTGATCATGATTCCGTATCGATTTCCATTCACGGCAACGCTTCGTCCTTCCTCATTATTAAAGAAATAAGGACCGATGATTCCACCAACCCATAGACCGCACCAAACAGTACATTTATCGGGATGCATTGGTAATTCTTGAACGGCGTGTGGATTATCTTTGCTCTAAATACGGCAATTTTTGGTAATTACGTTCTTTATGGTGGTCTCAGACGGACGGTTATGTGCACCATAAAATTCACGAAGTCCTCTATAAACATTTTTAATTGAACACTGTTTTTGAAAATAAATTTCCACGATTTGGAAGCGTTGTTCTGGAGTTAAGCTGTTCATGATGATTTGAACATGAACAATACTGAGTAGAGACGTCACTTTAAACTGTGAGTAGAGACGTCACTTTAAAGCTGTCAGACAACAGAATGATTCGTATAAAAATAAACTTCATAAAAAACACCCTTTACTACTCTGTACGAAAAATATTTCGATTTTTCAACTCTGGAAGCGAATTTTTATTTTTTTACCAATGCAATTCTTAGTGAGGTGTAACATAGTTTTACTTGACAAAAAAAATTTTAATTTTTAAACACTCACTATTCATGTACCATAAAATATTTCATATATCCAACCCTGGAGTGAAAATTTTGATTTTGTTCCTGAATTATAAAACAGCTTTAATTAGCAAAAAGAAACAACGTCAATTGCATTTTCGGCTATTTTTATGCAGAATAAATATTTCAATTTCCCAACCCTGGAAACGAATTTTTATTTTTTTACCAATGCAACTCTTAATGAGGCATGAAATAGTTATATTTAAGAAAACATTTAGGTCATTTTTATGTACCACAAAATATTGCAGTTATCCAACTCTGGAATATAAATTTTAATGTTTTTGTTTTTTTTATCAGTGCAACGCTTCTTGAGGTATAAAGAAATTTCTTTAAAGAAAAATTTAAAATTTTTTACCATTTTGGTCACTTTTATGTACCATAAAATATTGCACTTGTCTATCCCTGGATTCGAAATTTTATTTTTGAATTTTTGATACCAATTTTGTTCTTCCTAAATTATAAGACAGTTTTAGTTAGCAAAAATAAAAAAACAACATCAGTTGCCTGTTTGATGACTTTCATGTATAAAAAAATTTAATTTCCCACCCCTGGAAGCAAAAAACATTTTTTTTTTGGCCAATACAAATCTTCATGACGTATGAAGAGGTTTTGTTAAAGAAAAACTTAAAATTTTTAACAATTTTAGTTACTACATGTACTACAAAATACAGAATGGGCCGAAATTTTTTTTTTAATTTTTCATCCCTGGAAAAAATTTTTATTTTATTAGTTTTTAATAGACCATTGAGGCTCCCCAAAGCACGAAATAGGTTTAATTTACAAACATTAAAAAAATAATTGATTTTTGATATAAATTTTGCGTTGAGAAATAGGTGTAAGCTTCCCAGCTCTGGAACCATACTTCGGATCTTTCTGAATTTCTAAGTTCATTTCCAATCCAACGATCCAAGAACAAAGTCTCTATTTCTTCTGGGGTCTAGGGAAACCCGATTTCACGTACAGACGGACATCGCTCAATTGTCATCGCTATTCATAAGGATCCAGAATATATATACTTTATGGGGTGCCATGTGCATATCGAAGAAATTACACACGGAATGACAAACCTATATATACCCTTTCACTTTTTTGTGAAGGGTATAAAAAACGAAAATCAAATCTAGTTTGATGATTGGGATATTACAAAGATAAACTATTTAACACATCTAGGAGTTTTCCATTATTTATATTCGCTGCCCGCTATGCCGGGACTTATACCCGGAAATTCATGGAATTAAAAACGATTCGTGATACATTCATATATTCAAATTAATATCATTCCATATTGAATCCATTCATGACGACAAACCATAGAATTCAAAACGGATGAGTGAGTACGACCCAAGTCTATAATCAACCACACCTACATTGAAGAATCTTCTCGGTTTTGGCGTGGTACTATTCTTAGAGTTTTTTATTACCCGCACTTTCCCGGGATAACGTACAGAATCCTCTAGAGAATAAATTTCCATCGAACTTAGATGGCGGGTCAGGATCTATCTATTTTGAGATATTCTTAGGTGGCATGTCATAATGTCCAGTAACATAATGCGCATGAATAAAATGTCCACGGACATTATGACACTGTTTTGATACAATTTACTTTGCTTTAATAATTGTTAATGTCCTAATATTATGTCCTTGTATTATTATGAAATTTCAGGAAATCATTACATACATAGGGGTCTATTATTCAGTTATATTCTGCTTCTAAAAGTCTAGCTGTGAAAAATGTACTTACCTTTTCCCCTAGGAAGCACGATAAGAAGTTTAGATATACAATTTTTATTGAGTCAATATTCACTTTATTGACATAATTATCTTCCTGTTCAGATATATTAAATTTAGTCAATTAACGTATGACAACTGAAAATTAAAATTTGTTTATATTCAGAGGACCTCAAGTTTAAATTTCAGATTTCTTTTTTTAGGTCACGACTAACTTTTTTCAGTGAGTTATGTTTTGCTCACTAAACACACTTTTTAGCAGTGATGCATTAGCAATTTTAGTTGATTTTATAAGAATTAAGTGTTAATTGAGCAATCACTTAATTAAATGTTTAAATAGTTAATTGAGCTCAATAATGGCATTAATTTAGAAAAACTCAATTAAGGTGCATATCCGAACATCTATTTGTGGTTCATATATAAGAATCAATAGGATGCATTTCATAGAATATAATTTTCGTAGCCGAAAATTTCGAAAGCGGAATAACAATTCGATTGCCATCCTCAACGATGGAAAGTTCAAATCTACTGTCTCTGTATTCAGCAATCCATAAACAAATTCCAAACTGCAGCACATTTCCTTGCATGAGTAAGCACCAATATTAATTGCTAGAGCGGAATAGACTGCCAACTTTATAAAAATCGGTCTTATCTAAGATAAGACCTGGAAAATTCCATTAAAAATCAAGATTCAGTTAGTCAATAAAATATTTTAAGCATCGGATGCCGCTGTGGCTGATAGGTAGCAATGCTGGCCATGCTTTCCAATGACCATGGGTTCGACTTCCGCCGGAAACCCTAGATGTTTTTGCGGACAAGCAAGCACTTCGCGAAATGTGTTGATTAAAGTAAAACATGTTAATCAATAAATAAGGCCAATATATGAAAATCACTCTTTAATATGATAGCCCATTAAAAGTCTTCATATCTGCTAGTTTATTTACGAAACAATAAATCTGCCAAAAATATAATAGGAGATGAGACTTTCGATATGTGCTACAGTCGTTTTTTACTTTCATTTATACTGTCTCCGTACTGTGATTCAGTATTCAAATATTAGCAATAAAAATATTTGCGTAATAAAAAGTTTATGTAAATTGTTCCTGAATAAATTCTATATTTGAAATGATTACCTATAACATTTTAGAGTTTATGAATAGACATCAAACAATATTAAAACTGACTGATGATTGTGCTTTGCCCAGAAGTTGTTAGTTTTTCTCATAATACAGTTCGATTTGCAAAACATTTGTTTCCTTTTAAAATCTATATATCCTGTCCTTTAAATTGCACAAATAAATTTTTGTTAAACATCACATGTGTATATATTGTAATAAAACTCATGTTCTATCTTTTTGCGGATAAAACATTAATATCGGCCTATTGTATGCTTTATTTCCCTTTTTATTTTATAAATTTTAAGGTCAATGTAGTAAAAATTCTAGATAAGAAACGGAAAATATATTTACATTTCTTTGACACATACAGCACAACGAGAAAAACTCTGTGCCTTAACTATAGAATAATGAGTGAAAATTGTTTCAAATGAAATTGTTTTAAAACACAATACAGCTCAAACAGGTCCCGGGCTAAGCTAAAACCGGCCCGGGTAAATTGTACAAGAAGAAAGCACAAAAACGGAAAACGTAAAAAAAATTAATAAAAAGCCGGTTGCCATAGAAATTTAGTTCAAGAGATGAATCGGAAAAATATAGCAACAGCTTCTATAGTATATGTATGTATTATTAACACAAATACACAAGCACACAACTCATAACGATTAAAAGAGAAAGTTTGAGAACCCCAAATAGCTTTTATTTTTGAAATGAGTGAATGTATGGGTTTAGATCAGTGTTGCCAAATTGCACGCCACTTGTTCCGAAATGAATATACATACATCCCGGGTTATATCACGTTAAATGGCTCATGAGCATTGATTATTTAAGTACTAACTTCAGAAAAAATATTTTAGTCTCCGCTAAAATGCTCTTTAAGCGTTCAAAAATATTTAAAGTATATTTTCACTTTATATACATAAAGACTTGTTTTTTTTTTATATTTTATATTATTTTTTATACAATCTGAAAATGAATTCCACGTATAATGCTGCAAAATATCCCTCTAAGACTCCGTAAAGTAAATACATTCTTGATGAGTGATGACAGCTGAGGCGATCTAGCTCGCCCCTCTCTCTGTGAAAATCACGATACGGTCCAAACGAAAAGAGCCAGACCCTTGAGATCTGGTACAGATAATTTCTGAAGAATAGCACGGGTCAAGTTCGTAATAGGATATAACCGTGCCAGAGCAAAAACAGTTCCCCTATGAAGAACTTACCCAACTTCTAAAAAACATTATTTTTAAAGTTTTTCTTAATGATATCTTTTGAGGTCAAAGTAGGTAGAAAGCGTTGAACTTGGGGCCAGAAAATTAGAAAAGTCAATTTTTGAAGAAATAAAAATAAAATTTTAAAGCTTTTATGACGAAGCTGAGGTGTTCTCTCATTTCCCTTGCCCTACCCCTTCACCAACTTTTACCCACTAAATGACCCCATCAAAAAAATTTTTTTCTGCGTTTAATTACATAAAAAGTTTACTTTTTAAGTTTTTACGACAATTGCCTCCCCCATGGCTTTTCCCGGAGTAACTCCGGCAAAATAAAGTTTTGAAATTTGGTACAGATATGAAATATTAATTGCGAAAATAACGCAAAGGTGTCTTAAAGGTGTAACGGAAAGGTGTATCAGTCATGCTCCTCCCAACTCACGACCGTATTAAAATAATTTTTTTTTAAACTTTAATGAGAATAAGTTTAATAAAAATATAATATCTACCGTCGTGTTCTACTAAACAAATTATATGAAGTTATATATTTTTTCATTAATAAGCCAAAATAATTTGTTATCCTTACGTGTACTTTTATTCTTATATTTGATACTCAACTATGAATAAAAAGCAGGCAACACTTCGGATATTCTAAGGGTTTGCTTTGACAGTATGATAATAAGCTTGACTACCCGTTTATAGGGATTAGAGAATTACGCTATTTTTCGTATGATCGATTTGACAAAGTACTTTTCAACCTCTATCCATTAAATAATTTTTGTGGATATTTAAAGACTTGAAATATGTGAAGCACACACTTTAAGATCACATACGAGGACTGTCTGGCAGTTCCGCGATTATTTTAATAAAATTTTTTCGGAAAATAAATTTTTTTTTAACATAATGTCCCCTTAGATCAATACATTTAGTAAAGCGTTTTGCTACTATTTGCATTTCATCCAAATAATAACGAATTTCCTCAAGGCCGTCAAAATAGGCGTTTGTTTCCGTTATGACATCTTTAAATCTTTTACCACCCAGTGATTTCTTTAAGTTTTCAAAAATTGATTGCAATATGGTAAAGTATGCGCAGTGCCACTCATACCACGGCTAGCTTTCACGCTCTGTTAGGATGCCTACAGTGTCAGCCACCTCCAATATTTTCTTTGTCGTTTTGTCCGTTATTAAAAAAAAGTTCTTAAAATAATTTAGATATTTCAAGTTTATTTCAAGCTTAAAAAACTTAGAGTGATCTATGTAACTCAATGTTCAAAGATGATTTCACGGTCATGGCTACACCTCAAATGGTTCATATGCTGGGTCCAGTTTTGGCTGCCTCCAACATAACGGCCGGTATCTCAAGAATAAATTCTTCAATACTGCTTTTCACTAGGTTAACCGTTGCGGGCTTGCCCCTATAGATATGAACCCTAGATAGCCCACAAAAGATAGTCTACATTTAAACTATTCGCTGAACTGGCGTCTCAATTTTGCAATTGTTTCAGCTAGAAAAACTTAAAGACATGTACGAGTATATTTTATTTTTTATGTATATTCAGAATATATAGACCATCTTCAAATCTGCAAAGGTGTGTAGAATAATGATTATGTGTACATATATATTACATCAAGCACTACTTTTGTAAAGTTGTGGCAACACTGGTGTATATTATAACAGTATATGTGTATGTATTAGTGAGATCAAGAGCCTGTGAACGGAGAGTGAGTGAAAATGTTTTTAAGCAACTAACACCTTTAACCATTAAGATGCTGTAAAAATATTGAAGCGTGTGTGTGTATGTGTATGTGTGTTGAAATAAAAAAGCTACAGCAGACCATTGAGTGAAATTAACAACACCAGTTCGGATCTCATGTGCCGTAGATGTTTTTGTATATGGGTGTGAGTACGTAAACCTATAATAATTTTGTACAATAAGGATGCTGCTTGCCAGCATGTATGGGTGCGTGTATGTATATATACATTCTATAAATGTATATATATATATATATATATATATATATATATATATATACATACATATATACATATAGATATATATGCACGTGTGCGTGTTTATATACTTGGTCCATTTCTGTGTATGAGAAAGTTGAGATTGTATTAGTGTCGCCATTTGAAATTACCGAAATCGGGGTTCACTACAACAAACGGTATTCGTAGTAGACGTTTAGGCGTCAACTAGTGCGCTTGGTGCGCTTAAATATTACGGCTGTGCGCCGTCGAGGATGTCATATATACACCAGTAACGTTTTTTACCTACAATCACCACAGCTTCTCTGTATCATAATGAAGGAAAAAAAATTAAAAAAGTTCTGTGTGCAAGTAAAATGAAACAAATCTAAAAATAAAAAAATCGAAATGTAACATGAAAAAACAACAAAAATATAAAATTAAAGCAGAAGAAATAAAAAAGATATCAGCACTGGAAAAGAGCAACAACATTTACATCAGTACAACCGCTGCCACAACCCAAAAGAACCAAAATAGTGCCGATTGTAACGAAACAAAAGCATAATAATTTTATTGCATTCTTTGTTCCCATCATGAAAAGGGACTTCTTCAGTATTCACATACTTTTAGGAGAAAGGAGGTGAGGTCGTTGTACAGAGAGACAGATGATTGAGATTTTTTATTCTTCCCTTTTTTCCGCAAAGAACAAAGGAAATTAAAAATCATAAATACTTTTTTTTTGCGAAAAAATTTTTTTAAATAAATTGAAGGGTATTTTCATTTTCAACCTTTAAATTAAAATGAAAATTACTTAATTTTAAATTATTGATTTATTTCAACTAAAGAAATGTTGTTGCTTCTTTTCTGTACAAAAAGTGTTTTATCAAGTGTGTGTTATAATTTCTTAAAGAAAACTTGACTTACTTATATAAAATATTTATGTATAATGAAGAAAAAGCCAATAATCGATCGTTAACGTTTCCTAATCTACAGTTGTGGTTGTGTGTTATGTAACGTTTTGTGAATTGAACATTCGTAACGTTTTCTCTTATTATTCTGGGTATGTAATCGATGTTGTAATGCAGTATAAATGTAATCGGTGTTGTGCTTGTAGTGTTTGTGTACGTGTTTTTATCTAAATATTAATATAATTAAATAAGCCAGCTAATATGTAACTAATTTTTGTCGACATCATATATACGAGACCATAGTTTTAATAAACGCTTTTGTAACCAATTATCGTCATCGTAATATCTATATGTAATTTTGTTTGCTTAAAACTAGTTTTATGGTATACATATTTTTTATAAATTTAATTTATATTATGGGAGCAGAACCTGCATCATGCTTGTTCTATCGTATTACTTTTCGGACTATTCCATTATCGAAAAGAAGAATGTCTTTTATAGATTTTATTGATTGCTAACAATAAAAAACGTCCTTTAGATTAAAAACTGCACAGTGGCACGGTAAAAGATTTATGTTAGATACACGGAACTGAACTTCGTAGGGCTTATGCACGATTATAAATAATTTAAGTTTCCAATAATTTGAAAATCAATAAATAGATTTTTGCACTCCTTTAATGTTAATATCGGCATGATATTTCATTTCCTATGCTAAAAAAACCACCGAAACATCATAGCGTCAGTGAACAGAATTTGTTGCATTGCCGTGATAATGAGAAATTGACTTTAACAATCAATTGCAAATGCTTTTCTATAAGCTGTTGGCTAAAGTAGTTGCCAAAGATCGAAGGTTCAAACCCGAACTCAGTCATGAATATGGCGTAAAATTCCGTATGTAGTCAAATTCGCCGGCTACGAAAAATAATAGTATATCCAAATGGCTACTAAATTATCTCCCGCTCTCCCTCTCTCTCTCACTTTCTTTCTTCTCATATTTTTTGCACTTGGCTACTTAAAAATATTACCCGCTCCTCTCCGTAATGCCGTTATAGTACATGGCATAAATTGAATCGTGAACTATTCAATTAATTGCTCACGAAGTTACTCAAACCATTTAACTAAAAAAAGGGAATTATAATTTTTTTAATGTATTTTATTAACCGAATAACTTAACAGAATTCAAGTTCGAATATGCTAATTTGTATCAAGAGTGGAATATTTTGAGTGCTTGTTATCATCAGCAAACTGATTTCGAGGCCGTTACGACACTCATCAGCGTTCTTTGTTCAATTTCTGCAGTTGTGAAGATGGTACCTAGTTAGTACTATAAGTTGATGGATGGTCCATAAATATGTGCCGTATTCTGCTAGTGGAGAATAATGTAAAAATAATGTTATAATTAGATTAATAAAAAGTACTTTTGATGAGTAACACCCAAGAAAAAAGCTCAATCTAAAAATCTTTGATTTTTGATTTTGTATAGGTTTTTTATTACTTTTTTGGTTTAAGCTCTTATTTAATTTTTTTTTTTCAAAAAATTTTGATTAACTATACTCACATTTTTTACACAAAGATAACTGAACAAACCTAGATTTGCAGCAAATTTTTAAAGAATTTTTGACGCATTAAGCCACCAATAATTTAAAATTGCAGTAAATTTGTTCTTCAAATGAATGAATTAAACGAAGAGCTAATTACGTATATAAAAAATATTTAAAATTAATTTTTGTTTGTGAGACCAGTTCAATTGCTTCGCAATAATTGGAATGGTTCAAAATCCGTAATTTAATATCAGATATACGTTTATATTCCGTGGATTAATTTAGTATAAGGAGCGTACGGCGCTAAGAAATATATATCTCAAGCCGTAACACATAAAACTCTTATTTAGATTGTTATGAGCTAATGTACAGATCCGTCGGGAAAATGCTTTTTTGGCCGCTGCAAGAACTTTTTCTGTTCAATTGAGGCCAATAACAATAATGTTGTCTATTGCAAATTGTGAATAATTTAATTTTAAAGTTAAAAGCTTCATTTTAAAGTCCAATTCTAAATTATTCAAAAGTTGGCTTTATCTCCCAACTTATATGGTCACTATTTTTTAGTAGGACCAACACTCAGGGAATAATCCTACATATGTATTGTGCCGGAACTAGACAGGAGAGAGTGGTATTGAGACGACATTTGAAGAAAGATGGGAAGATAGAAAATTTGTCGTAGGTGGTCTATTCTTTACAGCGCTAAAAAATTTTTGCTACAGGACGAATGCGTTTACTGTTATTTTGCTCTTTAATATATGAAGTGTTGTCAATTGCTGTCAGTAATATATTTTTTTTTATTATTTATTGTCTAACTTTTGCAAAGTTCATTAGAAGTTGGCTGTTTTTAAATGAAGTTATATGCAAAGCAATAAGTAAGCATAAAAAATATTTAGAGCAATTTTCCGTCATGCCACGTAAAATTTAGAATTTTCTTTCTTACTGATACTGTGTAATATACATAGGCTAATACATAAATTTCAATTAAATTTCTTGGATTGTAATAGAAAAATTAAAAATATTGCAATTTAAATTAACTAGTTTCATAGTATGGCACAACTGTTATTTTATGAAGCGATTTAAAAATGACTACAATACGCGCAGAACAGCTCAGTTTTCGTTAGTATTATAAATACATCTTTGGCATGCTACCTAGTTTGTTGAAGTATTAACTTTTCAAAGCAAATTGAAAAATAGGAAGTATACGAGTGTAATAATCGCATATTCATTTATAGAAGTACACACTTGTGTTAGTAACAACTCCCATGTCTGATATTTAATTAATAGCTATATATTCCACTTTTCTCTCTTTACTGCATATTGGGTTTTTGTTTCTCACGGAATTTTAATTTTTCGGTTTCAATATATGACATCTTACACTTTCCTATTTTAAAATGGAGTGAAAACAATATATTATAAAATTTTTCTTTTGTATACTCGATGAGGAGATAGAGAATTTTTTATAGCTATTTTCAACCTTTTCTACTTCGCCGGCTAATTTTTGCTACAGGACAGACGAAAGACGATGCTGCTGTTAGCCTGCTTTTTAGTACATGAGCGTGTCTGTCGCTGCCAATTATGTTCAGTGACCAGTGCTATGCCTTCATCAGTGAAACAGGTTGGCAAGAACTAACACAACAATGCACTAATGCTGATCAGAATTCGACACAATATTCATGACAGCGTGGGGTTGAACTTAGGACCCTCAGCTTCATAGTCTCGTGTTCTACTACTTCAGCCAAGAGCACCCTCAAGCTTAGGCCCTAAAAATCAGAAACATGATTTAACCAGTCTGTCAACTTAGCTGTGCTGAATTTTTAAAAGATTTATGAAAATTCTTTAGTTGTTTTTTTTTCAAATAATTGACCAAAAAATCAATACAAGAACTTAAAATTTCGGACAAAGGATACATGAAAAACTAGAATTCAGTTGATAATGCCGTTACTGTAATTAAAAAAAAATAATAATTATGATGTGTTATATGAAAACAATATTTTCTGAATTAAAAAATTATTATAAAATTTGTGTAAATAGGAACTGTTATCACATTCACCTAATAAGTGGTGATAAACACAATACACATGAGCACTGATGATGAAAGTGTTGCGGCTTTGGAAAACAGCTGTTCTGCTCTGCTGTGTAAGTTGAATAAAACTGATGTTGAGTTTCCTTTGTGCCTTGGAATATTTATCATGTCTTTCCGAGATTTAAAAACAAATTTCGAACAATCAGCCTATGAATCTTAATTCAGTTTAATATATTATAAAATTAATTATAAAATGCGAAGTAAAAATTTAGATCCTAGGAAGAACTTGTGATACGGAAATAGTGCAAGTCTGGATTGTTTCTAACAATTTTTATATAGGGTTGTCATTGCATGGAGCTCCCTTTTTTTGACCTCTTCAGTTATTATTGTGAAGTACATCAGATTTTTGTATATCATTTTTTAATAAATGCAAAGGAACTAATTTTTCATCACTTTTAAGGAGTTAGAAAAATCGCATACTGCGATATCAATAATTATTGAATATGTATATAAGCCGATAATACATATTTAAAATACTTTGGGAGTAGAGAAAAAGTAGTTCCCCAAAATCTGGGATGTATATTTAATATGAAAAAATTATAGGTTAAACTTGTATTACCCGTTATATTACAAATAACGGAAATTAGAATATTAAGAACTTTAATGAAAACTCAAGACATATAATTTCAATATTCAGTTATGAATATTAGTTTTATGCATATAAAAACACACATCGAAAAAATACTCTCATATCGTCTTATTAAACGCTCTTAGCGCTTCCACAACATTCAAACATTAACATCTCCAAGCTCGAAAGCGGATTTAGGTAATTATTAGAAAAGACCAGCACTCAGGGGATAACCCCTACATATGCAGTGGTTTGCACCGGAACGAGAAAGAGGTTTTAGTATTGAGAAAACAGAGTTTTTTTTATCTATTTGAACCTTTTATTCACCGGCTTGTGTTTGCTATAGCATCGACAAATAATACATGATAGTATCCATCGCTGCCAGTTATGTTCAGTGACCAGTGTTATGTCTTGGACGCTGAAACCGACAACAACTAACACAACCATGAGCTAGTTCTGATCAGAAAAATTCGACACCATATTCATGACTGAGTCAAACTCGGCACTTTCGGCATTATATTCTCGTGCCAACCCCACCCTTTATAATAGCTTAAGGACCTTTACTTCTGTGATACAAAATTAAATCATTTAACAAAATGAAAATCATTATTATACTCTAAAATTTTTAAGCTTAAGGTCTCTTTATTTTAAAATACATATATTAATTTTCAATATTTCGTCACTCTTTTGTGTGATTTCTTTAGGAAATTAAAAAAAAAATAAATATAATTAATTTCCTGAAGAAGTCACACAAAGAAGTAATGAAATATTAAAAATTAATATATATTATAAAATAAAGACACCTTAAGCTTAAAAATATTAGAGTATAATAATAATTAAAAAGAGGTCAAAAACCAAAAAAAAATTGCCAAACGAAAGTCGTTTGAAAGTGATCAAATAAAATTTTAAAGAAGTCGGATTCATTATATTTTCTTATAAATATGTTATCAAAATCATAGCCAGAATTACAACTCTTTGTGGCTTAATCAAACAAATGGCGATTTGAAATCAAAAAGTTTCAATTGCTACAATGTATCTACATATACCAAATACTTCAATATCGAAATTGCAATTCTGATCTCGAAATCAAATTGTAGCGGTGCGTGCCCTATTTCTCTGGATGAATTCAATGAAATTTCAAGGAAACACTGGGGAAATGAAAAGGGATTCGGAATCATATAAAAGTTTTGAGTGTTCAATTCCACTTCGAAACAGAGAACCAGAAATAGTAATAAAGGAATGTTTATGTGAATAAACCAGTCATACAAATTTTGTGCATACTTTTAGGAGCTACAGTCACATATATTTGCTTTTTGCGTCTGGGTTAGAAAGGTAAGGTTAAGGTGAAGTATTTAGGCGTGCGAGATTTCTGATGGAATCTTTTCAATGAGAAATTAGATGGGCTTAAGGTATAAATATAATATATTTATATAGGCAATTAGGTAAGGATTTTATGACAGGTTCGTATCATGTTACTTCCGAGTTTTATTCTTAAAAGCGATTCTAACGTTTTATAATCACATAACATGTTTTAATCAAAAATGAATAGCATTTAGTCGCTGCCCAAAATAACTAATGATAATAATAATAATAATATTATTATTATTATTATTATTATTATTATCATTATTATTATTATTATTATTATTATTATTATTATTATTATTATTATATTAAAATTTTAATCATGTACACATTTTTAAATTTGACTCAAACTTGCTCGTTTAATATGTATATTAATATTCAGGCAAAAGAAATGTTTTGCGTCATTAATGGTCTTAGGCGGAACTAATATTTTCTCAGGCAGTCTTCTTTAAGAACATACAGAATATTGAAATATTGAAATTAAATTAGTTATTTTATTAATGATATACAAAAATCAGTCGTTAAAAAACAACTTCTTGCAATGATAACGACTCGCCCTACTTCCTGATCACAACTTTAGGTTCTAATTAAAACCATGGAACCTGGAACCAAAAAAATAAAGACCAAATTTAAAAACATTTTTACTAATAATAAAGTTATGATCTCTGTGTTAAAGTTGGGCAACAAATGCGAAGGTTATTTGATTACGATTACAGGCAGATGAGATGCATAATATTCCTCGCAAAGTATGAATTCGGAAGGATCAGCAATTGATTAAGAAGCTATATATTACTAACTTTCCAAAGACTTTAAGCCGTGCATGAAATGAATGCTGTATAATAAAAGAATGTTTTTTGGAATTGTCATCAAATGCAGCCCAGCTCATACAGAAATAATAAAAGTTTAAAAAAAAACAAGTAATCCAAGTGTGCTCCGTTTAAAATGAGATCAGAAAATGGTAGTTTTTATTAAGGCTAAATCTATTGCCGTCTAAAATGGGACAGTTTAGAAATGGAGTCTAGCTCATTAATATTTGAAGTGTTCATAGTCGATATCTAGCATTCTAAATTGAGAAAATATTGGCAAGTAATCCCTCGATATCAGTTATTAATAACGTCTAACAAAATAAACTTTAGCTTCATAACAAAGTTTTTCAAGGAAACTTTAATTTTCAAAGGATTGGAGTTCCATCCCTTTCCAGTGCTGTATATTATAAAGGACTGCTTTTGCGAAATACAAATATTTATACAAAATTACTATCTTCATCTTAGATTGTAACTTATATAATAGTAGCCCGAGCAGGAACCATAAATTTTTATATTCTTTTATCCACGATATATTCGCGTTTTCAAGACTATGTGAGATTTCTAATAGCTCATTTTTATAAGCCCCTTTAATTTATAACTAAAGTTACGTTACATTATCAAGAACAGGACACTTACCCACTGTGAATAACAACTGTATGGTGTTCAGACATGCACTTTTAATTGAGTCAATATTAACTTTATTTACACAATTATCTTACTGTTCACATATACAAATTTAGTCAATTCAATTAACTTATGGCTATTAAAAGTGAAAATTTTTCATATTCTTGAGGACCTGAAGTTTAACTATGGGATATTTTTTTATTTTGTAATTAATAATAAATTTAATGACAATAACTTAACTTCAACATGGTTCGACATATTTTTTTCTACTTTTTCCACATTTTTCCACCAGTCTCGACTAACTTTGTTGAGTTTTGCTCACCAAACACACTGTTAGTAGTGCTGGAGTTTGCAATTTTACGCGATTTTATAACAATTAAGTGTTAAATGGGCAATTACTTAATTAAACTTTTTATATGGTTAATTGAGCTCAATCAGGATATTAATTTAGAAAAACTCAATTAAGGAGCATAGTAGTCAAATCTGACAGTTTCTGACTAATCTCTATGGCCTTGAATATAGCAAAACGCTTATAGAAATTGTCAATTACGAAAAAATGAGTACAGAAATGTTTAATTTTTTATATTTCCTGGACGTTGCGTTCAAAAATAGTTACTTTTTCTAGGAAGGGAAAATTTTCATAATAAAACAAATATACAGAGTAGCCCTCACACGCATCACCTATGATAATGGAAATATACTTCTTCTGTAATACTGGCTTACTGCAGTTGAGGTTTGATTTGAAACTTAATATGTAAACAAAAAATTGTTGAAAGGAATGAAGCTTTAAAAATTAATTTTGTGCAGAATAATTCCAGCTGAGATCTTAGCAATTAATATCCCACAGAGTTTTATGATAATATAATTTGAAAATTTCCATAAATTTATTTTAACAATCAATCATTTTAATGTGTTTTCTTGTGCTTCCAATGATCGGAGAAAATTTTAAAATTCTGGACTACAAAAGAGCGGACATTTAATTTTAATAGTCATAATTTTTGTAAAAGTTTTCATCGCCTTAAGCGTAACTGTTATGTTGCATTCGTAAAGTGTTTTAAATAAAGTTAATAAATGCAACATTCGCTTAAACGTTTCTTTGCATTCCAATAAAATTTATAAACAAATAGTATAATCGCTACAAACAGTTCGCAGAGGAAATGTCGTTTCAAAATATTAAATATTCGTGTAAAGAAGCGGTTGCAGAAATAGCGACGGCCTGATGCATATGCGGACAAAAAAATCATTTATGAAAAAATAAATGTGTATTCTTTTAATTATGGGTTAATTCTGCAAAATAGTAAAAGAAATTTTAAAATATGTATTTTTTAGTTAAGAGCTATTGGGCAATATAAGAAAATAAACAAAAACGATATTAAAATTTTCTAATTTCCTGAAGCCGTGAACAAAATTAAGAAAAAATATTTAATTTCCAATTATAATATCTATAGGCTTAAATAAATACTAATGAGACATATATAAAAAGCATTAAAAATATCAAGAGCATTAGACCTTAAAAATATAATATAAAATCTAATACTAAAATCAACGTGAAATTAAAACGTCAAGCCGTTTCACGTACTTTCACACGTGCGTATAAAAGAGTGTATGTATGTGTGTGCGTGTGTAATAAAGAAAGTGATTTAAGAATAATTGCTGTATACACTGCACGCATAAATCACTATATTTCATGTCAATGTAACAAACATGCCAACTTACAAAATATATAATTTTTTGCTCTGTGCGATGTGTATGTGGTAATAAAAAAGTGTATATGAATACAGACGATTGTGTTTATGTGTATATGTGAGCAAAGTTCCCAAATATTTCAATGTATTAAAGTGCTTGAAATGCCAGTATATGTACTTATATGAATATACAAAGGGAATACAAGCACAACAACTAAAACATAAAACGAAGCATCGAGAGTCATGCGTCGTAAACGAAGTCAAGGACCGCACCCAAAATCAAATACATGTACAATTTTACCATTGTTTAAATTTGCTTTTTCGTCTTCTTATTCAATTTTATGTTTGTATTAGTAAAGGACTGTAATGTTTAAATGTATGTGTTGGAACCCATAAATATGTATGTGTGTATCTGCTTTAAAGATACACATAATTTTGCTTTATGACAACTATTTGCAACAACAAGATGGTCGTTTTCATGAGAGTGTTCATATATGTGTGTGGCTCTGTGTGTTTTTAAATAAATCAGCAAGTGTATTTGAGTGAAAAGGCCATAAAAAAGAAAAATCTTGCAAAAACCATCTTTGCATTTAGAATGAATTAAGGTACAAACTACGCTATAAAATCGAGAGCTATAAAATTAAACAAACAGATGACTATTTGCTGCTACTGTTGCTGCTGATACTAATGCTGCTGCTGCTGCCATTTGTTAAGCACATACACAAACAAGAAACGAGTGTAACTTACAACTTTCATTTTATAGCTTCGCAATTGTGCATGCAATAGTGGTGGTATATGTACATGTGAGTATATAATATTTTTGTATGTATCCTATGGAAAAAATCTGTTTATCCCTGTCAGCAGTAGTTTACAACAAAGTTTTTTTTACAAAGCTAACGGCCTTTACTGAATAATTATAATATAAAAAATAATTTAAAAAATTACTAGAAATTTGTTGTGGCCATTAGAATTTTGTTAGCTTGTTTATATATTTTTCTATTAACGACTTACTGTTTTGTAAAGGAAAAAAGCGGAATGCGGCAGCCGCCAGCAGCATGAAAACATAAAGACATCATGTTTCATTAAATACATAATATATAACAATGAAATACACATCCCCAGACATACACACATATACTATTCGTACATATGCAATCAATCCTGCAAAGCATACATACACTAAATGCACTTGAATCTTTTGTCTAAATTATTTGTCTTTATTTTATTTTTTATTTTTTTAATATATGTACATATTTATTTTTAATTTTACTCTCAGTTTTATTTTTTATAAAGAGTTCTTTTCAATCTTCTTGTAGTTTTTGCATTTTGTTTTTCACTTTGTAAAGACACTGATTTTTCATCTGTCTGAGGCAGGTTTCTTTGTTTTCAAAAATGTCTGGGTTGAATATTATTCTGAATGGGGGTTAATGTTTTAATAAATTATTCAACTACTTAAATACAAGTTGTTGTGATGATGAAAATCTCTAAGAATTTCGAGTGGCTTTATATAAGAATATATAAAAAAACAATTCTTTTTTTGTATAATTTAATAGTAACTGTTTCAAAATAATATCCAAGGCCTTATGGGATCTTTTAGAATAATTTTTGGTCTGTCTAGGCCAAAAACATTGCCTGCTAAGAGAATTAAATTAATTTGTGATTTCTTTAATACAATTTATAATTTAATCACATGTTTTTAATTAAAGGCAGTATACAATAGTATATAAAGTTCAGCAACATTGTCTATAGGTTTTGATTTGTAACGATACTTTTTCTAAAAAAAATATATAAATTTTTCTAGTGTACCTGCAAGGAGGAGTAACACGTATTAAGGCAATAGGTTCTACTGAACCTTGATAAAAAAAGGGATATCAATATCAAAAGATACTATATATTTAGCTTATATTTATGTGAATGGTAATTGGGTAGATAATGAAAGTTGAGCAAAAGGAATTTGTTCTATTTAAATTATTATTTTACTTTAGCCTGGCAATATCTTAGAAAACCGACGAAGGTGTATTTCCATAACTTTATTTCATTAGCTTTAAAATATTCACAGCAAAATATATCGCTGTTATGATTTAAAGAGATCCTGCATTGACTGGCTTACGCACTTAGTTTAAGTCGCATCCACACAATTGGAAAAAGTTATTGGTTGGACTATGTGTAGAAAATGTTAGAAGCTTTTTGTCTCTCCTGTGAAATTAATGTATCAAGTGATTAAGTTTTAAAGTCTAAGGTTATAACATTTTTCTTTTATTTAGTTATTAAAATTGTTTATAGTTATTGATTTGAATTTATGCTGGATCTTTCAACACTATTTTAATATTAATTTTTTAAGTTTGAACTCTTTTGATATAAAAAATTGGAAAATATCTATTTACATTATCAGTACTTCTCCATCCTTTTGGGTGACTTCTTCAGGGAAATATTGCTTATCTTTTCTTTTTTTTAAATATTTATAAAAAAAAATATTTATATACTTGTCTTTTTTATTATTGTTTTTGAAAAAATAAGTAATATTTTAATGAAGATGTATGTCAAATATATTATCTTATTTTTTATTATTGGTTTGAAAAAAGAAAATATACGCAACGTTTTTCTGGCAAAGTCATCTTAATGTGTGGAAATATTGAATATATGTATAAATAACTATCTTAACAAGCTTTTATATAAAAAGTCTTCAAATTTAAAAACTTATAAGTAATAAGTTATTTAAAAAATTATTAAAAAAAATGTTTTTTTAACTGACACTTGCACAATTTTTCAAAGGCTAGATAATGTGCTATTTATCAGAAAAATTTTCATACATTTATATAAAATAAACTGTATTGCTGTTTACTTCAAAGTTACTTAGCAACTAATTTTTTAAACCATTTCAGCAAAGCGAACTTATATTGAGAACACATCATTATTAGAAGTTTTTAAAGACAAACCAATATCTGAATTTTTACGTTTTTATGAGACTTTAATACTATTATTATTGTTTACAAAAATCGGATCTACTTTAGATCAGGAACATGACTTTGGACCCACTGAAAAAGCTTAAAGAACAGTAGTAAAATCCTTATGTAAAAATCATTATAAATTATCCAGATTTGCAGTACTTCCCGTACTGCAAATCTGGATCTTAAGGATCTTACTGACATCTAGGAAGTTTTTTTTTAGCTGGGTAGTATTTTAAAAAACATCACCTTATCATAACAAGCAATAAAAATTATATATTGTATTCTGATATTTTTAAGCTTAAGGTCTCTTTATTTTAGTTTAATTTTTAATTTCAATATTTCGCCACTCCTTTGTGTGACTTCTTCAGGAAATTAATTATTTTATAAAATAATTAATTTCCTGAAGAAGTCACACAAAGGAGTGGCGAAATATTGAAATTAAAAATTAAACTAAAATAAAGAGACCTTAAGCTTAAAAATATCAGAATACAATAATAATTAAAAAGAGGTCAAGAAACCAGAAGAATTTAATAAAAATTAGATTAAATTGTGCTGGTAAATGTTTGTGAAGTATAAATGTTATTACAGAACTTAATCGCTTTAACAAAAAGTGAATTCTGCGTATAGAACAATATTTTATTATCGCTTTAACAAAAAGTGAATTTCAGAAAATTTTTTCTGGTCAAGATGTGGACATTGAAATAGGTGTGTGATTTTTTTCTTGAGATATACCGATTTTTTTATTGTTTAGTTTTATTCAAAATATTTTCTTATTTTATAAATAAGTTAGCTACAATGAATAAAAAAAACGTCAAACTTGTAAAGTAATTTTAAAAAAGACTTAAAAATAATACTAGTTAAAAAGTTTTTTGTACTTCATGTGGACAATAAAATAGGTGTATGTAAGGAAACTTAACAATTTCGAACATGTGAGCCAGTCTTAAAATCAACTATCGGTTAAAATATTTAATAACCAGAATATTCACCATTATTTTAAAGTGCTGCATCAATTCTTCTCGGCATAGATGATATTTAATTATGGTCAGGACTTTGACTTGGCCAATCAATAACGTTAATATTTCGTTCTCGAAAACATGCTTTCACCAAATTGTTTGGGGTCATTATATTGCTGAAATTTTCAAACTAGTGGCATATTCTCCTCAGCATATGACCGTTTCTAACAAATCCTTGTATTCAATCTATCCATTGTGTTTTCTATGAGATGTATCGACCAACATTTATATGCATGTATATGATTTTGGAATTGTTTTTTGTTTCCAATTATATTATATTGCTTGAGAATTATTCAGATATAAGTGTGCAATAAAACACAAATTACAGCTTTTAATTAAAAGGAATTTATGATAAAAATGAAAACTTCAATCATATTTATACACATTTTCCTGACAACGCATCTAGTTTAAGGACGTGTACAATCAACCGATCTGTCAAATATGGCATCATATGTGTAAAAAATGTGTAATTATATGGGCAGGAAATTTTCCGGTGGGTTCCAAAATGTAATCAGCTCTGGAATTTAAAAGCCAAATAACAAGTAACATTTCGTGAACGAAGAAACTGAAATCACATATGTGATTAATTAGTGTTCTCAATTCCTGGATAGGTATCGAAGAACTACATCAGTCAGCGCTGATGTAGTTCTTCGATATAACTCAAAAGTTATAACAATTTTAACATTAAAATAATACCATTTTTAGCGTTTTAAAATTAGCGGGAAGTTGCAGCGATGGCCTTTAGGGTCAACCGTTTTTCATTTTTTTCGATTACATCAGATATATTTTTCATAAAAAGATTTCATGCTTGTAAACTTTTTATTTGATAAATTTCTATGTAACATTTGCCGAATGAGGCATTAATGAACATAAATTTTTTTATGAATTAGGAGTTTTAATAAATAAAAAAAAATTGTTTTAGTTTATCACAAAAAAGTCAAAGTGTCCAAACCTGAAATCATCTTTTACATTTTATTTAATTTTTAACACGAATTGAATATTTCCTGAAGTATATTATAGGTTTAATTAACAAAAAAGCAGAAATAAGTTTTAGCTAGATACTTCTATGTACCAAAAATAAGTTCATGTTTCCAGCTCGGGAATCGTATTTCAACGATTTTTTACAGTAATCTGTTTTGGACCATTTCCAATACCTCAATCCAAGGTCGAAGTATTTTGTTTTTCTTCGGTTTTCGGAAAACCGGTTTCACCTACAGACAGAACATTTCACTATTTTTGTTGAAGGGTATAAAAATAACAACTGGAAGTGAATTATAAATATCTAGTTCTCATGTTAAAAGTTAGGATTGAAATAGTTTATTTTATTTTCTTTTTATGAAATTACACTTTATATCATTCAATGAAGCGTTAGCAAGTTTGCTCATGCTCATTGTTATTGTTTCTTTGAAATCATAGTATCCATGAAAAATGCATATGACAAGAATTTTAATAATGCTTGTTCTTCTTTGGAAATACTCAATATAATATTCAGTATGCAAGTGATGCACACATTATGACACAAGTATTAAGTATGCCCCATATATTTCTAAGCGAACATTAATGTGTGCATATGAAATATAAAAAACGTGCCAGATTTCTTATAAAATATTACATAATTTTTTTCCATTTTCCTTAACCAATATCGTTCAATGATGCATAGTATTTTTCCTGTTACAAATAATAGCAAAAATAATATTTAAACATATGCTTAGCAGTACAAGGCAGAATATGCACACATGCTATTACATAGTGTATATAAATATTTTTATACTTTCAAATGAATATGTGGTAGTCATTATTTTCCTCAATGAACGACATGAAGCACCGCAGCTTTTTTCACATATTCACGTCAACCCAAAGGGTTTTTTCCGAAATGGGAAACAACAGAAAATCAATAAAATTTAAAGTAGAACGTAAACTCAAGTTTATGACAAAGCATTTTTATATGTATGTATATATATATATATATATATATATTAGTATATGGACATTAGAAAAAATATATGTATAAGATATTCTTAATATAGCAAATCGATATGTATTTCGTTAGAGATGAAATATACTTTTTTTTATATTTTCGTGGCAGGTAAAATTAAAGTACCAACGGAAAAGGCACTGTATTACAAAAATAAGCAAAAGAACATTAACGCTTAATGCAAAAGCTGGTTTTTCTCCAAAAAAATAAAGAAGATACCAAATAGAATTACATTTTTTCGTTCATATGATTAGAACTATTGAAGTAGTATTAATTAAAAATGCATTATTTTATAATTTAACAATAAGAAACTTTAAGCTTATTGAATCATATTGTAGACACACTAATACTTACACACTAATAACAGCTTTAAACTTGCGATTTTTTATTGAATAAATCTAAAAAATTAATTAATAAATTCTTATCGCCGAATCATCTTCGCTCTTCATAAATTTTGCTTGAAAGTCAATGCAATCTTCTTTGAATTATGTTAAGCTGGGAGAATATTATGGGCAATTAAGGAGACTCATATTTTGGTTTCAAATAAATTCTTTAACAACTCTTGCATTTGGAATAGGAGCTTGTTGCCATCAACCCAAAAATGGCTGTCAATTCAGGGAAAGCTGATTATAAAACAGTCGTGTATGTTTCTCCAGTCATCTTTGCTCTTTCAAATTCTAAATCGACTGTGCTGTATTGCATTGTAGCACCTCCATGTGAAATTACCTTTTTTTCGTAGCGAAAATTATTCAGCAGAGATTTTTTCTTCAGTTTTTTTTTACATCAGGTAAATGCAGCTGGTTATGGCCCATTTTACCGTTGAGATAATTGCCGGGGTACTTCCTTGAAACCTTGTTTTTTTTGTTGCTTGTAAAAAGATTGACTCTTAGGATTTTCCTCCCTTCTGTTGCCATTAAAGCGGGTAAAATCTCTCCTTTGTAAATCTATGCATAATTTTTAAAATCTTTTAAATATCCCACTACAATTTTGTCACCGAAACATTTTCGCTAAACACTATCTGAAGAGATTTCTGTAATTTACTATAAGATTCGACCGAATTTTCTATTAATACATATACATATATGTATACGAGTATATTCGGTTTTTTAACAAGAACTTTGTTTTTCAACACAAGAACATGCCAGTTTTAACGTATTCCTAGTAGATGCATTGGCAATTATTACAATGAATTTGATTTCGCCCGAAAATTGCATTAAAATAATTAAAAGCCACTATAAAAATGGTGGTTCTGTTTAAATTTAAATTTCGTAACAACATAATCGTCCTTCTGTCAACAAGAAAAATTGCCGCATTTGGGCTTCTGAAAATCCTAGAGCGATTATTGAGAAGCCTCTTCATCTAAACTTTTTGTTTTATTTTGTTTTAGAAAAGAAAGTTCTTGTTGAAACCCCCTTTACAAGCGATTTGTATGCGTAATCGAATTGTCAAATATTTGGCAATTTTTTTATAGTTATTTTCAAATTCGCTATTTAGGCGAATATTTAAAAAATATAGATAATCCCAAATCCATAAGATATAAATAAAATTTCAAATAAATTTAAACAAATTTATTATTTATTATTTTATTACAAACGAAAGAATCACATGCGCATAGTCGTATACACTTCTGCTCCTACCGCCCATCCTACATGAAAATTGCCTTCAGTTGGGTGGAACGCCTTTATTCGCACGTTTTAAACAAATCTCTATGATTAAAATTTTTTAAATTATAAGGGTTTTCCCATAGGTTTTTGTATAAAATAAGAAAATTTTTAGCTTGTATAACACACTCCAAAAGTTTGTTTGCCTATAAGAATTGGAAACAAATTTTAAAAGTTTAATAAAATTGTACACGATTATATGGTACTTTTATTGTTAATAACTGTTGCGTTTTAACATAGTAATAATATTTCATGTATATTTTTTTTTATCTTGGACCAGCACTCAGGGGATGACCCCTACATATGCAGTGCATTGCGCCGGAACTAGAAAGGAGAGGACAGTATTGAGGGGACAGATGAAAGAATTTTTTGTAGCATTTTTTTTAATGTTTACTTCGCCGGAAAATTTTTTGCTACAGGACCGACGAAGGAGAGCGCTGTTACTCTGCATTTAGTATATGATAGTGTCAGTCGCTGCCAATTATGTTCCGTGACCAGTGACAACTAACACAACCACGCGCTAATGCTGATCAACACAATATTTCATGACTCAGCGCGGAGTTGAACTCAGGATCCTCCGCTTCATAGTCTCGTGTTCTACTACTTCAGCCAACAGCACCATTAAAAATGCTTTAAAATGTAGAAGAAGAAGAGAAACGAGAACCATGTAAACAGTTTGACTATAATTTGCGTCTAGATATGTTATATGCAAAAATTTATATGTAGGAAATATATTGAAGTAGCCTACATTGTAGCGGGTTCCTTTTGAACTGTTTAGATACATACACGCGTTTTTATATAAAAAACTAGGCATTATAAACTCAATTTACAATTTTTAGCGTTCAAATAGGCTCATATATGTATATAGTACCGCGGGATCAATATAATACAATTTTGTCATTGTGAATCAGCTGTAACAAATACTTAGTAAGTATTTGACATATTCAGTAAATTTGAAAATAGAATTTTTTGTATGCATATTATTGCTTTCTACTTCTAAAATTTTTCCCTCATATTCATAATATTTAAAATGAGTTTGAAATGTATTTTATATAAAATTTTCTTAGAATAGATTTGAAGTACATATATTTTATATTTTTATGAATATGGGAGTATATGTTTATAATTTAACTTAAATTAATAATTACTTTAAAAATATTCATTTGTGAAAATCTAATTGGAAAATTGGTTACACAGAATTTCTTTATTGTTAGTGGAATTAATGTCTGGTCTCTTCAAAGGAGTGCTGTAACAGCTCTTAACGCACTTCGTTTATAGAAATTTCCATAAAAGTAATAAGCGATTCCATAAGGTATATATACTATATATATATATATTACTTGTTTACACATAACTTTTCTTCAGATGGAGTTTGATAGCGTGGGGAGCAAAAATAGGCTAATGTTTCTCTAACATTATATAATCTTTGGCTATATTTTTCCCGAAATTCAAGTGAGTTCTAATGACGTATTCTTTATGAAAAATTAGCGAAAACAAAAATGGCACAATAAAGGAACGAACTTTCATTTTGTTTTAAATGTCGAAGGTTCCTCTTTTGAGGCTATATATTGATTGATATGTAAAGTTTAATATAAATCTGACCAGTACTATAGTTCGATCCCCATTATTATTCTTCTAAATTATGAGGCCACCGTTAACAACAAAAAGTTTCCATGTGTGTGAAGTTCTTAATGTAAGCGAATGAATCCAACATTCGAACATCTTAATGAACTATGATGATGTAAATAGTTTCCTTAGCTTTAACAACACTTATGTGACTTCTTCATTCCTAATTACTAATTCCTTCATTACTTTACAGTGAGTTAAATTTTGCTAAATACAATTCCCATACAATAAATAAAGTTAAAGATTATTAAACACTTAAAGATCCTTATGTTATAAGGCAGTTCTGGTATTCGAAATATGCAGGTTGATCTCAGAAGACTTCCCTGGAATAAAAATTCAACATTCCATCAAATGAAAGACAGCTCCACGGTGACCACCGGTCTGTTTTTCACGATGTCTTAGATTAAAAAAATCAAAGTGAAATTTTTTAATTGAATTGTTTATATTGCTCTTTTATTGTTTATAAATATTTTTTCTTTAAACTCCAAAATTAAGTTTTATTTTTTCCAAATTTTCTCTTAAAATTTAACATCAATCTAATAAAAGTTACAATTATCAATATATGATTGTAATACTTTATTTGTTAATACTTAATTTTTTAAAAACATTAATAGTCGTATATGTAAGTAAGTCTCTTATGCATATAATATATACAGTAAACTAGATAGTAATTAAAGATTTTATTACATTTCTAAATATTCTTTTTCTTTTTGGTTGGAACATATACTTTATATACTTTAACAACTAATAAATAAATGCTTCGTGATTACATTGCTTCACATACAAATCCTACAAATTATCAAAGATAAAATGCGGGTGTGGTGGAATTTCCAGTGCATTATCGGCTGTTTCCAATATTTAACTTGGCAGCATCCAACTTAGCACAGGCAAAAATAAGGTTGCACTAGCCTTCTGTCGAACCGTTTAAAACTAATTCAAAAATTGTTTGAAGTCTCTTTTAGCAAAACAATTTTTTTATGGGTTTTAACTTTAAAACCAAAGTTTGTAAAAACCAAGTCAGTGTAAAGCACTGCAATTCCATATGGACCAACAAAATATTATACACTACTTAACTTGCAATATTTTCGTTTAAACTAGACTTGTGTGGAACTCGTTTATCTGCTCGTTTTAATATCTTTCCAAAAAAGTTTGGCTTAGGTATAATGGAACGAAAAATTCGGAAAAATGGGACATGAAGAAAATAATTAAACGGCAACACGGGTATTAAACAATAATGTGTTACCATCAAGTTGATACAGTTCTCGTACGCAATTCGTTTAAATAAGAACTGTTATAATGTTCAACTAAGCTACCTATTAAGTGGGACAAACACAATACACATGAGCACTGATGATGAAAGTGTTGGAGTTTTCGAAAACAGCTGTTCTGCTCTGCTGTGTAAGTTGAATAACTAAAAACTGATGTTGACTTTCCTTTGTGACTGGGAATATTTATCATGTCTTTCTGAATTAAAAAAAAATCAAACAATTAGCCTATAATATCTTAATTCAATTTAATCTTTCCACTTAATTTAATAATCATATCCTTTCGCTTAATTTAATAAATTTTTTTAATACAGAAATTTACATTAACAAAAAATCAACAAGAATATAAAAATTATTCTCATTTTATTTCAATTGACATTAATACGGATTCACACATCACCTTAATTAAGTTTATCGCAATTAATGCAATTATTGAGCTCAATTAAACATGTAAAATGTTAATCGCTATAAAATCGATTAACATTACAAATGCAGCACTGCTAAAAAGTGTGTTTAGTGAGAAAAACACAACTCACTGGTCCAATTCTCGACTTAGCACCTAAAATAAGTAAAAAAAAAAACATAAGCATGCCTATGATGAAGTTCAGTTATTGCTATTAAATTTATTATTAATTAGAAAATAAAAATTAATAATATCCCAGATTTTAACTTGAGGTCCTCAAGAATATGAAACATTTTTACATTTGGTTATCTACCACACGTTAATTGAACAGGAAAGTACTAGATAAAAAATGCATGTCTTGACAAGCTATCGTCAAAAATAAATGTTTGTCTACAAAGTAGTCCCAAGAGTACTACTTTGGAATATATAGGCCAACTTTTTTTGCAAGGATTGGCTACACACAACCAACATAATTCCAGATATAGCCAATTTTTCCGTGTTTATAGAAAATCACCTTATATTTATCGCTAACTCTCTTTTCATAAAATAACTGTCTGCTTTAAATTCACTCTGTAGAAATAAATAAATTGTTTCATTCAAAATATCACAACAAATGTTTCTTTCCCTCCTATCTTATAAATCGTAGCGAATGTGTTTAATATCCTTTAATTATCACCATTACAAATTTACTGACTAGCGAACACTCACACACTTGCCAACTGAATGAAATTCTAATCAAACATTTTTATCCCACAGAAGTTTACCATGAGTTTCATCACTATTATTATTGTTTTTAATTTCATACCTAAATCGATCCACCACACTCTCATGCAGCATCTGTTCGATTTGACAATCAAGAAGGAAACACAATAAAGGGGATCCTTCTGCCAATCCCAGCTTCAGGTATAATAACTGTTTAGTTTTGAAAAAAATTTTGTATGTACGAGTACTTTGGCTTAAATAAAGGATCGTGGACAATCTGCTCAAATGAAATTAATTACTCTCTTTGAATTTCTCTCATGAAAAGAAACATACCTACTCGTACTGTTTCCATATGCACAAACACATTGGCTAATGACCTTAGTAATGAAATAGGAGAAGGTCGTCCTTTGCCAGCATAAGTGTAGGGTAGAAAAAAATGTATGCCGCGAGACAAATAGTTGTTTCTGTTTTGTTTGCAGTTTTCTTTTCAATAGACTTTGATTTGCTGAAAGTAAATCAGCTGCTAAATTCAAGAACACATTTAAAAAATGTTAACAATTGTTGGAAATTTAGAAAAAATCAAATGCACATGAAGTGAATTCTCAACTTCGTTATTTTGGGGATAAAAATAAAAAGATTCAAGCAGGACTGCCAAAACCAACGTGTGTCTGGATGGCGATCATTTCATACAATATAATAATTGAATTTCAATTATAATTCATAGAAATCACTTTTATTTCTATTGAATTGAATTGAAGATCACTTTTATTTCTATTGAATTGTCGGATAGCAGAGTACGTACCTTCTTTATTTAGATAAACAGTTAACATTAATAATCGAAGCAAGAAGACAATTTAAAGCGAGCTTTGTCTTAAATCCAAAATTTAATGGTTGGCATGTACCCGAATTGTATAAGACACGATCAATATTCCAAGAGATATAAATTTCCATGCCTACAAACATGAAAGAAGAATGATTTAGTTGGTATTACTGTTCGTTTATTTTTCTATATTTGTTCTGACTTTTTATTTTTATCGAACATTCATATTGCTGCATTAAATTCAATCAAGATTTATAGGCTAATTGTTCGAATATTTGTTTAAATTCAGAAAGACATGATGAATATTCCAAGGAACATGACATGGAGAAAATAGTCAAAACGGCAACACGGGCACGATATAAAAGTGTGTTACCATCGGTTTGATATAATTCTTGTATGTAATTCCCTAATAAAATTTGTATAAATAAGAACTGTTGTCATATGCAACTAAGCCACTTAATATGTGCTAATAAACAAAATACTAATGAATGGGTACTGCTGATGAAAGTGCTGTTCTGCTCTGCTGTGTAACTGGAATAATTAAAATCTGATGTTGACTTCCCTTTGTGCTTTGAAATATTTATCATATCGTTCTGAATTTAAACAAATATTCGAATAATTGGCTTATAAATCTTAATTGAATCTCAATAAATTTATTTTTTTAAGTAATTGATTTATCTTTTAAATTCAAACTAGAATTCAACTCCTGAAGAGAAATTCAGATGTACATATTTTCGATAGGATTTTTTTTTTAAATAATAAAAAATCATAATTGGATGTACAAGGTTATCAGATATTGCGATTTATCGCCAAATGTGTCGATCTTAAATCTTATTTGGCGTAAAAATTTTCAGTTTCGTGACATTAAAAACTATAAAGTAGGCTATTTATTAATAATATTTGATGAACTAGAAAACTTAATGTGCCCAATCAACTTCTGTTAATGCGCCAGCCACGAACCACTTTAAAAAACTTTCTTGTACTAGCGATTCCTGCTAGTAATGCCAGTGTCGAAAGATCTGTGTCAATGACGAAAAAATGCTATATTCGGTACATCCTGAATATATTCATACATTCATTCCAACCTTGGAACAATCTATTTCACCTTTCTGATTTTCAATACTAATTTCTTTCTTTCTAATATATAAAATATATTTGATTACCAGATACAAACGTTAGTTTTATTTAGTTACTGCAATATTCAAAAAGAAGGTAGAGGCGCAATACCCCGAAAATTACCGCCAAACTGCAGTCTGTTCTGCACTTTCCAAAGTCATGGAAAGTATGACCGACTTCCACGTGGTATCTGGAGACCAACATCTTACTTAACGACCGGCAGTATGGTTTTCGCAGAGCTCACTCTACGGGAGACCCGCTCGCTCTGTTAACAGAAAAATGGTGTAATTCCATTCTAGATATCTCAAAAGCATTTGATAGAGTGTGGCATGATGCACTTCTGTCAAAGCTGGCTGCTTTTGGTGTCGGTGATGATTTCTCTCCGTTTATAGCGAGCTTCCTCAGAGACCGCCCTATATGCGTTGTTATAGATGGGGTTTCAACAAACGAGTTCAAGGTTAATTCGGCGGTGCCGCAAGGCTCTGTTCTATCTCCTACTCTCTTCCGCATCTTTATAAATGACCTTCTGTGTCAGACTTCAAACCCTATCTACTCTTTCGCGGATGATAGCAGCATTATCCATTCTTTCCCGTTCACCAGCCGGCCAAGCCTGGAGGAGATTGACGCCAGAAGACGAAGAATGAACGAGTCACTCACAAGTGATCTCGTGTCAATCTCCGAATGGGGCCTCGCGAACAGGGTTAACTTCAACCCTCATAAGACGCAGTGCTATGTGCTTACGCATAGGCGGCTGGTTGAAGGTTCTGCGCCATCCGTGTTTATGGATGGTATAGGTATTGGGTAATCAGAAGCTCTTGATGTTCTTGGTAAGAAAATACAGTTCGACGTTCGATGGACTGATCACATCTTTCAAAAGAAGCATTCAAGTGCCTCGGCTTTTTAAGACGGTGTAAGACATACTTCACCCCAACTGATCTCCTCACTATATATACCGCCTACATCCGACCTAAGATGATATACAACTCTCATGTATTAAGTTGCTCCACCGCGTACAAGAGAGAGCGAAGAGGCTCATCGGTGACAGTAGGGTAGCCAACGCTATTGCCTCACTGGAGCGTCGACGCAACGTGGGATATGTTTCACTGTTCTACCGATACTATAACGGAATGTGTTCTGGTGAAATAAGGGAGCTTGTGCCGAAAATCGTTTTGTGGCTGAGTTGCCAGTGAACCGCACCACGCATTACAGAGAGAATTCGTTCTTTGGCCGAACGGTTCGTATGTGGAACAAACTTCCAGCAGAGGTCTTTCCTGCCAATTTTAACTTGGGGAGGTTCAAATCGAACGTCTACAAACACTACTACCTCTATCCTCCTTCCCACAACCAATTTTCCTAGTTCTCGCATTGAATATGTAGGGGTCATCCCCTAAAAATAAGTTTCAATTAGCCAACCCTGAAATTGTTTTCGTGCGCTTGTTTGATTTTTTACCACATTAATTTGTTCTGAAGTATAAAGACGATTAAATTGACAAAAGCAAAAATAAGTTTTAGCTAGTTATTTTTATATACAAAAAATGGGTTAAAGTTTTCCACCTCTGGTACCGTATTTTAATAGCACTCTATTTATGGCCCTTTACAATACTTTAAAACAAGATCGAATTTTCTACCTCTTCTGGCGGTGTCGGAAAACCTATTTCGCGAACAGACAGACAGATGAGTAGACGGACATCGCTTATTCCAGTTTCATACTAATAAGAATCCAGAATACATATTAGTGAAAATTACACATGGAGTACCAAATCTATAGATATGGGTTCCTGGGTACTCGTGGTAACAAACTAGTAGATATTACTGGGAGGAGCGCGATTACAAGCCCCATTACAACAACACCAAATTGCAGTGAAAAAGAAAAGATCCATGACTTAAAATAACTTTTTAATTACTCTTGGCCATATCCTGGTACTATGTTCTAAATTTTCAATACAACGGCAAACATTTTTCGATGTATAAACTCTAAAAAAATTTAATCTAATGCGATAACTGATATGAAGAGTATTTACAATACATTTGCTTAATGGCGCTAATATTTACAAGCTAATTTTTTTTTATATGTGAATATGTTCTTGATAATATATTTATGATTTTTCGCTAGGAGTCTTTATGAATTGCTATATTTTTAGTTTTTGGTTTATTCCTTTTGTGAGAATATATATTCATATATAAATTGCATTTACATTTAATTATAAATTTTACGTATATGAATATAAAATATTTAACTTATTGAGCTAAAGGCTTTTGTTGTTAAAGGTCCTTTCTTATTATATTACAATTCTAACTATAAGTTAACACAATAATAAATAAAATACATATTTTCCTTTCACAGAGGTACAGATTATTTTTGCATTGAAAAACAACATAAATTTTTCTGCAATGCAAACAGTTAAATATGTCTAAGACGGCACTAGTTCGAAAAGGACTCCTGCAACTTTCAATTGAACTACGAAAAGAATCATGTGGTAGAATGAATTAAAAATTATTTCCTGCTTAATCCGTGACTAAATAGTATAAGGATTAGATCCAGATAAATGATCTTCCAGGAAAATTGTTTTTTAAGGGTTTAACAAAATCAAAGTTTTTTAAATTTTTAGAGAAACTTTATAAAATGGGGTTTCATCAAAATTCGTTATAATAAACCAGTGATAAGTATATGAAATAAAACAGTATTGATACTCATGATATTTTATTATAGCATATTAATTTTACTTCATCATCAGAAAATCCTTTAAATTATTGCTGATTTATACTAAATTGAATTAAGATTGATAGGCTAATTGTTCGAAATTTGTTTTTAAATCTCGGAAAGACATGATAAATATTCCAAGGCACAAAGGAAACTTAACATCAGTTTTATTCAACTTACACAGCAGAGCAGAACAGCTGCTTTCGAAAGCCGCAACACCTTCATCATCAGTGCTCATGTGTATTGTGTTTATCACCACTTATTAGGTGGCTTAGTTGAATGTGATAACAGTTCTTATTAACACAAATTTTATTGTGAAAAAGAATCCGAGAACTGTATCAACCTGATGTTCCCATGTTATTGGTTTAATACCCGTGTTACCGTTTGATTATTTTTCTTCATGTCCCATTTTTCTGAATTTTTTGTTCCATCATACCTAAGTCAAACTTTTTTGGTTTGAATGTGAACGTTTTCCAATTTTATTATTGGTAGCTCAAACCATAGCTTAAATTTGTATGTAGTAAATATTTTCACGAACATTTATATTGAAATATTAAATTGAATTAAGATTCATAGGCTAATTGTTCGAAATTGGCTTTTAAATCTCATAAAGACATGATAAATATTCCAAGGCACAAAGGAGTTATGATTTATTTATAATAATTTCAACATGTGATATAAATTATGTAACACAAGAATTGAAGGAGCATAGAACAATAAATTTGGCAGGTAAAAATTCATTTGAAATATTCGTACAAGGAAATACAATGACTTTTTGTATATTGGCAATTTTATTTATATACGAGTAACTCACATTTCTTTTATATTTTTATAGTTCCATCTGTGAATCAACAGAATTATTTTAATTCTACGGATACATATTCATCTCAACAAAAATGCTATCAAGGTAGAGAAAGATAAAGTTTCCAAAACAATAACCATAAGAGAAATTTACAGTAGTGAAACCTTTCACTTTTTTTCAATTTCAGATTACAAATGTCAATATTGCAAAAAGAAAAAAAAGCAACAAACAACACGACAAATCTCTAACACAACTAATAAATAATAACAAACATCATATGATGGCAATACTAGACATGAAATAGTTGTGGCAGCTGCAGCACCATGTTACAATTAAACCAAAACAGGATTTATAAAAATTTTACCTAAGCAATAAATAACACGAAGTCTAACTCTTACAAGAGACAGAGAGAGCAAATGCTGATTCGACTACGTGAGAAGCAGAGACGCGATCCTTTGAACAAAACGAACATCCCTTATATTTCTAAATCTAAAGGTAAGCATTATAAATCCCAAATTCATCAAGCAAAATTGTGGCCTAATAAAAACGATCGCAGTAAGTGTAGTTTCACGCTTTTGCTCCTCAACCAAGCAACACAGTGTGATTGTGAAAGTCAAAAGGATAACAACTTTAGGAAGCAATAATGTTACTAAATTTAGCAACTTAACAAGCTGATATATAAATTGCAAAAACATGTTTGTTAAATACATTTTACGTGGATAAATAATTTTAAAAATATTATATCAAGTGTATAAGTGCGTCTTCGTTATACGTTTTTCTCCTGGTATCCACTGCAGGCCTATATGTATTTGAGTCATAAGGCACGCGGTGAATGCCAAGAGCGAACGGAACTCAACAATAGTAAATTTGTAAAACCATGCGGCAAACAGCTCAACAGTTTAAATACTCGTATTTTGGAAAATGAAATAAATAAAAATGTAAAAATATTTTAAATAAATATGTGCCGGAGTTGGCACACTATAATGAAAATTAATTAAAAGCAGAAACAGGCCCAATTGATATTGCAATGTAATACAGTGTACGTGTATATTTCTAAATTAAATAGTGCAAACGGTCACTTAAAGAACCATCAACGCCATATTCCCGCTGGCCGAATTTTTTTGCTTACCCACAAGTATAAACTCATCTTAAGTGCTGAACAATGTGATATAATATAATGGATATATTCAAAATGTTGCCGTGGTTCAGTAAGTGGATAAATTAACTTGTACTGTATTCTAACTTTTATTAAATATTTTTTTGTAATGAAATATAATTAGAGAACAAATCTTCTATAACTATATCAAATTCAATTTAGATTTATAGGATAATTGTTCGAAATTTTTTTTTTTTAAATTCAGAAGGATATGAAAAATATTCGAAAGAAAATCAAAATCAGTTTTTAATGAATAAACTTTCACATCAGAATAGATGTTTTCGTCATCAGTGCATTTTGTTTGTCATCACTTTTTAGGTGGTTTAGTTTTTTTATTAGGAAATTGCACACGAGAACTGTAGCAAACCGACGATAACAGATTTTTATTTAATACCCGTATTGCCGTTGGATTATTTTCTTGATGGCCCATTTTTCTGAATTTGTTTTTCCATTATACCTAAGACAACCTTTTTGGTTTGAGTTCTTTTCTGCTTATGTACATGTGAACGTTTTCATTGTTATTGTTGGCGCAGGCCACAGCTTAAATTTGTATGTAAGAATTTTTTTACGACAACATTCACAGTATTATACAATTAAAATTCATAGGCTAATTGTTTGAAATTTTAGTTTAAATTCAGAAAGTCACGATAAATATTCCAAGGCATCGAAGGAAAGTCAACATCTATACCGTAGTTTTCATTAGCCTTTAATTTCTGACGATATCCTGTTCTTCTACTAGATTTCAATAGTTACTTTTTCCATAGTATTACATTAGCCGTTGCAATAACTGAATAGCAAAGACACAATCCCAGAGTGTTAGAGCTTTACAAGCACTATCAAGTCCTAAGACGCTGTAATAATGTATGACTAAATTCTTTTTGTAGACCACATCGATGAATTGGACCCTGTGTAACACAAATTAGTATATGGGAAATATTTCCCAAGAAATATCTTATTAAGATTTGCCAAATTTGTTTAAAAGAATTATTTTCTGGAAAAGATTAATGGTCGTGGTTGGATAATGTAGATGAATATACATACATACTATATCCCACTATGTACAAACGTTGTTCTACGAAACCTATTTAGACCTGAGAGTCAAGTTGTGGAAGTGGCTTTAGGGTTTAAAAGCAATGTTTTACAAGTTCCAAAATTATTTTAGAAATTTTTGCGTTTGCTCTACAAAGGTTCGCCTAAGCCAGCACTTGTAATCAAATTATATACGTATCCAGTTTCGCACCATGGCTTTTATTCTCAAGGAAATAATTCTTTTAAAACTCATTTACGCACAATAAGAACTTATTTCCGGAAGCACTACTGGTACAACTTCATTAACCCTGCTGTTATATTAGGCCCATTGGGCCCCATTTTTTTCTAGTATTAATAAATTTCCAACGGTGTAATTTATATTTTTTTGAGGTTCAGACTCATGTGTACAGAAACAATTAAAAAGTGACTAATCTTTTATCAGATATTTTTAGCCAAATATTTTTTTTTTTGCAAATAAAACTTTTGCAAGTGAAGAATATTACGTCAGATTTAGTATACACAGCAACTACATGTTCCCCGCTTTCTTACAACTTTAAAAGAAGCAATTGTTATTGAGTTTGCAGAAATTGAAGATGAGGTTTGTTTATCAATCACTGGAAACTGTTGTTGATGTAATCTACTTCGTTTCGTCATGTATGCGTTTGCTAAACAAAGTTATAGCTTTCGCTGAAACTCTGATCTCAGGCGATTTCGATCTGCTGGTCCCCGTCAAACATCGGTCTCCAGAAGGAGTATGTATGCGTACAAAGTAGATATATATATATATATATATATATATATATATATATATATATATATTATATATATATATATATATATATATATATATATATATATATATATAAACATATTTGCGAATACAACATTTGCCCATCGGTTTGTTTTACGATTTCTTGTGCAGGCGCCAATCATTTGCTCAAGGAGTAGATACATCCTTCAATAAGAATTAAATCATTAGAAACTGTAGACAGCAAGCATGAAAGCATACCTCTTGTTGAATTGTAGTAGGAAACAATCTCCGGATTCTTCTTCGTTTCACGCTGTCGACAACTGTACTTGTTTTATCCATTAAGCTTATCAAAATAGTTTCTTCATGTTTGTGGCTGACATATGACAACAATGTCGCAATGTCACTGAAAGCAAGTCTAAATTTGTATAAAGGGACTAGCTACACCCGATGTGCTTCGCTACCCCCATCGTCTTGAAATAAATTAAACATTTGTAAGAAACAGTATTTATATACATAAGTATATTTCTGTATAATAACTTAAAATTATAATTACATACATAACAAGTAAAAGTGCTATATTCAGCTGTGCCGAATCTTAAATACCCTTCACATATGTTATTCTTCTTTCTTTCTTCCTAAAACAGGAAAAGATGTAACATAGTTTTATTTGACAAAAAAAATTTAAAATTTTAAACTTTTTGGTCACTTTCATGTACCATTAAATATATTATTTGTTCAACCCTGCAGTCGAAATTTTGATTTTTTAAGATTTCAATACCAATTTTGTACTTCCTGAATTATAAAATAGTTTTAATTAGCAAAAAAAAAAAAACAACGTCAATTGCCTATTTGGTTACTTTTATATATTTCAATTTCCCAACCCTGGAAATTTAAATTTTTTACCAATGCAACTCTTAATGAGACATGAAATAGTCTTATTTAAGAAAAACTAAATATTTGTAATCATTTTGGTCACTTCCATGTTTTACAAAATATTGCAGTTATCCAACTGTGGAATCTAAACTTTGATATTTTTTTTTTTAATTTTTGTTACCAATTTTGTTTTCTCTGAACCAAAAAATAGTTTTAATTAGAAAAACCGACGTTAGTAGCCTTTTTGGTTGTTTTTATGTATAAAAAAATTTCAAATTCCCATCCCTGGAAGCGAAGTTTAAATTTTTTTTACCAATCCTAGAAAACTAAAAATTTGCAACCATTTTGGTCACTTTCATGTACTACAATATATTGCATGAACCAAAAAAACTTTAAACTTCCCAACCCTGGAAGTGAAGTTTTAATTTTGTTTGTTTTATTTTTAACCCATGCAACTCTTCATGAGGTATAAAGTAGTATTATTTAAGAATAATTTACAATTTTCAACCATTTTGGACACCTTAATGAACTATAAAATATTGTACTTGTCCAACCCTGGATTCGAAATTTTGATTTTTTTTTGGAAATTTTTGAAACGAATTTTGTTCTTCCTAAAATATAGTTGGCAAAAAAAAAAAACAACGTCAATTGCCTCTTTGGTTACTTTTATGTATAAAAAAAATTTTATTTCCCAACCCTGGAAGTGAAATTTTAATTTTTAAACTTTTTTATCAATGCAAATCTTCATGAGGTATAAAGTAGTTTTGTTTAAGAAAAACAAAAATTTTGTAACCAGTTTGGTTATTATTACTACAAAATATTGCATGTGCAAAAAAAAACTTTCATTTTCTTAACCCTGGAAGCGAAATTTTAATATTTTGTTTATCAGTGCAACGGTATAAAGTAACTTATTTTTTTGTTTAAGAAACATTTAAAATTTTTAACCACTTTGGTCACTTTCATGCATAGCTGTTAAGTAATGATTACTAATCATAATAATTAGTAATTGGATTATTATTTTTTTAAAGGTGAAGTAATGATTATATTACGACTATTTTCAGATTTGCACGATTACTAATTGATTACGATTACAGATAATCGAAAAATAATCAAGATTAATAACAATTACGAAAAAATAATCAAAAATAATAAAAAGTAATCGAAAAATTATTTGACTACTTTCGAAGATTACTTTTGATTATTTTTGATTATTTTACGATATTATAAAGTATATATATCTTTTGGTGAGTGTTATGCTACACTTTATGTTATTTATAATTGGTAATATAAATTGTAGTGAGTCTTCAGCTCCAGTTGAACGACTGTTTTCATTTGCCGGGATCGTCAACAGTCCAAGGCGGCAATCATTATCTGATTTTTCTTTTGAAAAATTAGTTGTAATGAAAGCCATTTGTAAATATATGTAAATTATACTTTTTTTTTGTTTTATTTGTTCACAATTTTTTTACGATTTAAATGCAAATTTTTCAAAATAAATTGTATGTATAAATTTTATATCATAAAATGAAGCACATTCTAAATTTTAAAAAAATAATCGAAAATAATCAAAGATAATCCTTGAAAGTAGTCAATTATTTTTTTGATTACTTTTGATTATTTTTGATTATTTTCTAGTAATCCTAACTAATCTTAATTATTTTTGGATTATTTGTAATCATAATTAATTAATAATTAGGAATTTTGAAAAAGAGAATTATGTAATCAATACCATTCTTTTTAAAATTTAATCTAATTGATTACTAATCGTAATCCAAATTTAACAGCTCTGCTTTCATGTACTATTAAATATTGCACTTGTCCATCCCTCGATTCGAAATTTTATTTTTGAATTTTGGATACCAATTTTGTTCTTCCTACATTATAAGACAGGCTTAGTTAGCAACAAAAAACAACATCAGTTGCCTACTTGATTACTTTCATGTATAAAAAATTCAATTTCACAACCCTGGAAGCAAAATTTGAATTTAAAAAAAAAATTTTTTTGCCAATGCAGATCTTCATGACGTATAAAGTGGTTTTGTTAAAGAAAAACTTGAAATTTTTAACGACTTTAGTTACTACATGTACCACAAAATACGGAATAGGCTAAAAAAAAATTTTTAAATTCCCATCCCTGGAAACATTTTTTATTTTTTTAGTTTTTAATAGACCATTGAGGCTCCCCAAAGCACGAAATAGGTTTCATTTACAAACATTAAAAAAAATAATTGATTTTTGGTATAAATTTTGCGTCGAGAAATAGGTGTAAGCTTCCCAGCTCCGGAACCATACTTTGGATGTTTCTGAATTTCAATTGCACTCTATTTAAGTTCATTTCCAATCCAACGGCCCAAGAACGAAGTCTCTAGCTCTTCTGCGGGTTTGGGAAAACCGATTTCACGTACAGACGGACGGACAGACGGACATCGCTCAATCGTCATCGCTATTTATAAGGATCCAGCATATATATACATTATTTTAGGGGTTCCCATGTGCATATCGAAGAAATTATACACGGAATGACATACCTATATATACCCTTTCACGTTTTTGTGAAGGGTATATTAATTAAAATTTCGCTTCCAGAGCACTATAGGTAATTTGAATCATTTTTGTGGCAAAAAGTCATTTTTCTAACTTTCAAGAAAGCAAAACTAGAAATTGTGATATATATCCGCTTTATAACGACGTCACAGCTTGTAAAATAAAATGCAGACCTGATTGTGTTCAAATAAGTGAAACCAAGGCAATGGTTCCTCTTCAAATAGTTCTGGAGCATACTGCCAAAAGAATCGTTGCAATGCAGAAAGAAGTTATAGCGTCAATAATGACAAAAGATAATATTTTAAAGGCTGATCTAATTGTTAGCTATGGATTCGATGGCAGCACGGGACATTCATCTTATAAGCAGGGATTTGAAGAACCATCTACTTCTCAAGGTTCCGATTTATCCTTGTTTGCAACAACGATGACCCCACTAAGACTTATAGATTCGGTTGGACAACCATTGTGGAATAACCGCACACCTCAATCTGTAAGGTTTTGTCGACCCATAAAACTGGAATTTGTAAAAGAAACAAAAGAGCAAATTTTGCAAGAAGACTTGGAGTTGAAACAACAGATTTTAAAATAGAAATCTATGGGGGAAAACTTGTTGAAATTCACTTCAAACTGTACCTCACTATAATTGATGGTAAAGTGTTGAACGTTTTAACTAATACAAAATCCAGTCAAGCGTGTCCAATTTGTAAAGCAACTCCAAAGGACTTCATGAGCATTACAGACTTTGGGAGTGAAAAATATCACGCAAAGGAAGGTAACCTCAAGTATGGCCTAAGCCCTTTGCATTGTTGGATACGTTTTTTTGAATTCATTTTGCATGCAGGCTACAAGTGCAATATACAAAAATGGCAAGTTCGAAGAGAAGACGAGAACGAAAAACAGAAATGCAAAAGTTGTTTTGGGAAAAAATGGGCCTCATAGTTGATAAGCCAAAAACGGGCGGTTTTGGCAACACTAATGATGGTAATACTGCCCGTCGAGCTTTTGCAGACCATAGTATCTTCTCTGAAATAACTGACATCGATGTAGAGCTGATATATTCCTTAAAAATCGTTCTTATTTCCATATGCTGCCAATTCCCGTTAAATGTTGAAAAATTTGAAGCTTTTTGCCACAATACTGCCAAAATAATAATGACAAAATACCCTTGGCTGCCAATGACTGCTACAGTACCCAAAGTGTTAATTCACTCAAAAGAAATCATTGAAAATACTATACTGCCGGTAGGCTGTTTTGGAGAAGACGCTGCTGAGTCTCGCAACAAGCTATACAAGTCTGATAGACTGCATCATGCACGCAAAAACAGCCGCAAAAATAATCTTTCGGATGTTTTTAATAGGGCTTTGGACATGTCTGATCCGCTTATTTCCTCATTATGTTTGAAGAAACGAGTGGAGCAGAGAAAACGCGTGCAACTTCCACGGGAAGTTCTTAGCATGCTGTGTACTCCAGAAGCATCTGAAGAACTGAACGAGAGTGAAGATGAGTATGAAGATAGCTTGGACACGCTGTTAAACTACACATATGAAAACGAATTAAATGAAATTACCTTAGATAATGAAATGTAAAGGAAAATTTTAAATAGCTTTATTAAAAAATTAAAAAAAAAAATAAAAATTGTTTCTACAAAAGTTTCCACTTGTTTTTTTATTTGTTTTTTTTTTGAGGTTTTGGACAAAAAAATTTAGCATTTTACACAGTTAACAGTTTTACCTACTCAAATCAGAAAGAGTTTTAAAATTGGATATTGGATCCGCCATTTTGAATTTGAAAAGTTTTACCTCAGATTCGAAGTCAGCAACCTTGAAAACCCCTGTATACCGATTTTCATGTAAATCTGAAGAAATTTAAAAATGTAGGCCGCCATATTGGATCCGCCATTTTGAATTTGAAAAATTTTACCTCAGATTCGAAATCAGCAACCTTCAAAACCCCCGTATACCGATTTTCATCCTTATTCAGTGATTCCTTATAGTTTTGGCCAGAAAATGTGGTCATTTTACCTATAGTGCAGAGTTGGGAAATTGATTTTTTTATACATAAAAGTAACCAAAAAGGCAGCTAAAGTGTTTTTTTTTACTAATTAAAACTATTCTATAATTCGGGAAAAACATAATTGGCATCACAAATTTAAAACAAATCAAAATTTCGATTCCAGGGTTAGACAACTGCAATATTTTGTAGTACATGAAAGTGACCAAAATGGTTACAAATTTTAGGTTTGGCTTAAATAAAACTATTTCATACCTCATTAAGAGTTGCATTGGTAAAAACCACAAGCAAAATAAATAAAATTTCGCTTGCAGGGTCGGGAAATTGATTTTTTTAACATAAAAGTAACCAAAAAGGCAATTGACTTTCTATTTTGCTAATTAAAAATATTTTATGGTTCAGGAAGAACAAAATTTGTATTAAAATCTTAAAAAATCAATATTTACATATTTTAATTTATTGTCAAGTAAAACTAGTTTATACATCATTAAAAGTTGCATTGGTAAAAAACAAAAATTAAAATTTCGCTTGGGGAATTTAAATTTTGGTTGGGAAATTGAAATTTTTTTTAACATACAATTGAAATTTATTTTAACATAAAAGTTATCAAAAACGCAATTGACATTGTAGTTTTTGCTAATGAAAACTATTTTATAGTTCAGGAAGAACAAAACTGGTATTAAAATCAAAATTTCGATTCAAGGGTTGGACAAATGAAATATTTTGTGGTATATGAAAGTGACAAAAAAGGTTAAACATTTTAATTTTTTGTCAAGTAAAACTATGTTACACCTCACTAAGAATTACATTGATAAAAACAATTAAAAATTCGTTTCCATAGTTGGAAAATCGAAAATTTTTGGGTACATAAAAGTAGTCATATTAAATTCCAAATTTTTGTTTCTTGGTGAATTAAACCTATTTTATACCTCAGGGAAAATTAAATTAGTATTAAAAAATTAAAAATTCGGTTCCAGGGTTGGAAAATCGAAATTGTTTGGTACATAAAAGTAACCGTATATATCCTATTTTTGGTTTTTTTTTTGGTGAATTAAGCCTATTTTATACTTCGCTAAGAACTAAATTGGTATTCAAAATTTTAAATATTAAAAATGGGGTACCTGGGTAGGAAAATCGAATGTTTTTAGAACATAAAAGTAGTCATATAAGTTCAAAAGTTTTGGTGTTTTCTAATTAAGAGCCTTTTTATACTTCGGGAACAATTAAATTGGTATTAAAAACCAAAATATTAAAGGTCTAATTTCAGGGTTGGAATATGGAAATTTTTTTTGATACATAAAAGTAACCATATAATTTGCTATTTTTGATTTTCATGGTGAATTATACCTACTTTATATATCAGGAAGAAGTAAATTGATATTAAAAACCAAAAAAATTTAAAAGACGATTCTAGGGTTGGACAATTAGAACTTTTTGTGATACATGAAACGGATTTGTTCTTGTTGTTTGTAAATTAAATATATTCAATATTTTTGAAAGACGTTCAGATATATTAGAAATAAGCAGAGTCAAACATTTTGTTTCCTAATCGAAAAATTTAAACGTTTTCTTAAATATGAAAATAATTGATAACAACAATTTGTTTTTTTGTAAACCTACTTCCTGTCTTAGAAAGAAAGAAAGAAGAAATACATCTGTGAAGGGTATTTAAATTCGGCAAAGCCGAATATAGCACTTTTACTTGTTTGCTAACTTTTGGGTGGCGTCCTCAAACTGTTAAACGAACTAATACATACTACTAGTGCATGCCAAACCATGACCGTTGTGGTAAATGTTGTGATTTTCCTGGTGCTTCGCTAAGGTTTTAAGCTGAAGTTCGTATTTGTATTTCAGTATTGTGTTTGTTTTACTCTTTCTGTGCTGCCAGCCATTCAGAGCAGTCACTTTCAACTTAACAATGCGGTTGTTGGTTTAGGCAGCGCAAAGTTTAATAAAATTACTTTTCACTGGTAAGTGGTTTTCATATTACGCACACATACAAGTATTTTTTATACAAGTAAGTATGTATATACATAAATATGTATATGTAGAGAAACTTAAAAAATATACAAGTGGATATATGCTATAGCCATATGTATATCTGGTTAGCTTCATGCAAAATTAAAATTGTGATGCACGACCAGAATACGGCTTGACAACTTTTTCCAGTACATCTAGACGTATGACGTCGATGGTGACTTGAAAATTGACTCGCAATGCTCCCAGAGTTGCTGATTTGTTAGCATACTGATTTGGTATACTTACTATAGCCCTAGTCTTGTCTTCGTCTTGTTGGAACCAAATGTCACTGATGTTAAGCTGATTAATTAAAAAAAAATTATTAAATATTTCTTCATTTTGTATGAACTTAGGATCGATGATGCCGGCAGCGTGTAAACACGAAGTGCTCTATGAAGTTTGAGAGCAAAGTAATATTATCTAGAGTAGGTTTCCCCAATATGGACAGCTTGTTCTGGCGTCAAGCGATTTATGATGACTTGGGCGTTTTTTTTCTGATTCAGACCAGCGCTCAGGTATGACCCCTACATATGCAGTGCGTTGCACCGGAACTGGAAAGGACGGGAGTGTATTGCAGATTAAGAAAGATATGAAAATATGGAATTTTTTGTAACTTTTTACACTATCTACATCGCCATTTAATATTTGCTACAGAGCCGACGAAAGAGATTGTTGTACCTCTGCTCTTTATTACAATATAATATCAATCGCTGCTAGTAACTGTTCAGTGACCGGTGCTATGCCTTCATCGCTGAAACAGCCTGACAACAACTAACACAGCCATACTCTAATGCTGATCTAAAGAATTCAGGACCATATTCTTGACCGAAATGTGAACCTTGCGCTTCTTTGTCTCGTGTTAATTACTTCAGTCAACAGCACCTCAACAAATGGGTTCGTTCTTAGTGAAAATTGTTTTGCTTATAAAAAAGAGCGGCTTTTGGGGACAAGTTTCTAAAATTCATTCGACATAACGGAAATAAACACACAATAGCTCCCTAAAGCTGGCTACTGTACTTTCGCCTAAAACCTATTCTACCTGTGTACGCTTAAAAATTTAAAATATTAGACTGTACAAAATTCAGCTCGTCTCAATAGCGTGGTCAGTGCATCGAAAATCACACTCTATTGGATATTAAAAGTTAAGCGAAACAAAAATCCTCTGCTTCCCCAACATATATCCAGCCATGAATACGAATGGAGTTGTACATCCGGCACAAAATCTACATGTGACTATAAAATAAGGGAGTCGTATTCACCAACTTCTTATAATCTTGTTACACTAATGAATGCAAATTAACAGTAATAGCTCAAGTTTTCCTCGAATACATACATAATATCTCTTGAGATTAGCAATTAAGGAAGTGCGTTATGTTACACTTCATGAACCGCTAAGGATATGTCTAAATCCATTCAGTGTTTTCCGCCTAAATGGTAAATGGAATGACATCATCCCTCCGACCTGGAAGTTCCATACTAGTGATCGCGAAATAAAGTTTATTATCAGATACAGAAAGAACTATAAGAGCGTGAAGGATGAAACAAATCCTTCACTAGGGAACGAAAATGCGCCATGATCATTCTCATACAAAATATTTAATACTAGAGAATGTCTAGAATATGTTATTAGTTAGGACAGAAAATTTTCCACACCTTGTTTGGGAATTGTCATCAATTTAATATAGACTATATTAAAATGAGACGGTTCAGAACCATCAATGTGAAAACTATCAAAAATGATGGAGAGAATCTTTGAAATTACAAACAAGGTACACAATTTGTATTTTACATATATATATATATATATATATATATATATATATATATATATATATATATATATATATATATATATATATATATATATGTATATATTTATATATATATATATATATATATATATATATATATATAGTGAAACTTCGATATAACGAATTCCAAGGGGACATGAAAATACTTCGTTATAGCCATTGCTTCGCTATAAATATAGTCAGCAAAGCCTTGATATAACGAAATATGAAGAAATTCGAAAAAATTCGTTATAACTATAGTTTTCTTTATTAAATTTTTCATTATTCAATTTCATGAGATAAATAAAAAATAAAACAGGTTGCTATAATTTTATTCTTACTTCTTTGTATAGAGGCTTTTGTACGAGTACTTCGTTGTATAGAGGCTTTAGAAATGCGCTTGTCAATACATTTAGACTTCGCTGTTTTATAACGGGACTTTACCATTTAGGATTTATTCTGATTTCGTTATATAGAGCCATTTGAAGGAATATTTTGTTATAGAGAGGCTGTAATTTTTAATAATTTTCCATCAATACAAGCTAATGCATTTTTTTTTAAGTTTCCGTTAAGAAAATTGAAAACTTCAAAAATCGGGAAGTCACTGGCATTACCAAGTTTTGAAAAAACGAATTTTTCCCAGACGTTTGAGTTCCAAGGAAACTATCCTGACTACCCCTGTCACTATGTCTGTATGTATATGTGTATTTGTGTGTGTGCGTATGTGTGTTTAAGTAGCCCTCTTATAAATTTTGAATGGCTGAACCTAACAAAAATATTTGCGTATCAAAGAGATTTTTCAAACTTAAATGAACTGCAAATTGGAACCAATTTGAGTTGCCAGATTTGGAGAATATCAAGAATATTTTTTTTTCAAATGTGTCCATCGATTCCACAAATTAAATAGCTCTTAACATTCAAAAACTTGGTCGGCCACTCCTAACCGGGTGAAAATCGGTTAATGAGTTCGTGAAAAATCGTGAATGAAAAAAATTCGTAAGAGTGATTTTTTAATAAACTCTTAAATTATATATCTGATCGATATCTGAACCTAAAAGCGTTTATAAAACTTAGATTACCTGTGAATTGGAACCGATTCGGATCAGTAGATTTCGAGAAATCTTAAAATCTAAGAAATGTTTTTGGAATAGCTGTATCGATCAATTCCACATACAAATCAGTTCTTGCTATTCAAAAACCATGTCGATAGCTACTAATGGGGTCAAAATCGGTTGACGCGTTCGTGTCATATTGTGAAAGAGGAAATTTCACGTTACGATGTGCTTAAAATTAGTCGAACTTTGCAGGGATGGCCTTTAGGATTAACCGTTTTTCAATGTCATAATCGTCTTGTATAGCAAGTTACTGAAATGATTATCCAATATATAGCAAAACACAGTTTGCTTTATTTAAAATAGTACCACTATATTTATTTACACAGGGTCGGATTAATAAAGAATGCTAATAAAATAATATTTTATTGCTCTAATTTTCTTAGCCTTTAATTTTTTATTTTAAGTAATAATATTGAGCTTGAGTCTTACTTTCATAAAATAATATTCTTAAAACGATTATTTATTTATTTATCAATATTTCGATATAATCTGAATATCTTCTTCAGTACAACAATTGAATTTTAATTATAATTTATTAACAATAATACAATTTTAAAATTATAGAAAGTTAATTATTATCCTGAAGAAGGACATAAGTGCAAAATATTTTTTATGAATCAGACCGTTGGTATTAGAAAGGAAAAATCCAAAAAGACATATCCAGAGGTGGAAAATTTTAATTTTTTGGAACTAAATAAACTATATATTTGTGAAATAAATTTGTGTTGAAAATCAGAAGGATTGAAAGGATGGTTCAAGGGTTGGAATGAATGTGTTAGTATATTCCAGACTTACGTCAGTGAAGATTATATAAGATTTGGCATTTTATTTGTTGGCCTATTATAGCACTGCTATTTGTTTTTCTGCAAATATTTGCATTGCCAATATTGTTCAATTCCCAACTAAAGCAGTAACAGCACAAAAGGAACAAAGAATATCTCATTTATATATAAAATATGAACAACATATATTCGCCAGGATAAGTTGACATGGCTGCCGGGTACTGTATGGCGAATACAAAGTGCAAGTGTCACATCTCAATGGGTCTTCTTTTTAAACGAAATTGCTGCAAATGAAGGTAAAAATAAAAGAAAAATTCGGAAAATACAATATGACAACCTAAAACGACAAGCTGAAAAAGGACAATTTTAAAAAATTAATTGTTATAAAAGAAAAGAGGTTGTTTGGTTTTGATTGCTGGAAAAGCGTGTCAACAGAAACCAAGAAAGTTGGATTGCTAAGAAGTTTAAAAAACATTTTAGGGACAATTTTAAGATAGCTTCTAAATTTACGTTTATTTTAGGTAAATAAATATGTGCATATAATAATGGGTGATATTTTAAAAGCTTTTGGATTTCATTAAAAAAATATGGAAAACGCTTGACCTTAACTCTGATGTCTCCACCAGACATCAAACATGTCCGGATATCAAGTCAGACATGAAAAAAACATATACAGACCGCAAATGTCCATGTCTCGTCCATGTCAAGCCATCGATGTCTGAACGTATGTCATGCCTTCCATATCCGACTTGATGTTCGAATTCGCATATAATTCCAAAGGAGATCAAAAGAGACAGAACGCAAAAAGTAAAATTTTTTCTCTTTTACGCAACCTCAAAATTACTTCAGAAGTCTGAATACGTTGGTGCCACATACAAGAACGTGGGCATATTAATAACGTTGTTCAGCCGGCAACATGTCCATGTCGTGTTCAGGTCGATGTCTTACTTTAGCAGAAGACCGGTGTCATCCTACTATTGAAATTAACTTAATCATGATTCTCCTGTCTCGGATTCAGTCATTAAAAAGAAACAATTCTGTTTCAAACGTGATTTAAGTAGCCTTTTAGTCAATACTAAATGGATTTAACTATTGAGTATTCCCAATGGTGAGCCTTACTTTGCTCTAATATTTCAACGCACGTATTCCTAAAATTACTCCCCGTTCAATGTGTGGACCACCATGGAACGCTAAGCAACTTCATTCATTGTAAAATTTAAAAACCAAATACTTCAAAAAATTCAAAACTTTTGGCTCTGATTTTTATTATAGAAAATATGTGGTTCTTCGCGCACAATATGTTCAGGTTAATGCAAACAGCTACCTAGAAAATTTAAAATAAAATTTTTTATACGATCCAAATTTTTTTTTCAAGTTTGTAGAATCGAAGAGAAAATCATCTGCCATTAGAAAAGCAATAAAATATTTGAACTCTGAGTCTGGCGTAGATGCGGTAATAATTAATATGTGTGCTGACTTTTTCACATCAACATACTCCGCTGCGAAGTTTGTTGGTGATCCTGAATACCAGTACAGAATGAACTCAAATCAAATTATTTCCACTTCGCAAATTGATACCTCACAAATTGTTAGTTGTCTAAGAACTTTTAAACCTTCAACCGTAAGTGGTCCTGATGACGTTCCTAGCTGCGTGCTACTCAACTGTTCTTCAGCTTTAGCGGTACTGCTAAGTATAATTTTGAATACGTCGTTAATGGATCTGGTAACAAGTCAAATATCAGCAATTATAGGGGTATTGCCAAACTGAGTGATATACTAAAACGTTTTGAAAAATGCACCACTAGTTCCCTCACAAACCAAGTTTCTCCCCTTTCACACCATTTCAGCATGAATTCCGCAAAGGCTTTTCGACTATGACTAACATTCTTCAATAAACCACACTGGTTAATAGAGCACTCATAAATGGTAATTACACCGACGTCGCGACGTCTATACCGATTTTAGAAAGGCGTTTGAAAAAGTAAGCCACTCCCTTTCATTATTTAAACTGGATAAAATGGGTTTCAATACAAATTGCTTAAGTTGGATAAAATCGTATTTATGTTGCAGAGCTAAATCTGTGAAATTTAAATCTGCGAGCTAAAGAAATTTTCTGTAAGTTTCGGGGTACGTCAGGGCAGTCACCTTGGTCCGATTTTCTATGGCAATGATATGCCATACTGTAACATGCTAATGTACGCCAACGATGTCAAATTATTTCTTAATTTAAAGCAGGACTCTGATAATATTTACCTTCAAAATGGATTGGATAATTTTGGCTCGCGGTGCTGCTACAATTTAATGGAACTAAACATAAATAAATGTAAGCTTATGGTCTTTTAAAGAGGATGTGCAATTACGCATCCGTACTTTCTGTATAAGTGCCAATTAGAGACAGTGGACATATTTTTGGATCTAGGAATTTTGTTGGACTCGAAGCTAATTTAAAGATAGTCAAAAGAATTTCAACTTCACTAGACAATCTGAGATTAATTTGACCCTTACCCTTAAGAGTAGAAGGACAATGCTCAATATATATTTTTGGGTGAATCTAATTAATGGAAATATATGCTCGGACTTTTTTTAAGCAACTTACATTTTAACATTCCCCAACGATCTTTACGTTCTTGTGATCTACTGTATGTAGGAACTTATAGACAAACTTTGCAATGTCTGATCCAATGAGAAAATTGTGTTGTTGTTGAGAAAATTGTGTTGTTATCCATGTTCATAGATTTTTCCACAAATATATTTGATATTAAACGAAATTTGTTAGTTCCTTCAAATAATTAGGTGTTGAGACATTGTTTTTGTTTTAAATTTGAAATAATTTCCATATGTACATACATATATCATCTGTAATATAGTCAGTAACGGAATATCTATAGACTTTATTGTCAATAAATAAAATAAAGGCCCGCTAGTTTTAACCGCTAAAAAAGGTATTATTTTAATTTTGTTTAAACTACTGTAACTTTCGAATGGATCAGCCGATTCGCAAAATGGGAAGTCCAAAAGTAAGATGACTTAAAATTTATTGCACACGTTTTGCGTGTTAATTTTTCATACGACTACTGTTATCACACTGATGATGACATCCAGCGGCTTTCGAAAACAGACCTTCTGCTCTGCTGTTTAATAAGGATAATTAATAGTAATCTTGTACGCCGGAATATATATTATGTCTTTATAAATTAATAAAAACCCGTTACGAATACTAGCCTATAATTAGATATTAATTGGACTTTCAAAAGACGATTATTTAATCTTTTATTGACATGATCAATAGTTCTTCAACTGTATACATATGAAAAATATTTAAACTGGATCGTTGCCATAAAAAGTGTAAAAACTAAATGAGAATTACAACTATATCAACTTTTTTTAAAGTTAGGAAAATTGAATATACTTTGCAGCTAACAAGTTAGATATCTTTTCAAATCTTACAATTTAATTATATGTATATAATAATAAATAAAAACATTAATAAGAAGAGAAAACTATTTTCTTTCAACTTAAGTATTTCAAATATATTTTGATAATTTTTGTAAGTTTATTTATTTAATTTTTTCAATTTTTAATACCATATTAGATGAGGAAGAAAAAAACAATAAAATAAAATTTTTACTCATACTTTTAGATTCCCAAGTATGACTATGCCATTAATACACAAAATGCAGCAATGAATAAATTATTTCAATTTCAATTTAATAACTACAAGCACATTCACATTCAAGTATTTATTGCTTGGATTCAGAACAACTCAGAACAATAGTTTGGAAAGCACATGAACATATAAGCATGTTCAAGTGCATGTAAAATTTAAAACAAAATAAAAATTGGAATAAAACAAATTACAAAAGTAAGTTAGGAAAATATGCTAAAATAAGAATATCAATTCTTGCACATATATTGAAATCTGCCCAGCTTGAATTTTCAATTGTAAGATAATTTTCCATGATTACAACAGTCGATTGAATGTTGATCGTCCGCCATGTTATATTACGATGGAGCAAGTTCACTGCAATGGGTACAGTGTCCTCAGGGCAGCTCTCACATGACTCTTCAGGATGCGTTTAAAATTATCGCTTCCAAGGAGGCTTGTTACAACTGCCTTAATGAATTTTGTATGATGCGCCAAAAATATCGCAGTAGTCTCATTTAATTATACTTCGATCAAGCTTTGCAACAACCGCTACAATATACGGCAATACTTCAATAGAATAAAATGCATTGATTTGCCCTAAAGACACACAAATACCACAAACATTCGGCCGGAAATGGAATACAACACTCACGTGCTTTAAAGTCTATTTTGAAATTGCTCGACCGTGTACAGAAGAGGCCAAAAAACTCATTGGGGACGGTATTGACTCACTTGTTCATCGACGCAATGTGGTGTGTGTTTCACTGTTTCATCCCTACTATAATGAGTTGTGTTCCAATGAAATTAAAGACCTCTTTCCAGAAACGTGCACTTTTCAAAGTTCATGTCGTACATTTACCAGGGAACCGCACTACGCATTAGAGGGAAAGTTCGTTCTTTGCACGGACTGCCCGCATGTGGAATAAACTCCCTTCGGAAGTCTTTCCTGTCGTATATAACATAGAGAAATTCAAATCGAATCCTTCCCACAACCAATTTTCCAAGTTCCTGCACAATGTACGCTGAGTAGGGGTCATTCCGAAGTCCGGTCCTAATTAAAAAAAAAAGATCGTTCACAAGACTAAAATACGATTACGGTATTTCAATTGTTGTCCTAAAGTACTGTTGATTCCCCCTGCTCAGACAATTACAGGTCGTTTCCAGCGAAATTCTACTATCTATTCAACAAGAATAACGATACTCTGTAAATTTAATGTTAATTGTTCTTAGAATATATATCACATTCAAAGAAGTCCTTGACGGCGCTAGTAAAGGCCATGATTCACTATCCTGCACATTCACGCTATTCAGTATCAGGAAAATCTTGCAGCAGTCTGAGGGATATAAAAAATCTTTTAAAAGTGGCGTTGCACGCTACACCCTATTATACATCAATTATGGAAAAACATCTGGCTGACAATAAATACTACTCTGATCGCATGGAAACCATCATTTTCATAAAAATTTTCAAATCATACGATACTTTTGCACACATGTTATGTGCTGCAAACGGCGAATCTCGGTCTTAAAAGAATAAGACTACCCACTTACTATGAATTCATTAATTCTCTTATATATATTATATTTATTTCATGAGAATGGTGATGGCGAAGAACACCGGGTGTGGCCTGTGCATACATACACATATAAAAAATACTTATTGTATGCCAATGCCTGACTGAACTGAACTAAAAATGTGTTTAGGAAAGCAAATTTATGCATCATCAGCATTTCACCTATTGTAATGTTTTGCAATTGCTTCTACACGGAAAGTTTTTCAAAGTCATTTCACAGCATTGTTCGTCAACTAAGTGCTACAATTGAAAATATTTTCTGCAACTTGCTATACCGGGCGAATAACAAAAATATTTATCGATTGTACAGAAGGTGACCGAAGTCTTTGCACAACATCTATACAGACAAGCACACTACCAACTGCCGTACTGGACCACACTGCCTATTTTGAGATTTTTTTAAAGAAGCCATTTCATTATTGGAATAACAGATTTGGCATTTGCCAAATCTTCTACTCGAGAAGCTTTAATAAAAAGTGGTTACGCAAATTGAAACCGTCCTACAGCAGCTAATATGTTTTTGTCAAGGCTGAAAACTCTGCTAAATTTTACCTGAACGAACTTTATTAATTCATAAGAGTTACTTACTTGGGTATAACAATAAGAGTTTAACTTTTTGAGTGTTTCCGGTGTAAATGCAACTCATCCCTTAATCGGCTACCTCGGTACTAGTATTAGGTGACAGTACCTAATGAGCAACACTTCTTAACACTACGGTTATGTTAACAGTATCAACTGCAAACAATGATCTGCAAAAATTATGTATTCTTTCTTTGAAAAATAATTCAAGTTTCTCAATTGAAATTTGAGGAGTCTGCGAAACACATACACACGCATAAAATCGAAATAAAATGTCATACCATAAGTTAGACTTAGTCTGGCATAAGCGAATCCAGCTGGTTGCTTAGTAAGAGAGTTCTTTTGGATGGGAGATTTAATGCTATTTTTCTACACGCATTACGCTTTAGAAGGATAACAAAAGCTGCTTTTTAATGTAACTAGATTATTTTCTAACGCTGAAATAATATTTTTTGGGTGGCTTTAAATCAACTGATAAGTATGATAAGGCAAAATTTTCAAACAGGCCGATATATAAAAGTTGTACAAAAATTAAACCAGGTTCATCTTGTGGCCGAAATCTCTTCCTCATTTGCACAATAAAATTTGTCCTTAAGGATATGTATAAGTATAAAAGGGGTCGTATTAGAAACCAAATTGATCATGCCAGGTTAAAAAAAGTTTGCCTAGTCCGTTAAGCCAGACGGCACTCAGACATAGGCTAAACTTTGTTTTAAGTAGGACCACCACTTAGGTGATGACCCCTGAAATTTCCGTGCATTGCTCCGGAATTTCAAAGAAGATTGAGAATTTGTTTGTAACTATTTTCACTTTTTACTTTGCCGGTCTTTTACTCGATTCATGACTCAGCGCGAAGTCGAACTCGAGACTTTCGGCTTCACACTCTCGTGTTAATTACTTCAGCCAACACCCCATTTCCGTTCACGTGCTGCAGGTTTCGAAAGTCCTAACGTAAATTTAAAAATATAAAAATGTGTTCTTCAACGATATCTGAGCATCTGTAATTAATAAACAACTTCTCCAAATGAACAGAATCAGAGCAATAGAGTCCTGTAAATCATTTATAAAATCAGCTTTCGGAGTAAGAAGAATCATATTGATAACATGTATAATTCTGGATTCATAGAGAGACATTTAATATGGAAATATTTAAGGCAAGAAGTTTTGATATCTAAAAATTCATCATGGAAACACAAGTTTAAATTACATATTATTTACCGACAATGAGAGCTCCAGTGCTCTTTAACTTATACATACTAGACCTACAAGAACAGTATCGGTCATCTGACCCGTAATATGCCTGTCACTCGTGAAAACGTTTCTATCAGCACGTAGAAAAAAGTTTCTATCACTTCATTAAGGCCAATGTGAGAAAAATGATAGAAACCTTTGTGTACGTGTGATTTTGCATTCCTCTAACCTATGAATTTTATCGCCCATAAAACATATCTCTAATGTTACTACTATATATAAATTTGTCACTGGTGATAAGTATGGTGTCACTGCTGACAGTCACCCATGAAAGGTATCAAACCTAACCTAACTAAATCTTATGAAATAAAGCACGTTTACTCCATTCTAATTCTTCATTTTTATTAAATATTTATTTATTTCCACATACATATTTGTTCACATACCCAATTTAAAATCATATATGTTTTTATCGCATGTTCCGTTTTTACTTTTCCATCATCAGTATTCTTGAGGCGACCTAGTAAATATCAAATATTTAAGTACAAATGGGCAGCAAAGATGTTTAGATACTTACAATCGTTTCCAACTTGTTGGAAGTAACGACTTCATGCTCCTCACTCAACGTTTGCTGCTGTAACCAGATTTTTTCATAACTGATGTTGACTTTCCCTTATGCCTTCAAACATTTATCACATATATGAGCAATAATCCTATCAATTAATTTAATTTAATATGGCAAAAAAAATGTATACTTACATGTATATATATTATAATTTACCTAAATTATATATGTAAATATACATTTAAATTTAATAACATTTAATTATACCCTTCACAAAAAAGTGAAAGGGTTGTCATTCCGTGTGTAATTTGTTCGATATGCACATGGGACCCCATAAAGTATATACTCGTATATTCTGGATCCTTATGAATGAGCGATGTCCGTCTGTTCGTCCGTCTGTCCGTCAAATCGGTTTTCCCAAGCTCTCAGAAGAGCTAGAGACGTCGTTCTTGGACTCTTGGATTCCAAGCTCTCCTAGGGGCTTCTCCCTCAGGCAAAGGGACAGAAGGACATCGCTTATTCGACTTCTGTATTCTTAAGAACCCAGAATATATAAACTTTACGGGGTAGCATAATAATATTAAAAATGCGATTCCAATGTTGGATAATTGTACCTCCAAAAAGAGCCAGAGACTTCGTTTTTTGACCGTTGGATTGAAAATGAACTTAAATAGACTGCTATTGAAATTCAGAAAGTTCCGAAGTATGGTTCCAGAGCTGGGAAGGTTAAACCTATTTCTCGATGCAAAATTTATACCAAAAATCAATTTTTTTTTATGTTTGTAAATTAAACGTATTTCTTGCTCTGGGAAGCCTCAATGATCTATTAAAAACTAAAAAAATAAAAAAAAATTTCCAGGGAAGGGAAATAAATTTTTTTTTTTCGGCCTATTCCGTATTTTGTAGTACATTTAGTAACTAAAATTGTTAAAAATTTCAAGTTTTTCTTTAGAAAAAAACCGCTTTATACGTCATGAAGATTTGCATCGGCCAAAAAAAAATTTTTTTTAATTAAAATTTTGCTTTCAGGGGTGGGAAATTGCATTTTTTTTATACGTGAAAGTAATCAAACAGGCAACTAATGTTGTTGTTTTTTTTTGCTAACTAAAACTGTCTTATAATTTAGGAAAAACAAAATTGGTATCAATAGTTTCCAAAAAAAATTAAAATTTCGAATCCAGGGTTGGACAAGTGCAATATTTTATAGTTCATGAAGGTGACCAAAATGGTTAAAAATTTTAAATTTTTCTTAAATGAAACTACTTTATACATTAAGATAAAAAAACAAAGCAGATAAATAAAATTTTGCTTTCAAAATCAAAGTTTTTTGGTACATGCAATACTTTGTAGTACATGTAATAACCAAAATTGTTACAAATTTGGAGTTTTTCTTAAATAATATCACTGTATACCTCATGAAGATTTGCATTGATAAAGAAAATTTTAAAAAATTTAAATGTCGCTTCCAGGGTTGGGAAATTGAAATTTTGTTTATACATAAAAGTAACCAAAAAGGCAATTGACATTGTTTTTTACTAATAAAAACTATTTTTTAGTTCAGGAAAAACAAAATTGGTATCAAAAATTTAAAAAAAAAATAAAAATTTTGATTCCAGAGTTGGATAACAGCAATATTTTGTGGTACATAAAACTGACCTAAATGTTTACATATATTAAGTTTTTATTAATATATATATATATATATATATATATATATATATATATATAAAATTAATAAAAAAACTTAAAAAATCAAAATTTCGGCTCCAGGGTTGGACAAATAAAATATTTTATGGTACATGAAAATGACCAAAAAGTTTAAAAATTTTAATTTTTTGTCAAGTAAAACAATGTTACACCTCACTAAGAATTGCATTGGTAAAAAAATAAAAATTCGCATCCAGAGTTGGAAAATCTAAATATTTTTCGTACATAATAGTTCATACATAAATTCCAAATTTTGTGGTTTTAGTGAATTAAACCTATTAGATATTTCAGAAAAAATTAAACTAGTATCAAAAAATTATAAATTCGGTTCCAGGGTTGGAAAATCGAAATTTTTTGGTACATATAAGTACATACATAAATTCCAAAATTTGTGTTTTTAGTGAACTAAACCTATTTTATATATCAGAAAAAATTAATCTAGTATTAAAAAATTAAAAATTCGGTTCCAGGGTTGGACATTTTCTGATTCATAAAAGTAACCATATTATTTGTTATTTTTGATTTTTATGATGAATTATACCTACTTTATATATTAGTAAGAAATAAATTGGTATTAAAAACCCAAAAAAATCTAAAAGACGATTCTACGGTTGGACAATTAGAACTTTTTGGGGTACATGAAACGGATTTTTGTTTGTTTGTAAATTAAATATATATAATATTTTGGATAGACGTTCATAGGTATTAGATATAAGAAAAGCTAAACATTTAGCTTCCTAGCCGAAAAAATTAAACGTTTTCTTAAATATAAAAGTAACCGATAACATCATTTTGATTTCTTAATTGAACCTACTTTCTGTTTTGGCAAGAAAGAAAGAAAGAAGAATTAAAACTGTGAAGAGTATTTAAGATTCGGCACAGCCGAATATAGCACTTTTACTTGTTTTCATTTAGACATGTAAAACTAAAATATTTTGTTAAATTTATGTACTATTTAGGAATTGTTGTTTAACACTTAAATTTTTAATTTTAGTCGTGTTGATTCTTTTTTCCGGAAATATTAAAAAAAATTCAAAGACCATATTTCACTGAAATCATCAGGAAACATTTACCAATTTTTTTAGAATAACAAATATACTTAAAATTTTCACTTAAATGAATAAGAAGCTTAAACAAACATCAAAGTTTTATAAAAAGCTCAATGATACATTTTCGTTTTTATTTACTTATTTTATAAAATCTTTACTTTCTTCTTTCGTTTACTTCTGTTCTGTCATGATATATTGTGCAAGACAAGTATTTATGGAGTTACAATAATTTTGGATTCTATGATCCGGTGCATTATTTAGTTATGAAATTGCTTGTATTTGAGTCAAAATATTTTTCGTTAGTATTTAGTGGTTACGCTTTTCTACGAAAATATTTAACAAGTGTGAACTTTAAGTTCTTAGAAAGTTTGAAAAATTATTATGTTTTGAATTCAATGTACAATGTATATAAAGTAGATATTTGTTTTTACATTTAAAAACGTATTTGACGAAAGCGACACTACAGAAAATTTATTTAATATTTTCATTACAGTTTGCCTTATTTTTTTTAGCCACAGTTTCTATGCGTTTCATCACTCCCCACATTCATAAGAATAAAATAAAATTTTGTCAGTGTAACGTAACTAAATCAATTTGTACTGCGTCTGATGAACTTTTAACTTTTCTGGCAGTGGAATAATATTTGAATGCCTGCTATCCTGCAATCTTATTTTATTGAAAATGGTAACAGTCTTTTTCCATTTTACTATTTTCTTGCTTTCTGTTTTGTCATGTAAGAAAAGAAAATTGAAATTCTCTGAATCCATTAAAGTAACAACCAGAAGAATGCAAAAATTTATTATGCGTTGTCATGCTTTTCATCATCATTTTATAAAATGTATGCAGAATTGAAATATATTTTTTAATATATTTACTACAGCACTTTAATATAAAGAATTCAACATGCGTCGGAATAAAACTATGAGTATGAATAGCGCATTTGTTGAATAAATAAACTTCTTAAATGTGAAACTCTGCGCTTTTAAATTATGTAACAAACAATATATGTAGAAAGAATATTCTGTTTCGTAAAACCTGCTGTCCTACCACAAGCTGAGAGATGGAACTCTACTCACATATTGATTTACTGAATTTCACTGATACGACTGATGCAATAACTATAATCTCGATCAGAATTATTAAAGATGACCCAAATTCGTTGCCTCATATCATTCTATTTACATCTTCTTTTGAGATTTCATCATCGTTATTGATAATTTTTTCTTTGTTATTAGGACGAGCACTCTGTACGTTGCAACATGAGATGCAATGCGGTGGAAGTAAAAACATTAGTAATAGGAATCACGATAAAATGTTTAAAAGCATTCGATTTGACAGTAAAGATCTCTGTGATAGGCTTATTCCAAATTCGGGGAATTCATAAGGGTAATTGTTTGGTAAACTTACGAAGTTTGGTAAAGAAGATCCCTCAGGTATTTAAAAGAAAATATTCTAAACTAAAGTAACAGATATATTTTAATGATAATTAAGCTGTAAAGTGTTATCCTTTTTTTATTGATACATTATCTAAGAAGACCTTATTATACCGTACACAAAAAAGTGAAAGGGTATATATGTATATAGGTTTGTCATTCCGTGGGTACTTTCTTCGATATTCACATGGGACCCCATAAAGTATATATAATCTGGATCCTTATGAATAGCGATGACGATTAAGCGATGTCCGTCTGGGCGTCGGTCTGTACGGTTTTCCCAAGCCCCCAGAAGAGCTAGAGACTTTGTTCTTAGACCGTTGGATTGGAAATGAACTTAAATAGACTGCTATTGAAATTCAGAAAGATCCGAAGTACAGTTCCAGAGCTGGGAAGCTTACACCTATTTCTCGACGCAAAATTTATAGCAAAAATGAATTATTTTTTTAATAATTGTAAATTAAACATATTTCGTGCTTTGGGAAGCCTCGATGGTCTATTAAAAACTAAAAAAATAAAAAAAGAATTTCCAGGGATGGGAAATTAAATTTTGTTTTCGGCCCATTCCGTATTTTGTAGTACAAGTAGTAACAAAAATTGTTAAAAATTTTAAGTTTTTCTTTAACAAAACCTCTTTATACGAAGATTTGCATTGGCCAAAAAAAAATTTTTTAATTAAAATTTTGCTTCCAGAGGTGGGAAATTGAAAATTTATTTTGTACATAAAAGTAACAAAAAAAGCAACTGACGTTGTTTGTTTTGCAAACTGAAACTATTTTATAATTTAGGAAGAACAAAATTGGTATAAAAAATTCAAAATTAAAAAATAAAATTAAGAATCCAGGGATGGACAAGTGTAATATTTTATAGTACATGAAAGTGACCAAAATGGTTAAAAATTTTAAATTTTTCTTTAAAGAAAATTACTTTATACCTCATTATTTTATTTTTTCTTTTAGTTTTTCTTAAACAAAAGTACTTTATACCTCATGAAGATTTGCTTTGATAAAAAAAATTTTTTTAAATTTATATTTCGATTCCAGGGTTGGGAGATTGAAATATTTTTATATATAAAATTAACCTAAAAGGCAATTGACGTTGTTGTTTTTCTTTTTTTCTTTGCTAACTAAAACTATTTTATATTTTAGGAAGAACAAAATTGATATACAAAATTTCCAAAAAAAATCAAAATTTCGAATCCAGGGTTGGACAAGTGCAATGTTTTATAGTTCATGAAGGTGACCAAAATGGTTAAAAACTGTAAATTTTTCTTAACTAATACTACTTTATACCTAATGAAGAGTCGGATTGGTTACAAAAAACAGAAAAAGTTAAAATTTCACTTCCAGGGTTTTGAAGTTTAACGTTTTTTTTTTGGTACATGCAATATTTTGTAGTACATGAAAGTGACCAAAATGGTTACAAGTTTTAAGTTTTTCTTAAATAAAACGACTTTTTCCTAATGAAGACTAGGATTGGTAAAAAAAAAATTAAAATTTCCCTCCAGGGCTGGGAAATTTATATATATTTTTATACATAAAAGTAACCAAAAAGGCAAGTATCGTCGGTTTTTTACTAATTAACTATTTGCTAGTACAGGAAAAACAAAATTTTTATCAAATATTAAAATAAATCAAAATTTCGATTCCAGGGTTGGATAACTGCAATATATTGTAGTACATGTAAGTGACCAAAATGGTTACAAGTTGTAAGTTTTTCTTAAATAAACCGCATTATGAAGAGTTGCATGAGCCTCATTACTAAGAGTTGCATAGGCAAAAAAAAAATTAATTTCGTTTCCACGGTTGGGAAACTGAAATATTCTTTATGCATAAAAGTAACAAAAGAGGCAATTGACGTTGTTGTTTTTGATATTTAAAACTATTTTATAATTTAGGAAGAACAAAATTGGTATTCAAATCTTAAAAAATCAAAATTTTGACTCCAGGGCTGGACAAATGAAATATTTTATGGTACATGAGAGTGACCAATATATTAAAAAATTTTAATTTTTTTGTCAAGTAAAACTATGTTACACCTCACTAAGAATTGCATTGGTAAAAAAATAAAAATTCGCTTCCAGAGTTAGAAAATCGAAATATAGTTGGTACATAAAAGTACCCACATAAATTCCAAACTTTGTGTTTTTAGTGAATTAAACCTATTTTATATTTAAAAAAATATTAAATTAGTATCAAAAAATTAAAAATTCTGTTCCAGGGTTGGAAAATCGAAATTTTTTGGTACATACATTTGGTACCCAAATAAATTCCCAATTTTGGTTTTTTTCAGTGAATAAAACATATTTAATGTTTCGCTAAGAATTAAATTGGTATTAAACATTTTAAAAACTAAAAATTCGGTTCCAGGGTTGGAAAATCGACATTTTCTGATTCATTAAAGTAACCATATAATTTGCTATTTTTTATTTTTATGATGAATTATACCTACTTTATATATCAGGAAGAAATAAACTGGTATTAAAAACCAAAAAAATCTAAAAGACGATTCTACGGTTGGACAATTAGAGCTTTTTGGAGAACATGAAACGGATTTTTACTTTTTGTTTTTAAATTAAACATATTTATAATTTTTGAAAGACGTTTAGAGGTATTAGATATAAGAAAGTCAAACATTTAGCTTCCTAGCCGAAAAATTTTAACGAAAAAAATTACATCTGTGAAGGGTATTTAAGATTCGGCACAGCCGAATATAGCACTTTTCCTTGTTTTAGTTAAAACGATTGTAGAATAAAATTTTTATTAGAAATAAAAAGAAAAAAAAAACTAAAATAAGATTCCAGGTTTGGATAATTGAAATATTTTTTTGGTACAGAGTAGAAAATTTTAACAATTTTCTTTATAAATTCAAAATAGTTGATATTTTTGAAAGAAATAAATTGGTATTGACAATTATAAGAACAAATAAAATAGTACCAGGTTTGGAATGAATGTACTATGTTGCATATTAGAGCGTCTCGAAAAAAATGTTCGCCGTACACCACCGAATATAAAGCATTGTTGCAAGGTGATTTCGAAAGAAAAATCATTTTTTTTGCGGGATGTAGGGGTCGCCAAAATAAATATTTCATTATATCTTCATTAATACATTTATAGTCGGATCTCAAAGAGTGATATGTCGATGTTTTTGTCTTGAGGAGGTCAATGTTTTGCTTTAATAGTCATTGGCCTCAAGTATACCATTCTTGTATTTACCCACCGAATCTCAGTTACTACCACCCTAATATCACAAAATTACAGCACGCAAAAAATCATTAAACTTTTGCTAAGGAAGTTTTATAATAATTCCTACATAACTATTAAAAAGAAGAAGCATATATATATTTTTTTTGCCGAACGTAGCGGTAGCATTTTTATCATATATAGTATTACATATCATAGTATTTACAGCTTCTTGATTCGTCAATTGCCAGACGACGCACTGTGGGATGAAAGCCCTCACTAGTGGCGATTAATTTAAAAGATTAATTTTAACTTTCACAATCGTATTTGGTACTATATGAAAGTAGTTCAAATTCTACATCACTAACTCCAAAAAGTTCTTGGTAGTTTTCTTTATTTGCAGTGTGTGTAAGTAAGTAAGTAAGTGTGTAAGTAAAAGTTTTATAATGAAACCGCCAACTTCAGATATATGAGCATTTAAAAAATTATTTTTTGTTTAGATAAAAATATTTAAAAAAAAATTAAATGTCTCCAAATATGTGATATTTTTAACATATACATTGAGTTTCAACAACTTTGCGGATGAGTGCTGGAAAAACTGCTTTTATGCCCTTAAAATATAAGATTTTAGCTAATAAATCTCTGAATACCTATTTGCGCATTTGTGCGATTTTTGAGCTATGAAGATTTTTGTGAGAGAATTCCGGTTGCTAAAAATCAACTTGAAAAAAACCAAACAAAAAACAAGTTGTTTTTATAAAGGCACATGAAGTATGTATGCTCTAATTTACAATTTAATTTACTAATTTATCGTTTTTCATTCCAAAGTTACAGCAAAAATAGTCAAATACGACCATTTTCTCCAAAATACCAAAAAGGCCATAAAAAGCTAACAATTTTTTTCAACAACTTTTTTTTAAATGCTGGGTTTTTATTTATTTTTTATTTATTAATACTCATCAATAAAAAATAACAACATTTTAATACAACGAGTTTCATGAATTAATCGCCACGTTCTCTACCATTCACCCCACTGTGCGACGTACAACAGGTCCTTCGTCCGCCCATAGAAAATAACGCGAACATTTTCCACCCCGAGAATATTTTCTTATCGATGATAACAGACCAAGATCTGCTAGTACGTTCAGATGGCTATGCTAAGATGTTATCAGCCCGAAGTGAAGCAACGGTATGCATTCGTCAAATGTTCCGTCCACAAGTTCGAGAGTGACTCATATTTCAATATGATCAATTGGACCAAATTTGAATTGACTGAGCCGCCATTTTTTACAGTTCTATATGCAAGACCATTGTAATGCTTCCATTACATTAAATGAAATAGTAGAACTACCAGGTTAACATAAACAAAATATTTTCATTTGATGGCTTTGTTTGCTAAACTTAATTATTTCCACAGCTTATCAATGTCATTGTCAAAACACCGAGCATTTTGTTCATATAGTACATGAATCTGCCATGGCTGCCATCGATGAGCAACGCATGGGCCACATTTTCTCTAAACGCGAGAGCTGTCAAAATCAAAAATGATTGATTAAAATTTTTTGATTTTACATTAATTTTATTTAATTTTTTTTGTAAAGTTAGGATAATATGGGTAAGTTCTATTTGGAATATGATGGGTAAGCACAATGATTATTGAAGAAAATAAAGGCGAGAGAAAAACATCGGTGCCCTTTAAGATCCAAATGATACATCGCTGTATCCCTGTTTGAGATCCAATTGAAAATGTAGAAGATATAACGAAAAATTTGTTTTGGCGACCACTACTTTCGGGGAAAAAATCGAAACCGCGTTGAAACAATGCTCGGTGGAGTACGGCGAACTTTTTTTTCCTGTAAGGCGAGACGCTCTAATGCACATACTCCAGACACACGTCGGTAAAGGATGAATAAGATTCGTCATAGTCGAATATAGTACTTCTACTTATTTTTGCATTACTTTTTATTAAATTTTGTACATCGTAGTTGTGAAAATACGTTTTGAGAAACTTTTCTAAAATCCTTCTATTTTAATGTATGTACATATAAACATATTATTATTTCTGAAGAATATACTATTAAAGGTACGCACTAGATATTTTATTAATTTAATTTATTGTTTTACAAAACACCTTAAACGTAAGCTAACATTTCTTGTGCTGATAAAAGCTTTTCAGCTTTGTTGTCCCTTTTAGCAGTTTTTGCTTAGTAGCAATTAAGAATTGTTAAAAAGTAAATAATAAACATAAACGCAAAAATTTAGAATCATTCGAGCTTCAAAGTGTAGACTCAAATAATCCATCGTTATCAGGACTGCGCAATCAAACGTCATTCGTCAGGATAATGTTTGTTTTGAGACAAATGCATTAAAAAGTTGTGTACTTATTCTTAAAGTGCAATACTGCAGGGTAGACAACTTCATTTTCACGCATTTAAAAATGGCAACAACGAAAAAACAAATTTAATTAATTATAGCCTTTCTTTTTCATGCAAAAAAATTATTGTTTTTTGATAGAAAACACATCCAAATTGTAGGTAGAGCCATTTGAAATTAGTTTAAATGAGAAGTAAAGCTCTAACAATAATGCATATGTATGTCAAACAGAGCAGTTATTCGTTTTATCCACAAGCAGTTGTGTCACGGTTGCGAACTCAATAACCATGTTGCAGGTGAACTACAAAAAATATTCCACGACGGTAACAACACACAATTTTGGAATCCAATCACAATTAAAGAATCATCAAATTGACTTCAGTGACTCATTTGATGGAAATGTTTCCTAGTTTTTAAAAAGCGTATAATTTTTAATTTTTATACCCTTCACAAAAAGTGAACGGGTATATATATGTAATTTCCTCAATATTAATATCAGACCCCATAAAGTATATATATTCTGGATCCTTATAAATAGGAAAAAAGAATAGGCCGCATCCATCTGACTCCAGGTGAAGGCTTCTCAAGTCCGCAGAAGGGCTATAGACTTCATTTTAGGCTGATGGATTGAAAATTAACCTGTCCTATTTACTCTTTCGCAGATGATAGCAGCCTTTCGCATTCCTATTCATTCAACTGCAGGCCGTCAACGTCTGAAATCGAGACGAGGAGGCAGTTTATGAATGACGTTCTGGATAGCGACCTCGCGAAGATCTCCGAATGGGGTCAGGCGAACAGGGTCGATTTTAATGCCCGTAAGACCCAGTGTTGTATGCTTACGGATCGACGTACGTATGACCATGCTGCTTCATCTGTTTCTATGGGTGGTGTAAGTATTATGGAGTCAGGGGCTCTTGATGTTCTGGGCATGAAAGTGCAGTGTGATGTCAGATGGACGGAACATGTCTTTCAGGTCGCAAAAGAAGCATTTAAGTGCCTTGGCTTGTTAAGACGGTGCAAGAGATACTTCACCCCTTCTGATCTTCTTAATATTTACACCACTTACATCCGACCGAAGATGGAATACAACTCTCATGTTTGGGCCGGTGCTTCAAAGTCTATTTTGAAGTTACTCGACCGCGTACAGGAGAGGGCGATGAAACTCATCGGAGACAGTAGGGTAGCCAACTCTCTTGACTCTCTTGAGCATCGTCGCAATGTGGGGTGCGTATCGTTGTTCTATCGTTACTATAATGGCAGGTGCTCTGGTGAAATTAGGGAACTTGTTCCTGAAACCCATTCTTTCTTACGCTCAACGCGTTTTTCATAAAGAGCGCATGCGTTTGTGGTCGATATTCCAACGAATCGCACTACGCATTACAGAGAAAATTCGTTTTTTTGCCGAACAGTCCGTATGTGGAACAAACTACCCGCAGATGTCTTCCCCGCCACTTACAATTTGAGCAGATTCAAATCGAATATCCACAGACACTACTCCCTTTATCCTCCTTCCCAAAATCTATTTTCCCAGTTCCAGCGCAATGCACTGCATATGTAAACCTATTTTGGTTCAAAAAATTTACTAGCAAAAGCTAATTATATTTTATTCCTCCTTTTTTTGTTGTTAATTAAAATTATTTTATAGTTTGGAAAAAATTAAATTTGTGTGAACAAATAAAAAAATTGATTCCACGGATCGAATATATACATTTTTAGACACACATAAATAACCAAATGGGTTACTAGTATGATTTTTTTTATGAGTTAAACCAGTTTTATATTTCAGGAAAAATGGAATTCGTATTAAAAATTTAATTCTTGGATTTGGGCATTCCTGGATTTTTGGTCCACAAAAGTAACCAAATAAATTACTAAAATGAAATTTAATTTTTTTATTTTGTGCATAAAATTAACAATATAAATAACTAATTTTAGTTTTTTGTGAATTAAAATTATTATATAATTCAGGAGGAATCAAAATATGCAGAATTACAGATCGAAAACTCGACTCTAGGGTTGTGAAATTGAAACTTTTTTCTAATTTTGGTTTTTTGACCTATTATACTTCAAGAAGAAAGAATTAAATTGGTACTAAAAAATCAAAAAACCGATGTCAGAGTTGCATTTTTTTTTTTTTGCTCATATATGTAATCAAGTAGGTTACAAAATTTTGGGTTTTTATGAATTAAAGCTGTATAAAGTAGCTTTAATTCAACACAAATTAGATTTATAATAAAAATTAAAATAACAAAAATTTGTTTCCAGGCAATCAAAATTTTATTTTGAAACATAAAAGCAACCAAAACGTCTACTAATTTTTGTTTTAGTTTTGTACTAAAAGTACTTTATGCTTCACAGAGTATAAAAATAAAAAAAAGACGATTCCATGTTTGGATAATCGACGTATTTATGAACATAACGGTAACTAAATTTGTTACTAAGTTAGGTTTTTTATTAAACCTTTTCTACACTCCTGTCGGTTCACACGGTTGTCAGAATCCCCCAGAGAACATTGATACCATACATTATATTGCCTACTTTACGGGGAATACAAAACTAAACAGTTGTAATTACTATGGCCAAAATCTTTGGCTTCCAAAAGTAAATTTTACAGGAGTATTTTTTAATTATCTTTGGGTTAAGTTGATGTAGACCCTTAATGTTGGATGGGAATTGTAGTGTTGGATGGGAATTGTAGTGGTGCACGAAATGTTAATAGTTTTAAATTTCCTATACAACAAATTTTTGTGGCGGGTAAATTATTTTATGATATTCTTAATATTATGAAAAATCAATTGTTCGACCGGCGAAAAAGGGACGTGTTAGTATTGAGGGAACAGATGAAAAAGGTTGAGAAGATAGAGACGTTTTGTAGCTATTTACATTTTTATTTTGCAGTTGATTTTTTCGCTACAGGGCAGGCGAGAGTGCTGTTAATCTGCTTTTTTTTGTACATGATAGTAACAATCGGTGCCACTTACATATGTTTAGTAAACATTGCTATGGCTTTGTCACAGAAATAGGACGACAACAACTAATACAACCATGCACCAATGTGGGTCATAAAAATTCGACACTATATTCATCAGTGAGCGCGGATTTGCATTGGGGATTTTGGGATTTTTAGTCTCGAGTTAGTTACTTCAGCCAACAACAACCCTTAATCAACAAACAAATTATTGATCAAATTATTTTTGTAGTTATTCTTTAATTCTTTCATTAATATCCTGCCAGTTTTTGGCACAAGTTTTTCTGTACTAGAAAAGCAAAATTTTAGCTTAAAAGAAAGTTTGCAGTTATTAAAAACATGTACGTAAATTAAAAATTTAAAGAGGAAAATGCACTTATGTTAACATTGTATTCCCGTAACGGTACTTGCCGCCTTTTTAATACTTTGACAGATGGTCTAAATTATAGTAAAAACTCAATTTTGATACAAACACGATTTTTGAAGAAAATGTCGCTCAAACTTTTTTGATGGTTCTGGCTCGATTTGTTTGCTTCTGTAGACCTATTAAACCATAAATTATAGGAAATTATTTCTTCATTACAATTTGTTTGTTCCATGTTTTGTTTTTTTAATTTTTTGAACTTTTATTTTTTCATATGTGTGAAAATACATACAATAGTTCCCTGACAATGGTGCTATTGCCAGACGAATTAATTTAAAAACTCTGCCAATAAAAAATGCCTGGCATATTATCTCACAATAGTAAAATAGATTGTTCGGACGATTGGCAGATATCTTACGATATTATTCTTCTACAGGGTACTGAAAATGGTTTCTGACAACTTTGCAAGAAAAAAATTAAAAGTTGTCCACACTATTGTTGGACCACTTCCTAAAAAATTTCTGCTTAATATAAGATACAAAGTTGAAAAAGGTGTGGTCTAACTCCTACTTAGCCAAGTCACGAGTATGAAATAAAATTTCTTCGAACTCTTTCAGCCGCTCATTTTTGACAAGAACCTATTATCAATCAAATGTAATTTAAATGGGCTTGATCAAAGGTTCTTGTTAAAAGCGAGCGGATGAATGAGTTTGATACAAGTCTAACTGAATTTGAGTTTGTTGAAATTTCTGGTTGTGAAGTTGAATGATTTTAAGCCCGTATGGACAGTACCGTATGAATTAAATGTATGTTTTAAGGAATATTTAGCAAATGCTTAAGCGTTGTGACATGCGGGTTTCTGCGGTACAACATCTTAATATCATTCGAAAATTATCCACAAGACTTTTATAGATTTACTCAATTTCAGCTAAATTCCACTATTTGCTCGTGCATACGTGTACTACAAATACCATCAGAAAATCATTTAGATTTTGGATTTTTTTTGTAGTAACCATTACTGTTGCTCCTGCTGATGTTGCTGGTCCTGTTGTTATTGTTGCTGGAGCATTAGTACATGGGCACAGCTTTGCTGTTGTGTTGTTGTTGCTCGTATAAAGGAATTGTTTGTTGCGAGTACACAAACGTAGAAAAGTGTGTATTTACGAGTATATGTAGCATTAAAATGTACACTTTTGTAAGTGTGTTACTGTAGATAAAAGCATAAAATTGGCAACAGTGCATTTTTAAGTCAGAGTCATGGCAGCCATGTTGAAAATGTTGTTGTATATTGGTTTTCTATGCTTTTACTCCAAAAAAGGAATACACAGAAAACACGATAAAAAGATTTTGTGTGTTTATTTTTTATCATCATTTCATTTAAGAGTCCTGGGTTTATTTTTTCGAAAAGACGTACCGCAGTGGGTGAGTATGAGTTATGAAAAAAAGACTTAATAAAAGTTTTTAGAGATATTAGTTTAAAATATTTCTACATACATACATACGAATTTACACACACATACATAAGTACATACACATGTCTATACTCTTTTTTTATGCAGACGTGCATATACATATATACATACATACATACATACATACATATGCATACTTACACATCTATGAATATAAATATGTTCGTGACCTACGAAAAGCTTTGGGAGTGTTTGTCAATCACAAAAGTATTTATTTAATATACACATAAGTTTTTTAGTTAATATAATGTTGTGCAGTTTTCACTATTGTGATTATACTGACCATTGATCAGTTTACGATAATCAACAGGAAGAGCAATACTAGGTCAAAGTAGTGACCATGGTACAAATATATACAGACTTAAAAGATAATTGAGCTTTCGCTTTGCAAACGCCCAAGTAGATTATATGTAGTACATATACTCGTATATGTCGATATGTATGTATATGCTAAATATCTCTCTACAACAATCTTTTACATGCCTGTCACTCGATATCATTCAGTTGCGCAATTTCTTTTAAAACAAAAACAATTTCTAAAACTTTGCTGTAACTGTATTTAAGCGACAGAACGGTATCCGTGGGTCAAGCAGTAAGTTTTAGTTTTACGAGACGAGGTTACCCAAAGCTTCTGATAGTAGTACGAGCCAGTACAGCGAGACTATGTCGTGACATCCTTAGCCAGTTCGGCACAACGACTCTGACGAGGTACTCTAAATCACGGGTTGGAAAAGGCACTACTGCCATTGTAAATACATTACAAATGTTAAAGAAATATACTATCCTAGTGGGAATAATTGGAAGCTCTAACGCTTCACTATCAGACTTTTTCTAACTACACCTCTCACTTTTTAAATGATGGGCAGTGCCGGATTTAGGCTTGCTGTCATCCTAGGCCCTGTGTGAAGCGCCACCCTTTGAGATATACAAAATTCTATTTATATTGATTTAATGTTATGATTTAGCAGGTCTGATCAAAAACTCAGATGAATTTTTATTTTTCGCAAAATATATGGATTTATTCGTCAATTTTTAATTTTGGTCCCCTCAAAGTAGTGTACAGAGTTGATTTTCCAATCCTCGAAGCAGTTCTGAATCGCATTTTTTGAATTGTCATTGAGCTTTCAGCGATTTAGCTTTTATCTACCCAATCGTCAGGAAACGTCGATGACTTGTATCTTCCCATGCGGTCTCCAAATCGATAGGTTTCAAAATGTAATATATATATATATATATATATATATATATATATATATATATATATATATATATATAATTGAAAGGATACTATCATACACATGCGGGATACCAGATTTGTAAATGTTCAGTTTCCCAGTGAACCAGACTTTGTTTCGGATGAGTGCTACCAGTTACTTTACTGAACAAGTTCTTCTGCAGAAACTTTCGACATTTGGTTTTTGGTATGATCAGGTTACCAAGTTTAGATGCTTTGGAATCGATACATAAAATTTTTTGTGAAAGAAATAGACGTATTGGACTTGCATAAGTCTCATTGCAAGGTATTTTATATGTAGGCATTGTAATCTATTGTTTTAATAATACAATATTTATTATGACAGGTTATATTTTGTGATCAGTTAGAACTTGTTCCGTTGATCTGAGCTAATAATTTGCAATAAATAACTTTTACAACAAATGAGTATAATTATTCTTACCGTTTCAGGTAGCAATAACTTCAATGCCCTCAATAATCACTAATTTCATTGGTAACTCGGTGCTCTCCCAGCGGTGACGGAGAAAGATATATAAATTCCTTGGCTTCCTGCTGTTAAACCACCATATACTGAATTCTGAAATGTCTTATCCGCTATACTGCCAAATCTTCTATAATTTTGCCTCTTATGAAAAATTAATTCTCGAATTGTCAATTGCTCTTTCAAGCAAAATTTTCGGTGGTGATGGTCTAAAAAGATGGTCATTTATATAACCATCACGTTTGCACAACAACAAAACACAATATTAATTCAGAAATCAACGGCACCAGCTAAATTCTGTCATCATCATAAGTAAAAACAACAATGCTAAAAATATCTACAAACACAAACACAAAAAAAAAGAATTTAATGTTAGTAACCGGTAACAGCACTCAACAATACTTGAGTATCCCCGATGCGTATAAAAACAACAGCAACAATCCACAAAATGTGCGCCGTGTGTACAACTACATTACACACAGAGAAATGCCAACCCAACAAACGCAAACTCAATCATTATAAATGTGTCAATTGTACTCGTGACAGTTCACATCAAACATTATCACAAATTATATATACATACATTTAAAATACGTTAAATATATACTGAATTATCCGAAATGGTCACGACAACCAGAATTCCCTTCTTTTATAAAAGCTGAAAGTTTCTCTGTGCATGCCCCCAATACAGGTGAGAGCTTTCAGTGAGTATGGAATTTAGTTGTATGAAGATAATTTTTTGTATACACTGAGTACGGTTGCACTGTGCTAGATAGCCCTAAACCTTAATAATATAGTACATTACTTTCATCACGGTGTATCGGACAAAAGCACTTGTGGGTTTAAAATTGTGCCTAAAGCATGTATTTATTTATTCCTGCTGGTCCTATAATAACCAATCGAATTAAATGATAATGAAATCAATTCATTTGAGATAAACTTCTATCTAAAGTCACCCTCATATACAGATAACACTTGTTCGTTTACTGGGAACACATTCCCACTCATACAAGCTCAAACTAGCTGTTATATACAACGCTACAAACTGATACAAGGATATAGTAAATTACACGAAATCATGACATTGCACATTGGGGAGGAGCAGCGTTACATAAGAGATCATGGAAGCAATATTGAAATAATCACCTAGCGCAACTAGTGAATGAAACAACACATATACCGTGTGTTGAAGGGCACCAACTTAATACGCTTGATTTGTTCCTAACTTCACACCCTCAAAAGTATGAAGTGCACGTCAGTGCACCTCTCGGTAATTCGAATCATTGTACAAACTCCGCTTCTTTTTCGTTCTCAGCACTTCGAAACGATTCACCCACAGCCACAAAACGTTTGAAATATGTATACAAAAAAGCTCGTTGGGCAATTGGAACTTTCAATTTTAAACTTTGTTTCTTACATAAAGATATCGATGTAATGGCGGAAATGGTCGGAAATATAATTTTGCTGAGAAAAAATTTCGGTTAGGCCAACAAAAATCTTGGTTTAACCAATCTTGCAAAGAGGCAATCAGATCCAGAGAGGAAAAGCGCATACTGATGCGCTGCGCAAACAAGCGAGGTCTTCGTGTGCCAGAGTGCTAAAGGGTGAAAGAGCTTTATACGAGCAGCGCCTTCGTTCTAAAGTTCTTAGTGCCCAGAGAGGTAGTATAAGCTTTTGATCATTCGCTAAACAGTAAAAAAAAAAGCTAGTTCATCAATTCTTACTCTTTTAAGGGATGACCAAATATTCACTGAACCTGTTGATAAAGTTAACCTTTTGGCTGAAATGTTTGCAGGTAATTCTTGCTTGCCAGGTAGCAATCAGCAATTGCTCGTGGTGGAAAGAGTATCAGTTACTATGCCAAGAATATTCTTTCGACCACGAACAGTTAAAAAGGTTCTAGCGAATCTCAACATAAACAAGTCTCCTGGGCCGGATGGTATTCCAGCACTGGTCTTGAGGCAGTGTTTTTCGACCCCTAGCGCGTCCATTGGCTAAGCTATTCAGTGAATCGTACCATGCCGGTAAATATCCGATATGATGGAAGTTAGCCAATGTAACGCCGATCCCTAAGAAGGGAGAGGCGCAATATCCCGAAAATTACCGCCCAATTGCAGTCTGCTCTGCACTTTCCAAAGTCATGGAAAGTATGACCAACTTCCACGTGGTAATGTATCTGGAGACCAACACCTTACTTAACGACCGCCAGTATAGTTTTCGCAGAGGTCGCTATACGGGAGACCTGCTCGCTCTGTTAACAGAAAAATGGTGTAACTCCATTCACTATTTCGGCGAGAGTAAGGTGGTAGCTCTAGATATCTCAAAAGCATTTGATAGACTGTGCCATGATGCACTTCTGTGAAAACTGGCTGCTTTTTGTGTCGGTGATGATTTCTCTCCGTTTATAGCGAGCTTCCTCAGAGACCGCCCTATATGCGTTGTTATAGATGGGATCTCAACAAACGAGTTCAAGGTTAATTCAGGGGTGCCGCAAGACTCTGTTCTATCTCCTACTCTCTTCCTCATCTTTATAAATGACCTTCTATGTCAGACTTAAAACCCTATCTACTCTTTGGCGGATGATAGCAGCATTACCCATTCTTTCCCGTTCACCAGCCGGCCAAGTTTGGAGGAGAATGACGCCAGAAGACGAAGAATGAACGAGTCACTCACAAGTGATCTCGTGTCAATCTCCGAATGGGGCCTCGCGAACAGGCTTAACTTCAACCCTCATAAGACGCAGTGCTATGTGCTTACGCATATGCTGGTGGCTGGTTTTTTTTTTTTAGGAGTAGGACCAGCACTCAGGTGATGACCCCTATATATGCAATGCATTGCGCCGGAACTGAAAACGAGTGGATAGTATTGAGAGGACAGATTAGGAAAGATGAGAAGATAGACAGTTTTTTTTTTTTTTTAATTTTTTTGTAGCTATTTCAACCTTTTACTTCGCCGGCTAATTTTTGCTACAGGGCCGACGAAGGTGGGTTCTGTTACTCTGCTTTTAGTACATGATAGTGTCAGTCGCTGCCAATTATATTCAGTGATCATTGAAACAGGCTGACAACAACTAACACAACCACGCACTAATGCTGATCAGAAAAATTCAACACAATATTTCAAGACTCAGCGCGGGCTCGAACTCACGACCCTCCGCTTCATAGTCTCGTGTTCTACTACTTCAGCCAACAGCTGAAGGTTCTGCGCCATCCGTGTTTATGGATGGTATAGGTATTGGGTAATCAGAAACTCTTGATGTTCATGGTATGAAAATACAGTTCGACGTTCGATGGACTGATCACATCTTTCATATTTCAAAAGAAGCATTCAAGTGCCTCAGCTTTTTAAGACGGTATAAGACATACTTCACCCCAACTGATCTCCTCACTATATATACCGCCTACATCCGACCTAAGATGAAATACAACTCTCATGTATAAAGTTGCTCGACCGCGTGCAAGAGAGAGCGAAGAGGCTCATCGGTGACAGTAGGGTAGCCAACTCTATTGACTCACTGGAGAATCGACGCAACATGGGGTATGTTTCACTGTTCTACCGATACGATAACGGAATGTGTTCTGGTGAAATAAGGGAGCTTGTGCCTGATAACCATTTATTTCTGCGAGCTACCCATTCCTCACATGAGGCACATCCTTTTGTGCTTGAGTTGTCAGTGAACCGTACCACGCATTACAGAGAGAATTCGTCCTTTGGCCGAACGGTTCGTATGTGGAATAAACTTCCAGCAGATGTCTTTCCTGTCAGTTTTAACTTGGGGAGGTTCAAATCGAACGTCCACAAACACTACTCCCTCTATCCTCCTTCCCATAACCAACTTTCCTAGTTCTGGCACAATGCATCGCATATGTAGGGGATATCCCCAGAGTGCTGGTCCAAGAAAAAAAATGTACATATGCCTCGCGTAGACTGTCCTTGTCTGATTTTTCAAAAGACATGTCAACCGATTAAGATTAATTCGATTAATAAATCAAACGAAACCAACTCTTGTTTGAATAATTTTAAAACGAATAAATAAATATAGTAAAATAACGATTAAATCCATAAACTAAAGTCAATTAATCGAACAATTTTTAACTTTTTTAAAATGGAAAATTTTCAAAAATGTGAGGAGTTACTGGTTTTACCCCGTTTCCACAAAAATTGAGTTTTCACCAGATCTCAACGTTTTGAATTTTTAGGAAGCTTTCCTGGATAAGCCTGAGAAGCCGTCACTATGTCTATGTATGTGTGTGCGCGTGTGTGAAAGTATGTGACATATTTATAACTTTTAAACGGCTGTACCGAACCCAGCCAAATTAGTCAAAAGTTATCAAACTTTTTGTAAATTGGATCTTTTTCGGACTGGTACACTTTCGGAAGTATGGAAATTTTTTTTTCAAAAGTGTTTTTTTTAAATAACTTTTTAACGACTTTGCCGGTGAGCTACCAACCGGGTCAAAATCGGTTGATGCGTTCGCAAAACGGAAAAATTCGGAAAAAGTGATTTTTAAAGAATATTTTGAAGTTATACATCTAATCAATTAGTGTTCGAACCAAGGTAGTCGCGTTTCGAAGATTTTTTTTAAACTTAGATTTCCTGTGAATTGAAACCGCTTCGGACGGGTATGTTTTGAGAAATTTCAAAAAACAAAATAAAAACTGATTTTTTTTAAAATAAGTTTTAAATGGTCTAACCTATTGATTTAAAAAAAAATTAATCAGCTTTCGACACTCAAGAACTAAAAATTCGAATAAATTGAATTTATACATGATCAATTAGTGTTCCCCATTCTATTATGAACTGGAAGAAATACATCAATCACCGTTTACCTTGTAGGAATCAGATGATCCATTCAAAAGTTATAGCAGTTTGGAAATTAAAATAACACCATTTTAGCGGTTGAAATGAGCGGGAAGTAGCGGTGATGGCTTTTATGGTCAAGTGGATCTTTTGCTCGAGAAATTAGAACATGTACGTATGTATGTACATGTAATAAGTAAATCGAAGTAATTAAAATTTTAAGAGTATTATACTGATTGTTATTATATTTATTATTAATGGTGTTTTAGTCAAGCCATTCCATTGTGCATCAAAGCTTTTTGAGAAGAAAAATATATAAGTAATTCCCAAACAATATCCACATTATTATTCTCATCATGTGCATCGTTACACAGTGATTTTATGGTAAATAAAAACAAATTAATTTTTAATTTTATTCGTGCTGATTCTTTTCCCAAATTGAATCAAAAGCTTAAACAGGTATAAAAGATATAACAAGAACTCAACTCGGTCCCTGTCGTAAAGATTCCATCCGAATTACACTCAGGAGCTGCTTCCACCTTTAACCTTAATTAAAATTGTGCTTGAGATATCATCTACTGATGGCATTATTTGCGGAATGTAACATCGCTCAAATGTCCACCATGTTCTCAAAGAAACATGAACCGATGACGCCGGTAGCGAAAATTCCACACCAAACAATGGCTCTTTCGGAATGTATTGGAAGTTGTTTGATCTCATGGGGATTTGTATTGTTCCAAATTCGACATCTTAGTTTCACATATTCATTCATCCACAAATATATGCCCATTTCGTTGCAGATAATTTTTGTATAAAACTAGGGTCAGTAGCCAACTGCTGCAAACATCAATTAAGCGAACACAGATCGTTATCTATGTTCATTTGTCTTCAGTTCCTGGGTCAATGAATTTTGTTCAATAAGGAAAATTGCAATGCTGCCATAGACATAGCGCATATACATGCCACACACCGTTAGAATATGAATAGGATAATCCATTCGGAGTATGTTCATTACTATCAGTATAATTAGCCTTTTCCTTTCCAGCAAAGCATTTTACAGATATATTAGCAAATAAGAACTAGCAACGTAGTTAATGACGGAAAATTCTTCAGAATAAATCTATACAGCTGTTTTAGTAGTAGAAATTAACAAGTGAAAGATAGTAAACTATTAGTGGTCTGGTTGCCAACGAAGCTTGGCGTTGGCTGACTCAGAGTTCCTTTGCGGCTGCAAAATAAATATATTCTTAATGACTTCATTTGCAAGGTCATTATTGTGAGTTATGGCCAAGTGATGATTGAAATTCTATGAGAATTGCAATCATCAAACACAAACATTTAATTTGGTCTGTATGATCTTTGCAGATCGTCATTTTATTTTTTTTTTGCAACTTCGGCATGATTAAATCTTATCTGTTTGGCAGTACTTCATTCTTGTCTCTATTAATTTTTCTAGACGATTTACGTCATTCACTGCCTATTTCACAATGTCGTATGAATTTATTCTTTCGTACAAATATATTTGAAGCAAAAACAAAATTTTATAATTTGTGTATTTATACGAATGAAAGAACCCGTTCGACATTGTGAAAGCGGCAGTTAGATGAACGGTTTTAAGTTTTTAAGCGAGTTATAATCATCGATAAGTTTACTATAATTTGTAATGTGCTTCAGCAGCTTCCCTTTTGAATGTTGTTAAAATGGATAAAAAGTGCTTTTTTTAGAGTGTCACAACTTTGCATTGGCATCACTGCTTTATTTGAGTACCCATTTAAAGCCGATAATTGCTTTTTGTTTAATTTGCTTGGAGATTTCATTATGAATCGACTTACACCAGAGCAACAAGTGCGAATTATTGAAATTCTTAATCAAAATAATTATTTTATTCGTCAAACTCATCATGCACATGCCATACAGCGAGCGATACAATTGTTTTACTTAAAGAAACTTTTTGTCTTAATGAGACTTAACGCCATTAGATTATTTTCTTTGGAGTTATGTTGAATGACTTGTCTATGTCGATAAACCACAAACAATTGAACACTTGAAAATCAACATTCAAAGAGCTATCGACGAAATACGGTCGCAAATGCTGCGAAGAGTACTTGAAAATTGGTGTTCCAGATTGCGTTTTCTACGTGCCAGCCGCGGCGGTCACATGACCGAAATCAACTTTAAACATTAATTTCATAAAATGTTGTTTCCAATAAAACCCGTTTCATTGATACTAAAAATATATATCCAAGTTTTATTATGATTTAAACATGTATCACTCTATAAAAAATACCCTTTATTTTCTCACAGCGGGAACAACACCACAGCAGTAAATTACGTTTTACTAGAGATTCAGCTACTTTGAAACGGAATCGACTATAGGAACCATGTAACATATTCGGAACTACATATCAGCTGACCTTTTTAAGTCGAGTGTTCATTCTTCTTCAGCACGGGATATGATCTTGACCATGTTTCTATTTTTATGGACTCTAAGCAGTGTTAGTAGTTATCCTTGGAAAATTTTAGGGATAATAAACTGAAAACTAAGATAACAAGTAAAAACGTTATATTCGACCGGGTAGAATGTTAAATTCCCTCCAAATATTTAGCAAGTAAATTTAAAATGTCTAATTTGGTGGGACAGAGGGTCCTTTATATAATATCGTACGTCAACGCGCACTGCAGCAGCAGGGTTCCAAATATAGACAATATGTTTCCACAGACGAACTTATGGGCATTGCTAGACCGTCTTAGACTTCATCACTGATCAAGAATATATATACTTTACGGGGTGCAATTCTTTTTGGAGGGTATTAAAACTATATTTTGGCAGGGTCGCTCTGGCAAGGGCTGTGGGGGAGACATTTCACCTTTGTTATAAAACTCTAAAAATAAATGTTTGGGATAATTATATACAATATTAAAAGAAATGTTTTTTGATAGTGTCATTTAGGGGGCAAAGGGTGAGGAGGGGGTAGGGCAGAGTAGTACCAGGTTACGTGTCAGCTTCGTCATTTAAGCTTAAAAATGTTATTTTTAAGAAAAACAATTTGTTAAATTAGTACACTATTTTTGCATATAATAACGCCCACTAAAGGAGGCTGGGTTCGAAAATTATTATTTTTGCTTCAAGTTGAACGCGTTGGACCTTCTTTCATATAAAAATATATTATTTGCTTAACAAAATTACAAAAAAACTTTAATTGTAATGAAATTTTTATTTGACATTTTGTTGTCACAATACTATTTTAAATGAAATTTATTTGTAGACTTTAACTACAGTTTTGAAAAGTTAAAAACCTCCTATCTTATGCATATACTTCTGAAACTTTGGTTAAACTTTGGAAAACTGTGGTTAAAGTCTACTGATGATTTGGTAGTTCTTCTTAGGGGAACCTTTTTCCCTCTGGCCCGATTCAGCCCATCTCCGAACTTAACCTGTGCTATCCTTCAAGATATATTTATACCAAATTTAAAGAGTCTAGCACTTTTCGTTTGGACTGAATCGTGATTTCCAAAGACGGACGGATGGACATGCTCAGATCGTCTTAGATTTCATCACTGATCAAGAAAAAGTGAGTAAACCCTCCATTTGCTTTTTTGGAGGGAATAAAAACAACTGGGAACCGTGTGGATTGCATAAGTGCAAGCTAATTGGTTTTATTGTACGACAGTGCGTATGAGTAATAAATGTAAAGCTTAGTTTAGAATTTTGTGAAAATTTTTACTATTTACAAGCATATATATTTTAGTGCCAAATTTAATACCTAAAGAAATCACTGTGTGCCGTCCTACCATGTGTTACTGTAGTTGTAGTACATGTTATATGTGGTTTAAGTGTTCGTTAGTAGTACTACAACTCCAACACAACTTGCTGATTTCGTTAATGCGTATTCGTGTAGCTCTTCACACACACACACACACACACACACCCATGCATAAGTATATACATGTATGAAGCTTCAACATCGCCCACATAAATAAGAAAAACTTTCCACTCATACTGTCGTACACACCGGGTACATAATAGTATTCTGTCTGTATGCCTCAAATTCCCAGTTGCACACATCAACACAGTTTGTTTATGTATTGGAAATTCTTTGCACAATAACGAGCATTCATTTTCTGTTTTTTTTATTCGTTAGATACTAGAAAAAATTGTATTGGTGTTAGTTTGAGCATTTAGCTCAAAGAGTAGTAATGGAAAATTTCACTCAGAGAGAAATAAATTTATACGGACTTTTTTGGGAGATTGTGCCAGAAATATTGCGTATGAGTGAGTTAATTTAGATGTGGGTGGGTGGCTTTCCTCTACAGGCACAGTGACTTTATGTATTTAATTTTTTTTTTTTTGCATTTGCTAATTATATGTAGGTCTTCTTTGTTTAAAAATTAATACATAAATATTCTTTGTTGATTTTTAATTAAATTTGTTAGCGAAATCTAAAGATAATAAATTTTAGCATATATTTAAATAAAAATTTGCCAATACATATTTATACTTAATATTTATTATATATTAATTAGCCACTGTCATAGATATTTTTCAATCAATGCCAAAACGTTTTATCACTATTCCTTTTTCCGTGTTATTTAGATTCCTTGGAATGTCAATTACTCTTTATGTTTTTATTCAACAATAAAACAAGGATGCCTGTGTTGTATAAAACTAATTCTAATAACTAATTAATTATTTTACAGTAATATAGTTGCCACCAATGAACAAGTATGCTGGCGATGAGACTGGTTCTAGTCTTAAATGTTTCACGAGCGCAGTAGGATACATTCAAAAATAATTTACTGCCATTGGAAATTTTGTATTAGTACAACAATGTGATATTATTCTGAAGAATTTTATTTTTTTTATAAGAAATAATTTGGAACCCAAAATATTCCATTTTGCACTACTTTATCACCTTCAACTGATACCTTGAATGTGCCTCCAATGGTATGGGAACACTTCAATTCATATCGTTTACTATTGCAGCTAAATATCCATAGAAGGAATCCTTTTTGATCCTCAAATAACATTTCCTGCATTATAGACGTTGGTTGATAATTTCATGACTTGACATGAGATCAATCATATATTTTTCGGCAAAACAGTGCTTTGTTTCTCAGCTTCTGTATTGTTTCTCCTTTCAAAAATTACAAAATATTTTTTTTTTTGACAAACTCAGTTTTATTAATTCCAATGTAAAGTAGCAGTCTGCTGTTTTCACAAAATTTTGAACAATATGATGCAACGAAGTTTCATTTATCTCGTCAATGCAGCGTAGAATTTAATTTTACAGAGCGTCAGATGTTTGTGGTTTATTCACGGAAGCCCATCCTTTAAAATGGCCGCAGTGAAAATAATGCAGCGGCGTTAAATTACAAGAAGAAGAGGCTAATTGATATCGCCAGAACGAGAAATTACACAAACGGGAAATTTCCCATGTAATAACTGAGTTGTTTGCCCGATTGTGTGGCTTGTGGCGCGGCCTAGCTGAAACCAGACATCACTGATGTCAATATTAGTCAACTGTGGCCACAAAATTCGGTAACCATGGTTTGGTTATCACGGTAACGGCAATGGTGCACAGTGGGGTCAAATTTCACTTTTTTCGCGGCTTTATTAATATCTCAATAAGAACAATAGTGAGGATCGCAAAATTTTACGTGGATAGCTCTGAAACTAATCCGCATATTTTGGCAAACTTTTAGAAATATTGGAGGGGAAATCAGAACCCTCCATATAAAATAATTATATATACATGCAGAACTATAGTAGTTATACGCACTAAATTTATTGATGTCGTTGTTAAAAAAAATATCATATTTCATTACCATCATTGTATCAATAAGTGATGGGATGGTGAGAACTGATTTTCAAGCATTTTTATACCCTTCACAAACAAGTGAAAGGGTATATCTAGGTTTGTCATTCCGTGTGTAATTTCTTCGATATCAATATGGGACAACATAAAGGTGTCCTGAATCCTTATAAATAGCGATGACGATTGAGCAATGTCCGTCCAATTATATTTTTGGTTCTGTGTAAATTAAACTTATTTGATGCTTTGGGAAGCCTCAGTGGTATATTACAAACTAAAGAGATAAAAAAAAATTCCAGGGATGGGAATGTAAAAGTTTTTTTTTGCCCATTCAGTATTTTGTAGCACATGTAATAACTAAAATTCTTAAAAAGTTTAAGTTTTCCTTAAATAAAACCTCTTTATACATCATGAAGATTTTCTTCCTGAAGTATAAAATAGGTTTAACTCAAGGCAACTAACGTCGGTTTTTTTTTACTAATTAAAACTATTTTTCAGTTCAGGAAAAAGAAAATTGGTATCAAAAATTAAAATTTAGATGCCAGAGCTGCATAACTACAATGTTTTGCAGTACAATAAAGTGACCACAATGGTTACAAATAATAAGCTTTTCTTAATTGAAACTATTTCGTGGCTCATGAAGAGTTGCATTGGTAAAAAAAAACAAAAAATTAAATTTCGTTTCCAGGGTTGGTAAGATAAAATGTTTTTATGAATAAAGGTAACCAAAAAAATAATTGTCGTTGTTGCTTTTGATAATTAAAACTAATTTATAATTCAGGAAGAACAAAATTGGTATTAAAATCTTAAAAAATCAAAATTTCGACTCCAGCGTTGGACAAATGAAATATTTTATGGTAGATGAAAGTGACCAAAAAGTTTAAAAATTCACTAAGAATTGCATTGGTAAAAAAATAAAAATTCGCTTCCAGAGTTGGAAAATCGAAGTATTTCTGGTACATAAAATTCAAAATTTTGTTTTTCCTAGCAAATTAAACCTATTTTATACTTCAGGAGGAATTAAATTGGTATTCAAAATTTTAAAATTAAGAATTCGGTTCCAGGGTTGGAAAATCGGAAATTTTCGGTATATAAAAGTAACCATATAAGTTCCCAATTTTTATTTTTTTTTAGTGAATTAAACATATTTTATACTTCGTTAAAAATTAAATTGGTATTAAAAATTTTGAAAATTGAAATTCGGTTCCAGGGTTGGAATATCGAAATTTAACCATATAATTTGCTATTTTTAGGAAGAAGTAAACTGGTGTTAAAAACCAAAAAAAGCTAAAAGACGATCCTAGGGTTGGACAATTAGAAATTTTTGGGGTACGTGCAAGGGATTTTTTCTTTTTTGTTTGTAAACTAAACATATTTAATATTTTTTAAAGACATGCAGAGGTATTAGAAATAAGAAAAGTCGAACATTTGGCTTCCTAGCCGAAAAATTTAAACGTTTTCTTGAATATAAAAGTAACCGATAACATCATTTTGATTTTTTAATTAAACCTTCTTTCTGTTTTGGCAAGAAAGAAAGAAAGAAAGAAAGAAGAATTACATCTGTGAAGGTTATTTAAGATTCGGCACAGCCGAAAATAGAACTTTTACTTGTTTTAACTGAGTTAGGAAAAAAAATTATATATAACGATTTTTATTTCAAAAATTTTAGAACAAAAATATTTTAAGGGGCTTTATTATTCATCGTCAATATCAGTCTAATCATCAGCGAAGCTCTCTTTAAACTCATAGACATAACTATCATCTCCATCATCATGGCTAATTAAGTTCAAAGTCTCCTCTGGAAATGTACGAGTATGTGACTTCGTTTTCGGCGACGTACGCATGCTAAAAACAACAGGATCAGAGCTTGACAGAAGATAGATCATAATATCTTCATTAGATTTTTTACGGCTGCAGTTTCTTGAATGAAATTTTATGAAATGCTTATTTACAACTTCTTGCGCTTCTTCTGATAGTTGCCCAATACCTAAAGGAGATTGATTATTAATTTCTGGTCCGTGGCACATACTTATGCAAAGTAACAGAAGTCGCATAGGGATTTTTTTTGTAAACTCAGTGCCTTAAGGTGTTAGTAATTTCCACATAATTTCTGAGGCGCACCGATGCTCAACGTATATATGTTTTTTCGTCATAAATAACGCTAAACTGTGCGTGCTTGTATTTAATTCCCTGCCCAACGGACGTCAACTAATAACTTTATGTCGATTTGAACTTAGAAAATCTAATTTTTTGCACTTCCTGTATAAAAACTAAAGACAAAACCACTACCACAAATAACTTAAATTTACATTCAAGCATAATAAATTTTTAAACTTTTTGAAATTATTCATTCTAAACAGTATTTGCTTACGTAAATTTTTTTTACTTTTTTTACTCTTTTTCAGCTTTTTTCAGAACGTATAATTTCAAAAGGTCATCACAAAAATACCGTTGCATATTTCACATTAACTTTTTGATGATGAAGAATTTTGTGCTCTTTGGCCTCTTTGTGTAGTTTTTCGAGAACAGTTTGTGGATTATTTGAGCCTCATATCTTCATCACTAAAGTTGATTTTGTTGAAAAGTTCGTTATATTCGTTCAATTTTGCAAACAGCCAGTTCGCAAATGTTCTAACTATGGTAGGTCGGTGCTCCATGGTTAAAATTTCCCGATTTTATTTGTTGGTGGTCAAGCAATGTCTATATGCATTTCATTGGTATGTGCATAAGATAAGAGGTTTTTAACTTATCAAAACTGTGGTTAAAGTCTACTGATGATTTGGTAAAGCACCAATGAAATGCGTATAGACATTGCTTGACCACCAACAAATAAATTTCATTTAAAATAGTATTGTGACAACAAAATGTCAAATAAAAATTTCATAAAAATCAATTATTTTTTTTAATGTTTGTAAATTAAACCTATTTCGTGCTTTGGGAAGCCTCAATCGTCTATTCAAAACTAAAAGAATAAAAAATTTTTTTCCAGGGATGGAAAATTAAAAAACTTTTTTCGTCCCATTCCGTATTTTGTAGTACATGTAGTAACTAAAATTGTTAAAAATGTTAAGTTTTTCTTTAACAAAACCTCTTTATTCATCATAAAGATTTGCATTGTCCAAAAAAAAAATTTTAATTAAAATTTTGCTTCCAGGGGTGGGAAATTGCATTTGTTTTATACGTGAAAGCAATCAAACAGGCGACTGATGTTGTTGTTTTTTTTTGCTAACTAAAACTGTCTTATAATTTAGGAAGAACAAAATTGGTATCAAAACTTCGAAAATAAAAAATAAAATTTTGAATCCAGGAATGGACAACTGCAATATTTAATACTATATGAAAGTGACCAAAATGGTAAAAAATTTGAAATTTTTCTTAAACAAAACTACTTTATACCTCATGAAGATTTGCATTGATAAAGAAAATTTTAAAAATTTTAATTTCACTTCCAGGGTTTGGAAATAGAAATATTTTTTTTACATAAAAGTAACCAAAAAGGCAATAGACATTTTTTTTTACTAATTAAAACTATCTTTTAGTTCAGGAAAAACAAAATTGGTATCAAAAATTCAAAAAAAAAATAAAAATTTAGATTTCAGAGTCGGATAACTGCAATATTTTGTGGTACATAAAAATTACCTAAATGGTTACAAATATTAAGTTTTTCGTTAATATTTTCAACTGGCTTAAGTTCGAATTTGCATGACTGCAAATGATTTTTTATTATTACTTTATTAATAAATGAATTTGTTCAAATTCTATTAATTATTTTATATTAAGATTGAAGCATTAAGAATATTTTCAATAATCATCAAACCAGCAGAACGGATCAGTACTGCTTTCAAGTTATTACCTTTTTTAAGTTTTTCTTAAATAAAACTACTTCATGCCTCATTAAGAGTTGCATTGGTAAAAAAAAATTTTAATTTCGTTTCCAGGGTTGGGAAATTGAAATATTTATTCTGCATAAAAGTAACCAAAAAGTCAATTGACGTTGTTTCTTTTTGCTAATTAAAGCTGTTTTATAATTCAGGAAGAACGAAATTGGTATTAAAATTTAAAAAATTAAAATTTCGGCTCCAGGGTTGGACAAATAAATTATTTTATGGTACATGAAAGTGACTAAAAAGTTTAAAAATTTTAATTTTTTGTCAAGTAAAACTATGTTACACCTCACTAAGAACTGCATTGGTAAAAGAAATAAAAATTCGCTTCCAGAGTTGAAAAAACGAAATATTTTTCGTACATAATAGTACATACATAAATTCTAAATTTTGTGCTTTTAGTGAATTAAACCTATTAGATATTTCAGAAAAAATTAAACAAGTATTCAAAAATGATAAATTCGGTTCCAGGGTTGGAAAATCGAAATTTTTGGTACATAAAAGTAACCATATAAGAACGAAATTTTGGTTTTTTTCAGTGACTTAAACCTATTTTATACTTCGCTAAGAATTAAATTGGTATTAAAAATTTTAAAAACTAAAAATTCGGTTCCAGGGTTGGAAAATCGAAATATTTTTAGTACATAAAAGTACATACATAAATTCCAAATTTTGTGTTTTTAGTGAATTAAACCTATTTTATATATCAGAAAAAATTAAATTAGTATTAAGAAATTAAAAATTCGGTTCCAGGGTTGGAAAATCGACATGTTCTGATTCATAACAGCAGCCATATTATTTGTTAATTTTGATTTTTATGATGAATTATATCTACTTTATATATCAGAAAGAAGTAAACTGGTATTAAAAACCAACCAAATCTATAAAACGATTCTACTGTTGGACAATTAGAACTTTTTGGGGTACATGAAACGGATTTTTTGTTTTGTTTGTAAATTAAATATATATAATATTTTCAAAAGACGTTCATAGGTATTAGATATAAGAAAAGCCAAACATTTAGCTTCCTAGCCGAAAAATTTAAACGTTTTCTTAAATATAAAAGTAACCGATAACATCATTTTGATTTTTTAATTAAACCTAATTTCTGTTTTGGAAAAAAAGAATGAAAGAAGAATTACATCTGTAAAGGGTATTTGAGATAGTACTTTTACTTCTTTTGTTTTCTTTTGTTTTAGAAAACAAAGTTCTTGTTGAAAAACGTTTTAAATGCAATAAAGAAATAAAACGGATATTTACTTCTCAGCACCATATATTTTGTGAAGGGCACTTCCCTTGACAAAATATTCACACATCGGATATTATTTCAAGAATGAATATATACGATGATTGTGACGTCCTTGTTCCCACAAAACTTTAACTTTGGTACGTCTATGCCAGTTTTGCAGTTATTATAAACAAAAGGTAAGACAAATTGCTTTAATATTTTGTATACTCATGGGTGACTTGTTTCATTTTGAAAACTGAAGTTTTATTAAGTATGACACGGGGTATTCATTCGGTTAACCTTTAATTACTGATCGATTAATTTGAAATGGACTGTTTTCGATTAACGATTAAGCTGGATAATTTTAGTTACAAATTTTTAAATTTTAATGTTAAAAAATTTTTAAATTTTTTGTGGTATGTGACACGTTTTTGTCTTTTAATTATTTGTTTCGTCTTATATACAAAAGTTATAAGTTTAGAAATTTTTATTTTACAAACAAAGAAGGTGTTCATTTTAGTAAGTCAAATGATAAACGGCAAAAACTAAGAGCATACGTAACGATGCAAGAAGGGAACTACCTTCGCTTTATAAATATATGATGTAAAACGTTATTGGTCACCGTTTTTGAAAATGGTGAACCATTTCCCTTGCCATGTTCTGGCTTATTATAATTTGGATAAGCGAGTTTTAGAAAATATAGTAAAACTGCCAAGGATTTAATTAAAAACCTAAGGAGTTGGTTTAATGAGAGATTAACTTCAGTTTTAAATAAACTTATTTTATACTTCCACTCAGGCATATTTCCAGCAACATATTCTTGAAATAAACCTTTCCTGAAGTATAGTATAGCTTTAATTAACAAGAGCGCGAATATTAGAGTTAGCCATGACGTTGCTTATTCGACTTTCCTAGTTCTACACTGACAATATGAAAGGGTTCATTCGGACTTAATCAACCCCAGCGGTGTCCAAAGTACGTTAGGTACGAATTTTCTAAGATCGAGCACTTTAAATCATTTAAAACTTAATTTTTAGCTTTTTTGTTTCCTATTAACTATTTCAGCGGGCAACATGTATAACAATTTTTGACTCTTAGCCTCGTACATAACGAAGCATATAATTTATTCAATTTGTTGAGAAATATTTCTTTGTACAGTCATACTTTTTTTAACTTTAGCATATAAGGATTTTATGCTCATTTTGAGAAACTCCAGAATTATTTGAAGTAGTATATATTAATAATATTCGTACAGCTTGGTTTCAAAATTTATAGACATGTTACAGAGCTCAATTCCGTTTGGAGTCAGAATCAATTGGTTCTTCAAGTAACGAGTGTTTATGTTTGTTTTTCGGATGTTAAATATTTACGCAAAATTGTTTCCTTGTTAGAGTAATCCAAATACGGAATCGGACATGATCGGTATACTTTAATCGGCCGCATATTTATATTGTGGAATTTATACACAGAAACACCAACCCATATACTTTTCAACATTTTTGGTCAAGGTTATTAAAAGGGTGTCGTATTAACCGTCTATGCCACGATCTCACTAGAGTTGGTTGTGTCGGACAATAATATTTAAAACAAAGACAAAATTTTCTTATTCGTTTTTGTGTCATATGAAAACGTGCAATAGAACAGGCAGTTGCCCGCCAATGGAACTTCAGACAGTATTGACTGTCAAACGGGCTGTCATACCCTTTTATGATAAATATAACTTTCAAATCGCAAGGCACAAATTATTGCTTCAATAAAACAACCAAAATACGTAGATTTTCGTTCAATATGAGACATTTTGTCGTCCACATCCACAGGGCATCTATCGAGCTGTAAATAGATATCATAGCAAATGCCATATAATTCGAAGGAATGTGCGTTCCCAACTGAGTATTGCGCCTGAAAGAAAACCTAAATTTATAATTCGTAATTCCAGCTTCTATGACACAAAGGCAGCAGCGATCGAAACACAAATTTTTACTTCTAGAATGAGTATCCATATTAGACCATTTCACAAAAAAAAATTTTTTGAAATGTCAATGGCACAAGTTGTTTACTAATTCTACAAAAAAAGGAAAATTTTGGTATATTAAACTTGAAAACTGATCAAGGTTTTGGGGTCGCTCAAAATCGATAAAGGTTTTTGGCTAAAAAATGGAATTTTTTAAAAATACGTTTTTACTTGGTTGAAACAGCTTTTGATACGCATAACCGATTTTGATCTTTAAATGTACTTTCAACGACGGCTTAACTTTTGATGTATGACAGTACCATCTAAAACTCATACTCCGATCAAAATCGGTTAAGCGTATCAAAAGCTGTTTCAACCAAGTAAAAACATATTGTTAAAACATGCTATTTTTTAGCCAAAAACCTTTATCGATTTTGAGCGACCCCTAAACCTTGATCAATTTTCATCTTTAATATACTAAAATTTTTCTGTTCTTAAACACAATTAGAAAACAACTTGTGCCATTGACATTTCAAAAAATTTTTTTGTGAAAAGGGGTAATCCATATGCTTGAAAAATTTTTGTTTTGTACATGTTTTGAGTTAAAGAGAATTTTCTGTGTTATAATATACACATATATATATATATATATATATATATATATATATATATATATATATATATATATATAATATATATATATATATATATATATATATATATATATATATATATATATATATATATATATATATATATATTACAGTTCAAGGACTTAAAAAACTCCCTACTTTATGTATTGCTTAGAGCTTGTCTAAATTGACTACCAGTCACTCTTGGTTTACATTATATGAGACTTAAAATTTCTTATACATTCGTTTTATTTTTCATCTCGCCGCTAACTTGATTGTGTTCCTTACATCCTCTTCCCAAAACAAAAAAAAAATATTGTACTACAGGAAGAACCGGTCATTTAAAAAATGTTCATTCAGTTTTTCGTTTTGTAATAATTTGTGAAGTACGACACCCCCACTCATATTTCACACACACAAAGGCTGAAATTTTGTATTTTTGTAACGTTTACTCAATAAACTACAACAACTTAAAGTCGGCTTATGGTGTATAGAATTTGGGTTCTTTTTCCATGACTGAGGGGCCAAAAACATTATGCCAGTCCATACGACCAGTTTTAAATGAGCACTAGAAATGGAAAAATTGGTAGTGTACTTTTCCTAAAAGTTTGATAACAATAGTTTGGTATTTGGCGGCAGCAACATCTACTTTCAGCACTTAATATTGTTGCAGGATATTAAACTTGAAAGAAAAACCTTATTTCCTTTTTTTAATCTTGTACAAAAGGGTGAGTTTTTTTCCACAAGAATGAAGTGGCCTTATAAAATCATTAGCAAGAAAGTTTCTCTAACTAGTTAACATTAAGCTCAAATGAAGGAAACAAAACAATAAAGACTTTGAACTGCAGAGCAATTAGTATTTTATACTAAAGAATTCTTATATTCTTAAGATGAAATAGTTGGTTTCTACGTGAAAGTTCTGCAACACAATGATATATTATAAAAAGTTTTGAATCATCAACTCTCAAATGAAAATTAATATCGATTTTCACACATCGACAACATCTGAATGGAATATTTTGGAAATGTTTGAACTAATTAAAAGATTTAACCAAAGTAACCTAAATATAAACATTGCCAGACTACGTTAGTCAAATGCTTGACATCAATCTTCTGTACGTGTGCTTGACGTTAAACATATTTTTATCGCACACCTGTTAAGCGTACCCGATCCAGAAAAAATTTTATTGAAGTAGAAAATAATATAAATCATTTCATTCTTATCCATCCGATATATTTAGTGTGTGTTCTTTTTGAAATCTCATTAAAATGAGCACTTGCTTTAAGAGCATTCCTCCAAATCACTTATCAAGCATAACATAAATTTAAATTTTTTTTTGATACAGCATCGTGGGTGTCATATAAATAAATAAATTTTCACTTATGTAAACATAATTCATCATGTGATTTGAGCAAATATAACATACATATTTGCCGAAATCACTAGCTTTAAAAAATGTTTTCATCAAAAATTCTGCAGAAATATTAAGTATATATAAATATGAAAATGAAAAACCAGGGACCGTAAATAACAGTTATCTGAAAAATTTAAACTCAAAAACTCAAAAAACTATGCTGCCATATACCAATATATTCAGAATATATGGCGATCTTAAGAAATGCTTTCAACTTCATAGTTTGAAGTTAGGTAAAAAAAAATTAAAGGTCATACGAAGCACACAAACAGATAGTTTTTTCCATCGTAAATTAAAACTCATTTAAGGAGAGTTACTTATCCAGCTAAATAAAACTTCTTAAAATGAGTGTTTTTTTTTTCTCTTAAAAAGAGGGTTTTATTTGCAATGAAATTTGACAATACCGTAGTATATTTTTTTACTGAATGATTTTAATGACAATTTATTTAATTGCAATCCAAGGCGAGTTTCAATATATGCAAAGTGAGTTTTATATAAAACTGCTGGGCGTAAAATAAAACTCCTGGAATGAGTTTAAAACAAGACTCCTCAAATCAATTTAATTTTTTTACTGCAATAAAACTCTGTTTTTAGATCTTTCATTAACTTCTTTGGATGGATGTTTTTAAAGTCACAAAATAATTGTTATACAAAATCTTCTGGAAACATTTTAATATTACACACCAGAAAATATTAACCAATTCTGGTTAAAAATAACTGAAACGACAACACTGCTTCTAAATGAATGCCCATTTAGCTGGAAATCCCTACGCCGTATACGTGTTTGTAATAGCAACAGTGTATTACTCATACGTAACGTAATCTTATCAAATATCTGAACCACTAAAAATTCTTATAAGGAAAGACTGTTGAGTTTGTTTCCCTTGTAGCTTGCGATGTTTGTCATGGCTTTCTAAATTTAAAACAGATTGCAATAAAATCTTAATTGAAAATAATGAATAATGTAAAAAAGGTTAAAGCTAAAAGTTGTACGGCATAACGTATTTTATGTTAAAACAATTTTGTGGTGACCATTCTTCCATACATATTGATGATAACCAAAAGTCTAATATACCAAAATAAGGTCCTATGTTCTTTATTGTATAAAGAAGTTGAAAAAATACACTTTCACTGAATGCTAAAAAATATCGAAGTGTCGAAGTGAGATGGTACGTTTTTTTTTTGTATAAAATGCAATGCATTTATATTGAAGCATGCCAAAAATAATGATTGCATGTAATCTAAACACTTTGAGAAAATCCAATAACTGTTGCGTCAGTACCATAATATCGATAACAAATAAAACTTTTATTTTCTGTCACTACCGTGCAAGCTGGCTAATCCATCCATGAAATATCGAAATCAAATGACGGAAATGATTTGTATTTTCCATCTAATGAGCACTTTAACTTTTAACATTCCAGTGAATTACACAGAAGATATTTATATCGGGACATTGTTACAGATTGACAAAATGTGTGTTAGGAATAACGAATAAAGCCTTGGCTCGGATGGTAATGCCGTCTCCAATTCGTATTTATACAAAATAATAAATACGTGCATTCTTAGTGACACACTTTATATATATTTCACAAAACCTCGAAGAAAAAATCAAGTGTTCGGGCTTAAACTCAAGACCGCATGATTAGATTTTACTTTTTTTAAGACGATGTCGAAATTTTGTTGTTTGTGCATTGCTAACGGGCACATGATAACGAAGTTTCTGTGGCCTCAACTGGCCATTATGGATCTAGACGACATTTGGTTTCAGCAAAAGTTGTTCCAACACTCACACCGCGAATGAAGCAATCGATTTATTGCAGCATATGACAAATTATTTCAAAACATGCTGATGTCAACGGGGCACCAAGATCATGCAATTTAATGCCATGCAATATGTTTCTTTAGGGCTTTGTGAAATCTCGAGCTTATACAAATAATGCAGAAATAATTCTTATGTTAAGTCCGAGCTCGAGCTCGGTGAGGTACTGTCACATCTTTCAAAAAAATGTTATGAAAACTTTCCTGAAAGGGGTAGCGACCTCTTATCAGAGCCGATGGAATTATTTAGGACAGATTGAATTCCATATCTATTTAGAACTTGTTTTCTTTGTAATATTTGAGATATTTTAAAAATGAAAAACAGATTCAACAGGGATATGCTTGGTATAACTTTCAGTTCCTTTCACATTTTGTCTGACTTATAATGTGGAAAACAATTTTCAATTTGAGCAGATGAAGTAATACACATTTTAGTTCCATTTGTGTTGGTAGTGGTGAAACGGCAATGCATCGATTAAAATAATGTTTTTAGATTTGATTATTTGTCACACTTTTCTTCAAAGAACGGCTCCTTCAAAGGCTCACTTTCCGTGACAGCCTGCACTAAATTCGAATTTGCTCAACAGATAATGTTATTCAAGTCAGAATATATTGATATTGAAATTGAGTGCAGATTCCCTCAGAAAATATTAATATTTTTAAAAACTTCCCATAATTTTGTTTTCATTTCGATTAAAAGGTTTTAAAATAAAATAAATACGCCGTATTTGTAAAGTGTAATTTTATTGATTATGCTCAAATGCAAGTAAAAATTAACTTGGGGTAGCTGAAATGAACACCTTGTATTTTGAAGAAAGAAACCAACTTGATCAAAGAGTTCGAAAGGCTTTGAGTTGGTTTAAGTTTCCCGAAAAGATTTTTACTGAACTCTTTTAAAAAATTAGGTTTTAAAAGATGGTAATTTAGTTTCCATATCAATAATTAACGTCGATAATATTGAAATCGTAATTGACATGGCGAGGTCGCATTTGAAAAAAAAAGTTATTTGCCTAGCTCTTGTTGTTCAAAACACTAATTTTACTTAGACACCATCATTAATATGAAAGGTTGGTACCTTTCCTTTTTGCATACAGATATTATCATTCTTATATATAACTTGGCTTTCTAACACTGTTCTCCAAGAATTGGTATACGACTTCCATTTCCTCCCTCTGCTTAAATTTTTTGACGAGGACAAAATCTTTAATACCTCTGTGCATATCATTTGCGGTATTAATTGAAGTGAAGAAGCTCAAATGCGAATCTATATGCACACCATTATATGCGGTAAATTAAATTAATTAATTTATATGATTTTTTTGCAAAGCAAATTTTCTTTTACGATTTCCGTATATATATATATATATATATATATATATATATATGTATATATATTTATAGATATATATGTATATATATATATATATATAAATATATATATATATATATATATATATATATATATATATATATATATATATTTAAATATATATATATATATATATATATATATATATATATATATATATAAAATATTTGTCAATAGCGACTTCTGAACGTTGACAGTTGATAGTTCCCATCTTGTTGAATCTACATCTGTCAAATTATTTGTCTTTTATTCCATCTTTTTGCGAAAACAACGTGTACAGATACAGTATTTAACAACACGTGCAAACACACAAAATAGGCTTCTGTTAACAACTGATGGTAAAAATTTGAAAGGGAAAAATGTTAATCGGGGGACATGTCTTCACTGAACTTTAGTCCATCCAGAGCACTTTAGTCCATCCACACTGTATCTAGAGAGCTTAAATTCGGTATTGGATATCAATAAGCAGAAAAAACGTTTATAAAGGAAACTTGCCAAAAAGGCATCAGATCTGAGCAAAAACATATATGCGAAAACTATGGCCAAGTTCGACACTTCGACCATTAAAAGTATTAGTGAGAAAATCCAGGTGACAGTTGGCATGCATGAATTATGTAGAATGTCACCATTCTTGTCAATATTGTTCTAGGTATCGTAACACTGTCTTAGGTGTCGTAAGACCTAATCAATGCGGATCTGCGTATCTGCAAACCGCATTCCTCATCAATGGCTCACTAATTGAAGATGTAGATGACTGCTGGGAAGTATCATAGACCCCAAAGGAAAGTCTAGATATAAAGCATCGCGTAAATAACGCCAAACGTACATGCGGGGCCTTAAGTTCTATCTGGTATCCCGCGTATACGATATCGTGAAAAACTAAATTAAAATATTTTAGCTATAACGCAAAATCAGCGCTTTTCTACGGAGGAATTTAGATTCTGAATTCACTCCAAGAATAAAAAGATAATCCCCCACAACCATCTATGGCAACTGACAGAAGTTCATCTATCACATAAGAAATCCTCAGGAGTAAATGGAATTGGCTTGAACACACTCTACGTGAACCGCAGGAATTTTTGTCATGAGTAACAAGAAGAACATGAAGAGAACTCCATGCCGATATTTTAAAATTAACTGGAACCTGTAATACAATAAAGCTGTTGGACTTAAATAAAATTCAATGGAGTTTATTTGTTACGGACTTTTTTTACACACTGCAATGACGTGAATAACTACACATACATACCTATTTATTTTTATACCCTCCAAAAAATGTATATGAAGGGTATATTCACTTTGTCGTTCCGTTTGTAACGCAGCGAAATTTCCATCTGAGACCCCATAAAGTCCGTCCGTCCGTCCGTCCATCCGTCTGTGGAAATCACGATTCTGTCCAAACGAAAAGAGCTAGACTCTTGAAATTTGGTATAATATATCTTGAAGGATAGCACAGGTTAAGTTCGGAGATGGGCTAAGTCGGGCAAGAGGAAACAAAGTTCCCATAAGAAGAACTAAACCAACTTCTAAAAAACAATATAATTTTTAAAGTTTTTTTGTAATTTTGTTAAGCAAAATAGTGTAAAAATTTAACAAATTGTTTTACTTAAACCTACATTCCTTGAAAATAATATTTTCAAGCTTTAATGACGAAGCTGAGACGTAACCTGGTACTACTCTGCTCTAACCCCTCCTACCCTTTTGCCCCCTAAATGACTCTATCAAAAAAAATTTATTTATTTTAATTTTGTATATAATTATCCCAAGCATTTATTTTTAGAGTTTTATGACAAAGGTCAAATATCTGCCACACAGCTCTTGCCAGAGCGACTCCCCCATAAGTTTTAATACCCTCCAAAGAGAATTGGACTCCATAAAGTATATATATTCTTGATCAGTGATGAAGTCTAAGACGATCTAGCAATGCCCATACGTTCGTCTGTGGAAAACATGATATATTCTATATATGGAATCCGCCCCCTTTAGTGGGCGTTGACGTACGTGGTACTGTGTCCCACCAAGTTAAACGTTTTAAACTTACCTACTAAATATTTGGAGTGTATTTAAGATTCGACCCGGTCGAATATAACATTTTTACTTGTTTTAAAATGCTGTGCTCCTAACATTTATTTTATGCCTTTTTAAAATCGTTTATTCAGCATATTGTCTCAATTAAATTAGTGCTTTTTATTTGTTATGTGGTCAAGTATGTCTACATATATACATGCATTTCATTGGTTCTTACACCAAATCATCAGTAGACCTTAACTCAACAATTGAAGATGTAGATGACTCCTGGAAAGTGGACTCCTGGCGTAAAGAGCGCCAAACGCACATCCGGTACCCTGCGTATACGATATCGCGGAAAACTAAATTAAAATATTTTAACTCTAACGTAAAATCAGGAATTAGTTTAAAGTCTACTGCTGACTTGGTGTAAGAACCAATGAAATGCATGCATATAGACATACTTGACCACGTAACAAACAAAAAGCAGTAATTTACTTTATGCCTATAAATATTTTCTACGTGGTAAAAATAAAAATATATATTAATTATAGAAAAAGTGACGCGAATCAAAAGAGTACTCGAACAATGACTTTTGTTATATATTTTTTAATTCAATGAGCGTCACTAATTGATTTCTTTATGTTTAAATGTTCTTTAGTGCGTTTTTAAATTTTATTAAGAATTCTGATTCTATTGTATATTTTTATCATATGAAAAAAATCAACTCATTATACTAGAGCTAAGATTTAGTGTAATAAGCAATCCATTTGTGCTTTATAAGAACATATTTTCGAGGCGGAAAATTAGAAACAAGAAAAAAATCACTTAGCATAAGGTTAAAATACCTTTGAGATTCTAGAAATATTCGTCGAAGGAGTGCTCTTGTTTTTGCTTTTATTTGCCTAAGGCCGAAAGAAATGTTCAATTTATCTATAAAGAAGGGTCGGAGCAACTTTAAATGTTGTAAAGTTATTGATGGTTTACAAAACGATTTCCAAGTAATAATTGTCTATAAATACATTTTTATGGAATTTTGCTTAAAAATCATTTGTAAACATACAGTAAGTTTTTACGGAAATGGCTGTATGTCGTTAGCTTTTATAGCAGCGAAAAGAATTACAACTAAAGGAAACAATATTTACAAAAACATAAAATGAATGATTAATGGCACTTTTGTGGGACAAAAAACAACAAAACACTGAGATTTGTCAAACTCATTATTCCATTTTATATAAAAATGAAGATTTATTTTTTAATGTGAATTATTCCTCTTCATTTATTTATTTTGTACATTTTGTTTCCTAAGGGAATCAAAGTTGAATAATTTTATTTTGTTATTTTATTTAAAGGAAAAAGTGTTTCTTACCCTTTCAACGTTTACGATTTTCGTGCATTCCCAACGCAATCGTAATACTTTTATAGCAAAGTTATTTTAATAATTTTAATGTAAATTATTACCAACCCTGATTAGTGTTTTCTTCGTAACTGTTTTCTTTTCTATTTTCTTTCTTTTTAAACATTTAACCAGATAAATGTGTTAGAGGGTTGGAAATGTTGCATTATTTAGGATGGAGATAAAAAGGGTCCTTAACGAAAAACTGTCATTCATCAATTTTAATATAGTAGACGGTGTACAATATGTAGAAAAGATTAATGTGGCATTAAAGTGAAAATGTATTTCAACTTCAAAGAAGATTTTAATTAAAATCACTTGAAGGCAGGACTGATACTCTTTAGAAATTTAATTGCATTCGTTATATCTCAAGTTGAATACAATTTAATGTCAAAAAACTTTATAAGTTTATATATAATTAATATGACCTTGTTGTTAACCATTCATTGGTCCACCAGACCGACCCAATTTTTACAAACGTAAATAATTCAAGCTAAGAGGGTTATACCTTCTGCATAAAATATGTTCTTGAGAGTGTAAATAATTTTCTGTAGAGTGTTTATCTTATGAATCAAAAGTTTAAACATCAATGAAGCTATTACTCGAACTCATTTCATTGGACTTGTCGAGAATAACAGGTAGAGAAAAAACTTCAAGCCATATCGAGTTGTCGCAAAAACAAATATATAATAAAAATGCAAAGAAACCGATTGTTATTTATAAAACACAATACCGGCCCAAGTTAATGAAATCGCTAATACAGTCGTTGGAAAAACACACATTTATTTCAAATGCTGTAGAACCCGATTATTATGTTGATATATAAAAACCGGTTACTGATTCTGGCAAAGAAGATAAAAGGAATACTGTTTATGGTTTTTCAACCGCTAAATAGCACATGAAAGACCATTCTAATGATATTATTCACCACATTGTAATTTTTTTTAAGTCGGATCAGCACTCAGGGGATGGCCCCTACATATGCAGTGTATTGCGCCGGAACTAGCAACGAGAGGACAGATCAAGAAAGATAAGATAGAGAATTTTTTGTAGCTACATACATATTTCAACCTTTTACTTAGCTGGGTAATTTTATGCTACAGAGCCGAAGAAGGAGGGTGCTGTTGCTCTATTCTTCAGTACATGATGGTGCCAGTAGCTGCCAATTATGTTCGGTAACCAGTGCTATGCCTTCATCACTGAAACCGGATGACAATAACTAACGCAATCATATACTAATGCAGATCAGAAGAGTTCGACACAATATGCATGACTGAACGCATAGTCGAACTTACGACCCTTCGCTGCATAGTCTCGTATTGACTACTTCAGCCAACAGCACCCTCGAAGTTTGGCCAAATTATGAGTTGTTTAAACATTGCGCATTTGGATTCTTCGACAACGAAGAGCACTTCGTGCGAAGAAAAGTAATTGTTTCGTAATTGTTTCATTGAGCGCTAAGTAATTTCAAAGATTAAAGATTTCATTCTTGAACTGATTTATCGGAAATGGCCCTAAATAGATTCCACTAGAGGTAGAAAATTTAGCAATATTTTTGGTATATAAAAGTAATTCTCTAAAAGATTTTTTGTTTGTTAATTAAACTGTATTAAAAATCAAACAAAATTAAATATCGATACCAAGGTTGAACAATTAAAGCTATTTTTGCCACATAAAAGTAATCACCTAAAATAAATATCTGATGTTTATTAGGGCAGTCAGCCCCAGAGCTGGAAAATTTAGACTTCTTTTGAATATCAAATTAACTACTGTAAATGGCGGGTTGTACCGTGCGATGGTTACAAAGTTTTCGTTTTGCAGAATGGAAGAGCTGGGCTTGGCTTGTGGTTTCAACAAGTCGACCCTACAAACTACACAGCTCGAAAAACAATGGCCCAAATTGAGAAGCGAGTTCGCCGAACACATTTCTGGCTACAATCGGCTTCCTACATCGTGCGACTTCGCGCCTTGCAACTATTTTTGTGTAAGGATATTTAAGATCATGTTCATAGGGAGAGGTCCGCAATGGCTGACGCGAGATACCGGCAGATATTTGAGGCGTAGCCGAGTTCAACATTTGCATTACGTCATCTTTAATAATTGAATTATATAGACATAATTATAGACACACTATAACTATTTTTTGTTGTCTTGGACCAACGCTCAGAGGATGGCCCCTACATATGCAGTGCAATGTGCCGGAACTAGGAAAGTTGGTTATGGGAAGGAGGATAGAAGGACTATTGTTTCTGGACGTTTGATTTGCACCTCCCCAAGCTTAATTTGGGTTTAGTCAATGTTAGTAATTCTGCTCGCAAGTTATCCTAAGAATCCCTGTGAATTTCCAGTAATCCAGTTACTGAGGATTACCACTGTTTCGCAGAAAAACATCTTATCAAGATCAGCTACCATACACGAAGCTGTATTTACGTTGTCCATGACTTGGTAACATGTCTCATGGTGAAAATCTTCTATTTTAATTGCGGCTATTAACCTTCCTATACTCACGCAGACCGACTTAAATCATTTCAATTATTTTCTTACGACCGAGGAGCGAGAAAATATTGCAATTCCTAGTAGCTTCATAATTCCCAATAAACTTCAATTTAACGCAGTTTAAAGTTCTTAATCTCAATACGCGTATACGAGAATAGCGAATTTCGGTCTGTGAGACCGACGTTAGTATTGGTGTATAAATTTTGTGCAAGTTATACTTTGAACGTATAATATAATTTGTGTTATTTTCTTTAACTTTTAAATAGTTTAATAACGTATATGTTTTAAATTACGTGCAGGTTATATTTTAAGATCAAGATAGACGAAGAACCAATAAGGCTGATATTGGGGAATGATCTGTCAATTTATGACTATGGCGAAAAAAACGACTGTGACTATGAGGTTCCAGTTGATACATAGGAAGAATAGCATTTAGTAGAAGAAAATATAAATATAGAGTAAGCGGAAACTATTCAGATTATGAACTGGAAATTGTTTCTACCTCGCTGTTCCATTTGATGCTCTAAGAAAAATCTAAAAAGTCGCTACCAGTGCGATCATTGCAAAAAATTAACGAGAATAAAATAAATTAACGGATATAAAATATAAAGTTATTTTCTCCAAAACTTTTGTTTATATTACTAAAAACATACGTTTCTAAAAGTGAATAAAAATTTTCTAAAATTTTTGAAGCTCATATAAGTTTTGTAACCTCCGCAAAAATTAATTTTTTGACGTGAGTATAACAAAGTTAATAACATATTCCTCAAAATTTCCTGGCAAACGAGGCAACATCAATAATAAACAACTTGCCTATTGTTATGATCACCAGTGGTGAAGATCATGCACATTTAAAGCAAATAGACGTCGCACAGAGGTGAGTTTATTAAAAATGATTTTATTTATGTTTTAGGAATATTCATCAGCAAAATGCATGTCAAAATCACATAGATAGATACAGTAAAATCAAAGAAAATGATATCTCAGCATAGCCGATGATGATTAGAATGTCAGAAGTTAAAGTTTAACAAACTTGTTGTTAACCAAAAATAAAAATAAAAAATTCTGCCAAACTGAGTCGTGGAAGTTTTTTTTGCTCCATCTAGTGTAGTGCAGCATATCACTAGAGCATTCCATCAGTTACCTGAATAATTGATGCACGCCTAAATGTTTGATTTATTTAAAATTTACTAGTTTCGATTCAACTGAACATACAACTATATTAATATATCGATGGTTTAATATAAAAAAGACCAAACTCGATTTTTTTTTACTTTACAGGAGAAGGAAAAAGCTTAGTAGAATTCGTAAAATTTCGGACACAAGAAAAATGTATCAACAAATTTTTTGTATCATAAATTTTACGGATTTAATTAAGTTTTTTCCTTCTCCTGTAAAGCAACAAAAAATTGAGTTAGGCCTTTTTTATATTAAGACATCGACATGTATTTGTAGCCAACATTATATAGCGGATAAATCAAAGTATGTTAGAGAAAGGATTTTGTATATATGGAATATAAAGAACAAGTAAAAACGTTATATTCGACCGGGTTAGTAAGTAAATTTAAAACATTTAACTTGGTGGTACGTACGTATCGTACGTTAACGACCACTACAAGGGGCAGGGTTCAAAAATAGAGAATATCATGTTTTGCACAGAAGTACCACACCTCACTAAAGAGATGTAATGTCGTAAGCATTGGTTGCCTCTGGAACAATCAATCTGAGAAAATTTTAACATCTCGAAAACTGCAAACGATACTACATCTCTGTAATGATGCGCGGCACACTTTGGGTTCATTTAATACCAGCTCACAATCTGTGCGAGATAATGTTTAAGGTGTTTTATGTAGTCATGTGTTCATCCAATAAAAATATAGCCCTCGTATTATCTAAAACCCTTGTAAGGTGGCAGTAAACATCTCCAACTCAATTTCGCTTACGTTGTGAGAAGGCTGAAAAGTGCATATTTAAGCCGGCATTCATTGAACACAAAGTGCAGCGCACATCATTATGATGATATACTAGCGTATGCAGGTTTTGCAGCTGGATGTGTCTGCCATTCGATGTGTAATATCCACAATATTAATATACGACTACATAATGTATATATGTAGATATATTCTGATTCCTTGTGAATAGGAATGTTGAAAAAGCAATATCCATTTATCAGTCCGTCTGTAACTGAAATCGGTTGTCTGAAAACCCAAGAAAAGGTATAGATTTCAGTCTCGGATTGATGTATTGGAAATAGGCCTAAATGAATCACTGTCTAAAATCAGCAAAATACAGAATACGTTTCCAGAGATGGAAAATTTAAACTTATTTTTGGTACATCAAAGTAACTAGCTTAAACTAATTTATGTTTGTTTGTTAGTTAAAACTATTTTATACTCTAGAAAGAATTGAATTGGTATTAAGAATAAAAAAAAAATTTAAAGGCCTTTGCTGGGTTGGGCAATTGAGATGTTTTTTGTACATAAAAGTAACCACCTAAAACAAATTTTTTCTTATATATTTGATGTTTTTGAAAGAAATTGGCATTAGAGATGAGAGAATACAAAACGTCAGCTTCAGAGCTGGAAAATTTCAATTTTTTTGAAGGTATTTTTATCGACTATTCATATTTCTATATTAAATTCAATAAAGATTTATAGGCTAATTTTGCCTTGGAATATCTTTCATGTGTTTCTGAATTTAAAAAAATGTTCGAACAATTACCCTATAAATCTTAATTTGAAACTTGAATGTAAATTTTATTTGTCGAACTTATTAATGAGATAATATAGGTTTGTCATTCCGTGTCTAATTTCTTCGATATCAATATAGGACCCCATAAAGTATATATATTCTGGATCCTTATGAAAGCGATGGCGATTGAGCGATGTCCGTCTGTCTGTACATGAAATCGGTTTTCCCAAGCCCCCAGAAGAGCAAGTTCTTGGACCGTTGCATTGGAAATGAACTTAAATAAAGTGCTATTAAAATTCAGAAAGATCCGACGTATGGTTCCAGAGCTGGAAAGTTTACACCTATTTCTCGACGCAAAATTAAATTAAACCTATTTCGTGCTTTGGGAAGCCTCAATGGTCTATTAAAAACTAAAAAAATTATTTTTTTTTTTCCAGGAATGGGAAATAAATTTTTTTTTCGGCCTATTCCGTATATTGTAGTACATGTAGTAACTAAAATTGTTAAAAATTTCAAGTTTTTCTTTAGAAAAAACCGCTTTATAAGTCATGAAGATTTGCATCGGCCAAAAAAAATTTTTTTAATTCAAATTTTGCTTCCGGGGGTGGGAAATGGCATTTTTTTATACGTGAAAGTAGTCAAACAGGCAACTGATGTTGTTTTTTTTTTTTGCTATCTAGGCCTGTCTTATAATTTAGGAAGAACAAGATTGGTATCAAAAAATTCAAAAATAAAATTTCGAATCCAGGGATGGACAAGTGCAATATTTAATAGTACATAAAAGTGACCAAAATGGTTAAAAATTTTATATACTTCTTAAAAAAAAATTACTTTATACCTCATGAAGCGTTGCACTGATAAACAAAAATTAAAATTTTGTTTCCAGGGTTGGGAAAATGAAATTTTTTTTTGGTAATGCAATATTATACAGTACATGTAATGACCAAAATGGTTGCAAAATTTTATTTTTTTCTAAACAAACTTACTTTATACCTCATGAAGATTTACATTGATAAAAATATTAAAAAAAAAATTCGCTTCCAGGGTTGGGAAATTTAATTTTTTATACATAAAAGTAACTAAAAAGGCAATTGACGTTGTTTTTTTCCTAAATAAAACTGTTGTATATTTTAGGACGAACAAAATTGGTGTCCAAAATTCCCAAAAAAAAACAACACTTCGAATCCAGGGTTGGACAAGTGCAATATCTTATAGTTCATTAAGGTGACCAAGATGGTTGAAAATTGTAAATTTTCCTTAAATAATACTTCTTTATACCTCATGAAGATTTGCATTGGTTAAAAATAAAACAAAAAAATTAAAATTTCACTTCCAGGGTTGGGAAGTTTAAAGTTTTTTTGGTACATGCAATATATTGTAGTACATGAAAGTGATCAAAATGGTTGCAAATTTTAAGTTTTTCTTAAATAAAACGACTTTATACCTAATGAAGACTAGGTTTGGTAAAAAAAATTAAAATTTCGCTTCCAGGGATGGGAAATTGAAATTTTTTTATACATAAAAGTAGCCAAAAAAGCAACTAACTTTGGTTTTTTACTAATGAAAACTATTTTTTAGTTCAGAAAAAACAAAATTGGTGTCAAAAATTAAAAAAAAAATCTAAATTTAGATTCCAGAGTTGGATAACTGCAATATTTTGTAGTACATGAAAGTGACCAAATAGGTTACAAATATTAAGTTTTCCTTAAATAAAACTATTTCATGCCTCATTAAGAGTTGCATTCGTAAAAAAAATTAAATTTCGTTGCCAGGGTTGGGAAATTCAAATATATAAAAGTAACCAAATAGGCAATTGAAGTTGTTGTGTTTGCTAATGCAGACTATTTTATAATTCAGTAAGAACAAAATTGGTACTAAAATTTTAAAAAATCAAAATTTCGACCCCAGGGTTAAACAAATAAAATATTTTATGGTACGTGAAAGTGACCAAAAAGTTTAAAAATTAAAATTTTTTTGTCAAGTAAAACTATGTTACATCTTTTAATTAAACCTACTTCCTGTTTTAGCAAGAAAGAAAGAAGAATTACATCTGTGAAGGGTATTTAAGCACTTAAGGGTAATATAGCACTTTTACTTGTTTTTTTTTATGAATTTGTATTAAAGTCATATTTTTGTTTGTGTTGTTTTCTTGATTTAAATTATTTTATTGGAGCCTGAAAGTAAATAAATAAAACTAAAAAATTTTATATGGAAAATTAGAGAGATCAAAAAATTCTGGGTTAGAATGAATGTGCGTATAAACTTCAGCCGCACTTCGCACATAGGGGTATTTTTTTGGCCCTTCTAGGCGAACATTAGGATAAAACTTAAAATTAATATAGAGAATTTTCAAGGCTTTTGCGTAAGATTTGCGCTTTTACTGAATTTTTACGATTTTAAGATAAATGGTACATGCGCACAATACATTTTATTTTAAAAATGCGCCCAATTGAAGTTTTTTAGGAAAACAGTGATAAAATGTTAAAGTTTTTTCAGAAAAGAAATCACGATTAGACAATAAAAAGAAATATTACGCATTTTTGAGCCATTTTTTCGGAATTTTTTGAAAAGTTCACCTTTTTTCTGTTTTTGATCATCTTGCATAGGTGCATATGAGTAAAGGTATGGTCACACTTATCAAATATTTTCCCAAAAAAGCGTAACCACTAACTACTATTGACAGATATTTTGGTTCAGATGCGTGTTTATGAAGTAAAATACTAATAGACGATTTCATAGAACTGAATATTATTGGGAACTGTTTAACTCATAAACACTTGTTTGAATTAAAAGGTTTTCAATAGTATTTAGTGGTTATGCTTTTTTGGGCAAATATTTGAAAAGTGTGACCGCACCTTAAGAAACCGTTTTGTCAGTCGTAAAGTGTTTTAGTTTGTATTAATTGTACGTGTATGTTTGTTATTTAAATTATTACACATAACACTGTTGTTAATGTGTAAAAAAAGAAATACGCGAAACGGTCATTCTCCCACACCTCTATAGCGGTTTTTAGCTACCTGTGCAGCTGCGTTATAATTGGCGTTATTTGATGGAGCAAAATAAATGTACCTGCTTCAATTTACTTTTTTATTACTATTAAAAACAAAGACAAAAATATATGAAAATATAGAGGGATACCTCCCCTTTCCTATAAAAGCTGAAAAACTTAATTTTTATGGTAATAACGCGTAATTAATTCATTCCTTTTACTATTTACATTATTTTTGCAAATAATATTTTATGTCACCGCCCACAAAACGGGGCAGGAAAAAATTGCATTTTACGATCTCCTGGGTCCATGTTTAGGTTTCTCAACTTTCGCCGGCGTTAACAGTTTCGTTTTTCTAGACAAAAGTAAGGGAAACTTAAAACAAAATTTCATTAGTATTAGTTCTTCTAGGTGGAACCTTTTTCCCCTTGGTGCGATTTTTCTTATTTTCTAGCTTAAATAGTCCATGACCATAATACATATTTCTGCAAAGTTTCATCAAAGTAGGGGCACCCAATAACTTTCTAGAAGCAATATAAACAAACAAAAATATTAATGTCCGGCTAGATTGGCAAAATGCCCCTATGTGCGTCGGCGAAGACTATATTAGATTCGGCACAGACGAACATTTATTTACTTGCCATGTGCGTGTTTTCCGCTAAAATTAATTCTAACAACAATTTTAAGAAAATGACTAAATTCTCTACATGGTGGGTTCAGCTCTCCACTGCTAGTTGTGCCGACATGGAAAATAAAAAATTAAATTTTTAGGGAGGCACCCGTTTAGAACTTCCATAGTTTCAAAATATTAACCAAAATTCAAGTTTGTTGTAAGAGTAACCAAAACAATCCAATCTATCCAGTATCTTCCAAGATTTTGCTAGAAAATTAACTTTTGTAGGAGTAACCCTTGCAACATTTTAAGATCTTCACTATGGTAATTGTGCAGATATGGATATATTTAAAAATACATCCCCGATCCTATACCTCGCAGACTTTACCATAAATTGCACTTTGTTTCCAGAGAAACACACTTAAATTCTTATAGTGTCACTCCTATAGTGCAGATGAAACAATATATATATTAAGTGTGTGTGTTTGAATAGCTCAGGTTTCAGATTTCGCAATGCGCAGTGGTTTGAATTAAAAAAAAATGGAAAATAGTTTACCCTAAAGACACCCACTTCCCGCTAATTTTCACCATTAAAAAAATTTTATTATTTCGATTTAGAAACTGCTATAACTTTTGAATGAATTAGCCGATCCCCAAATGATAAGAGGCGATTGATATAGTTCTTTGAGTCTTATGAAAGAATCTACCACTAATTTCTATATAATTTCGAACATTAACTGATCGCATATAATTTCGGAGTTTAAAAATATCACTTTATTCGAATTTTTCCTTCAGGATATCTCACGAACGGCTGCACCGACTTTGACGCGGTTTGTGGCGCTTTACATGGTTTTAACGTCAAGCGCTGATTAGTTTCCGAAATAGATCGGCAAAGCCATGTTACTTAAAAAAAAACACATTTGGAAATTTTTTTTTAGTTTTTGTGATATATCTCAATATGTACCAGTCCGAACCGGTTCCAATTGAATCTAAACTTGACAGTACCCTCCGAAACGGGAGTGAATCAGGAACAGTCAAGAGAACTCCCTAGGAATTCAACATGTTGAGATCTAGTGAAAACTCGATTTTTTCGAAACGGGACAAGCAAAACAAAATTTTTGTAGCGGGAAGTTAAAAAAGAAACAATAACAATTAATGGATTTGTACAAAAATTTAAATAGTCGCAGAGAAGGAATCGGTTGAAGTTTTTAACTGCACCGGTATCTCCGTAACCAAATTCGAAAATCCTGACTCCTCCCCTGCAAATAGTTAGATTTTCATACAATTCCATTAAGTAGTCTAGAACTTTCATACCTATTATTACTTTTTTAAGTTAAACCACTGTGCAACAAACAGTCAAGCACGCAACATGCAAACACAGATTCACAGATGTATAAAACTAACAAAAGATATTTGGGGTATTCACACTTCCTGCTATTTGGTCATATTGTTATAAAGTCATAATATTTTAGACCAATTTAAAAAAAGTTGTTCCTGCAAAAAGTCATAAAATAATAGCACTCTTTCGAGTATGTTTTTGTTTTGTCATAAAATAGCTATTCCTGTGCACCAGAAGACAAATTTAATAATTTTAAATAGAAATGGAGTTTTTAGACGATTCATCTTTAATTGTATTAATTGTTTTCTACTTTGATAACAGCTAATTACAAATGTATTGTTATCTTGTCAGCTGATCGATGTTTGAAATAGCATTCTAAGTTATGACGGGTTGTTCACACTAGTCTTATTTTTAGTGCTATTATTTTATGACTTATGACTTTACGACTACATTGTGAATACCCCAATTATTTATTTAAGATATTGAAAATTTTTCAAAATATCCAAACTTTTTGAAAAAAAAATTCTTTATCGCAAGATTTGAATTTTGATGTTTTTTTTAGGGTTTTAGTCATAAAAGTAATTCTCTGAAATACACGCCTTTCGATCTTTGTCTTTGCAACCGTTGGAAAGATTTCAAGTGCATCGAACACTTGCTTGCATTGATTGATGCCAAGTAATTTAAATAATTTTGTATTAAATCCTAAACCTAAATTTATAAAGCGTACTAATGAAATGCAATTTATTACTAGATGTTTAATTGAATTGATTTAATTTCGTACAAATTCGATATAAATTTGAATGTAAGATAAAATATACTTTCAGTTAAAGTTTTCAACTTAAAAATATTCATATCTCGTGCAATTACTGTCCAACCCTTGTGAGCAGTTGTAAACGAGCTCGGGCGGATGCAAGGAGATAAATGAATGTAAAATTAAATAACATTAAATTTATGCAAATCACGTCAACGCCCGTTGTATAATTATGCAAATAATGAATGAAAAAAGTTAACTTTGTATACTTGTGTTTTCGACTGACTATAAATTGATAATGAAAACTATATTTTATTCGTTGGATACGTAATAAATAGTTGGATATGTGTATGTATATGTGTAGACAAGTATTAATACACACACATATGAATGAATGGGTGGTTGGTCGATTCCCTGTTTGATACTGATGAATTTCGAAAACAATGAAAATTAATGAAGAAATTAAATCAATGTGTAACTCAGTATTTATTTTTTATGTATGTGTTTGTATTATTTATATTTTTTTACTGCACTACTCTCGACAAAAATCACAACTACTCGTATAAACGAAACAAAACAAAATTATATTAAAAAAAAAACCTCCAAGGGTGGTGGATAATAGAGCTAAAATTCCAGTAATGATGAGGATGATAAAATACTTAGAACTTGTTTTTGTTATTGTTGTATAAAATTGCATTAGCCTGAATAGAGGCTGCCTGCACGGATTGTAAAGAAGGGGAGGTTTGATCGTATTGTGCTAGAAAAAGGAGAATGCTATGAATGCTTTACAAAATGAATTATGAATTCTTGCAACAACTGAAATTCTGGTAAGAGAATAAACAACTATAGAGCAATGAATAGAAAAAAGGTCCAGAAAATCCCGAAAGAATTATTAAATTGTTCATGGCATGCAACATACACACATATGCAGCAACATATAAAAACACATACACACACACACACACACAATCGCTTTAGTGACGAAGCGTATTGAATGCAAACTGAACGAAATGGCATTGTTTGAGTTTAGAATCAAGGGTGATAGGAAAGATTTTACAACAACAGACAATGTACTTATTTGCAATGTGCGTATAGAACAATCATTGTAAATTTACAAAAAAATATATATATGTATCTGTATAAAGTATATACATATATAAACAAAATAAAATAATATACAGCCGCTCTTACCTATAATGAATTTGCTTTGAAATTCGAAAATTACTTCATAAATCCTGTCCTACAACATGCTTTATACAAAATACGTACATGTCATTACTTTTCTAAACGTTAGATGCAAGGTCGTCTGACAGAATTGCAATTACAACATATTAAATTACCAGCTGACAAGAAGAAATATATGTCGTGAGGAAACATTTGCTGGCGGAAGTTGATGCGCAACCACTCTAATGTATCTACTGGGTAGATACATTAGACGTCCAGCTCGTTGTTATTGCAGATTCTTTTTTTTAAATTAGGGAATTGCAGGCGTTCATTATCCAGATCAATGTTGAAAAGATCGAGTTTTCGCAATTACAATTGTTTGTGTTATCGCTCCCAAATTATATTTTTTTGGATAGGTTTCATTATTACTTGTTAGTTAATGGATCATCACCAAAGGCTGATGTCGAGACGAATATATTTCTCATGAATTTGTTGTTACGTTATGTAAAATAATTTCTATTGTTAACACAAGGTCCACATAAAATAGGTCTACGGACCGGATCCGCATCGCGGTCCGCCAGTTGGTGACCCCTGTCATAGATAATGTTTTTCTTATTTTAAATAAAATAAGTTTGTGTGAAAGAAAAAAGAAATCTATAATGCACACCAGAGCAAAAAAAATCCAAGTTCTCGGAAGTAGCTACATTCCCATCATCGGTGCTCTAGTGTATCTACACCTCTTATCACCGTTTGTTACACCGTTCGTGAAAAGACAAAGAAATGCGATCTGATTACCGACTTTAAGTCTATGGTGCAATAAAAGAAATTTAAAAAAATTTTAAAAGATTTTGTTAAAGCAAAACACGTCTTAGTTGGCTTCCTTAAATGCAATAATAGTTCATGTTTATGCAAATGGGATGATGCTTTTTCTGCCGTCTTTACAAAATCTTCTTCTGAACGTTGGGTTTAGCGCAGTTGCTACGAAAAAAATTACCAAAAGTAGTTATAAGACCAGCGAGCACTAACTTAAAAAATTTCGTGTTGATGCATTGAAACAAAAAAACACTAAGACCGATGCGAAAGGCGCCGACTTGTTAACATTTATATGTTATAATGGCTCCTGATGGCTAAAGCAGTTAAGAATAAGAGATAGAATTTGTTCAATCCGCATTAGTGCATGGTTACTTTAATTATAATCGGCCTGCTTAAATGATGAAGGCATAACGTTAACTTCTCGGGACAAGGATTAGCATAATCATGTAATAATGTATTTTTTACTTTCACCACAATACATTCTTCTTCCACAATACATTGCTGGAATAGGTGCCATTTCCAGAGTACCTGTTCTAAATCAAATTAGCTTCACATTTTTATGGCATATATTTATAAAAAAGAGCATTTGCACCCTTCCGACGTATTTCGAAAAAGGGTATGTGAGATTCGGCGCAGCTGAATATAGCAGTTTTACTTGTTTTATGTAACCCTCAACAAAACCTTCTAATACATATTTTTTGTTTTAAATGCTGAAGTGCCTGTTCTCTGCTTAGTTCAATATCTGTTAGGTGTTCTTTTTTAGATTTTATACTTTACCAATAGCATTTTTCAAGAGAAATTCTACTTCACTGCATAATTTTGGTTCACAAAACACGGCCTACTGCTGTCAAAGTGGTAATTGATGGGATTTTCTTTTTTCTTGTTCGCTCTTTGTTCTTATTTTCATCTTTATTGGATATCCTTATTACAATTTATTTCCTTCTCGTACGAGTACACATTGTTTTTAGTCTTCGCAACAAATAATTATCTTTTATAACGAGAAAAAAAAACGCCAGAAAACTTTATAAAATTCGTGATATTTTTACAGTGTGAAAAGAAACTCAATGCATTAAAATTTCACTAACAAGAGATAAAAATTGAATAAAATTTAATTGTATAGAAGTTCGCTATAGAAAAGTTCGACTGTAATTGTACGTAGAAAGTAAAACTCATACGCGTATTTAAATTTTTTTAAAACATATATTAAGAGCCAAGTAGAATTGATGGAAGTGCTAATAACACACAAAGAAAGATTGATAAGTGATATGATGCCACAAAATGTTGCATATATAAATTATATGTGTCATTAGCATTTATGCATTTTAATCAAAATTTTTCTAAAGTTAACAAACCAGCTTAAAATCAGCATCGCCTTAAGTCCTCGTTACAATATTAAATATATTTTTCATATATTAATTTGATCTCTTCGAAAAACCGTAAATTCTAGAACAGGCCTTTTAATATGAGTAATAAAATTTTGTTTTACATACTCATGTAACTCATTAAGAATGACTTCAAGTATTTGGCCATATTAATAATCTTGGCATAGTTATCGATAATAATTGGATTTTCAAAGGTTGTGCGTAGGATCATTAAATTTTTTAAATATTTTGAACAAAAAGAATCAGTTTGATTAACATTTAGAATTCAGTCATTGAGAAGAGCTTAACCCCTTAGCATAGAATTATTAAACATTGTATAATTAGTTACAGGCAGCGTTTACTTTTAGATAGGCAAATGATAAATCGAAAACATACTTGTAAATGCCAAGATCTGTAAAAGTATATCTTGTAACCCAACTGCGTTTAGATCTTTCTCAATATTTCTACTTATTGGAAATCTCATTGGATATACCAAAAAACATTGAGGAAATTATATACATTTTGAAGGTGGTTTTGTGATTTCTTTTATTCCCAAATGTTTTCTTGTTCTCAACAAATGCAGATTATGCCCGTTCTTTCGCCAGCTTTTCAACATATAAACATATGTGAAAATTACATGTAATAACAGACTTTTAGAAAACATCTGATACACAAAACAATAACCTTATTAATCGTCAAAGAAAAGAAATACGATTCCTTCAACGTGAGCCAAAATTAGACACAAGCAGGAAAAAGCAATTCGTTTGCTTTGTTTTATTCGAAAAATATTTAGCAGAATACAGTTTGAAAAGAACAGATAGGAAATTGGTTTTATTTTGCCTTTGTGTTAGTGTTGAAACCATTCATGAATATTTTGTATCAGTTTTAGTTACTTTCTATCTAATGCTTGTATTCAATTTCATTTGTTTAATTGTAATACTGAGAAAGAGATATAAATTGGAAGAAGAACGCGTTAATATTTTTTAATACTTATAAAATGATATGTGATATAAAAAGACTTATTATCGATTTGATTTAAAAGTTATACATAACTTTGCAACTCAATATGACGAAACTTCAAACACAAGACTTTGAAAATTTACCATATACTAGCGGTTGTTCATATAAAAAAAAAAACATTGTAATATTTGTTCTGATAAATTGATCGAGTAAAAGGTCTATATACTTATTTTACTTTAATATATTAACATGTGTCCAAATACATAATTATTGCAATACCTGACATCTGTTATTAATAATTGTGAAAGACACACTTCAGTATATAAATCTACTTCATTGTTATACCAAGAATGCAAAATAACCGGTTACTCCATGCAGCTGCTTTAAACTTCTATAGAAATCATTTGTGCAACACTAATCAAAGCCTCATCACCAAAATTATTTCATCTACAACAAACGCACAACTAGTCATAGAAGCTGCAACAAACGCATGAATTTAGAAATATTCTGCTACAAAGAAAAATTTGTTGGCATGTGCCATTTGTGGCATTGTTCCAAAAAAAAAATTTATTATAAAAAAGTGTAAAAAATTGGTGTACTCGCAAACATCAATATATTTTTCCACGGAGATGACAAATGAGTACATTATTTTCATTAAAGGGAACTTGTAAAATTGTACTTTTTCAACTCCAGTTAAACAATTTAGTTTTTCATTCAAGTGGAATATATAATAAATTTATGCGTCATTCCATAGTGCATGGGGTATTCAATAGCGTATACAAAACCTCTTTTGTGAAATTTATATATATATATATATATATATATATATATATATATATATATATATATATATATATATATATATGTTATTATAACTGTTGTAAACAATCATTAAGATTTCTTTCATATGACATAATATTGTAAACTATGCTCCTTCTTGCAACAACAAAAAATTTACTGATCCGTTCTGCTGGTTTGATGATTATAGAAAATATTTTTAATATTCCACTCTTAATATAAAATAAATAGAATTTGAACAAATTCATTTATTAAATAAAAATAAAAAATAATTTGCAGTTTCGCACTTGAGACCGTTAAAAAAATTAACATCTTCTAATATAATTTACATAAGAAAGTTCGACTAATAAAATAGAAATTCTTGTAGCGCTGCATTAGATATCGCATAAGGCACAATTTCAATTTCTCTTTTAAAAAGGCTAGAAAATATGTACCGTACAGTTTTCAATAAAAAATAGTCCAATGAAACACATGACCTTAAAGTAAGACTTGAAGTAGATTACAGGACATGTTTTTCGATTGTTGCGTGTTTCGATTCGTAAAAGTTTTGCATCGTCAGTTTTTTACAAGCTCAAAATATATGTTTATGCTCTACAATTCTTTTTCCAAGATGGAGAAATTTACTTGTTGCGTTTGAGGCAAATTTGATGAACGTCGTGCAAGTAACAAAATAAGAATTTGTATACGCGAAGTACTAAATATTTGCACATATTTTGTAACTAAAAGGTGTTTCTTATTGTTTTTTTGATGTATAGAGCTTTGAAATGTAGTTAAACAAAAATTAAATTTTTAAAAATATAATGAAATTTCCTTTATTCGAAAGATAATCTTTATTATAATGTAAATATGAATTCTAGCATATGACCTCAGGTCGCCTCGGCCGTAGTCCAATTTTTTATGACATTTTCCAATATTTGTGACCGTATATCGACAATAACGTGGGAAATGTTGCCCTGCAAGTGGTTAATTGTTTCAGGTTTATCAGCGTACACTAGGAACTTCACATAGTCCCACAGAAATAGTCTAGTGGCGTTAAATCGCACGTTTTTGGAGGCCAATACGCGGGTTCAAAAAGTGAAACGATACGGCTACCAAGCGTTTTTTGCTATAAATCTACAGCGACACGGCCTGTGTGACATGTTGCGCCATCTTCATCATGGTTGTTCAACTGATGAACGCAAAAGTTAATAATCATGACTTTATAGCAGTTACGATTGACGTTCTGACCAGCATTGCTTTTAAAACACTATGCATCGCTGATTCCACCAGCCCATAAGTTACACCAAACCGCCGGTTTTTCTATAACTAACGGCGTCACAACATGCAATTGAAGATCTTCTTCGATTCAAATACGGCATTCTTCCTTATTGACGTATCCAATCAAATAAAAACCAGCTTCATTGCTAAACAGAAATCGCTTATTTAAATCCGAATCAACGGCAATCTTGTTTTTGGCCCATTTTCTAAGCGTTATTCAGGCGTCAGTCTAGTCATGTTGGAATGTCAAACCAGACTAAACATAATTGCTTTGGAACCTGATAAAATAACGGCCAGTTAAAAAAGTGTTGCCAACTTAAAATTTTATACCTCTATAAAAGAACACCCTTTATTTGTCAACGTCACGTCAAGACATTGTCAAAAATAGGACTCGTCTGTATTCAAGGAGTAAGATTGTAGTCACAGCCTGTCAGAATTATGTACTTGTTGTCTTGGCGTGACGGTGACAATTAGTTACAGAATAAGGAGGATTATATTAAGACCATCGATTGCGTTCACTGCGCTTTCGACATATATCTGAAACTTTTTTAAATTCATGTTATTCTGTCACTCGTTTATTAGTTTAAATAATTAAAGGCAAATAAACCTTTCTTTTAATAAAAGAATAAGTTCTTCAATATATTCAAAATTTAAAAACTTAATACTGTAACCTAATTTAAACAAGTAAAAACGTTATATTCGACCGGGTCGAATCTTAAATACCCTCCAAATATTTAGTAAGTGAAATTGAAATGTTTAACTTGGTGGGACAGAGTTCCTTTATATAATATCGTACGTCAACGCCCACTAAAGGGGGCGGGGTTCAAAAATATACAATATCATGTTTTCCACAGACGAACGTATGGGCATTGCTAGACCGTCTTAGACTTCATCACAATTCTCTTTGGAGGCTTTAAAAACTGTATTCTGGCGGGGTCGCTCTGGCAAGGGCTGTGGGGGAAACATTTCACCTTTGTCATAAAACTCTAAAAATAAATGCTTGGGATAATTATATACAAAATTAAAATTTCTTTTTTTTGATAGGGTCATATAGCGGGCAAAGGGGGAGGAGCGGGTAGGGCAGCAACAGGCAGTCATAAAACTCTAAAGATAAATGCTTGGGATGATTATATACAAAATTAAAAAAAAACATTTTTTTTGGTAGTTTCATTTTGGCGGCAAAGGAAGGGGGGAGGGGGGTAGGGCAGAAATCGGCAGTCATAAAACTGTAAAGATAAATGCTTGGGATGATTATATACAAAATTAAAAAAAAAATTTTTTTTTTGGTAGGGTCATTTAGGGGGCAAAGGAAGAGGTGGGGGGGGAGGTAGGGCAGAAATCGGCAGTCATAGAACTCTAAAGATAAATGCTTGGGATGATTATATACAAAATTTAAAAAAAAAATTTTTTTTTTGGTGGGGTCATTTAGGGGGCAAAGGAAGAGGGGGGGGGGGGTAGGGCAGAAATCGACAGTCATAAAACTCTAAAGATAAATACTTGGGATGATTATATACAAAATTTAAAAAAATTTTTTTTTTTTTGGTAGGGTCATTTAGGGGGCGAAGGGGAAGGAGGGGGTAGGGCAGAGTAGTACCAGGTTTCGTCTCAGCTTCGTCATTAACGCTTAAAAATGTTATTTTTAAGGAATGTAGGCTTAAGTAAAACAATTTGTTAAATTTTAATGCTATTTTTGCCTATAATAACGCCCACTAAAGTGGGCGGGGTCAAAAAATATTTTTATTTTATTTAATGGCTCCAAGTTTAAGGCGTTGGACCGTATTTGACATAAAAATATATCATTTGCTTAACAAAATAACCAAAAAACTTTAAAAATTATGTTGTTTTTTTCTGGGTTGGTTTAGTTCTTCTTAGGGGAACTTTTTTCCCTCTTGCCCGGTTTAGCCCATCTTCGAACTTAACCTGCTCTAAGTTTTAGAATATATTTATGCCAAATTTCAAGAGTCTAGCTCTTTTCGTTTGGACTGAATCGTGATTTCCACAGACGGACGGACGGACGGACGGACATGCTCAGTTGGTCTTAGATTTCATCACTGATCAAGAATATATATACTTTATGGGGTCTGAGATGGATATTTCGATGCGTTACAAACGGAATGACAAAGTGAATATACCCTCCAAATTCTTTTTTGGAGGGTATAAAAACGCGAATATTGATGATGCCCGAATTAATTTCCAACAACGTTAAGTATTTTTGCGATAGAATTAAGGATCGTTAAGAGAAAATGTTTGGAAATTGCTGTTTACCCTTTTTTCCAAAATTCAAAAAAAAACTTTTAATTCAAAGTTATCTCTGGGTTGTGATTTAAAATTTGTATCCAATTACATACATGAGGGTTTTAGAGCACAAGGGATCCAAATAGGTTACGTTAGTTTAGGTTGAAGAGAGGGGCGTAAAGAAGAGCTCTCTCAATCCGTTCAGGATTACACTTAGGTCTCGAAGGTCTGTTGTGCGGTCTATTAGGGATCCAAATAAATAATACATAATATTGAGAATAAATAGGTTTAAGTTAAGGGCTGACAAGTTCGGGACTCTAAGATGTTTTTGAATAAATTTCTATTTTATTAGTTGAAATTTCTTATGTAAATTATATTACAGGATGTTAATTTTTTTCAACGGGCTAGGCTCTAAGTTCAAATCTGCGAAACTGCAAATTATTTTTTATTTTTATTTAATAAATGAATTTGTTCAAATTCTATTTATTTATATGAAGAGTAGAATATTAAGAATATTTTCTATAATCATCAAACCAGCAGAACGGATCAGTACTGGTTTCGAGGCCGCTACGCCACGCAGTGGTATTTTTTCATACAATGTTTGGGAAAATATATAAGGAGGGCTCGTAAACTGTTGAAATTTTGCTATGAGCCTTTGGTTACCCCAATTAAGAAAAATATAACGTTTCATCCAAATTGGCCACGCCCACTACCCACCACCCATAGAACCCATACTAAATTTCTTCCCACAACTTTTTGTTTCTTCACCAAAACTAATTATTTTATAAATAAATTTCAATATATGCATTTAAATATAGACTTTTATTCATCATCTATCATTTCTGAAACTAAATCATCATCTTTCTCTGCCCTATCTGATACACTTAGTACCTATAGTACAAATTTAAGAATAATTTTATTGGAGTATAAACAAAATGAGTAAACTTTTAAACGCATTTTAAACTTTTTATTCATCAATTATCATTTCTTTTACTACATCATCTAATATTTAATATTTACTTTAAACCTATACTCAGAAAATCTTTTATTGTAAATATGCATTGCTATTTATAGTAAATATTCATAAAAATACGTGAGTTTTATCACAAAATTTATAAGTTTGTTCAGCGATCGCAAAAAGTCGCAGAATTTTTTTACATAATATGAAAAAAAATATTCCAAACTTTCATTTCGTAGTAGTACTAACACGGAGGTAGACCGACCTAAGTTATTTTGTTTCTATTGAAAACTGCAAATGCTAAATTTTTTATAGTCATTTTGATTTGCAACGATCTCTTAAACTATATATGTAATTTAAATATTTTCCATTTCCTATTAAATTTAAAATACTATATTTTAATAAAAATCTAAGACTGTTGGTAGTTAAACCATATTTATTGTATAAACAACTGAAATGTAGTAAAATTTTCATCAGTTTTCGTTGTATAATATTTAGATAACTTTACCACACCCTTTTTTATACAAAATATTATTTTTTTTAAAAACAAATCATGGCTTTCTACTAATGAAATATTTATCTACAGAATTTCATCATTAGATTTCTAAAAAATAACTTCAACTATTAATTCGATTTGTATACCCTCCAAAAAAAATTGGAAGGTATATTCACTTTGTCATTCCGTTTGTAACGCAGCGGAATATCCATGTGAGACGCCATAAAGTAAAACATATTCTTGATCAGTGATGAAATCTAAGCCGATTTGAGCATGTCCTTCCGTTCGTCCGTGGAAATTAGGATTCACTCCAAACGAAAGTAGCCAGACTCTTAAAATTTTGTATAAATATATCTTAAAGGATAGCACAGGTCTAGTTCGGAAATGGGCGGAAAAAAAGTTCCCCTAAGAAGAACTAAACCAACATCTAAAAAACAACATAATTTTTAAAGTTTTTTTTTTAATTTTGTTAAGCAAATGATATATTTTAATGTCAAACGCGTAAAACTTGGAGCCATAAAATAAAAAAAATTAATTTTTGAACCCCACCCCATTTAGTGGACAGGGTACTCCTCTGTCCTACTTCCTCCTCCCTTCGTGCCCCTAAATTTACCCTATCAAAAATAAAATGTTTTAAATAAATTTTACATATAATTATCTCGAACATCCATTTCTAGAGTTTTATGGCAAAGGTGAAGTGTCTACTCCCCTACTGCCCTTGGCAGAGAGACCCCGACAAAAAATAGTTTTAATACCCTCCAAAAAGAATTGCACCCCTTAAAGTATATATATTCTTGATCAGTGATGAAGTCTAAGACGGTCTAGCAATGCCCATAAGTTCGTCTGTGGAAAACATCATATTGTCTATATTTGGAACCCTGCTGCTTCAGTGCGCGTTGACGTACGATATTATATAAAGGAACTCTGTCCCACCAAGTTAAAAATGTAAAATTTATTTGGAGGGTATGTACGATTCGACCCGGTAGAATATAACGCTTTTAGTTGTTTTTATTAAATTACTAAATTTAGCAGATCTTGGCGTTTGGCAATAACGCTTGTTGTTACATATTTTTCAGATTTTTTGTAGTCAAATTTCAATAAAAATGTGGCAAATAGGAATAACCTTATTACCATTCTCGAATCGACTCGAGTGTTTGTAATATATTAAAGAAAGATCTGGAACTTTTCTTTAATTTATTACATTTTTTCGATTCGAATCGAGAACCGTAATAAGGCCCAATGTATGTTTGAAGAAATTAAATTATATAAATATTCAAAGATTATTTTTAAAATTCAAAATTACTATTTAAATATTTGTCGGCTGAATAATTTTCAATAAAAATTTTTATACATATTTCAAGAACTCTTTTTTTTCCTAAAAATAAAGAAATAAATATTTTCCTGAAGAAGCTAACCAATGGTTAGCGAAATATCGCATAATAATTATGAATATAAAATAATCTCAAAGCTTAAACAAATCTATTAGTTATTTTTAGAAAATTTATATTAAAATTCAACATTGCTTTAGTCAAAAAGCAATGTTGGCACGCAGACGACAGTATGTGTGATGAGAACCGTCTAACAATATACTCTTTATGACTTATAGTTTTTCTTGTTTTTAGATTAATGATCATGAATAATGAAATAAGTGTTTGGATCACTCGGATTGCAAACTTCTGCGTTCAAGGCATTTGCCCATTTTTGACATATTTTTTAAAGCTCCAATCTGACTTTGGGACTCATTTAATCAATACCAAAATACAAATAGCCATCTTTTAAATTTTATTTCAACACATATGAATGTACGCTCAACTGCAAATTCCGTTCTTAATAGGTTATGATAATAGAATGCGGGGGGGCCTGGTACAAATTACGCTAAAAATTTCTGATCAGTACAGTATTAAGGTTTAAATTGTACCAACAATTGCTGCATTGTGCTTGTTCTGCCATCTCTGTTCTACTACTAAACTAACTAACACTCATGTCAAGAACTGCAAAACGAAATGAATGAATTGAACACAATTTCAAAGTATGGTGAATAGGGTATTCAATTGCTTAACTGTTATCCCGTTAACCGATTACTTCCTGTGTTAATAACTGATAAAGTAATTTAAAATTGGCTATTTTCCATTAATGGTTTCTTTTCATGTACAAAAAGTAAATATTGTTTCAACTTTACCGATGGATGTTTCTTCTGAAATATTTAGTAAAACTTCTGCTACTCTAAGTGAGCTTGAGAGGACTCAAAATTGTCTATTAAAAAAAATTCTTTAAGAAATATTCTTTAAAATATGCAAGAACAAGAAGTAACAAATTTGAAGGTAAAATTTTTTGTAGACTTTGCCAAGATGGCTACGATAATGAAGATGGTCCCTAAATAGAATAAGAACATGAAAAACTCAACACAATAATAATCTACTATCATAATGGAAGATTTTATATGTTTAGAGAAAATCAGGAAAAGGAATGTGAAATTATACATTATTTACAAGGGACTTCTCTTGACTTCAACATACGCCAAAAGTTAAAGGAGTCAAGCCAAAATTTTAAAAAATCGCATAACTTCTACACATTTGACTCAAATAAATCCCAATTTACTTTAATAAACATACAGCTACGAACTCCTGTTAAAGAATCATAAACCGATTCCAACAAAACCAGGTTCCAAATTACGGCATTCGATATCGATCGAAATTTCAATACATTTTATATACAAATTTCGATCGATATCGAATGTCGTAATTTGCCCCTTGTGTTAATTAATAGCGCGATTAAATGAATACCCTAAACGAAAACAATAAAAATTAGTTAACTCAACAAACTGAGATTCATTCATTCATTCTCCATACCATCCAGCTTGTCGCACAAGCAACCCAAAGGACAGCAATCATCACCGTTTGAACATTAAAAACAACATCGTCATCCTTATCACCATCCCCTAACCAGGGATACTGCCACACAATGTAGGAACAAGCGATAAGAGACATTAATTTAACACTGTACTACACATAAAAACAAAAAATAAAAATATAGAACCATAAATAATAAAAGAATAATATTCACGGAAGCAGGAGGAAAAAACGACATCAGCAATGCCATTGTAAACCGATTAGATTCAGTTGCAAAAGAGCGAGCATGTTACAACAACAACATGAAAAGAAAAATAATTAAATAAATTGATAAGATCCCAAAATTCGTTACTTTCAGATGTACCGAAATTTATTCGCATAAAACGGGACAGAAAATACACTTCTGGTTTTATAAGGACAATTTGTCGTGTATCTACACAGGATAGAGCCTCCTGTGTACTATAACTAGAACTTTGTAAAACGTTTTTAACAGCTAATAATAAAAATAAGGCTTTTCTTAATAATACTTGGATCGAACTTATTCTTAAGTCCTTACATTTGCTCTTTTGATTGCATTTTTCAACAAAATTTTATTAAACTTAGGGAATAAAAATTAATTAATATCATTTCATGTTCATTGTAATATTGAGAAAAATTACTTGTTTTGGATTTGAAACATATTTTTAACACAAAATTTCAAGTACTGATTGGAATATTTTGAGCTTCTAAAAACAATTTCAAATAACTACAATTTGTAAGAAGAACCCTCTGGCTACTCTGCAAACAAGGTACTGATGGGGTCATGCAGGTTTTCCAGACATAACTTTTGCTTATGAAGCTTATGTATGTGTTACTGCCCAGTCTCTGATATAACAGGGCAACTTGGGTGTACATAACACACTGAAGAGGAAGAAGGTTCGTGTACATAAATCTGATAAAAGGCAAACGGGCATCTGAGGTTTCCCACAGAGCTTGAAGTCTATGGGAAGTTAACCATCTGGGGTTAATTGTCAAAGCTTAACCAGTAAGTTAACAGTGATGCCAAGACTACTGGCATGCCGCGAAGAAGATGGTCAAGCAATGGCGTTCGCCAGGAAGATCAATTTCAAAAGTCTGCATGATGCGGGAAGCATCATTCTTTGCGATAATGTTTCGTTTACGCACGTTCATCAAGTTGATGTCGAGTGGAAGACTTCATTGCTTCCCTGACAAAAACTTTTGTTGATTCCATGGCCGGCAAATTGGAGAAGTTCTACTTCGGGAGTCCACATGGTGGCTGGGGTTTGCTGGCGGAGCTCGCTGGTAGGAATATCGCGTAAAGAGTGAAGATTGGGCGGTGCTAGTAGCTGCCTGGACGCCGATTTCTCCAATAAAAGGAATTCCCATATGCGGATATGAATTCAACAGGGGCTACAATGTTGTTACTCTAGTGTTAGCATTAAGTAAGGGTAGTACAGCTCTCGTCTGTGATTATAAGCAGAGCTCAGGAAGCGAAAAGAAAATAATATAATAGTTGCGAAAAAACAATTATAATAGTTGCCAAAGAAAAAGTCCAAGAACTCTATACCTTTTAGTTTTATTTTTGCGACTTTGAAAACTTTTCAATCGCTTTTATTTTAGAGCGTCACAACACGTAATTATCCTTCAGAGCGGCTAATTCGAAGAACAATAGATCGTTTTAGGACCACATTTACTGTTACTGATAATGTGCATCCTGTGAGAAGCCGAACAGTGCGCACTGAAGAAGCTGTAGCCACTGTACAGCAAAGAATTGAAGATGACCCTAATCAAACTGGAGTTGTGTCCTTTCACTATATGGAAGAGTTTTTTAGTTGTTGAAAATTTGTGTTCCAGATTGCGCCTTCCAGCAATGGACCAGCCATTGCGTCCACAGAAATCATATTTAGACATTAATTTCATAAAATTTTCTTCCGAAAAAAGCCCGTTTAATTGATATCAAAAATATATTTCCTTGCTTTATTATGATTTAAACTTGTGACACTCTTCAAAAAAAAAACACGCTTTAGCTTAAAACGATTTTATGAGCTTTGTTATGTATTACACATAAAGATAATTAAATTAATATTTCAGGCAAAGCAGAACTGTCTCGTTTTCAAATTTCGCTAGCTCAGTTTATCATTTTTCATAACATCATTAGTGCTCATGTGCAGCTCCGTTTATCACTACCTGCTTGCTAATCTTATAACGAATTTGGGTACGAAACTGTAATATACTGCTATATATCAATTATTAAGCACATATACCAACATTCTTTCAAGACCTGTGTATTGTATTAAAATATAATTAAATACTTTAGACGAACGAACAACACATATAATCCAACACTTTAAGCTAAAACTATACAAGCACCGAATCGGTTTAGAACAATGAATAAATTGCTTATAGTCGAACACATCAAATACGATTACGAAATATTTCACAAACACATTTACGAGAACGTAAATCAGATAAAAAATTATATATATATACATGTATAGCAAACTTGTGAATAAATAAAGAGAAAATGTTAATAAAACGAAAGAATACAAGAATTAATACGAAATCATCTGAAATCAGGATACCACAAAACAGTGGTAGTAATAGTGGTGGCTTTTGTTCCTTGCATGTGAAGTGGATGCGAGTATAAAAATGCGAATGTACACAAGTATGTGTGAGTGAATAATATCTTAATATGTATGTGTGTGTGAATAATATCTTAGCTGCTTATGATTTGGTTGTTTGTTGTAGGACCAGTGCAGTCGTAAAAGTTTTAAAAGTATTTCTGTAAGACGAAATAGTTCAAGTTACAAAATTTTGCTAGATATGGTACGTGAATAATTGCTATAGAAAATTAGTAGAAGCAGTGCACACTATATATCAGTGATACGCTGTCGTTTGCAGCAGGTTTTAGTGGCAGATAGAGTCCAACTTTTGACAATTTTATAAACATGCGATTCATTTTTTATGAGAAAGTAAAATCGTATTGTGACCGAAAGTGGCTTCAATATTCTTTTACATTGAATAAAAATTATAAGTTGGTAAGAAAATGTGACTTGTTCGTATGAATGGCTTTGTTGCGGTAATTTGAGCACCTTTGACTAATTAATTTTGGCCTCCTAAGCTTAAAAGTTTAACACTATGCTCCGTCACGGTATTACTCATACAAACGATATTTCCTTAAGATATTTATCTTAAAGAGATCTCTTTCGAAATTTAAATAAGGCAAAAAATAGGTAATATAAATGGAATAATTCAAAAATGCAGGCTGACAGTGTAATACCTATTGCTCTTGGTAACACGAGTTCATCAACAAATAATCTGTACATATTCCGTGCAACAAAAACAATGTTCTCCCTGTGTTGAACGAAATGGCATAAAGCGATTTGATGTTTGCGATCGCTGCTACTAATGGACGATCATTAGAGATATCTCTGAAATCTGTATTTGAGCCGCTGGAATGGTCTATGTAATTCATTGTTTAAAGTTGGTTTCATATAAATCTTGGTCACGCCTACGCAGCAAATGTGCCAAACGCTAGGTTCAATTTTGGCATACTCTCCCCTACACATCGGCCGATATCATACGAATAACTTCGTCAACATTGGCTTCCAGTGAGTCGACCGTTGGGGGCATGTCCCTGCGGACATGAGTTTTATCACAAATAGTCTAAAAGCATTAAATGGCAAGTGCGTTAGCTGACTGGCCCTAAACGTAAAATAAACTTTTCACCGAACTAGTCTCTCAATTTCTTCATTGTTTCGCGTGCTGTGTGGCATGTGCTCACCAAGTTCAGCTCTTCCATCTTGGGCAAAAAAAAAACTTTGTAATCATCGCACTGCAGTGTTTGGCTTTCACAGCAACGTTCTTGCCTTCATCGTCTTTGAAAAATATGCCAATGGCCTATAACCCACACCAAAAGAGTGCTTTTCTTCGGAATGCATTGGCAGTTCTTGTAGTAGTTACTGCTGCCCACCAAATGGGGCAGTTTCGCCTCTTCTCTTGCAGATATCTATTTAAACAGAAATTAACTTCACCACTGAACACAAGAACCGATCATGAATTTTGATTAAAAAAAAATTCAATCATCTACAAGAGTTGTTCGTTTGGGAGTTGGAGTCATGGTTAAATTCTAGACCAAATTGAACATGTCTAAGAGAATGGTAGGGACAGACAATGCAATCTGTTTATGGAATCCATTTCTCATTAAGACTTAATGTTTTAGCACACACTAGGCAATCAACAATGAAATCATAAACGCAATATCAGTTTATTCTATTGAGAAAAACATGTCTCCCGGCTGAAAAAATTACTGATAACAAATTAATAAAATAGGCCCAGTGCTCATTTTTTCAATCGCCATTTTCTTTTTTTTCACGTACATGAGAATATAATAAGAGTTTGCTGGTTTTCAATGAACTAAACAGGTAAAAACAAGAAATCACGATACAAACAATGCAATCTACCTCAACATGTTATGCGAAAACAGATCAGCTGCCAAAAACAGTGTTGCCAAAACGATAGTTGCTAAAATATCAGCGGTTATAAAGTGTATAACACAATTAAAAATAGTTATTTAACGATTTCCAGTTTTGAAATAGGTACACGTAATAATATTGGACGCTTATGTTTTTTCTCAAAAGAATTACCTCTCATGACTTAGAATTGAATAGCCATTCCTTTTTCTTTAACTTGAATTGATTTAATCGTGGTTTGCTGGTTTGTTCAGACGAATATCATAAATAAAACGTATTTATATGATGAAGTTTAAGTATAAAACTAAAAAAAGTTCTTCTTTTAAAGACTATTTTGTTCGAAAGAGTGCCTTTACTTCACTGCTATCATATTTTTTTTTTTAGGGGTAAGACCAGGCGGGTTACTCTGTAATGCGATGCGAATGGAAAACTGATCGCATTGGTATGATATTTGCATTGAAATGCGAAATCAATTCCTTTCGCGTCGTATTACAGAGTAACCCGCCAGCGCTCACGGGATGACCCCTACATAATGAAGAAAGATGAGAAGATAGAATTTTTTTTCTAGCAATTTGAACCTTTTTACTTTGCCGGCTAATTTATTAAATACCAAACTCCATATGCTCCAAAATTGGGTGCTGTTGGCTGAAGTAGTAGAACACGAGACTATGAAGCGGAGGGTCGTGAGTTCGAACCCGTGCTGAGTCATGATATATTGTGTTGAATTCTTCTGATCAGCATTAGTGCGTGGTTGTGTTAGTTGTTGCCAGCCTGTTTCAATGATGAAGGCATAGTCACTGGTTACTGAACATAATTGGCAGCGACTGACACTATCATGTACTAAAAGCAGAGTAACAGCACCCACCTTCGTCGGCCCTGTAGCAAAAATTTGCCGGCGAAGTAAAAAAGGTTGAAATAGCTACAAAAAAATGTCTATCTTCTCATCTTTCCTAATCTGTCCCCTCAATACTATCCCATCGTTTTCAGTTCCGGCGCAATGCATGGCATATGTAGGGGCCATCTCCTGAGTGTTGGTCCTACTCCTAAAAAAAAAAAAAATTGCTCCCTGCTTAAATTCATGAAACTACGAGACACTTTGACGATCAAGTTCAAAAAGATGACTTTTAGTGTGGCCCTGGTTACAATACTATGATAATATATATAGGATGTATTGTGTGCATGTATGTATGTGTAGGGTGGCTGGTGTTTTTGGTTTATACCCTTAAGCCAACCTGGCTTCATATGTTGACAAGTAAACACCCCGTCGACCATTAATGGCGGCAATGTTAACAATGTATTGATAGAAAGACTTCTTCGATAAATCACTGTACAAATTAGATTCTTTTAGTTTTCTTTTGTAGTATGATTTTCTGTAGTAGAAAATAAAGTTGGCTAAGTGTGAAAGTAAAAGAACAGGTGTTCTGCTTTGGTAAAAAATTAATTATTAAAAAGCACATGCGATATTAACGTTTAATAGTCAGCTCACAAAATTCAAAGAACAACTTTTTAAGATCTTCAAAAGAAGAACCTAGTCAATACTATTTGTGTCCAGAGTTCATCTACTTTTTCAATACCTGTACATGACCCAAGTATAGCACTGACTCAGTAGTCCTAATTCTACTAGTACGTTTCCAATGATACCAACATATTAAATGGCTACAGTAAAGTGTATAATAAAGGATATAATAAGTCAGTAATACTGGTGACAATATCAGTAGTATAAACGAATTATTGTAGAGTTGTGTTTTAAAATTAGTTTAGTTTAAAATTAGTTTATTTTGTTTGCACTCTTGCAAAACAACAAGCACGAGTTTCTTGTTGCTGAAATCAAATGGTTTTGAAAAAATGGAAAGCTTTTGCGGAAACAAAATGTCTGTTGTTTTTTGTATTGACGTCTTGTTGTACAAGTGAGATGACCAGCTAGTTGAGCCATGATCGGTAATGAGTCAGTACATTGACATTTCCTACATGGTATTTACTTGTCATCACACATACACATGCATATTAATGTTCGCTTGTGTGTGTACGTATATTGTTAACATTGTATGACAACTTCAGCAAGTTGAAACTAAAGCCACCACATACACACAGTCATGTATTTACACATCCTTAGATGGATGCTTAAATAATTCTACGCTCTGCTATTCCTACGGAAGTGATGTATGCTGGTGGTAGAACAACAAAATTCTACACAAAACTGAATGGAATAATAACAAACGCCGGCGGTGTTAATATTTTATTGTTGTAATCATTGGCTAAAGACCAAAGCACGATGAAGGAGAAAAAAATTTAAAACTAAACAACAAGGACAAGTAGCAGCAGCAGGAACAAAGTGTGTGTAAATAATTTTTGTGGTTAAGCGTTCTATATTTAATGTCAAGCAAACAGAGGAAGCGAATGTAAAATTAACCAAAAGAAATACAAGTTTTGTAGTGTAATTAATAAATAAATAACTAATCTATAAAATAAATATATTAAAAAGAATGCTTAAGTCATATTAAATAAGCATTTTTAAGAGCAAAGTGGCAAATATAACCTGAACATATAAAATATGGACGTGCACACATGAATACAACAATTGGTGGATTAAAATTTAACAAAAAATAGGTAAAAACATGCAATAGAACGCTTTGAAATCTTACACTAAGTGCCTAAGAAATATATTTAATATTATATTTTCATTAGTCATTTTTCTTTTCTCTTATCATTCAACAATCGGCTATTAATTTCCTACTCTTTAGTAATTCATTCGCTCATGACGCCATCTATGCATCTCATGTATAAGTGTTAATATTTACTACTCAGCGATAGGTGGCGTCCAAGTCATATATTAATATGCCCACTAGTGTTGCCAGGAACTGGCGCAAATAATTCGCTGCACTGACTATTTTTCCTTAATTCTCCTCAATATGCTACTTCAGACATTGATATATTTATTTCAATCGATTATTATGTTAATGAAGTTTTCTTTACTGACGCAGATCATAGGATAGATTTGTAAGATAATTACACCCACATTAAGCTATCCGTAAAGACAGTGTTTACAAGTACGTGTTACAATAGCGCAGTCTATACACCAATATCACGCTTTGCGTTGTTTCGTTTTGCGTTTTTTCGAAGTTGCGTCGTTGCAGAATTAGATATTCGAAGTTGTGTTTATTTGGATTACAGTCTTAAATTTTTTTTTAATTTTCTTTTTTTCTAAAAGAGAATGCCGACTTACGACAACAACCCCTATGGACTGAGACAGTGATTAATTTTTATTTTGTTTTTTATAAATTAATTGAATTGGGGAATGCGGTACTAGCCAAAGTGGCTTAACTTAAAAATTAATATAAGAAGTACTCGCATTCTATATCGTTAAAAATATTAGTTAAATAGTTGATATTCCTACTGACTAGCAGCATCGTAAATAATGGAAAAACTCAAAAAACATCGTCAATGAGATGGCGTATTGGGCTCAAAATCGGTACTGATCCTTTCTGTCACTCTTAATAAAACAATTTGAGTTTAATATATATTCTTAAAAAAAATTTTCTCAGGTTGGAGATATAAACTTGAGCCTAAATAAAAATTATTAACTTAACCCTGCTGTTAGGTTTGGACCATTTTAGTCATTTTTATTTTGTTTTTTCTTTCAAATTTGCTATGGCTTATTGTATCAACTTTAAATGACCGCTCAGGTATTTTTGTCTATTTTAATGCTTTTAGTGAGTTTTTAGCTAGTTACGATAAAATAGAACGGAATAAAATTAAAAGTTACAAATCTTAGGTTACGGATAATTTTGGTCCATGCAATTTTTTATTTCAGTAAAAGTATATGAGCATAAGAAAAAACAGTTATAGTCCATTAGTTTTCCGCAGCAAGATGTGCATATTGTTTTTCGATTTCTTTTGCATATAAATCTGCTGCATATGATGCATTTGACAACACACTTTTTGACTTACAGCAATTTGCAAATTCCCCGTTTTCTTGGAGCTGACATTTTTATACCACAGGTTGCAGATGGTACACTATTTGGAGGCGAAGGTTGCAGTTGAGTTAATAGCCTTGCTGCAAATGAATTTTTCGGTTTAGTTGTTCTATTCAACATGTATTCTTCCGCTAGACTCATAGCTAGCTGACGTAAAATATCAGATCTTCTATTGTTTGAATCATTTCCAGCCCACGAAGAATCAATTTCTGAATATAAAATAAATGCATTCAAAGCGGATAGCAATTGTATTTGAAAATACAACATTTGGCCATCGATTTGTTTTTTTAGTGCTGTAGGAGCCTATCATTTGATCAGCAGTATCAACGCCTCCTGGGAACGATTTCTTACACTGCCTGATAATAACACAAAATAACAAACTTTTTATAGAGTTATATAACTTGGTAAAGGAAATGCACTCCAATTCATCTTGTTTTTAGCAATAAATGATGCATCTATACCACAAGCTGCTTCACTTTCTTCACCATTTTCCTGTTTATATTCACAAGTTTCACTACCGCATTCAGTTTCAATATTTTTCTCTATTACGGAAGAAGTTGAAATATCTGAGTCACTTTCATTTAGAATTTCAGCAATAGCACTGGTATTCAAATTTCTTATATTTTCCATTTAGTTTCTCTTTTCGGAAGTAAAGGCTTCAGAAGTTTAACACAGACTGAAGTAAAACATATATTGGTTGTACACATACCTGTATAGAGCGGGCAATCCCAGAATTATAAAGCTATAAAATTATTTTTACTCTAGAACACCCAGCGAAAATTGACCGTTAATTTAAATATTTAAAAATATACTGAACTTTTTATTGCTATTGGGTTTAAATTAAATGTTCTCTGTTAAATGTATTATTTAAAATGTTTGGTCAAAAAGTTTAATATCAAATTACTTATGAAAAATACGAGGTGGACCAAAATGGTCTCTTACCTAAGATTCGTAAGTTTTTTTCAATCTAACAGCAGGGCTAATAATAAAAAAGAGGAGTGACATAAAAAGATATCGTATATACTTACCTTTTGATCTTTAGTGTGAATCGATACTTTATTAATAACTCCAAAAGTTTTTGTAAAATCAATCTTAAAGAATCCTTGTGTTTTTTCATAAGAGTATTGGCAAACTGGTTCGGTACCTATTGGAGTGAACAAGTTTCGAAGAAGTTTTTTTAATTACTCTTTCGGATCCTGGAAACTGCGTCGAATACTACAAATATATTATCAAGTCGCTTAAATACCTTAAGAGATATAAAAAATAATTATACATATTAGAAAAATGCTATTTTAATTGAGCTTCGCGGAAAGTTGGAGGTAGGACCTCTCAAAGCTCTATCGGATATAATGGATTGTATGATCGGTTTGATGTAAAAATAATTAAAAGTGCTTTATACGGCTGTGCCAAATCTTATTTTAATGTTCCAAAAAGAGTTTATCTAGGGTTGTCTTTTTGTTTTTTTTTTTTTTTGCAATTTGTACATATAATACGAATGATTTTTTTTTTCAAAAACATCAAATATGTATGTTTAATATATATAGAAAAAGGAAAAATAATCTTCAGTTAGTGAATTTTACGTATCAAAAAAATGGCGAATCAACAATTTGATTAGAAATATTCTAAAATGGCAACTTTGTTTTCACCACATGCTTACATTTTTACTATAAAAAGGGGTGGTTGTGACAGGATTAAAAAGAAAACAACAATTGTTTGGAGTATGTGATATATTAGGATGAATAAATCCAGCACACATTTTCAATTCGCTGCAGCCACTGGATAAAGATCTACTTCATTAAAACTTGTTATTTATTGCTGAAGGGAAATATATCCGAGTGGAGGTGTAAAGTAGGGGTATTTGAAACTTGAATTCGTCCTTCATTAAATCTAATCCTTTGATTTTAAATTAAATATTTGGCACTGGCGTTACTTGATTTTATGAAATTAATTATCAAGGACTTAATATTCCCCTCAAGCTCAATGATAGTAGGGGAGTCCTAACTAAGCTCTTTTATACTCACGGCCAAAGGCTCTAAACTTTTACTTGTCTAAAACTCATTTATCCAAATCAAAACCACTTAGAACATGACACATACAATTATATATACGAAGAAAATTGATCAACGAAATAGTGCTTTACGTCATTTACAAGGCACAAGATACAAGAAGAAATTCGTTCCCTTATTGCATCTTTACGTATGTATACCTGTAATTTTTGCTATTTGTCATTTGTCCTATTAAAAAAATAACACCTTCTTTGTTTGTAAAAAAAACAGTTTCTAAACACAAACCTTTTTGTCTATAAGACAAAACAAATTATTGAAAAAATATAACAAAAAAAATTGTTTTAATACTACAAACAATTAAAACATTTTTTATATCGGTTAATTTTTTTTTTTAATCTTGGACCAGCACTCAGGGGATGACCCCTACATATGCAATGCATTGCGCCGGAACTGAAAACGAGAGGATAGTATTGAAGGGACAGATTAGGAAAGATGTGACGATAGACAGTTTTTTTTGTAGCTTTTTCAACCTTTTGTAGTTCGCCGGCTAATTTTTGCTACAGGGCCGACGAAGGTGGGTGCTGCTACTCTGCTTTTAGAACATGATCGTGTCAGTCGCTGCCAATTATGTTCAGTGACCAGTGACTATGCCTTCATCATTGAAACAGGCTGGCAACAACTAACACAATCACGCACTAATGCTGTTTAGAAGAATTCAACACAATATTTCATGACTCAGCGCGGGCTCGAACTCACGACCCTCCGCTTCATAGTCTCGTGTTCTACTACTTCAGCCAACAGCACTCACGACTGAAATTAACAGGTTTAATCATTAATCTAAAATACCCAATTTTAAATTAACCGATCAGTTAATGGGCTACTAAATGATCGGTTAACCGGTTAACGCTTAACCGAATGAATACCGTAGTATTCAAATCAGAAAGACTTGATAAATATTCTAGGGTACAAGGGAATGTCAACGTCAATTTAGCTGTTAGCGCACATGAACTTAAGTTTAAAGAAATTCAGGCCATGAAGGTTTGGATTCAGTAAAAATGGAATAAAGATTCTGCAAATAAGATATGAAGAGAATAATCAAACGAACTTACAGGGATTTAAATTGTGTTACTATCGGTGTAGCTTTCACACAATATCTCGTGTACTATTTCACACAAAAATCTACATGTTATTGGTTCTTTCAGATTCAATAAAGCCACCTAAAAAGTAGTGATAAGCAAAACTACACATAAGTACTTATGATGAAAATGTCGCGACTACCGAAAACGGGTATTCTACTCTGTTGTGTAAGTTATGTAATTAAATTGATATTGAATTTTCCTTGTATATTGGAATGTTTGTCATGTCTATCTGAACAAAATGCGAACAATGGCCTGTCGACCTTAATTGAATATATAGCAATAAACAGCTTGATACAAAATTTTTTAATTTGATACAAGATTTGTTAATATTTTCATTAATATTATGTTAAAATATCCGAACTATCACATCAAATGTAAGCAGCTGTATCAATTATAAAAATTTTTATTTGTTCGTCGTTATTGTGTTTCATACGATAGTATGCAGAAGGAAATTTTACTAACGATATTGTCGTGTTGGGCAAAATTCGCCGTTGGCCCCAGTTGAGTTCGTAGCATAAAAATTAATGTTTGGTGATATATCAATCATGATAATTTGACTACAAACCTTTGAATCGTGTCTAAATTCATCAAGGCTAGTAACTTTTTACGCCGAAGGACATGGTTAATATTCCATGGAACATGAGAAAGTCAAAATAAATTTTCAAACTTACGAAACTGAATAGATTCGAGTTGAATTTTTCAAAATTCAAAGAGCCTATGGAACGAAATTTCTCTGTAATGTGTAGTTCAGTAGACAACTGCGCAATACGAATTATGAAATCTTAAATTTTATTTAACATGATTTTTCTTTTCACATACTTTTAGGAAAAGTAAATATGGATCATTCTAATCTTCCGTTTGGCTTTGCACTGCCCGGTCATACACATCCACCAATACCCCAAACAGCAAATATGTTAGGCTCACATTCTGGTGGCCACCCCGGCCCTACATCTAGTCCACCACAAAGTGTGCCGGGCAGAAGAACTCCACTCGGGTCAGTAGGTATAGGAGGCTTTTATGCCCAAAGCTTAGGCATGTTACCACCAGGAGACGAAAACCGGCCAGATTCGGGAGCAGGAACAATTATGGAAAAATCAAGCCCCAATTTAATGCTGGCACCATCAACAAGCAGCAGTGGAGGGGCAGCATCGTCAGCTATTGCGGCACTTGGAATTGGCAGTAGTGCCGGTGGTGGTGCAAGCGGTGGTGGCGGTGGCAGCAGTGGAAAGCAGAAAAACAGGCAAGGCAAGACTGTGAGATTAAATATAAATGCAAGGTAGTATTTGTATTAAATACTATTATTACTTTATTTTATTAAGTATTATATTGCATTTATTTTTAGAGAACGCCGCCGTATGCACGATTTAAATGATGCCTTAGACGAATTGCGCAATGTGATACCTTATGCTCATTCACCTTCGGTAAGGAAATTGTCGAAAATTGCCACACTTTTGCTGGCCAAAAACTATATCCTAATGCAACAGAATGCCATAGAGGAACTGAGAAGGTGAACACAATACATTCTCGCGACAAATATAATCAAGCATTAACATTTTATGATTTTTACTATTAACAGGCTATTAGCTTATATACAAAGCACTACCGGAGCGGCGCCCTTGGACTTGGCTTCATTCCCCGCAGCTGCTAAGCTTCAAGCTTTACTACAAAGTGCTGGCAATGAATTTAACGATCCACCTGGCAGTAGTTAAGGTTTGAATACACACATGGGGGAAACATTTAAATATGCGGAAATATTTTATATCATGTGTTCTTTTGAAGAGATTGTGGGTAACCAGAAGCCAATTATTCAATATGTTCAATTAGTTTTTACATTTGCTTCGATAGTTGTATGCTGCTGAAGTTAGACGGAGAGAAACAGTATTCTCTCTGCTACATCGAAGCAGTTGGTAAATAATTTTGAACAACATTTATAGATAAAAAGGGACAACAGCACGTACTCTGTATTCTGAGGACGTCTCTTGCTGACATGTTTTTAGGATCAAATCCGTTAATCAACAGAACCCCTTTATTTTGGTGCCCAGTCGAGTTCCATAAATGGATTCCAAAGTCATGTGTTGGTTTCCACTTATGAAAATTGCTAAAATGCGTGATACATTTTGTGCGATTTTGCAAATCATTTTCAAATTTTTGACTTTGAATGATATAAAACTGTAACACTTTTAATAATTGGTAAGAGTGTTACAGTTACCTAAACAATAAAGAATAACTGCTGTATTCACAAAACTTAATGTGTACTTCAAGGGTACTTTAAAGTAAAAATTTCATAGAAAATGTATTTTGAAGTATTGATCAAGTCTACTTTATTTTTTGTGAATACTGCTGTAAGTCAGCAGTATTCAACATGGTAATATTTTACTAATACATAAACAACAAACATTTTTGGAACATCATGTGTTATCAGATAACAAAAAAAATCTTCTAATGTAAAAAAAGGATTCAGCAATAGTGGCTAGAATATTTGTTTAGAAATCTGAAGAAGACCTGGATTTGAGTTCTTGCTAACCTTAATTTATTTTCTTTATTTACATTTTTTTAGACCCGAAGTAATTAGTTTATTTCTGTGAATAGAAATATTATTTACTCAAATTCCCGCACAAAATTTAATACATTCCGACTGGAATTGTAGGTGTTTGATCATGTTTTCACACCTAAAGTAGACTTGTGTCGAACTCGTTTTTGACAAGAACTTCTTATAAAACTCATTTAAATTACATTGGTTTGATTATAAGTAGTTGATGATTGAGTTCGACACAAGTCTAACCTAAAGTTATATTCTGGTTTTAATATTGAAACCATATTTGCGTTACCACTGCAAATTCAGGTTGTCTAATAAATTTGATCAAAATAAACTAAACTACGCATATAAAAATTTTCCTTTTTTTGTGGCACTTAATTGACAGACTGCACAATAGCCGGTAAGAAAGAAAGTTTACAATACGGCCTAAGTAATATTGAAATTATTTTATATTTTTTCATTATGGAACTGCTATACAAAATGAACAAGTGCTATATCACATTATTTCATCTAAAAATCATACAAATTCGTAGAGTAAAAATGCGGAAGTGGTGGAATTTCCGGTGCATTCTTCAAACATTATCAGCTGTTTATAATATTTAACTTAGCATCGCCTAATTTAGGACAGACAAAAACACGCAAGCATTTCATAAAACCTACTTGAAAACAAGTCGAAACAGAGACATCTCACCTTTGCCTATAAAACACTAAAAAAGTAAATTGTTGGGATTATTAAGTGTAAACAAATGTATTCTTTAATTGGCAAAGAATAGAGGGAGGGCGTAGAGCAGAAGAAGATCAGAGAACATGAAAGCTTCATCATAAAAGGTTAAAAAATAAATCTTCAAGGAATGTAGGCTTAAGGAAGATAGTTTGTTAAATATTTACATTATTTTCCATGTAATATGTTAATATGGACTTTTCTAGTTTTCTGACTCCAAGATCTTTTGACATAAAAATATATAATATGCCTAACAAAATTACAAAAAGAACTTTAAAAAATATATTGTTTTTCAGAAGTTGGTTTCGTTTCTCTTAGGGGAACGTTTTTCGCTCTAGCTCAAAATTTATCTGTACCAAATTTCAAGGATCTGGATAGATCGTCTTAGATTTCATCACTGATGAAGAATATGAATACTTTATGCGTGATATTTCGCTACATTACACACGGAATGATAAAGCGAATATAGCCTCCAATTCTTTTTTGTAGGGTATAAAAAGATATCGAAAAGTAATTGTTCCCAGTTAAATCCTGCGTAAGTGTTTCTTATTTTATGGAGCTATACCATAGGAACAATATCTCCGCCTAATACCCAGATGTAGCTCTATCGCATACATGCCTTCCCTTCAGGTCATTGAATTTCATAATATGATATATCAAAAAAACATTTTTTGCCTGAAGAGTGTGTGATGATTTTAATATCTTTAGATTCACGGAAGACTGTAACATTGTTATTAAAGTTTGTAATGTGTTAACCGTAAACCATAGCCAAACAAATCAAAGGTCGGCAGCTACACAAGTTTTGTTCTAAGAAATAATTATTCTTATTAGTCCCTTTTTTACCACAGAACATACAAAAGTTTCTCATCAGATGATGTATTTATATTATCTTCTACTAAATAAAATCAAGTTGAGCCAGAGAAATATCTAAATTCGTTCAGAAATAATTTTCAATGTTAAGGCCTATAGATTTTGAAATCTAAGCTAAAACACTAATCTTAGCTTAGGAATATTTTGGTTAATGCTGTTTTTTTAAACAATAAACACGCTAAGAATTGTTTCTAAAATAATAGTCTGCAGTTATGGGATATGAAAAATTAAAGGAGCGGGAGCTTATTAATAAAGAATCCAAAAGGCACTTTAGCACTTGCTCCCAGTGAAACTGCATCCCGAAGTTTTAATGATTGTTATATACAAGACAGAGGAACTTTATAGCAAAGATGTAAAAAAAAAAGTATGTCCCAACTATAAAACAGCTTAAAATTTGTGAATGGCTACTAAAATTCTTCCTCAAACACTATCCACTGCTTTACACACCTTCGGTTTGGCTTGGCCCAGTATATTAAACGAAATTTTGAAGCATACAATTTATATAAATTATAAAACGAGAAGAAAATTGTTAAATTTATTTTAGTTAACCCTCCTATACTCACGCAATGGTCTGCGAGACCGGCTTTTATCATTTTAATTATTTTCTTATGACCGAAGAGCGAGGAAATATTGCAATTCCTAGTAGCTTCATAATTCCCAATAAGCTTCAATTTAATGCAGTTTAAGGTTTGATGTTTAAAGTCAAGATGTGTATGCGAGAATAGCGAAATTCGGTCTGTGAGACCGACGTGAGTATTGTTATATAAATTTTGTGCAAGTTATACTTCGAACGTATAATATAATTTGTGTTATTTTCTTTAACTTTTAAATAGTTTAATAACGTATATGTTGTCATATACGTTATTTTAAGATCAAGATAGACAAAGAAACAATAAGACTGAAATTGGGGAATGATCTGTCAATTTCTGACTATGACGAAAACAACGACTCTGATTATGAGGTTTCAGTTGATACATAGGAAGAATAGCATTTAGTAGAAGAAAATATAGATATAGAGTAAGCGGAAACTATTCAGATTATGAACTGGAAATTGTTTCTACCTCGCTGTTCCATTTGATGCTCTAAGAAAAATCGCAAAAGTCACTACCAGTGCGATCATTGCAAAAAATTATTTTGTTTCGAACATGCGTTTATGATATCTTCCAATTGCTACTGTTTCAAGTCAGTCTAGATTTATTTTATATATTTAATTATATGTTATACTTTTTTGTAGGAATTGTTGAATTTTGGGCCATTTTTTTTAATAGATATACATTTTTGATGCTGTTTTCTTTTAACTCTTACGAGTTTAACAGCATTTCACAAAAACTGAAACAAAACACGTTTGGATATAAAATATAAAGTTATTTTCTCCAAAACTTTTGTTTATATTACTAAAAGCATACGTTTATAAAAGTGAATAACAATTTGTTAAAATTTGTTGAGCTAATATAAGTTTTGTAGCCTCCGCAAAAATCGGTCTGACAGACCGGCAGCGAGTATATGTGTTTAATTTTTTGACGTGAGTATAGGAAGGTTAAAAGTGAATTGTAAGTCTACCAGTCTACAGGTTACAACGATATAAACTGCCTATATACATATTTTAGACTAGTGTCGAACTCGGTCATTCACTCGTTTTAGACAAGAGCCTTTGATCAAAACGATTTATATTACATTCAAACTCAAGTGGATAATAAGTGTATCATATGAACCGATTTTATGTGCAAATTACAAATAAAATAAATGTGCCCATCCATGACTGTGACACCTTCACGATATCTGAAGATGTTCTGTAAAATTTGCATATGACTTTATATATAAACATGGACGGACCGTAATGATTCTAAACAGTCAGTTTTTATTTCACTTTATTTAATTTTTTTGCTTTCATTTCTCATTAAAAATTTCTTGAAAGAAATAATATACAAAAATATGACTTCAGCTAATATGTTGTATATCAACTACTTAGTAATAAAACTGGTGTTTTGTATAACTTTACGAAAAGTTCTAAAAAATGTTTATTAAAAAATTTCTTTAACAATTATAAATATCTATACTAAAAACAACTTAATGCTATTAAACCAAAGTATTTAAATAACAATTACATACTTTGTTGATATCCGATATGTTGAACGGTTAAGAAGTCAGTACGAAAAGGGCAAGTCAACATATTCGACCATAAATATAACACAATACATGTATGGAAATTTATATTATTCCATATTATGATTACGAAAGTGATTTAATATTGAAACTGAAACACATCAGTTCTGTTAAAAAATAGACTTATTAAAATTAATTGAAAGAACCTCGTACAATTTTCATTGAGTAATCTCTCCACAAATATTATTGGGCATTGCCGGTTGATACACGAATGAAAGTCTCTCTCAGATTTTGGGTAATTTTAGGGCGTCTGTTTAATAAATATATTTTTTTAATATTTTAAGTACGTAAAAAATTTGCTTCTTGCTGACTCAACCCTACGAAAAATGTTACACTATTGCATCAGAATTTGTTTATATTATTGTATAAGAATCTATTAAATAATTACGTTGTTAATAGAAATGGAGAAGAATGGATTTTGCAATGTAATCAAATTGGCAGTCAATTAAAGCTATAAATGCATGTATGTGTGTATATCGGCTGTTACTTATCGTTTCTTATCCACCAAATAAATGTGAAGATGAGAAATTTTGCATAATATTTCATAAATTAGGTGTATCCCAACATAATTTTAATTATACCAAAACCTGTTTTTACTCCTTTTTTTACGCAAATTTGAAATAAGTAAGTTTGAAATAAGTAAATTTGAAAAGAGTAAGTTTGTTTTTTAAACAAACTTACTCTTTTTTTGTATGCCTTTTTTTTAACGGATTTATATTTTTAAAATCATAAAATGAAATAAAATAAACACTCTATGTATACTATTGAACTAAATCTGTGCGTTTTTATAAAATTATACAATTTTATAGGCATATGTAGAGGTTGCTGAATCAATCCTATGCATATTTTTTCCTTTTGTATATACACTTACATACATACATATTTTTTTACACCGTTTTTATATACGGTATCCTTTAAAACGTATTTACCGTGCAAAAAAAGGTTTGGGTGTATTTTGAAATCCACTAAACTAAAGAAATTTATTTTCTCCAGTTTGCTATTGCAATAAATCACTGATAGATAATACAATCTATGCAAAGCTTCTGGTCAGCGAAATATTGTTAAAGATATGCCAAATCTGAACATTTTAAAACTGATAAACTTCGCAACTGTTCTTAAAACACTATCCAATAATCGCTTCAAAATCTCACATATACACATAAAAATATATCTACATATGGTTGTATGTATTAATTCCTACTTCCCCACTTTAGCTTTAAGCAAGTAAGATATTTAAATAAAAAGCAATTTACACGTCAATTTGAAATGTTAAATCTTAATACCAACATCTAGTCAGTTTTAAACCACTGTAATTGTAATAACAAACATTTTAGATTGTACTTAAGTTTGAATTATTATGCTAAAAAATTAATGTAAAACAAAAGCCAAAGAATAAGTTTTTAAATTTTTATGACGTTTTGCACATATTGAATTCCGTAGTTTCATAAGATACTTAAATGTACTTAGATTAACTATACAAATGATTCCAATTATTTATTTATATTTACTTAGATAATAGCAATTACTAAAAGCAATATATAAAAAATCATGAGATATACATATAACATGAAATGATCATAAATAAAATTAACTTTAGATTGAATATGTTAATACGAGCACTTTTTTTCAAAACAAAATTTCAGATAAACAGTGGCATATTGAATATTGTTGCGAATGTTTGAAAAAAAAATTATAATAAAATAATTCTGCAAAAAATTTTCTATGGTAGATTGAGTGTCCACAGTTTGAAGAAACAAGTAAGAACGCTATATTCGACCGGGTCGAATCTTAAATACCCTCTTAATATTTAGTAAATAAAATGTCTGCTTTGTAGGGGTCAATCTGGGAGGGGCCGTGAGCCCTAAAACTCTAAAAAGTCAGTTTTTGGGATTATTAAGTGAAACATTTTTTTTTTATATTATCATTTAGAGGTCAAAGGCGTAGGGAGGGTAAGACAGAGGAAGATCAGAGCACATCTCAGCTTCGTCATAAAAGCTTTAAAACTTAATTTTAAAGGAATGTAGGCTTAAATTATATAATTTATTAAATACTTAAACTATTTTTCCATGTAATACGTTACTTCAACGCCAGCTAAAGGGTAGAGGTCCAAAAAATTTGTTTTTCTGATTTTCTGACTACAAGTTCAACCGCTTTAGACCTTCTCTGACATAAAAATATATCATTTGCTTAACAGAATTACACTATTCGTATAAAATCTTTATTTGAGTCAATAGAACTCATTCACTCTTTAAAGATGACTTCATGCAAATGTTGATCGCGGCTACGCCTCAAATGTTTCGTAAACAGGGCACAACTTCGGCATACTTTCTCCAACATATCGCGAATAAATACTTCAATATTAGATTTCCGTGCGCCAAGCTTTTGTCTATAGATATGACCCTCATCATAGTTCCACCAAAAAATAGTATTAAGAACGCCGAATACAGTGTTGCAACTGTCTTTCATTTAAAACACATCTATTGCTGATATAAATACACGTACGTTATTGTGGAAATTTGAAGAGCTTCTGAGACGTGCACCGCATGCTCACTCTGAAAAACTGAAATATATTCCAACAATGTTTCAAATACATATGGATTTCTCAAAATATAGATTTAATTATTAATGTTACGAAATAACTAAATCTTGTATTTTGCAATGCCCCTAACTTTTGCTACAATTGAAGCTACAATTGAGTACATATAGGGTGTTTTTATGGTTTAAATCATAATAACAATGAAATGCATATAGACATTGTTTGACCACCAACAAATAAATTTCAATTAAAATATTATCGTGACAATATGTCAAACAAAGATTTCATAACATAAAATAAAACAAGGAAATATATTTTCAATATCAATGAAACGGGCTATTTTGAAAAAAACATTTTATGAAATTAATATTTAAATATGATTTCTGTAGCCGCCTTAACTGGCGCGCAGAGGGCGCAATCTGGAATACCAATTTCCAACAACTAAGAAAATCTCCCATAAAGTGGAGTCCTTACGCAAACCCAGTTGTTGACCACTGCGAAGAATTGATTGATTAAGATCATCTTCAATGCTTTCCTTTGCAGCGGCTGCAGCTTCTCCAGTAACAGTATATGTGAACTGAAAACGATCTTTTGTTCTCCGAATCAGCCGTTCTGAAGAACGATTGTGTACGCCCTAAAGTGCAAGAAGTGCTCGATAAGTTTGACGAATAGAACAATTATTTTGTTGTTTTGTGCCTAAAAAGACACTCTTTATAAGACTACAATTTCAGTGCAGTCAGAAGTCACTCATTTAAATCTTCTAGAACTTCTCAAAATTAATAAATAATAAAATGAACAACTTTCTATGCCAAGTTAATTAATAAACAACTTCCTTAAAAGCTCTCATCTGAGATCTAAAACACCAAATAAAAAGAACAAAATCCGTTTTGTTCAATAAAAAATTTTAATATTACATTATAAATAAGTCTTTGCCAATCTAGCCGGACATTGACTTTTTTTAATAAAATTTATTTGCAAAAAGAAAGTAAATATTAGGAGGAATGAATTACTTACGCGTTTTTACCATAAACATTAATTTTTTCATCTTTTATAGGAAGGGGGAGGTTTCCCTTCAAACCCCCTCCCCAAAACGCCTCTGTCAAAAAAATGGGTTTTTTGCTAGTTTCCAAAAAAAAAAATTATTTTTAAGTTTTTATGCCAAGAGAAGGTGTCTTCCCAATGCCAAACCAAACCCCAAACACAGGTATTGCCACTCTTCCTTCCAGCCATGTGACATGCATGGTTAAAAATTTTTCCTTTTTTCGTTATGCTGAATGGCAATATATTTTGAAATTCTTTAAACCCTGCTTTACTGGTGGTATATCACCATCTCCACGACATTTTGAAATTTCGCACAATTTTCTGACTAAAAATTAAAATTTCTCTTCGACGGACGTAGCATTATTATTATTTGGAATAACTCTAACCTTGTATACACTTTTTCCATTTTACTCTCGAAGCTTCAAAAGGGTTCTGACAATAACCACAATATATAGCAAAAAGCTGGGTACCTGCAGGCCGGATTTGGTTTTTTCATATATTTGCTTTTAATAATAATAAAAAAGTCAATTGAAGCAGGTACATTTATTTTGATCCATCAAATAAAGGCAATTACAACGCAGCTGCACAGGTAGCTAAAAACCGCTATAGGGGTGTGGGAGAATTACCGTTTCGCGTATTTATTTTTTTACACATTAACAACAGTGTTATCTGTAGTAATTTAAATAACAAACAATTATTAAAAACTAAAACATTTTATGACTGACAAAACGGTTTCTTACCTACGCAAAATGATCAAAAACAGAAAAAAGGTGAAATTTTCTAAAAATTAAAAATAATATATATATATATATATATATATATATATATATATATATATATATATATATATATATATATATATATATATGGCGCAAAAATGCGCCATGTTCTTCTTCATGTCTAAAAGTAGAGATTTAATACTTTATAATGAACTATAACATTTTTACGAACTCGATAGAACTCACTATCAAAAACCGTTTGATATTTTTTTTACAAACTATTGAACAAAAAAATATTTATGAATTTTTATTAGTCGAACTTTTTCTTATGTAAATTGTTAAGTTTTTATCGGGCTTAAGTTCGAATCTTGCATGACTGCAAATTATTTTTTGTTATTTTTTTATTATTAATAAATGAATTTGTTTAAATTCTATTTATTATTTTTATATTAAGATTGGAATATTAAGAATATTTTTAATAATCATCAAACCAGCAGAACGGATCAGTACTGATTTCGAGGCCGCTACGCCATCTCATCAGCGTTCTTTGTTCAATTTTTCCCACTTTTTTGCAAGTGGTGCTAGTTAGTAGGAATATCAACTATTTAACCAATATTTTAACGAAAATTGAATATGAGAAGTTATCACATTCATATTATTAAGTTATTACATTTTGGTTAGTACGAAATTCCTCAACCCTGACGATTAATATTCCAAATATTCCAATATCTCTTTTTGCTTTTTCCAGAGCCATCGGCTGCTGATAGGTAAAGCTTCTTTGTTATTTATGTTCAAGTAATTGAATTTAGTTGTCAATTTACTTTGAACAAGTGCGCGTGCCCCCGCAATGTTTTACATTATGTATGAATTTTTATTAGTCGAACTTTTTCTTATGTAAATTGTTAAGTTTTTATCGGGCTTAAGTTCGAATCTTGCATGACTGCAAATTATTTTTTGTTATTTTTTTATTATTAATAAATGAATTTGTTTAAATTCTATTTATTATTTTTATATTAAGATTGGAATATTAAGAATATTTTTAATAATCATCAAACCAGCAGAACGGATCAGTACTGATTTCGAGGCCGCTACGCCATCTCATCAGCGTTCTTTGTTCAATTTTTCCCACTTTTTTGCAAGTGGTGCTAGTTAGTAGGAATATCAACTATTTAACCAATATTTTAACGAAAATTGAATATGAGAAGTTATCACATTCATATTATTAAGTTATTACATTTTGGTTAGTACGAAATTCCTCAACCCTGACGATTAATATTCCAAATATTCCAATATCTCTTTTTGCTTTTTCCAGAGCCATCGGCTGCTGATAGGTAAAGCTTCTTTGTTATTTATGTTCAAGTAATTGAATTTAGTTGTCAATTTACTTTGAACAAGTGCGCGTGCCCCCGCAATGTTTTACATTATGTATGAATTTTTATTAGTCGAACTTTTTCTTATGTAAATTGTTAAGTTTTTATCGGGCTTAAGTTCGAATCTTGCATGACTGCAAATTATTTTTTGTTATTTTTTTATTATTAATAAATGAATTTGTTTAAATTCTATTTATTATTTTTATATTAAGATTGGAATATTAAGAATATTTTTAATAATCATCAAACCAGCAGAACGGATCAGTACTGATTTCGAGGCCGCTACGCCATCTCATCAGCGTTCTTTGTTCAATTTTTCCCACTTTTTTGCAAGTGGTGCTAGTTAGTAGGAATATCAACTATTTAACCAATATTTTAACGAAAATTGAATATGAGAAGTTATCACATTCATATTATTAAGTTATTACATTTTGGTTAGTACGAAATTCCTCAACCCTGACGATTAATATTCCAAATATTCCAATATCTCTTTTTGCTTTTTCCAGAGCCATCGGCTGCTGATAGGTAAAGCTTCTTTGTTATTTATGTTCAAGTAATTGAATTTAGTTGTCAATTTACTTTGAACAAGTGCGCGTGCCCCCGCAATGTTTTACATTATGTATGAATTTTTATTAGTCGAACTTTTTCTTATGTAAATTGTTAAGTTTTTATCGGGCTTAAGTTCGAATCTTGCATGACTGCAAATTATTTTTTGTTATTTTTTTATTATTAATAAATGAATTTGTTTAAATTCTATTTATTATTTTTATATTAAGATTGGAATATTAATCTTAATATAAAAATAATAAATAGAATTTAAACAAATTCATTTATTAATAATAAAAAAATAACAAAAAATAATTTGCAGTCATGCAAGATTCGAACTTAAGCCCGATAAAAACTTAACAATTTACATAAGAAAAAGTTCGACTAATAAAAATTCATACATAATGTAAAACATTGCGGGGGCACGCGCACTTGTTCAAAGTAAATTGACAACTAAATTCAATTACTTGAACATAAATAACAAAGAAGCTTTACCTATCAGCAGCCGATGGCTCTGGAAAAAGCAAAAAGAGATATTGGAATATTTGGAATATTAATCGTCAGGGTTGAGGAATTTCGTACTAACCAAAATGTAATAACTTAATAATATGAATGTGATAACTTCTCATATTCAATTTTCGTTAAAATATTGGTTAAATAGTTGATATTCCTACTAACTAGCACCACTTGCAAAAAAGTGGGAAAAATTGAACAAAGAACGCTGATGAGATGGCGTAGCGGCCTCGAAATCAGTACTGATCCGTTCTGCTGGTTTGATGATTATTAAAAATATTCTTAATATTCCAATCTTAATATAAAAATAATAAATAGAATTTAAACAAATTCATTTATTAATAATAAAAAAATAACAAAAAATAATTTGCAGTCATGCAAGATTCGAACTTAAGCCCGATAAAAACTTAACAATTTACATAAGAAAAAGTTCGACTAATAAAAATTCATACATAATGTAAAACATTGCGGGGGCACGCGCACTTGTTCAAAGTAAATTGACAACTAAATTCAATTACTTGAACATAAATAACAAAGAAGCTTTACCTATCAGCAGCCGATGGCTCTGGAAAAAGCAAAAAGAGATATTGGAATATTTGGAATATTAATCGTCAGGGTTGAGGAATTTCGTACTAACCAAAATGTAATAACTTAATAATATGAATGTGATAACTTCTCATATTCAATTTTCGTTAAAATATTGGTTAAATAGTTGATATTCCTACTAACTAGCACCACTTGCAAAAAAGTGGGAAAAATTGAACAAAGAACGCTGATGAGATGGCGTAGCGGCCTCGAAATCAGTACTGATCCGTTCTGCTGGTTTGATGATTATTAAAAATATTCTTAATATTCCAATCTTAATATAAAAATAATAAATAGAATTTAAACAAATTCATTTATTAATAATAAAAAAATAACAAAAAATAATTTGCAGTCATGCAAGATTCGAACTTAAGCCCGATAAAAACTTAACAATTTACATAAGAAAAAGTTCGACTAATAAAAATTCATACATAATGTAAAACATTGCGGGGGCACGCGCACTTGTTCAAAGTAAATTGACAACTAAATTCAATTACTTGAACATAAATAACAAAGAAGCTTTACCTATCAGCAGCCGATGGCTCTGGAAAAAGCAAAAAGAGATATTGGAATATTTGGAATATTAATCGTCAGGGTTGAGGAATTTCGTACTAACCAAAATGTAATAACTTAATAATATGAATGTGATAACTTCTCATATTCAATTTTCGTTAAAATATTGGTTAAATAGTTGATATTCCTACTAACTAGCACCACTTGCAAAAAAGTGGGAAAAATTGAACAAAGAACGCTGATGAGATGGCGTAGCGGCCTCGAAATCAGTACTGATCCGTTCTGCTGGTTTGATGATTATTAAAAATATTCTTAATATTCCAATCTTAATATAAAAATAATAAATAGAATTTAAACAAATTCATTTATTAATAATAAAAAAATAACAAAAAATAATTTGCAGTCATGCAAGATTCGAACTTAAGCCCGATAAAAACTTAACAATTTACATAAGAAAAAGTTCGACTAATAAAAATTCATACATAATGTAAAACATTGCGGGGGCACGCGCACTTGTTCAAAGTAAATTGACAACTAAATTCAATTACTTGAACATAAATAACAAAGAAGCTTTACCTATCAGCAGCCGATGGCTCTGGAAAAAGCAAAAAGAGATATTGGAATATTTGGAATATTAATCGTCAGGGTTGAGGAATTTCGTACTAACCAAAATGTAATAACTTAATAATATGAATGTGATAACTTCTCATATTCAATTTTCGTTAAAATATTGGTTAAATAGTTGATATTCCTACTAACTAGCACCACTTGCAAAAAAGTGGGAAAAATTGAACAAAGAACGCTGATGAGATGGCGTAGCGGCCTCGAAATCAGTACTGATCCGTTCTGCTGGTTTGATGATTATTAAAAATATTCTTAATATTCCAATCTTAATATAAAAATAATAAATAGAATTTAAACAAATTCATTTATTAATAATAAAAAAATAACAAAAAATAATTTGCAGTCATGCAAGATTCGAACTTAAGCCCGATAAAAACTTAACAATTTACATAAGAAAAAGTTCGACTAATAAAAATTCATACATAATGTAAAACATTGCGGGGGCACGCGCACTTGTTCAAAGTAAATTGACAACTAAATTCAATTACTTGAACATAAATAACAAAGAAGCTTTACCTATCAGCAGCCGATGGCTCTGGAAAAAGCAAAAAGAGATATTGGAATATTTGGAATATTAATCGTCAGGGTTGAGGAATTTCGTACTAACCAAAATGTAATAACTTAATAATATGAATGTGATAACTTCTCATATTCAATTTTCGTTAAAATATTGGTTAAATAGTTGATATTCCTACTAACTAGCACCACTTGCAAAAAAGTGGGAAAAATTGAACAAAGAACGCTGATGAGATGGCGTAGCGGCCTCGAAATCAGTACTGATCCGTTCTGCTGGTTTGATGATTATTAAAAATATTCTTAATATTCCAATCTTAATATAAAAATAATAAATAGAATTTAAACAAATTCATTTATTAATAATAAAAAAATAACAAAAAATAATTTGCAGTCATGCAAGATTCGAACTTAAGCCCGATAAAAACTTAACAATTTACATAAGAAAAAGTTCGACTAATAAAAATTCATACATAATGTAAAACATTGCGGGGGCACGCGCACTTGTTCAAAGTAAATTGACAACTAAATTCAATTACTTGAACATAAATAACAAAGAAGCTTTACCTATCAGCAGCCGATGGCTCTGGAAAAAGCAAAAAGAGATATTGGAATATTTGGAATATTAATCGTCAGGGTTGAGGAATTTCGTACTAACCAAAATGTAATAACTTAATAATATGAATGTGATAACTTCTCATATTCAATTTTCGTTAAAATATTGGTTAAATAGTTGATATTCCTACTAACTAGCACCACTTGCAAAAAAGTGGGAAAAATTGAACAAAGAACGCTGATGAGATGGCGTAGCGGCCTCGAAATCAGTACTGATCCGTTCTGCTGGTTTGATGATTATTAAAAATATTCTTAATATTCCAATCTTAATATAAAAATAATAAATAGAATTTAAACAAATTCATTTATTAATAATAAAAAAATAACAAAAAATAATTTGCAGTCATGCAAGATTCGAACTTAAGCCCGATAAAAACTTAACAAAAAAATATTTATTTTTTAATTTCGAACAAATTTAAATAAAAATTTAAAATACAATTTTTCTAAAAATTGATATAAGCAGCTGATAATATAGCCTTTCGTAGAAAAAAAATGTGGGGCAACTCAACAGAAGATAGAAGGGAATGCTTAAACTTAGTAAACCCGAACTAGGAAAGTTAATCGGCGTCCTGAAGCAGCACTCGAACTTGAGAGGATATTTGCACGACAATATAACTCATGCAGGAGAGAAACAGAGACGTTGTTACTTCACCGCTTTCTACCAACTGATATTCTGCCCACATTACCCGGTTTAAAGGTGTTGACTGGAAGAAACTGAGGAACTACTTGAGAGTACACAATAGGTTTTTACTGGTTTATATGTATGGCCAGGACATAGGCTTAATGACCCCTCGCTTCTACTTTACCTAACCTATAATTTTTCTTCATACTTCCAGAACAATGCCTTACACAGTTAGGAGTATCCCCTTTGTGTAGGCCCTAGGTCTTATAACAATTTGTATAAAACAATATAAGTTATTCAACCATAAATTAGAGAATATTTTAGAAAACGTAAACTTAATTGAATTGCGTTATGAAAAATCTTAAAATTGCTTGCTTGCCTTAATAATGGGTGATTTTTTAAGAGTTTTCGTATTTGATTAAATTTACTGAAATGTCTTAAATTTTTTTTTTGGCCGAAAGAAGGGTATATATAACGTTTAAAAATTATTTCATGTTAATGTTGGTTTTAAATGATTTTTACACTGAATCTGCTTAGTCGGTTTTGAAAAAGTGCAGTTCACTGATGCCACCCGTACATAATCGACACCAAATAGAGTATATTTCGGAATGCAGTTTTTCCAACTCTTTTGGCTGTTCTTCACACCAATTGCGGCAATTAAGCCTCTTCATGTATTCATTCAACCAAAAATGAATATCCATTCAAACCGGGCATGAATTTTGACAATAAAATTCAAAAATTTGCAACTGTTATTCGTTTTTAAGTCGTTTGATGGTTATATTATAGAGTCTATAATTTAGACTAATCAGAACATTTTGAACAGTAACATTTTACCCGAAAACAACTGAGATGCCAAAGAAAAGAAATGTTGACAATAAGAAGAATGTTGCTAAAAAATCACCCGTTGCAAGTTTGAGTTCTATATGAATTAAAACGTATTAAAACATTTTACATGTTTACTGTACAATCAATTATGTTGTGTTATCACTAAATATTACACAGACAATTGCTTTGGCCTCGTTACGTTATGCAGTCTTATGTAAGGCAGACGTGATCTCATTTCAAAGGTTAAATAATTGAATGTAACATTATATTCATGTCCACAGCATGATCGTCTGGTATAGCATTAATATGTTGAAGCTGCTCATTGGCTGTATTGTTTATTGCCACCAAATTGAAGTTAAACCGTAAGTCTGCTAGTCTTATAGACTCTGTTAAATCAAATGGGTGCGAATATGTAGGTGTGTGTGCCATGGAAATCAATATGTTCAGCTCTATTTGCAATAAAAACACTGAACATGTACAATGTAGTGGATATAACGAAAGATTTTTCAATAGTTATGCGAAATCTGAACGTCGACCTAAACTAAGTGACGTAAATATTAAATATGAAAAAACTTTAGTAAATGAGTGCCTTTTGCTTTTACTGTAGGCTGTTTTTGAAATGCGCGGATAGAACACGAAATTTGGTGCATGAATTGCATTCGTATAAAATTCAATAGATCCAGGACTGAAATTAAAGGATCATAGACAAAGACCTTTATTCGTGAACAACCACTTCCAAGTTTCATCGAAAAATCATCTTTAGCAATGAGTCCCATTTCTGGATGAATTGGTACGTGAACGAACCAATCTGTCGAATTTGGGACAATACCAATCCACACGATATTCATGAGGGTACAATGCATCCCGAAGAAGTCACTGTTTTGTCTGGATTTGGAGCTTGTGGCGTCATCGGTCCATATTTATTTGCTTGCGCTATAGGTCGATGAATACGAACGTCCAACGAAATGTTGCTTCAACAGAATGGCGCTATGTGCCACACAGCTCATGCAACATTGGATATTCTGTACCATTCGATTTGAGTGAACTGCCCATCGATGTAGTGCAATTTGATCCCGTTACAGCTTTTCTTGAGCATTTTCTCATCTCGCAGTTGTATGGGAATAAGCCCCAAGCCGCAGCGGTTCTCAAACCTATTACAACGTTAGCCTTCACACAAATTCAGTCTGATTTACGCGGCAGTCATGGAAAATAGGGCATTTCGAATGCACTCAACCTAGAAATGGTTGTTATATTCCACACATCAATCTATAGGTCTTTGAAATTAATAAATAATCTTTAAATTTAAAATATGAAGGGTTTGTTTAAAGACCCTTTGTTAACGCTGCCAATGTGAAGGGAATACAGAAGTTCTGAAAGAGATTAAAATTTGTATCCGTATCTCCAACACGGATACAAATGTTGAAATAAATTTATTTCTGTGTCTCTTCACAAAGTGTTCGACTGTACATATCGGGTGTTATTTAACCGCATGGGATTTTATGTTTTATTATGATTTGGTAGATAATTTCATGGCATCTATTTTGTAAATACGAGTTGCGTCATATGTCCGTCGCAGCTACGAGTCCTTTTAATTAGTCCAATACTTGACTACTTTTTCAAAAAAATTGGCTGGCTATTGGCTTCCAATGCTTCAAGAGCTACCACTGTGTCTGATTGTTAGCAATGATATCCTTTTGATATTGACGTCGTGGGTGTTATTCGCACTAAAGGCCTTGGGTGTTAGTAATTAAATTTGTTAATCAAAACTGGCAGCCTATGCATCCCAATTCTTCAAGAGTAAAAGTAATTCAGCCACTTTTGGAAATATGTTAGTCACCAAAATGATTTTTCAATAATTCGATTAAGCGCTCGTGTACGGTAAGTTGACCCGACTTATTATAATCACATATCATTGAAAGGCAACTCCTTGCTCATTTTCAAGGAAATAGTCAATTGTAATGACTGTAATAGTTATTCGTTAACGGCATGAGAATTGCGTTCGCTTCAATTACGGAAATTTTGCTTATTAAAGTAGCCATTTAACCTGAAAGAGGTTCATCACTAAACACAATTCTTTAAAATCCTATATAAATTTCGAGAACAGATTTATTTATTAATTTATTTATTTATTTTATTAAGTAAAGTTTACCAATCTAAAAACGTTGTTCTAGCATTACAAGAAACATAATGACTTGCCAAACTGTAGTGAACATAGATGTCGACACAGTTTGACATATTCAGTGGTAAACCATAGTTAGCGATGGCAATATTTTCCATGCAGGCAAAAAAACACCCAAAACGTGATTCATTTTAATTTCGATTTCTTTAAAGAAATAAGAGAAATGCACCTTAAAGTCTGTGGAATTCGGTAATTCACAGTAACTTGCTCATAAATTATCAACAAATCGAAAACTCAGAGCCGGTAATAAAAAACGTTTATTGAAAACATCATGCCATACAATATTTTTCAATTTCTGTTGTCAATAACACAATCTAAAATGAAATCGTAATACAAACTCGTATAAGTATTTAATTCAGAAAATTGATGAATAATATATATGTATGTATATATGTTAATAAAAAAAGAGTTCGTCAACATTTTGGGCTTTAATAAAATTATAAATAAAAGAATAAATAAGATTATTATTTTAATCAAGTTCAAGTTCATGTTTCAATTGTTTTATAAAAATTTCTGTTTTTATTAATATAATTATTTTTTAAGAACAGAAATATATAGTGAAATTAAATCACCTAAAGGAATCTTCATAAAAATGGTTTTTTATAAAAATATTTATATGATTAATACAAAAAGGTAATTGGAAATAAGTTAACTGATTGCGCCACAAATAATGCATTCAATTTATGTCAATGACTCTTCTTTACTAAGTTATCAATTCCCTCTTTGAAAGTGGAATTAAAGCTGCAAAATGTTTCGCATGTTTCCGTTTTCACTTTCGTATACTACTATTTAAAAAAAAAACAAGTAAAAGTGCTATATTCGGCTATGCCGAATCTTAAATACCCTTCACAGATGTAATTCTTCTTTCTTTCTTGCTAAAACAGGAAGTAGGTTTAATTAAAAGATGTAACATAGTTTTACTTGACAAAAAATTTAAATTTTTAAACTTTTTGGTCACTTTCACGTACCATAAAATATATTATTTGTTCGAACCCTGGAGTCGAAATTTTGATTTTTTAAGATTTTAATACCAATTTTGTTTTTCCTGAATTATTAAATAGTTTTAATTAGCAAGAACAACAACGTCAATTGCCTATTTGGTTACTTTTATATATTTCAATTTCCCAACACTGGAAACGAAATTTAAATTTTTTTTACCAATGCAACTCTTAATGAGGCATGAATTAGTTTTATTTAAGAAAAACTTAATATTTGTAACCATTTTGGTAATTTTTATGTAGCACAAAATATTGCAGTTATCCAACTCTGAAATCTAAATTTTGATTTTTTTTTAATTTTTGATACCAATTTTGTGTTTCCTGAACTAAAAAATAGTTTAAATTAGTAAAAAACCGACGTTAGTTGCCTTTTTGGTTACTTTTATGTATAAAAAAATTTCAATTTCCCATCGCTGGAAGCGAAATTTTAATTTTTTAAAATTTTTTTTATCAATGAAAATCGTCATGAGGTTTTTTAAAGAGGTTTTGTTACAGAAGAACTTAAAATGTTTAACAGTTTTAGTAACTACATTTACTACAAAATACGGAACGGGCCGAAAAAAAAATATTTTAATTTGCCACCCCTGGAAAAATTTTTTTATTTTTTTTAAGTTTTAATAGACCATTGAGACTCCCCAAAGCACGAAATAGGTTTAATTTACAAACATTAAAAAAATAATTGATATTTGGTATAAATTTTGCGTCGTGAAATAGGTGTAAGCTTCCCAGCTCTGGAACCATACTTCGGATCTTTCTGCATTTCAATAGCACTCTATTTAAGTTCATTTCCATTTTTAACGGTCCAAGAACGAAGTCTCTAGCTCTTCTGCGGGCTTGGGAAAACCGATTTCACGTACAGACAGACGGACATCGCTCAATCGTCATCGCTATTCATAAGGATCCAGAATATATATACTTTATGGGGTCCCATGTGCATATCGAAGAAATTACACACGGAATGACAAACCTATATATACCCTTTAAATTTTTTGTGAAGGTTATAAAAATAGTAAGAATTTTATATTCGACCGGGTCGAATCTGAAGTACCCTACAAATATTTAGTAAATAGGGAAGATCAAAGAACGAACATCTTAAAAACTTAATTTAATTATTCAAGAATGTACGCTTAAGGAATACAATTTGTTAAATATTTACACTATTTTTCAATGTAATTAACAACGCCCACTAAAGGAGGTGGGGTAAAAATGAATTTATCATATTTTTTTGCTCCAAGTTCAACTCTTAGGAACTTCTTTGATATAGAAATATATCATTGGGTTAACAAAACTACAAAAAAATTAACTTTAGAAATTATGTTATTTTTTACAGGTTGGTTTAGTTTTCAACCGTGTCCGCTTTATCCGAGTTACGGAATTGACCTGTCCTTCAAAATTTATCTATAACAAACTTCAAGGGACCGGCTCTTTTCGTTTGGACAGTATAGTATTTTTCACAGACGGACGTGGCCAGATCGGCTTAGATTTCATCACTGATCAAGAATATATATACTGATCAAGAATATATATATACTTACACACATACGGACCGATATACCCTCCAATTCTTTTTTTTAGGGTATAAGAAGATACAGCAATATGTTCTATACCAGAGTTATTATCAATTTAATTTACGGCTAATTGCTGACTAACAATTTTTGATATGTTCGTTTACTTTATCATGCGTTCTAGTATGCTGGAACTGGAAAGAAGGCGATAATGTAGAGAAGACAAATTAAGAACATTAAGCAGATAGAAGCGTTTTTGTTGCAATCTTAATCTTCTCTTCTTCTAAGTTTCAAGGTTTCGCAAATTCCGTTTCGATTGTGTTATTGTGTCAGGGGAGCAATTCTTTGCCCAATCCTCAACATTCAGCAAATTCTCTAAAAAATGAGAAATGAAAAAGTTCAAGCAACAGTTATGTTATTTGCTTTCCTTGTGACAATAAAAAAAAGAAATTAAATTGAATAAAGATTTTGAAAGGTTAATTGATCGAAATTTGTTTGTTTTAAATTCAGAAAGACATGATAAACATTCCAAGGCACAAAGGAAAGTCAACATCAGTTTTTTAGTTATTCAACTTCACAGCAGACAGCACAGCTGTTTTCGAAAGCCTCAAAGCTTTCACAATGCACTTATTAGGTGGCTTAACCTATAAAAAACTTAATTCAATTTAATACATCAATATGAATGTTCTTTAAAAAAATACTCACAAAAAAAAAAATAAATACTTTGAATATTATATTCAATCACAAGAGAAGTCACAATAAATTTTAATTATACAACTTGCCATTCAGAGTGTAACAGCTGTTTTCCAAAGCCGCTTTCATCCTGAGTACTCATGTGTTGTTTTCTTTCTCACATGAGTGCTGAGTGTATAATTACTCAACTTTCTTTTTTAATAAAATAGAAGTCAGAAATTAAGAGATTAAGAAAGAGTATTTGCTGCACAATATTCAATGCCCAAAGAGCTGGAAAGCAATTATTTTTTATTAATTAAACCTGTTGTATACCTTATCAATGCTAAATTTGTATTAAAACTTAAAAATAGTATTCCAGAGGTGAACAATTGCATTTTTTTGTTTTACATAAAAGAAACCAGTAAAATAAACTTTTTTAATTGTTCTTTAATTATCATATTTCTTTAATTAACATATTTAATGTTTGTTAAAGAAATTCATTGGAAAGTCAAAAAGACAGCTGGAAAATTTTGAGTTTTGATGTGTTAACATCTATACGCGCGCCTCTAGGGCAGTAAACTATCAGTTTCAATACATACACAAGTGTAAGGTGTAAGAGTTTGGTTGTTCGTTGCTTGGCAGTCGGTATTGAAAGTGATTATTGGGCGATTTTCATATAATTTTCTCAGGCGATTTTCTCCGGAAATTCCTAGCCGATTTTATTAATTTTTGGATTAAAACGCTAGTGCGCGTTTCGACGAAGAGTTTAGGCGGAGATTTAAGTGTTTTAATTCGGAGTATTAATTTGGAGTAATATTAAAAAAGTGTTTTATGTTGATCTTCGGTTTTGTTTTATGGATAGCAAAGAGAATAGTGACGTGGTTATACGTACATATATAAAAATGAGATAGCAAGACAGCAACGTATGTAGCTTATGTACAAACATAACAATGTATGTATGTACATTTGTCTGTTGCTTTGCATTCTCTTTGTTTTTTGTGGGTTTAATATAAAATAAATAAACAAAAAGGTGTTAACACATCGCCCGTGAGTTCGAACACTCATTGATTTTTTTATTATTAAAGGAAACGAATAAAACAAATACATATTTATATAAATTTGTTTCAAGAATTCTGTTTGATGTGTTAGTGTAATTTTACCAACAACATCTCAAAATAATAAATAATTGAAAAATTTTTAATTAAAATAATTAATTTTTAGCAAATATACATTAATTGGTTATTCAACTTGTTTAATCGTTAAGCGATTAAACAAAAACCTCGTTTAATTAATCCAATCGTTTGATTAATCATTAAATGAATTCCCTACTACTTAGGAAACAGACACGTGAATGTTTTCGTGTCTATTCTATTCAGACGAAACACATTTTATTTGCAAAGTAAATCGGAATAATCAAAATAATTATTTCGTATTAAATAAAACAATTTTTTGATAAGAAAAACTCACTCTCAAGAAGGAGTGATTGACTAGCAAAATATGAATTGTACAATAAATCAAATATATACTTACATATATTATCGCCACCAGTTGACAAGTCTACTAAATCAAAAGAATTACAACTGATGACATACGAGTAATTAAAATTGGAAAACGTTTACAAAATTCTCGTAATACAACGTAAATAAGTTCTTAGCAGCGTATATTTTGTTTTCTATAAAAAGTTTTTAAGCGATTTGACCGCTTGGGTTATGTAAACTGTAGTTTATTGTAGCAGGGAACGCAATAACCATCATTAGTATTAAAGGAAAAGTTGGACTAAAAAACAAAAATATTTGTGAGCAAAAATACGTCACTATTTTAATCATCGCTTAATAGAATTACGTACGTGCGTTATTAAAATTGAGATTGTTTTGGAAAATAACATTATTTTTCAAATTTTTACCAGGTCATCGCATTAAACAATAAATATTTCATACAATAAAATTCAGTAAAAGAGACAGTAAAAGAGAATACATATAAACATATCCCTTTAATGCCAGCATTCATTGCACAATAATACAAGGATACAAGCTGATGTCCCTTAAAGAATACCCTGATTTAATTTTTCTTAAAACTTGGGGAAAAAAGGCACTTCGATTAAAACTAATTTGACAAAACTTACACTTTTTCGAATCAATTTTGCGTTTTCAGTCATCAGTGAACTTGAAAATACATCATAGAGTGGAAACATTAAGTTCATCAATGCCAAAGAATAAATTATTTTGTGTTCATACTCGTATCAATCAAATCAATTCAGCGACACGCTTTTGCTGTTGCTTTTAAATCACCCAGGCAATCATCAAGTCTTCAGCTTTGTGATTTAATTATCATCTATTCTTTGTGTCAATGCAGATTCTTTATTTAGCTCAGCAACGATTTCTTTGATAAAAAAATTTGATTTGTGTATATCAATTCTGTGGTTTTCTTCTTATTTTTCCTATGCTGGTTTTTTACTTTCTCTTTAAATATATACAGACACGATGTTTTTGAAAGAAATTCTTGTTTTTTTATGTAGGACCAGCACTCGGGGATAATAGTAATACATAATAAAGTCAATAGTGCCTGTTATGTTCACCGACTACTCTTATGCTTTCGAACATGAAACAAGTCGACAACCAACACAACCATGGACTAATTGTGGTCCGAAGAATTCGCCAGCATATTCATGACTGGGAGCTGAGTCGAAATCAGGACTTTCCGCTTCATAGCATCGTGTTAAATACGTCAGCCATCAGCATAAACTTATTTAAAAACAAAAATTTCTTCAGTATTCAAACATATATTGCATTTTAGAAAGACAGATGTTTGCATTAAAAACGAGAAGGATCAAAAAATGATTTCAGGAATCATTTATGTTTATAATCCAGTCGTATATTGGTGAAAGGTATATAAGATTCGGCACAGCCAATTTTACAAAAAACCCTTTTTTTTAAATTACTTAATATTGGGAAGTTACTGGTTCCATCCCATTTTCGAGTTTTCACCAGATCTCGTCGTTTTAAGTTCCTAGGAAGCTTTCGTGACCAGTGCTGAGAGGCCGTGACTAGGTCAGCATGTATATGCGAGCACATGTATAAGTATGCGACCAGCTCATAACTTTTGAACGATTGAGCCCTTCAAACTAGTCGCGTTTCAAAAGGTTCTTCCCAACAAATTTCCTGTGAATTGGAACCGGTTATGACTGCTACATTTTAAGAAAAATCAAAAATATGTGTCTTCAAATGTTGTTTCACAAAAAAGTGATAGGATATATATAGGTTTGTCATTCCATGTGTAATTTCCTCAATACTAATTATGTCTTTAAGGTGCCGCTGTGGCTGATTGGTAGCGATTCTATCCTATTAGTACTATAGTAGTGGGTTCGATTCCCACCAAAGACCTTGGGTGTTTGTGATGTTTTCGGGTAACACAAAGGGATCTACTAGGACCCAAGTGTGCTGGATTTGTTAATCAAAACTGGCAGCCTGTTTAAAAAAAAAAAAAAAAAAATTATGTCTTTATTTTTTTGCTAATTAAAACTATTTTGGAAATTGAGAAAAATAAAATTGATATTAAAACATGTAAAAGTGCTATATTCGGCTGTGCCGAATCTTAAATACCCTTCACAGATGTAATTCTTCTTTCTTTCTTTCTTGCCAAAACAGAAAGTAGGTTTAATTAAAAAATCAAAATGATGTTATTGGTTACTTTTATATTTAAGAAAACGTTTATATTTTTCGGCTAGGAAGCTAAATGTTTGACTTTTCTTATATCTAATACCTATGAACGTCTTTCAAAAATATTATATATGTTTAATTTACAAACAAAAATAAAAAATCCGTTTCATGTACCCTAAAAATTTCTAATTGTCCAACCGAAGAATCGTCTTTTAGATTTTTATTCGTTTTTAATACCTTTCTTCCTTATATATAAAGTAGGTATAATTCATCATAAAAATCAAAAATAACAAATAATATGGTTACTTTTATGAATCAGAAAATGCCGATATTCCAACCCTGAAATTGGATTTTTAATTTTTTTTTGGTTTTTAATACCAATTTAACTCTTCTCGAAGTATAAAAAGGATTTTATCCATAAAACCCAAAATTAGGAACTTATATGGCTAATTTTATGTACTAAAACATTTCGATTTTCCAACCCTGGAACCGATTTTTTAATTTAAAAATTTTTAATACCAATTTTATTCTTAGCGAAGTATAAAATATGTTTAATTCACTGAAAAAACAAAATTGGGAACTTATGTGGGTACTTTTATGTACCAAAAATATTTTGATTTTCCAACTCTGGAAACGAATTTTTATTTTTTTACCAATGCAATTCTTAGTGAGGTGTAACATAGTTTTACTTGACAAAAAAATTAAAAATTTTACCTTTTTGGTCATTTTCATTTACCATGAAATATTTCATTTGTCCCAAAAAAAAACTTTAATTTTTCCAACCCTGGAAACGAAATTTAATTTTTTTTTTGTTTTTTTATCAGTGGAACGCTTCTTGAGGTATTAAGTAGTTTTATTTATGAAAAATTGCCAATTTTTTACCATTATAAATTATGAGACAGTTTTAGTTAGCAAAACAAAAAAAAAACATCAGTTGCCGTTTGATTACTGTCATGTATATTTCCCACCCCTAAAAGCAAAATTTGAATTTAAAATAAAAATGTTTGGTCAGTGCAAATCTTTATGACGTATAAAGAGGGTTTGTTAAAGAAAATCTTGAAATTTTTAACAATTTTAGTCACTACATGTACTACAAAATACGGAATAGGCCGAAAAAAAATTTTAATTTCCCAGCCCTGAAAAAAATTTTTATTTTTTTAGTTTTTAATAGACTATTGAGGCTCCCCGAAGCACGAAATAGATTTAATTTACAAACATAAAAAAAATAATTGATTTTTGGTATAAATTTTGCGTCGAGAAATAGATGTAAGCTTCCCAGCTCTTTAACCGTACTTCGAATCATCTCTATTTAAGCTCATTTCCAATCCAACGGTCGAAGAACGAAGTCTCTAGCTCTTCTGGGGGCTTGGGAAAACCGATTTCACGTACAGACGGACGGACAGACGGACATCGCTCAATCGTCATCGCTATTCATATGGATCCAGAATATATATACTTTGTGGGGTCCCATGTGCATATCGAAGAAATTACACACGGAATGACAAACCCATATATACCCTTTCACTTTTTTTTGAAGGGTATATAAAAAATTTAAGATTTGGACTCGTGGTTTGGGCAATTGTAATTTTTTGTGGTCATGAAAGTTACCAAAAAGGTTACTGATTTTAATTTTCTGTTAGGTTAAACTATTTTATACATCACTAAAAATTTAGTTACTAGATAATAAAAGTAAATAACTAATACATTCCAGGGTTGAAAAATCGAAATTGTTTTGGTACAGAAAAGTAGCCATATAAGCTCCTAATTTTGGGTGTTTTAGAGAATTAAACCTATAAATAAATAAATTATATATATAATTTATAAATAAATTTGTATTAGAACTAAAAAAATAACAATTTCGATTTGGACAATAGAAATTTTTTTCGTACATAAAATTTACCACATAAGATAATTATATTAGTTTTTTTATTCAACTTAAACTATTTTATACTTCAGAAAGAATTAAACTGGTCTTCAAAATCAAAAAAATGAAAAATTCGATTCCTTTTTTGTGCATGAAAGTAATCACATAAGTACCAATTTAGTTTTTTTTAGTTAATTATACCTACTTGTTACTTCAGGAAGAAGGAAACTGGTATTAAAAACCACAAAACTTAAAAATTCGATTCGAGGGTTGGACAATTGTAAATTTTTTGGTGCGTATATACAATCATATAAGATGTTAATTTAGTATATTTTTTTGTGAATGGAGCCTGTTTTACAGAATTATATTGATATTAAAATATTTAAAAAATCTAAAATTCTATTCCAAGGTTGAACAGTTGAAATGTTTTTGTTACATAAAAGTAAGCAAAATTGCTACTAATTTTTGTTTTTGTTTGGTCTTAAAACTATTTTATGCTTCGGACAGACAAAAATTGGTATTAAAATTCTCAAAAAAAAAAATTGTCTCCAAGGTTGGAACATTGAAAATTTGTTTGATACGAAGAGATTACGAATTTTGGCTTTTTGTGTAATTTATACCTATTTGATACTTCAAGATGAATAGAATTGTTATTGAAAATAAAACAAGTAAAAATATTATATTCGACCTGATCGAATCTTAAATACCCTCCAAATATTTAGTAAGTAAATTTAAAATGTTTAACTGGGTGGGACAGAGTTCCTTTAAGACATCTCTGTACACAATTTTCAATCTCTGTTTTGACAGAGTTATTCCGGGAAGGGCCGTGATGGAGACGTTTCAAGATCAGAGAACATCTCAGCTTCTTATAGGCTCAAGGAATAAAAATTCTTCAATATTTACACTATTTTTGCATATAATATCGCACGTCAACGCCCACTAAAGGGGCGGGATCCATAAATAGACTATATAATGTTTTTCACAGACGAACGTATGGTCATTGCTATACCGTCTTAGACCAAGAATATAAATACTTTATCCAATCCCAATTCTTTTTGGAGGGTATTATTCCAATTCTCTTTGGCAAGGGCAGTGCCACTTTTGCCATAAAACTTCAAAAATAAATGTTCGGAATAATTAAATGTCAAATTTATTTATTTTTTTATTTTATTTTTTGATAGGGTCATTTAGGGATTAGGACAGAGGAGTACCAGGTTACATCTCAGCTTCGTCATTAAATCTTAAAAATGTTATTTTTAAGGAATGTGGGCTTAAGTAAAACAATTTGTTAAATTTTTACACTATTTTTGCATATAATAACCCCCACTAAAGGGGGCGGGGTCCAAAATTATTTTTTATGATTTTATGGCTCCAAGTTCAACGCGTTGCAATTTCTTTCACATAAAAATGAATTATTTGCTTAACAAAATTACAAAAAAAAAATTTAAAAATTATGGTGTTTCTTAGAGATTGGTTTAGTTCTTCTTAGGAGAACTTTTTTCCGTCTGGCCCGATTCAGCCCATTTACGACTTTTTCGTTTGGACTGAATCGTGATTTCCATAAACGGCCGCATGGACGAAAATGCTCAGATCGCCTTAGAGTTCATTACTGATCAAGAATATACTTTATACTTTATGGGGTCTTAGATGGATATTTCGCTGCGTTACAAAAGGAATAACAAAGGGAATATACCCTCCAATTCTTTTTTGGAGGGTATAAAAAGTCGATTCCAGGGTTGGACTGCAACGACTTGTTTCTATCTCTTTATAAATAAAACATATTTAACATTTTTTAAAGAAGTTCAATGGTGTTAGAGATCAGAAAATCGAAAAAGAAAGCTTCAGAGCTTTTTACTTTTTGAAATATTAAAGTTAAGTTATTTACAAAATTTGTTTATATAGTAATCGAACATACTTCCAATTTTAGAAAGAAAGAAATAGAAAGAATAAGTAGAAAAAAAAATAAAAGTTACGAAATGATATATTTCTGTATTCACTGAAATATTCAACATGCCAAATTCTTTTTGATTGTCATATTACCAACATTGTCTTAGCAACTTTTGATTCAAAATATATTTAGTAGAAAAGCGACTACACGACTGGGGTAATCAAGCGCAACATGCTTTCATTTATTTAAATGGATGTAGTTTAATACAAGATATTATTATACTGTCGTTTAATTTATTAAATATCTTATATCAGGGAAGAAAGTTTCATATAGAGCAGTTCTATATCTTACCCTTTTATATTTCGTAATAATAATAATAATATTAATAATAATAATAATAATAATAATAGTAATAATACAATAATAATAATAATAAAACAATAGCCACAATGTTCAAACAACAATAGAGAACCTCATTCAAGACTGGAAATCAAAACCGCTACATGGAAAATACCTAAATTTGATCAGTCAGGCTTAAGTAGATAAAGTAAATACTAACAATTAGCTTAAATACAGTAACGTCTTTGCTGAAACCGAATGATTTATTACAGCCATTCAGGATGGAGTAATACAAACGAATAATTACAGGAAATACATAATTCGTGACAGTAATTGCCGAAGGTGTGGTAATACGCCTGAAACCATACAACACCTACTTAATAGCTGTCCCACTCTCCTTCTAAATCATTACCGGCAAAGACATGATAATATCGGAAAGATAATGTATATAAATATAAAAATAAGCTAAATATTAACGAGCCAACAACACAGTACTACAAATATCAACCTAAGCCAATAATCGAAAATAACCAATATGTTATCTACTGGGATAGATCAATACTAATCAACAGCCCGCCAGCTACGAATGTACCCAATAGAGCAGATATGATAGTAATAAATAAACGAAGAAAAATAGCCCAGATCATTGACTTCGCCGTACCATATGATACTAATATACAAGATACCATGGCCATAAAAAATCTAAATATATACTGCTTGCCCAATACATTAAGAACCAAACCTACCAATAGTAATAAGTTCTATGGGAACAATACCCAAAGATACCACGTGTGCAATTGAAAAATTAAACCTTAATGTAAAAATAATAACTGAAATGCAAAAGGCAATTCTAATAAAAGCAGCGACGATAGTGAGGAAAACATTAGGATAACGGATATAAAAGATGGATTATATCCCCACAGAGCGTAACCTTTGGTCTTAGACCCAGTACGTCAATTCCAGCATAAGCTGAGAATGTATAATTCTATAATAATAATAATAATAATAATAATAATAATAATAATTTCGCAGAAACGGAAGGATTTATGATCGCTATACAAGATAAAGTCATAACAACTAGGAATCACCGGAAATACATATTGAGGGAAAACCTAGAAAACGATACATGTCGGCGATGTCAAAACAGCGCAGAGACCATCGACCATATTATATGTATGTGGATGCATATGCTTAACATCGCATGATTATACTGCGAGACATAATCAGGTAGCGAAGATCATCCACCAAGGCCTAGCAATAAACAACAAGCTTGTGTCAGAAAAATGTCCATACTATAAGTACGAGCCTCCACCTGTCATTGAAAACAGATATGCCAAGCTATATTGGGACAGATCGATAGTCACAGATCGCACCATACGAGCTAACAAGCCGGATATCGTTCTGTTCGACAAGGTGGAGAAGAAAATCACCTTGTTTGATATCGCTGTCCCCCTAAACAATAACATCCAGTCAACGTATATCACGAAAATCGAAAAATATACTTACCTTGCCGATGAACTTAAAGCTATGTACCATGTAGAAAAGGTAGATATAGCGCCAATCGTCATATCAGCCACAGGACTAATACCAAAGAATCTTGTAGTCCAGCTTAAGAAAAACAACCTCAACGACACCCTGGGGATTATTCAGAAATCTGTGATTCTGAATACATGCAATATTGTAAGACGCTTCCTACAAGCACAGTAAAATAAATAATAATAAAAAATAAAAAAAAACAGTTAATCATCAGAGCCTAATCCCTTGGCATAGCCCGGGATAGGTATTTTCCAATCTCATAGAGATTGAGAGATTTAGTAACTCTATAATAATAATAATAATAATAATAATAATAATAATAATAATAATAATAATAACTGTTTCAAACATATTCATACCATCGGGAGAAGATGTATTAATAAAATATGATTAAGCCGGACCCCTTAATTTATTAAAATACACCGAACACGACACCAGTCGAAAATTTTACTATTTAAAATATCACTGAAATTCATTTTATTTTTGCTAAAAGATTTATTTTGTACTTTTTTAGAACATTCAAATTAGTTTCTTTTGCTGGCATTAAGCCATTAAATGACAATTAAAGTTCCATTCACTTAATATATTACCTACACATTTAAACAATTATTTAACAATTACTTAATTGTTTAAAGTGTATAAATACTAAACAGAACGAAATTTTATATTCATATACCATTAGTCATAATGTTGTTCTTATCTCTCTACTTTACTAGAAACATTTGAAAAATGGTATTAAGTTGACATGCGTTTGTGTTTGTGTATACACGTAAATATAAATTTCTAAGCTGAAATTATTATTTAATAAGCCCATACAAACATATTTTATAAATCATTTTGTTTTCTTCAACAATGCACTAACTTGTTTTCTTCCTCTTCCTTATAGTCAAACGAACGAAATTCTATATTCAAACACAAACTATTAAACTTTATTTTTTACCTAAAACCAAGTATTTAAAAACGTTATATTCGGCCAGGTCGAATCTTAAATACCCCCCAAATATTTAGCAAAAAAAAAACTCTATTTTTGTATCTATGAATCAATAAATCTTGCAAAGTGAACGTGCTGCTTGCAAAAAGAAAGTCCATGACAACATGAACAATCCTACCAGCTGGTAAAAATATAAGGATGCTTGGGGGTTTTGACTTGGCAAAACGATCACTCCGTTTTCTTTCATTTGGGAATTCATTGCAAGAGTACATGAAAATTAAAAACAATGTTGTAGGCTTAATGAATACAATTTGTTAAATATTAACACTATCTATCCATGTAATACGTTACTTCAATGCCCACTCCGGGCCCAAAAGAAACTTTTTTATTTTTATTTTCTCTGAACCTTCTTTGACATAAAAATATATCATTTGGTTAAAAAAATTATAAAAAAAACTTTGCAAATTATTTTGTTTCTTAGAGGTTGGGTTAGTTCTTTGTAGGAGAACTTTTTCCCTCTGGCCTAATTTAGCCCATTTACGAACTTGACCCATGCTGTCTTTTACAATTTTTCTATATTTTAAGATTCTGACTCTTTTTCGTTTGGACTGTATCGTGATTTCCACAGACGGATGTACAAACATGGCTACATCGTCTTAGATTTCATCACTGGTCAAGAATATATATACTTTATGGGCGTCTTAGAGGGACATTTCGCTGCGTTACATACGAAATGATAAAGTGAATATACCCTCCAAACTTATTTCATATATTAAACTTTTATTCTTGCTGACATGTTATCGGATATTCTAGTTAAATATAAGCCTATTAATCGTGTGGAATTACAACAATTTTGTGTTGCATGCGGTTTCACAAATAGATCTTAACAGGTGGAAATTTGTTTAAAAATTGTGTAATATTTAAACGAATTCTACTACATATACAAAAATTATTGCGCACAAAATAAATATGTACATAGATATTTGTATTACAAGTACAAATTTAATTTATAAACTTTTTCACTTAAAATCTTAAAGGAATGCTTGGAATATGATAACAATTTTAAAAAGCTGTCCACAATGCAACATCTTTCAACTCTAATGGCTTATCTCTCATAATATTTGTTTGCATGCGTGTGACCCACCCGCAACAGAATGTTAGATAATTTATTTCGATTTGAGTAGAACGTTATACATGTATATAATAAAACAGTTGTTACAGTTGTCTTGAACTTTTGGGGAGAAGGATATTAAAAATCATTGCCCAGACTCTGTTAAGAGAGCATAGGGTGCTGTTGGCTGAAGTAGTAGAACACGAGACTATGAAGCCTGACTTCAAACCCGCGCTGAGTCATCTTATTGTGTTGAATTCTTCTGATCAGCATTAGTGGATGGTTGTGTTAGTTGTTACCAGCCATAATTGGCAGCGACTGACACTATTATGTACTAAAAGCAGAGCAACAGCACCGTCCCTAGCAATGCACTGCATATGTAGGGGCTCTTCCCCTGAGTGCTGGTCCGAGTTAAATAAAAAAAATATATCTGCTACATCAGTTAAATGACTTAAAGAAATATTAGCCAAATTTCGAATTTGAATTACAATGGAATGTTGTTCCCACGCCGCCATCTTGACGTTAATGCAACCAGTGTCGGATTTAGGCTTGCTGCCGCCCTAGATCTTTTCTGAAGCCCTTTGATTTACAAAATTCTATTCATTTTTATTCATTATTATCATTTGCAAAACTAAAATGACATATAATTTGCTCAAATTATACTTATTTATTCGTGAATTTTTATTTTATCTTACTCCTTAGATACTCGTGTAATATATTTGTTCTACTCCTCAGATATAATTTACTTTTGCCAGAGTTTATTTGTAATTCTCGAAACAATTCTGATTTGCAGTTTTTGTTTTGTTCTTGAGTTCTTTCAGCGATTTAGCTTTTATCTCGTCTGGAAACGCCGACTTTTCGTGAATCTCTTCAATCTTGGAAGGAGGAAAAAGTCATAGGGTCCATGTCCGGTGACATGAACACGGTGTTGTTTTTGGCCAAAATATTGCGAACATGCTATAGTTTTTTAAATAAAAATTTTCGAAGGAACTTCGCTGCCTTATCAAATTCAAAATTAACCTCAAATGCTCCTAACAAAATTTCCATTATGGCGATCTTTAAGTCACTCTAAATGGGTCCTAAACGGTAGCCCTCTTAATATGAGTGATTTTATAATCGTAATTATTTGTTGTAAAAAAAATTCCGACACAAAATTTCCTTAGCGTGCTGTTTTATTAGACGTCACTAAATATTTTGGATTCCAAAATATTGCAGTTCTGAATAACTCACCGCCCTCCATATCATGCGGTCCTATGCCCGCACCTCCCTGGCCTAAGCCTAAATCTGACACCGAAAATAACTCGGTTTACATCACTATTAATATGTAAAATAAGCAAAATGGGCTTATTTTCATTTCCTTTTAATTTTATTTAGAGCTAGTTTTTGAAAATAAAATAAAACTTCCATTTAGAATTTCTAATGAAAAATATGTATATGACTTGTTATAGTTGTTTTATTATAAGTTTATATTATTTGCAAAAACAGATATATAATAAAAAATTCAAATCTTTAGCGTTTAAAATGGAATTCTGCACGAAAACGTAAATGATAAAACAAGTCCAAGTTCTTATCGAAAAATTGCGGCCACTAAAAGTATTTAGATCAAAAGTAGCAACAATTTCCGGACAGGTAAAATATCATACCCTTTGCTTTGCAATGTGTTTACTTTGCAATATATTTCTCCATATTATTTCTCAATATTAGAAAATGCGTATATAATCCACTTAGCTTTATCACATTAGAAAATTAAGGTTTGGTGACTATTTAGTTTAATGATCGTTGGCCCGAAAGCTGTGAGGAGAGTAACAAACAGCCTTAAAGGTATCGTTTAACAAACACACTGAACGCATAGGTGTTAACTATGTGCGCTGCAGGAAATTGAAGCTGCCTAGGCCGTATGTGACGCTGAAAGCAACTGAAAGAGAATACAGGAACGGAATAGTTATGGACTGTTTTTATCACAAAAGATATCCTGCATGCTGCAAAGGTCCATAAATAGAATCGCACTAAACTACTTGATATTTAGAAGGCTGTTGAAAACCATAGTCTACAAACATTGGCCATGAAAAACTATCAAAATTTATAGCCAGAAAGAATACAGCATTGATTAGCTGACTGTATCTGGCCGCCTCCCCCGGGGGGTGCCGTTGGGGAGCTTGGCTATGATGTTGGGCCTCGCTCCAGCACCGATCCGGGGAAAATAAGAAAGAAGGTCTAAGGACGCCTCGAACTAATTAAGAGTTCAAAAGTCAATAGAAAGTTAAAACCTATTATGGTTGGCTTTCGAGGGGTTATTCTGTTTTTCAAGCATAACTTTTGCAGGTAGCCCCGTAAAACTCATATGTTACTGCCCAATCTCTAAACAGTGGAACGGATGTGCATATACATAAGAGTCTAAAAGAAGTAGGTTCGCCTACGAGCTTGAGTAAGAATTGGCAGGTGAGTTGGCACCTGGGTTTGGGTAAAAAAAAAGACCGAAGTCGATAGAAAGTTTATAGAACCTACACTGGTTTGACTTTTGAGGCTTTACCAGTAGTTACAACTGGTGCCACGGGATCCAGTACAAGCCCCGCAGTTTACTGTGGCTGGATATTGGTGAGGTGTTCCTCGGGAGTACACGTGGTGGCTGTGGTAACCAACTTGGTGGAAGGTTTGTCAGATAAGGATTGATGTTTCAACCCCAGGGTTGGACTTCGGTCCGGCTGATAGTAGCAAAACCTATGTATTGTTGTGAATCAACAAAGAATATTCTATTGGGCGACTTTTTGTAGTTCATAGAATTAAGATCATCTAGATAGGATCGGCACTTTAGCAAGGTGTTAGATCATGGGACTTACCAAATCATGTCTAGAAATTGCCACCTAGGTGACCCGAGGTCGCCTTCGTGTGGATCTTGGGTTCAAAGAGGGGTGCTGGTAACACTTATTGTATCACCCGGTGTTAAGAGCACCGTCAGTTTGAGCCATATTGGCAGGTACTGACGTAAAACCATTGGCGTATTGTATCTGGCCGCCAGAGAAATGTCAATCAACTGCAGGTCGCAAAGAAGTCAGATCAGAGTTCACAAAACAATAATTTAATAAAACTAAAGCATAAAATTATTCAATCCTCATCAAGGCGGAACAATTGCGGTCGTTATACGGTGTTAAGGCAATAAAAGTGTATGCTTAGAGTTTGGTATCATTCAGCCGCAGGTATTTTGTTGTATATGCAGGCAGTGATTCAGTTCAATTACATGTGAGGGAAAGTTTGAAATATATATGAGAAGTTCTCCAGGAAACGCAATAGTTAGAAGTCAGGCATAATTCATTACTCTTGTGAGAGGATACATCCCTTTCTGCCATATTATAAAGACGCGCTGGGGTATTTACTGTAATAAAATAGCTAACTTATATGAGATAGCATATTTATAAAAGGCAGTAAATTGTTTTCGGTTTGACATGCTGTATAAATAAAGCGTAAAAACTGAATAATCTGCCGCTTTTATTGCGTTTTAAACAAATATGCAAAAAGTTAGAAAAGTTGTGATGATAAGACGCTATTTGATAAACAATACCAACTAACACTTGACAAAGGGATTTGATTAAAAGATATGGAACACAATTGACCCTAAAGCAACTTCCCTGCAAATTCTCGCTAAGTTTTAACCTCTAAAAATGCTACTATTTTTATTTTCACATTTCTATAACTTTTGAATGGATTAGCCGATTCGCATGTGGTAAGCGGTAATTCGTGTCGAGAACGCTCGATGTGGTTTTTAAATGTCAACTGGTGATTAAATTTTGGAATTGATCAGCAAAGCCGTTTTTATAGCCTCCCAAAAAGAATTGGAGAGTATATTCACTTTGTCATTCCGTTTGTAACGTAGCTAAATATCCATCTAAGACCCCATAAAGTATATATATTCTTAGTTAGTGATTAAATCTAAGACGATCTGAACATGTCTGTCCGTCCGTCCGTCTGTGGAAATCACGATTCAGTCCAAAAAAAAAGAGCCAGACTCTTGAAAATTGGTATAAATATGTATATCTTGAAGGATAGCAGAAGTTAAGTTCGGAGATGGGCTAAATCGGGCAAGATGGAAAAAAGTTCCCCTTAGAAGAACTAAACCAGCCCCTAAAAAACAACACAATTTTTAAAGTTTTTCTGTAATTTTGTTAAGCAAATGATATATTTTTATGACAAAGAAGGTGCAACGCGTTAAACTTGGAGCCATGAAACAAACAAAAAAATATTTTTGGACCCCGCCCCCTTTAGTGGGCGTTTTTATATGCAAAAATAGTGTAAAAATTTAACAAATTGTTTTACTTAAGCCTACATTCCTTAAAAATAACATTTTTAAGCTTTAATGACAAAGCTGAGAAGTAACCTGGTACTACTCTACCCTACGCCCTCCGCCCTTCGCCGTCTAATTGACTCTATAAAAAAAATTAATAAATTTTACATTTAATTATACCAAACATTTATTTTTTGAGTTTTATGGCAAAGGTGAAACGTCTCCCCTACGGCCCTTGCCAGAGAGACCCTGACAAAATACAATTGGACCCCATAAAGTATATATATTCTTGAATTCAGTGTTGAATTCTTCTGATCAGCATTAGTGCATGGTTGTGTTAGTTGTTGCCAGCCTGTTTCAATGATGAAGGCAAAGCACTGGTCACTGAACATAATTGACAGGACTGACACTGTCATGTACTAAAAGCAGAGTAAAAGCACCCTCCATTGTCGTCGGTCCTGTAGTAGAAAATTAGCTGGCGAAGTACAAAGGTTGAAACAGCTACAAAAAATTATCAATCTCCTCATCTTTCATCTGTCCCCTTAATACTATCCCCTCGTTTTCAGTTCCGGCGCAATGCATTGCATATGTAGGGATTATCCCCCGTATATATTCTTGATCAGTGATGAAGTCTAAGACAGTCTAGCAATGCCCATACTTTCGTCTGTGGAAAACATGATATAGTCTATTTTTGGCAACGCCCACTTAAGGAGCGGGGTCCTCGTACAATATTATATAAAGGTACTCCGCCCCACCAAGTTAACGGTTTTACTTGTTTTTCGTTTGATTCGGACCAGCACCTATGGGATGTCCTCTATGTCCATATACGATGCATTGCACCAGAACTAGAAAGAGGGGATAGTATTGAGGGCACAGGTGAAGATAGATAAGAAGATAGAGAATTGTTGTTGCCATTTCAACCTCTTAATTCTCTTTCTAATCTCTGCTACGAGGCCGATCAGATTTAAATGAAGGAGGGAGCTGTTACTCTGCTCTTAGTACATGATAGTGTCGATCGCTGCCAGTTATGACCAGCCTGTTGTCAGCCTGTTTCAGATGAACTATCACAACCATGTACAAATGCTAATCAGAAGAATTCGACACAATATTCATGACTGAGCGCGGAGTCGAGCTCTTTACCTTCCGCTTCGTTGTCTCGTGTTAACTACTTCAGCTAACAAATTTAAATTTTTCTTAGTTTTGCGGTTATTTCTCAAAATGTAGCGGTACGAACAGATTTAAATTCACAAGAAATCTAAGTTTGCGGGAATATTTTGAAATGCGACTCTTTTTGATTCGGTTCAGCCGTTTAAAAGTTATAATCGGGTCACTTACTTACACACACTCACACACATGCATATAGACATAGTAACTCCCTATTAGGAGTAGTCAGGAAAGCTTCCCAGGAACGCAAAACGTCGAGATCTGGTAAAATTTTCAAAACCGGCAACTTCCAGATTTTTTTTTTTAAATTTTCTCAGCGGGGAGTTAAAAAAGATAGAACGACCTATAAAATTCAGTGATGATTTATTGTTTATGTTGACCGCGCTGGGTTCAACTTTGGCATACTCTTTCAAACATAAGGCCGGTAACTAGCGGAACAATATTCAACATTGGCTTTCAGTGCGTTCCTATTGGCATGAATCTGAACATAGCACTCCAAAAAAATTGTCTAATTGCCAAACGTAAAAATTAGCGCCGAATTAGCCTCTCAATTGTGCCACTGCTTTATGTGCTCTGTAGCAATTGGAGCCGTCTTGTTGAAACCCCATATCAGCCAAGTGCAGCTTTCCACTTTTGGGAAAAAAAAATAATAATAATCATCGCAAGGTAGCGCTTGCCTTTCACAGTAACGCTCCTGCCTTCGTCTTCTTTTAAAAAGATGCCAGCAGCCTATAATCCACACCCAACGGTGCATATTTCGGAATGCATTGGCAATTCTGGAAATGATTCTGGCTGTTCTTCACACCTATTGCTGCAATTTTGTTTGTTCGCATGCAGTTGCCAAAACGAGCATGAATTTTCATAATAAAACTCAATAATCTGCAAGCCTTATTCGTTCGCAACTCGATTCATAATTAAATTACAGACCAAACTGAGCATGTTTAACAGTAACATATGACACGAAAACAGCTGGCCAAACAGAAATTTACAAAAAATCACCCTTCACAATAACAAAGATTAAACACATTATTGCCAACATGGGCTGTCTGCAAAGGCCTACCACAATATAAGTATGTATGTATATGGCTTTAAATAACTGTTACAAATAACACGCTAATATCATTTACTTGCAAATGCCTTGATTGATTTTATTTGTTAAAAGAAATATATCAGCAAATATGTTGTTAGTGTCAATCAGTTTGTATGGTTTCTCATTTGAATATATTTTTTCCGGTTTTTAGAAATTGATCCGACAGCATCTTCTGCTAAAGATATTATTTAATAGTGATAAGCCGCCTGCCTATATGAAAACAAATTTGGTTATCGATAAGTTTTTTAATTGAATCAAATAGTAATATTGTAATATGAATATGAAATTCTTAGATTGGCCACATTAATCAGTGCAGTAACACTATCTTCTATCTATTCTAGCTAAATAAACAATCTATGATTTTTATTAATTTTTAAATAAATTGATTTACATATTTCTATGTGTGTGTATTTCCATTACGTATTAATATTACAGACAAGAGCAGGGAAAATGAGTAAATAATTCAGATAAGAAATGCGTTGTTGTATGCTTTAGTAGTAAAATAAATAAATGAAGAGGTCAGGGATTTTTGTCCTAAATACGTAATATTATTTTCTGGTCCAAGTTGCGATTTTAGAGCGCAGAGCTAATATATGCGGTATGTGGGGTAACATTAAAAAGAGATATAAAAGTATTGTTATTCCACTCTTTGTCTTAAAAGTGCTTTTCTTCAATTCTATTTAGGTAAATTTCTAAGCTAACAGCTTCGATTTCTTAAAAAACAATTCAAATTCTTCAAATCAAGAGAAAAGGAAATTACATAAATGCTTTTTTATTAAAAATGTATACAATCAGGTCTCGTTTTATGCGATAAATCAAGCTCGCATAAAACGATACTCTAGCTCCATATATACTAATGATTCTTCCAAAATTCTGAAAAATCGCATAAATTCAAATTTTAGTTAAAAAATCAAAACAAAATCGCATAAAAATATCAACAAAAATATATTTATTTTAGAAAATTAAATATATTTGTTGGGTGGTTAAACAATGTTTATATGCATTTCATTGGTGCTTCACCAAATCGTCAGTAGACTCCAACTACAGTTGTAAAGAGTTTCAAACTTCTTTTTTTTTTTTAGGAGTAGGACCAACACTCTGGGGATGACCCCTATATATGCAATGCATTGCGCCGGAACTGAAAACGAGGGGATAGTATTGAAGGGACAGATTAGGAAAGATGAGAAGATAGACAGTTGTTTTTGTAGCTATTTCAACTTTTTACTTCGCCGGCTGATTTTTGCTACAGGGCCTATGTAAAGATTTTTAAAAACCGTTTGAGAACTTTCAAATGAAAATGATTTTCAAAAATCATAAAATAAATTCATATCGAATATTATTTATTTGTTGTGTTTTGTTTATATGAGTTTCATATCCTACTATGCTTATTCTGGAGTGATTTTTGAAAATCATTTTCATATGTGAGTTCTTTTGAAATTCGGTCTAAAATTAAAATTTTTGCTTCCAGGGATATCGCTTGTTATTTTTATATCCTAAATGATAACCAAGCACCTAAGAAATAAAAAGCCACCAAAATTTATGAATTTTGCGCTTACTTTTTCCCAAAGTGAAATGTTTATTTTATTGATATTTATTTGAATTTTACAGAGAATCGAATGAACCATAAAATAAGGAATTCTCACAACACGCATGCGTATCAGCTATGCACAGAAAATACAGTGCAGCATGATTAAAAAAACACCAGCTAATAAGAAGGGAAATCCCCAGTTTGTTTTTTCAATAATAACACACACACACACAACACTCATTCATACGTATCGTCTACGCATAGAAAAATAACAAACTGTAGCGACTATATAAGTGATGCAAAGTTGGCTTAATTTAAACACGGTAAAAAGCCTAAAAACATCTAAAATTTCACAACCTGTTAAAATTCTAAAAAAAATGGTTCATTTATAAATCGCATAAGACGAGACCCGAGATGAACACAGAAATTCATATTTTCAGTACTTAATTGCTATCCACAAAAGAGTGATCAGTTCATTCACCAACATATCCGGTTAAGCCTTTTCTGACTAATAGGAAAATAGACAGATAAGACAAAATAGTAAAAGGAATTGTTACAGGGCCGGGAAAATAAATTGTTGCATCAAGACACAGTTTAGTTTTAAGATATTAATTGGTTAGTCTGAAAAAAACGTTTTGGCATTTTCGAAAAATGCTTGGAAAAGACCCAATAAAATATATAGCGATGTGAAAAGCGAAGAATTTGCAGGCGGTCTAGATATTTTTCACGTCTTCACAATAGACTTGTGTCGAACTCGTTCAACCGCTCGTATTTGACAAGAACATCAAAACTCTTGCCAAAAACGAACGAACCAACGACCTCCCAAAAATGTAAGTAGATGGAAAGTGGTTCGTGGACACACTTACGAGTACTTAATAGACTTGTGTCCAACTAGCTCATTCGCTCAGTTTTGACAAGAACCTCTGATCAAACCTATGTAATTTAAATGGGTTTGATCAGAGGTTCTTGTCAAGACTGAGCGAATGAGCTAGTTGGACACAAGTCTAGTACTTAACGCCTCACACTATTTAACGACACAGATTACCACTTTCTACGCATCGAGTATATTAATTTCAAATGAGAGATAAATTTATTCAAAGTGGTTTTTTTCAGAGTTTTATCAGGAGTGATACCATTTTGTTAGATCTAGAAACAGGTCTTTGGGATTTGTGCTGTACATTGTTTAAAACGATAGTCCGTGGCTTATTTTCGAACAGAATGTAGCCCGCAAAAGTACTCAATTTAACTACATATTTCTTGCATTCTTAAATGTTTCTAAACAAAACCACCTTTTATGATTGAACAAATATATTAATGACGAGTAAAACAAGTAAGAACGTTATATTTCACCGGGTCGAATCTTAAATTACCCTCCAAATATTTACTAATTAAATTAAAAATGTTTAACCTGCAGGGTCAGAGTTCCCTTAGGACCTTTCTGTGGCCAATTTTAAAAACATATTTTGACAAGGTCACTCTGGGAGGGGCCGTGGGGGAGACATCTCACCTAAATCGTAAAAACTAAATTTTCGGGTAGTTAAGTGTAGAAAAAAAGCTTTTTTTTTAAGGTCATTTAGGGGCAAAGGGGGGTGGATGGGTAGGACGTCTTACCTTTTTCGTAAAAGCTTAAAATTTTAATGTTTAAGGAATGTAGACTTAAGGACTAACACTTTTTAAATATTGTAAATATTTTTTCATGTAATATTTTACTTCAACGCCCTCTAAATGGGGCAGGGTTCAAAAATAAATTTTTCTGATTTTCTGGCTAAAAGTTCAATTGGACTTTCTTTGACATAAAAATATAAAATTAATAAAATTACAAAACAAAAACTTTAAAAATTTTTGTTTTTGTTTTAGGTTGGTTTAGTTCTTCTTTGGAGAACTTTTCTTCAGCCCATTACAAACATGAAAAAATGCAGGTATACCCAATTTCGAGGGTCTGGCTTTTTTCGTTTGGACTGAATCGTGGTTTCCACAGCGTGACGGACATGGCTAGATCGTCTTAGATTTCATCACTGATCAATAATTTTTATTATTTATGGTTATATTTCGCTGCCTTACACACGGAATGACAAAGTGGATATACCATCCAATTTGCTTTTTGGGGGTATAAAAATTAATAGTCTTTTTTGTAAATGGGACTTTTTGTAAAGGCTGCTTATTTGAAATGGTATTTAACATAAATTTTGAACATATAATATCTGAAAATTTACTTAAAATTACTTTTAGGACTTTAAAACATTTAGAAACGGCAGTTTTTATTAGATGTACCTTTCGATAATGTATCTTATGAAAGACTACTGTTTCAAGAAAAATACTTAAGCAAACGTATTTGCTTAAACATTTGCTTTCATTGAAAAAGGTACTTTCTTATGAAAGACAGATATAAGAAAAAGTATTTATTAAAGGCAGATATTTATACCAAAAAAGGTTTTTAGAAAAGTACTTTTTGACAAATACTTTTTTTGAAGGAAAAAAATTATAATTAACTACGATTTATCTCTTCGAAAAACCTCCTATTTGAGAGTACTTTTTTAAAGAATACCTTTTTGAAAAAGTACTTTTTAGAAAACGTACTTTTAAGAAAAAGTACTTTTCAGAAAACGTACTATTTAGATAAATTACGTTCTAAGAGAAGCACATCAATAAAATACTTTATTATTATTTTTTAAGCCTAAAGATAATATGTTGATCGTTTGTTATGATCTCTCCAATAACACTTGAAGTCTCCCTTAAATTTTCATTGGTACTTTAAATCTACTAAGGAAAATATACGAAAATATTTGTCACCCCTTAGTTAAATTATCTTGTTCATTCCAGTTAATCAATTCATTTTTCAAGTTAATGGGTTCAATAAAATGAGGTTCTGTTGTTGTAATTTACAATAACCATATTATGTTTTCACTTCCCATAATCTAAGACAAATTGTGAGACCACAGGTTTCGTTGAGAGAATTAATGAAATCTGAAACTGCTCTCACAGTATGGAGATCACAAATATTTAATCAAACACTTAATCTGAATACTCTTAAGAATATTCAAAACAAAACGATGATTATATATTTTGTAAAAGCTTTATAAATATTTCACAGAGACTGTTTTAAAACATCAGTCATTGTCTACAAATCAAACGGTTCGTACGGATTAACTAACGGGCAAATTTTTCTTAAATTCGTTCGAAGATAATTAAAAATAAAATTATATATATAACATTAAAAATAGTTACGTTCCAATTAATTTTCAAGCTCATATACATAAATCAAGTTTATAAAATAAGAAAAGTGCAAAATAATAAATTTTACTTTGTAATAAGAAAAATCAACTGGAATATGACTACCTCAATTACAAGTCTCTTACAAAGTTTACGTATTGTGTCCAACACTGCACAACAGAAGAAAGTGCAACAGTCTCCGCTTAAAATTCATGCTGCCAAGAAAGTTGCTTTGCCTGAAATATCTTTAGATGCTGTCGCTCAACATGATGACTATAGTGATTGTTGGGTTGTTATCTATGATCGTGTGTACGATGTAACAAGTTTCATACATGATCACCCCGGTGGCTCTGACGTTATAATGGATTATGCGGGACGTGATGCAACTTTAGCTTTTCATGGCACGGGTCATTCTCGCGATGCAATCGATCAAATGCGTGATTATTTAATTGGAGAGCTGCCCGAACATGAGAAAATATTTCGCTGTACGACCGGCCAAGTCATAATGACTGGTATACCAGAATAGATTTGGAAGAAAAAAGTAACAACTTTAGAAATTTCTCCTATATCTGAGAGAGCTTTATTTACCACAGCAAACATTTTCGAAACTAATTCATCATAGTTTTTCTGCCCAATTCATAAAAAATATTTTATGTTTGTTAAAGGTTTATTTTTGACAAATTTTCTGTCAGATGAGCAGTTAATAAACATAAAATATTTTTTTATGAATTAGGCCGTAAAAAGTTAAAAAGTTGAAGTTTTGTTAGAAGTGGCCTTTTTATTTGAGTATTTTTGACGAATGCATTTCTAGTAATATCCTATTGATTATTACTTTTTCTTACTTTATTTTATTTAAGTATTGAAGTGACTTAGTAAATAGATTGAGTTAGCCTCTTATAGTATGTAATTATGACCTATTTTGTACTTATTGCACGCAAAAGTTATGAATATTTTATTATAAGTTTTTCGTATTTTTTTAAATCGTTTATTAGGCTTTTTGTTAATTAATTGAATAAGTATTTTACCAGTTACACCTATTAATTATAATTAATTGTTGTTGATTAGTTTAAATTTTAATATTCTCACGATATTTCATTACTGACTGTTGCATCGTAATTGCGGCTAAGATTTAAGTATTCGATAAATTTTAGATATGAAAAATTACTATCAATTGTAGTGCCGCCAGTGCTGAAATTAATATCCAAATTTTTTTCTATTTCTGTCCCTACTTGAAACATATTTAATTGCAAGTGATTTCCTACTTGATTGAATGTTATTTCATATCGTTAATTAAGATTGTTAAGTCGCATTGTTAATTAACAAACAAAACCGCAGCGAAAGATTTATGAACAACAGATTTTTGCTTGAAACCAAATGTTTGTTTGAAATTCCTACTTAATTTTATATTATACAAGTTCCATTGCTACAAAAATTTAAACATTTTATTTTTGTTAATTATAAGCCTTGTTTATTAAAAGCTTCTATATATTATATTCAACAATGTCGTGTCAGGATTTTTATTAAATATATTATTTATTTTTAAAGTAGACTAATTTATTTTGTTATATAATTTTATTTTTATAACTAATTACAAAAATACAATAAACTTATATGTATTTATTTTTATAATTTATTAACAATAAATTTAGAAATATTTTCAATAAATATATTTCAAGGACTATAAATATATTTGTATTCGCATGTGAAGTTACTTTGTTCAAAGAAAAGTATAAAAATATACGAACATGAATTTAATTGAATTCATTTTTTGTTTGCGATTTATAGTTAATAGATTCGTATTGAAAGTCAGCAGCACCTAAAAAAATAAAGTTCCAGAGCTGGTAAATATAAACTTATTCTTGGTACATAAAACGCTTTTTTTTTGTTCCCTTAAATTAAATCTATTTTATACTTCAGCAGGAATTGAAGGTATATTATAATTCAAACAAAATTAAAAAGACTATTCCAGGGTTCAGCAACTCAAACGTAAAAGTATGCAATTAAAACCCATTTTGTTTCTTTATATGTATTAAACTTATATGAAGACTTTGAAAAAAATTCGTTCATTTATATCAAAAATCAGAAAAGCTAAAAACACAGATCCAGAGCTGGGAAATTTACAAATTATTTTGGAATTTTAAAGTAACTAAATAAAACAAGTTTTTGCTTTGCTAATTAAACATATTTTAATAATTAGAAAGGAAAAAATTAGTATTGAAAATCACTAAAATATAAAAGATGGCTCCAACGTTTGGAAATTAAAATTAAAAGTAACCAACTGAATTTTTTTTTCATTTTGTCTATAAATTTAAAATATTTGTATTCGAAAGAAATGCATTGGTATTAGAAATCGAAATATCTAAAAAGTCAGCTCTAGAGCTGCAAAATTAAAACTTTATTTTTTAATATTAAAGGAACTACAAAAAAAAACTTCTTTTTTTTTTGTCATCAAACATATCAGGAAATAAATTAGACTTGAATATTTGAAAGATCAAAAAGATGGTTCCTGAACTGAAGTGAATGTGTACATATAATCCAGACAAACTTGCATGAAGGATACATATTTCCTTCGGTATAGCTGAATATAGCATTTTTACTCGCACAGAGAAGCGGTCACATATACAAACACAATGAGTCCTTATATTATACACAAAAACTAAACATCGATGCAGGCTGCATTGGTAGAGCATCTGGCTTATCACTGACACCTCATTATTTCATCACAACTGCAAAATACCAGCTGGCCACTGATATCTTTAACGACGTGTACAAGATAATAGTATGTCGTAGAAGACAAACTGGAAACAGCTACATACAAATAAATAGTCGACGAAACTTTCATACAAATTACGCCGAAATCACACAAGACGAGATGGACGACAATGTCGCCTCAGATTTTCGTTGATGACTTTTCTACAAAAATGAGGGACTTTATCGACAGTTTGTCGCAAAGAAGACTTCCCTAAAGATAAACCGGGGATATTATTGTTCATTAGAATTATATTGAAGGTAAAATTTTCCACATTGTTGACAAATAGTCACGAATGACGATTTCCTTTAAATAGTGGATTAGAAAACACTATCGACAGCAGAAATGTCGTGCATTCATCGTCAAAGACAGTGTCGTCTACGACCATTTTGCCACCTGCGTTGTTATTAATTATGCCAGTCTGCAGCACATAGTTGCTATAGTTTTTAATGCGTTTTGTCACCTAATATGTATTTCCTCGTTTTTTAAACCAACCTTATACGGTATTCAGACATACAACTTATCGCAATTAATGCCATTATTAAGCTCAATTAACTATATACATTTAACAATTAACACTTAACTGTAATAAAATAGATTAAACTTACAAATGCAGCACTGCTAAAAAGTGTGTTTAGTAAGCATAACACAATTCACTGGACAAGTTAGTAGAGACTTAGCACTTAAAATGCGGGAAAAGTGAAAAAAGTTGAACTTAAGTTATTGATAATAAATTTATTATTAATCAGGAAAATAAAAAAAAAAACAAAAGAAAAGCGACCCCATATTTGAACTTGAGGCCCCCATATATATGCAAAATGTTTACTTTCAGTTGTCATACGTTAATTGAATTGACTAAATTTTGTATATGAGAACAGCAAGATAATTATGTCAATAAAGTGAATATTGAGTCAATTAAAAATGCATTTCTGAACACCATATTTATTAATGAGGTGGTACAATTAGTACAACTAACTGAATGGTTTTCAGTGCATTAAACACCAATTATAGTGGATGTAACCTGTGGCTACTTTCTTCAAACTATAAAATACAGATTAAACAGATTTGCTTCTAAATAGTGTTTGACATTTGCTTCAAAAGTCATCCGTTATTAAATATATTTCTTTCATAAATATTGTAACAGTTTCCAAAACTAAGTTACCAAAATATATCCACACGAGTGATTGATGTAACCCATGTGTAAAGTTGTTTAAGTAAACTACCCCTTAGGAAATATCAGCAGTAAAACAGATTTACTACCGACATTATCATCAGTACTACTGCCTTAATACTTCTGTACAATTTATTGTGTGTTATATAGGGTGGGCCATTTAAGAGTTTAAATTTAAAAGCGTAGTAAAAACAAGTAAAAACGTTATATTCGACCGGGTCGAATCTTAAATACCCTCCAAATATTTAGTAAGGGAATTTTAAATGTTTAACTTGGTGGGACAGAGTTCCTTTTATATAATATCGTACGTCAACGGCCACTAAAGGGGGCGGGGTTCAAAATTATATAATATCATGTTTTCCACAGACGAACGTATGGGCATTGCTAGACCGTCTTAGACTTCATCACAATTCTCTTTGGAGGGTATAAAAACTGTATTTTGGCGGGGTCGCTCTGGCAAGGGCTGTGGGGGAAACATTTCACCTTTGTCATAAAACTCTAAAAATAAATGCTTGGGATAATTATATACAAAATTAAAATATCTTTTTTTTGATAGGGTCATTTAGAGGGCAAAGGGGGAGAGGGGGTAAGGCAGAAACAGGTAGACATAAAACTCTAAAAATTAATGCTTGGGATGATTATACACAAAATTAAAAAAAAATTTTATTTATTTTTAATAGGGTCATTTAGCGGGCAAAGGGGGAGGAGGGGGTAGGGCAACAACGGGCAGTCATAAAACTCTAAAGATAAATGCTTGGGATGATTATATACAAAATTTAAAATAAAAAATTTTTTTGGCAGGGTCATTTAGGGGGCAAAGGAAGAGGGGGTGGGGGTAGGGCAGAAATCGGCAGTCATAAAACTCTAAAGACAAATGCTTGCGATGATTATATACAAAATTTAAAAAAAAATTCTGTTTTTTGGTAGGGTCATTTAGGGAGCAAAGGAAGAGGGGGGGGGGGGGGGTAGGGCAGAAATCGGCAGTCATAAAACTCTAAAGATAAATTCTTGGGATGATTATATACAAAATTTAAAAAAAACATTTTTTTGTTGGTAGGGTCATTTTGGGGGCAAAAGAAGAGGGGGGGGGGTGGTAGGGCAGAAATCGGCAGTAATAAAACTCTAAAGATAAATGCTTGGGATGATTATATACAAAATTTAAAATAAAAAATTTTTTTGGCAGGGTCATTTAGGGGGCAAAGGAAGAGGGGGTGGGGGTAGGGCAGAAATCGGCAGTCATAAAACTCTAAAGACAAATGCTTGCGATGACTATATACAAAATTTAAAAAAAAATTCTGTTTTTTGGTAGGGTCATTTAGGGAGCAAAGGAAGAGGGGGGGGGGGGGGTAGGGCAGAAATCGGCAGTCATAAAACTCTAAAGATAAATGCTTGGAATGATTAAATACAAAATTTAAAAAAAAAATTTTTTTTTGGTAGGGTCACTTAGGGGGCGAAGGGGAAGGAGCGGGTAGGGCAGAGTAGTACCAGGTTTCGTCTCAGCTTCGTCATTAAAGCTTAAAAGTGTTATTTTTAAGGAATGTAGGCTTAAGTAAAACTATTTGTTAAATTTTTATGCTATTTTTGCCTATAAATTTTTTTTTGGTAGGGTCATTTTAGGGGGCAAAGGAAGAAGGGGGGGGGGGGGGGCTAGGGCAGAAATCGGCAGTCATAAAATTCTAAAGATAAATGCTTGGGATGATTATATACAAAATTTAAAAAAACTTTTTTTTTGGTAGGCTCATTTTGGTGGCAAAGGAAGGTGGGGGGGGGGGGGGGGTAGGGCAGAAATCGGCAGTCATAAAACTCTAAAGATAAATGCTTGGGATGATTATATACAAAATTTAAAAAAAAAAAATTTTTTTTTGTAGGGTCATTTAGGGGGCGAAGGGGAAGGAGGGGGTAGGGCAGAGTAGTACCAGGTTTCGTCTCAGCTTCGTCATTAAAGCTTAAAAGTGTTATTTTTAAGGCATGTAGGCATAAGTAAAACAATTTGTTAAATTTTTATGCTATTTTTGCCTATAATAACGCCCACTAAAGTGGGCGGGGTCAAAAAATATTTTTATTTTATTTAATGGCTCCAAGTTTAAGGCGTTGGACCGTATTTGACATAAAAATATATCATTTGCTTAACAAAATAAACAAAAAACTTTAAAAATTATGTTGTTTTTTCTGGGTTGGTTTAGTTCTTCTTAGGGGAACGTTTTTCCCTCTTGCCCGATTTAGGCCATCTTCGAACTTAACCTGCTCTAAGTTTTAAAATATATTTATGCCAAATTTCAAGAGTCTAGCTCTTTTCGTTTGGACTGTATCGTGATTTCCACAGACGGACGGACGGACATGCTCAGTTGGTCTTAGATTTCATCACTGATCAAGAATATATATACTTTATGGGGTCTGAGATGGATATTTCGATGCGTTACAAACGGAATGACAAAGTGAATATACCCTCCAAATTCTTTTTTGGAGGGTATAAAAACCGGTTTGAAATTTTGCCAAATTTATATATATTTTTATTTTTTGTTGCTGTGAAGTACAATTGTTCCGTTTAAAGATGGATGGTCATGCGGCTTCAACTCTTGAAGCAATTGATCTTTGTAAACCGTCATACCGAGATGTTTTCGCAAAATTCGGCGTAAGTTAGTGTGTGAAATGCTTAATTCTTGAGAACATGACGAGTTGATGTTGATGGATTCACACGCACACTCTCATCTACAGTTCCGATATATTCAGGTGTACGCACTCACTGTGCGAACACGGCCACAACAATCAAACCAATTTCACGAACTTGCGTATACCGGCCACTGTTGGTCCAAATTTCTTAAGACATATTTTCATTTATTCATTCGACCAAGTGCGTTTTATAAATAAATTTGCTCAGGCGTAAATCGATTTATTTCGTTTAGTGAAGATAATAATCTTAACTTTGTGGCCGCATAGAATGACATAAGCATTGCCATATTTTGAATAGTTCTACAAAAAATATTGACTCTATTTGAAGACAAATACCACAAGTATTGGATATTTTTATTATTACAAGCTACATTGCTCCTTTTCGAAAAAGTCGTCATCGTTATTATTTTTAACTTTGTTGCGACATGCTTGCTTAAAAATTTTGTCTACTCTTGTTCTTATTAACTGAAATGGTATATTTAGCAAAAGTTTTTTACGAAACTAGAAAAAATATAGTTTTTCGCAAAATAAAACAAAGAGAAGCATTTTTTACTGGTGGCGGCACAGCAAATAGTGTAGAAGCATTATTGACACGGTCAATACAAATGTGGACAAAGTATTGACATATTCAACGGCTCCATTCAACGTTATTTAATATATCATATTCTTTGGCCAACTGTCGCTTTCTTTATTATTGTATTTGCTTCAAACAAGTGTAACATAAATTGGGTTAGTTTCACTCAACCATGTCGTAACACTTTTTGCCGCAAAAATACTTTTAAAGCTTTCAAGTTAAATCAACATTAACTTTTTCATTTTACATTAAGCTGTCGTTTGGGCCGGGAGAGCTTTTCAATAGCGCATGTGCATACAATCTCTTGTTTATGTTTTTATTTCGATTACAGCAGACAGCTGTTGCTTTATTTAAAAAGAAAATGAATAAATACACGACACTTTTGTTGTACCGTAAAAGGTAATACAAATTCAGACGAAATTCCTTTAAATAAAACAAGGATATGCATATGTATCTCTAACCTTGACTACTTTTTATTTACATATCAGATATTAGTTAAGTATGAGAAGAAGTATGAAAACGAGTTACTAATACTCGCAAATTTCGTATAAAATTTAACACACTTGTTTACCACTTTGCTAATTTCGCTTTCGTTACGTTTTGATTCTAATTTTAACTCTTACGTGAAAAAGTCCAAATATGACTCGAAGAAGTTCAAAGAAGGATTTACGTGTAAATATACATTGCACACATTTCAATATGTCCATTTATATGTTACATGTCTTTATCTCTTGAATAGGAGTACCATAATAAGAAGGTTGTAGGTATTTTGTATCCAACTATTTATATTATATTTAGAAAAGTACAAGGAAAAGGGGAAATTAATTTAATTATCCTACTTACACAGCACAGCAGAGCAGAGCAGCTGTTTTGGAAAGCCGCTACACTTTATTCATCAATACTTCTGCGTATTTTTTAATATCACCGCTTATTAGGTGACTTAGTAGAATGTGATAATAGTTTTCATTTATACAAATTTTAATATAAAGAAGTATACGAGAATTGTAGCATTATTCAGCCAATGGTAACGCACATTATAATTCTTCATGTCCTATTAGCAGAACTTTTTTTCCATTTTACTAAAAGCAATATTTTATGGTTTGTATTTTTTAACTTCCCGCTAAGAAAATTTAAATTTTTCTTAAAAATCGGGCAGCTACTGGTTTTACACAGTTTAGTTTTTACTCGATCTGGACGTTTTGACTCTCTAAGAAGCTTTCCTGACCATGCCTGTATGTGTGTGTATGTATATAAAAAATATATGGTTACAACTTTTGAACGGCTGAACCGACTCGAACTACTATTCGATGAAGTAGCAGAGTACGAGACTATGAAGCGGAGGGTCCAGAGTTCAACCCCGCGCTCAGTCGTGAATACTGTGTCGAATCCTGCTGATAAGCATTAGTGCATGATTGTGTTAGTTGTTGTCAGCCGGTTTCGGTGATGAAGACATAGCACTGGTCATTGGACATAACAGGCAGCTGTTGGCGCTATCATTCACTTAAGAGCATAGGACCCTGTAGGAATAAATTAGCCGGCGAAGTAAAAAGCTGAAACAGCTACAAAAATAAAATATAAAAAAAGTTTTCTATCTTTTCACATCTGCCCTCTCAATACTATCCCCTCCTTTCCAGTTCCGGCGCAAGGCATTGAATGTATAGGGGTCGTCCCCTGAGCGTTAGACTTATGCAAAAAAATTTATTGGCGTTTAAAAGGAGTTTTTCAGAATTAGAACTGATTCGGGGCTCATCGGTCGGCACTAACCGGTTCCAAATCGGTCTATACGTTCGTAAATCTTCGAAATTACAGATCCGCTCAATTAGTGTTCTCGATTCTTCTACATCAATCACCACTAACCACGGGTTAAATCAGCGGCAATCAGTATTTCCATATTTTTTTATGTCTTTTCATTTATTTGTTATTTAGTAGTATTTGGGTACAAATACGACAATTAAGAAGGCAAACACTTATATTTTGTTGCATGTATTTTGTATCCTACCATTTACTGTCATATCAAATTCAACTAAATAATAAATATTTGTAACGTATTATATTCAGAAAGGCTTGGTAAATATTCCCAGGTACAAGAAAAACTCAAGATTAATTTAATTATCCAACTTGCACAGCTGTTTTTGAAAGCCGCTACACTTTCATCATCAAAACTCCTCTGTATTTCTGATTATCACCGCTTATTAGGTGACTTAGTTATATGTGATAATATTTTTTATTTATAAAAATTTTATTATGAAATAGTATTATTAAACCGATAATATTTCACATTAAGTTCCTGTATTGCCGTTTGATGGTTTGAATTATTTTTACTTAAGTGTATATTTTTTCTTTGTTGTTATGTCAAGCCAAGAGCTTAAATAATAAGATAAGATTTATTTTTTGTATTAATATTTCTAATTATCTTTAAATGTAATTTATTTGTTGGTGGTCAAGCAATGTCTATATGTGACAGCGCATAGAGAAAGGGATTTAAGGGTAAAAAAATCAATTTTTCTTTGATGTGGACCATCTGAGCATCGAATGAGACCGATCCCATGCCCTAAAAGTGTTCCCTCCCAGAGATATACGCGTTTTATGAAGTGATGGTACACCAAAGACACACGTATTTAAATCTTTAAAATGGCTCTCCTGAACAAAACCGGTTTTTACCCTTAGGTCACTTTCTATTTTGCACGTCACATATGCATTTCATTGGTGCTTTGCCAAATCATCAGTAGACTTTAACCACAGTTTTGAAAAGTTGAAAACCCCTTATCTTATGAACATACTTCCGAAAACCATCTGAGAATTCACAATTTGTAAATTACACATTACTTTCAAAAATCACAGCAGAATAAGCGTAGGAGACTTTGAAACTCATACAAAACTAACCCAACAAATAAATTATATTCGATATAATATGCATAAGATGAGGGGTTTTCAGCTTTCAACTGTTAAAGTCTACTGATGATTTGGTAAAGCACCAATGAAATGCAAATAGACAGTGCTTGACTACCAACAAATAAATTTCATTTCAAATAGAATTGTGACAATATGTCAAATAAAAGTTTCATAACATTTTTACTTATCGTTTTTATTAGATGATATATAAAAAGTAAACTTTTTGTGCCTCGAATCTCTATTTCCCTATATAAGATTTTACACAATTTTACTGAGATTCGCCAAAACGTACTGACTGACTAATAAAAACTTTGGTAGATAATTTGTTCAATTATTGCATTTTTATGTAAAGTTTTTTTGCTAGCTAATTATAGCATGTTATTTAGATATCGCACTCGTTCAACAATACTGTATTAACTCAAAAACGTCAAAGTTTTCAGGAGAGACAAAAAACTGTTTTCTTAACGCTTAAGGAAGTTTTCATTAACAAAAGCTCGGCAATATTTAGAAAACCCAATAATTATTGTCCGTAGATTTTTTAGTTACTATCATTTTCTTGAATTATTTTTGTTTATAGGAAGTAAATATTTTGATATGAAATTTATATGAAATTTGTTGCTGTATTTAATACATTTTTAATAAAACAGATAAACACGAAATGAAAAAATACTAAAGTAAACAAAGTTTTTAAAGCTAAATAAATGCTAACAACCGCTAAAAAGTTTCAAATATATATTTAAAGTTTTCGTAGTAGGAATCGTAATACATTTATGGATTATGTTTCTCTTGACTAGGTCTTTTATTTTCCGACAGTAGCATCTTATTTTTTTGGACAACTCATTTTGTCACTATTATGTTTAATCAACTTACTGCCTATTTCTCATTGCCGAATGAATTCTTTCTTTCGTATATATATACATTTGAAACAAAAACAATTTATAAAATGTTGTTCTTGTTTTAAATATATTTGTACGAAAGAAAGAATGCATTCGACAATGAGAAATAGGCAGTTAATAATGATCAAAATTGCATTTTTTGCTATATTGCTCAAATGCAAAATGATAAAGTGATAATATTAAAAAGTGTCATTAAAACTATTTCATCAAAATAGCAATGACTTAATAAAAAAAAAAAACAGAATTATTTCACGAAAACAGTAACAACTCAAAGAGTTAACCATTATTTCATGAAAACAATCATATTTCGAATTAAAACTAAAAATTTGCTTAGCCTGAATCAATTGAACAGTTGGAACTCAAAATACTACCTGATTAGAAGAAACTTTTATTATTAGAATAACAACTACTCTTTATACGAAAAAACAATTATTTGTTAAGGTCAATCACTTCAAACAACTCAAAATAATTTTGTTTTCTTGATTCACAGAAATAACCCATTTCAGCAGGAAAAAGGTCACAACATGTAATTTCATTAAGAAAGAGTGGTCAGACCTATGGGAATTTTTAAGCATAGGTAGATATAAGTGTTATGTATTGTTTTTTGCCAAAAAGATAAAATAAAAAAATTTTAAGTTAATACAGTATTGTTGAACGAGTGCGATATATCAAATTAAAACTATAACGACAGTTATTATAGCAACATATGAATCATATATATTTGTAGCTGCAGTTACTAATTGTTAGTTTTACCGTTTACAGTTTTCAGTTACTAAGTCACAAAGCAGCTCTGAGTCAGCCAGCATCAAGTCTCGATGGCAATTATTTTTTAAGTGCAGTCAGACCGTTGATCGTTTACTCTTTCGGGAGTTTTGCGTCTCACTCGCACTAGTTAATTTCAATACCTCAGACAACTGTATAGATTTGAAGATCTTCTGAGGAATTTTCCCTGGTTAACCACGTTGCTGGTGTCTTTATAAAGGCATTGGTATTGTATAGTCAGTCACTGGAACAGATAAAATGCGGGTTAACAACATCGCCGTCATATGTTCCCAGTCACCCCACCGGCATCAGTGCCGATATTTCGAAAATTTATTTTGCAATGTATTTTGTTATACAAATACAAATGTTCGGTTACTAACTCTGATAGATCCGCTTTCTTGTTATTTTGCTCTTCTTTCGGTTTCTTTAATAGGTTTTTGATTTGAATAAGCCAGATATGCAGTAGCAGGTTCTATAATAACACCCGCCATATGTACTTTTGGTGAAGTGGTGGGGAACCTTGGTAGTATGTGTTTCTAGACTTGTGTCTATTTCCGAATGAACGAGTTCGACACAACTCTAGAAGAAAAGAAGAAAAAGGGAGTTCGGCAGAAGTCTATTTTTTCCTATTATATTATCCTTTGTTTCCAGTTTTAGGGGGGTCAGAGATTTTCTTGGGTGGGTCCCTTGAATGGCGACTGAGCGTAGGTATGCGCACACATCTCTAAAAATGAATTATTCATTTAAAAGGTACAAATCATATTGTTTGCGTTGTTATAATTTTTGAATATTTTCATCACTGCAATAAACAGAACTTTTTCCTTCTATGGAGAACAGAAAAAGCGATATTATATATATTGCTCGTGGAAAGTTTATATTAACATGCGTGAAATTTAACCATCCTTTTACGGTATAGTTTTTCGTTTCTGTTTTTGTGTATTTTCGTTGGTCTCCACCCACAGAATACAATTTGGCAAGTTGAGGTTGATTGCGTTCCCTCTTAAATTTCGCAAACACATATGATAAAAAGCAAAAGTGGCATATAGCAGCACGCAAGTGATAAGCGACCATAGCTAGTATCCTTTGGCCGTAGTTATAATTCTACCTCAGAGTCAAAAGCATTATTTAGCCAGAAAGCTTGAATAATAATAATAAATACACACACAAGAGACCAGTAATATACACACTTAAATAAATACAACTGCAACAGAGTATATAAATGAAAGCAACGTTGATATTGGTAATAGATTATTAACCGATAACAACTACAATCGATAATAAATAATTACAAATTAATTTTTGCAAAATTTGTCGATTTTATTTAATGTGATTTTGAGTGTACTTTCCTACATCAAATAGAAATTATTTGCTAACATATTGTCAGCGTTATTAGCAATTATTCCTGCTGAATTTAATCAAACTGTTGGTATATAAACAGGTATGTTTTTATTACACATCATACAAAAAAGCAATTAAATAACTTGAGGTTTAAACATATTTTTTGGGTGTTTAAATAAGTTTTGCAATATATCATTTTCATGCAACAGTATTCATGGGTAATGATAAGGGTGTGTGTAATTTATTGCCCCTTCAATGGGTGTCTGTATACATTTTTGCGCGTGTTTACAAGTTCATTTGTAAAATACGAGTATATGAAATATCGCCTGCTGCCTTAAGGACGTGTCAGCTTTGAAACTTGTTGTAAATATTGTTGTATTATGCTTGTATATAAAAGCAATTTATTTTCAGCCATACATATGAAATTAATACTGAAGAATACCAGGGCAACTTAAACAAGAAGTGCATTTTATTTAATATTAATTAACATGCTTATTTTTGATCATTTGTAACACAAAGGATAATAGGGACTGTTTATGACAGCATCCAGAAATGGTTCCCAGTCCAGCTTTCTATACCTACTTTTACCAGTTCATGGCTTATTTTACTTTATATGAACTCATGTATTCCTTGTACTATTCAGAATATATACAGCACTACTGAAGAAAAGCACATCCCCACATAAGTATGTAAGTAGAAATATGTATATTGTATTGTCAGTATACTGAACACGTTTACACACACTTCATCCATAAATTAATGCTTATCTTAGAAAATTTGCAGATGCAGCTCCCCAGACAAAGTACACGAAATATCCAATATATCGAAATTAATTTCGTAACTGTATAATTGTTATGAAATTTTTATTTGACATATTTATTGTCACAATACTATTTGCTTGACCACCAACAAATAAATTTCATTTAAAATATTATATTATTTTTATACCCTCTAAAAAAGAATATGGAGGGTATATCCACTTTTTCATTCCGTCTGTAACGCAGCGAAATCTCCCTCTGAGACCCCAAAAACTATATATATTCTTGATCAGTGATGAGATCTAAGCCGATATGAGCATGTCCGTCCGTCCGTCTGATGAAATCACGATTCAGTCCAAACGAAAAGAGCTAGACTCTTAAAATTTGGTATAAATATATCTTGAAGGATAGCACAAGTGAAATTTGGAAATGGGCTAAATCCGTCAAGATGGAAAAAAGTTCCCCAAAGAAGAACTAAACCAATCTCTAAGAAACAACATAATTTGTAAAGTTTTTTTGTAATTTTGTTAAGCAAATGATATATTTTTATATTCAAGAAGGACCAACGCATTAAACTTGGTGCCATAAAATAAAAAAAATTATGTTTGTACCCCGACCCCTTTAGTGAGTGTTATTATTTGCTAAAATAGTGTAAAAATTTAACAAATTGTTTTACTTAAGCCTACATTCTTTAAAAATAACAACCTTTCTCTCTAATGACGAAGCTGATACGTAACCTGGTATTACTCTGCCCTTCCACATTCTCCCCCTTTGCCACCTAAATGACCCTATCAAAAAAAAAAAAAAAATTTAATTTTTTATTTAATTATCCCAAACCTTTATATTTAGTAAGTTATGAAATGTCTCCCCCACATCCCTTGCCAGAGCGACCCTGCCAAAATACAGTTTTAATACCCTCCAAAGAGAATTGGACCCCATAAAGTATATATATTCTTGATCAGTGATGAAGTCTAAGACGGTTTAGCAATGCACGTACGTTCGTCTGTGGAAAGCATGATATTGTCTATTCTTGGACCCCGCCCACTTTAGTGGGCGTTGACGTTTGATATTATATAAAGGAACTCTGTTCCACCAAGTTAAACCTTTTAAATTTACTTACTAAATATTTGAAGGGTATATAAGATTCGAGCTGGTCGAATATAACGTTTTTACATGTTTGTTTTAGAATATACAAATTATTACATTCACCAGAATGTTGATTAATTTTATTTTCTAATATTTTTATATTCCAATATTTCTTTAGCAAAAAAAAGCCACTTTATTTTTATACAAAAAACGTAAAAACTTGATTATTATTTTTCAATATTTCATATATATGTATATATGATATATATATATATATATATATATATATATATATATATATATATATATATATATATATATATATATACGAGTATATATATATATATATATATACTCTCTGACAACTTGTAATTCGTACGGCACAATTTTCTTTAAATTCATATATTTTAACACCTAATAATTTCTTTAATATTGGCCCGATTAAAAAAAACTTTTTTTATAATTTGGGAAATATTTACACTTTATTAAAAAACATAACAAAAATTTCAATTCATTGAATGCCCTTTTTTTAAGAAAATAAAAAGTACAAGTACTTAAAAAATTCAAGACACGAAATCGACCATTATTTATTCGTACGGCTTATCTAATTTAAATTAATATTGTGTAACATCACCTTTTGCTTTAATTACGGATTTCAATCGCTTATTCATGGAATTTATTAAACTTTGACATTCATCCGGTGTTATGGAATTCCATATTTCTAAGATTTTTTTCTTTAAATCGGATACAGTTCGCTGTGGGTCACTTCTGAGGCGTCTTTTCATTATAGCCCATACCGATTCTATTGGATTGAGATCCGGACTGGAAGAAGGCCACTCTAAAACATTTATTTGATTTTCAGCAAACCATTTCTTGGTCAATTTAGCTGTGTGGGCAGGTGCCCCATCCTGCTGAAAAATATAGTCGCCAAAGGAAGTTAGGCTTTCGATTGAAGGTAGTAAGTTTTCTTCAAGAATGCTTATGTATCTTGCAGCATTTACTGTATTTTCAATAAAACAAAGTTGCCCCACACCCTTAGCAGATATGCATCCCCAAATCATAACACTGGCCGGAAACTTTACGGTCCGTTTCAGGCAGTCTCTGTGATACGCTTCTGTGGGCTTTCGCAGAACCTTCGATCTAACGTCCCCAATTTCCAAATCGAACTTGGACTCGTCACTAAAAATAATTGTATTCCACTGACGTTGTGTCCAGGATTCCCGTTCCTTTGCCCATGCCAATCTTTTTTGTTTTTGTGTGGCCGTGAGCAACGGCTTTGATTTTGCCTTTGAAGTATGAATTTTTATACACAACTAATTACTTATTGAGCCATATCATATTTACCTTATAAAATCCGTAACCTATCTTGTGCAAATTTTTTCTTGTTGTTTCCCTTCCAATGTTCTTTCTCACTGCCTCTGACCACTCTGCAGCCAGGTTTCTAACGGTAATTCGTCTATTTTTGCGTATAAGTTGTTCCAACGACCGGATATCACGTGACGTAATTGACGAGATTTTTCCACGTTTCTTTGTATTTGATGCCACCGAATTATTTTTTCTATAAAATTCTATAACACCTTGAACACTTGATTTGCTTAAATTTAATTCTTTTCCAATTTCTTGGAAACTTTTTCCATTTTTTACTTTATTTATTATAAGATGTCGTATTTCGTCCGATATCGGTTTTCCGCGCACCATTTTTTAACTTATATTAATTTTTCACTACACAGCACTATTGTAATATCACCCGATCAAGAATTTGAAAAAAAATAATTTCTTTATCTAAAATAACGGAACTTTTCATGTCGTACGAATTAATAATGGTCAGCATTATTGAGTTGTATTTTAAAGCACTTTGTTTATACAGGGTTGTATTTAAAGGGAATGCAAAAGTAAAAAAACAAAATATTTAAAATTTTGGCAATTCTTATTAGTTATTTAATTAAAACAAGAACTGGTAAAAATTGTCAATGCCATAACGGTAATACGTAATTAAATTTCAAATATTTAAATTTCTTTGCATCGTACGAATTAAAAGTTGTTAGAGTATATATATATATATATATATATATATATATAGTATATATATATATATATATATATATATATATATACATGAATATATATATATATATATATATATATATATATATATATATATATATATAAATATATATATATATATATATATATATATATATATGTTTGTCCCTGAAGTGCGTTGGTAGCGAAATATTGGAAAATAAAAAAAAAAAAGTTTTTTGTATAAAATAAAGTGGATCTTTTTTTGGTCAAATAATATTTGAATATCAAAAAATATAATAAGAAGATCGAAGAATAATGTCTTGGTGGCCATGTTTAAAGTGACAATATCAGAGGATCAGTAGAGAAAAGTAGTTTTATGCACCAAATCTTACGTTGTAGTTTTTGTAAAAATTTATGTCGAGCTCTTTCATTCGCTCGTATTTGATAAGAACCTATAATCAAACCCATTTAAATTACACTGTTTGATCAAGGGTTCTTGTCAAAACTAGCAAAAGAACTAGTTCGACACAAGCCTAGTTTGGTGTTGCCTAACTTTGCTTAACTATTTATTTCGCGATTCCTGTGACATCATGCTAATTGGAAGAGAGAAATTGTTCATGAATTCAGTGTCATAAATTAATAGTTTGTGTTTGGAAGACGTTGTAATCATATAATAATTTATTTACGGTTAGGGTCAAATTTAGTCTTTCCACAGGGGCATCGCTCGTGCTCTGTCTGTAGTTCACTTTGTAATCGCCTACAAAATTGCTTGAAAAAATTGACTGTAAATTGTCATCATTGGCCGGGGTATTTGCCCACAAAATGTCACAGCAGATTCTAGTTCTACGAATTCATTCACTGTCGTTATTCATTGCACCGATGGATGCTTCATAGAACTTCTTCTACTTATTATCGTACATACTACGGTATTCATTTAATAGGGGCATTACTTTAATTCGCTCGATTAATCAGCTAAGGTTTTTGTTCAATCGGTTATGAATCGGTTAATTAAACAATTAACCGATTAATAAAGTGTTTTCATATTAATACATTATTTATATTTGCAGCTTAATAGTTAAAAATACAAAAAAAGACAATTTCATAAATATGTAACACACACATATTACATAGACTGTTGTATCATTTTATCATTTATTCCAATCGTTTAAGGAGATCTTATTTTGTCTGAGCTTTTAGAATTAAAGCGATTCTTTTTTTAAGTTTTATACAACTTGATCTGAAAAAAATTATTCCACTTACCGTAGATGTGGGGGAAATCGAAACATGCAATATCTAGTTTTCCAGATACTTTTCTTTGTCACTGAACATATAAATTTTGCCTTTCATAGTTTAGGCATGCATTTTTAATTGAGTCAATATTGACTTTATTGCCATAATTTTCTTCTTATTCACATATACAAAATTTAGTCATTTCAATTAACGTATGACAACTAAGAGTAACATTTTTTTCATATTCGTACGTGGGGACTGGAAGTTCAAATTTGGGACCTTTTTTTAATTTTCTAATTAATAATAAATTTAATGCTATTAATTTAACTCAAACATGAGTCGACATATTTGACAGCGCATAGAGAAAGGGACCTAAGGGTAAAAAATATCAATTTTCACTTTTTTTTATGTGGGCAACATCTGAGCATCGAATGAAACCGATCCCATGCCCCAAAAGTGTTCCCTCCCAGATACATGCGCGTTTTGTGAAGTTGAAGTCGACGATTCTAATCACAAATAGAAAGGGACCTAACGGTAAAATTCATTTATTTTCATTTATTTATTTTTTTTTCCTTATGAACAATTTAAAAAAAATAGAAAAATCATTTTAATCGACGGTTCTTTCGAATTGGTTCCTTAGAACCGGTCCTTTATTTTTTTCGATTTCTTCTTAACGTCTGCTGCCTTCACTTCTTGAGGATTGTCCACTTCCACCGAATCTTCCTCTTCGTTTCCATTTCCAGAGACCAAAGGAAGAGGAGCAACCGAATCTTTTTTTGAATCGTCAAAACAAAAACACCGGATCCCTTTAAACAAGTACTACCATTGACGCTTCATCGATAACCCTGGTGACGGAATTATAATTGGTTTGTCATCGAAACTAGTATTGTTACTCGGATGTATGTTTTCATTTGTGATGGCTGAATTCGCAAACAGTTTACCTTGCACTGGTGACTGAGCAATAAATACAAAGTGATGATACTTCGATATTCCAATTAAAGTTTTATATTTAGTGGAGAAGTATTCGTCCCATTTTCTCCACTCAACAACAGGCTCACTTGAGTTTGGAAGTCGAATAGGTACAGGAACATTAAATCCATTACGAGATGATTTTCTAACACAATCAACTACATCCATGAAGCAGTCGATATTAGTTTGGGCATATTTTGATTTGAAAATTCCGAATAAACGATCAGGTGAAAACGCTTAAGAAAAAATTTAATTCAACTGACTCACATCTGGAAGTATCGACAAGGTGTTTTAAATATCGTATAATCGCATTGTTTTTATTTTGTGAAACATAGTTATCAGCGAATATCACTAATTTTTTTGTTGAATGCACTTCTCGTAGGTAGTAATCAAGCATTGGTATTACTGAATTCGAACCTTTTCCAATGGAATCGCTTTCGTCAATACCGAAGATGTGTTGAACGTTAGTAATTCCGAAAATTACTGTTTTGCGACCTGATTTAAAGTATGCAGTTCCTATTTGCTGTGGACCCGACGGAAAGCTAACATTTTGAGCATAATCCATAGATATTACTAGATAATCCTCCTCTGGAATACCTGGATACTTGGCATTTGGATCAGGCTTGACTAATGTTCTCAAGTCGTTATAGTACTCTCGCTGAGTGCTGGCAGATTTCAATGCTGCTTCTTTTTCAACTTCAGTAACGTTTACTGTATGAACAGCATCTTTTGCAAGATTTCGACACAATTCGCACAAATCGTATGCCGGCTTCATAGTTCAATTGGAAAATTAAATTTAGGAGAACCGAATAAATTTTTGTAGTCGGTAAAAGTACACAACATTCCACATCAATAGTGCAAACATTTTGTTTTTGACAACTACCGTTATGTCACTATACAATTTTAAAGTTTGAGTTATTTGACGTTTTCTTCGCGTGCAATATAAATTTCAACTTTTGGTGTCTTAAAAATTAGTTTTGAGTGTTTTCCAAAGTGATAATTAAAAATATTTTAATTGAACCTTCAACCGCAGGTTAGTAAGATTAATTTATGTTTTTTTTTGTTTTTATGTGTATTTTGAGTTATTATTTTTAATTAATTTTCACGCGTAAGCCTACAAATTAGTGAATTTCGGGAAATATGTCGATAAATAGTTGTGAATAAAGCCAAATTAGAAAAAAACCATTTCGTTTCTAAAAATTTAAACGCTTTTGAAAATATGTATGAAAAATTTGTCTGCACTTTTTTGCACATTTTGAAATAAAATTCAAATGTATTGTTGCACCTTCACATAAAAAACCAACATTTTATAAAAAGCAATACAAACATTAGTGTTATTATTGCTTTTGTTTTCATGATAGCTTGGGTTTAATTATTAAATTAGACTAGATAAAAACATATTAAAAGAAGAAAGAGAAAACAATAAAAATTTTAAACAATAATAGCAACAAAAACAATAAGTAACCTAAGCTAATATTTCAAAATTGGATGCAAAATTGGTAAGACAACTGCATTCAATTATGGTTACCATTTCTAGTGGTTTTCAAATAAAGACTAATGCCTTTCAAGATTTCGCATTCCTGGTATTATATGTCCTCAACTATCCATAAGTTTTTAATCCATGGACCAGAAATAGTAAAACACGCTTTACTACCAATTGTACAGTTGACGGAAGAAGCACAGGAAGCTCGAAACAAAGATTTAAAAAGTTTTACGCAGCATTTTTCGCGAAAAAGTTCTAGAGAAAAATCAAATGAAAATATATTTAAAAGACTATTAGTTACTTCAGATCCTGCAATATTATATATTAGAAAATTCAAAGAGAAAAAACCCCATAATTTTCCTATGGAAGCAATTCAATTCTTAATATTTAATTCAAGTTTCGACAGTGAAGAAAATGCCAGTGATGATGATAATGATATTTATACCAATTATACAGATGATGACGGTAATTGATAAGCATTAGATACGTAATAGAGCTGTTCAAGTATGTATTTTTATTCCCTTTTTAACCTACTGCCAATAAACTTGCATTAAATAATGAACTAATAATAGTAAACAAATTATAATAATCATTTGAAGCCTCTTACTATCATAGGTTTCTAGATAGCAGATTTTTTAATATTATTTTGTATGGGGAGTACTCCTTCCCGCAGTCCTACTCCGCCAATTTATTTGCCCAACTTCGAAAATCGCTCTCTTTAATTGATATTGACCAAAAGAATCTAAAATTATAAACAGGAAAAGTCACCACGAATTAATTCCCATTTTAGCCATCGAAAACCCCAGTGTGCCCGTTTCAAAGGGAGCTTTCAAATTTAGATTTCCGGGGAATTGGAATTGGTTTAATTTTAAGAAATATCAAAAAAAAACTAAAAAAAATATATTTTTCAAAACTGCTTTTTTAGAAAATCTTCTAAAAGGCTTTTCCGATCGATTTTAAATTAGATCTTGACATTCAAAAACCATGTCGAAAAACCGAGTCAAAATCGGTTCACGCTTTCGTGAGATATCGTGAACGAAAAATTCTAAAAAGTGAAGTTTTCAAGACACTCCGAAGTTATTTATATATGTGATCAATTAGTGTTCTCGATTATTTTACAAGTATCGAAGAACTACATCAATCACCGTTTACCACGTGGGAACTGATCCGTTCGAGAGTTATAGCAGTTTTAAATTAAAATAATACAATTTTTAGCGATGAAAATTAGTGGGATGTTGCGGGGATGGTCTGTTAGTCCACCGTTTTCCAATTTTTGATTTTTTTCTTTTAATTTTTTAATTTATCATAAATTTAATGTCAATAATTTAACTTCAAAATGGATCGACCTATTTTGTTTATGGCTTTTTTCACTTTTCCCACAATTTAGGTGCTAAGTCTCTACAAACCTTTTCCGTGAGTTGTGTTTTTCTCACTAAACACACTTTTTAGCAGTGCTGTATTTGAAATTTTAATCAATATTATAACAATTTCTTATATATTGAACAATAATTGACCAAAATTGTATATGACTAGTTGAGCTCAAAAATACTATTTATTGTGATAGGCTCAATTGAGGTGTATGTCTGAACACGGTATTACGTGATTAAAGTCCTATTTTAATTTTTTTTGGTAACTTTAACTCTTCTAATTGTTTCGGTTAACTCTGTTGAAACATTGATTGAGTTACAATCAATCGTCTGTTGTCAGGTCATCATGAAACTGAGCACTTCCTCAATTTCTGTCTTTTTACTATATTTTAAGAATGCTAGACGGAAATATGCCTCAGTGGAAGTATAAAGCATGTGTATTTAAAACTAGTTTTCTTCTCTCATTATATTTAATCTTCAGATTTTTAATTAAATCGTTAGCAATTGTATTGTTGGCTTCTATTAAATTACTAATCACAAACTTACTTTCCTTTGTGCCTTGTGAACAAAAAATTCAGAAAAATGGGACATGAAGAAAAATAATCAAACGGTAACACGGGTATTATAACAATAACATGTTAACATCAGGTTGATAAAGTCCTCGTATCCTTTTTCATAATAATATTTGTGTAAATAGGAACTGTTATCACATTTAACTAAGCCACATGTGTATTGGTGACAAACACAATACACATGAGCACTGATGATGAAAGTGTTGCGTCTTTCGAAAACAACTGTTCTGCTCTGCTGTGTAAGTTGAATAAAACTGATGTTGACTTTCCTTTGTGCCTTGGAATATTTATAATGAGATTTAAAAACAAATTTCGAACAATTAGCCTATAAATCTTAATTCAATTTAATATAAAAACTTAATAATTCTTTTAAGCTCAATTATAGTACCAGATTTTTTTATATCCACGTCTAAAGGCTTTAAAGTTTCACTTTTCCAAAACTCGTTTATCCAAAATAAAATCAGCCAGTACATAATCATCCTTTTGAAACAAGGATGATTAACAATATTTTTCATGTATAAGGTGAAACTCGTTCCCTGTTGCATCTTTACGTATGGTCTCTCACATGACTTATTTACAAGAACAGTTTTTTTTGTATGGAAAAATATTTTTTAAACACACATTTTTTGTATATGAGATGAAACAAGTTAATCGACTGAAATTAACATGTTCAATTCTTAATCGAAAATAGCAAATTTCAATTTAGCCGATTAGTAATCGGCTGGTAATTAATCGGTTAACCGATTAACAGTTAACCCAATGCATAGTACATACCCCCGACCGCCTTAAATTTGTTAAACTTGATTATGTTTCACAAATTTGCTATTATTATAGAGAAACTATTTAACAATAAATATTTACGATTATTTGGAAGTTAAAAACAACTTCTTGTATCTCGTACTCTTCTTAATTTATTGCTATTTTATTGCATTATTATTGTTGTATATTTTGTTTACTCATACATCGTTAATATGATATAATGTATATTAATAATGCTTGTCTGCGAAGCGTGAATCCTGCATATATGAAGCAGATGTGGGTTGAAAAAAAATACATTATTTATTTTTTTAGCCGCACAACAAGTGCTATTTATTTGATTTATGGTCCTATTAAACATCCTTTTAAGCAACGTATAATAAAACAAGTAAAAGTGCTATATTCGTGTCGAATCTTAAATACCCTTCACAGATGCAATTCTTCTTTCTTTCTTGCTAAAACAGGAAAGTAGGTTTAATTAAAATATGTAACATAGTTTTACTTGACAAAAAATTTAAATTTTTAAACTTTTTGGTCACTTTCTGTACCATAAAATACATTATTTGTTCAACCCTGGAGTCCAAATTTTGATTTTTTAAAACGTTAATACCAATTTTGTTCTTTCTGAATTACAAAATTGTTTTAATTAACAAAAACAACAACGTCAATTGCCTATTTGGTTACTTTTATATTTTTCAATTTCCCAACCCTGTAACCGAAATTAAATTTTTTTTACCAATGCAACTCTTAATGAGGCAGGAAATAGTTTTATTTAACAAACACTTAATATTTGTAACCATTTAGGTCATTTTTATGTACCACAAAATATTGCAGTTATCCAACTCTGGAATCCAAATTTTGATTTATATTTTTTTTAATTTATGATACCAATTTTGTTTTTTCTGAACTAAAAAATAGTTTTAATTAGTAAAAAACGACGTTAGTTGACTTTTCGGTTACTTTTATGTATAAAAAAATTTCAATTTCGCAGCCCTAGAAGCGAAATTTTAATTTTTTTTTTACCAATCCTAGTCTTCATTGGGTATAAAGTCGTTTTCTTTAAGAAAAACTAAAATTTTGTAACCAGTTTGGTCACCTTCATGAACTACAAAATATTGCATGTAGCAAAATAAACTTTCATTTTCCCAACCCTGGAAGCGAAATTTTAATTTTTTGTTTGTCAGTGCAACGCTCAATGAGGAATAAAATAATTTAAAAAATAATTTCAAATTTTTAACCATTTTGGTCACTTTTATGTACTATTAAATATTGCACTTGTACATCGCTGGATTCGAAATTTTATTTTTGAATTTTTGATACCAATTTTGTTCTTCCTAAATTATAAGACAGGCTTAGTTAGCAAAAAAAAAAACAACATCAGTTGCCTGTTTGTTTACCTTCACGTATAAAAAAAATGCAATTTCCCACCCCTGGAAGCAAAATTTGAATTAAAAAATTGTGGCCAATGCAAATGACGTATAAAGAGGTTTTGTTAAAGAAAAACATACAATTTTTAACAATTTTAGTTACTTCAAAATACGGAATAGGCCGAAAAAAAATTTTTAATTTTCATCCCTGGAAAATTTTTTTTATATTTTTAGTTTTTAACAAACCATTGATTGAGGCTCCCCAAAGCACGAAATAGGTTTAATTTACAAACATTAAAAAAAATAATTGATTTTTGGTATAAGTTTTGCGTCGAGAAATAGGTGTAAGCTTCCCAGCTCTGGAACTATACTTCGGATCTTTCTGAATTTCATTAGCACTCTATTTAAGTTCATTTCCAATCCAACGGTCCAACGGTCTCTAGCTCTTCTGGGGGCTTGGGAAAACCGATTTCCCGTACAGATAGACGGACATCGCTCAATCGTCATCGCTATTCATAAGGATCCAGAATATATATACTTTATGGGGTCCCATGTGCATATCGAAGAAATTACACACGGAATGACAAACCTATATATACCCTTTCACTTTTTTGTGAAGGGTATAAAAATATATTAATATGGAATAGCACAAAGAATATCATGTCATGCGAAGAGAGTTAAATAAATAAATAGATATTTATACTCGTATTAGTGCTACTGTAAAAATAATATAGAAAAACATATAAACGTACACTAATTTTTCTTTAAAATTACACTAATATATTCTACAAAATATATTCATTGCCTTTGATTAAAGAAATTTATAATTATATATATCTTAGGATTATGTTCTAATCACATTGAAACTTTGATCTCTAGTAGGAGACCACTGCTGATGAAGGGCCCTAGTCGTCCAAAAAAAAACAAATTTTACACTCTGCAGGGCACAAATTTGTAGGCAGGATCAATCAAGGACGCACTTATAAATTAATGTAGACATTGATAGAGGTTTTTCTGCTTTTGAATGGTAAATAAACATAATCTGAGATGCAATTAAGATCAATAATTTTATATTTAGGAAGAATCGAAAATCAGAATCATCTTAATTTATATACAACTTTTTCAAATTTATTTATTTAAAATAAAATAAAATTCAATAAATTCATAAAAATTGTTTTGAATGTTCGGGAAATTAGATTTTTTTTACATATTGAAATAGAAATTTTGCTGATATAAAATTAAACATTCATTCGTTTCGTTGTATTTTGTACAAACACCTTAATTGAGCTTATCGCAACGAGATCAATTATCTTTATCAAATTGTTATAATATTGTGTAAAATTACAAAAACAGCACTGCTAAAAACTGTGTTTAGTGAGAAAAACACAACTCACGGAAAAGAGTTAGTGGAGACTTAGCACCTAAATTGTAGGAAAAGTGAAGAAAGCAATAAACAAAATATGTCGATCCATTTTGAAGATAAATTATTGACATTAAATTTATTATAAATTAAAAAATTAAAAGAAAAAAAAAACAAAAATTGGAAAACGGTGGACTTACAGATCATCCCCGCAGCATCCCACTAATTTTCATCGCTAAAAATTGTATTAATTTAATTTAAAACTGCTATAACTCTGGAATGGATCAGTTCTCACGTGGTAAACGGTGATTGATGTAGATCTTCGATACTTGTAAAATAATCGAGAACACTAATTGATGGCATATATAAATAACTTCGGAGTGTCTTGAAAACAGCACTTTTTAGAATTTTTTGTTAACGATATCTCACGAACGCGTGAACCGATTTTGACTCGGTTTCCCGACATGGTTTTTGAATGTCAAGATCTAATTTAAAATCGATCGGAAAAGCCTTTTAGAAGATTTTCTAAAAAAGCAGTTTTGAAAAATATATTTTTTTAGTTTTTTTTTATATATCTTAAAATATACCGGTCTAAACCAATTCCAATTCCCAGGAAATCTAAATTTGAAAGCTCCCTTTGAAACGGGCACACTGGGGTTTTCGATGGCTAAAATGGGAATTAATTCGTGGTGACTTTTCCTGTTTATAATTTTAGATTCTTTTGGTCAATATCAATTAAAGAGAGCGATTTTCGAAGTTGGGCAAATAAATTGGCGGAGTAGGACTGCGGGAAGGAGTACTCCCCATACAAAATAATATTAAAAAATCTGCTATCTAGAAACCTATGATAGTAAGAGGCTTCAAATGATTATTATAATTTGTTTACTATTATTAGTTCATTATTTAATGCAAGTTTATTGGCAGTAGGTTAAAAAGGGAATAAAAATACATATTTGAACAGCTCTATTACGTATCTAATGCTTATAAATAACCGTCATCATCTGTATAATTGGTATAAATATCATTATCATCATCACTGGCATTTTCTTCACTATCGAGACTTGAATCAAATATTAAGAATTTAATTGCTTCCATAGGAAAATTATGGGTTTTTCCTCTTTAAATTTTCTAATATATGATATTACAGGATCTGAAGTAACTAATAGTCTTTTAAATATATTTTCATTTGATTTTTCTCTAGAATATTTTTGCGAAAAATGCTGCGTAAAACTTTTTAAATCTTTGTTTCGAGCTGCCTGTGCTTCTTCCGTAAACTGTACAATTGGTAGTAAAGTGTGTTTTACTATTTCTGGTCAATGGATTAAAAACTTATGGATAGTTGAGGACATATAATACCAGGAATGCGAAATCTTGAAAGGCATTAGTCTTTATTTGAAAAACACTAGAAATGGTAACGATAATTGAATGCAGTAGTCTTACCAATTTTGCATCCAATTTTGTAATATTAGCTTAGCTTACTTATTGTTTTTGTTGCTTTATTGTTTAAAATTTTTTTGGTTTTCCCTTTCTTCTTTTAATATGTTTTTATCTAGTTTAATTTAATAATTAAACCCAAGCTCTCATGAAAACAAAAGCAATAATAACACAAATGTTTGTATTGCTTTTTATAAAAAGTTCGTTTTTTATATGTAGGTGCAACAATACATTTGAATTTTATTTCAAAATGTGCAGACAAATTTTTCATACATATTTTCAAAAGTGTTTAAATTTTTAGAAACGAAATGGTTTTTTCCTAATTTGGCTTTATTCACAACTATTTATCGACATATTTCCCGAAATGCACTGATTTATAGGCTTACGCGTGAAAATTAACTAAAAATAAAAACTCAAATTACACATAAAAACAAAAAACATAAATTAATCTTACTAAGCTGCGGTTGAAGGTTCAATTAAAATATTTTTAATTATCACTTTGGAAAACACTCAAAACTAATTTTTAAGACACCAAAAGTTGAAATTTATATTGCACGCGAAGAAAATAACTCAAAAACAAATAACTCAAATTTCAAATAACTCAAATTTTAAAATTGTATAGTGACATAACGGTAGTTGTCAAAAACAAAATGTTGGCACTATTGATGTGGAATGTTGTGTATTTTTACCGACTATAAAAATTAATTCGGTTCTCCTAAATTTAATTTTTTAATTAATTCCCATTTTTGGTATCAAAAACCCCACAGTGCGCGGCTACGCTGGTTCAATTCATTTCAAACGTTCAAAAGTTATAAGTGGGTCACATACTTACACATACACACACATCCATACCGATACTGTGACTGCCTCTCATGAGTAGTCAGAAAAACTTCCTAGGAACGCAGAACGTTGAGATCTGATGAAAACTTAATTTTTTCAAAACTGGGTAAAACCAGTAACTTCCCGGTTTTTTGAAAATTTGTAATTTTCTTAGCGGGATGCTAAAAAATTCGGTGCTCGGTGAAGTGCGGTCTTTAGAAAATCCAAATGTAATTTCTGGGGTCATATCCGAAATTAAAGGAATAATGGGCTGTAATCAGGGCCTTGAAGGTTCTTTGATAGATATTATCTTCCATATATAGTCGGAACATGTCTTTTCTAAAATTTAATGCAAAAACACAACTATCTCAAAAAAGATTTTTTTTGAATATTTGAATTTTCCCCCTTAATCTCTTTGTTGTAGAACTAAAGATAATTTTAACAAAATTTATTTAATCTGCGAGATATTTTCAAAACATTTTCTAATAAATAGAATATGTTTCTTAAAACATGATTGGCAATAGGTTGATATATACTTTGTTATAATATCCAAGTGTTCCACTTTACTCTTGTGTATGCAAAACTACTCATACCATCTGTCTTTAATGCTTCATTTTAATTTAGTGAAATTACTTTTATTTGCAGTATTTTTCAATTGCGGCTTAGCATTTCTATTTGTCATTATAAAAGGATTATCAGATTTATGATGTGATAAATGTCAATAAAAATTACTAAGTAGCTTAACTACTACTGCAAGCGGTAAAAGGAAATAAAAGAATATTTTAAAACAACAAAAAACAGCAAACGTAAAATGATTTTTTAAGACATTGAATTTTGCAGCGGTTCGGTGTACGATAAAGTCATTCATGGCTGAGATATGCACATACGTAAATGAATGTATTTATATAAGGACTTAACTATCATACAGTGTTCACTTTCTGAAATGGATGCATTGGAAAATCATTGCAAATAAATTGCTGATTGAACAAACCTACCAAATTACCCAGATATAGTTTGAAATCATGTACTAAAAGCTGAGTAATAGCACCCTCCCTCGTCGGTCCTGTAGCAAAAAAAATTAGCTGGCGAAGGCAAAAGGATGAAAAAGCTACAAAAAATTATTCTTATCTTTCATCTGTCCCCTCAATCAGTCTTCAATTCCAGTTTATTTATATATTATAAGCCAATTTACCAATAAATGGATTTTAATTTCAAAACTGTTTAATTTCGAAAGATATAAATGACATTTGAAAATTATTTCGGGCACATGACCATCAAAATTGTTCTGGAAGTACCCTGACCTTGGATGCCAACTAGCAGGGGTATTCACTGAAATCAATCCTTTTCCATGGTATTAAAAGAAAATATCAGCCAGTTTTCAAAACAAAAGAAGATTGTTCATAAGGCTGTAACGATCTTCTTGAAGAGATAATTTCCAATGATGCCACCAGCATGTAACCACAGCATCCTGTGCTTTTTTCTGCAAGTAACGGATACTGTAGGGTACACCCGCAAAAAAATAGACTTGTGTCGAACTCGTTCATTAGCTCGTTTTTGACAAGAACCTTGAATCAAACCAATTTAATTTAAATGTACTTGATCATAGGTTCTTGTCCAAAACGGTTGGATGAACTACTTCGCCACGTCTAGAATGGACGAGTTCGACCCAAGTCAACATAAAACATTTATGTATGTAAATTTTTACGTACTGTATTGAGTTAAGAAGACTAACGTTGTTGATGGACAAAATACCACAGCCATTTCATTTTTGGATTTAAAAAATAAGTGTGCCCAAGTTCTTGATGTTTTTTAGACAGCAGAATGGTGTTGCCACTTCTCTACTGCACGTATGGGTGTTGTCAGTACTAAAAGTTGGTAACATTCTTAATAGATCCGTTGCTGAGATAAGATCATTTTTCTGTAACAGCCATATTTTTTATACCCTCATTCTGTTTGTAACGCAGCGAAATGTCCTACACGCCATAAAGAATATATATTTTTGATCAGTGATGAAATCTAAGACGATCTGAGATGACCCGTCCGTCTGTCTGTGGAAATCACGATTAAGTTCAAACGAAAAGAGAAATTTGGTATAAATATATCTTAGAAGATAGCACAGGTCAGGTTCGTAAATGGGCTGAATCGGGCCAGAGGAAAAAAGGTTCCCCTAAGAAGAATTAAACCAACCTCTAAAAAACAACATAATTATTAAATTATTATTATTATTATAGACATCGCTTGACCACCAAAATATAAATTTCATTTAAAATAGAATTGTGATAATATATCAAATAAAAATTTCATAATAATTATTTAAGTTTTTGGTACCCGCCCCTTTAGTGGGCGTTGACGTACGATATTAAATTACAAAAATAGTATAAATATTCAACAATTTGTATTCCTTAAGCCTATAAGAAGCTGAGATATTCTCTGATCTTGCGGAGGTGAAATGTCTCATTAAATGAACAAACATTTAAAATTTTAAGCAATTTTAATTTTAACTGATTCAAACAATACTATATCTCTTTGAGCTAACAAAATAAAAGAGAAAAACAATATTTTTTACAGATTTAAGTCTGTTAATTTTTTAACATTTAAAATTAAATGATATTTTTGTTAAAGTTAAATGAATAATAAGTTGACCGGTTTTTAATCGAATATTCATTTATTTTAATTGTCATCAGTTAATTTTACGTACAGAATATTTTGAGTGTATGTATTCCCAATTCCAAATGTCCCAAGATGCAATAACAACGTTACGCGTTAGCACGTTTTTGTAAACGTTTCTTATGTGCGAGTAAATTATGTTATTACAAAAACAATGGAATAAACTTCAGTGTCATACCATCAAGATAAGAGTTCAATTATTATCATTTTCAATGTTAACTAATCAATTATATAAAAATAAAAATGTCTATTACAATTTATTTCTTTCGTTATCACCAATTTATCTTAATTACATTTTCATACTCAAATATTGATTTGCATTGTGCCATATATTAGTTTGTTTCATTTAATACGTCCGACCCTCCACTATTATCTATTTCATCCTTCTTTTTTATGTATTTTGTGCACTAGTAGTCATAACACTCTTGCTGAGGAATACATTGGATTTTTTAAATGACTCTTATATACAAAAAGTGAAATATATACAACAACGGTAACATATATCATTAGCATTTACATATATGTTTTCGTAAAAGTACGAGGGGCAACTAATAAGTCTGTGAGAATAAATAAACCGTATATATCTCATCTACATTAAGTTATGGTTGTGATAATTGTTGTCGATCTGTTTCTATGAATAACACCAGTCGTTGAATGTGCGCTGTACACCACCCTTCTTCCTTGTCATTGTAGCAAAAAATTTGGCGAAGTAAAGGTTAAAAATGACTTTCATTATCTTCTGAATACTCTCCCCTCCTTTCTAAATACGGAGCAAAGCGATGCAATTGTAGGGGTCGTAACCTGCTGGTGCTACCAAAATTAAGTGAAAAATCATTCGGCTATGCCGATGTAAGCCTAGAGTATAAAAATTATATTTTTATTTTATATTTATTTATTATTTATTTCAATTTTATTTGAAATATCCTTTATTAAAAGGAAACACATTTAATTTATTATTTTATTTTATATTTTTATTATTTATCTTTTATTTTCGAAATTCAAACTTAAACTGGAAAACAATAATGAAAATTTTTATAATATTTTAAAAGTATTTTCAAAGGTGATATGATATAAAAATTAATCAACAAAGTATTTTATAAACAAGTTGTACAATACAATAGATACATATACATGAATACATATACATGTATACATAATGTACATATAACTCCCCCATCGTTAGATTGACGCTCTGAGGAAATATTTTTATACGTATATGTATATATTATGTATATATGTATGTATGTACAAAAAAGGTAATACAAAAGCAAAATAAAAAAAATTTAATAACATACAGGAATTACATATTAAAAATGATACACATATTAAATTAAAAAAATATTTTTATTTTGTAAATAACCTATTTCCTCTTTCTAATAATGTAGGAAAAATTAAGACAAATTAAAAAAAAAATTTTTAAATTTATTATTTTTTTTTTTTTTTTTTATAAGTTCCTTCTTCTTTTAATATGTGACTTATAATACTTGTGCCCTGTTCGAGTTCTTACATGATCATTGTCCAATTGATCTACATTCACTTTCCTAAACTTCGCATGATTTTTTCCACCCCTTTCAGTTTTTAAATATACGTCTCCTGTCTGTATCTCACAGTCTTCGCGATTATTATTTCGAATTGACATTGTCTTTTCTTTTGATTTTAAAATTCTTTCTTTAATTTTTTGAAAATCCTCAACTTTTATTAGACCGTTTTGGAAATCTATAGGTTTACATCCTATAGTAGAGTGTATAGTATTATTATAATACATAATTACTTTATAAATTTTTTCTTCTACAGTGTCACTGTCTCTATCAGGATCATGTCTGAGTAGTCGAATATGTTCATTCATCGTGTTATGAAGACGTTCTACGTCAGCATTTGAAGTATGATTATTGTTTGAAGTAAAGTGTATGTTAATTTGTCTTTGCCTTAGAAATTCCGTCAATGGTAATGCCTTAAAACCTAACTCATTGTCAGTTATGATTTGATCAACATTACCAACGATACTTAGGTATTGAATAAGTGCTCTTTTAAATTCTACCCATGATCTGTTCTGAATTCGAATTGCTTGGGCAAATTTAGAAAATTTATCAATTATTGTTAGAAAAAGTGTTCTCTCTAGAGTATAAAAAACATCGATATGTACTATCTGACAAGGTCTGTCAGGGGTTTCAGTTATTTTAAAATTTTGTTTTATTGGGTTGCGGTCATATTTTTCTATGTTGCAAATGTGGCAGCTATTTATAAATTGTTGTATTCTTAACTTAAGCTTTGGGTGATAGATTTTCATTCTAAGTTGTTCGAAATTTTCAGTAATACCACGATGGTTATTTCTCTGATGCTCGTCTTTAATTAGTTCCTGAAGGTTGTTTTCATTGAAAACATCGTCAACACATTTTATGCATTTTGCAATTTTTAAGTGAGAATTATTTGAAAAAAATTTTGTAACGGTTTCTCTAAATATGTTGTAAATACAATCATCTTCAACATAAATAGCATTAACTCTTTTTGGATGGAAGTGTTCTTTTATGATAGTTATCATGTCAGTTTCATTGAAACTTCTAGCAGTTATGATTTTTCTAATATTTTTAAAAACTGCTTTATTAACTATTTTTATTAAAGCAGAGTCTGATTTGCCTATAATTATCTGGTTTCTATAAATATTTAATGGAGCATTACTCTGAATAATAATATTAGGATTAGCATGTTCAGTCAAATTTACTTCTGGTTCTATTCGAGATAGTGCGTCTGCATTTCCATTATTAATTCCACGCTTATAAAAAATTTCGAAGTCATATTCTTCTAACTGTAGTCGCCAACGAATTAATTTTGAATTTGGCTCTTTGATAGAAAATAGCCATTGTAATGGTTGATGATCAGTTTTTATAATGAATTTTCTTCCGAAAAGATACGGTCGAAAATATTTAACTGCCCAAACTACCGCTAGCAATTCTTTTTCCACTGTGCTATAATTTATCTCATGTTCATTAAGAGTTCTGCTAGCATAGCAAACAGGGTGATTGTGCTGCGATAGAACGGCGCCCAACGCATAATTACTTGCGTCCGTGTTTAAAATAAATTGTATATTGAAATTTGGATAAACTAATATTGGGTCATTTACGAGTATCGTTTTCAGTGTTCTGAAACTCTCAATATATTGTGGGTCATTAATATTTAATTTAGCATTCTTCTTTAAATATTTCGTCATTGGCTTTGCAATTCTAGAATAGTCTTTGATAAATTTACGGTAATAGCCGCTGAGGCCTAAAAACTGTTTTATTTGCTTGGGTGTCTTTGGCAAGGGATAATTTGAAACGCATTCGACCTTTTTAGGATTTGGCTTTATTCCCTGATGTGTAACAACATGTCCTAAGAATTCTGTTTCACGTTTTAAAAATTCACACTTATCTATTTGTATTTTAAGATTTGCATCCATAAGCCGATCTAGAACAAGGCGTAAAGAATTCATATGTTCTTGAAGAGAAGTGGAGTAAATGATGATGTCATCCAAATATACTAAACATATTTTATTAACTAAATCACCCAAAATATTATTCATCAATCTTTGGAATGTGGCGGGAGCAGTTTTTAATCCAAAAGGCATTCTTAAAAATTCATAGTGTCCACCCTCGACTGAAAAGGCTGTCTTATTAGTGTCTCTTTCATCAATCTCAACTTGATGAAACCCTTTCGCTAAATCTAATGTGGTGAAATACATGCACCTGCCAAGTTTGTCTAAGATTTCTTCAATATTTGGAATTGGAAATCTGTCATCCACTGTCTTTTCATTAAGTTTTCTATAGTCTACTACAATACGCCACTTTTTCAATCCGCTGGCATCATTTTTCTTAGGAACTATCCATATTGGAGCAGAATAGGGTGAATGTGATGGTTTAATTATATTGCTATCTAGCATTTCATGTATTTGTCTCCTTACTTCTTCTTTATAAACATAAGGGTACCTATAAGTCTTTGCAAATACAGGTATATCATCTTTGGTAATTATTCGGTGTTTAATTGCATTTGTAAACGATAAGTTTGAACTTGGTTCATAAAATAATTGTTTATAAATATCCAAAATTTTAATCAATTTATGCTTTTCTTCGGCATTTAAATGATCTATTCTAACTTGTTCTAGGTAAGGTTCGCGATTATTTTCCTGTGAGATATTATCATCCACTAAGTAATAATTTTCGGAGGAAACTGGCCAAGAACTACTCTCAGAGAGATATATTATGTTTGAGCACTTAGCAGTGGTTTCTACCTCTACTTTAAAGTTATGTGCATTGTAAACTCCTTCATCAATAATAATTTCACCTACAGAATCTTTGTGTTCTTTGATATGAATAAGGCCACATTCAATATCTGAAATAAATTTAACTGTATGGCGTTTTCGAAAACCAAATAAAGGGACGTTTCTATTATTAATTTTTAATTGATTATTGCTGTAATCTATAACAGCTTTGTATTTCTGTAAAATATCATTTCCTATAATACCATCATAGTAATCGTGAAATCTACATTCTATAAATGAAATCTTCTCCCTGATGTCTCCTAGTTCTATAAACATTGGGACTTGATAAATGATGTCAGTCTTTACATTGCTTTGTAAAGTTTTTAATGTCAAAGTATGAGATTTAATTTTCCATTTTGGGTTACATATACCTGGATTAATAATTGAATGCGTGGCTCCAGTATCCACAATAAATTTGAGACAATCTTTTATTACTATATATGGTAATTCTCTGCAGAGGCTTGAAAACGAAAATTTTACACTTCATCACTTTGATTTGGCAAACTATAATCAGAATTGTTCATGTCCTTCGAGTTGTTTATTCGAAAAGTATTTGGAGCTACGGGTAATTCCACTACCTTTTTAGAATTTTGAATAATATTAATATCCATAGGTTCTGGAATACTATGCGAATTTTGATAATTTGAAAAATTTCTATTACTATTATAATTAAATTGACCACTATTGTTTGGGTATCTAGTATTATATGGCCTATTTGCATTGCCATGATACTGTATTGTATTCTGTTTATGGTTGTACTGATTGTTTCCATTTGAATTAAAACGTTGATGTGTAACGTTATTTTCATTAGTCCTATAATGGGTACTACCGACATCTGAATTTGGTCTATGATTATTTCTTTCATTGTAATTATCAAATTTCCTGAAATTTAAATGTTTATTTTCACTGCTATAGTTAGCATACCCAGAAGTAAAAAGAATATCCATTGCGTTTTCAATTGTATCAGGATTTCGACAAGCCAGAATCGTTTTCATAGGTTCAGGTATTTTCTCTTTAAATATGTTAAGAGCCGTTCCCATATTATTCTTAGCTATTTGTTCACTATTGGGATTGATTCCTAAGTCTGAAGAAGTTTTATTGTTTAAACTTCGAAGTTTATCTTTTATGTCATTGTAAAAATCAATAACATTCGTTCTAAAAACTACTGATCTAAGTCTATCATATAATTCTTCGATACTGTATTTTTCTCCAAAATTATTTATCAAAATTGTTTTTATCTGTTCCCATGACTGGATATGAAAATTTATTTCTACTGTCTCTCTTGCTTTGCCTTTTAATTTGCTTTTAATAAGGTCTAAAAATAATACTTGAGAGAGTTCATTATATTCAATAAGAAGTGGGTTAATTTTGTCAACCAGCGAAATAAATGAATAAAGTTCCTTTCTATTACCAGAAAATTCGGGTAACCTTTCAAGGAATTTGAATGGATCTATGGTATAAGAACGTGGGGCATTATTTTCTTCAGCCATTTTTATAAGAAAAAGGAAAACAAAGAAAAACTTCCTATTCTTCAAAATTCACAACAAATAAGAGATTAATATTTATAATTCCAATCTTTAAATGACTAAATTATTAATTTTTATTTATTTAAATATATATGTATATACATACATATATATGATATTTCAAAATCACTATAAAAAAAAATCAATTTCTTATTTTTGAAATTAAGTACATAAGAGGAAATAGTTTACATTAATAAAAATGAATTTTCCAAATTTTATTATTACCTGAAAAAATAAGTATACTTTGTATAAGTTTATTTACGATTTTATGCAAAAATGAAAAAAAAATTAATTTAAGGCCTTACAAAAGAAATAAGGAAAACAAAAAAATATTTTTTTTTTTTTTTTTTTTCATGTAATCTTCTTACGTAATGTTAGGGATAAGAAAAATTTTATTTATGTAGAAATTACTTATACTTAAGTAAGTTGCACCAATGATGACCTTAAAATTCAGCACGATCTTCTTAAATTGTTTGATTAGGACACTGCTCCAATGATGGGACTAAGATATTGCTCTTCGTCCTTTTTATTTGTATTTTTAAATATCAGCACAAAATGATTTTCTATTTCAGTTTTTTTTTTTATTTATTGGATTTTGAATTTTATTTATTTTTTTTTTTTTTTTTAGTCTTCTTTTTTTATAATTTTGCCTTATTTCACAAAATTTTTAAATCTCAGCTCTTCATTTTTATAGAGTAGCCTTATTTCACAAAATTTTTAAATCTCAGCTCTTCATTTTTATAGAGTAGTCGGGTGGACCCTGAAAGTTGGAATCGCTGTGCTACTTAATTATTTATTTGATAGTTCAATATTTCGTATAAATGCTTTCAGATTTTTGTTAAAATTTTATTTGTCTTTCAGAAAATTTCAGACTTTCAGCATTTATATTTAATTTATATACACATTGGGTATTTCTTCTTTGTTTAATTAACAATTTGGAGTTTTTATATGTTTTTAATGTTTTAAGATGTTTTAATGTTTTTATGAAAAACACACACATTCATGCACAAAGGCTTCAATATTGTAATTTTCCTTTTTTTTTTTAAATATTATCACAAATTAGATGGAATATTCCGTGTTTTTCTGTTGTATATTCAATCAACAAAAGTCTTCAATAATATGTTCATTGATCCCCGCCAGGACATTAAAATATCCAGTATCTATTTTATTAAAAAAAAAAAAATACCCGGGAATCCTACCGACTGCGCCAATTATATTTTTATTTTATATTTATTTATTATTTATTTCAATTTTATTTGAAATATCCTTTATTAAAAGGAAACACATTTAATTTATTATTTTATTTTATATTTTTATTATTTATCTTTTATTTTCGAAATTCAAACTTAAACTGGAAAACAATAATGAAAATTTTTATAATATTTTAAAAGTATTTTCAAAGGTGATATGATATAAAAATTAATCAACAAAGTATTTTATAAACAAGTTGTACAATACAATAGATACATATACATGAATACATATACATGTATACATAATGTACATATAACTTATAAACACGCTGTTATAATATATAAAATATGTTTGATTACACTGCTCAGCAGCAAAATCCTCCTTTAAGACTAGATCACATTATCTTCACAATGTACCGATTTTTTTCGGCTCACTGAAATAAATTAATAAGTTATAGGCTAAATTTGCCTTATTTGTAAACTACTTGACATATAAGGGCATAATTGCACCACACTGCATTAGTTATAAAACTATATAGACTTATTTCAGAATTAACTGAGAAATAATGCAATTTCGGTTTGGTACTTATGACTTTATTGCAGTGAGCCTACGAAAATCGGTACATTGTGTCGATACTGGGATATAAGCCTTAAATAAAACTATGTGGACTATATGGCTTTTGATGCGCTAAACTGAAATCCGTTTTCGGTTTTTTTCCGTCAGGTCGGGATCTTTTTTTATAGGCGTGGCAAATTTTCTGCCCTAAATTAGTTAGGTACGGACACATATTTCACCCTAACTCGAGAACGAGTCATCCGATTTTCAAAATTTAATTGACAATAAATCCACATTCGACAATAATAGCGAAATTTTTAACCAATTTTTATGGTTTATAGTTTATTTCATTTTCAAGATATGCAGCTTTCAGAAAAATGTGCAAAATGCTGAATATTTGCTTTAATTTAATTTAATTTTCTTTTAATTCCATTTTTGCTTTCCATTTTTAAAGAATATTACGAATTTTGCAGGAAAAAAATTTTTTTCTCCATTAATTTCTGAATAATTCCAAAACGAAAAGAGATAGAGAAAAATTATATTCAACGAGAATAAATACACATTTTGTTACACATCGTCTGGAGTTTTACTTTTGAAAATCGGATGACTCGTTCTCGAGTTAGGGTGAAATATGTCTCCGTGCCTAACTAATTTAGGGGAGAAAATTTTGCCACGCCTATAAAAATAAATACCGACCTGATGGAAAAAAAGCGAAAACGGATTTGAGTTTAGCGCATCAAAATCCATATAGTCCTCATAGTTTTATTTAAAGGAGAGGTAAAAATGCTTTTTTGCTGAACAGTGTTGCCAGAGACAAGAGTTAGTTTTATTTAATTGCTTTATTATTGGAAAAAAAAACATTAAATTTTCTAGCTATGGAACCGTCTTCTTTTCTGATTTCTAATATCCACGAACTTCTTACAAAAATATCAAAAATGTTTACCTTAGACACTGTAGGAAATAAAGTTGTCTCAGTTTGTAACTTGTATGTACAAAAAAAAAGTTTTGGCTTCCAAACCTGGAATCATTCAGTTAATTTAATATTCGAAAAAAAAAATTTTAATTTTTCACCTCGGGGGATCTAGTTTGTTTCATATTCGAAAAAGGTTTCAATTGTCCAACCTTCGGTCCTTTCGAATTTTTTGATTTTTAATATCAATTTAATTCTTCCGGAAGTGTAAAATAGTTTTAATTAACAAAAAAACAAAACTGTGCAACTTTTCTAGTCACTTTTATATACTGCTTTTTAAATTTTATAACCTCCAAAAAAGAATTGGAGGGTATATTCGCTTCGCCATTCCGTATGTAACGTAGCGATATAGTATATATATTTTTAATCAGTGATGAAATCTAAGACGATTTAGCCATGTCCGTCCGACTCTTGAAATTCGCTATAAATAAACTTTGAAGTCGGGCCAGAGAGAAAAAAGTTCGCCTAAGAAGAACTAAACCAACCTCTAAAAGTAACATAATTAAGATTTTGTAATTTTGTTGAGGAAATGATATATTTTTATGTCAAAGGAAGTCCAACGTATTAAACTTGGAGCAATAAAATAAAAAAATAAAATTGATGGCCCCTCCTCCTTTAGTGGGCGTTGAAGTAGAAAAATAGTTTATATATTTAAAAAATTGTATTCCTTAAGCCTACATTAATTAAAACTTTAATTTTTATGCTTTTACGACGAATATAATACGTTCTCTTACCCTGCCTTATCTCTCCACCCACCCTTGTCTTCTAAAAGACTCTATAAAAAAAATGTTTTCTACACTTATTTATACCAAAAATTTACTTTTTAAGTTTTTACGACAAAGGTGAGATGTCTCCCCCACGGCCCTTTCCGAAGTGACCTTGTCAAAATAGAGTTTTAAAATTGGGCAGAGAAATGTCTTAAACGAACTCTGACCCAGCATTTTTAACAAATTTTAATTTATCTCCGTCGCTGTTTGTGTGCGTTGATACAAAATATTGACTGCTGAACTAACGTAAATTGCGTTTATGTGTATGGAACGGTCTCTCAGCCATGCTGCTCCCAATTCTTTGGAAACGATCGTATTAAAACAAATTTTTTTTCTTTGTTTATTTAAGCCAAATGCAATAAAAATATGACCTTTTTATTTATTTAATATTTGGAGGGTATTTAAGATTCGACTCGGTTGAAGTCTCTTACTTGTTCTTTTTTTCTTTTTTTTTTTGTTTTAAATAGCAATTTGGTCCTTCCTTAAGTTTAATTAATAAAAAAAATTTAATAATCTATTTGGTTACTTTTACATATATACCAGCAATAAGTGAAATATCAATGTATTTAGGATAATTTCTAATCTATCTGTCCATAAATAATCTAGCTCTTCTGAGGGCTTTGGAGAACCGTCACGTACAAACAGATGGACAAGCTCATTCGACTTCCCTATTCATAGAGGGATAGATTGCATATACTTTATGGGGTCGCATGTTAATATTGATGAAATTACACTTGAAATGACAAACAAATAATACCCTTGTAACTTTTGTTGTACGGTATAAAGACAACAACAAAAATAAGTCACGTGAATAATTCTATAAGTTCTCTAATTCCAACCGTGGCATTCTATGACACCAACGATTCATAAAGACGATGTTCTTATCAATTGCCCAGATTTCTGAGAAAGCCACAGAGACAAAAAAGATCTCCTATCGGTGGCATACGAGTACCTTTCAAAATGTAAGCATATTTTTAAACATAAATGGCACAAGATGCAGGGCCATATGCAGATTCACTAGCCGTAATTTCGCTTTTGACTCAAGATAAGCAGAGAATAAATGAATTTTTATTTACTTACATAGATTAGCATTAAATAAAACTGGAATATAATTTTAACGGCAAAAATCGTTAGTTAACTCTGAAGCCCGGTAGATCCATCCCTGGTTCAGCTAAAAACTTTTTATGACGTAATCACGAAATCTTTACTCCTTTACAACATCCTGCCAAGAACAATGTAGTCTGCTTAGCGTCTATCAATCTGGTTTTCGTGCGCAGCACAGCTGCATTACGGCTCTAGCTAACGTATTTGAGGACATTCGCTTGGACCTTGACAATGGCAATGTTAATGTTCTGGTATTGTTGGATCACTCGAAAGCTTTTGACACTGTCGATCACACTATTCTTGGTCACAAGCTTAGGAAACTGTTTGGTTTTTCTAGAACATCTTCTAATCTGCTTAGCGATGCCCAAAGGTGTACCACAAGGTTCTATTTTGGGCCCACTCTTGTTCTCAATGTATATTAATGATCGGCCGAATTACTTAACCAATTCTAAGATACATGTTTATGCTGATGATGTGCAGCTCTACAGAGTAGTTCTTTGGAATTAATAAGGGGAAATGTTACCAAACTCAATGACAATTTGAATTGTGTCCACCGATGGGCCACACAGTCAATAAACTGCAGATTAACCCTAGGAAGTTAAAATGCGTCATCCTGCATAAAAATCAATGAGATTTGACTTTGACTTTGAGATATTACTAAACGATCAAAGGATCAACATTGTTTCTTCCACCAAAAATCTTGGTTTTTGATGAATCACAACTTAGGTTGGTTTAATCATATTAATTCTGCAGCGGGTAATACATTTATCAAACTCCGTGAGTTATGGCCGACACAGTACTATACTCCTCTTAACATTAGAATTTTAATTGCAAAAACGTACTTAATACCACGACTATTATATGGTTGTGAATTGTTTGCCAGCTGTGACTCTAACAGTAAAAATAGATTGAATAAATCGTTCAACAACATAATTCGGTATGTGTATGGTCTTCGGAGATATGACCATTTATCACCTTACTTAAAACGGTTATACGGTATTTCTTTTAACAGCTTGATGGATGTAAGAGTGCTTATGTTACTACATAAAATTATATATTTAAAGCAACCTTCCTATCTCTGCAATCGTTTGATCTTCGCTCGATCCAACAGGGGTAAGAAAATTATCCCTATTAGACACCGCAGTCTCGTATCTGAACATCAATTCTTCATATATTCTATCCGTCTTTGGAACCAACTTCCATGCCATATACAAACAAACAACAATGCATTTCAATTCAAGAAACTTTTAATAGAACATTTTTCAGATTAAACATCTCCTGTCTCATGATACTACTAATGTGGTTTTATAATATATCATTTATATAATTTATAATTAATAGAACAAAATGTATATTAATTTTATATTTTGTAGCATTTTCTGTGTTATTAGAACTCTTAATATTGTAGTTTAAAAATTTTGATTGTAACTCAAATCTTTTATTCCCTTACTGTAATTATAAGATTTAAATCTTGTTGTACGGGATAGTCGAATCGTAAATACATAAATAAATAAATAAATAAACATTTAAAACAGAAACAAATTTATGTAAATTGTTTTTGTTTTAAATTATTTAATTATATGAAACAAAAAAAAAAAAACAAAAAAATAAGTAAAGCACCATAAAAGCTTCGTACTTATTACAAAAACTGCTTATATTTGGAACAATTTGAAAGATATACATATTTCTGCTTCTATATCGAATCGCAAAGGTTGCTTTTTTAATCCTATAAACACATTTATTTAACCTCAATTTTTATTAGCCAGCAGCTTAAAGTATTTAAACAATAGCACAAAAGAAGCAAAAATCCAGTTGAAGGTGGTTAAACATGTTTTACACGTAATATTTTCTGTGGCCGTATACATTCACAGAATTCATATCTACATATAAATATGTATATCTTATTTTTTATTTTTGTCAAGCTTTTCATTTTGAAACTGGAAACAATAGTCCTGTTCCATGTGTGCTGCAATACATCATTAATTTTCTTATTATTCAACAAGAATATACGAAACGGATTCCAGTCAATAAATTTTACCCCTTTTTGAAAAAATTCGAGTTTTCAGCAGATCTCGACGTTGCAAGTTCCTAGGAAGCTTTCCTGATACTTATGAGCAGGTGCCACAAGGTCTGTATGTGTGCGTGTGTACGCATATGTGAGCGTGTGTGTGGAAATATGTGACCCTATCGTATCTTTTGAACGTCTGAACTGAATCGAATCAGCACATTTCAAAGTGTTCTTTCGAACTTAGATTTTCTGCGACTCGAAACCCATGCGAGCTGATAGATTTTGAAATCTCAGAATATCAAAAAAAACTAAGAAATTTTTTATTTTGAAAATCTGTTTTTTAATAACTTTTAAACAGCTCATTCAAAAATCTCGTTGATCGCTACTAACCAGCTCAAAATCGGTTAATACCCTCGTGAGATATCGTGAATGAAAAAATTCGATAAAAGTAATTTTTTCAATGAACTCCGAAATTATATATGTGACCGATTAATGTTGGAAACAACCTAGCGTCGTTTCAAGGAGTTTTATCAAACTTATATTTTCCGTAAATTGTAAACGATTCTGACCGGTGGATTTCGAGAAACCGTAAAAAACAAAGAACACTTTTGTTCAAAAGCGGTTTTTTAAAATAAATGTTGAACAACTTTACCGATCGATTCCACGTCGTCCATGAAGAAATTCGAAAAAGTGATTTAACTCCGCGTTACGATGTGATTGAAATTAGTCGGATATTTACCATTTATTGTTTTATTTTGTTTTATTTTTTTTTTTTTTGTCATGGAAAGTTAAGTTGTGAAATTCTTTATATCGAGCGTAGTCTCAACGCCCCACCAATTGAAATTTTTATAGACCCCAATACATTTCACTCAAATACAACTGAACACAATAACAGTTTTATAATTATAATTATTAATGTTTCTATTGTGAATGATTTAGTTAATTTTATGTTTCTACCTTCTCCTGCAAAGTAACAATTGCGTGAATTAGGGCCTTTTTACTTGGTATCATTGATATGTTGTTTGCTTTTAAAAGATTAATACATGCAATTGTATATTCGCGCCATCAATTGAGCCCACCTAATGTTTTTGTTTAGCTTTCAACCTTTATAAACAAATACTGGAGAAACATACATTTATGACAACGTCTAAACAGTGTTTGTTGCTCATGTTAAAGGGTTCGTCATTGAAGAAACTTATAACAACAATCTTTTAAGAATGTTGTAATACCATAAACATAAAGATTTTTGTCGTAATTCCGGTGCTATTGTTTAACCCTCAAAAGACGTTGAAAAAACGTGTGTTATTTAACTTCTTATGTTATTTTACACACATACGGTACGTCGATATAAATTGCACTTATTACGCGGTTCTTTATATTAACTTTGTTGTTTAATGTAATTTAATCTGTGGAGCATTTTATGACAAACTATTTAGATTTAAGAACAACAATGTAATATAAATATATTAAATTTTTGTTCAGGTATTATACACTTTAATATAACACTAATTATAGAAGATATATTAAAACTATTAATTTGAATTTTAAATGACATTTATTTGTTGATGTTTAAGCATTGTCTATATCGCACACTAAATCGTAAACAATCACAACTCAAAATGATAAAGTTTTTTAGAAAGTCAATGCTTATGCGCATGAGAATAATTTCCTACAATAAATTTTTAGTTTCGCTAATCATAATAGTTTAATATAACGTATTGGACAATTCTTAGTTTATGCAACTAAAAATTTGAGTTCAGGTATGGGCAAAAAGAAATTGTATTTACAAAAAGTTTTTAATTTTGAGTTGTGGCTCTGTATGATTTAGTGTGCCACATGCAATTCATTGGTGCTTTACCAAATCATCAATAGACTTGAACTATAATTTTGAAAAGTCAATTGCTTAACCATCAAAAAATAAAATTAATTTAAAAAAATTACAACAATAAGTCATATAGTAACTATTGTAAGAACACACTGTACAACAAAATCAAATTTTTTAAAATATTACAAGGTTCGTCATATATATTTTGATAGAGGATAAAAAAAAACGAGACGTGTATCGGCGTTTTGAAAGTTTGCATTTGAATTGCATTTGACGGTGTTAAAGTTTCGGCTTAAGAAACAATGTGACTTTTACTGATTTCATTTTAGTTTATAAAATGCTTTTAAAAACAAGTAAAAGTGCCGAATCTTAAATACCCTTCACAGATGTCATTCTTTTCGTTTAAACTTTTCGGCCAGGAAGCTAAATGTTTGGTTTTTCTTATTTCTAATACCTCTGAACGTCTTTCAAAAATATTATATATGTTTAATTTACGAATAAAAAGAAAAAAATCCGTTTCACGTACCCCAAAAAGTTCTAATTGTCCAACCCTAGAATCGTCTTTTAGATTTTTTGGTTTTTAATGCCAATTTATTTCTTCTTGATATATAAAGTAGGTACAATTAATCAAAAAAATCAAAAATAACATTTATGGTTACTTTTATGAATCAGAAAATGTCGATATTTCAACCCTGAAATTGGATTTTTAATTTTTTTGGTTTTTAATGCCAATTTAACTCTCCCCGAAGTTAAAAAAAGATTTCATCCACAAAAAACCAAAATTAGGAATTTATATAGTTAATTTTTTGTACTAAAAAATTTCGATTTTCCAACACTGGAACTGAATTTTAATACAATTTTAATTTTTAGCGAAGTACAAAATATGTTTGATTCACTGAAAAAAACCAACATTTTGAATTTATGTGGGTACCTGAATGTACCAAAAATATTTCGATTTTCCAACTATGGAAGCGGATTTTTACTTTTTTACCAACGCAATTCTTAGTGAAGTACAACATAGTTTTACTTGACAAAAAAAATAAAATGTTTAGCCCATTTGTCCAACCCTGGAGTCAAAGTTTTGATTTTTTAAGATTTTAATACCAATTAGTTTCTTCCTGAGTTATAAAACAGTTTTAATTAGCAAAAACAACAACGTCAATTGCCTATTTGGTTACTTTTATATATCTCAATTTCCCAACTCTGGAATATAAATTTTGTTTTTAGTTACTACATGTACTACAAAATACGGATTGGGCCGAAAAAAAAAATTTTAATTTCCCATCCCTTGAAATTTTTTTTATATATGTAGTTTTTAATAGACCATTGAGGCTTCCTAAAGCACGAAATAGGTTTAATGTACAAACATTAAAAAAAATAGTTGATTTTTGGTATAAATTTTGCGTCGAGAAATAGGTGTAAGCTTCCCAGTTCTGGAACCGTACTTTAGATCTTTCTAAATTTCAATACCACTCTATTTAAGTTCATTTCCAGTCTAACGGTCCAAGAACGAAGTCTCTAGCTCTTCGATTTCACGTACAGACAGACGGACAGACGGACATCGCTCACTCGTCTTTGCTATTCATAAGGATCCATAATATATATACTTTATAGAGTTCCATGTTGATATCGAAGAAATTACACACGGAATGACAAACGTAGGTATACCCTTTCACTTTTTTGTGAAGGGTATAATAAAAATAGAAGAAACTAGTGAAAGTGCTATATTCGACTGTACCGAATCTTATATACCCTTCACCGTCGTGGGGCTTTTTTTGATCTTTTTATGTTTTCAATACTGATTTATTTCTTACTAAAATAGAAAATACATTTGATTCCAAAGTATCAAATTTGTATTATTTAGCTAATTTAATATTACAAATACAGTTAACATTTTACAGCAGTGGAGCTGTCCTTTTTCAATATTCCAAAAGCAAAAAGAAATTATTTGTTTCAATTGGGTACTCTTTTGCACCAAAAAAAGTTTCAATTACCCAACCCCGGAATCGTCTTTTTATTATTAAGGATTTGTATTACCAATTTTGTTTTTCTAAAAATAGAAAATAGTTCTAGTACACAAGAACAGCAAAATAAGTGAAATAATTTTTTACTTTTATGTACCAAAGGAAAAGGTTCCTAAATCACAGAAAAAGTACCATAATTAGTAACTTAGTTGTACTTTTATATATCAAAAAAATGTTCCATGGCCCAATCCCGCAATTATGCGTATGTTTTTTTAATTTTAACACCAATTTTTTCCTCCCTTAAGTATAAAATAGATTTAATTCACTAAAAGAACCAAAATTGGAAATTTATATGGTTGTTTTATGTACAAAAAACATTTCGATTTTCCAACCCTGGAATCGAATTTTTTATTTTATTGTTTTTTAACACCAATTTAATTCTTAATAAGGTATAAAATATTCTTACTTAACAAAAAATTCAAATTTGTAACTAATGTAAAATTTGTAGCTAAAGTAAGAAAATAGAATACTTTGTGTTTGCTGGGTAACTCTCTCATCAATACGCTTTAGTATGTTCGTTTAAATTTTGGACATCATGTTCTAGGGAAATTGTTTTCCTATAGAAAACCCTTCTCTTGTCCAACAGATAGTTTATAGAAATTTTTCTTTTGTCAAAAGTATTCAATTTCTTTAGAAAAATTTTTCTTCTCAAAAGGAATCGAATTCAATTGAAAATGTTGTCTTTTCAAAAGGTAGTTATTTTTCATAACATCATTCCTGTTCGTGAATATTGTTGTTGTCAAAATGATTTATATTTTACCTGATCAAAAAAAAAATTTCATATTTATATACAACTCATTTCCTTGTTGAAGGGTTAATGCTTTTCTTCTCAGAGCAGGAAATTGCTAATTAGCAAACATGTCATGAAAAATGTAAGCAGGTCCTTTTTCAACGTATTTTAACACATGACTATCGGACTAGTATGTCTCATACATATTTTCAAACTGCCATATTTTTTATAGTTAAATATACATAAATATGCATGCCTTGTTAAAATTGTTCTAATGTTTTAGCGTACGAAAATCACTGCACACAATCACATCCTACAAACATGAAATAAAGAAAATTAAAGCAAAATGCGAATTCTTTAATTTTAATAAGCAGAAAATATTTAGCCGTACTCTACATTTCTATGTCTAATGAGCCAGAATAAATATTCATCACATTCTTATGCTGTCGTTGAAGATTATTCCATGAATAAAGATGTAGATTTAAAGAGCAACTGATTGGAGGAGAAAAAATTAAAGCTGGTTAAACACAATTGTGCTTAATATTTATCTTAAACTATCAAAAACAGGGACCATAAAGGTTTAACGTTTTATTATATTATATTTATATTTACAACACTATTTCCTGAGTTTTATTTTTCGCTTAGAAAATAAAACGAATATTTTCAGTTTTAATTATTCCTCCGAAAGTAATTTTTTGCTTCATACATATACAATAACAGTTATTTCATGGTTTTTGTTTATTCCTTGGAACATAAAGATGAGTTCTTGATTTTTATTTATTCCTCCGAAAATAAATATTACATACTGATTTTTATTTATTCCTCAAAAAATAAAAGTTCGTTCTTGATTTTTGTTTATTCATTAGAAAATAAATGTTATTTCTTGATTTTAATTTATTTTTGCATAACATTTGTATTATATAATTTTCGGCATATTTCCGGTGCAGCTGATAGTTACTTGGTTCATTCGATCAGTAAATTCTTTACTACTTTTGCGAATAAATTTGAGCTTTTAGCTAACAATACTTCAAGATTTGATCATTCGTCCATATAAATTGATGTCTTAACATATCCCAATGAAAAGGTTCTACAGGCGTAAATCCCACCAGCGTATGGGCCAGTGGACAGTATCTCTATATTTTGCAATAGACCGATTGTTATCCGCAGTATAAAGAGTTGTTTTGTCTTGTTGGAACCAAATATCGCTAATATTCATGCCCGTTTCGAAAGGACTCTTAAACTACTCCCCAAACTGTTAGACTTGTACCGAACTCTTTCATTAGCTTGTTTGTGACAAGAACCTTGAATCAAACCAATGTAATTTAAATGGGTTTGATCATAGGTTCTTGTCAAAAACGAGCTAATGAAAGAGTTCGGTACAAGTCTAGCTCATTCGCTCAGTTTTGACAAGAACATCTGATCATACCCATTTAAATTACATAGGTTTGATTATAGGTTCTTGTCAAAAACGAGCGAATGAACAAGTTCAACACAAGGCTAGACACGAACCTTTAATCAAACCTGTGTAATTTAAATGAGTTTGATTATAGGTTTTTGTCAACGCTTTCGACACAAGTCTACTTGCCGAACCCTAAAAAACTTAATTGTGAATACAATTTCACTTTCTTAACACTCAACATTAGTTATTGCTACCGACAGTAGACTTGCGTCGAATTCGTTCATTCCAGACTTTTATCGAACTCCTTCATTCCCTTGTTTTTGATAAAAATCTTTAATCAGACCAATACTATATAGGTTCTTGGAAAGGAGCGAAGCAACCAGTTCAACACAAGTAAAATCGACGGTTCTCGCGCAGCTAAAAAGAACCCCGGATAGTAATACTTTGAAAAACTATTTTATTTATCAATTATTTTTAATAAAATATATTTGTGGTATGCATTTGAAGAAAAAATATCTAATAAAAACAAGTGAAGAAACAGTTCAGGGTTTGGAATAATATTCACCACATCACTTTTATTTAAACCATAACCTTAGCAAAAATGATGTTAGCAAAAGCAAACACCTTTAAATTCCACAATTCATTTCCTAAAATTATTTTCCTCTTTTTAGTTTTTCTTGGATACCCTTAACGACAATAAAGTAAATAGAAATTCAACATGGATATTGTTATAAGAGAGGAAGACATTTCATTGGACCAGGTAGGCATTTATGCTTCCATATCATTTTTAGTCGTCTCTGTAATCGGCTTGGGATTTTATGCCACTTGTACGAGAAGATATCGCTTGAATTGGTTTGAGAAAAATTTGTTAGAATCGGCCGACAATAAAGATGCTGAGGCTGATAGCAGAGATGCGCTTGTGGCAACAGCTTCTGGCTACAATGTGGATAACATCAGCGAATGTTCACGTTCAGTGGCTAAGGAATATGTTACACCCAGCTCCATTAATACTGAAGATACAACATTTTGGGTTCCACCTACATCGACTATACAACAGCAGGTTTCCACCTCAGCTGACGAAACACCACCTTCAACACCAACTTCACCAACTGGTAGCTTGAAATCAAACACTTTATCAATGTCGTCCTGTAATTCCGTGCCCATAGCACGTTCTGACAAGCATGTTGTTTTGGTTATGAATCCCACACGTCCGAAGGTTTCATCCATGAATGCAAAATTGGATCATACCAAAATCGATACGGCATTATATAGAACGGTACGTATGTAATTCACATAAATATTTTTTGCTTTAATAAAGTAATTTTCACAATAACAAAATATTCTTTATAATATTAGAACTCCTTGCAGAAGGGTCCAAGCCAAGGAGAAGATATGAAAGGTAGCATTCATGTCAGCATTGTGTATGACCCTCATGCTGGTATTTTGTCAGTTCGCTTAATTGAGGTGAGTTGCCTACAATAGAGTTAACAATTTCATGTTTGTAAAATAATTTAATTTTAGGCTCAAAGTCTTCAGCCTCGTGAATTCAGTGGCACTGCAGATCCTTATGCGAAAGTTCGTTTGTTACCTGAGAAAAAGAATTTCTGGCAGACTCGCATACACAAGAAGACTTTAAATCCAGGTTTGTACTCTAGTCAGTTACAACAATTATTTTTTAAACATGAATGTAAATTTTTATTTGTTTGAATTATTAAGATAATTAAGATAACAATTTCTTATTCAGACTTGCGCTCAAATCTGCAATCTGCAAATTATTTTTTTAAGAATTTTTATTAAATTCAAATTATTTTATTAAGAGTGAAGTATTTAGGATATTTTTATAATCATCAAACTAAATGGTAGAACGGATCAGCTCTGATTTCGAGATAGTACTGTTCGGATACATCTGTAATCCGGACTCTTTGCGTGAAAAATAGAAATAATAAACAATTGGTTTAAATTTAAAATCAGAGAAGTATTCTCAATTTTATTTATTACCTTTTTATTCGTGTTGAAAAGTATGGCGGTATTTTCTTCTTGTGTGTAACACAACAATTTTTGTAATAAGAATAATTTTAAAACAACAATATAACGAGTGGTTTATTCGTTAAAATCTATGTAAAAACTCCCTCACAAGGATGAAGTAAAAAGTAGCAATAAACTTTAACGAATTACCAACTTATCAAACAAATTATCTTGATTTTCAAATTGAACTTAAACACGGACAGTTTCATTTTTTGCTTGCGTCACAGATCGATTTATTAATTTTCTCAAGATTGAAAGAAGCAGCGCAAAGACAAAACAATTATTGTATTTCTTAAAAATATATAAGAAATAATAAGAAAAACTATTCATGTTTTGAATCTATTGTTTTTTTCAAGTTGAAATGAAGTGCATGAAAACAATACAAACATATTTATTCATGAAAATTAAAAAGTTGTTCAGGAACATTAAAAAATCACGTAAGCCATTAAGGTTTTCAAAACTACGATTCACGGTCATTTGAAAAATTAAAAAATAAAGCACAATAATTTCGATACCAGCAAAGTTTTTCAGTAGTCCGATTGATATTAATAAACTTTGTTGATTTAAAAATTATATGTAGTTATAATTTTGAAGTCCATCGCAAAGAAGAAAATGCAGTTTTGGAAATATACAATTTTTTTTTATTTCAATTGCAGTTTTTGACGAAGATTTCGTTTTTGAAGAAAATCCCAAAGCCATCGGTACACGTACCATAGAAATTTTGCTTTACGATTTTGATGCCTATTCCCGACATGTTTGCATAGGAGGAGCACAAATACCCTTGGCCAACTTAGACTTGACGAAAAAGGAAAAATTTTGGACACCTTTGGGAACATGTGCCGAGCAGGTAAGATGGCGCGAAAGCATGATATTAAACACTGACTAATCAATAAACTATTTCATGGAAGGACATGAAGGTGGATTTGGGAGATGTTATGATTACTTTAGCCTACTTGCCTTCGGCAGAGCGTTTAACGGTGGTGATTATAAAGGCCAGAAATTTAAGAATTGTTGACGATTCGCGCAATTCCTCTGATCCCTATATAAAAGTATCATTGATGGTGCCGGGTAAAAAGAATAAAAAGCGCAAGACAGCCGTCATACGCAACAATATAAATCCAGTTTACAATGAAGCTTTAACATTCGATGTGAGTAAAGAGATTTTAAAGAATGCCACCATCGAGTTACAAGTGGTACATGACGGCCTGTTGGGTAAGACACAAATTGATAATGCATTGCAATATTAAATTCATATCAATTTCTTTTATATGCCAGGTTCCAATGAAATACTGGGTAGAGCCATTATTGGTTCTGGTCCAGATGTAAATCCAGATGAAAAAATATTCTTCGAAGAAATGTTTCGTTCCAAAAACGCCACTGCTCAATGGATTCCACTGTTAGATGTCAATAATGGTCGCGCTAACAGTGGAAACTAAAGTGTCTAGGCTAGACTCATTTTTCAAGGTGGCAATGGTCTGTACTTAGGTTTCAAACACGACTAAAACATAGAAAGTATAACATTCAATTATGCTGCAAACTTTAACAGAATTCTCACTGGGTTTGGGAGCAACTGCTGAGGAACAAATGTAAAGCAACATTTTTAAAAAACGTATTAAATTAAACAAAAATTTGTTTTAAGAAAATTAAGGATTTTTGCAGGGATATATAATATATCAAAAAAGTATTATAAAAAAAGTAAACCTTTGAACAATTATTCAATGTGCTTTAATTTCAGTAATCAACTATTAATTTATTTAAGTTACATTTACACCTTCAGAACTTATTTCTACTAAGTGGATTTTTGTAATCGATGTTAAAAATATTTATTCTGCCCATGACCTGGCTGAGATAAATTTTTAATTTTTTATTAATGAATGGAATACTTATTGATCGCTCACAACATATTGCAGATACAATGATAACGAAACTCGTTGTTCAAAAAATATTATAATAACAACTCTAATTGTAGGTGTTTATAATGTACTAGTGTAAAATTAATTATTTAAATACAATAATAAATATATATGTATTATTATGCATGTCCATGAGTACCTAATTGAAATAGTAAAATTTCTCGTCACTTAAAAAGGAACAGTACTTTTATAGCAACTGATATGTGTGCTTAAAGGCTTAAATTAATTTTTACTATATTCTGAAAATAATTACGAAAATATATTGAGCAAGTATTTGCCAGTGCTTAGGCCAAATCAAAAACTATAATCATGTTTAGCCAAAGATCAAATTATCTGATTGATTATAAATAAATATACACAAATATATACCAGAAAATATTGATATAATTTATTACGTATTATAAATGTCACAAATTAGTGTTATATATAATAAATTCGTATGGTAAAATGTGTGTGTGTGTCATAGAATTATTAATTAGTTTTGAAAATGGTAAGTGGAAGACATTTGCAGATCCCGATGTCAACCGTGTAAAATATTTGACTTCCTAAACGCCTTTATTTTAATGTTTCAAAAGTCTTAAAAAATCTTGTCAAGGTCACAGGTTATAAAAATCAAATGAAAATTTTAGGAAAAGATCTAGCACGAATAAAAGTAAAAATTTAGTATTAAGCAACAAATTCCCCAATATATAAAATACACTAAAAACTCTGCGAATGCAAAAAATAGCGTAAGGTTGTCAACACTGGGAATTATTGTTTTTATAAAACAGTTGTTGGCTGTTGTTGATTTCTTTAGCTCTTAAGCTAAGATCACACTAGCGGCGCAATGTACCGATTTTCGTCGGCCCACTGAAATAAAGCTATAAGTAATAAGCTAAATTGGCTTAACTAATTGAAACATAAGGAAATAATTGCGCCACACTGCATTGTTAATAAAGCCATATAGACTTCGTCCAGAATTAATTGAGAAATAAGGCAATTTTGGTTTAGTACTTATGACTTTATTACAGTGAGCCGACGAAAATCGGTACATTGCGACGATATTGTGATCTTAGCTTTACAAGTACAATTAGAGTTGGGAAATATAACCGAGTAAGAAAATAAAAAAGGAATAACTGATTACCGAGTTCTTGTTATAAATTAGATATTTGCTCAAGCTTCGCATTCAATTGAATCGAACTTTGAACTAATATCGCTAACAAATGTTGGATAAAGGTTTCCTGCTGACCTACAATAGCCCCAGTGAAATGCGCCTAGGAACAATCTAGAATCCCTCAATAATCACCACGAATAAAGTTAAGAATTTTATTTTGGAATTAGGTTGAAGTTTGCCGTTGATTTGGTGATATACAATCGTATAAAAATACATGGCCTCACAACAATCAAAGTATTATGTCTAATGGCTACATACATTCTGTAAATAGATCTCATTAGATAAAATACTTATTGTATATATTACTTCATGTAAAGAAGGCCTGCTGTAGAAAAATAATTAAAAATAATTAAGTATCTGTCGTATTAAGTTCAATTAAGATTATAGGTTTTGTTCGTAACTTTAACTAAAAAAACTTGTATAGAAGAGCAGAACAGCTGTGGTCGAAAGCTGCAACGCTTTAATCAGGCATGTTACTAATTCATTCAGTGGTGCTTCCCTGAAACTGTCTAGAACCCGTATGGGTGCCATTTGCTAAAGTAGTCAACACGAGACAAGCAGAAAAATTAGCCGGCGAAGTAGAGGGTTGAAACAGCTACAAAAAATTCTCTATCTTCTCATCTATCTTCATTTGTCCTCTGAATACTATCCTCTACTTTTTAGTTCCGGTGTAATGCACTGCCTAGTAGGAGTTATCGCCTAACTGCTGTTCTGAATTAAAAAAAACCAGGCAGTCACAGAGAAGAAGTAATACTCACTCATCTTCTAAGGTGAATAAGTAAGATCCCACAGTAACCCGAAATGTCTCTAACCAGGAGTGCTAACGACCTCATTGGAAAAGTTAGGAGTTTTTTGGTAGTACTATTGTTAAGTTAGGTGTAAAAAGTCAAGGATACTCTGCAGGCCATGGAACCAAAACTAACCTGACATTATGTCTTTCAAAAAGATTCAAAACTCAATTTGATTTCATCACCTTTAGTAGTCTGTGCCATTCTTTTTTAATTTGTGAAAACAGTAAAAACAAGATAACCAGGAACTACTTTTTATACCCTCCAAAAAAGAATTTGGAGGGTATATTCACTTTGTCATTCCGTTTGTAACGCATCGAAATATCCACCTCAGACCCCATAAAGGATATATATTCTTGATCAGTGATGAAATCTAAGACGATCTGAGCATGTCCGTCCGTCCGTCTGTGGAAATCACGATTCAGTCCAAACGAAAAGAGCTAGACTCTTGAAATTTGGTACAAATATATTCTGAAGCTTAGAGCAGGTTAAGTTCGGAGATGGGCTAAATTGGGCAAGAGAAAATGAAGTTCCCCTAAGAAGAACTAAACCATCCCAGAAAAAACAACATAATTTTTAAATTTTTTTTAGTTATTTTGCTAAGCATATGATATATTTTTATGTCAAATACGGTCCAACGCCTTAAACTTGAACCCATAAAATAAAAAAAAATTATTTTTGGACCCCGCCCATTTTAGTTCTCGTTATTATATGCAAATATAGCATAAAAATTTAACAAACTTTTTACTTAAACCTACATTCCTTAAAAATCAAATTTTTAAGCTTTAATGACCAAGCTGAGATGAAACCTGGTACTACTCCTGATACTACTACCAAAAAAATAAAAATAAAAAAATACAAATAAAAAAATTTAATTTTGTATACAATTATCCCAAGCATTTATTTTTAGAGTTTTATGACTGCCGATTTCTGCCCTACCCCCTCCTCCCCCTTTGCCCCCTAAATGACCCTACCAAAAAAAATATTTATAATTTTGTACATAATCATCCCAACCATTTATTTTTAGAGTTTTATGACTGCCAGTTTCTGCCCTACCCCCTTCCCTCCTTTACTACGTATATGACTCCATAAAAAAGTAAGTATTTTATTTTGCATATAATTATCCCAAGCATTTATTTTTATTTGGGCGGGGTCCCACAGGCCTTGCCAGAGCGACCCCGCCAAAATACAGTTTTTATACACTCCAAGAGAATTGGACCCTATAAAGTAAATATATTCTTTATTAGTGATGAAGTCTAAGACGGTCTAGCAATGCCCATACGTTGGTCTGTGGAAAACATGATATTGTCTATTTTTGAGCACCGCCCCCTTTAGTGGGCGTTGACGTACGATATTATATAGAGGAACTCTGTCCCACCAAGTTAAACATATATTATTCACTTACTAAATATTTGGAGGGTATTTAAGATTCGACCCGGTCGAATATAACGTTTTTACTTGTTTTATTTTGAATTTAAAGTTTGTACCAAAAAAGGGGCGATAAGAATGGAAATTACGTTTGAAAAAAAAGTAAGAAATGGGTTGAATCTCAAATACCCTCCAAGTACTTAGTAAATAAATTTAAAATATTTAGCCCGCTGGGTCAGAGTTTCTTTTAGACATTTCTGTGTCCAATTTTACAATTCTATTTTGACAGCATGACTCTGGGAAGGGCCGTGGTAGAGACATCTCACCTTTGTCCTGAAAACTTAAAAAGTAGATTTTTGGGGCTATTAAGTGAAAAAAAATCTTTTTCTTTGATAGGGTAATTTTGTCTAACGGGTGGAGCAAATCTTAGACCTTTCAAAGAAACAAAACTATTTAGTTACTTCAATATTCCAGAAAAAGTTTTAATTTTTCAACTTGGAAGTTGTATTTGTGGTTTTTCTAATTTTTAATACTTAAGAAGTTATTTTCTTTAGTTTATAAGAAAAATTCGTTTCTGTTAGTTACTTTTATGTACCAAAAAAAGTTGCAATTGTCGAAAACTGGATAATTTTAAATTTTGTTTAATGTTCAGTACCAATTTAGTTCTACCTGAATTATAAAACTGTTTTAATTATCAAAAAAAAATGTCAGTTGCCTTTTTTGGTTACTTGTATGTATAAAAGAAAATTATAATATCCCAACCCTGGAAGCGAATTTTTGATTTTTTTACCAGTGCAACTCCTAATGAAGTATAAAATAGGTTTACTTAACAAAAGGTTAAAATTGTTAACCTTTTTAGGCACTTTCATGCATCACAAAATATTCCCGTTCTCCAACCGCGTATTAATTTTTTTTTATTTTTTTAGATTTTTAATAGCAATTCAATTCTTAGTGAATTGTAAAATAGTATTACTTAACAAAAAATTTTAATTTATAATTTTTTTAATACTTTCAGTGCCGGAAAAATACATCAATTTTCCAACCCTGGAATGGAAATTTGGATATTTGTTTAATTTTATTACCAATTTTATTGTTCCTAATTTTTAAAATAATTTTAATGAGCAAAAAAACGTATTTTTAGTACCAAAAAAATCCACTTACTATCCCTGAAGTAAAAATTTAAATTTATTTACTTAGTTAAACAAATACAAATTTAATTCTTTACAAAGTTTATTAGTTTTTAAGCTTCCCAGCTCTGGAAGCATATTGTGAATTTTTCTATAGCTCTTCTGTGGACTTGAAACCGATTTCATGTACAAACAGACGGACATCGCTCTATCGTCATCGCTATATAGAAGGATCCACAATATATATACTTTATGGTGTCCCACATCAATATTGAGGAAATTACACACGGAATGACGAAATTAATATATACCCTTTCCCTTTTTTGTGAAGGATATAAAAAATATGAAACTTTAGAACATGGTAGTTGTGACACCTTTCTTACAATTCGTAAACAACAAAACTTAAATACATTGTTGCTTGAAGTAGTTTAAGAAATTGCACTCTTTATTTACTTCCCATTATGGTCACTACATGACATGTGCATCAATAATTGTTACAAAATACTACCACAAGTTTAATGTCATTTTATCAAATTCTCTCATCTGTTACTTTCTTCGTACGTTTATTGTTTAGCACTTTGCCATTGTGTGTTACTTTTACTTTTGACACCATGAACAGACAGTCGACACTGAATGGCTTAAAACAATGACAGCGCTCTATTATCTTGCCTCGCTTCCTCCTGTTCAAGTTGCTTTTATCTGTATACCTTGTAGTAGTTTAACTTTATGTGGATAAAGTGGTAAAAATTAAAAACTTCTCAAGCATTATTAAATTCAATTTCACCAATCTTTGAGTAGGTGGTATTGCAATCTTTTCAATATTATATTTTTTACTTAACTTTTTAAACAATGTCTCAGATAGGGAAGAAGTTTTATTTTATCTAAAGACTTTGAACCCTCCAAAAGACATTTTGAGCAGATAAGAGTTCTTAGAACTGCAGCTTTTGTTAGAGGGTTCAAAGACATAAGCACAGTGGTACTACGAAAATTAACATCGAAATCTGGAAATATTTGTATTGTATTTAAATGTAAGTGAAAAAATTGGTATGGAACAAAGTAGAAAATAATAGAAATATTTCATATTGAAAATATCAAGACATATTTCGACGTATCAACCAACTCTGGCTCGAATGATGTAAAACGTGTTTTTTTACAAAACGATTGAGCGATGTCCGTCCGTCTGTACGTGAAATCGGTTTTCCAAAGCCCCCAGTAGAGCTAGAGACTTCGTTCTTGGACCGTTGGATTGGAAATGAACATAAATAGAATGCTATTGAAATTCACACCTATTTCTCGACGCAAACTTTATACCAAAAATCATTTATTTTTTTTACTGTTTGTAAATTAAACCTATTTCGTGCTTTAGGAAGCCTCAATGGTCTATTAAAAACTAAAAAAAAATAAAAAATTTGTTTCCAGGGATGGGAAACAAAGATTTTTTCGGCATATTCCGTATATCGCAGTACATGTAGTAAATAAAATTGTTAAAAATTTTAAGTTTTTCTTTAACAAAACCTCTTTATACGTCATGAAGATTTGAATTGGGCAAAAAAAAATTTTAAATTCAAATTTTGCTTGCAGGGGTGGGATATTGAATATTTTTTATACATGAAAGTAACCAAAAAGGCAACTAATTTTTTTTTTTTTGCTAACTAAAACTGTCTTAGGAAGAACAAAATTGGTATCAAAAATTCAAAAATAAAAAATAAAATTTCGAATCCAGGGATAGACAAGTGCAATATTTTATGGTACATGAAAGATACCAAAATGGTAAAAAATATGCAATTTTTCTTAAATGAAACTACTTTATACCTCAAGAAGCGTTGCACTGATAAAAAAAAAACAAAAAAATAATTAAAATTTCGTTTCCAGGGTTGGAAAAATTAAATTTATTTTGATACATGCAATATTTTGTTGTACATGTAATAACCAAAATGGTTGCAAAATTCGAGTTTTTCTTAAACAAAACTACTTTATACCTCATGAAGACTTCCATTGATAAAGAAAATTTAAAAAAATTTAAATTTCGCTTCCAGGGTTGGGCAATTGAAATTTTTTTTATAAATAAAAGTAACCAAAAAGGCAATTGACGTTGTTTTTTTACTAATTAAAACTATATTTATAACCTATATGGTTATAAATATTAAGTTTTTCTTAAATAAAACTATTTCATGCCTCATTAAGAGTTGCATTGGTAAAAAATTTAATTTCGCTTCCAGAGTTGAAAAATCGAAATATGTTTCGTACATAAAAGTACATACATAAATTCCAAATTTTGTGCTTTTAGTGAATTAAACCAAAAAATATAAATTCGGTTCCAGGGTTGAAAAATCGAAATATTTTTGGTACATAAAAGTACATAAATAAATTCCAAATTTTGTGTTTTTACTAAATTAAACCTATTTTATGTATCAGAAACAATTAAATTAGTATTAAAAAATTAAAAATTCGGTTCCAGGGTTGGAAAATCGACATTTTTCATTCATAAAAGCAGCCATATTATTTGTTATTTTTGATTTTTATGATGAATGATACCTACTTTATATATCAGAAAGAAGTAAACTGGCATTAAAACCCAACAAAATCTAAAAGACGATTCTACGGTTGGACAATTAGAACTTTTTGGGGTACATGAAACGGATTTTTTGTTTTGTTTGTAAATTACATATATATAATATTTTTGAAAGACGTTAATAGGTATTAGATATTAGAAAAGCCAAACATTTGGCTTCCTAGCCGAAAAATTTAAACGTTTTCTTAAATATAAAAGTAACCGATAACATCATTTTGATTTTTTAATTAAACCTACTTTCTGCTTTGGCAAGAAAGAAAGAAAGAAAAATTACATCAATAAGGGTATTTAAGATTCTTTATTCTCACCGATTATTCGAAGAATTTTTTAGATTTAATCGTTTGATCGAACGGTCCAAAACAACTATTTGAATTATTCCAAGAAAGTTGAAAGGCAACCAACTGACAACATATTCACCTTTTCACATAGTAATTTGTTTCACATAATAGTAATTTCTTCCATTTCACATAGTTATTTGATATCTCTAAAAATTCTAATTAACTTTATTTTTAATTAATTTTTTCTTAAATTTTATGACGAAGGCATATCACTTGCCCATTGGACTGCATTGGAACCGATAATAGTTATCATGTATTTAAGATTCGATCCGGTCGAATATCACGTACTTACTGGTTATTGCTCATATGCCCAGTCACTTTAAAATGCAATACTGTGATTTGTAGTAAGAATTTTAACGAACATTTATATTGCTATATTAAATTGAATTAAGATTCATAGGCTAATTGTTCGAAATTTGATGTTGACTTTCCTTTGTGCCTTGGAATATTTATCATGTCTTTCTGAGATTTAAAAACAAATTGCGAACAATTAGCCTATGAATCTTAATTCAATTTAATACAACACTGTGATGTTTCATACAAAAAGGCATGTTGTATAATTATAATTAAAATATGTCTACAATTTTTTAACCACTTTCACTGTGGATCATTTCATTTCATCTATTCATCCCAAAGTCTTGCCAGTTGTGGAAAAATAATTTATTACAATCCTTTTTGTATGAAACATCACAGTGTTGCATTTTAAAGTGACTGGGCATATGAGCAATAACAAGCAAGAAGGTGATATTCGACCGGGTCGAATATCAGAGAGCACATCACCTTCATCGTAAATGATAAACAATTTAATTTTCAAGGAATTCAGGCTTAAGTAGTGCAATTCGCTAAACACTTACACTATTTTTCCATATAATATGTTAGTGCAACGCCCACTTAAGGTGACGAGGTCTAAAAATGGACCCTTTATAAATATATCATATTGTTAATGGCTACTTCTTTAGAATTCTGGCAATTAATGACATTAAAGATCATGTGTGCATACTTCACATTCGTTTTGTTTTTAATTAGCACAATACGAACTCACTTCCATTTTCCAGACATTTTAATGCGTTGAAAGCTTCTACGAATTCAAATGGTTTTTGCTGCTTTCTAGTTTTGCTTTTAATTACGTTACCAACATATCCTGGTATAAAACACTTTGTTTGAGTTTTATCGTTTACTAACCCATCAACTGAGTGTTTGTATTTCGATTTTGGCCTGATTCATTGAAAAAGAAATAAGAGAAGAGTTCAATTTTAAGCTGATTGGTTAGTGTTGTATAGTGGGCTGTTGCGTTGGGAAAGGTGAAAAGTAAATTTAAAGCAATTAAATCCAACAAACATTTAAGCAACAACGATTTTGAGAAAAAGATCCATTCAGAATATCATGGCTGTTGTTCACATATATCGAGCTTAATTTTTCAAGTCCGTATGCATGGGCCAAAATTGTGGGTGCTGTTGGCTGATGTAGTAGAACACGAGACTGTGAAGTGGAGGGTCCTGAGTTCGAGCCCGCGCTGGGTCATGAAATATTGTGTTGACTACTTCTGATCAGCATTAGTGAGTGGTTGTGTTAGTTGTTGCCAGGCTGTTTCAATGATGAAGGCATAGTCACTGATCACTGAACATAATTGGCAGCGACTGACACTCTACTAAAAGCAGAATAACAGCACCCACCTTCGTCGGCCCTGTGCAAAAATTAGCCAGCGAAGTACAAAAAAAAAACTGCCTATCTTCTCATCTTTCCGAATCTGTCCCCTCAGTACTATCCCCTCGTTCGTTTTCAGTTCCGGCGCAATAAATTAAAATTAAAAGATATATAGGGGTCGTCCCCTGAGTGCTGGTCCTAGATAAAAAGTTAAAAAGAAGTAATTCAGTTACTATATACGAGTATTTACTTTAGTTAAAGTTTATTAAAATAAAATAATATTTCTGTAATCAGCAAAACGTTCCAGTAATACGAAGGTGGATCAAGAAGTGCGTGACTTTTGCACTGAAACACTCAAATATTTATATAAAAAGTTATTTCGTACTTCCAAATAGACTCCTTTGGGTTCCACAGTCAGTTCAAAGTTTCGCCAGTTTTTTTATGCCTTAAGACAAATATAATTTGTCGAGGTCATCAAAATATGCATTTGTTTGTGAGATGAATTCTGCGTTGGAATCAAATCTCCTTCCGAGCAGCTATTTCTTCAAGTTTGGAAACAATAGATAGCCGGTCGAGGCCAAATCTGGAAAAAAGGGAGAAGGAGGGAGCAATTCATAACCCAATTCATGGATTTTTGATATGTACCCTTGTTTGTGAACAACCACGACACCCATCTCTCGAAAAGCCTCCTCATACCCAAGTAATCATTCAAAATTGAAACCCCTGAACCATTTGAGTTGCCTTTGACTTCCATAATCTCTCTTTCTCTCTCTCTCTCTCTTTCAGTATCCATTCGGCTAAATCGATATCACACATTTTTCAATTGTTTCGGATATAGAGACCTCAACTGGGTGTTCAGATGTCCAGAATGTTCGGCATCTTCCGTGTTTGTGCGGACACATCGAAATTCAATAAACCTCGTGTTTACCATGGAAATGGACGCCTCAAATTCGTTATAATATTTATAATGCTTAGCCTTGGCTCAAAAATAATTTTTAATGAGTACAAGAAATGACGCAGATTTTTCAAATTGTAAAAGGAGTCAACTGACCATTCCCTGTTGACTATTTCATTAAGATCCACCCTCGTATATTCGATGTTGCTTTCAAAGAACTCTTTCGGGAAAAATTTAGCAACAAATCGGAAAACAATATAAATAAATTATTTTTCACTTAACAGTTTAACACACGCAAGTGATTTGTATACTTTAATAGCGTGCTGGTCTTTTAAATATTGGCAGTAAAAATACCAGTAGAGAACAGTTTTCCTTGCTGGCAATCAAAAATATGTGGGAAGTTGATAAGAATAAAATAACGATGTGGCGCCCGTAACCAAGAATGTTGCCATTTTAATTGTTTGATGGATATCATTTGAATTCCATAGGTAGATTCTCTTGCCAAAAACCATTTTGGTCTTTAGCTAAATGCGTTATCGAAGGATCGCAGTTTTATTTCCTGTATATTGCTACTGGCTACTACTCGCTCTCTTCTCATCTTTTTCCAAAGCATTGCTTGATTGGGCGTTAAACAATTCATCATTATGATTGATGAAATTTTTTAAATATTTTGTCATTAAAAAAGGAACCACTCGAACAAAAGTCCAGAAGTTGGTTTCTTAGATTTTAAAGAAATTGGTAGTAATTAAATAAAATGATTATTTAAATACCTATATTTGTAATGCTTTTGATATTACGACTTCGAACATTCGAATGGAATTAGATACCTTTCTATTGTACGCTGAATCTGCAAAACGGTTGACCCTTAAGGTCATCCCTACAACTTCCCCCTAATTTTAGCCGCTAAAAGTCCTATTACTTTAATTTTAAAACTGCTACATATAACATTTGGATAGATCAGCCAATTCCAACGTGGTAAGTGGTGATTGAGGTAGTTCTTTGATTGATGCAGTTCTTGCTATAGAACAATCGAGAAAACTAATTGATCAGACATATAATTTCCGTGTTTTTAAAAGAAATCACTTTTTCCATTTTTTCGGTTTGTAACGATCAAAAACATACATACATACATGCAGTTTCTCAGGAATAGGCAGGAAAACTTCCTTGGTACTTAAAAGGACGATATCCGGTGAAAACTAATTTTTTTTAAACGTTGTAAAACCAATAACATCCCGATATATTCACTTTATCATTCCGTGTGTAACGCAGTAAAATATCCCTCTGAGACCCCATAAAGTATAGGGTCCGCAATCTAACGTTTTTTTTTTCAACTAGTGCTTATTTCGTGAATGGTAACACTTATATCATGTCTGATTTGAAAGATAATTAGTTTTATCTTTCCGCTGAACGATCATGGTTGACCACCCAAAGCGTTTTCGCTTCGCTAAGTGGGCCTGCGATTGACTTACAGAAGATGCCTATTTTGCCAAAAAAAAGTCATATTTTCAGATGAAGCTCATTTTGATCTTGGCGGGTATGTAAACAAGCAAAATTGTCGCATTTGGGGCACAGGAAATCCGTACGCATACATTGAAAAGCCGACGCACCCAAAACGATTCACTGTTTGGTGCGGATTTTGGTGTGGAGATTGGGCCATTTTTCTTCGAAAATGAAATGGCGATCGTTATCGGGCCATTCAGCCATTTGAATGAAATTATTTTCCATTATTAACCGGAAGGATTGTACTTTCAAATAAAAAAATAAATTTGAGAAAATATTCAGTAGTTTTTTTATAGCATTTTCAAAAAAAAAAGTTATTTGGCGGACCCATTCTTGATCAGTTATGAAATCTAAGATGATCTAGCCATTTCCGCCTGTCCGTCTGCGGAAGCTACGATTCTTTAAAAACGAAACGAGCCAGGCCCTTGAAATTTGGTATAAATATTTTTCGAAGGATAGCACAGGCCAAGTTCGTAAATGGTATTAATCGGCATAAAGAAGAAAAAGTTCCCTAAGAAAAACTAAACCAACCTCTAAAAAATAAAATAATTTTTAATGTTTTTTTTTTATAATTTTGTTAAGCAAATGATATATTTTTATGTCAAAGACGGTCCAACGTACTAAACTTGGAGCCATAAAATAAAATAAAAATAATTTTTGGACGCCCCTCCTTTTATTGGGCGTTATCATATGCAAAAATAGTGTAAAAATTAAAAAAAATTGTATTACTTAAGCCTACATTCCTTAAAAAATAAATTTTAAAGCTTTTATGACGAAGCTGAGACGTAACCTGAACCTCCTCTGCCCTACCCCTCTCCTCCACCTTTGCCCCTAAGTGACCATATCAAAAAAATAAAAAGTTTTTTACACTTAATTATCCCAAAAATTTATTTTTAGTATTTTATGGCAAAGATGAAATGTCTCCCCCACAGCCCTTGGCAAAGCGACCTCGACAATATACAGTTTTAATACGCCCCAAAAAGAATTGAACTCCATAAAGTGTATATATTTTTTTTTTGATCAGTGATGAAGTCTATGACGATCTAGCAATGCCTATGCACCCATCTGCAGAAAACACGATATAGTCTACTGTGAACCACGCCCCCTTTAGTGGGCGTTGAAGTTACATTTCATACGAAAAAATAGTGTAAATATTTAACAACATGCCCACATTTCTTTAAAATTTTATTTATAAGCTTTTAAGACGAGGCACAGTGGTTCAGTAGTAGGACATAGTGGTCAAATGACTATGTTCGATTTTTTCACCGTTAGTTCGCTCTAATACTCACTATTAGTGGTACTACTAAAACATGCAAAAAGATTAGCAATCAGTTGGTTTTTACATTTACTTTTGTGCATCGGAAGTGAACAAATCAAAGCAACTTTCCTTATCTTTTTCATCAGTGCTAATAAAGTTAATTCCTAGTGCCTGTTTTTCAAAGAAAAAAACATTTTTGATTTATTGTTTTACAATGGATATTTATGTTGAAGGTGTTTACCGTTATTATTATGAATTTAATAATTTTTTAAGCAAAACGTATTTTGCGGAAAGCGGTTTCACTACAAATCAATTGTTACCTGCATATATTTTTTACGACTTTTTTTTACTTAAAGCCTAGTACTCTGTTTAAAATTTCATGTGAAATTCTGACAGAACCCATACAAAAAATATTCAATCGAAATATTTATGGAAAAATTTTGCTAAACTGGTACTCTGTTTTAATTATGAAAAACATGTGAAATAATATGAATGTTATTTATTTCGTACGAAGATTTTTTGACACTAAAAATTTTCTCATTGAAAATCGAAAACATAATTTCAATTAAAAAAGAAAAAAAAATTGAAACTGAAATAACTGATGTTGCGCAACATTTTCCATAAATTCAACCAGAGTACTAGGCTTAAGGTATTAACTATGTTGCTGTCTTATATGAACTCTTCAAGTTACATATCAAAATGTTGTTCTATATCTGTACTTTTAATTTAAAAATAATTCATTTGCGTTTGTTTGCGAATGTGCATGGTACAGAGGGTTTTCTTCTCTACGACTAGATTCATAGCGCACACATAGTTTTCACATATTTTTTACAGTTTGTTGCTCACTGCACAGTTCATGTTTACGATTTGATTTATTGTTTTATTTCTTCAAAATTTTTAGGACACGATTATATTTAATTGTCGACAAAGCTCAAAGTGGCGGAAGTGGCACATCCAATGACAGAAACACTGTAAGAACTTTTTGAAGCGAGCTCTCTGAAGCAGCCGCTGAATCTTGTTATAAGTTATTTAAACAATTCAGACGAGGCTTTACATATGTTACGTTTTTGAAAATATTGTACAAATGTTGTATTAAATTGTCGTTATAAAATTTATTATTTTTTTAATTAATAACTAACATTTTTGGTAAATAAACTATTATAATATTCTATTTAAAGACCTTTTTTTTCTTATTTTACCCTAATTAGCCCATAAATACCGTAAACATAAATATTCATATTAATTTTGATGACTATAGCTGAGTAAAGTACGTATGACCGTCTTCATTAGAAACTTGAACCACTGTGCGAGGGTTCAAAATTAGAAACAGAAAAGTCTTAAAGGAACTGTCGACCAGCAGGTCAAACCCTTCTAACTTATCTCAGTCCCTTTTGTGCACGTTGATATAAGAAATTAATACGCAAGTTTTTATACTGACGGAAAGGTGTCTCAGTCATGCTCCTCCCAACATATTGGAAACGACAGTATTAAATTAACTTTTTTCTTGTTTACTTAAGCCAAATACAAATTTTAATAAGAATAAAAATAGAATTTTTATTTGCTAAATATTTGGAGGGTATTTAAGATTCGACACGGTTGAATACAACGTTCTTACCTTTTTTTTAATTTTCTTAGCTGAAAGTTACAAAGTTTAACATGTGTTTGCCTTATTTTGCTTCTATGGAGAGATTGTTTTCTTTTGCTTTTTCAGAATTTTTTTATTTGTATTGAAGTATTCAAGTTAATTCTTGAATTAGTGTAGGCATAAAAATTATCATCAATACTCTTGTGTTACAATTTCAGAGTAAATGTTTGGGTTTACAATCATTTTAGTAGAGACAAATAAATTGTTAATCACACTAATACGTTAACTCACATCATTATGATGATTGAATTTTTTACTTACCACTAGATATAAAAAAGAGAAGATTACATCGTCAATGCAATTTATGAGAGATTTTTGGCAAAGAATGCCACTGTGCAGTGAAATTATTAATACAACCACCATGAATGGTAACGAAGGCTCTAATTGTATCCACAATAGACTAAAAAACAAACGCCAACAATAGGCACACAGCCGATAATTCACACAACAGCCAATTTTACAGCTTGAGAATATGTAGCGCATGTAAACACACATCCATTAATATATAAACAAAGAAAAAACCTCCTAAAGTGACACTGCATCCCTACACGCATGCAGTTACTTCAACATCTCATGAAAATAGCATGTAAGCCGAAAAAATAGAAGAAAATATTGCCTGCATGTTACAGAATTTAAACAGCATCAATGAGACTACAAGCATTACCAAACATCACCAGCACCAAGGACAGCACAACACCACTAACGGAGTAGTGAACTGACCACTGATGTACCATCTGCTCGTCCAAAGCTCTCCTGAGGCCAATTGTCATGTGGTATTGCATCATAGACACACACATAAACACACGTGTACGTGAAGGAAACACTAAAGGTGAATAAAACAGCATGCATGTGCATATTTGCAAAGAAACACGCAGTGACAGCCATATTGAATTGTAGTCCGAAAATTAAAGTAGACAAACACAGAAGCGAAAAAACAAACTGCTTGTCAATGTTGTTTATTTTGCCAGAATATTTGGCCAGTTTTATTGGGTTAATAGGAAAAACAAAACATTGCGTTTAAGAGTGTGTCTGATTTATGAATGCAAGCGGCCAATGACTTCTCAGGACTTTATAAAACTTTTTTTAAATGATTCAAGTCTGTATTTTTAATGATCACTGGAACTGTCGTTTAGTTACTACATGTCCTACAAAATACGGAATAGGCCGAAAAAAAATTTTTAATTTTCCATCCCTGGAAAAAAAATTTTAATTTTTTTAGTTTTTAATAGACCTAAAGAAAAAAATAGGTTTAATTTACAAACATTAAAAAAATAATTGATTTTTGGTAAAAATTTTGCGCCGAGAATTAGGTGTAAGCTTCCCAGCTCTGTAACCGTAGTTCGGATCTTCAACACCACCCTATTTAAGTTCATTTCCAACCCAACGGTATAACAACGAAGTCTCTAGCTCTTCTGGGGGATTGGGAAACCTGAAACCAGACAGACAGACGGACATCGCTCAATCGTCATCGCTATTCATAAGGATCCAGAATATATATACTTTATGGGGTCCCATGTGAATATCGAAAAAAAAAATTTCGGTCCATTCCGCATTTTGTAGTACATGTAGTAACTAAAATGGTTAAAAATTTTAATTTTTTCTTTAACAAAACCTCTTTATACGTCATGAAGATTTGCATTGGCCAAAACTAAATTTTTTAAAATAAAATTTCGCTTCCATGGGTGGGAATTGAAAATTTATTTTGTATATAAAAGTAGCCAAAAAAGCAACTGACGTTGTTTTTTTCTGCTAACTAAAACTATTTTATAATTTAGGAAGAACAAAATTGGTATCAAAAATTCAAAAATAAAAAATAAAATTTCGAATCCAGGGATGGACATGTGCAACAATTTATAGTACATGAAAGTGACCAAAGTGGTTAAAAATTTTAAATTTTTCTTCAAAAAAAATTATTTTATACCTCATGAAGCGTTGCACTGATAAAAAAACAAAACCAAAATTTTTACAAAATTTTAGTTTATCTTAAACAAAACTACTTTATACTTCATGAAGATTTGCATTGATAAAAAAATTTTAAGAAATTAATATTTCGGTTCCAAGGTTGGAAGATTGAAATTTTTTTTATACATAAATTATCCTAAAAGGCAATTGACGTTGTGTTTTTCTTTTTTTTTTTTGCTAAATAAAACTATTTCATATTTTAGGAAGAACAAAATTGGTATCAAAAATTTCCAAATAAATCATAATTTCGAATCCAGGGTTGGACAAGTGCATTGTTTTATAATTCATGAAGGTGACCAAAATGGTTAAAAATTGTAAATTTTTCTTAACTAATACTACTTTATACCTCATGAAGATTTGGATTGGTAAAAAAACCAAAAAAGTTAAAATTTCACTTCCAGGGTTGGGAAGTTTAAAGTTTTTTTGGTACATGCAATATATTGTAGTACATGAAAGTGACCAAAATGGTTGCAAATTTTAAGATTTTCTTAAATAAAACGACTTTATACCTAATAAAGACTAGGATTGGTAAAAAAAACTTAATTTCGTTTCCAGAGCTGGGAAATTAAAATTTTTTTTCTGCATAAAAGTAACCAAAAAAGCAATTGACGTTGTTTTTTTTGCTTATTAAAACTGTTTTATAATCCGGGAAGGATAAAATTGGTATTAAAGTCTTAAAAAAACTAAATTTCGACTCCAAAAAGTGACCAAAAAGTTTAAATATTTAATTTTTTTTGTCAAGTAAAACTATGTCATACCTCACTAAGAATTGCATTGGTAAACAAATAAAAATTCGCTTCCAGGAAGAAGTTTTTTTCAGTGAATTAAACATATTTTATACTTCGATAAGAATTAAATTGGTATTAAAAATTTTTAAATTAAAAATTCGGTTCCAGGATTGGAAAATCGAAATTTTGTAGTGCATAAAATTAGCCTAATTTTGGTTCCTAATTTTGGTTTTTTATGGATGAAATCTTTTCTATACTTCGGGAAGTGATACACTAAAACTGTTACCATTTTGATAGTAAATGTTCTCAATCAAAATTCATCGTACAAGGATAAAGCGTTGTATGGTTAAAATTTCTAAAATTTTTTCTAAATAAATATTAAAGACTTACAACTCACTTCCTGACATTTCATCATTTGACAGGCAATTTACTTCCTAACCTCAAATTTACCCACTCTGTATAACATATGCTTATATACGATCAATTTTATCAATCGATTACACTATATTGTAATCTTATAGAAAATGATTTAGACCTTCAGTTTAGACATTGCACCTCCTTTACATTATTTATCTATTAAATGAAACATTGACTATTTAACTGTAACCAACAAACATCCAACGATTATTGTGAAATAAATTTGTCTCTACCTGCACATGAAACTATTTGAGTACCTTATAGAATATCATTAAAATACTGACTTAATGCACATTATCCTTACAAACTTTTCAACTAAATTTAAGTTGGTTATGTGTTGCATATAAGGCAATCAGATACATTTTATGACGAAACTGCATTTACATACACATGACATGACAGGTGATACGAGCACACAAAAGGAATCTATTTGCTGTATTGTGTGGCATTATGAACATTTTGTTCGCTATCGAAATCCTCTTGGTATTCACCTGACACAAAGATGACGGAGTTAATGTCAAAGGATATCGTCCTCATGCATCCCTATAGACAACAGCATTATAGACCTTCCCATTGTTACAGGGATCTTTTGTAGTACACTTCCATGCAAGCAGTCACATGCATACATATGAAAACCATTTGTTATCGAGCATGTGTATTAGGATATATGTACGTAAGTATGAAAACACAGTATGAGATATTGCATAATCAACTTTACAGTATGAATGACATATTCGTATATAAATGTGTCTCATAATACAAATAGTATGAAACAAGTGATATTAACTTGTAATTGTTTCTTAATTAATAACATAAAATATTTGTTTGCATTTTGGAGTGGCAGATAAAAGGAATTGAAGAACAAACTTCTGGAAGCCAGCTATAAATCTATTTTACATGGACTTAAAAGTTAAGCGAACTCTTAAACATATTTAATTTATAAAAGGCTAACAGCTACACACACTCTAATAACCAATTCAGCCCATTTTTATCAAATTTAAAAAACGCTGCAAAAACTATGCAACAACACTTGAACGAGCACCACTGGCACGTGGAGATGAAAACAACGTATGCCATGATGACAAACAAGGGATACACCTTCCAATGAATAGGAAGACTCAAAAAATATGTTTTCGAAGCAAGAAAAAAACAAAGGGAACAGAATGAGAAAAGAAAGCTTAGACTATTTTAACAGAAGTGTATGCGCACATCAAATACACACTAACCAAATTTATTGGAAAACCCAAATTCGGCTTCCATCTAAATTTGTTATTCTAAACTAAGACCGCTACTCAGAAGATAACCTCCACACATTCAATGCATTGTTCCAGAGAGAAAGACTAGTGTTGAAGTACAAGGCAGAAAAAATTTAGCAGATGGAATATTTCAAACTGGGAATCGGCTGATTCATTCGAAAGTTGCAGCATTTTGTAAATTAAAATAATTTGTAGCTGTTAAAATTAACGAATGAGCGATGTCAGTCTGTCCGTCTGTTTGTACGTGTACGGTTTTCCCATGCCCGCAGAAGAGCTAGGACTTCGGTCCTGGATTGGTGGATTGAAAATGAACTCAAATAGAACAAGTAAAAGTGCTATATTCGGCTATGCCGAATCTTAAATACCCTTCACAGATGTAGTTTTTTCCGTTTAAATATTTCGGCTAGGAAGCTAAATGTTTGGCTTTTCTCATTTCTAATACCTCTGAACGTCTTTCAAATATATTAAATATGTTTAATTTAAAAACAAAAAGAAAAAATGCGTTTCATGTACCCCAAAAAGTTCTAATTGTCCAACCGAAGAAACGTCTTTTAGATTTTTTTGGTTTTTAATACCAATTTAACTCTTCGCGAATTATAAAAAAGGATTCATCCACAAAAAACCAAAATTATGAACTTATATGGTTAATTTTATGTACCAAAAAATCTCAATTTTCTAATCCTGGAACTGAAGTTTTTTTTCTTAGCGAAGTTAAAATATGTTTAATTCACTGAAAAAAATCAAAATTGGGAGCTTTTATTATTACTTTTATGTACCGAAAAATTTCGATTTTCTAACCCTGTAACCGAATTTTTAATACCAATTTAATTTTCCCTGAAGTATAAAATAAGTTTACTTCACTAAAAAACAAAATTTGGAATTTATGTGGGTACTTTTATGTACCAAAACTATTTCGATTTTCCAACTCTGGAAGCGAATTTTTATTTTCTTACCAATGCAATTCTTAGTGAGGTCTAACATAGTTTTACTTGACAAAAAAGTTAAAATTTTTAAATTTCAACTTCAACAATTTCATAAATTGTGATAAATTTAAGTTATCCAACCCTGGAGTCAAAATTTAAAATTTTTAAAATTTTAATACCAATTTTGTTCTTTCTGAATTATAAAACAATTTTAATTAGCAAAAACAACAACGTCAATTGACTTTTTGGTTACTTTTATGTAGAAAAAATATTTAAATTTCCCAACCCTGGAAACGAAATTTAATTTTTTTTGTTTTTTGTTTACCAATGCAACTTTTAGTGAGGCATGAAATAGTTTTATTTAAGAAAAACTTAGTATTTGTAACCATTTTGGTCACTTTCATGTACTATAAAATATTACATGTACCAAAAAAAACTTTCATTTTCCCAACCCTGGAAAAGAATTTTAATTTTTTGTTTTTTTATCAGTGCAACGCTTCTTGAGGTATAAAATAGTTTTATTTAAGAAAAATTTAAATTTTTTTACCATTTTGGTAACTTTCATGTACCATAAAATATTGCACTTCTCCAATCCTGGATTCGAAATTTTGATTTTTTTGGAAATTTTTGATACCAATTTTGTTCTTCCTAAAATATAAAATAGTTTTAGTTAGGAAAAAAACAACGTCAATTGCCTTTTTGATTACTTTTATGTATAAAAAAATTAAATTTCTCAACCCTGGAAGCAAAATTTTAATTTTTTTAAATATTTTTATCAATGCAAATCTTCATGAGGTATAAAGTAGTTTTGTTTAAGAAAAACTTAAATTTTGCAACCATTTTGGTTATTACATGTACTACAAAATATTGCATGTACAAAAAAAAACTTTAATTTTTCCAACCCTGGAAACGAAATTTTAATTTTTGTTTATCAGTGAAACGCTTCATGAGGTATAAAGTAATTTTTTTTTAGGAAATATTTCAAATTTTTAACCATTTTGTTCACTTTCATGTACTATTATATGTATATTGCACTTGTCCATCCCTGGATTTAAAAATTAATTTTTGAGTTTTTTGATACCAATTTTGTTCTTCCTAAATTATAAGACGGGCTTAGTTAGCAAAAAAAAAACAAAATCAGTTGCCTGTTTCATTATTTTGACGTATAAAAAAAATGCAATTTCCCACCCCTGGAAGAAAATTTTGAATTAAATTTTTTTTTGGACAATGCAAATTTTCATGACGTATAAAGAGGTTTTTTTAAACAATTTTAGTTCCTACATGTACTACAATATACGGAATAGGCCGACTCATCCCTCTCATCCCTGGAAAAAATTTAATTTTTTTAGTTTTTAATAGATCATTGAGGCTTCCCAAAGCACGAAATAGGTTTAATTTAGAAACATTAAAAAAAAAATTATTGATTTTTGGTATAAATTTTGCGTCGAGAAATAGGTGTAAGCCTCCCAGCGCTGGAACCATACTCCGGATCTTTCTGAATTTCAATAGCACTCTATTTAAGTTCATTTCCAATCCAACGGTCCGAGAACGAAGTCTCTAGCTCTTCTGGGGCTTGGCAAAACCGATTTGACGTACAGACAGACGGACATCGCTCAATCGTCATCGCCATTCATAAGGATCCAGAATATATATACTTTATGGGGTCCCATGTGCATATCGAAGAAATTACACACGGAATGACAAATCTATATATACCCTTTAAATTTTTTTGTGAAGGGTAAAAAAAAAAAATTGGAACTTATGTGGTTAATTCCTTTCACTTTGAAGGGTATGAACTTGTAATTATACTCTGTACTAATATACATATGAGCTCCCCACGGATTTTGTTATAAAATGAATGTTGGAAAAAATGCTGGTTACCGGAGGGTTAAAGGTATTGTAATTTCCTTAATAACGTTCTCGCCTTAAGTTCACTTAATGGCATTGCAAGCACCGCAAGTGGCATTGTTTATCAAAGTTAAACTTTTCAAACGATAACATAAATACAATGTCACAAAATGCCATAAAAGTGCAATTGCTACGATTTAAAAAATTTACAATACACATGACCTATATTTTTATAGTTTTCATATCATAAGATGCTTAAAACCCTTTCTGCGTTGTATTTCCCACACACTTCTTCCACAATATTTATGCCCCTAATATTGCAATAACTATCATCATACTTAATTGTTTATAATAAATATAATTTATGTTTTAAATCTGTTTATAATTTAATTATTAATGCATCATGAATTCCCCCAAATTCATGCAAACGAAAATAAATAATTCCTTCTGCAAGAATGTGTATGAAAGTGAAAAAAAACATTCTGAAGTAAAAGTTTTCAAATGAATTCAAATTAAACTGAAGTTCATAAATCACACCCACTTATTTCCTTCAGCGTAAGCCAAACAAATCTAATAAGACAGCAAGAGTGCAATAAATTAGGCAATCAACGTACGAGTATCTTCAGAAATCACTTCTAATGTGTGCACAAATTGATTGTTATCTAATGTAACGGCGTTGGTATTTACTATATATAACGATTAGGAAAATAAAAAATCTTCGAATTTTTACTAGAGAATTTATGTGTTTTAGGCGTTGAATATAAAAGAGGTTTGAATATAAAAGCTGATGATAAAATTTACGGATGATTTTATTCTACAAAATAGTAGTTACAATACCCAGGGTTAATCGCCCTCATATTATATACAAATTTCTGTGTAGATTTTACACTTCCAATACGATTTCACAGATATGGTGCAATATTTTGGAGAGATATAAGGAAAATGTTCTCTTGTGAGCAAATTATCGTAAAGTGTTTCGATATGCATGTGAAACAAACCCAGTAAATGTGTGTAGTACAATTTCATGCAAATGGCACAGTGGGTTAAAGCCAGGTCGGTTGGAGTAACACGCTTGTACTACATGAACATGTGTGTAAGGGAAAGTGTTAGATAGCCCCCAATGTGAGCTCCTATTGGGTATACAATATTTAATTCTTTCACTTATTTTAGCCATCTCTTTTTTTGGCAATGATATTTAATACTCTACAAAAAAAATTAAAAAAAAATGTATAGATAATAAGTAAAACTTATTATCTATACAAAAATAATGGTACTCGTATAACTTCCACGGTTATATTAGTACCATTATTTAGTTAGATAAAGGTTGGGCAATTTTGGATTTAGGAAGCAATTTGGCTTAAAAACACATGCTTTTTTTTAGAAATTCACTTTTATTGATACCAAAGTAACGCAGAAATATTTGAATTAATAATAACGTATGACATCGGAAAAATTCATACTTTTAGCACGTCGGCGGACTTCCGTTCTTTTCACAAAATTTTCAACCACATTTTGCAATAAAGCTTCACTTATCTCCTCAGTGCAGCACCAAATTTAATTTTCAGAAGGTCAGGTTTTTGTAGTTTTTTCACGTAAAGCCGATCTTTCAAATGGGACCAAAGAAAATAATCCAGCGGCGGAAAAGTTCTCTTCCAATAACTGGCCAGCATTGTGGCTTGCGGCGCCATCTTGCTGGAACCAAAAGTCACACATGCCTACATGAGCCAATTGTGGCCACGAATATATCAGTTATTGTGTTTTCACAGCGTGAAGAATTCACGATGAAGGCATTTTCTCGTTATTCTAATCAAAAACATTTCTGAAAAAAATGTTTTCTTCGTTTTTTTATTTTATATTTCTTAAAATATACCGAACCAGACCGGTTCCGATACACAGGAAATCTCAGCTTCGATAAACCCTTTGAGACGCGACTAATTGGGTTTGATTTGGTGCAGCCGTTCAAAAGCTATAAACGGGTGTGCGAATTACTAGTTGTTAGAGCTCGTAATACCAATGAATTGCTTTCAAAAATATCAAAAATATTTAATATATTGAATATATACCAAAAAAAGTTTCAACTTGAGGGTGCTGTTGGCTGAAGTAGTAGAACACGAAACTATGAAGCGGAATGTACTGAGTTCAACCACGCGCTGAGTCATGATTATTGTGTTGAATTCTTCTGATCAGCATTAGTGCGTGGTTGTGTTAATTGTTGTCGGCCTGTTTCAGTGGCAAAGGTATAGCACTGGTCACTGAACATGAATGTACTAAAGAGCAGAGGAACAGCACCCTCCTTCGTTTTCCCTTTCGCAAAAAATCAGCCGCCGAAGTAATAGGTTGAAATAGCTACAAGAAAATGCTATATCTTCTCATCAATATTCATCTGTTCTCTTAATATGATCTCCTACTTTCCAGTTCCGCCACAATGCACTGCATGTGCTGGGGTCATCATCCCCTGAGTTCTGGGGAGAGTAAAAAAAGAGAGAAAAATTATCAACCCTGGAAGGGTGTTTTTGACTTTTAATACCAACTTAGTTTTTCCATAAGCGTAGAAAAGTTTTAATTTTGCAAATTTTTCAATAGCCATTTAATTAGGACTATTTCCACTACACCAACCTGAGGCCGAAGCCTTTAGATTTTTTGCGAATTGCAGAAAACCGATTCGATACATTTAGTGTATAATTCAATATCTTACAAGACTTAATATTTAATAATGACGAGTTTTAATCAGGACTCTACTTCCCTCCAGATTTAATCAAATGTACATATTGTTATAACTTTCAGTTTTCAATACGCAGTGGTGGCCTATTGTGGAACATTATGAATCATTACCTTTTAAGGCGCTAAAGTAGAATTCAGCGTCTCCCTCTTTACAGATTTCCTTGTATCTACCACACTGTGTCTTTCACCAAGTACCAATAAAAAGCTAATTAACCTTCTTTGTGCAAAAGATAGCACAAGTTAAGAATATTTTTCTATAAACTTCATGCTATTTTCAACATCTGCAAAGAAACAACTGAGCCAACCATGCAATAATATGAATTAAAACTTTAAGAATCTGCAATGAGCTTAAAACTGCATGCAGCAAAACTTCTGTTACGTAGTGCAAAGTTGTTGAAAACTTGAGGAAACCATTCGTAATAAGGGGAACCAATTAATTTTATTTATATGGGACAAACAGCATTTTTAAAAAGTTACAACATTTTATTCGCCAGTTAGCGGAAGATTTATTAAATAAGTGAAAAACAGCAGATTTAAAATAAAAAACAAATTTGTCGTTTTAATTATGATGTTGTTGTTTTGTTGTGTAAAGTTAACGAACTGAAACAAAAGATTTCTTTTTGTTGACAATGCATTTGGTATTTTCAAAAGAAGTTCATTGTTATTAAGAAACAGAAAAGTCAAAAAGACAGCTCCAGAGGTGGAAAATTTACATTAGAACTAATTTTTGTTTTAGATAATCAAAGATGTTTTGTATTTTAAAAATAACGTGCTTAGATTGTGTCGTCTTTCTTTAGGGTTATAACAGAACAAAACGGATGAAGTGCGATATGACCTTAAGAACAGAAGTCAAGCCTTGCACTCGTCAAATAAGTCGACTTTGCTAATCACTTTTCGGTTATAATGGCCAACCTCGACTGAAAATTCTCTGCATCCATTGGGGAATGGCAAGGAAATGCCAAAAGATTATCCGAGAAATCTTCAGAGTTTACATTGCAGCTCATTCTTGATCAATTAGGATATTCACTCTAATATCGTAACTGATTTAAGATCGTGGCATGATCGTAAGCCTCTGTACAGTGCACATGTTGCCAATGTTGCCGCGCTACTTAAGAACTAGAGCATCCCTTTGTTGAAAATTAAGACAATGCAAAATTGCCTAGTTATTTACTAGGTTTTGAAAATTATATTATTTATTAATTTTCAAGAAATGGGCAAGTTACATGTTTTACTCCGCGGTCTCCACTGTTGGAGTTTCTGGGAAGCTTTCCTGACTATTCCTGAGAGGCCGTCAGTTTTCATGTATGATTGTGTACGTGTGTAAGTATGTGACCCGCCTATAACTTTTCAATGACTGATCCAAACTAGTCACGTTTCAAATGGCTTCTTCAAACTTAGATTTACTGTGAATTGTAATCATTTCGGACTGGTGTATTTAGAAAAATAACGAAAAAACCAAGAACACTTCATTTTCTTTCAAAACTGATCTTTTTTCAGAACATAGATTAAACTAGTCATCCTTTGACATTTAAAACCTACTTGACATTTAAAAACTACTTCAATTGCCACAAACTAAAAAAGTTAGAATTTTAACGAATGTTCATATTGCTATATTAAACTAAATTAAGATATATAGGCTAATTGTTCAAAATTTTTTGTTTTAAATTCAGAAAGACATGATAAATATTCCAAGGCACACAGCTAACAACAAAAATGAAATATGTTCACATGTAATTAAGTGCAAAATAAAAAAAACAAACCAAAAAAGTTTGGCTTAGTTATGATGGAACAAAAAATTCTGAAAATGGAATATGAAGAAAATAATCAAGCGGTAACACGCGTATTAAAACAATAACATGTTAACTTCAGGTTGATACAGTTCTCTTATTCAATTTCCTAATAAAATTAAAATTAACTAACAACTGTTATCATATTCAACTAAGCCACCTTAAAAGTGGTGACAAACACAATACACATGACCACTGATGATGATAGGGTTGCGTCTTTCGAAAATAGCTGTTCTGCTCTGTTGTGTAAATTGAAGAACAAAAACTTATGTTGACTTTCCTTTATGCCTTGGAATATTTATCATGTCTTTCTGAATTTAAAACAACAAATTTCGAACAATTGGCATATAAATCTTGATTCAATTTAATAAAGTGGATTTTTTTCTATATTCCAAAATTATATATGCGACAAACTAGTGTTTTCGATTTCTAGACATCGAAGAACTGCATCATTGATCTCTTAAAACGTAGCAATCGGCAGATCCATTCAAAAGTTATAGCAGTTTCAAAACTAAAATCAACCGTTTTCCATATACCATATGTAGACATATATTTTTTTTAGATGATGTTGCATGCCATAATACTCATCTTGAGGAAGTTTTATCTTTTATAGAGTGACACAAGTTTCAATCATAATAAACAAGGATATTTTTTTTATTTACTTATCAATGAAACGGGCGTTATTAGAGAGACAATTTTATGAAATTAATGTTTAAATATGATTTCCGCCATGTGGCCGCCATGGGTGGAGCGTAGAAGACGCAATCTGGAACACTAACTTTAGACAACTAAAAAAACTGTCCATAAAGTTGAAGGAAACAAGCCCAGTTACTGAGAACGGCGACGAATTGATTGATTAGGATCATCTTCAATGCTTTCCTGTACACCGGCTACAGCTTCTTCAGTGCGCACTGTTCGGCGTCTCACGGTATGCACATTATCAGTAACAGTAAATGTGGTCTGAAAACGATCTCTTCTTCTCCGAATTAGCCGCCCTGAAGGACGATTATGTACGCTATGAAATGGAAGAAGTGCACGATGAGTTTGACGAATAGAACAATTTTATTAAAAATTTCAACAATTTGCACGCGTTGCTCTGGTGCTGTGAAACTTTAAAAAATAATTATAAATATTGAATAGATTCATCTCTCCAATATCCGAAAAGAAAACTATGCAGAGGAAAATGCTGGTAAGTTTGCATAGGAATGAACTCTTCTTTTAACTATCAAGTATTCGGTCCTCTTTTTGATCCCAACAGTTTCAAGTGTTTTTAGATAAGAATTTGGTCCACTTTTCAACGTTTAGGTTTATGTGCGGATGATATTTATTTCAATAACAAATACCATGACATAATATACTAATTTCCATGGACATAAAGTTTCAAAAAGAAATGCAACACTTATTCATAAAAAGCGCCTAATAGCCATTAAGTTATTTGCAACATATAGTGCATGTTTTACATAAACGAGTTAAAGATATATATTTTAGTGTGGATAAATATGTAATTACTTTTTGCTTTCAACGTAAAAACCCAACCGAAAACTTTTATTTTATTTACAAAAACAGCCAGATAATTGCTTTAAATATTTAAGCAATTTATAAACAGCAACAATTCCTTTTTAAATAATATATATGTACATATATATCCTATACCTCTATATATTTATATGCATATAGCAGCAACTGTTTGTTTTTATTGTATAATACATTTACATATACACTCGTACAATGTGTAAGTTTCTTTTTCGTGTTCGGAACATCAACTAAAAATTTATGGCAGTCACATAAATTAAGTTTTGGCATTGAGCCAGCACATAAAGTATTGAAAAAATGGTTACATATTGCCAATACCATTGCATACGGTTGCATCAATATGATTGTGAGGTATGAGAAATTCAACTACAGTTTTACAACTATTTCATTCAACAAAGTGGATTTGAATAGGAGGTGTTTCTTTATTTATTTAATTTCACATTCCAATAATGTATTGGGAATATATATAAAAATTCCAATCTTGACAACTATTTTTATAATATAATAATTTAGGTCTAACCCCCAGTTTTTGACTTTTATTTGAGTACAAAATTAGTTAATTTTTCCATAAACTTATGTTGTATTTAAATACACTTTCAGTTTTTCAGTCCAAAATTAATTTCGGTATTTAATTGTGATAAAAGTATGGTAGCACAAATAAATGGTAGGAAAAATACTGCAAATGATACAATAAAACTACTTTCTTACCGACGTTTTGTTTCAATGAAGAGCTGCTTTACCTCGCGAACAGGGTTAACCTCAACCCTCATAAGACGCAGTGCTATGTTCTTACGCATAAGCGGCTGGTTGAAGGTTCTGCGCCATCCGTGTTTGTGGATGGTATAGGCATTGGGTAATCAGAAACTCTTGATGTTCTTGGTATGAAAATACAGTTCGACGTTCGATGGACTGATCACATCTTTCATATTTCAAAAGAAGCATTCAAGTGCCTCAGCTTTTTAAGACGGTATAAGACATACTTCACCCCAACTGATCTCCTCACTATATATACCGCCTACATCCGACCTAAGATGAAATACAACTCTCATGTATGGGCCGGTGCTTCAAAGTCTGTTTTGAAGTTGCTCGACCGCGTACAAGAGAGAGCGAAGAAGCTCATCGGTGACAGTAGGGTAGCCAACTCTATTGACTCACTGGAGCATCGACGCAACGTGGGGTGTGTTTCACTGTTCTACCGATACTACAACGAAATGTGTTCTGGTGAAATAAGGTAGCTTGTGCCGGATAACCGTTTATTTCTGCGAGCTACCCGCTCTTCACATAGGGCACATCCTTTTGTGGTTGAGTTGTCAGTGAATCGCACCACGCATTACAGAGAGAATTCGTATGTGGAGCAAACTTCCAGCAGAGGTCTTTCCTGTCAGTTTTAACTTGGGGAGGTTCAAATCGAACGTCCACAAACACTACTCCCTCTATCCTCCTTCCCATAACCAACTTTCCTAGTTCTGGCACAATGCATCGCATATGTAGGGGTCATCCCCTGAGTGCTGGTCCAAGAAAAAAAAATATGAAAAACACATGGCAGTATGAAAAACTTAAATTGAATTTAAATGTACAATGTGGGACATTTAAATCTTATTTAATTTTGAAGTGAAAAACAATATTTTGTGTTTAAATATAATTTAAGTTTAAATAGATAGACTTGCCTTTGTGCCTTGGAATATTTATCATGTCTTTCTGAGATTTAAATTAAAATTTCGAACAATTAGCCTATAGAATCTTAATTCAAATTTAATATAGCAATATAAAATGTTCGTTAAAAATTATTACTACATACAAATTTAAGCTATGGCTTGAGCTACCCAATAATAAAAATTGGAAAAACGTTCACATGTACTTAAGTATAAAATTCAAACCAAAAAAGTTTGACTTAGGTATGATGGAACAAAAAATTCAGAAAAATGGGACATGAAGAAAAATAATCAAACGGTAACACGGGTATTATAACAATAACATGTTAACATCAGGTTGATACAGTTCCCGTATTCTTTTTCACAATAAAATTTGTGTAAATAGGAACTGTTATCACATTCAACTAAGCCACCTAATAAGTGGTGACAATTACAATACACATGAGCACTGATGATGAAAGGGTTGCGTCTTTCGAAAACAGCTGTTCTGCTCTGCTGTGTAAGTTGAATAAAACTGATGTTGACTTGCCTTTGTGCCTTGGAATATTTATCATGTCTTTCTGAGATTTAAATTAAAATTTCGAACAATTAGCCTATAGAATCTTAATTCAAATTAAATAGATTTAATTTTGAACTGGGCATGAATTCAGTTAAAATATTTTATGTTCATAAATTACTTATTCGACAAGTATTTGGAAGGGGAAGAAATTGCCTACTAAAGTATTGATTTTTTGTGCATGAATTTTGAAAACTTTTTAATGTATTGAAGTAGGAAACTTAAGGAAATTAATTTTAAAATAATAGAATTTGTAGACCTTCAGCTTGAATCTTCTCATGTCGTATGTGACAGCAAATACCTGGGCAGGACAATTATTACACACACGCCAAATCGACCAAAGAAAGTATATTCCCTGTTGTAAATCAACGACAAATAGGTGTGATCGCAATAAAGCACGCGTTGTGTAATAGAAAGGACACATATCGCGAAAAATATACTTGCCTTTTAAAGAGCTACAACAAACAGACGATATTCCCTCAAATGGGGGCACCCCCATTTGGGACGATATTCCAGTGAGTCAATACAGTTGGCTCGTGAATGCTAATTCCTTGTCTTATTCGTTTTGTGTACATGGTCGAATACATTTTTTTGTTTTACTTATTTATTCACTATAAAAATTACCTCTGCGCCAAGGTGAAAATTGCAGAGGTGAGTTTACATCTAAATGATCTTTAAAAACTCGCCCAATTTATGAGGGTTATATACCATTTGCGTTTGGATATATGTGAAGTAATTATTAGGATCACAATTTCATTTGATTCAATATCTATAACACCCATAGTTGCAGACGAAGCAGAGAGATCGAATATACAACGATGTAAAAATATGTGGCATTATAAGCTATTTTTGTGACTTCATTAGGATGCAGTTTCTATGTTATTGTTTATTGCAACATTTATATTTTGCCACATCGCCCCGATCTCAGACAATGTTGGACGGAATCGTTCGATTACGAAAGAATTACTAAAGTGAAGGTATAGTTAGTAACAACGTAGGACGTTTGTGAGGATCAGCTGACAACATCCTTAATATAAACGAAGCTCGTTGTTGTCTACTAAAATCGTAACATTGTATTTGTCAAGCAAAAAAAAAATTTCGTGCTTCTAAAGGGCACGTGTCAGAAGTGAAACTTCTTTGGCAAACTAATTTTAAAATCTTTTTTATATGTATGCCAATCCAAAGCTTTAGATTTCCGAGACTTTGAGGAAGGGAAAAGGAAGATACGTTAGGAATTTAATTATAATTAAATGAATTAAATATAATTACATTAAGTATCGAATATTTATACAAATTATAGATTTAATTTTTTTAGTTTATTTCATCGATATTTACATTCTTTTTTTCATTTAAATTTAGAAAACAGAATTTATGAAATATTTTTATGTTACAATATATTTTTTGAAAAAGAGTATGGAATTTCCTAACCTTCAAACGAATTAACATAAAAAATTTTAAATTGTGGGTACTGTAGGCTGAAGTAGAATAACACAAGACTATATCGCGTAGGGTCCTGAATTCAACCCCGCGCTGAGTCATGAATATTGTGTTGAATTCTTCTGATCAGCATTAGTGCATTGTTGTGTTAGTTGTTGTCGGTCTGTTTCAGTGATGGAGGCATAGCAGTGGCCTCTGAACACTACTAGCCATGATAGACACTATCATGTACTAAAGATCAGAGGAACAGCACCATCCTTCGTCAGCCCTGCAGCCGGCCAATTAAAGGGCTGAAATCGCTACAAAATAACTCTCTATCTTCATCTGTCCTCTCTATACTATCCCCTCATTTCTAGTTCCGGGGCCATGTACTGCTTATGTAGGGTCATCCCCTGAGTGCTGGTCTGTGATAAAAGAAAAAAAATTAATAAAAACATAACAAATATATTAATTACTCTGAACAACTGCTTATAGTATTCGACGATTGACAAATTTATGTTTATATATAAAATTAACTCATTTGAACGCACTGCATGCATTCAAATGATAATGGAAATAAATAAAAAGGAGCTGCGTTTACTGTAGTACAGGATGTTGTGCGACAGAATTGCCATCTGAAGTTCTAATATTTAACTGCTAATCGAATGCATCGAATAGTGGGTATTTTTTCTCGATCTGTCTTTCTCCATGAATCTCTCTCGCTCGCTTGCTCCCTACCCTCGCTCCATGGCTATGTGCTTCTTGCACCCTCCCTCACTCCCTCTTAATCGTTCACAAATACTCTCTCCCCCTCTTGGATAAAAACGTCCCACATTTTTGTGTCGCGTTTCATCCGTAAAAACTTTACTTTTATGCGCGCAAAGAAGTTTCACTTCAAATATGAAACAATTTTTTTTTGTAAATGAAATCATTTTTTATTTCATTAGTGAATTCCGTGCCTAATATTACAAATGAATTCGTTGTGAAAAATAGTTTGGATTCTCGCTGTCTGTTCCCAAACAGAATTGAATTCTGTCACGGTACGGCTGCGTGTGATTAATATTTGTTTGCATGGATTCGTATTACTCATACGTCTTAAACATATATTTAGAAACAAAAACGTCTCACATTTTCGTTTTCTCCATAACAAGTTTACCCTCATGCGCGCAGAGAAGTTTCACTTCAAAAATCTACAGAACACAATATGATAAATTATGTATATTTTCCAGAAGCAGTTACATTAAAACATCTTCTGTTTGCCTCACGATGTTGAAGAGTAGAACATTCTTTCGGTGGAAAAATATGTGTTGATGATTCTATGACAAGATGTGGCGGCTCCTACCGCTTAATTGAACAACGATAAACTCAGCCGGGGCAAGTCGTGCTACATTTTTAGACACGGCCCTTTTAAAATTATATGTTTAAATGATTCCTGATAACAATCTAAGTTCTAATCCGGTGAACAATCTAGGTGTAGATATAGCAGGAGCTGTCTGTTAAATAATGATGTCCACGTACACAATGAATGAAATGTATTGCGGAATGAAAAAGTTAATTATTGTATTGCTTTTAGGGAATCAAACAGTAAAACATTTTATTAAACTCCATACACACCTACAGACGTACTACACGTAAAAACACCTCTTATTTCGACATCCTGCATAATAGCTCACGTAGATGTAGATGAACCCAAGCAGACAGATACACCAACATTCAATATCATGTAATAAATACAAAGTGCATTTATACGAGGACGTATGTACCATCTATACAGATGTATACATATGTACATATGTATGTGTATGTGCTGCATACAAAAGGCAAATGTGACAACTGCCAACACGTTTTGCTCGGGAAAAGCGAAATACAAACACTAACAAACTTATATATTAAAACAATAACAATAATATATGTTCTGTACTAAAAAGATATATTATTCATGTAAGTCTGTAGCACAGTTAGTACAGAAATAACTGTAAATTTTATCGCAAAATACACAGTGATAGATACGATGATATATGTATGCATGTTCCTACCATATGTACTTAAACACTGATTTTCTATTATGCCAACTCCCCCTAATGCATGCAGATGTGTAGACATCATGTGCCATTATATGATCTTTGCTAAATGTACACGTAACCCTCGATTTAAGTGGTCTGTTGGGAACGCCGAAAGCACGTGTAGAACCGTTAAGGCAATGGGCCAGAAGTAGTAAAGGTTAATTATGAATATATGTATATCTTTATTAATATTAATTCTTAAAATACAAAAGAAAAACATTCGATATGATAATTTTATATACTATCAACCTAATTTGCAAAAAAAAAACATTATTAATAAGAGGCTTATAAAATAAATTTTTATATGGAAATTTAGTGCATTAATCTGTTGTATCTTTTTTCCTAAATTAGGACGTAAAGGTCTAAATGGTAAAAAATTGTTTCATGTTTGAAAAAATATGAAAATATTATGAGCTTGCCATATAAGAAATTAGTAAGTATAAGACATTTGTAATGAATTAGGCTTTATATAAATGTGTTACAACTAATATACAATTAAAGATTTTGAAAAATTGTTTATAGATGGCACATGTGCATGAAAATACTTTTTAAACGACATAATTTTCGGCAATATTGGCTGAAGATAAGGTACTAAAAAGTGTACCACAAAAAATGTGTGACGTACTCATATATATGACACTTATAAATGTATTGGAATACCCGCCGATAGCGGTGTTTACAAAAGGAAACATTATGGTGGTGCGTAATTATTTCTAGATAGTCTGACACATATTATTGAATAGCAACCATGTGCTCTATGTATAATACTTAACAAATCGTTGCCGTATGCGTTATTCATAGAATACGTATTCACTTGATGAACATCAGCAATACCCTCCCCATAAGTGAGCTTCCGTAACAAATTGAAATTTAATTTAAATTTAGTAAAACATTATAACTGTTTTTGTAGTAGATTAAAAGAAGCAGACTATTTTCTCTTTAATCTATTATAAATGATCAAATTTGAATTCGGAGTACGCCAACCGTAAACAGGCTGGATGCAATATACACCAGTAACCCATTTTCCTTCGCTCATTGTGATCGAGGAAACACGATGTAAGCCGAAACTAAAAACTACTTTTAATATATTTGTCTTGATTTTCATATAATTGGTTCCGAGGTTCATGATTTCGGCTGAAAAAATATAATATTTCATATAAACTACCAGCTTACTCTTATACATTATTCATCAATATAAAATAATCAGGATAAAAACGTTGAAAAACTTAACGAAAATCGGTTTTTCCGATTGATTCCTAAAATTAATCAGATCTTGATATGCAAAAATCACGTCGAGTGCCACCAACCGGATCACAAGCCGTTTGTGAGATTTTGTGAACTAAACAAATCGAAAAAAGTGATTAAGAAAAGTTCCGATATTATAAAGGGTGGCTAAATTGTAAGGGCTGATGTTGAATGTGAACCACACCTAAACATCAAGTTTTTTCTGCATTTCATTTGACATTTCTCAATTTCAGACTAACTCAATTTGAACCATGGAAAGATACGCAATCGAGCAACGCGTTAAAGTTATTCAGGCTTATTATGAAAATGTGCGTTCAAATCAAAATGCAATTGTGCACTTCGCGACAATCATCTTCAGTGATGAGGCACATTTTTAACTCAGTGTATTTGTCAATAAGCAGAATTGCTGCATTTTGGGCGAATGATAATCCAAGAGTGATTGTCGAAAAACTGATGCACCCACAAAGAGTGTCTGTTTGATGAGGTTTATGAGCTGGTGGTGTAATTGCTTTATCCAAATCATTAAAACACACGCTTTCAGTAGTCATATCAGACTGCCCCTTTTTATTCTCTCTATCCTCAAATCTTATTTTCTAGGCCAGAGTTACTGTTGTGTTTATATACTTAATAATAAGTGCAGGGATGGCACTACACCTCCCTTTTATATATTAGAAAAATTATGAAATAAGCATTGGAATATATTCAATTAATGCGAGCTGCCGCACTACATATGTATACCACCTTCTTTATAGAAAAGTAGATAACATTTTGCTTTCGTTTCAGTTTGTCTTATGATTATTTCATAGTTTTTCCATTTCCATTTTACTTTTTTTTCTTTTGTGTGTTGTTTTTTTTTTTTGACATTGGTTTTGTGTATTTACTTGATTTTCATATACGATACATATATTTAAATGATACAATATATAGATGTAAATATATTAATTTAATTATTGTGATTATCCTTAACTAAAGCTTTTGTTTCGGACTTCTGTAAAAAAAAAAATATATACATATATACATACATATATATGTATATATATAAAATATTATATTTTTTTTTTTTTTTTTTTTTTTTTTTTTTTTTACATAGGTAATTTATTTTAATTGTACAAATTTATGCTAATCTTAACCTATTTTTGTGAACAGTTCTTTCCTTTTTAGTGTTTTCGCCATATATTGTTACATTACAATCACGGACGCTTTTAACAATAAATGGACCTTCATAAATGCTTTTATATTTATCGTATGGCTGTTTTTGTACTAATACCTTGTCATTAACCTGCACATCCAGTGGTTTTGCATACCTGTCAAAAAAGTTTTTGTTTCTTATTTTGTGTTTTTTGATTAGCTCTTTAGCTAAGTTATGCGTCTTTTGCAGTCTGTATTTTACTTCTTTGCTGTAGTTTTCCACATTATATATGGGGTCTATTGTTTGATTTAAAATTTCTGTAGGCATCGTTGGAGTTTTTCCGAATACTAATTCGTACGGGGAAAATTTGTTGTCGAAGACTGTGCTTGGAGAAGTGTTGTGGAAAAACGTAAAATAGCTCAAATAAGTATCCCATTCTGAAATGTTTTCATTTATATAAGCCCTCACGTACTCGTTGAATACCCTGTGGTTACGTTCCACTGTGCCCACTGTTTCATGATGATAGGCAGTTGAAAAATTTATATGTATTTTTAAAAGTTTGCATAGCTCGCCTAGTATTTGATTTTTGAACTCAGTCCCCAAATCAGACTTAATTTTGTTCATTGAGCCATATATCAAAACAAATCTTTCAAAAATCGCTCTAGCTACAGTATTTGCACTTTTGTCTGGTATTGGTATTGACACTAAGTACTTTGTTAAGTCGCACATAAGTGTCAGAGCATATTTATTCCCAAATTTGGATTCCGCTAATGGACCAATTGTGTCTACCACTACTACATCGAAGGCTTTTGTTGGTGTTGGAGTCATAACTAATTTTTCCTTGTTTCCTGGCTTTACTTTGTTTCTATTACATTTGTCGCAGTTCTTAACAAAAATCGCTACGTCTTTTGACATATTTTTCCAAAAATATTTTGACTTTAACTTTGCATATAGCTTTTTCCGTCCACAATGCCCTCCTTGGAGTGGATCATTGTGATAAATATTCATCAAACTTTCTTTTCTTGTTCTATCAGATACTACCTCTATAGGATCCGTTAATATAATTTCTAAGTTTTTCAATATTTTTATGCCATGGTCTTTCAATTGTTGTATACTGCATATTGTGAAAAGTACATCATCCTTTGGCCATTCTATTCTAAGAATATTCTGCTTGATGGCTTCCGTTTGGAGCCTCAAAAGCATATCGTCTAAACTTAATGTTTCGTTATCAAGCAAAATTCTTATGGATGATATAATTTTAAATTTCTTGTGAATATTCACGATTAGTACTTTTGCAAAGTTATTGCTGTCATAAATAATTTCAGATCTAATTTTTGGTATTGTTTTGGAAAATTCATGATAAAATTTGTCGTATATGAGTGCCCTTCCTGTGTCAGCCTTAGGTTTATCTCTTTCGTATTGAATTTGTCTGGACTTTCCGCGGGTTGTCATTGCAAAGATATCTCTGTTTACATCTTTTAATTCCTGAATGGAAATGCGCGAGAGTGCGTCTGCTGCCACATTATTTTTACCTTTGATGTATTCGATTATGAAGTTGTATTCCGCTAGTTCTAGTCGAATTTTTGTTAATTTAGACGAAGGATCCTTTATGTTAAATAAATAAACTAACGGTCTGTGATCTGATCTCACGACAAATTCAGTGCCATAAATATACGGTCTAAACTGCTTTATTGCAAAATATACTGCCAAAAGCTCTTGCTCAATAGTTGGCTTCTTTTGCTCCGCCTGATTAAATGATCTAGATGCAAAATAGATTGGTAAATCGCTACCGTCAATATTTTGACTCAACACGGCACCACATCCAGTTTTGGATGCATCTACTGTTATTATAAATTTCTTTGTGAAGTCTGGATACTGCAATAAATTTGGAGATATTAAACTAGATTTCAGGTATTCGAACGATTTCTGACATTTATCATCCCAATTAAACTGTACATTTTTGCGAGTCATATAGTTTAAAGGCGCCGCCAATAAGGCAAAATTTTTTATGAATCTTCTATAATAGTTTGAAAATGCCACAAATCTTCTAACTGCGTCTTTGTTATTAGGTACTGGGTATTCCTGAATGGTTTGTATTTTGGAATCGTCCGGTAGCAAGCCTTTTGAGGTGCATTTATGACCTAAGAATGTGACCTCTGGTCTAAAAAAATTACATTTGTAGGGGTTGATTTTGAGATTGTATTTTCTGAGAATATCGAAAACATTTTTTAAGTTATTTAAATGGTGCTGCAGGCTGCAACCAGTAACGATAATGTCGTCGACATATAAGAAAGCTTGGTTTGGTGGTAACCCAGAAAAAGCGATGGACATCATTCTCGAGAATGAGTTTGGTGCAATATTTAACCCGAAGGGCAGTACCTTCCAGCGAAATGAGCCAGTATTTGTACTGAAAGATGTGATATCTCTAGATTCAAAGTGCAATGGTATCTGGTGGAACCCGGAATACAAATCCAGTACCGAAAAGTGCTTAGCTCGCCCAAGGTTATCCAAAATATCGTCTATCCTTGGGAGAGGGAATTTGTCTGCTATCAATTTTTTGTTAACTGCCCTATAGTCGACACACATTCGATATGCCTTTTGACCGCTGGTACTTTTCTTCGATACTAAGATCAAAGGGCTGTTGTAGTTCGAATGACTCGGTTCAATTAAGTCATTTTCTAATAGATGTTTTACCTGTCTATCGATTTCGTCTCTCTGTGAATGTGGTGTACGGTAGTTTTTTATATAAACTGGTGAACTGTCATTTAATCTGAGCTTTTGCTCGTAAAAGTTGTTAATAGTCATTTTGTCTTCTTTTAATGCAAATACATCAGCATATCTTTCACATAAAGGCATTAAATTTCCGTTTACCTCGCTAGGCATTTGATTTTTCAATATTTTCTTCAGATTTTCTATCCGTTTAGTCTCAGGTTTGGCTTCATTTATTGAATATACATTATAATTCGAAAGCTTTTCTAATTTTATATCCGAATTTTTTATACATTGAAATTTGTCCGTCACGTTCACTATCCTTAAAATTGGGTTTTTCTTACCGATAATACCTTTAGCCAAGTATACTCCTTTACTAATTTCCTGTGAACCTACAAAAAATTGTTCATTTGCGTTGCCTATTTTGAACATTCTAAAAACTTCAGATCGAGGTGGAATTATACAATTATCATCGGTCGTGCCATGCTGTATGGGAACTTTTAGCTTCATATTATAGTATTTGAATGAAATAGACATATTTTCATAATCGATGTTACATTTGTTTGCTTTTAAAAAGTCTTTTCCAAGAATTCCATCTGAGGGAATGTTAAATTCATCTTCAACGACATGTAAAATTTGGGAAATAAAACAGTTTTGAATAAGAAGACTTGCATTTATTGTGCCGAGCGTTGAGATAGAATGAGTTGTCACTCCAGTTATTTTTACTGTATTGTCTTGATTTATGTTTATGTGTGAATTTAAGCTAGAAATTTTTATGACTGAGATGTCAGCTTGAGAATCTACTAAGAAATTACATAATTGTTTTGTTTCCTTACATTTTAAACGAATAAAATCCGCATAATTTAGATTAAAACTGTAAATAGACTTCGTTACTGTTATTCCGCCCTTCCCTTCTAATCGCGGTGTAATTCCCCCAACATTTCCTGTTGAGGGGCTTCCGAGTTTAAAGACCTAACAGCAAACCGCTGGTTGTTGGCTTGTCGTACGAACCTATTTCTATTATTGTTAGCCCGGAAATTGGACTGACTCCGATTACTGTAATTGTTATTATTGCTGTAGTTATAGCCAGTTCCTCTATAATAATCTCGACCTCGAAAACCACCTCGAAAATTGCCCCTGTATGTATTGTTATGTGGACGATTTGTATATTTGTGATGTTGTGAATTGGTATTCCTATTTGTGATAGAACTACGCATTGCCAGTACCTGTCGCTCCTTAGCTTCATTTGTCTGTTCTACTATTAGTTTGGCTACGACCTCCTTTGGGTCTGTAAAAACTGAAGACGCAAGGATAGATTTAACTAAATCCGTCCGAGCGTTGAGACGGCACACCGAAACCGTTTGTTCAATGGCCATTTCGTGAGCCTTGTTTTTAGTAATGCCCTCAATGACCAATGATCGTTTCAGTGAATCGGCGAGCTCTTCAGCCCTCTTTGCGAACTCTGCATAATTATTATTATTAACATTTAGAGCTGCAATTTGTCCGGCTATAATTTTAGAGTTGTCCGGCTTAATTTTATTTTTTAGAGCGGCTTTTATTTGGTCTACTGTATTAACCTGTTCTGGCAAGGATTCGCGCGCCTTACCCTCGAGCTTGGATTTTAAAAAAATTATAAAAGTTTGCATTAAATTTTCATCTGTTAAGTCCTCAATCAAACTAATTTTGTCTAGGAATGACTCCAAAGTGAGGGGGTTTCCGTCATAATTTTCTCTTATAATGTTAGCACACATGCTAACATATGATTTTTTTTGGTCTATTGTCGCCATTTTACTATCTGTTTCTATTATTATATTTCTTTCTGAGTTAACTGATATATTGTCTAAAGCGTAATTTTCGTGATACTTTATACTTCCCTTTAATGCCTCTGATTCGATAAGTTTAAATGAATTCACGTTTTCTGGGATCTTTATTTTGCAATTAAGCTTTTCAAAACACTCTGCTAAAGCTTGCCGGCAATGCTCAACTTTAGTGAGAACTAAGTTTTTCCCGTCTAATGGTAGCTCGTTTGCATAATTTTCTGTGTATTCTATTATTAAGTTGTAGTTTTCTACTAACAGCGTTATATATTCGTTGATTTTGGTCTCATTTGTTGTTAAAGGCCGATTTTGAAGCACTCTTTTCTTCACATTATTAAATTTTGTTATTAATTCCCTGAAAGCTTTAGACTCATGTTCTGACATCTATAAACATTAACTATTACCAAAAAGGAAAGCAATGTTGGCTTAAATGTTTAATGTAGTTTTTCCAGTATGACTGGAAGTATTTGTGGTTCTAACAGTATTAGTATTGTTCTTAAATTTCATTTCTCATACACAAATGCAATGTTTTTAGTGTTGTACTTGTGTGTACTGATGTAAAGTTATCAGTATTTTAATTCTATATTTTACTAATATTTTGTTTCAGGTGTATCTCAATGTGTCACCAGAGAAGACGGTTTTACATAGTTTGTTTTTGCTTTTTTTGCATTTCCCTAAAATATGTAATTATATATGTAGTATGTAGATATTCATAAATAAGGTTGATATGAAAACAATTATATAAATATGTATACTAATCAAAACATAATACATATATAAACATATGCTAATGCTTTACTAAAATTTATGTATACGATAATTACATATTATGTTCTTTTGTTTGGATGGTTTCCAATTAAAAAATTTTCTTTTCTTTTTTAAATACTAGCATATATAAATGTATACATAGATAATCATATTTGTTTGAATAAGCTACGACATTATATGTATGTATATGGGACATTATTTCATAATACAGCTATACATCTTTATTTAGGAACTCTAGAATATATACATAGCTTACGGTAAAACATCGTATGATCTGATTATTGGCATATTCTTATCTTCTTTTGCCTCGCACCACTTTACGCAATTACTGTTATTACTGCATCTACATATGTATGTATATCATTATCTTTCCAGCTTCGTTTTTCGTTAATGCACATATGTATATTTTCCAGGTTTTAGGCCGTTAGTATTTTCTTCCGTTACGCGAATTTTTGTAAGCATTAAATTTTTAGGTTAATTTACATATGTACATATGGGTTCTGTTTTTCGTTATTCTATATATGTATGTATATAGTCAATTTGATTACAATTTCATGTAATGTTGGTAGTTAATATGTAACTATTTTTAGCGAACAACTCGTAGTATTTATTTAGGTTATTTGTTAAGTCATTACCCTTTTTTTTTTTTTTTTTGCTTTTTTTTTTGTTGTATGCAAGACAACTTAGATGTTCTTAATTATAATGGTTTTTGAGTAAAGCATTTTGTTTAAACTTTACTTAGTCTTGAGTAACCGCACTGAAACTGTTAATATGTACATATTTTGTGTACATGTTTGTTTTATATGTACACGTTGTTTGAAGTCTGTTTAGCTAATTGTTAATTTTATTATATTGTAGTTTGATTTATATTAATTGCAGCATATCACTTATTCAACTCAAATATAATGCGTCTGTAATTGTTGTTAATTGATTCTGTTTGTATATCTTTTTATATAAATATAATGTCACGGTCGCCATGTAATTGCTTTATCCAAATCATTAAAACACACGCTTTCAGTAGTCATATCAGACTGCCCCTTTTTATTCTCTCTATCCTCAAATCTTATTTTCTAGGCCAGAGTTACTGTTGTGTTTATATACTTAATAATAAGTGCAGGGATGGCACTACAGTGGCATCATCGGGTCGTATTTTTTTCCTAAACGAGGCCAGTCAGGAATTTACTGTGAATGGTGTTCGCTATCGTGAGATGATAACGAACTTTTTATGGCCCGAATCGGAAGATATGGATGTGGACGATAAGTGGTTTTAACAAGACGGTGCCACTTTCCATACAGCTAAGGAAACAATGGCTCTTTTGCGCGACATATTCAATGGCCGTGTTATCTCACGTGGTGGCGATGTCAATTGGCCGCCAAGATCATGTGATTTGACACCGTTTCACTTCTTTCTTTCAGGTTATTTGAAAGAAAAGGTCTACGTCGATAGGCCAGGAACAATTCAAGAGCTAAAGGATGCGATAATTCGGGACATTAACGGCATAGAACCACAACTATGACCCAGCATCATCGAAAATTTGGATGGAGGTGTGCCTCCAAGGTCGCGGCGGCCATTTGGCCGATATTTTGTTTAATACATAATTGAACCATACCAATATTGTCATAATAAAAAGAAATGACATTAATTTCGTAAATAATTTGTGTTTTATTCAAAATCAACATCGGCCCTTAAAGTTTAACCACCCTTTATAAAGACACCACTTTTATAAAGTGATACAACTTTTAGTTGGCATCACTGCTTTATTTGACCACCCAATTAACAGCTGATAGTTGCATTTTGTTTAGTTTGCTTTGACATTTTATTATGGACCGACTTAGACCAGAGCAACGCGTGCAAATTGTGGAAATTTTTAATCAAAATAATGGTTCTATTCGTCAAACTCATCGTGCACTTCTTCCATTTTATGGCGTACATAATCGTCCTTCGAAGAACAATAGAGCGTTTTCGGATCACATTTACTGTTACTGATAGTGTGCATCGCGTGAGACGCCAAACAGTGCTCACTGAAGAAGCTGTAGCCTCTGTACAGGAAAGCATTGAAGATAATCCTCATCAAGCGATTCGTCGCCGTCCTCAGGAACTGGAATTGCGTCCTTCCACTTTATGGACGATTTTTTTAGTTGTTGAAAATTGGTGTTCCAGATTGCGCCTTGTACGCGCCAGCCGTGGCGACCACATCGCCGAAATCATATTTAAACATTAATGTCATAAAATTGTCTATCCAATAAAGACCGTTTCATTGATATCAAAAACATATTACTTTGTTTTATTATGATTTAAACTTGCATCACTCTATAAAAAAACACCCGATATCTGATCAATTAGTGTTCAAAGCAAACTAACCGCGTTTCAAAGGATTCTTTCAAACTTAGATTTTTGTGATTTTGAAATATATAAAAATAATGAAAAATTTTTTTTAAATGTGGTTGTTTTGCCATAACTTTTAATCAGCTCTATCGACCGAAAAAAAACTAACGAGATCCCGATCAAAATCGGTTAACGAAGTCGTGAGATATCGTGAGAGAAGAAAGTGATTCCTTTTTAAAAACTCCGCGTTACGATGTGGTTAATATTAGCGAGAAGTTGCAGGGATGACCTTTGGGGTGAAACGCTTTCCATATGTTCTTTTGTTATTTTCCCGAGTTCCGGAATAATAATATAAGTTTACTAAATAATTAAATTCATCATTTTTTTTATCTTGGACCAGCACTCAGGGGTTGACCCCTATATATGCAATGCATTGCGTCGGAACTGAAAACGAGGGGACAGATTAGGGAAGATGAGAAGATAGATAGTTTTTTTGTAGCTATTTCAACCTTTTACTTCGAAGGCTAATTTTTGCTACAGGGCCGACGAAGGTGGGTGCTGTTACTCTGCTTTTTAGTACATGATAGTGTCAGTCGCTGCATATTTATACGAATAGCAGCATTCCTACAAATATTTCTAATAACCTAAGCGACTGAACTTAGTCGGATTAGTCGATAACCTGAAATAGCCAATTTTAATCTAAACTAACAGTTAATCGCGTAGCCATTAATCTGCATAACTATTTTGTGAGAACCAATATTTTTATAAATTTTTTACAAATTTTCTTAACTAGAAAATCAGATGGGCAATTTGGACACCATTTGTGAACTGTTTAAGAATGTATTTGAAACTGTAAAAAGCGTTTCTTTTTATATTGGAAACGATCTTAAATATGTGATCGTGTAATACGCTCTGAGAATATATTTCCTTTTCATGAATTTTATACCCTTAGCTTTTGTTTACTTATTCAGATTTGTATCTGTTTAGACAAATCATCAATATTTTCATGTTGATGTACTCCTTCTGACAAATAAATAAGATGAACCTCTAAAAAATGATAATAATCTATGGATTTTATACATGTAATTTGAATATCTGTATTAACACTTATAGTAAACAACAACATTGATATATTGTTATATATAAATATTTCTGCATGATATACGAATATGTGTATTATAATGGGATGCGTTTCTAGTAACTAAATCTGTCATGATATTGACTTTTGTGGTAAAACTAAAGATGAGCAGAGTAGACTAAATTTTTATTTACCAAAGAATAACAAATAAAAAATATGTAATACATATAAACTAGACATCAGAAAATAATTCAAATGGAAGCAGAAAGAATATTTGAACAATGAGTTTCCATAAAACGCCATAAAAAGAAATAGATAAAGGAAATTTTGTTGAAATTAAGATGGACTTTTGGGTAGATTTTCATTTTAGACATTCACAGAAAAAACGAATATGCATTTCCATTCGCTACAATTGTAGATTCTTGTAAGTGACAAAGTTGTATGTGTATTCAATTGCTAAAATTTATGCTAGTCCATTTTTCTGGCCCCAAGTCCAATGCTTTGGACTTTCTAACATTTGCTTAACAACATCTCAAAGAAAAACTTTGGTGTTTTTTAGAGGTTGATCTAGTTTTCCTTAGAGGAACTTTTTCTCCTCTGGCCCGACTCAGCCTATTTACTAAATCAACCTGTGCCATTCTTCAAAATTTATCTATACCCAGTTTCAAGGCTGTACCTCTTTTGGTTTAGACTTTATCGTGATTTCCACAACGGACGAAGGGAAGGATATGGCCAAATCGTCTTAGATTTCATCACTGATCACGAATATGTATTCCTCATGGGGCTTAGAGGAATATTTCGCTGCGTTACACACGGAATGACAAAGGGAATATGCCCTCAAATTCTTTTTTGGAGGGTATAAAATAATTGGCTCAATAACGAAATCAAAAGTAGTTTCTTTAATTTTTGATAAATTTTTTGGGAAATTAAATACAAATTTATTTATTCTACTTTTTCTCGGTCAATTGGTTGGTTGTCACCTGCCTAAGTATTTAAAAATAGGGATTGGCACAGTGGATTCAAGAATGTTTATATTTTCAAGCGCAGTCTAAATATAATATTCCCTATTTCTTTTGAAAAACAAACATTTCAAAATGTATGTGAAGAAAATATTCTTTGGAAATGTCTCACAATTATTTTCCATTCTTTGAAACAAATAGCCCAAAAAATAAATTTAATTTGCCGTAAATGTATTTTATTTGTCTACAAAATTTTAAAACTACTGTATTTTACTAATGACTCCGGTAAATGCCGACGAAATGCATAACGAACCTCAGCAAACAAAAATACAAGCAGGTGAATGCAACAAATAAAATAGCTGTTGTTACGGTGTACCACGGTGACCTTAAGAAGGTGTGAAGTCAAGTACTCATCACCTGAGGTGTTTGATCTACCTGATAAGCAAAGAAGATCCTGATGACTTTTCAATATAAAGAAGAGGTTTCAGCCTGATACTAGCACTGGCTCATCGCCAGTCCTTAAGCTAACTTCCCCACAGCGATTTTGTAGCAGCCACAGCCACTACGTTAACCTCCCACGGAGACCTCATCCCACTTCCAATCAAGGAGTTATTTAATTCTTTGTTAAGGATGCGACAAGTTCCCCAACAAGTCATTTTCAGGAATCAGCTACAAGAAAATTGTTTGTGGTACTTAAAAGTAATCAAAAAGACGTTAATTGTTTTTTTGTTTTTTGTTTTATTAATTAAAACTATTTTTTATTTTTTTATCAAGAAAAACATAAAGAGAATTCCAGGTTTGGAAAATTGAATATTTTCGTTGCATATTTTTTCGTTACTATTTTTTGCTTTAGGAAGAATAAAATTAGTATTAGAAGTTAAAAAAAAATTAAAAAAACGATTCCAGGGTTGGACAGTTGAAATTTTTTTGGTACATAAAATAACCAACTGAAGCAAGTTCTTACTTTTTGTTTATAAATTAAATGCATATTATATTTTTGAAAGAAGTTGTTGGTATTCGAAATCGGAAAAGCTAAAAGGAAATGTTAAAGTAAATTACTAAGGCGAATTTGCTTCTTTGGTAATCGAATGAATGACGTACAAAACCTACAATCCAGCACTCGAACAATTACCGCATCTGTGTGTTTCCACATATTTAATACTATTGAAAGCCATAACACTAAATGATTTTGCAAAAAGCTGTTCTTAAAATACCACTTAAGCACAACACAGTGGCTGATATTGTCTAAAACTATCAGTAGGTTAGAAGTTGTTACACATTTACACTCACATTGCAGATTTGGTAATCTGCAAAATGTATCTACGAGCATACTATGTGTGTATTATGCTCTAATTAGTGGACAAACTTTGTCAAATTGAAATTTATTGGCCAACTAAACAATAAATTCCTTGTGTAATTACGCTCGTAGTTTTCATTCCAAATGCTTAGGATTTAAAACCTTTCTCTTGTTCTCACAGACGTTGAATACTGAAGTGAAGAAATGAATATATATTTTGAGAAACACACAGCTCTATAATAAACAAATTTTTATGTGTTCCATGGAATATCTTTACAAGTTTTTATGTTGCCAAGTGCCTTGATTAGGAATATATTCACGAAAGTACTGAATCTGCCTTTGGCTTTTATGATTTTTACATATTTGATATAGTGAACAATTATCCATTTGTTAGTAATAAAGTTTATTTTAGCAGCCACGATTAGGGTTCTGCGCAATTTTTTCGCACATACAAACATCAGTTGATCCGCCGTCTTAGATCCCCTGCTTCCCAGAACAGATTTGCATCAATATTTAAGTACTTGTACGTGAATCTAAGTTGTCATGTGTTAATATTTTGAGTCAACAATTCTAATTAGGAAAAGCGATTCCACCTGGATCTTAAAGTCTGGCAGTATGGGTGTTATGATCGATGAGAATATCACATGACTGCAGATTACTTGTGGCCTTTACAAAGTTATCGTCCTCTGAAAAAATATGAAAAAGACTTTTTATGGAAACATACCATATGTTTTCGACATCGAAGCATACAGAGAGGAATATGTTTCGACATATCCTATTTTTCAAAGAGAAGAAGTTTACTCTATAAAAACACCTCTCATTTCGTTACTTGTTTTCCGGTATTTTTAAGGTAAAAAGAAAATATAGATTTAAAAAAACTAGAGAAATTTTTACAAAACCATTAATAGTTTCATGAATTGTTGGCACAATTATATCCAAAATCAATCTTATCACTAGGGTAACAAAACCACTGTAGACCAGTGTAATCACTATTTTAGCGACGATCTACCAAAAATTATATTAAAAAACCAATATTAAGTTTTAATATAAATCTGTTTTGAATAGAGACATTTTTATACTTTTGACACATTGCATTTGGAGGCACCATATTGCAAGACACAGCAGTTCAAAGGGGGTTAACGCTGGATATCAATAATCTTTCGGAGCTCTTTTATAAGGATCAACCGATTTTAATAACTTTTTCGGTGCAACATGCGAATTGCTTTAGATCTGGAATTCTTTTATTCGTAGTCGGGTAATATGCGCGACTAGTTGGGTTACAACCGGTTCAGCCGTTCAAAAGTTATAAGCGTATCACATACTTAGACACACACCCACATACATACACATATACATACATAATGACGGCCTCTCGGGAGTAGTAAGGAAAGCTTCCTAGCAACGCAAAACGAGGGTATATATTGAAAATTCAATTATTTCAAAACAAGGTAAAATCAGTAACATGTTTTTTTCAATTTTCAATTTTCTTAACGACAATTTAATTTATATTGCAAATTACTTGATGTATATATTTAGATCTTAAAAATTTTTAAAAACAATACTAAAAATGGTTGATCTTAAAAGCCGTCCCTGAAACTTCTCGCTAATTTTAACCTCAAAAAAATGTTATTCCTTTAATTTTTAAACTGCTTTGCCACGTGGCAAACGGTGATTGATGTAGTTTTTCAATACCTATCAAAAAATCGAGAACACTTATTGATCATACATATAATTTTAGAATGTTTTGAAAAATTCATTTTCGAAATATTCGTTCACGATATCTTGCGAACGCGTTAGGTGATTTTACATGGTGGGTAGAGCTCGACGTGATTTTTGATTGACATGAGCTGTTTTTGGACTCGATCAGCAAATCCGTTTAAAAGTTATTCTAAAACAAGTAAAAGTGCTATATTCGGCTGTGCCGAATCTTAAATACCCTCCTCAGATTTAATTCTTTCGTTTAAATTTTTCGGCTAAAATGTTTGACTTTTCTTATTTCTAATACCTCTAAACGTCTTTCAAATACATTAAATATGTTTAATTTTAAAACAAAAAGTAAAAATCCTTTTCATGTACCCCAAAAATATCTAATTGTCGAACCGTGGAAACGTCTTTTAGATTTTTTCGGGTTTTAATACCAATTTAACTCTTCCCGAAGTATAAAAAGATTTCATCCACAGAAAACCAATATTAGAAACTGATATGGTTAATTTTATGTACCAAAAAATTTCGATTTTCCAATCCTGGAGTTTTTAATTTAAAAATTTTTAATACCGATTTAATTCTTAGCGAAGTATAAAATATGTTTAATTCACTGAAAAAATATCAAAATTGGGAACTTTTATGGTTACTTTTATGTACCGCAATTTTCAATTTTCCAATCCTGGAACCGAATTTTTAATTTTTTAATACCAATTTAATTTTTTCTGATATATAAAATAGGTTTAATTCACTAAAAACACAAAATTTGGAATTTATGTGGGTACTTCTATGTACCAAATATATTTCGACTTTCCAACTCTGGAAGCGAATTTTTACTTTCGTACCAATGCAATTCTTAGTGTAACATAGTTTTACTTGACAAATTAAATTAAAATTTTTAAACTATTTAGTCACTTTCATATACCATAAAATATTTCATTTGTCTAACCCTGGAGAAAATTTTGATTTTTTAAGATTTAAATACAACTTTTCTTCGTCCTGAAATATAAAACAGTTTTAATTAGCAAAAAAAAAACATCAATTGCCTTTTTGGTTACTTTTATGCAGAATAAATATTTCACCTTCCCAACCCTGGAAACGCAATTTTAATTTTTTTTACCAATGCAACTCTTAATGAGGCATGAAATAGTTTTATTTAAGAAAAACTTAATATTTGTAACGATTTTGGTCACTTTCATGTGCTACAAAATATTGCAATTATCCACCTCTGGAATCTAAATTTTTATTTTTTTTTTATTTTTGATACCAATTTTGTTTTTCCTGAAAATATTTTTAATTAAATTTCCCAGCCTTTAAATTTCCCAGCCCTGGAAGCGAAATTTTAATTTTTTTACCAACCCTAGTCTTCATTAGGTATAAAGTCGTTTTATTTAAGAAAAACTAAAAATTTGCAACCATTTTGGTCACTTTCATGTACTAGAATACATTGCATGTACCAAAAAAACTTTAAACTTCCCAACCCTGGAAGTGAAACCTTAATTTTTTTACCAATGCAACTCTTTATGAGGTATAAAGTAGTATTATTTAAAAAAAATTTACAATTTTGAACCATTTTGGTTACCTTCATGAACTATAAAATATTGCACTTGTCCAACCCTGGATTCGAAACTTTGATTTTTTTTGGATATTTTTGATACCAATTTTGTTCTTCCTAAAATATAAAATAGTTTTAGCAAAAAAAACAATGTCAATTGCCTTTTTGGTTACAGTTATGTATAAAAAAATTAAATTTCGCAGCGCTGGAAGCGAAATTTTAATTTTTTAAATTTTTTTATCAATGCAAATCTACATGAGGTATAAAGTAGTTTTGTTTTAGAAAAACTAAAATTTTGCAACCATTTTGGTTTTTACATGTACTACAAAATATTGCGTGTATCAAAATAAACTTTCATTTTCCCAACCCTGGAAAGGAGATTTTAATTTTTTGTTTTTTTTTTATCAGTGCAATGCTTCATGAGGTATAAAGAAAATTTTTTTAAGAAAAATTTCAAATTTTTAACCATTTTTGTCAGTTTCATGTACTATTAAATATTGCACTTGTCCATCCATGGATTCGAAATTTTATTTTTGAATTTTTGATACCAATTGTGTTCTTCCTAAATTATAAGACAGTTTTAGTTAGCAAAAAAAACAACAACTACATCAGTTGCCTTAAAATTAAAATTTTTAACAATTTTAGTTACTACATGTACTACAAAATACGAAATGGGCTGAAAAAAAAATTTTAATTTCCCATCCCTGGGAGTTTTTTTTTTATTTTTTTAGTTTTTAATAGACCATTGAGGCTTCCCAAAGCACGAAATAGGTTTAATTTACGAACATTAAAAAAAAATTGATTTTTGGTATAAATTTTGCGTCCAGAAATAGAAGTAAGCTTCCCAGCTCTGGAACCATACTTCGGATCTTTCTGAATTTCAATAGCACTCTATTTAAGTTCATTTCCAATCAAACGGTCCCAGAACGCAGTCTCTAGCTCTTTTGGGGCTTGGGAGAACCGATTTCACCTACAGACAGACGGACAGACGGACATCGCTCAATAGTCATTGCTATTCATAGGGATCCAATATATACCTTATGGGGTCCTATATTGATATCGAAGAAATTACACACGGAATGACAAACTTATATATTCCCTTTCACTTTTTTTGAAGGGTATAGAAAAACCACTTTGGAAACCCATTTTATTGCAGTTGTTTTTGATATATCCGAAAATGTACCGGTTCTAAATCTAAGTTTGAAGGAGCCCTTTGAAACGCCAGTAGTTTGGTTAGATTAGGTTCAACCGTTCAAAAGTTGTTAGTGGTTCACATACTCACACACACACACACACACACACATACTCATACACGTACATACATACATAGTGACGGCTTCTCAGGAATAGTCAGGAAAGCTTCCTAGGAACTCAAAACGTCCATCATGTACATTGTACATGATAGAATTTTTATGTTAAAACTCTAGGAAAAAAATCATTTAGATTGGCAAATCGGTAATTTATAGAAAATGTGGAAATGTTTAAATTAACTTACGGTCAACTAAAGAATTATTAGTAACTTAGGGCCATTATTACAACTTCATGTTAGTGAAAAGTAGGATTTTATCGGACGTGTAATATTTTTTCCATTATTTTTTTTAGGAGGAACCTAAACCCAACTATAAGTTGAAGCTTACGTTGAACTAATAAAAAAATGCAAGTTTTTACTAACATGGAGTTTGTAATAATGCCCCTTAAAGGGTCAATGGTTAATCATGCCCTAGACGATATGTAAAATGATTTACACAAACATATAAAAAACTATATTCATAACCAAAATACCGATTAAATTACTGAACTTTTTCATGTATGCAATTTTTCATGCATTTGGTATTTGTTTCCTTTTATTTTTAAATTGGGGAAAAGGAAATGAAAAATTATAATAGTGGTATTCAGTGTTCGATGCAAACGGTTTTGCGTAAAAGCAAAATATTTTGCTTTACATTTATGCAAGAACGTTTGTACCGCACACTGAATACCGCCATTATAAAATAAAATGAAAATTAGCAATGAAATAAAATGTGCAAGGACACAATTTTATGCATGTATTTATAAAGTTCACACACCTACACGTACATATATAAGTATGTTAAACTCAAAGTCAAATTTCTGCTGAAGTATATCGCTCGTCCTAAGTTCCGCTAGTGTTACTGGCTGCCACCAATAACCAGGGACAATAAATGAAAACGTTCATACTTTGCATATATCGAGATGTATGATACTCATGTTTTACCAAAACCTTTTTATATTCTTTATAAAATTAAACACAAATTCATACACTTATCCATATTCATATACATGGTCCTATACTCGTAAATAAAACGGAATTCGTAAATAAAAACCACAGGGGCTACCTTTTAAAATTTTTTTTAATATCCTTCACAAAAAAGTGAAAGGGTATATATAGGTTTGTCATTCCGTGTGTAATTTCTTCGATATGCACATGGGACCCCATAAAATATTCATATTCTGAATCCTTATGAATAGCGATTTCCCAAGCCTCCAGAAGAGCTAGAGACTTCGTTCTAGGACCGTTGGATTGGAAATGAACTTAAATAGAGTGCTATTGATATTCAGAAAGATCCGAAGTATGGTTCCAGACCTGGGAAGCTTACACCTATTTCTCGACGCAAAATGTATACCAAAAATCAATTTTTTTTTTAATGTTTGTAAATTAAACCTATTTCGTGCTTTCGGGAGCCTCAATGGTCTATTGAAAACTAAAAAAATTAAATTTTTTTCCAGGGATGGAAAATTAAAAATGTTTTTGTTGGCCCATTCCGTATTTTGTAGTACATGTAGTAACTAAAATTGTTAAAAATTTTAATTTTTTCTTTTACAAAACCTCTTTATACGTCATGAAGATGGGGTGGGAAATTGCACTTATTTTATACGTGAAAGTAATCAAACAGACAATTGATGTTGTTTTTTTTTGCTAACTATGCCTGTCTTATAATTTAGGAAGAACAAAATTGGTATCAAAAATTCAAAAATAAAATTTCGAATCCAGGGATGGACAAGTGCAATATTTTATGGTAACTTTCAAGTACCAAATGGTAAAAAATTTGCAATTTTTTATATAAAACTACTTTATACCTCAAGAAGCGTTGCACTGATAAAAAAACCAAAAAATTTAAAATTTCGTTTTCAGGGTTGGAAAAATTAAATATTTTTTGGTACATGCAATATTTTGTAGTACATGTAATAACCAAAATGTTTTCAAAATTCGAGTTTTTCTTAAACAAAACTACTTTATACCTCATGAAGATATGCATTGATAAAGAAAATTTTTAAAAGTTTAAAATTCGCTTCCAGGGTTGGGAAATTTAAATTTTTTTATACATAAAAGTAACCAAAAATGCTACTGACGTTGTTTTTTTTTTACTAATTAAAACTATTTTTAGTTCAGGAAAAACAAAATTGGTATCAAAAATTAAAAAAAAATAAAAATTTTGAATCCAGAGTTGGATAACTGCAAAATTTTGTTGTGCATAAAAATGACCTAAATGGTTACAAATATTAAGTTTTTATTATATAAAACTATTTCATGCGTCATTAAGAGTGACATTGGTAAAAAAAATTTTAATTTCGTTTCCAGGGTTGGGAAATTGAAATATTTATTCTGCATAAAAGTAACCAAAGAGGCAATTGACGTTGTTTTTTTTTTTTTGCTAATTAAAGCCGTTTTATAATTCAGGAAGAACAAAATTGGTATTAAAATCTTAAAAAATTTTAATTTCGACTCCAGGGTTGGACAAATAAAATATTTTATTTTATTTCATAATAGTACATACATAAATTCCAAATTTTATGCTTTTAGTGAATTAAATATTAGATATTTCAGAAAAAATTAAACTAGTATCAAAAAAAATTGTAAATTCGGTTCCAAGGTTGGAAAATCGAAATGTTTTTTGTACCTAAAGGTACATACATAATATCAAAATTTTGTGCTTTTAGTGAATTAAACCTATTAGATATTTCAGAAAAAATTAGACTAGTATCAAAAAATTATAAATTCGGTTCCAGGGTTGGGGAATCGAAATTTTTTGGTACATAAAAGTAACCATATAAGTTCCTAATTTTGGTTTTTTCCAGTGACTTAAACTTATTTTATACTTTGCTAAGAATTAAATTGGTATTAAAATTTTTAAAAACTAAAAATTCGGTTCCAGGGTTGGAAAATCGAAATATTTTTAGAACATAAAAGTACATACATAAATTCCAAATTTTGTGTTTTTAGTGAATTAAACCTATTTGATATATCAGAAAAAATTAGATTAGTATTAAAAAATTAAAAATTCCGTTCCAGGGTTTTAAAATCGACATTGTCTGATTCAAAAAGCAGCCATTTTATTTGTTATTTTTGATTTTTATGATGAATTATACCTACTTTATATATCAGAAAGAAGTAAACTGGTATTAAAACCCAACAAAATTTAAAAGACGATTCTACAGTTCGACAATTAGAACTTTTTGGGGTACATGAAATGGATTTTTTTTGTAAATTATATATATATATATATATATATATATATATATATATATACATATATATATATATATATATATATATATATATATATATATATATATATATATATATATTTATAATATTTTTGAAAGACGTTCAGAGGTATTAGATATAAGAAAAGCCAAACATTTAGCTTCCTAGCCGAAAAATTTAAACGTTTTCTTAAATATAAAAGTAACCGATAACATCATTTTGATATTTTAATTAAACCTACTTTCTGTTTTGGCAAGAAAGAAGAATTAAATCTGTGAAGGGTATTTAAGATTCGGCACAGCCGAATATAGCACTTTTACTTGTTTATTTAATTTTTTTAGATACAGAATAACTGCGCTCAACCAAACAAGTGCTCAGTGATTACATATTTAAGTGGAATCAAAAAGGTTCCAAATGCACTGTTTAAGTCATTTTTAAGCCTGGAATTGCATCATTTTATGGAATAAATATAGGGCTCTATATAAGGGCAGTTCAAAAATATTTTGCATTTGTATTGATGAGAGAGTTTTGAAGTACAGTGACGTGATGAAACAATTTCGATAACGAATAAGAGCATCCCAAAATTTAAAAACATCTCATATTCGATTAAAAACTCACTAACATATTCGATTCGCTAATTTTGGACTATTCTCCCTTTATGTGAACTCTTATGAATTCGTATTACTCTTTCCTGATAATAAATAATTTAAAATGACAAACCTGATGCTTTCTTATAATTAATTACTTATGCTTTCTTGTAATTACATACATATATGAAGGCATTAAAATTCATCATCAAATTTGACGCTACTTTCTATACAAATTTCAGTTGTATTAATGTACGAACCAACTAAACTGATTTCATTCCTGACTTCTGGCTGAGAATTCAGTTACAAAAGCTTATGAATTTGCAAGCGAAGAATAAAATTTTTATGAAAAGAAATTGTCATGGAAATCGCTAAAGAAAATTTACAAATAGAAAAGTGTAAAAGAAAATCTCTTTTCGTGCAGTAACCATTTGTAACATGCTAAGGAACGTAATCCAATATCATCCAGCCATTGCGATATTTCTGTAGAAGGGAATTTTTATTTGAAAGGCAAAACGCAAAAAACGTATATGTAATAACAACAATATTCTGCGCTTAAAAATAAATGCGGTGAAATTGTAGTCTCTTTTCATTTGTGTTTACAAATTGTGTATTTCCCACAATTTGAAAGGGAAGAAAGTGAGAAGGAGTCACTGAGTTTCTACTTAAAGGACCGTGCAAAGCAGGCAAGCACGCAAACTAGAATGAAACCAGTAAAAGTTTCAGGTGGTCACTTTTAGGTTTAAATTGCCCAGCCCTGTGATCGTCCTTTATTCCAGGTAGCATAAACAAAAAGTAGTTCAAAGTTGTTTTTGCCTATTTTATTGTTTTTTAGAAATAAATTTTTTAATTTTTTTCCAAACCTCTGATTTTAGCATCTATCACACCATCAATTTTCAAATAACTTTCTAAGTAAACATGCAATACAATTTTTAACCAAAATATCAAAAAGATCTAAAAAATACAAAATAAATAAAAAAATTGTAATTAAAATTCTATTTTTATACCCTCCAAAAAATAATATGGAGGATATATTCACTTCGTCATTCCGTTTGTAGCGCAGCGAAATATCCATCTGAGACCCCAAAAGGTATATATATTCTTGATCAGTGGTGAAACCTAAGACGATCTGAGTATGTCCGTCCATCCGTCCGTCTGTGGAAATCACGATTCAGTCCAAACGAAAAGAGCCAGACTATTGAAATTTGGTATATATATATATATATATATATATATATATATATATATATATATATATATATATATATATACTATATATATATATATATATATATATATATATCTTGAAGGGTAGCAAAGGTGAAGTTCGTAAATGTGCTGCATCAGGCTAGAGGGAAAAAGGTCCCCTAAGAAGAACTAAACCAACCTCTAAAAAACAACATAATTTTTAAAGCTTTTTGTAATTTTGTTAAGCAAATGATACATTTTTATGTCAAAGAAGGTCCAACGCGTTGGAACAACGAAATCAAAAAAATTAATTTTTGGACGCCGCCCCCTTTAGTGGCCGTTATTATATGTAAAAATTTAACAAGTTGCCTGCATTCCTTAAAAATAAAATTTTTAAGCTTTTATGACGAAGCTGAGAAGAAATCTGATCCTCTGCCTTAACCTTTTAACTATTACAAAAACTTATTGTTAGTGTTTTATGGTAAAGGTGAAATGTTTCCCTCAAGGCTCTTGCCAGAGCGACCCCGACAAAATACAGTTTTAAACCTTCCAAAAATAATTTTACTTCATAAGGTATATATATTCTGGACCAGTGACGAAGTCGAAAATTAACATTTCTCTCTTATTGACTTACCTCATTCCCCTTTTTGCAAGTTGAAATAAAAAGTTAATACGTAAATTTTTATGATGACGGAAAGGTGTCTCAGTCATGCTCCTCCCAACACATTGGAAACGATCGTACTAAAATGATTTTTTTTCTTGTTAAATTAAGCCAAATACCATAAAAATTTTAATTTTTATAAGAATAAAAATAGTTTTTATTTATTAAATATTTGCACGGTACTTAAGATTCGACCCGGTCGAATGTAACGTTTTTATTTGTTTTGGTATAAATTGCACTATATCTCTGTAACTGCTGGGTGGATTAAATAATTTTGTTAGTACTATTCAAAGGCAAAACTGTTTTCAAATTTCAAATATCTCTTTTTCGAAAACAATTATATATTGATAACTAGACCCAACTAGAAAAAATTAAACGATTTATGGATTCAGCAGACAAAATGCATCTAAAAACCATCCCAAAACTTCCTGCCGCTGTAAAAAGTTAAATTTTTTTATAGTAGTCTAATAGCTAAATTATCCTTACTTTCTACATCCCCTCATATTGCATTGCACAACTAACGGCCATCGATTTAATGTTGGTCCAAAAACAAAAGGACTACATTTCTTTAAATTGTTATATGTGAAAGAAGGTTGACTTTGGAGCTAAAAATAAAACAGAAATCAGTCCAGGGGCCAAATTACGGCACTCGATGTCGATCGAAATTTGTATATAAAATGTATTGAAATTTCGATCGATATCGAATGCCGTAATTTGGCCCCAGGTGTCTCAGTAATTGGTAATGAAAGTAACAAGTATAGCAAGAAGCAAAAGGCTTGCTTTTACGGCTCAAGTACTGGTATATGGTCCAATGTACAAATTTATTAAACCAAAATAAAATTTTTAAAGATTTACCGTATCTTCAATTTAAAAGTTTCCTTTAATTTTTTATGGCTTCTACTTACACATTTGAAAACATTTATTGATCTCAAATATCGTTGGAAAAAAGTAAACCTCTTTCAAATGAATTTGATTGTTTCAAATACCTTAAAAGAAAATTGAAAAATAATTTTATTGAAGCAGAAAAAGAAAGCAAAAGCAAATCATGTTCATGGAATTTCTTTTTGCAACTTTTTTCTGTAATAAATTTTTTCTAAGGAATTTAATGGCAATTAAGATCTAAATATACATCAATCAACAAAGTAGATATACCACATATTTCACAAGTAAATATATGGCCGTTATTTTATATAGCAGATCATTATACCCTTAACAAAAAAGTGAAAGCGTATATATAGGTTTGTCATTCCGTGTGTAATTTCTTCGATATTCACATGGGACCCCATAACGTATATACATATATTCTGGATCCTTATGAATAGCGATGACGATTGAGCGATGTCCGTCCGTCGGTTTTCCCAAGCCTCCAGAAGAGCTAGAGACTTCGTTCTTGGACCGCTGGACTGGGAATGAACTTAAATAGAGTGAAATTCAGAAAGATCCGAAGTACGGTTCCAGAGCAGGGAAGCCTACACCTATTTCTCGACGCAAAATGTATACCAAAAATCACTTATTTTTTTTAATGTTTGTAAATTAAACCTATTTCGTGCATTGGGAAGCCTCAATGGTCTATTAAAAACTAACAAATTAAAAAAATATTTCCAGAGATGGGAAATTAAATTTTTTTTTCGGCCCATTCCGTATTTTGTAGTACATGTGGTAAATAAAATTGTTAAAAACTTTAACAAAACCTCTTTTGCATCATGGCGATTTGCATTGGCTAAAAAAAACTTTTCAAATTTTGCTGCCAGGGGTGGGAAATTGCATTTTTTTATACGTGAAAATAATCAAACAGGGAACTGATGTTGTTGTTGTTGTTTTTTTGTGCTAACTAAAGCTGTCTTATAATTTTGAAAGAACAAAATTGGTATCAAAAATTCAAAAAAAAAATCAAAATTTCGAATCCAGGGTTGGGCAAGTGTAATGTTTTATAGTACATGAAAGTGACCAAAATTGGTACAATTTCTTTTTTAAGTAAAACTACTTTGTACCTCATGAAGCATTGCAGTGATAAAAAAAACGAAAATTTCGCTTCCAGGGCTGGGAAAATTTAAGTTTTTTTGGCACATGTCATAACCAACAAAATGGTTACAAAATGTTAGTTTTTCTTAACCAAAACTACTTTATAACTCATGAAGATTCGCATTGATAAAAAATTTTAAGTTTTAAAATTTCGCTTCCAGGGTTGGGAAACTGAAATTTGTTCTACACGTAAAAGTAACCAAAAAGGCAATTGACGTTGGGTTTTTGCAAAATGAAACTATTTTATATTTTAAGAAGAACAAAATTGGTATTAAAATCTTAAAAAATAAAAATTTCGATTCCAGGGTTGGACAAATGAAATATTTTATGGTACATGAAAGTGACCAAAAAGTTTAAAAATTTAAATTTTTTTTGTCAAGTAAAACTGTATTACAGGTCACTAAGAATTGCATTGGTAAAAAAATAAAAATTCGCTTCCAGAGTTGGCAAATTGAAACATTTCTGGTACCCACATAAATACTAAATTTTGCGTTTTTAATGAATTAAACTTATTTTATACTTCAGGAAATATTAAATTGGTATCAAAATATTAAAAATTCGGTTTCAGGTTTGGAAAATCGAAATTTTTTGGTACATAAAAGTAGCCACATAAATTCCATATTTTGTTTTTTTAGTGAATTAAACCTATTTTAAACTTCGCTAAGAATTACGTTGAAATGAAATCTTTTTTATACTTCGGGATGAGTATGAGTAATTGGTATTAAAAACCAAAAATATTAAAAATCCAATTTCAGGGTTGGAATATCGACATTTTCTGATTAATAAATATAACCATATTATTTGTTATTTTTGATTTTTATGATGAATTATACCTACTTTATATATCAGGAAGAAATAAGAAATAATATAAGTCTACGGTTGGACAACTAGAACTTTTTGGGTTACATGAAATGGATTTCTTCTTTTTGTTTGTAAATTAAACAGAGATAAGAAGAGCCAAACATTTAGCTTCCTGGCCAAAAAATTTAAGCGTTTTCTTATAAATAAAAGTAACTGATAACATCATTTCATTTTTTTAATTAAACCTACTTTCTGTGTTAGCAAGAAAGAAAGAAGAATTACATCTGTGAAGGGTATTTAAGATTCGGCAAAGCCGAATATAACACTTTTACTTGTTTTTAATTGGCGTGATAAAATAATTAGGTGTGTGTAACATAATAAGATGCTTGCTGCGAAGGGGATTTCTCTTTGATTATTATAAATACATAATCGCATATGAGTAGCTAATATTCCATGAATTTGTTCTTACATTATTTATTGACTATGGTGACACTATTTAAGAAAAAATATTACATTAATTTGCATAAATAATATTTATTTGTTACAAATAAAAAGTACAATAGAATTCTAAACGAGCCAAGCAAATCTAATAGAAATAACAAAAATCAAAAATGGTTATAACTACAGATTATTTATTTCCTTTAGATATTGCCACTCGTCCTACTCTGCAATTTGCAACAATTCAAGCAAATCATTTAGAAAAAAAATATGTAAACAAAAATTCTGCAATCTTTATGTAGGAATGGCCACAAGTACATCAGAAAGCAAAAATGAAATATAATAGTAGCAAAGATTAGACATTGTGTGTAGTATTTGTATAAATTTGCATAATATTTTGAAAAAAAAAAAAAACGTAATATCCATTTTAATGAAAAATTGCAATAAAATGCCTGGAGTGACTAAAACGAAAATGGAAAATGTGTAACACCAGGTTCACCAACCATTTCCAACACTCTGACAAATGCAAATAACTGTTGTATTAAGGCTACGAATTGGATTCAGGAAAAATCCATACACAATACTTAAATTTATTCACACACTTTATGAATATCGAAAACCAGTACTAAAAGGCAGTTGCTTATATTATTTGTTTAACCCTTTCACGACCGTAAACAATGTGGGATTATTTCTTAGCAGCTAAGGTTAGTTCCAGTTCCATTTCCTTTGTATATAAAATAAATTAAAATTGCAACAAAACAACAAACACTTAAGCAGATCTTTTGGAGTTTCATGGTAAATATCTTCCCAATGGTCCATATTAATATTTTTGAATGAGAAGTTTATTCTACACTTATTTGCGACCAAATTTTTATTTAAATATAATAAGTCAAATCAGTAGGTAAAATTTTGAGATCAAGACTTTGAACTGTTGAACAGTATACTTGTGTCGAACTTCTTCATTCGATCGTTTTTGACAAGAACCTATGATCGAACTCAGTTAAATTACACAGGTTTGATCAAAGGTTCTTATTAAAAATGAGCGAATGAAAGAGTTCGGCACAAGTCTACGATTATTCGTTCAGTTTAGACAAAAACCTATGAAAAACAATTGCGGTATTCATACTGTGTACTATTTAGTCATATTGTCATAAAGTCATAATATTTTAGACCAGTTTAAAAAAGTTGTTGTTGTGCTGCATACAAAAAAGTCATAAAATAATAGCACTCTTTCAGGTATGTTTTCGTTTTGTCATAATAAAATAGCTCTAGAGATCTGAGTCGAACGGCTGAAAATCTTTAGGCGAGACGGCGATAGTATATGTTTGCCGCCGTTACTTATATATGATTCACGACTAAAAAACGGCTAAAAAATTATTCATACCTATATGTCTGTACATTAAATCACATTTTTATAACATAAAAAATTAAAAGAGAACTAAGTCGCAAAAACTAAATATATACAAGTGAAAAATTTTTCTCGTTTAACTTACTTAGCTGGCAGCCACTGAACGTTTTTCCGTATGCCACCGCAAAAAAAAAACATGTATTTATCTCATATCAAGGCAGCGGCTGTTTTAGTTTATACATACAAATTCATTTAGATATTTTTGTGCACCGGAAGACAAATTTAATAATTTTAAAGAGAAATGGAGTTTTTAGACGATTCATCTTTAATTGTATTAATTTTCGTCTGCTTTGATAACAGCTAATTACAAATGTGTTGTTATCTTATCAGCTGATCGATGTTTGATATAGTAATGACGGGTTGTTTACACTAGTCATAATTTTCGTGCTATTATTTTATGACTTATGACTTTATGACTACAGTGTAAATCCCCCAAATATATATTACATTGGTTTCATAATAGGTTTTTGTCTAAAATGGTCGATTTCTACACAAGTCTATACATATATTATACTTCTGTCGAACTTATTTATTCGCTTGTCTTTGACTAGAACCTTTGATCAAACCCCTTTACATTAGATTGGTTTGTTCAAAGGTTCTTGAATGAACGAGTTCGACGCAAGTCTATTACATACTAGACTTGCATCAAACCCATTCATTCGCTCGTTTTTGACTAGAACTTATCTAAGCTATTTAAATTACATTTGTTTGGTCGTAGGTTCTTGCCCAAAAACGAACCAATAAACAAGTTCGAAACAAGTCTACTTCTTATGTGACAACCCGTACCAAACAAAAAACCATAAGGCATCAAACGAGTGCATTTGATTTAAAAGAAAATTAAATAGTTTCGTATCGAACATAATTTGTTTGTTGCCTATTAGACTTGTATCCAACTAGCTCATTCACTCAGTTCTTACAAGAACCTTTGGTCAAACCCATGCAAATTACGTAGGTTTGATCAGAGGTTCTTGTCAAAACTGAGCGAATGAGCTGTTTGGACAAAAGCCTATTGCCTGTAGCATACTATAGTGTTATTTATTTACTCCACGAATGATTTTCTTCATTTGGCGGATGAGGTGACATTTTGGATATACAATTATACAGACAACAAGTGGAGTTTTCTCAAAACAAGTTTATCTTCTGCATGGTTGTGTAAAATACTAGTATATACTCGTAATAACATAATCTTTATTTCCGCTTAAATATATATACCAATACAATAGGCTCTATTTGAGGTCTATAGGGAACATATTTTCTTTGGAGATCGCAAGCAAAATGTATTAACGAATAGACCACATATTAATCTTTAGTAATTTTGTATCCTTTTGTGGTGTATAGACAATATTTTGTTCAGTAATAAAAGCCGGAAAACGAAACTCCAACAACGATAAAATTAAAATATTTTCGGATATATAAATGACAACTTTTCTATGACATCTACATTATATGTAAAGCAGTCTATTAAATTTTCAATTTAAATCATTTGGAAAGTGTTTTCCATCACCATGAAGGGATGTAACAAATATATATTCTTAGGTTTAAAATAACAAATAAATTTTTTAGGTTAAAAAATTAAATTCTTTTGGTTCCTTTTGAAACATGAATAAAACAGTATAACTGTGTAATTCGGAAGAAATAATTTTTGGTCTCAAACATGTTACTGGTGCAACAGTTAGGGGATATTTTCTGAGAACCTCCACCTTTCAGAATCTCTCAGGGTACTCCACACCTCCACCACTTTCCAAACGGAGGTTTATGCCATTACCGGAGTTGCAAATAGAAGTGATGGGCTCTGTTTGAAGTTCACCACTATAGGCATTTGTGTAGATAGCTTGGTAGCAATTAGGATTCTGTATTCAAAGGTGGTGATATCGATTTGAGGCCCGGTATGCATTCAATCTCTAGCTCCAAGGCATGAATGCATCCTGGAGAACGAAATGACCAAAGAGTACGTGTGAGTAGTATCGGTATTGTATGAAGCAGGCTCACAAAGTGATATTGGTATTTCTTTAGTTGAGCTATCAAATATTATTGGGAATGGACGCAGAGCAAAGGGATACTGAAGTGGTCTACAATTACCATCAGCAGAGCAACTAAGACTCTTGGACCCAGTTTTGTTATCATAAAACAAAAGTTTTCTGCAATCCGATATACCTTCGACCATTGCCAAATGAAGGGTATATACCTAAATTAAAAAACAAGACTAAAACAAATCTTAAAAGCTTTACATGGTATAAGATTACATCCAAATTCGGCACTTTCTTTAAGTTAATTACACAAACATCAGACACTTGGTGAAAAAGTTGAAACCACAGACGAAGCAAAATTGAGGCAACGATTAAAATGTTTAATTACGAATCGAAATATCCCTTAAACATGAGCTATCAATTATTTATAAGTTTTAAGCATCGGTCAGAATTTTAGAAAACGATTAATCACACACCTGGTATTATGCTGTGCTATAGCCAATTTCGAATTGCCAATAATATTGGCTTAATAAAAGCTTTAAAGATCTGATGTGATCTGATGAAGCAACCCAAAAAAATGTTTTGCAATTTTGCCAAATTTATTGTTTTGATGTGAAATACAATTACTCCGGATAGACATGGATTGTTATGCAGCTTTAATTCTTGAGCCGATTAATCTTTGTAAGGCGTCATAGCGAGAACTTTTCAAAAAAATTCAACGTAAACTTGTATATCAAATGTTCAATTCTTGAACGATGACAAGTTGATGTTGATGGATTCTCGCGCACACTCTCAGCCACAGTTTCGATAACCGGTCACGTCTTGGGCGCGTCAACAATGAAACCAGTTTCACGAACTTTAGCAATAAACTTGTGTATTCCGTTCACTATTGGTCCTTCTCTGCGAATAAATGTTTTACGACATTTTCGTGCGATTTCCAATCAATTGTATTTGTTTTGGAAATAAAGTTCCACTAAATCCCAACGGAGATAATATGCTAAATTTTGTGACAGAGAGGAATTACATAAGTATTGCCAGATTCGAAATAAACGGTGGTTCAAATTTAAACCGATGGCTGACCCATTATATATGATTGTCGCTTGGATCGGTCCTTTTCCATCGGTCCTTTTTTTAACGTTTATTTACCAACAAATTTCTTATAAATTAAACTAGAAATATACAAATAGTAACTTAATTTATTTAATATACTCTGTCCCTTAAGCGAGCTCTCCAGTACATTTATATTTAGGAAAATATGAAATCTTTTTAGGACTAAATATACAACATAATTTACGTACTATAGTATTCATTATTGTACATTAATATTTAAATTAATTAGTATAAGTGAAATATTTGGGGAAAAACACCTCTTAAATATTTTATATAATAAAAAAATATAGTTAAGTGATAAAAGGCTTACAAATGGTCCAGCCACCAATATTTCCTAGGGTTTAACATGTGGTAACATGTTTTTATCCTTTAAGTATAAGCTTGTATCAAATCTTTTGTTTGTTTCTGTAATTTGTTTGCAATTTATTGCTTTTATATTGGCACGTCTATATATGTGATATAGCACTGGAATGCCGCTGACATTTTGGATATATAACTGACTATCTAGATGCAGAAATGCCTCAGGTGGTATAAACCCCTTTTGGCGAATTGATTCTATATAATCTCCATTAACATAGTACGGAGCCATAATAAGGTTATTTATTTTGCATTCAAATGTTCTTAAAATATGTTTTCTAATCAAATGTATAATAAAAGTATCGATTCTACTTATTTTTGTATATGTGTACACTGTACAGTCTTTTATTAGCAATATACGTCTTAAATCCGCTACTAGGTGATCTATAGAGAGACGTGCATGCTCTAAGACATTTACGTTCGAAAATTCTAATTTTTTCCATATATGAAGGAGCAATATTGTACCAAATTTGGCAACCATATGTCAGTATTGGTCTAATTAGGGTTTGGTATATCATTGACTTCACTTTTGAGTCTATATATTTAGAATAAAATAACCTTCTATAAGTAAAGAAGGGTTTTCTGGCTTTTGTTATTTGTATTGTAATAAAGAAATTTATCGAGGTGAATGCCTAAATATTTTAGCATTTGTTTACACTCAATGTTTATATTAGTTCTCGATTTTATGCCAAATTCTTTCCAATATTTTCTAACGTTGTAATTACATTTTCCTACAGGAGGGCGGAATAGTATGCGCTCACATTTGTCAATATTTATTTTCATTTTCCAGTCAATAGCATAATTATCTACAATGTTAAATAATTGTTGTAAGTTTTCATTAATATTTTGGATTTTTTCACCCGGATGATAAATTATAATGTCATCCGCAAATGCAAATATATTATTAAATTGTTTAATAAGATCTAATATTTAAATATTGAACAAAATTTGTGCGTTTGCTGTTCCCTGCTGTAGCTCAGATACTTGGCTTCTCTGAGGTTACCCATATAGTCCCTGTGGGAGTTGGTAGAGCAAAACTTTAAATCGTTTCCTCCGAGTGAAACGGAGATTTCATTTGGAACTTTGCATTAGTTTTTCATTGACATATTTTAAAACAAATATCTACCTCATATATATTTTTAAGAGCTAAGCTCCGTTTCCTACTTCTCAAACTAATATATAACTAACACAATACATATTCAATTTGAATGATTGGATTTAAAAGCATTCATTGTTGAATAAATCGGTCTTTTGTCATAACAAAGAAATACAAGAAAATTTATATATTTTATATGTTTGCACAGAAGTTTTATAATGCTTTTCTGCATACGTATTTCCTTTACATTTAAATCTAATTTATATCTGTTTATTGGTTTATTTATGTAAGTTTAATACAGCATCATCAATACACACCAAGTAGCGCGTATACATCAATATTTCTCAAAGCAAATTACTTTTAAAAGGACTCATACCTGTACACCCAGCATTCGCTTTTACTCCTGTGCAATATGAAAAGAAGTAATTTATTGAAAATAAATTGTAGAGCAATGTGTAAGAATAAACGAAATATAAATAAGCACAATGAAAAAATTTAACGGAAACCAGGAGAAGTATGTGAGTGCATACAGTGATTGATGAAAAATAGAAAACACTACACATATACTAATGCTTGTATTCACAGTCCTGCTTTCTATTAAACATGAAACACCAAACATAAAACTCATATGCATTTATGTACATTTCAATAAATATTTAAGAACTCATTTGAAGTTCTACGAAATAACTCAAATGTAAATTGGGTAAACAGCACGTTTCATACTGAAAGTGATGATATAATGATGAAGTGTTGATATAAGATCAAGGCGGCTTTAGAAGTGCATCTCAACTTTCCATGGATTTCTCTACCAACCGTAGTGCTGTTCATTTTTATAATACCACAACACCTTGAAAGTTTTAATATCGTCAGTATTAACATTCGCTTAGGCGTAAACATTGATTGGCTGCTCTGAAAGTTTATTTACTAAAGAGATCAATAAATTTATGTATATTCTCTACATGCGGCACATTAAGAATGAAATTTGTTAATATGAATAATGCATGCAAAGGAATTTTACTGTCAGCAAGCTGTGAACAACGTTTCTCCGCGGAGAATTCCAAAATTTAAAAGCCTACATCATTTATTTTAAAAAAGCAAGTAAGAACGTTATATTGAAACGAGTCGATGCTTAAATGGTCTCAAAATATTTAGTAAATAAATTAAAAACGCTGGCTAAATCAGACTTCTTTTAAGGCATTTCTGTGCCCAATTTTAAAACTCTATTCTCAACTTAGTGCCGTTGGCTGACGTAGTTAAAGCGAAACTATGAAGCTGAGGGTCCTCAGAGCAGAGGAACTACAGCCTCCGGCCCTTTAGTAAAAAATTAGCCGGTGAAGTAAAAAGTTGAAATAACTGCAAAAGAAATTCTCTATCTTCTAATGTTTCTTCATCTGTCCTCTCAATACTATCCGCTCCCTTCTAGTTCCGTCGCAATGCGCTGCATATGTAGGAGTCATTCCCTGTCAGGCGTGTCTACTTCACGACTGCCAAATATGAACTGTCAAGACTAATGTTTACCAAAATGGCGGCAAAACAAAGTAGCATACCTTCTCGGCGGGAATATTGCAATGGAATTAAGTAGTACGATAATAACGTTTCCGCGCAACAATTTTAAGCTCGAATAAACCGGCAAATCTAGCAGAAAAATGTTCACATGATGAATTTGCCAGAGGTTGAGTTTGTTGCCATTATAGACACTTAAACAAATACCATAAAGACCTGTAATCAAACGCCACTTATTTGTCGCGTTTGCAACTAAATAATTCTATGATTTTCAAATAACTGCAGCTATTTTTGCCATTCCGGCAAAAACACTGTTATATCAATTTTCAAACTTCTACAACTTTTGAATGGCTCAGCCGGTTGCCATGTGACATGCGGTGATTGTTGTAACCCTTTGAGTCCTATAAAAGAATCTAATTGATCACATACATATATAAATTAGGAGTTTTGTAAATTATATTTTTCTAACAGTAGAATGGCACGAAAAAAAAAATGTTTTTCGTCCATAATTTTCAGCCTGTGCGATGAATAAATTGCAGATCTTTTTGCCAGTTACAGTACTTGTACTTGCACCTGGCTGTAAAATGGTAAATATTTCATTATTAAGTTAAGCCGAAACAAACTACAAATATTTATTTGTATGTATTAAGAATTATTTCTCTTCATCAATTTTAAGGCAACATGTTTAAGCCACATAAAGAATATGATGACAATGCAAAATACATCGCATCTTTTAGGGGCTTACGACTCCAGCGCAAAAACTGGAAGATAAAATATTTATAAATGAAACACTTTTCTCTCTGCCGGAATTCTTTCATTTGTATATTTTTATGTGTGTATATTTAAACGTGTCAATATTGTTTGTATTTAACTGGCTTTTGACAGTTTTGTTTACGTGCATTGCCATTTTACATAAAGGGTGTGTTTTATACCTCTCACCAGAAATGGTGAAATGGTAGCATGAGTAATTTTCTCATAAGGAATATATTCTTGGTCCTTACGAATAGAGAATTCGACTAACTGAGGTCCGTTTGTCTGTAAGTAAAATGTGCTTTTCGAACCCCCCAGAAGAGACAGACATTAATGTATTGGAGTTGGTGCTAATGTATTCGAAATAGTCGTAAATAAAAGGTGTCCAAAATGAAGGTTTTATTTTAATTTTAATAAAAAAACACTTTTTAGCTTCCCGCTAAAAAAATGATCGGGAAGTTACTAGTTTTAACCCGTTTTTAACAGTGCGCACTGTTCGGCGTCTGACGGGATGCACATTATAAGTAACAGTAAATGTGGTCCGAAAACGATCTATTGTTCTTTGCATTAGCCGCTCTGAAGGACGATCATGTACGCCATAAAATGGAAGAAGTGCACGATGAGTTTGACGAATAGAATTATTTTGATTAAAAATTTCAACAATTAGCACGCGTTGCTCGGGTATTGTGACACTCTAAAGAAACACGCTGTATGTATAATAAAAATGAATATTTTCTTGTGCGTATATATACGAGTATGAGTTATGGGAAGCGAAAGAATCGGCCTGATGCTTTTAAATTCAAATGGGTTAATTATACCCTTCACAAAAAAGTAAAAGGGTTTATATAGGTTTGTCATTCCGTGTGCAATTTCTTCGATATTCACATGGGACCCCATAAATTATATATATTCTGGATCCTTATGAATAGCGATGACGATTGAGCGATGTCCGTCTGTGCGTTTGTCCCTCTGTCCATCTGTCTGTAGGTGAAATCGGGTTTCCCAAGCCCCCAGAAGAGCTAGAGACTTCATTCTTGGACCGTTGGAAATGATCTTAAATAGAGTGGTACTGAAATTCAGAAAGATCCGAAGTACAGTTCCAGAGCAGGGAAACTTACACCTATTTCTCGACGCAAAATTTATACCAAAAATCAATTTTTTTAATGTTTGTAAATTAAACTTATTTTGTGCTTTGGAAAGCCTCAATGGTCTATTAAAAGCTGAAAAAAATTCCAGGGATGGGAAATTAAAAATTTTTATTCGGTCCATTCCGTATTTTGTAGTACATGTAGTAGTAACTAAAATTGTTAAAAATGTTAAGTTTTTCTTTATACGTCATGAAGATTTGCATTGGCCAAAAAAAAAAGTTTTTTAATCAAAATTTCGCTTCCAGGGATGGGAAATCGAAAATTTATTTTGTACATAAAAGTAACCAAAATAGCAACTGACGCTGAGCTTTTTTATTAACTAAAACAATTTTGTAACTTAGGAAGAACAAAATTGGTATAAACAACTCAAAAATAAAAATTAAATTTCGAAACCAGGGATGGACAAGTGCAATATTTTATTGTACATGAAAGTGACCAAAATGTTTAAAAATTAGAAATTTTTCTTAAATAAAACTACTTTGTACCTTAAGAAGGGTTGAACTGATAAAAAACAAAATGAAAAATTAAAATTTATTTTCCAGGATTGGGAAAATGAAAGTTTTTTGGCACATCCAATATTTTGTAGTACATGTAATAAGCAATATGGTTGCAAAATTTGAGTTTTTCTTAAACAAAACTACTTTAAACCTCTTGAAAATTTGCATTGATAAACAAATTTTAAAAAATTAAAATTTTGATTCCAGGGTTGGGAAATTTAAATATTTTTTATACATAAAAGTAACCAAAAAGGCAATTTACGTTGTTTTTTTTTTCTAACTAAAACTATTTTATATATTAGGAAAAACAAAATTGGTATCAAATATGTAAAAAAAAATTAAGATTTCGAATCCAGGGTTGGACAAGTGCAATATTTTATAGTTCATGAAGGTGACCAAAATGGTTCAAAATTGTAAATTTTTCTTATATTACACTACTTTATACCTCATGATGAGTTGCATTCGTAAAAAAAAAACAAACAAAAAAATTCAAATTTCACTTCCAGAGTTGGGAAGTTGAAAGTTTTTTCGTACATGGTATAGTGTAGCACATGTAAGTGACCAAAATGATTGCCAATTTTAAGTTTTTCTTAAATATAACGACTTTATACTGAACAAAGACTAGCATTGGTAAAAAAAATTTAAATTTCGCTTCCAGGGCTGGGAAATTGAAATTTTTGTTATACATAAAAGTAACCAAAAAGGCAACTAACGTCGGTTTTTTACTAATTAAAAGTATTTTTAATTCAGGAAAAACAAAATTGGTATCAAAAATAAAAAAAAATAAAAATATAGATTTCAGAGTTGAAATAAAAAAAATATTTAAAAGCAGCTCTTGAGATTGCAATATCTACATAACCATTATAGCGCCGTTTTTAAAACTAGATATGGTAGATATTAAATTCTCCTATACCTTTATAACTGTAACGTGAGACTCCCCCAATTGGGTAAGGGTTTCTCTCAGAATTAATAGCATATTTAAGCAGAGCCTTGAAGTATTAAAAGGGGCGGATTGTACCTCGGGACATCTGCTATGCTTTGGACATTTACAACGAATACCAATCCTTGAATGATTTTGTTCACAGACATTTAGTTTCCTTGATCTTAACTCCTGCTATAAACGTTTTAGCTTTGAGTACGTGTACCGATACGAATGCAAAACTATATCACCAGTGTTCTAATGATCTTCAAAATATTCTTTCAGATGTCATGTGATTGTCCGTTTGTTGGTAGCGATCAATTGAATCGTTTATTGTAAAAAGGAAACAGAAATTGAGTTTTTGGGTGATTATTGTTGGGTTAATATTGTTCTATGTTTGGCTTTGGTTAACCATCACCTGGGGAAAAAAAATTTTTATTTTTGTACTAAATGATGTATTTACCTTCAGAGAACAATAATCTCCCAAAAACTCAATTTCTGTTTCCGTGTTGATTACGCCCTCTTTACAATAAACGATTCAATTATATTGTGAACAGAACGATTCACTAAGGATCATTGTTGCCTTTGAAAATTATATATGTATATTGTTTGGCCATATTTCTCTTAACGCTAAAAATCGATTCTATTTGTGTTGAGTCAACTTTCCATAATAGTTAAAAATCGTGTACAACCTATTCTTATACACGATTTGATAGGTCGTCTCAATATCTCTTTATCAGAAGCCTCATCGATTTTTTATATATCTTTATGTTGAAGTGCCTTGTATTATAAAATAAATTACGTGAGTTTGATTGAGTGATTGTGTTCACCCAGAAATACATTCAATCAATCATATGCGCATTATGTGCGAATATTTTTTTCTTCATCTTACCACAAACCCTGTTGTTATCTGCATTGTATAGAAAATCACACTTGAGCTTGCATTGATTATTTGTAGTTGGGGAATGCAAAATAGGTTTTCATTGTGCTGGTAATTGAGTGGTATTTTGTCAGGATTCAAAAATAAGTTGATAACAGTTTAACATTTTTATCCAAATTCTATACTACAACCTTATGTAAACAGAAATTAATACTTATGTGTTGTTAACAAAATTATTACCAAATGGGCTTTTTAAAAACAAGGCCAATTTAGTTATGCTCTATAGTAAAGAAACTCTGTTGCTTTTATGAGGTTGCATACAGATATGGATTTGAAGCTTGAAAGTTTAGTATCGAAAAAGATAACCTGGTAAATTTAGTGTTACAATAAGGAAAAGTGCTATATTCGGCTGTACCGAATCTTATATACCCCCCACCAACTGGAATCATCTTTTTGATCATTCTGATTTTCAATACTAATTTCATTTTTTCTAACATATCAACTATATTTGAATGCTCAAAGTAATAAATTACTTTCATTTAACTAGATTCCAATAATGGAATAGTATTTTTGATTTTATTTGATTTCCAATATTATTCCTAAAGTATAGAAGAGTGTTAATTAAAAAAAACAAGTTTTAGCTAGCTACTTTTATAAACCAAAAATAAGATTAAGTTTTCCAGCTCTGGAACCGTATTTTCAATTTTGCTGACTTCCAATAGCAATTTATATAAGACTATTTCCTCTAGCTCTTCTGAGGGCTTCAGAAAAGGGACTTCACATGCAGACAGAACATTCAACTTCCCTATTATCAGGATCTTGAACATACATATATCGTTGGTCTCAAGTAGAAAGGCCCTAACTCAAATAATTGTAGTTTTACGGGAAAATGTAAATATATAACAGAAAGTGTATTGAGCACAATAAAAACTGTCCCTATCATATGCTTGTAATTTGTTTATTTTTGATACTATTGCACTAAAATTTTGTGACAAGGTGTACTTGTGTAAGATGTGGTTGAACCACTGAATAAAAATGGTAGTAGGGCCTTTCTACTTGTGACCATCGATATAATCCATTGAGTCGACTATTAATAGTTTGATAATTACACATATAAAGGATGGTCAAATTCGAGACTAGGAAGTAAATTGGCTTAAAAACAGTCCCTCTTGACAAATTTTGTTTTATTGACACCAATGTGAAGTAAAAATATGCGAAATAATGGAAGATGATGTCGGGCAAATCTCCACCTGCAGCACGTCGGCATATGTCCACATTTTTCAGCAAAGCTTCGCTTATCTCGTCGAAATTCATCTTTCGAAGCTTGAGTTGTTTGTGGTTTGTTTATGTTAGCCCTGTCTTTCAAATGGTCCTCGAGAAAATAATCCAGCGGCGTTAAATCGTTAGAATGAGGGTGCCAATTGACTTTGTCAAATCGAGAAATTACACTACCGGGAAATTTTTCATTAAAGACGATTTTGTTGAAAAATGCCTTGTTTTCGTTCGGTTTTTCAAACAGCCAATTTACAAACATTCGACGCAAAAAATAGTCGGCCGGTTTCAACGTGTTGAACTTTATAAGAAGAAGAAGAGGATCTTTATTCAAAATACCTCCGGTGATGCCCAATTGATGCGAACGTAGACGAGTTGAAGTTCCAGACTCATTTTCATCACTTTGCTGTACAGCGGCTATCTTTGCATCACTACGGCCACTACGAGCATATGGTTTCGGTTTGTTGGCAGTAACAGTACCGTGAGCGTCGAATTTAGTGATTAAATTACGTGTAGCGGTCTCAGAAGGAGACTGATTACGAGGAAAAACTGCTTGAATTTTTCGAAATGATACCGTAAAATGTTCACCTTTTTAATAGTAAATTTCCTAACTAAAATTCTTTGTTCAAAAGTGTAGCATTCCAAGGTTTAAAATTTTCCAATTATTTAGTCAATAAAAATGCTAAAAGCTCAATTCTTGCCATATTATCCTTTGGCAGTCATCTTACTTCATAACTTCGAATTTGCCTACCCTTTATTTATACGTTTTAACCATTTTTGGCGAAGAGTACGAAAAGCCCATCTTAATGTATTTGTAACTCTGATACAAGCGGTATTTTGAATCTTAAACACACTAATTTATTCGCAAAAATAAATGCATGGCTGTAAATAACACTATCTTGGTGGCCAGTTGATATCACTATTTTTTCAAATAATTTGTTCCTGGAATAAACCGATTGTGCGGTGTGGCGTCGTCTTGCTGAAACATCATGTTGTCAAGATCCATGCCGCCCAGTTGAGGGTACATTAACTTCGTTATCATGTTTATGTAACGAATGCCGTTCACAGTCACTGCGGCGTTATCTTCCCAAATACGCGGTCCAATCATGCCTTCTCTGGTCGATTTTCGAAGCCCCAAGTTCGACAAGCTTGTGCGTTCACGAAGCCATTCAAATGAAAATGAGCTTCATAGGAAAACTGTCATTGACTTCACTTTGCTCGATTGCAAATTGAAAGAATTGCCGGCATTTTCCATGGCGAGCTGGTTTGAACTCATGTATAAGATGATTTTTGTACGCATGAAGATGGAGATCTTTTGTGAAAAATTCTTTCCGTAATACTTTGCGAAATGTGTAGTTGTTGAGAACGCCATTTTCAGTTTTTCCGCGACACTCGTTTACAGCAGCAATGCTTACAAAATATCGACCCATACGTTGACGCACCCGAGTCTCACTGTCTAAATGTCTCTATATTTTTTGTCCACTCTTCGACTGCAGGTGAACTTTCCTGGTCACATGTGTATTCATATGTATCAAGTAAAGACTCTTCGAGCTTTTGAATATGTTGCTAACTGTAGGGGCATGGTTGCATAGTAACAAAAATATTCCTTGCTAGAATTTTCAACATTCCATTAGATAGACTTTGCATAAGCAGCCTTAATTTGAGCCAGAAATAATTATTCAAAATAATTTTTAGTTAATGAATTATGGTCTGTGATACATGACTGTCTAGATGAGAGTGGCTGCTTTATGTCAGTGTAAACTTGTTACATACATCTGCACATACTAGTATTTATGTGTATTTGAACTTCATCAAATGACTGTTAAACAAGAGATTTTTAGCTTTTAGGTTTATAATATGTAGCACAAAAGTTACGTATGTTTTTATATGGTGGCAACAGGGTGTACTGAAAAGTGATTAGTGTGAATTTTTTATGGGTGAGTACAATATAAATGCCAGTGCAACTCATATATGTATATGATATGGCAACTCATCAGTCAATCAGGTTTAAGACCTAATTTCAATTTTTTTATAGCGGAATTTAAAGATTTGTAAATGACAAGTTTTCTGTAATTGCGTATCCCCAAAATGTACCACATCTAAGGTTATATTGTATATAAATAATTGTTACTCCGTAAATATGTAATTCTATCGTAACAACTTTACGCAATTTGGCTTAAAATAATTTTATTTTTCTCCTAACGATGTGTTTTTTATGCTAAAACTCCAAAATTCAGTATACGTGATCTATTTAAACAAACTTTCAGTGGCGGTCACCGGATTGCTCATGAAGCTTGCTTTCAAATTGAACTTGTAACGCACATGATAAATATTTTATTTTTTAGGCAAAAAAATATTTATAATATATTAAATAAAATATATATTACAAAATAAATGTCTATTTCTCAACATAACGGACTTTTTACACTGATCAACATCTAAGATCTACCATCATTAACGACCCTGCTCTCATATTCCCTTAGGAATAACACTGTACTAAAAATATATTTTCAGTATCTTTCTACATGTTCCAATTAGACTTGTACCGAACTCTTTCATTAGCTCGTTTTTGACAAGAACCTTTAATCAAACCAATGTAATTTAAATGGGTTTGATCATAGGTTCTTGTCAAAAACGAGCTAATGAAAGAGTTCGGTACAAGTCTAGTTCCAATCCCGTTGTGTTATTATTTTACATCTATCAAGAGGTTTGTGTCATCACTAAGCATGCGAATAGACTTGTGTCCAACTAGCTCATTAGCTCAGTTTTGACAAGAACCTTTAATCAAACCTATGTAATTTAAATGGGTTTGATCAGAGGTTCTTGTCAAAACTGAGGGAATGAGCTAGTTGGACACAAGTCTGCATGTGACCAAAGACTATCTGACAAACAAGTTCGGTAAAGTATTGTTCTCACTGATACAATAAAATGTGAAAATAATAATAATAATGATAATAATAATAGTAATAATAATTGCTTTGTGATATTAGTTAATTTTTGTATATCAGAAAAAGTATACTTTATATACTATTATATAAGATAAAACTTAAGTATAAATGTTATACATATAACGCAATATTCAAATTATAACAATTAAGGCCATTATTGGGACCAAATTTTCATATAAAAATTTCAATTACCTTCTTCGCAATAAAGAGATAATTGTTTTAATAATGAGTAAAATTTTAATGCAACACTGTCAAAATTGTGTTCAGTGAAAAGCTTTTACAAAAGTGAAAGCTTTTACAAAGAAAGTACTTATTGAATACACTTTATTGAAATTTGACTTATGCTGTTGACTAAAGTAGTAAAACACGAGACTATGAAGCGGAGTGTCCTGATTTCAACCCCGCTCTAAGTCATGTGAAAATTGAAATAATTTTTTTTTTGTTTTTTTTTTTCAGCTATCAAATGCTAATTGTCGTAGCAATATTGAGTACGTATGAACACCAAAAAGGTAATGTCAATTAACTGAACATTGATTCAATTAAAAACGTATGTATGAACACAGTATTAGCCAATTTATAAATTGAGATAATATAAATAATAATAATAATAATAATAATAATAATAATAATAATAATAATAATGAACAACTAACAAAATTAATAGATTAATAAATTTTAAAATAAAAGCTTCAGTATCTCCTCTCTACAGAGGACTCTTAAGTGCCGACGATAACCTCACTCCACTAAATCTTAAAAACAATATCAACAATGTTCAAACAACAATAGAGAACCTCATTCAAGACTGGAAATCAAAACCGCTACATGGAAAATACCCAAATTTGATCAGTCAGTCTTATGTAGATAAAGTAAATACTAACAATTGGGTTAAATATAGAAACGTCTTTGCTGAAACCGAAGGATTTATTACAGCCATTCAGGATGGATTAATACAAACGAATAATTACAGGAAATACATAATTCGTGACAGTACAGTAACAGACGATAATTGCCGAAGGTGCGGTAATACGCCTGAAACCATACAACACCTACTTAATAGCTGTCCTACTCTCCTTCCAAATCATTACCAGCAACGACATGATAATATCGGAAAGATAATATATATATATATATATATATATATATATATATATAATATATATATATATATATATATATAATAAATAAGGTAAATATTAACGAGCCAGCAACACAGTACTACAAATATCTACCTAAGCCAATAATCGAAAATAACCAATATGTTATCTACTGGGATAGATCAATACTAATCAACAGCCCGCCAGATACGAATATACCCAATAGACCAGATAAGATAGTAATAAATAAACGAAGAAAAATAGCCCAGATCATTGACTTCGCCGTACCATATGATACTAATACACAAGATACCATAGCCATAAAAAATCTAAATATATACTGCTTGCCCAATACATTAAGAACACGCAAAATCTAGTCAAGGTAGATATCCTACCAATAGTAATAAGTTCTATGGGAACAATACCCAAAGATACTACGTGTGCAATTGAAAAATTAAACCTTAATGTAAAAATAATAACTGAAATGCAAAAGGCAATTCTAATAAAAGCAGCGACGATAGTGAGGGAAACATTAGGATAACGGATATAAAAGATGGATTATATCCCCACAGAGCGTAACCTTTGGCCTTAGACCCAGTACGTCAATTCCAGCATAAGCTGAGAATGTATAATTCTATAATAATAAAACAAATGAAATCCCTATATTCGGCTGTGCCGAATCTTATGTACCCTTCACTGACGCACGGCTGGAATATATGCACATAAATATAAATTCCAAACCTGGAACCATTTTTTGATCCTTCTGATTTTAAATACTAATTTATTTCCTCCAAAAATAGAAAATATATTTTATTACCAAAGAAAGAAAATTTGTGTTATTTAGCTAATTTAATACTTAAAAAAAAACTTTAAATTTTACATCTCTGATGCTGTGTTTTTGGCTTTTCTTATTTCTGATACCAATGAACTTTTCTTAAAAATATCAAATATGAATAAAAAGAAAAAAATCTTCATGCAGTAATAAAATTTAATAGACCAACTTTCTGTGTTTGTGGATTTTTAAAACGAATCTACTTCATACAGAAGTGCAAAAAAGTTTTAATTCACAATAAAGCAAAATAAATAAACAATTTGGTTACCCTTATGTTTAAAAAAAGTGTCTATTGTCCAACCCTGGGATAGTCTTCTTTAATTTTTTTTTTAATGTTCATATCAATTTTATTCTCCCTAAATCATAAAATAATTTTAAAACAATGCTGTAAAAAAATTAGTGGCCGTTTTGGTTACTTTTATGCACCACAGAAAAATCAATTGTCCAACCTCTAAATCTAATTTTTGATTTTTTGGGTATTTTGTACCCATTTAATTCCTTCTGAAGTATAAAATTTGTTTAATTCACTGTATCGATCGGTTGTCTTAATTTTTTTTCGCTATAGATCGCTGATTCATTGGGTATTCCGCTATTAGACATTGCTTCTCGCATGAGTAATAATGATTAAATATTTTTTACAAACATATCGTTTCAGTTTCAGATATCGAAATAGAACTTTTTTTCATGGTTTTGGTGCCGTTGTTCCATTGCTTGAAATCTTCATAGGAACAGAAGTCTTAGACCAGACTTCTTGTACCAACAATTTTATTATTATTGAAAAGTCATACAAGTTTCCACTTTTACGTGCTTCTCAGAAAAATTATAACACCTTTTATGTGATTACAAGTGCCCTATAAAAAATTTAAAGTTCCGTTCGTAAGTCTGGCGTGTTTGCCAGTTATGGAAAATATTGATTTGTTTCGCGTATGCAAATTTTCATCGCATGCATTAAATCTCATTGCTAATTCTTTAAATATCTATAAAATGTTTCCCATTCAAATAGCTTTTCCTAAAAAGCAAAACAGCCAACTCAGGTGATAGCAACCAGATACAAATGTAATTTTTAGCATAACAGTAAAAATGTATTAGTGTGTGTTGTTCCATAGGGAAACAAAAATTACACGATTAATTATAGCGACAACACTTTAGCTGAATTTCTTTCACGAGAAAATAAAACCGGGCGGAACTATAAACAACGATTTAGAATAATATTTGCTTTGTAGACACACAAATCAAAAATTCGTGATTAGAAAATCGAAGTATAGAAATCTTAACATAAAGTTTTGCATTCAGTTCAAAATGCAGTAAAATTTATGAAAGTAGACAATTATTATACAAACTTAATACTATAAGGGCCATTATTACAACTTAAAGTTAGTTAAAAGTAGGATTTTATCGGCCGTATAAAAAGTTTATCGTTTGCAAAATTTTACTTTAACCTAAAGTGAGAGATAAATTACAGGTAAGTTTATCCTACCTGGTAACTTAAATCCAATTTGCAATATTGCAAAGCTTTTTATACCTCTGATAAAATCTTACTTTTAACTAATTTTGAGTTGTAATAATGGCCCTAAATTGTATGCAAATTCTATCATGAGTGCGTATTTTTCATTCAACTGTAAAGATAACGAAACTTAACATTTTTAAAATATACTTAAGCTGAAGTGAAATTCGAAAGGTGGTAATAGCGAAGGCGAAAACGCCAAACACAATAAGGGTGAATGGCTCTCTTACGCGACATCTTTAATGAACGAACTATTTCCTGTACAAGCGATTTTAATTGACCCCCACGTGCACCGGATTTAACCAATTCAGACAGTTTCCTTTGGGGTATTTGAGAGGAATAGTCTATGCTAATAAGCCTAGCCTGGGTGCTTCTGTAGCTGATGGATAGCAATGCTAGCCTGTCAATCCATTGGTCGTGGGTTCGATTCCCGCAGGAGACTCTAGGTATTTTACGCAGACAAGCAAATCGCTTCGCGTGTTGTGTTTGTTAAAAAATAAATTTAAAAAAAACATACAGCAATTAAAAAGTAATATACGCGATTAAAACATAATAACAACAACATAACATCTTGCGAAAGGTTATGGAAAATATTTTGGAAAGAACACGTACTCGTACATGCGAAGCAGAAAATGGCCCCCACATGCAATACATAATTGTTCATAATGAAATTAAAAATAATCTCTATTAATATACTGTATCTAAAATTAAAAGAAAAATAATAATAATTATCCCTTATATAAGATGTTATGGTGATCTTCGGAATTTTGGGCCACCCTGTACATATTAGAAAAGTTGTTTGTTGACAGAGTTTGAATTTTAAACAAATTCTTAAAATAATAATAATAGTTTTCAGATCAAGCCTATATAACAATTCTTAACTTAATGCTAGTCAAATATTACCTTTGCTGTGAAGATGGTACTCAAAATTCTTGAAATAAAATTTTTAACATCTCAAACACTCTTTTATTTATTTATATATCTAATTACTTTATTTATTTAAGCACTTTATTTGTTTTAAAAAATTGGCACTTCATTTTTAGCTTTTAGATACCTCATTAAATTACACAGATATTTTTCTTACACATTTTTATACTTATACTTTTAAATTGCCCATTTTTATTTTGCTTTCGAATTTTTAATATTTTTTTTTTATTATAATTTTTTTCTTTTTGCATTTATCTCACTAAAACACTTTTTGTAGCACTTTAGAACACAATTATTATATTTTTCTCTCTGTAGACGACGAAAAAACCTATCTTAACGAATTTAAACACGACAATACCCGAATATTACATTTAAAAGTATCGCACTTAGTTGTAAAATTTTAATTTATATATATATATATAAACATTTTGAAATCATTTATCTCTTTTCCATTACGAAGCCTCTTTAATTTGTTATTTTGTTATGCAAATATATTTTTTAATTTATTATAAAATTGTTAAATATGATACATATTCATATATATTTAAGTTAATTTAATTTACAATATAAGCAAGTTGTCAATTACGCCGCGATTCGTACATTTGTGCGACTAAGGACTCCCTAAATCCAAATAAAATTGGTGATGTGATATTAAGAGTGAATTGGTGATGTGATATCAAATTTTATACCCCATAAAACAATTGGTGGAGTATATTCACTTTGTCATTTTGTGTGTCACGAAGCGAAATATCCCTCTAAGTATATATGTATATTCTTGATCAATAATGAAATCTAGCCATGTCCGTCCATCTGTGGATATCACGATGAAGTTCAAACTGAAACGGTAAGACCTTTAAAGATTGATACATATAAAATTACTAGTTCAAATGGCCACCCATGTTGCATAGTTTTGGGGATAACATTTTTTCTGTCACACAAAAATTGTTAATTTCAGAATATTTTTGTCATTATGAGATTTTTATCTGCAGCAAACACTTGGGGAACCGATTTAAATCTGTGCCTGTTGACAATAAAATACTCATATATGAATATTCAGAAATTTAAACACAAATTTCTTATAGAATAATAATCCTGCTCTCTAATTAAAATGCCTTAATTTTTGGAGTTGACACGAACAGGAATAAATCTAATAATTGCAAGAATTAAAGCTTTGCAAACACATTAAAAAGGCAGTACAAATACATTTCTAGTTTTAATGAAGTTCACCAGCAATTTAATTTCAGACTAGATCTCAACAACTTTATCGAAGTTTACGCCAAATGAAAGCTGTTAGGGAGCCATCTGTGTTCGGCAAATGTAACTTCATTGTCAAAAGCTGACTAAATACACAGAGAGAAGCTTTTCCCACTCAACTGCAATTTATCTAATGAATACATATTCTACAGATAATTGCCGACATGAGGAAATTAGAAAATTTGCCATTTAATGATTTGTTTTATTAAATTTACCTGTTTATGTCAATAAAATCGAATAATAAAACACTATAAATACATTCAATGAACTTTAAACAATATTTCTCACTGCTTTTGAATTTAATTAACGCACTATTTCTATTAATTTTGATATATTAAACCTTGACGCACAAATTAACGAAGTGGTACCTTTGACTTTTCTTGTTAAACTGAATAAAAGAAGAAATTGAAGGAGATGGAGAAGAAAACAAAAAACTGATAGAAAGGAAAAGGGAACAAAATGCAAATTATTAAAACGCATTTTTTGCACATAAGAAATCAAAACGGAAATTTGGGGTCCTATTTTATAAATGTTATTTATTTATATATATAATTCTAAACACAAGACTAAAGTCTCTTATTACAGTATAGAATGCTTTAGTGACAAACATTATATAAAGTTCAAAAATAAAAGAACATATAGCAATGAAAAAAAGATAAAATTGTTAATATTTATGGGGTGAAAATTAAATTAAAACATACATACATATGTATGTACATAATATGTATAGCAAATGTACTTATTGAGTAAAAAAACATGTACAACAGATATTAACTTGAGAAAAAAAATCAAATAATCCAAAGACGGATTGCGTATATAAAAAATTGCCAATCAAATATTACGCTACGGTATCTGAACATGATAAGTCTTCTGCCGCGATCACATCCAGTGAAAATTAGTCCATTATTAAGGTGTGGTGGAAGCTCCGTATAAATAACTCTATGTACCCTTATCTTCAAAATATATACAATTGTACTTTTTGTGTTATGTTTCCGACTTGAGTTGTGTAGTTCCACTTTATGGAAGATTTTTGTAGTTGTTGAAAATTGATTTTACAGATTGCGCCTTCTACGCGCCAGCCGTAATGGCCATATGGCAGATATGTATATTATTTTAACCTTAACTTCATTAAATTTTCTTTCCAATAAATCCCGTTTCATTGATATCAAAAATATATTTACTTGTTTTATTATGATTTAAACTTGTGAACTCTATAAAAAGCACCCTTTATGTCAATCAATCTAGCTATTGATTTGTTTTGAAAGTCAGCCATACAATTCATCTGTGATCTAAATATTTGATTTTGTAATTTTATATACTTCAAATAACACCAATTTCGTAAATCAATTTGTTAAAAACAACATTTATAAAGTATGACAAAACATCAAACGTTTGGGCCGCTTTACAACATATGAAAAATGGAACTATTTAAAGTTGCCCTCAAGTGTTAGTAAAGTACCAATTAACACTACTACAGCACTAAAACTGCCATCTCTGTTTTTGCAAGCAATTGTAGAGCTCAGAAATTTGTTTAAGCATATTAGAACTAGGTAATTAGAATAACACTTTTGAAGCATGGTTGCCCAATAATATTTAATTCCCCGCAATTTATGTAATAATTTCCTGAAGTAAAGTTTACGTGCTTAGAAAATATGATATAAATAATTCATAATATGTTTTTAAATTCGAAATCCGATTTTATTTTCTAATAGCAAGCACTCCTTACTACAAGATGATATTTAATAAGTAAATATATTGTATCTGCTGATCAAAATTTTTTTTGTAATAGTTATTAACTCAAAATTTTTTTATTTTATCTTTTTGGCAAAAAAACAATACATAACACTTATATCTACCTATGGTTAAAAATTCCCATTGTTCTGACTACTCTTTCTGAATGAAATTACATGTTGTGATCTTTTTCCTGCTGAAATGCGTTATTTCTGTGAATCAAGAAAACAGAGTTGTTTGAAGTGATTGGCCTTAAGAAATAATTGTTTTTTCGTATAAAGAGTAGTTGTTATTCTAATAATAAAAGTTTCTTCTAATCAGGTAGTATTTTGAGTTGCAACTGTACAATTTATTCAGGCTAAGAAAATTTTTTGTTTTAATTCGATATATGATTGTTTTCATGAAATAATGCTTAACTTTTTCTTTGAGTTCTTCAAGTGTAGCTTCGACTGTGTGGTACGTAGCACAGTCCTGTTGAAACCAAATGTTGCCAATATCCTCCTCTCCAATTTTTGTGAACAAAAATTCGTTCAACATGGCCCGATAACGATCGCCATTGACTGTAACGGCCACTCCTTGCTCATTTTCGAAGATAAATGAACCAATTATGCCTGAATTTAATTTTATTATACAGTAACTAAAATTATGGTAGGAACACAACTGGGACGAACGACGAATTTCGTTCAGTATGACGAATTCGTTGGTAAAAATTCGCTCTATAAATTCGTCGTATGAAACACAATAACGACGAATAAATTAACACAATGAACAAAAACAAGTTACGAATTTTTTAATAATCTTTTGTAATCTTCTCATGCCAGATTATACAGACATTCAATAATTACCTCGATGGCGTTCATTATTTTTTCAGAACAAATTTATTTTTGCAATTATTTTCTGAAGAATGTAAAATATTCTCTTGATTTAACGGCTGATGGGGTGACCATATGTGACCTCGTCCGAAAGATAGATTTTTGTGAATTGGTGAATGTATTTTTAGTATTTACTGCAAACTTTTGTGCTACATTCTATAGTATAGTACTCAACTATGTTTTTCCACAAAAATCAGTTTGAGTATATGAAACCTGGTCACCTGATACTGTTTTGTTCGCTGACGAAACAATTAGTGTTACCGCCACTATCGATTACATTATTATCGTTGTCAAAAGTATTTTTTGTTACCACTAATACAAAATGTCAAAATTCATTCGAAGGTCAATTAGAGGAGTATAGAAATCATTACCGCGTTGGATAAACGCCATCTTTTATAATTTGCCCTTAATATCTAAAGTGTATTTGATTGCGTGAATTTCATACCAAAAAAGTATGTATAAATTTAATAACTTACTAATAATATATAATTAATAATTATCTACACTCCTTTATTGATTCACGTTCAGGAATTTTAACGTTCGCAAATAAACAATTAAAACTAGAACTATTGTTGTTATTTGTGTGTTCAAAATCTGATGAAATTCAGGCGCTTTGGTAAACTCCAAAAACAATTAGAAATAAGTCTATTTCAACTTTCGCTGAGTATGACGAATTTCGACCAACACCACGATTGTGTGCATTTTCATATACATCAATGTGTTTTATTTTCGGCGACGAATATTCGCGACCAAAAATTCGTCGTTCGTCGCAGCTGTGTTCCTAGAATTACATTGTATTCCATGCTGACGTGACCTGAGTTATTGCTGGGATATTTCGTAGTAAACTTTGTGGGCTAACCAAAAATGTAATCTGGCAACTTTACCAACAAAACATGTTAAAGCTTTTAGTTCTTGCATTTGCTTCACATTTTCTTATGCATTATCTACAGGAACGATGCTAAAAGCACATTTCTTTACCTTGACGATATTCTCTCGTTTTTTATATATGAACACACTTACAAACAAAAGCTTTTCGAAGTGTGTTATATAACATTTTGTCAGAATTAGGGCCATTATTACAACTTAAAGTTAGTTAGAAGTAGGATTTTATCGGCCGTATAAAAACTTTATCATTTGCAAAAGTGAGCGATAAATTACAGGTAAGTTTATCCTACCTGTTATGTTAAAGCCAATTTGCAATAATGGAAAGCTTTTTATACGTCTGATAAAATCTTACTTTTAACTTTAAGTTGTAAAGTAGGATGTTGTCTCACTTTTACAATTTCACTTAAACCTAAAGTGCACAATTTGTTGAAGGCAGGTTCATCCTAGAACCTACATTAAAGCAGCTTTATAATAATGATAAAATTTATATTCGTCGGAAGAAATCCTAGTTTTAACTAACAAGAAGTTGTAATAATGGCCCTTAGCCTTATATAATTTTAAAGCCTGAAAAAGCAATAGCAAGACGATCCAAATATGCATGTAGATACATATGTGTTTATGTAAGTACATTCATATCCATACGTAAATACTTTTGTGCAGGGTATTTTTCTCAAATATTATTAGGATATATGAAATTGTTCGAAATAAATGTGTTGTACCTATTCTAATTTTTTTTACTTGTGTTATTATTTTACTTTGTGAACACCAGTAATCTAACCACAGACAAATCGTGGTATAACGAACGATATACATATTTATTTATTTTGCATTTGATGATATATACAAATGTGTTTAGATTTCCACGTTGCATGCGCATACAACTTATCAGAAAATTATCAAAAAAATTTGCAATTATTGTAAGAGAACATTTTAACAGTATTTATTTTGAAAACAAGGGTACAAAGAATTATTTGCACTCAGCATCCACTAGACCTTAGCAATGGACTAATTTTCAATGGATGTGAACGCGGCAGAAGACTTATCATGTTCAGATACCATAGCCTAACATCTGATTGGCAATTTTTTATATACGCAATCCGTCTTTGGAATTCTCTTGCTAATAATTTGTATTTTGTTAGTAACGCACAGAGATTAAAGAAGGCATTATTTGATATTTTTTCTCCAGTTAATATCTATTGTACATGTATTTTTACTCAATAAGTACATTTGCTACACATATGATAAATCCATATGTATGTATATTTTAATTTAATTTTCACCCCATAAATATTAACAATTTTATCTTTTTTTCATTGCTATATGTTCTTTTATTTTTGAACTTTATATAATGTTTGTCACTAAAGCATTCTATACTGTAATAAGAGACTTTAGTCTTGTGTTTAGAATTATATATATAAATAAATAACATTTATAAAATAGGACCCCAAATTTCCGTTTTGATTTCTTATGTGCAAAAAATGCGTTTTAACAATTTGCATTTTGTTCCCTTTTCCTTTCTATCAGTTTTTTGTTTTCTTCTCCATCTCCTTCAATTTCTTCTTTTATTCAGTTTAACAAGAAAAGTCAAAGGTACCACTTCGTTAATTTGTGCGTCAAGGTTTAATATATCAAAATTAATAGAAATAGTGCGTTAATTAAATTCAAAAGCAGTGAGAAATATTGTTTAAAGTTCATTGAATGTATTTATAGTGTTTTATTATTCGATTTTATTGACATAAACAGGTAAATTTAATAAAACAAATCATTAAATGGCAAATTTTCTAATTTCCTCATGTCGGTAATTATCTGTAGAATATGTATGCATTAGATAAATTGCAGTTGAGAGGGAAAAGCTTCTCTCTGTGTATTTAGTAAGCTTTTGCCAATGAAGTTACATTTGCCGAACACAGATGGCTCCCTAACAGCTTTCATTTGGCGTAAACTTCGATAAAGTTGTTGAGATCTAGTCTGAAATTAAATTGCTGGTGAACTTCATTAAAACTAGAAGTGTATTTGTACTGCCTTTTTAATGTGTTTGCAAAGCTTTAATTCTTGCAGTTATTACATTTATTCCTGTTCGTGTCAACTTCAAAAATTAAGGCACTTTAATTAGAAAGCAGGATCAATAGTCTATAAGAAATTTGTGTTTAAATTTATGAATATTCATATATGAGTATTTTATTGTCTACAGGCACAGCATTAAATCGGTTCCACAAGTGTTTGCTATAGATAACATAAGGATTTAAAAACTAATATTCTGAAATTAAAAATTTTTGTGTGACAGACAAAATCTTATCCCCCAAAAGTATGCAATTAGAGGGTACACGATACTACGAAGCGGAGGGTCCTGAGTTCAACCACGCGCTGAGTCATGAAATATTGTGTTCAATCTGCCTGATCAGCATTAGTGCATGGTTGTGTTGGTTGTTGCCAGCCTGTTTTCAATAATGAAGGCATAGCACTGGTCACTGATAATTGGCACTGACACTATCATATACTAAAAGCAGAGTAACAGCACCCTTCTTCGCCGTCGGTCCTATAGCAAAAAATTAGCCGGCGAAGTAAAAGGATTGAAATAGCTACTAAAAATTCTCTATCTGCTCATCTTTCTTCATCTGTCGCTTCGATACTATGCCATTCTTTCTAATCCCGTCGCAATGCACTGCATACGTAGGGGTCATCCCCTGAGTGCTGGTGTGAGATAAAAAATACAGTACAATGCAATAAAACAAAAACGGTTTGTAATTCTGCCAAATTATTATTTTTTTTGTAAATTACAACTGTTCAGGTTAGATGTGTAATATTATTTCTCATTATATAGCTGCCGCCACTGGCCGCACAGTACCCCATTCGATCCTACCAATTTTCAAGTGTATGGGGTCTTATCTAGGTAATGGCATCACGAACGTTGGTCTTCAAATGCTCAAATGTCTCTGGTTTATCGGCATAAAACTTGTCTTTAACGGCGCCCCGCAGCAATTTGTTCACCGATGTCAAATCGCAGCTTCTTGCCAAACCAAACGTCGTTCACATCAATACCATAAAGAGTTGGCAAAAAAAATTGGTTATCATGGTGCGATAGTTGTCTTCATTGATCGTAATGGTTGCGTCGTCCTCATTTTCAATGAACTAATGACCAATGTTGCCTCCGCTCCACAAGCCGCCCCAAACAGTCGCCCGTAATGGGTGCATTGACTTCTGTAAGACCACGTTTATGTTTTCTGAGCCCCAATTACGGCAATTTCTCTCACTAAGGCACCCATCAAGATGAAAATGAGCTTCATCCGAAGAGATTATTTTCTTTTGGGCAAAATCGAAAAATCTTTTTCCAATCAATTGCCTTTGTTTTGGAAATAAATTTCCAATAAATCCTAACATTGCTCAAGCGTTCATTACAAAACTAATTCCAAATATACATAAATCCGTTCTTTGATTATCTTAGACCCACTTCGTGGAGATCTTTCAAAAATTTTGCATATATTGATCTTCTTTTCCTCTATTTCATTTCTAATGGTGATTGTGCAAAAAGCACAGGTTTTTCTCAAAAATTTACTGTTTTATTTCTATCGTCTATTTAAAAAGTTTTTAAATCTTAAATAACACCATCTAGAATACTCAAGAATTGGTTTTTATAAAAATATCAAGATTGGAAGCCGAAAAGAATAATAGAATATTTTTTTTTTTGTAAGTGAACGTATCAATTACATGGGAATTATGTTAATTAAGATGGAAAGAATTATTTCCTGAAATTATAAATTTAAAAAAAAGTAAAAGTGCTATATTCGGCTGTGCCGAATCTTAAATACCCTTCACAGATGTAATTCTTCTTTCTTTCTTTCTTGCCAAAACAGAAAGAAAGTTTAATTAAAAAATCAAAATGATGTTATCGGTCACTTATAAATTTAAAAAAACGTTTAAATTGTTCGGCTAGGAAGCTAAATGTTTGGCTTTTCTTATATCTAATACCTATGAACGTCTTTTTAAAATATTATATATATTTAATTTACAAAAAAAAATAAAAAATCCGTTTCATGTACCCCAAAAAGTTCTAATTGTCTAACCGTAGAATCGTCTTTTAGATTTTTTTGGTTTTTAATACCAATTCATTTCTTCCTGATATATAAAGTAGGTATAATTCATCATAAAAATCAATAATAACAAATAATATGGTTACTTTTATGAATCAGAAAATGTCGATTTTCCAACCCTGGAAACGAATTATTAATTTTTTAATACTAATTTAATTTTTTCTGATATATAAAACAGGTTTAATTCACTAAAAGCACAAAATTTGGAATTTATGTATGTTCTTTTATGTACCAAAAATATATCGATTTTCCAACCCTGGAACCGAATTTTTATTTTTTTACCAATGCAATTCTTAGTGAGGTGTGACATAGTTTTACTTGACAAAAAATTAAAATTTTTAAACATTTTGGTCACTTTCATGTACCATAAAATATTTCATTTGTCCAACTCTGGAGTAGAAATTTTGATTTTTTAAGATTTTAATACCAATTTTGTTCTTCCTGAATTATAAAATAGCTTTCAGAAACAACGTCAATTGCCTTTTTGGTTACTTTTATGTGGAATAAATATTTAAATTTCCCAACCCTGGAAACGCAAATTTAATTTTTTTTACCAATGCAACTCTTAATGAGGCATGAAGTAGTTTTATTTAAGAAAAACTTAATATTTGTAACCATTTAGGTCATTTTTATGTACCACAAAATATTGCAGTTATCCAACTCTGGAATCTAAATTTTGATTTTTTTTATACCCTTCACAAAAACGTGAAAGGGTATATATAGGCTTGCCATTCCGTGTGTAATTTTTTCGATATCAATATACCATAAAATTTGCAACCATTTTGGTCATTTTCATGTACGACAATATATTGTATGTACCAAAAAAACTTTAAACTTCCCAACCCTGGAAGTGAAATTTAATTTTTTTTTTGTTCTTTTAACCAATGCAACTTTTCATGAGGTATAAAGTAGTATTTTTTAACAAAAATTTACAATTTTCAACTATTTTGGTCACCTTCATGAACTATAAAATATTGCACTTGTCCAACCCTAGATTCAAAATTTTTATTTTTTTTTGGAAATTTTTGATACCAATTTTGTTCTTCCTAAAATATAAAATAGTTTTATGAAATTTTTTATTTCACACATTGTTGTCACAATACTATTATATATAAATGAAATTTATTTGTTGGTGGCTAAGCAATGTCTATATGCATTTCATTGGTGCTTTACCAAATCGTCAGTAGACTTTAACCACAGTTTTGAAAAGTTAAAAATAAGATAAGAGGTTTTTAACTTTTCAAAACTGTGGTTAAAGTCTACTAACGATTTGGTAAAGCACCAATGAAATGCATATAGACATTGCTTAACCACCAACAAATAAATTTCATTTATATAAAATAGTTTTAGTTGGCAAAAAAAAAAACAACGTCAATTGCCTCTTTGGTTACTTTTATGTATAAAAAAATTTAAATTTCCCAACCCTGGAAGTGAAATTTTAATTTTTAAAATTTTTTTTATCCATGCAAATCATCATGAGGTATAAAGTAGTTTTGTTTAAGAAAATCTAAAATTTTATAACCAGTTTGGTTATTACATGTACTACAAAATATTGCATGTACCAAAAAGAACTTTCATTTTCTGGAAGCGAAGTATTAATTTTTTGTTTATTAGAGCAACGCTTCACGTGTTATAAAAAAATTTTTTTTAAGAAAAATTTAAAATGTATAACCATTTTGGTCATTTTCATGTACTATTAAATATTGCACTTGTCCATTCCTGGATTCGAAATTTTATTTTTGAATTTTTGATACCAATTATGTTCTTCCTAAATTATAAGACAGTTTTAGTTAGCAAAAAAAAAACATCAGTTGCCTGTTTGATTACTTTCACGTATAAAAAGGAATCCTATTTCTCACCCCTGGAAGCAAAATTTGAATTAAAAAACTTTATTTTTGGCCAATGCAAATCTTCATGACGTATGTATAAAGAGGTTTTGTTAAAGAAAAACTTAAAATTTTTAACAATTTTAGTTACTACATGTACTACAAAATACGGAATGGGCCGAACATTTTTTTTTTTAATTTTCCATCCCTGGAAAAAAAATTTTAATTTTTTTAGTTTTAATAGACCATAGAGGCTTTCCAAAGCACGAAATAGGTTTAATTTACAAACATTAAAGAAAAAAAATTGATATTTGGTATAAATTTTGCGTCGAGAAATAGGTGTAAGCTTCCCAGCTCCGGAACCATACTTCGAATCTTTTTGAATTTCAATAGCAGCCTATTTAAGTTCATTTCCAATCTAGCGGTTCAAGAACGAAGTCTCTAGCTATTCTGGGGGTTTGGGAAAACCGATTTCACGTACAGACGGATTGACGGACAGACGGACATCGTAAAATCGTCATCGCTATTCATAAGGATCCAGCATATATATACTTTGTGGGGTCCTATATTGGTATCGAAGAAATTACACACGGCATGACAAACCTATATATACCTTTTCCCTTTTTTGTGAAGGGTGTAAAATCTCTGTTGTTTCACGAAATGATAGACCTATATATGTTACCCTTTCACTTTTTTGTGAAGGGTATAAAAATAACAGCCCCAAAATGAATACCTGCTTCAGAAAAAGCTAAGAAATTAAGCCCATAGGAGCAGCACGAATTAATCACTATCAATGGGTGTGATGCTATTTGAAATATGAATCTACAAAAAGGGCTACCAGGTATCAAGCGCTTTAACACATCGATTTTTCAATTTTAGTTTTCAATACCACGTCATTTTGTCAATATTATTTCACATCATAGACTTTAGAGATTTTAAATTAAAGGTCATTGTACTTCTAGAAAATGGTCCAATCCACATTCTTTCCAAATTGATTTTTTAATGATCCCTATAAATATATATCAAACGTATACAACTTGTCACCAAAATGGGATAAAATAGTATCAAAAACAGCGGTTTAACAATCAGTTAATAATTACGAATTCTATTACAATTTTGACTTCTCCAATCATCGAATGGGGTATTTCTAAATGAGATCAAGGAAACCTCTGCTGCTTATACGCTATAGAATTTTGTATTCGAACGGGTTGTATTATAACTGTCATACATGACAATGGCTGCCGGTTTAGTCATCATCACTTCGTCTATTTTATACATCTCGATTTCTAGACAATATCTCATTTCTGCCATTAAGTTGCTTAGATACAAAACCACTAGGGACTCGGAATTTTTTGTTTCAAACCGCTGCACCAGATCATTGTTTTTAAAATTTTCCGCCTCACAACGGAAGCCAGAGGGTAAATTAACTTCGATTATCATCAGGTTAGCGGTGTCGTTGGAAATACCTCCACCCGTCAAATAAGTGTAACACAGTTTTAAAGTACACTCAGCTTCGTTTTTCAGTATCGGCTGTGCTTCAATATTGAAATGACGAAATTCTTGCACATTTTCGATGTTGTATTGCTGGTTGAGTTGTACTAAGGCAGCACCGTTGCCCTCCATGTTGAACGTTACTTGCCGTGCACCTCTTGGTAACTACAGAAAAATAAAAATAAAAGACTCAAAAGTCTTACATGAAAAATAAAATCAATTCTTTGAAGCTACCTCGTGTTTTTGAAAATGTAAAACATTCTTAGAGTCCACATGGAACTCTGCTTTTGCTATTTCATTTCCTTGCTCATCCTTGGCAGTATACGATACTTTTAGATTTACATCATCGATATTTGCATATTTTTCCGAAAATTTCACTAAGGCTTCCAATCCTGCTACTGTGTCATAGCCCGATATAAAGCCACCTTTAGGATTTCTTTGTGCTATCAGCCATTTCAGAATGGATGTGTGATCTCCCGGTGTCTCCAGTAGAGTGAGTGCAGCGTTTGCTGTTAATTCTATATCGTTGGCTGGATTGCGATCACCTGCCGACCAATATTTGAGTCCTTTCTGTTTTTTGCTATGCTTGTTTATTTTATCAATGAGAATCTCAGAGTCGCGAAGCTTGTATCGTTTCATGGCAGTTGCCACCAAGCACACTTGACGAGTGTCGTCAACATTATTTAAATTTGATTTCAAAAACTCTATACCTTTTTCAATGACTTGTTGATATTTATTGGCAATTTTCTGAAACGATAAATAATAATGTTTGAATCTACAGAACAGACTGGGCTGACATAGAGCAGCCACCGATCAAGTATCAGATTTTGAATGGACCATACTGTAGACTATTGAGGGTAATTAAATTATAAAATTTTCTTAATACAGAAATATAAAAAATCTTTAACACTTCAGAGCCAAGCATTAAATACAATGATTCAAGTAGCGAAATATATCAGGGAACTATCAAATCAGGTATATTTTTTTCTGATTATGCACTTAGAACTTTATCGTCCATAAATTGAACAAGTAAGAACGCTATATTGAAGCGAATCGAATCGTAAATACCCTCCCAATATTTTGAAAATAAACTAAAAATTGTTAATTTTTTTGGGCTTAAGTTCGAATCTGCATGACTGCAAATGATTTTTTATTATTTTTATTAATAAATGAATTTTGTTCAAATTCTATTTATTATTCTTTATATTAAGATTGGAATATTAAGAATATTTTCATTAATCATCAAACCAGCAGAACGGATCAGTACTGATTTCGAGGCCGCTACGCCATCTCATCAGCGTTCTTTGTTCAATTTTTCCACTTTTGCAAGTGGTGCTAGTTAGTAGGAATATCAACTATTTAACCAATATTTTAACGAAAATTGAATATGAGAAGTTATCACATTCATATTTTTAAGTTATTACCTTTTTGGTTAGTACGAAATTCCCCAACCCTGACGATTAATATTCCCAATATTCCATGTATCTCTTTCGCTTTTTCCAGAGCCATCGGCTGCTGATTGCTAAAGCTTCATTTGCAGTCATGCAGATTCGAACTTAAGCCCAAAAAAATTAACAATTTACATTACAAAGTTCGACTAATAAAAATGCATACATAATTTATAAACTAAAAATGTTAAACCTCCTGGGTCAGAGGTGCCTTAAGATATATCTGTGCCCAATTTTAAAACCCTTTTTGCCTTCAAAAACTCCGAGAAGGGTCGTGGGGAGACTTCTCACCTCTGTCTCAAAAATTTAAAGCGAATTTTCGGGGTAATCAAGAGTAAAAAAAGTTGTTTCTTGATAAGGTCATTTAGGTGGCAAAGGTGGATGGAGAGATAGGGCAGCGGAAGATCAGAGAACATTTTACCTTCGTCGTAAAAACTTAAAAATTTATTTTTTAAAGAATGTAGGATTAAGGAATACAATTAGTTACATATTTACACTCTTTTTGCATGTAATATTTTACTTAAACGCCCCCTAAAGAAGGCGGGGTCAAAAAATGCGTTTGTCTGATTTTCTTTGACATAAAAATATATAATTTACTTAACAAAACTACAAAACTTGGGGTTGGTTTAATTCTTCCTGGGGAAAATTGTTTCCTTCTAACCCGATTAAGCCTATTTATGAAACGGACCAGTGCTATCCTTCAAAATTTATCAATACCAAAATTTGAGGGTATGGCTCCTTTTGTCTGAACTGTATCGCGATTTCCACAGACTCACGGAGGGACGGACGGGCGGAAGGACATGACTAGATCGTCTTAGATTTCATTGCTGATCAAGAATATATACTTTATGGAGTCTTAGAAGGATATTTCGCTGCGTTACATACGGAATGACTAAGAGAATATACCCTCCAATTCTTTTTTGGAGGGTATAAAAAGTGCGTTTTTGGTTTAGTTTATATATTGATTATTGGCTATGGTCATGGCTTTTGGAGAGATTTTCAAAATTATTTTTAAGAAGTTAAATTTTCCTTGTGAATCATCTAAAAACTGGAAGTCCATTATATGAGTTATTTAACTTAAATAGTTCCTTTTTGGCAGAATACTTTTTTAATACTTACTTCATTTTCTAAGAAGCTTAACAATATAAAGGCTGTTAGTCCAAATCTCTGTTCCTGTCTTTGGTGGAACATGCAACCTGTACACAAAAACTCTCCTTCCATTGTTTGCTGGCTGGCCAAATATTCCAAATCAGCTTCAATTATGCTTGACTCAATCTCCACGAATTCTAAGGCTTTAATGAAATAACGTACCACGAAAGCGGTGAGCCAACTGCTGGGCTCATTCTTCGCTTGGATGCCGAAAAGACTGTATCCCCCATTCTTATGACGATAACCCAATTGTGTTTGGTAGCCAAGTTCAATTGCTGATTTTAGGCTTTCAACCAAATCCTTTTCTTTCGATAATTTTCCATTAATCCTTAGATATTGTAATATTAAAATGCTGGGTGCAAAAGTCATTATATTTTGTTCGCCACTCCCAGTAGGCATCTGGGTAAGATCTTGAAAATTATCCACTGTTGGCACTAAATAGTGGCCGCCTACAGAGAAGGTTACAAACTCTGAATCGGGCACACTCTCTACTGAATTTGGGATTTCTAAAGTGGAGGATATCTGCTCACCCTTCGGTATACTTAAATACAAGTCCCGATTTTTCTGTTTGGGAACACCTTCCGGATCAACTTTAAGTTTTTGCAAGACAGCATCGGAATATAAAGAAGTATTAGCCAAGACCTTAATATTTATTTCTCCCGATTTAATAGGAAATATGTAAAACTTTGCGGTTTTTGCCGTGTTTTCCGCAATACCGATTCGTTGTTTCTGATACTGTTCATCACTGGATTTTTCGACATCTTGTCCCTTGGACTCCAGGAAATAGAATTCCTTATCAGTATTTAGCAAAATCACTTCAGTGTCCAACGTCTGATTGGAATAATTAAATATTGTGACCGGTATAGCTACAATTTCGCCACGCTTCACAGCATATGGAAGATTAAGGGATATGAAAAATGTTTGTATGGTAGTGATGTCAGTGGGGGCGTCAACTATTCCGAATCCTGTAGCAGCGTCGTTGGTAAAAGCTGTTATACGCCAAGTCGTTATGGTATCGGGTATTTGTAAAGTTAATTTCGTCTCAGTGTCATTGCTGAAGTAGAGAAAATGGTCATAATCAAAGAAGAAAGTAAAAACTAAACACTTTAATATTTAAATGATGGATTCAGAATTAATTTAGAGAATATGCATTAGCTTCCACCAAACCTGGAAGTATTGAACGTTCTGTAATCAACCCGAAAGTAAAATATTAGTCAAGCTTGAGATCTGTGCATTTCGAGATTGTAAATCTAAAATGAAAAACTTCATTTAAATCCAACCAGCGCCACGTTTCGTTGTACTATTAAAACAAGTTTCATTAAAGTTAGTTTAATAAAAGCGTCATCAAATAAATTGAATGATCTAATTTCATTGATTCAACGACACAATTTTAATAATACAAGTAAGTAATTCCATGAAATTACCACAATAACACAATAAAGAAATTTACGGACCGAATGAAATAATGCCATTATTTAATGAAGCACGATCATTAACACAACGAAATGATTTTACTGATAAATTGAAATGATCTCTTCTAATCTCATTATCACCATTAAGCATTAGCTTCAACAAAAAAAGTGCTATATTCGGCTGTGCCGAATCTTAAATACCCTTCACAGATGTAATTCTTCTTTCTTTCTTGCCAAAACAGAAAGTAGCTTTAATTAAAAAATAATTAAAAAATCAAAATGATGTTATCGGTTACTTTTATATTTAAGAAAACGTTTAAATTTTTCGGCTAAGAAGCTAAATGTTTGGCTTTTCTTATATCTAATACGTATGAACGTCCTGCAAAAATATTATATATATTTAATTTACAAACAAAACAAAAAATCCGTTTCATGTACCCCAAAAAGTTCTAATTGTCCAACCGTAGAGACCGTCTTTTAGATTGTTTTGGTTTTTAATACCAGTTTACTTCTTTCTGATATTTAAAGTAGGTATAATTCATCATAAAAATCAATAACAAATAATATGACTGCTTTTATGAATCAGAAAATGTCGATTTTCCAACCCTGGAACCAAATTTTAAATTTTTTAATACTAATTTAATTTTTTCTGATATATAAAATAGGTTTAATTCACTAAAAACACACAATTTGGAATTTATGTATGTTCTTTTATGTACCAAAAATATTTCGATTTTCCAACCCTGGAACCGAATTTTAATTTTTTTACCAATGCAATTCTTAGTGAGGTGTAACATAGTTTTACTTGACTAAAAATGTAAAATTTTTAAACTTTTTGTTCACCTTCATGTACCATAAAATATATCATTTGTCCAACCCTGGATTCGAAGTTTTGATTTTTTCAGATTTTAATACCAATTTTGTTCTTCCTGAATTATAAAACAGCTTTAATAAGAAAAAAAAACAACGTCAATTGCCTTTTTGGTTACTTTTATGCAGAAAAACTATTTCAATTTCCCAACCCTGGAAACGAAATTTTAATATTTTTTACCAATGCAACTCTTAATGAAGCATGAAATAGTTTTATTTATGAAAAACTTAATATTTGTAACCATTTTGGTCACTTTAATGTACTGCAAAATATTGCACTTATCAACCTCTGGAATCTAAATTTTGACTTTTTTTTTAATTTTTGATACCAATTTTGTTTTTACTGAACTAAAAAATAGTTTTAATTAGTAAAAAACCGACGTTAGTTGCCTTTTTGGTTACATTTTGTATAAAAAATATTTAAAATTCCCAGCCCTGGAAGCGAAATTTAAATTTTTTTACCAATCCTAGTCTTCATTAGGTGTAAAGTCGTTTTATTTAAGAAAAACTTAAAATTTGCAACCATTTTGGTCACTTTCATGTACTACAATATAGTATTTCATGTACCAAAAAAACTTTAAACTTCCCAACCCTGGAAGTGAAACTTTAATTTTTTTTGTGTTTTGTTTACCAATGCAACTCTTCATGAGGTATAAAGAAGTTTTATTTAAGAAAAATTTAAAATATTGAACCATTTTGGTCACCTTCATGAACTATAAAATATTGCACTTGTCCGACCCTATATTCGAAATTTTGATTTTTTTTGGACATTTTTGATACCAATTTTGTTCTTCCTAAAATATAAAATAGTTTTAGCAAAAAAAAAAAAAAACAATGCAAATTGCCTTTCCCAGCCATGAAAGCGAAATTTTAATTTTTAAAATTTTTTTATCAATGCAAATCTACATAAGGTATAAAGTAGTTTTGTTTTAGAAAAACTCAAATATTTCAACCTTTTTGGTTTTTACATGTACTACAAAATATTGCATGTACCAAAAAAAAACTTTCATTTTCCCAACCCTGGAAGGGAAATTTTAATTTTTTGTTTTTTTTTAACAGTGCAACGCTTCATGAGGTATAAAGTAATTTTTTTTAAGAAAAATTTCATATGTTTAACCTTTTTGGTCACTTTCTGGGTTCGAAATTTTATTTTTTATTTTTGAATTTTTTATACCAAGTTTGTTCTTCCTAAATTATAAAAAAATTTTAGTTAACAAAAAAACAACAACATCAGTTGCCTGTTTGATTAATTTCACGTATAAAATATATGCAATTTCCCACCCCTGGAAGCAAAATTTAAATTAAACAATTTTTTTTTGGCCAGTGCAAATCTATATGACGTATAAAGAGGTTTTGTTAGAGAAAAACTTAAAATTTTTTACAATTTTAGTTACTACATATACTACAATATACGGAATAGGCCGAAATACAAATTTTTGTTTCCGATGTCTGGAAATTTTTTTAATTTTTAATAGACCTTTGAGGCTTCCTAAAGCACGAAATAGGTTTAATTTACAAACAGTAAAAAAAAATAATTGATTTTTGGTATAAATTTTGCGTCGAGAAATAGGTGTAAGCTTCCCAGCTCTGGAACCATACTTCGGATCTTTCAATAGCACACTATTTAAGTTCATTTCCAATCCAACGGTCCAAGAACGAAGTCTCTAGCTCCTCTGGGGGCTTGGGAAAACCTTCACAAAAAAGTGAAAGGGTATATATAGGTTTGTCATTCCGTGTGTAATTTCTTCGATATCAACATGGGGCCCCATAAAGTATATATATTCTGGATCCTTATGAATAGCGATGACGATTGAGCGATGTCCGTCTGTCTGTACGTGATATCGGTTTTCCCAAGCACCCAGGAGAGCTAGAGACGTCGTTCTTAGATAGTTGGATTGGAAATGAACTTCAGAAAAATTGAAATTCAGAAAAATCCGAAATACGGTTCCAGTGCTGGGAAGCTTACACCTATTTCTCGACGCAAAATTAATACCAAAAACCAATTATTTATTTTGGTTGTTTGTAAAATAAACCTATTTCATGCTTTGGGAAGCCTCAGTGGTCTATTAAAAACTAAAACTATAAAAAAAAAATTTTTCCAGAGATGGGAAATTAAAAGCTTTTATTTGGCGCATTTAATATTTTGTAGTACTTGTAATAACTGAAATAGTTAAAAACTAAGTTTTTCTTTTTCTTTTTTAACCAAAATGGTTAAAAAATTTTAGTTTTTCTTAAACAAAACTACTTTATACCTCATGAAGATTCGCATTGATAAAAAAAATTTAAAAAATTAAAATTTCGCTTCCAGGATTGGGAAATTGAAATTTTTTATACATAAAAGTAACCAAAAAATCAATTTACTTTTTTCTTTTGCTAACTAAAACTATTTTATATGTTAGGAAGAACCAAATTGGTATCTAAAATTTCAAAGAAAATCAAAACTTCGAATCCAGGGTTGGACATTTGCAATATTTTATACTTGATGAAAGTGACCAAAATGGTTACAAATTTTAAGTTTTTCTTAAATTAAATAATTTCATGCCCCATTAAGAGTTGCATTGGTAAAAAAATGTAAAAAAATTAAAATTTCGTTTCCAGGGTTGGGAAATTGAAATATTTTTGCTGCATAAAAGTAACCAAAAAGAGTAGTATAATATTGTTCGTGCCAGGACCATTAAAATTCTCAAATTTCATGTAAAATTTTAAAAATTTGCATGTTAATTACCCAAATTTTGATTTTAATGTGTTTATTTTGTAATTTGATACTTTAATGTTTGTGTGTGTGTATTTTCCCACGGTTTAATAAGGGGGTTCGCATTGTTGTTGTTTTTTTTTTTTATAATGTTGGGGTAGGCGTGGGAATTTGTGTCTGTCCATATGTGACCTTGGAATACATGTCCGTCCATATGTGAGCGTGGGAATTTTTGTCTGTCCATATGAGAGCTTGGGAGTTTGTGTCGGTCCGTATGAGACCGTGGGAATTTCTGTCCGTCCATATGTGAGCTTATGAGTTTGTGTCTGTCCGTATGAGACCGTGGGAATTTCTGTCCGTCCATATGTGATGGTGCTTTGGTGGAGGGGTGCTGTAGTAACCAAAATGAGTTTGTATAAGTAACCGTGAGACCGTGGGAATTTTTTGTCTGTCCATATGAGAGTTTGGGAGTTTGTGTCTGTCCATATGTGACCTTGGAAATACATATCCGTCGGTATGTGAGCGTGGGAATTTGTGTCTGTCCATATGTGAGCGTAGGAATTCTGTCTGTCCATGTGTGCTATGGCCTAATAGAAAATAAGAAATTTTTAGTATCTGACACAAAACTTTTTTAGGAAGTACAATATCTTAAAAGTGTTGTATAAATGGATGGCCCTAATGTTTATGGTTCGATTCTTCTTGCTGGAGTGAGATTTCTTCTTTTATTTTTGGCTTGTTTTTAATTTTGGTGTGTTTACTTAAGATATTTTGTCCAGGCTGGAGTGAGGTTTCTTCTTTTATTTTTTGCTTGTTTTTAATTTTGGTGTGTGTTTACTTAAGATATTTTGACCATCAATTCAGTTATTTCTTTTTTGTGTGAAATGCTTGAGTGTGGGGGAATAATTTGATTATTCTGATCTTGAAGACGTTGAGAAAAAAAATTTACTATTGCATAAATATTGAATCTGATATTTTGTTTATTTTATACATGACGATCATCGATGGATTTTATTTGGGGATCTGGATGGTGGTGCGATTTCTGTATTTTGTAGAATATTAATATTTATGCTATGTTTAAGTGTGTGTATGTGTGTGTGTGTGTGTTTTTGTGTTCTGAGTGGCGATTGGAATGTCTGCCTGTCAGACAGGGGGGGTGTGTGTGTGTGGCGATTAGTGAGTCTGTGTGACAGTCCGCTTTAGCGCAAGTGGGTCAGTATGCAATGTGATAAGATGTACATATTCATGCGTACATAAATATCTACAAATTTAATTCATTTACGCATATACATACAAACAAATAATAAGCGTTTATTCTTTGTGCCCATATATTCCCTTGACCATTTGAATGAATGAACCATTATGTTTGTTTGTTTGTTGTGTGTTCTCTGAAATAAATATGTATGTATGTAGGTTTTTATTTGAAATAAAAAGACATTTATTTTAATTTTTATAAGCATTTATTTAAAAGTTTGTTAACATTTTCATTTTTAAGTAAAATTGCATTCCTTAAGGCACAAACACCATAGTCGTGATAGCTACAATAGAGATATTTTGAATGCTTAGCTTCCATTTGTTTAAAATTAATGCAGCCAATGTCTTCAATGTTATAAACTGCTTGATGAATCATTTTTTCTAACCATTTTTTCTTCTCTCCTCCCTTAACATATATATGTGAATTTCTTATATTGGATCTTAAAAACTTGCAAACGCTTTGAAATGAGACTGATCCATCATTCCAGTTAATATGATGATAGTTTTTTGTTAACCAAACTGCTTCTCTCTGTTTTTCGGCTGATAAACATGCGAAATCAAAAGGAGGTTTTATGATGAAATTGAGGCATTCGTTGTTGGTGAAAACTACAGCTACTTCTTTTGCGATGAAGTCATTTGAATTATTTTTGAAACCTTGCAAGTCTACAAAAACAATATCACCATCCATGTTATTTAATTTATAAGACCTTCCGGACTTGACCTCTTATTGGTATGTATTCTATTACGCGGTCATGAATAAGAACGCAGAAAGCTGATGTCGTTGCTGGAATATTTGTTGCTGTTTCAAATTCAAGTTTTATATCAATCGGTCCGGTATTGACTGACTCGTTCTGATAGCTTACATCTACTACAATAATTGGGGCGTTGTCTTTAAACTCCTGGGCTGTTAACAATGGTTGAGCCTCTTTCATATAGTAGCTTTGTTGAAATCTGACATACATATCATATAGAATTGCATAACGCTCATTTTTAAATTTTATGTTAAGATCATCATAGGGGTAAGAGGTTGAATTTAAATGTACTTTTAAATTAGTCAGGTCACAGTGAACAAATTTTTTATCTCGTTGAAATGCGACCAGTACAAAACGTGGTCGCTCTTTACTTGCAGCTAATTTAACATTCCAAATATGACTTGTTCCTGTATTCAATTGTGGATTCATATGACAATCCCAGCTACGAAATGCCATCGGTATAGAAGCACCATTGTTAATGATTTTAATCATATTCAACTTGCTCTGATCAGATAATTGTACGTGTGGAATTCGCCAGGAGATGAGTGAAATTGTAAGTTTCGATTTTTCAGTAGAAACGCTGGAGTGTACAAGAGCTTCATCATTTTTATTGCGCAAGAGTATCAATTCATGTTTTCCATTAAGTATAACTTTGTTGTAGTCTTCAGCAAATCCCAAAAGCATTTTTAGTGGTACATAAAAATTAAAATATCCATTCTTAAGATTCAAATCATCAGTTTTATGCCATCCACCATTTTGCATTACAACGCTTTCAGTTGGTGATAGAGATACCAAATTTTTTATTGTTGTTGTTGTTCCTAAATACCTTGTATGATCGATTTCAATACCATTAAGCTCGTAGCGGATTTCATCAAATAAATGTGCAACAAAGTTATTTTTTAATTTAAAATTTTCTGAAAAATTTCCAGTTTTTTCATCTACAACTAAACCTTCCACATATATATAACTCTCACTAGGTAACACGTACAAATCTTGATTTTGTATTGAGATTCGAATCTCATCATTATTGTTGTACGATTGTAGATATGGTATGTAGGTATGATAGTCCTTTTTTATTATATTTTCATCAGACAATGGCTTATCCAATACGTTTATTATTGAGCTCATTTTGTTTTCAGTTTGAAATTCAAAGACTTGAGAAAACTTTTGTTTGTTGTTGTAAGTGACCTTTGACGAGCAGATCTTTTCAATTGTGGTTTAGGTTGTAATATCTGTGGATGAGACGTGACTGCCGTATTTTGTGATATACTTGTATTGTATATTATCATTACTTAGTTGGCCTTAAATGTATTCGTATTGTAATTTCCTCTCCTCGAAAATTAATTAAATCACCGTTCTGATCAACCACGCGCAGTGATAGAGAACTTATCTCTTTGGTGTTTACAGGTAAATAGATGAGATTCCTTGGAATCTCATCTATTTTATAGCCTGCAGGCACATTAATCGGAAACTCATGAAGTGTGTGTGATTTTGAATTGTTCATATATGTATTTGTAGCGATACTACTTTCAATTCGCAAGAGATTTATTTTAAAAATATTAACTGGAAGATCTGAGTAATGATCATCGGTCGGTTTTAGGATTTTACTATTGAATCCTAAAAGATTCCCAATTGTATTTTCTTTATTAAAATATATCGGATCTTTAGAACTATTTATTTTAACTTGCATCGTATTGTTGTTAGCTTCTATAAAAATATGCTCTCCAGGACTAAGTCGTTTGTATTGCTCTTCTATGTAGTCAACTATATCTTTCAATTCATAAGATCCAATTGGTATTTCAATTACATGTTCCCCTATATGAAACATATTGTTATAGGAGTCTACATTTGGAATACTGTTGTATGAATGAAAATCAGTTAGCGCACACTCATATGTGTCGTTTAATTCAATGGGAGGAAAATAATTAGCATATAGCGCTGATGAGTTAGAGCTCAGAGTAAGTGTTATTGACATTATAACAGCCTGTTCACAAATAAATAAAGTTTACTACACAGCATGGTTTATAAGAATAATTTGCATATATATTTCATAATCTTATTTTAAAATTAACATTAGTTATTAAAAATATTGATGTTATTGTCGTTGTTATCATTGCGGATGGCGATTTATTTCATTTTCCAACTACAGTATTCCATCTTTGCTTATCCAGGAATTGTGTTGATTAGAAAATTCCAACCATTTAACTAATGCTTTGTCTCCTTTCAGTCTGATCACCTTTTCAACTAGATATGTATTTGGAAATCTAGTTCTTGACAGTTCTTCCGTGTAGAAGCCACCTTTAATAGGATTTCCCAGATAATCTTCTAATATGTATGTTGTAGGATATGTATTTTGAACTCTTTTGATTGTGAAAATTTCTGTTGTCCAATTCGGAGTATAGCCTTTCTCAAAAATATGTTTATATTTGCTAATACGTACATGGTCCCCTGCATTAAATTTTGACATTTTGTACATCTTTAAATGGCTGTATACTGTATTTAGGAGCTGTTTTTCATTTTTTGAGTTGACTTTAATCGGTGGCATTTTAATTGTGCGATGAACTTTTCTATTGTATGCATTAAGTAAATCTTTGTATATATCAAGCCAGTTGTAGGAACCATTAAAACTAAACTCTTTCCACATCATTCCTTTTAATGTTCTATTGAATCGTTCTACTATTGATGCTTTCATGATGCTATAGATTGAGTAGTGATTGACGTTGTATTTACCCATCAATTGATTAAAGTGTTTGTTGAAGAATTCTTTACCAACATCTGTTTGTAAGTTTTCTGGCACACGCCCCAATTGAAAAATAGTCTCCATTGCCTGCGTTGTGTCAACAGCTGTCTTTCTTCTCAAAGGTACTGCCCAAGCATATTTGGAGAATGTATCAATTACAGTTAGCAAAAATCTATAATTTTTATTGTATGTAGAATAGTTCCCCATTTCAACTAAATCCGCTTGCCAAAGATCGTCTATTCCTTTCATAACAACTCTCCTGCGTCCAAACATTTTTCGAGCTTCCTTATGGAGCTCGTTCACTAAATTTCTTTTTGTATCCATGTCTAAGCTTTAAGAAGTCTTTTGGGTGTGTTGCGATCTAACTGATGCGCTTTCAGCAATTGACACAAGCATGTAATTTTCAAATCTATAAATTTTCTCATTTAATCTTTCAATTTCTTCTTCGAATGATGCACTGATCTTGGAAATGCTTTCTTGCATTTTTTTATTCTCTTCCAACTGTAATATTATTTCATGTTGTTGCATTTCGATTTGATTTCTTAGAGTATTATGCATTTTGTTCTTATCGTCTTTAAATTCTTTTAATATTTTGTATTCTACTTCTTCGATTTGAGTTTGCAAAAACAATTTATTGATAGCATCGTTTTCCTCCAAAGCTTTTGGAACATGTTTGATTCTTTTGTTTTGGACATCAATGTTGTTGTTCGCATCCAAAAATAACCCCGACAATTTAGGTGCATTTTTCAATGAAATTATACTCCTAGTGTCGTTTAGATAATGTCCGAATTTATCAACAGACATAATTTATATATAAAATGTGTATGCGTTTATATAGTTTATACTATTATATTAGCTTCACGTAGTTCTTCAATAATTGAAACAATCTCGTTGTTGTGATTGGTATGACCTGCAGACTGTGATGCAAGCAGTAGTCTAAGTCGATCTACCAACTCGTTTGGATCATCCCAGTATATATAGTTTGGTTTATGAGGATTTACCTGCATCACCCCTTACCTAAATAATTAGCCTTTGTTAATTCCGATGAGCTCTTATGATTTTTCTCTTTAAAAAGTTTTCCAATAATATTTTTGCACTTGTACCCTCTAGTCCCCTTGATTTGACCATCGGACTTATAATCTCTTCTGTGTGCATTGGTAGTAAGTAATATTTTTTTTATAGATTTCAAGCTCGAATTTATCATAGTTTTTTGGTGTTTTATGAAACATTAAAGAAAACAGTCCTGGGGTGAGAGCCCATATTTGACCACCAACTTGTATTTTATCTTGATTTAACTCGATGTTGCTACTACCAAATTTCCATTCGTTATTATAATCTCTATGTGGACCATAGTTAGTATCTAGTTCATTTCTCGATTGCAATAGTGATAAGTCAGGATAACTCTCGTCATGATTAGAATGTTGTGAATAAAAGTCATCTTCATCAAAATCGCTGTTACTTTTACTATTAGACTGTTTAAACATTGATTCTTCAATTAGTTTCTTAGGAGTACTTGTTTCCAACTTCATTGTTGAGTTCTGAAGATGAAAATTGGCACTGTCCTCATATTCAGTTTTCTTATCATTCTTTTCTTTTTTATTCGGTATATCAATAAGTTTAGAGATGTTTATAAATTCTTTTAAAGGTTCTGTTATGGGCTGGAATGTATCTTTTAATTGCTGATGTGTATCTATTTCACCAGTTTTTATACTACGAAGCTTTTTCTTCAATACATTTCTTGTTGTCACGAAGTCTTTTAGAATTTTTTCATTCATTGTAGCTATTAGGTATCAGATCAGCTTATCAAGTATCACATCAGGTTATCAGATCAGGTATCAGATCACTTTATCAGGTATCAGATCAGCTTATCAGGTGTCAGATCAGGATATCAGATCAGGTATCAGATCAGTTTATCAGGTTATCAGATCAGGTATCAGATCACTTTATCAGGTATCAGATCAGCTTATCAGGTGTCAGATCAGGTTATCAGATCAGGTATCAGATCTGTTTATCAGGTATCAGATCAGGTTATCAGATCAGCCTATTAGGTATCAAATCAAGTTTTGCTTATATGACCAGTTATAACAATCACATGTATAATGTTTAAAGCCAGATTATGTACTAAGCGATACCCATGATGAATAGTAATTTATACTATGATGAAGTAATCAAATGATTTTCTATAGCGACCATTGTTTAGTTCATTATCTTTACTTATCATCAAAAATCCATATATATCCTTCCAACATTCTTGACATATATACTGAAACTTTTCAAAGTTCATGTCGCTGGCAACATGATCATCGTATACATGTCTCATATTTTTCGCATCTTGTTTAAACATTATAATTAAATTGGCATTATCTTTTATTAAATGTTTTGGAATTCTTGTGTAGGTTTGACACAAGTAAAATGAATCTACATTCTTATGACGCCCCATACAAAAATATGCACGTATATTGTTCTGGTTTTCACATGCAACATCATCGAAAATCATAATTGAATTGCTTTTAGCTTCACTAGGAGGAACAACGGACTCATTGTCTGCGAATGTGTAGTATCCCATTCCTTTAATTGGCGAAATTAAATTCTTTAGTTATTCATATTTAGGTTGATACAGAGATTTTGAGTACAAATAGATATTTTCAAACTTGAGACCATTAGGACTTTCTAGCAAACTGATCATTACATTAGTTTTTCCACAATTGGAGGGACCAACTATTAATGCTCGAATAGAATTTGGTAGCAAGGAACTATGTCTTATTTTTGTACTGTCATTTGAAGATACATCCACATTACGAACTAAAATATTTTTGTGTTGTTTTACTAAGCGTATTTCAATAACTACTTGTAAAATTCACAAAACAATATCTTTTATTGTAGATTGAAGTAATATGGTTGTATTTTATAACAAAAGTGTTAGTCACAAACGAACTATCGTTGGTGAAGGTTTACTAAATAGAACAATAAATTCTCTACCTTTTGAACTACATCTTCTTGGATATCAGTACTGTGGACCTGGCACAAGATTGGAAAAGCGTTTAGCTAGAGGAGATAAAGGAATTAATTTATTGGATGCTGCGTGCAAAAATCACGATATAGCTTACTCCAAAAACAAAGAATTAAACAGTAGACATCAAGCTGATAAAGTTCTTGAAAATAAAGCTTGGGAAAGAGTTCTTTCTACTGACAGCAGTCTTACTGAGAAATCATTTGCGTACATGGTTACTAATGCGATGAAAGCAAAAACTAAATTTGATATGGGTATACAGAAGAAGGCGAAGAAGAAAAAAAATATGAAAATACTTTCGCCACGAATTCATTTATTTGATAAAAAATTGTTCAATAAATCAATTAAAGCGGCAACAAAAATATTAAAGGCGGAAAAACCCCAAGACATTAACTGCGCATCAGTTAGATCGCAACACACCCAAAAGACTTCTTAAAGCTTAGACATGGATACAAAAAGAAATTTAGTGAACGAGCTCCATAAGGAAGCTCGAAAAATGTTTGGACGCAGGAGAGTTGTTATGAAAGGAATAGACGATCTTTGGCAAGCGGATTTAGTTGAAATGGGGAACTATTCTACATACAATAAAAATTATAGATTTTTGCTAACTGTAATTGATACATTCTCCAAATATGCTTGGGCAGTACCTTTGAGAAGAAAGACAGCTGTTGACACAACGCAGGCAATGGAGACTATTTTTCAATTGGGGCGTGTGCCAAAAAACTTACAAACAGATGATGGTAAAGAATTCTTCAACAAACAATTTAATCAATTGATGGGTAAATACAACGTCAATAACTACTCAACCTATAGCATCATGAAAGCATCAATAGTAGAACGATTCAATAGAACATTAAAAGGAATGATGTGGAAAGAGTTTAGTTTTAATGGTTCCTACAACTGGCTTGATATATACAAAGATTTACTTAATGCATACAATAGAAAAGTTCATCGCACAATTAAAATGCCACCGATTAAAGTCAACTCAAAAAATGAAAAACAGCTCCTAAATACAGTATACAGCCATTTAAAGATGTACAAAATGTCAAAATTTAATGCAGGGGACCATGTACGTATTAGCAAATATAAACATATTTTTGAGAAAGGCTATACTCCGAATTGGACAACAGAAATTTTCACAATCAAAAGAGTTCAAAATACGTATCCTACAACATACATATTAGAAGATTATCTGGGAAATCCTATTAAAGGTGGCTTCTACACGGAAGAACTGTCAAGAACTAGATTTCCAAATACATATCTAGTTGAAAAGGTGATCAGACTGAAAGGAGACAAAGCATTAGTTAAATGGTTGGGATTTTCTAATCAACACAATTCCTGGATAAGCAAAGATGAAATACTGTAGTTGGAAAATGAAATAAATCGCCATCCGCAATGATAACAACGACAATAACATCAATATTTTTAATAACTAATGTTAATTTTAAAATAAGATTATGAAATATATATGCAAATTATTCTTATAAACCATGCTGTGTAGTAAACTTTATTTATTTGTGAACAGGCTGTTATAATGTCAATAACACTTACTCTGAGCTCTAACTCATCAGCGCTATATGCTAATTATTTTCCTCCCATTGAATTAAACGACACATATGAGTGTGCGCTAACTGATTTTCATTCATACAACAGTATTCCAAATGTAGACTCCTATAACAATATGTTTCATATAGGGGAACATGTAATTGAAATACCAATTGGATCTTATGAATTGAAAGATATAGTTGACTACATAGAAGAGCAATACAAACGACTTAGTCCTGGAGAGCATATTTTTATAGAAGCTAACAACAATACGATGCAAGTTAAAATAAATAGTTCTAAAGATCCGATATATTTTAATAAAGAAAATACAATTGGGAATCTTTTAGGATTCAATAGTAAAATCCTAAAACCGACCGATGATCATTACTCAGATCTTCCAGTTAATATTTTTAAAATAAATCTCTTGCGAATTGAAAGTAGTATCGCTACAAATACATATATGAACAATTCAAAATCACACACACTTCATGAGTTTCCGATTAATGTGCCTGCAGGCTATAAAATAGATGAGATTCCAAGGAATCTCATCTATTTACCTGTAAACACCAAAGAGATAAGTTCTCTATCACTGCGCGTGGTTGATCAGAACGGTGATTTAATTAATTTTCGAGGAGAGGAAATTACAATACGAATACATTTAAGGCCAACTAAGTAATGATAATATACAATACAAGTATATCACAAAATACGGCAGTCACGTCTCATCCACAGATATTACAACCTAAACCACAATTGAAAAGATCTGCTCGTCAAAGGTCACTTACAACAACAAACAAAAGTTTTCTCAAGTCTTTGAATTTCAAACTGAAAACAAAATGAGCTCAATAATAAACGTATTGGATAAGCCATTGTCTGATGAAAATATAATAAAAAAGGACTATCATACCTACATACCATATCTACAATCGTACAACAATAATGATGAGATTCGAATCTCAATACAAAATCAAGATTTGTACGTGTTACCTAGTGAGAGTTATATATATGTGGAAGGTTTAGTTGTAGATGAAAAAACTGGAAATTTTTCAGAAAATTTTAAATTAAAAAATAACTTTGTTGCACATTTATTTGATGAAATCCGCTACGAGCTTAATGGTATTGAAATCGATCATACAAGGTATTTAGGAACAACAACAACAATAAAAAATTTGGTATCTCTATCACCAACTGAAAGCGTTGTAATGCAAAATGGTGGATGGCATAAAACTGATGATTTGAATCTTAAGAATGGATATTTTAATTTTTATGTACCACTAAAAATGCTTTTGGGATTTGCTGAAGACTACAACAAAGTTATACTTAATGGAAAACATGAATTGATACTCTTGCGCAATAAAAATGATGAAGCTCTTGTACACTCCAGCGTTTCTACTGAAAAATCGAAACTTACAATTTCACTCATCTCCTGGCGAATTCCACACGTACAATTATCTGATCAGAGCAAGTTGAATATGATTAAAATCATTAACAATGGTGCTTCTATACCGATGGCATTTCGTAGCTGGGATTGTCATATGAATCCACAATTGAATACAGGAACAAGTCATATTTGGAATGTTAAATTAGCTGCAAGTAAAGAGCGACCACGTTTTGTACTGGTCGCATTTCAACGAGATAAAAAATTTGTTCACTGTGACCTGACTAATTTAAAAGTACATTTAAATTCAACCTCTTACCCCTATGATGATCTTAACATAAAATTTAAAAATGAGCGTTATGCAATTCTATATGATATGTATGTCAGATTTCAACAAAGCTACTATATGAAAGAGGCTCAACCATTGTTAACAGCCCAGGAGTTTAAAGACAACGCCCCAATTATTGTAGTAGATGTAAGCTATCAGAACGAGTCAGTCAATACCGGACCGATTGATATAAAACTTGAATTTGAAACAGCAACAAATATTCCAGCAACGACATCAGCTTTCTGCGTTCTTATTCATGACCGCGTAATAGAATACATACCAATAAGAGGTCAAGTCCGGAAGGTCTTATAAATTAAATAACATGGATGGTGATATTGTTTTTGTAGACTTGCAAGGTTTCAAAAATAATTCAAATGACTTCATCGCAAAAGAAGTAGCTGTAGTTTTCACCAACAACGAATGCCTCAATTTCATCATAAAACCTCCTTTTGATTTCGCATGTTTATCAGCCGAAAAACAGAGAGAAGCAGTTTGGTTAACAAAAAACTATCATCATATTAACTGGAATGATGGATCAGTCTCATTTCAAAGCGTTTGCAAGTTTTTAAGATCCAATATAAGAAATTCACATATATATGTTAAGGGAGGAGAGAAGAAAAAATGGTTAGAAAAAATGATTCATCAAGCAGTTTATAACATTGAAGACATTGGCTGCATTAATTTTAAACAAATGGAAGCTAAGCATTCAAAATATCTCTATTGTAGCTATCACGACTATGGTGTTTGTGCCTTAAGGAATGCAATTTTACTTAAAAATGAAAATGTTAACAAACTTTTAAATAAATGCTTATAAAAATTAAAATAAATGTTTTTTATTTCAAATAAAAACCTACATACATACATATTTATTTCAGAGAACACACAACAAACATAATGGTTCATTCATTCAAATGGTCAAGGGAATATTTGGGCACAAAGAATAAACGCTTATTATTTGTTTGTCTGTATATGCGTAAATGAAATAAATTTGTAGATATTTATGTACGCATGAATATGTACATCTTATCACATTGCATACTGACCCACTTGCGCTAAATCCAGGAAGGCAACAAAAAAAAGCGGACTGTCACACAGACTCACCAATCGTCACACACACACACCCCCCCAGTCTGACATTCCAATCGCCACTCAGAACACAAAAACACACACCCACACATACACACACTTAAACATAGCATAAATATTAATATTCTACAAAATACAGAAATCGCACCACCATCCAGATCCCCAAATAAAATCCATCGATGATCGTTATGTATAAAATAAACAAAATATCAGATTCAATATTTATGCAATAGTAAATTTTTTTTCTCAACGTCTTCAAGATCAGAATAATCAAATTATTCCCCCACACTTAAGCATTGCACACAAAAAAGAAATAACTGAATTGCTGGTCAAAATATCTTAAGTAAACACACACCAAAATTAAAAACAAGCAAAAAATAAAAGAAGAAATCTCACTCCAGCAAGAAGAAACGAACCATAAACATTAGGGCCATCCATTTATACAACACTTTTAAGATATTGTACTTCCTAAAAAAGTTTTGTGTCAGATACTAAAAATTTCTTATTTTCTATTAGGCCATAGCACACATGGACAGACAGAATTCCTACGCTCACATATGGACAGACACAAATTCCCACGCTCACATACCGACGGACATGTATTTCCAAGGTCACATATGGACAGACACAAACTCCCAAGCTCTCATATGGACAGACAAAAAATTCCCACGGTCTCACGCTTACTTATACAAACTCATATGGACGGACAGAAATTCCCACGGTCTCATACGGACAGACACAAACTCATAAGCTCACATATGGACGGACAGAAATTCCCACGGTCTCATACGGACCGACACAAACTCCCAAGCTCTCATATGGACAGACAAAAATTCCCACGCTCACATATGGACGGACATGTATTCCAAGGTCACATATGGACAGACACAAATTCCCACGCCTACCCCAACATTATAAAAAAAAAACAACAACAATGCGAACCCCCTTATTAAACCGTGGGAAAATACACACACACAAACATTAAAGTATCAAATTACAAAATAAACACATTAAAATCAAAATTTGGGTAATTAACATGCAAATTTTTAAAATTTTACATGAAATTTGAGAATTTTAATGGTCCTGGCACGAACAATATTATACTACTAAAAAGGCAATTGACGTTGTTGTTTTTGGTAATTAAAACTGTTTTATAATTCAGGAAGAACAAAATTGGTATTAAAATCTTAAAAAATCAAAACTTCGACTCCAGGGTTGGACAAATGAAATATTTTATGGTACATAAAAGTGACCAAAAAGTTTAAAAATTTGAATTTTTTTGTCAAGTAAAACTATGTTGCACCACACTAAGAATTGCATTGGTAAAAAAATAAAAATTCGCTTCCAGAGTTGGAAAATCTAAATAGTTTTCGTACATAATAATACATACATAAATTCCAAATTTTGTGCTTTTAGTGAATTAAAACTACAAGATATTTCAGAAAAAATTAAATTAAAAAATTAAAAATTAAAATAAAAAAATTATAAATTCGGTTCCAGAGTTGGAAAATCGAAATATGTTTCGTACATAAAAGTACATACATAAATTCCAAATTTTTTGCTTTTAGTGAATTAAACCAAAAAATAAAAATTCGCTTCCAGAGTTTGAAAATCGAAATATTTTTAGTACATAAAAGTACCCACATAAATTCCAAATTTTATGTTTTTAGTGAGTTAAACCTATTTTATATTTCAGAATAAATTAAATTAGTAGTAAAACTTAGGTTCCAGGGTTGGAAAATTGAAATTTGTTTGTATAAATTTCCAATTTTGGTTTTATTTTAGGAAACTAAACATATTTTATACTTCGCTAAGAATTAAATTGGTATTACAAATTTTAAAAACTAAAAATTCGGTTCCAAGGTTGGATAATTGACTTTTTTATGCTTCGGGAAGAGTTAAATTGTTATTAAAAACCAAAAAAAAATCTAAAAGACGATTCTACGGTTGGACAATTGGAACCTTTTGGGGTACATGAAACGGAGTTTTACTTTTTGTTTTTAAATTAAAGATATATAATATTTTTGAAAGACGTTCAGAGGTATTAGAAATAAGAAAAGCCAAAAATTTAGCTTCCTAGGCGAAAAATTTAAACGTTTTCTTAAATATAAAAGTAACCGATAACATCATTTTGATTTTTTAATTAAACCTACTTTCTGTTTTGGCAACAAAGAAAGAAAGAAGAATTCCATCTGTCAAGGGTACTTAAGATTCGGCACACCCGAATATAGCACATCTACTTGTTAGAGGTTGGCTTAGTTCTTCTAAAGGGAAATATTTTTCTCTGCCTAGATTCAGTCCATAAACGAACTTAACATGAGCTATCCTTTAAAATTTATCCATACCCAATTTCAAGGTTCTGGCTCTTTTCGTTTGGACTGAACCACGATTTACACAGATGGGCTGACGGTCGGACATTCCTAGATCGTCTTAGATTTCTTTTTTGGAGGGTTTAAAATACCCTCCAAACTATATATATAATCAATTAGTGTTCTCGCTTCTTTTTTATATATATGGGAGAGAATTACCTCAATCAACTCTTATCACGTGGGAATCGGCTGATACATTTAAAAGTTATAGCAGTTCGAAAATTAAAATGACATCGTCTTTTCTCGGTTAAATTTAATAGGAAGTTACAGGAATGGCCTCTAGGGCTAACAGTTTTTCATATATAATATTTAAAGTAATTAAATTACACAAATTTGTTATCAAACATATTTTCTATTTTAGAAAGAAATAAATTAGTATTGAAAACGAGACAGATCAAAGAGATGGTTCCAGGCTTGGAACCAGCCGGACGATGGTGAAGGGTATATAAGACTTGGCACAGCCGAATATAGCACTTTTATTTGTCTTACACTCTGGTATGTTTCTGTACAACTAGTTAAGGAAAGTCTTTGCATTAAAATATAATCAGAATAAGAAATAATTATACTTTCAGCGTTTAATAAATAAATAAATAAGTAAATCGTAAAGAAGGCACCCGTTACACAATTACTATAATATTCACTTACATTAAATAGGTTTCAAATATCAATGTTTCAGGAAATTGTTGTCGATAATTATGAACTGGTGCCGTACCACTGAAATGTTGTGTGGGAGCTGTCAGGAGGGAAAGCATTTGGTACAGATTCTGTAATCCACAGTATCGCTACTTACGATCTAATTGTTGATGTAGGTAATGAGCATTGGTCAATGTTATTAGGCCAGATATCACGCCAGGATATTCCGCTGAGCCTATCGGAGAATAAGAACGTTCTTCTAAGAGTTCTTTTATTATTTGTTGTCTGTCTAAATCGTATGAGCTATCTAACATATAAACGCGTAAGTCCACAGCCATTATGCCAACGTACGACTTTGGTTGAGCATTTACGGTTATAGTGACATTTTCATTCGGCTTCACTTGCTTCGGTGCTGAAAGCGAGATCTAAAATTAACAATAATTATATTTGTTAGCAATGGGTTGACAATTAGATGGCCTCAACCTGATTTTCGAATTCTTCTGGAAAACGTAATATGATCTCTTCATAACGTAAATTGCCATCGTGTACGTAAAATACGTAAACAAACGACTGGGGTATCATATCAATTGTGGGCGTGATGCTGATGGTGTGAGATGTCTGATTAGAGGGCACTTTTATGTACTCCGTATGTACGAGACTAGCATGACCCATTATGATATACATCAAATAGGGAATATTGAGCATAGATGTGACCTCGATCTGGACAGGTTTTCCAAATTTTAGGCTGAAATATATAAGGCTGTTAAACGAATTGTACTGGTGCAAGAGGCGGGGGCTGTGCAGAGGATATTTTGATAGTAATCTTACAGCTAAAAGAAATCTGCCTCGATGTAGAAAAGCAAAGCATGAATTGATTGATTTAGTTGAATGACTAATTAACATCACAGAACCAGATCGACATTAATTTCCTCTACACGATTCGGCCACTTATAAATTTTCTGCTTAGATTATTATAAAGCATTTTGAAATAAAATTGCAAAAATAAAAATATTTCCCATCGTACTTACTCTTTATCCAGCAGCTTCAAGCGGCAATAGTACTTTCGACTGTTTAGCATCAATGTCGGACTTGTTTCAATAACTGGAAACATTTCCTGGGAATCCTTATATTGAAAGTTATAATTGGCGTTTGCGTCATAGTCGAACTCGAATGTAGCTGCGCCAGTTTTATCTAAGAATGACTCATACATATTGTAGCCATGCTTCATTGTGACTGGCGTTTTCCGATCGAAAACCGGTGCCCCAGTCCAATGTTTCACATTAACTGTTATACTATAGGGTTTGTTATTTTCAAACTGGATTTCTGTTTCTGGTATTGATAAATTATAGCGTTGTCTTCGTAGATATATCCATTTATCAGAATGTTCGGTTTTAGCCGTATATTTTTCACTTAAATAAACTACGATACAGACATCTTCATATTTGTCGATATTCTTAATGGTTTTCAGATTAAAGTCGACAGACCCAAAGGTTTGTATGTCCAGCTGTTGGGTCTGGAAAATCACGTTTCTGTCACCACTTCGCAGCTCAACTGTTGCATTCCCTTCTACGGACCTGCCAAATGAGTACTTGCCGTGCACCACTACGTGAACGTAACCATCTTCCAATAAAACATTTGAGGCAGTCTCGAGATAAACACTGAATTTGGGCAGTACATATTCAAATACATAGATGACTTTATATCCGAAGTAATTATCAGGCCCATCTGCTTTAACAACAATCAACCACGCTCCCGAAATTGCATGTTTGGATAGTTGAAATCTGCCAGTGAAAATTCCACATGTGAGGGAGACATTTTGGAAATGCTTTACTTGATTATCATTTGCGTCCTAAAAATGTATATTATACAGCGTGTGAATCATTAACCAGTGAATCAGGCTTGAGAATAACACTGGTCAACACGAAAAATTATTTTGAAGTCTAACTATTTAATTTCGATGTATTATGGCCCCCTAAGTACAAAAACACCCAAAATTTAAAACTCTATGGATACAATTTTTGTTCCTTAACCCTATAAGAAGTTGAGCTATTCTCTGATCTTGCAGAGGTGAAACGTCTCTCCCACGGCCCTTCCCGGAATGGCTCTCTCAAAATAGAGATTTAAAATTGGGTACAGAGATGTCCTAAAGGATCTCTGTCCCACCAAGTTAAACATTTGGAGGGTATTTAAGATTCGACACGGTCGAATATAACGTTTTTACTAGTTAATATACCCTTCACAAAAAAGTGAAAGGGTATATATAGGTTTGTCATTCCATGTGTAGCTTCTTCGATATGCACATGGGACCCCATAAAGTATATATATTTTGGATCCCTATGAATAGCAATGACGATTGAGCGATGTCCGTCTGTCCGTCAGTCTGTACTTGAAATCGGTTTTCCCAAGCCCCAGTAGAGCTAGAGACTTCGTTCTTGGACCGTTGGATTGGAAATGAACTTAAATAGAGTGCTATCAGAAAGATCCGAATTTTGGTTCCAGAGCTGGGAAGCTTACACCTATTTTTAGACGCAAAATTTATACCAAAAATCAATTATTTTTTTTAATGTTTATAAATTAAACCTGTTTCTTGCTTTGGGAAGCCTCAATGGTCTATTAAAAACTAAGAAATAAATTTTTTTTTTTTCAGGGATGGAATATGAAACATTTTTTCGGCCCATTCCGTATTTTGTAGTACATGTAGTAACTAAAATTGTTAAAAATTTTATGTTTTTCTTTTACAAAACCTCTTTATACGTCATGAAGATTTGCATTGGCAAAAAAAAAAAAAAAAATTTAATTAAAATTTTGCTTCCAGGGGTGCCTTATAATTTAGGAAAGACAAAATTGGTATCAAAAATTCGAAAATAAAAAATTAAATTTCGAATCCAGGCATGGACAAGTGCAATATTTAATAGTACAGAAAAGTGACCAAAATGTTTAAAAATTTTAAATTTTTCTTAAAAAAAATTAATTTTTACCTCATGAAGCGTTGCACAGATAAAAAAAAGTTTTTTTTGGTACATGCAATATTTGGTAGTACATGAAAGTGACCAAAATGGTTGCAAATTTTAAGTTTTTCTTAAATAAAACGACTTTATACCTAATGAAGACTAGGTAAAAAAAATTTTAAATTCGCTTCCAGGGATGAGAAATTGAAAATTTTGTGTACATAAAAGTAAGCAAAAAGGCAACTAACGTCGGTTTTTTACTAATTAAAACTATTTTTTAGTTCAGGAAAAACAAAATTGGTATCAAAAATTAAAAAAAAAATTCAAAATTTAGATTCCAGAGTTGGATAACTGCAATATTTTGTAGGACATGAAAGTGACCAAAAAGGTAACATATATTAAAATTTTTCTTAAAAAAAAATATTTCATACCTCATTAAGAGTTGCATTGGTAAAAAAAAAATTAAATTTCGTTTCCAGGGTTGGGAAATTGAAATACATAAAAGTAACCACATAGGCAATTGACGTTGTTGTTTTTACTAATTAAAACTATTTTATAATTCAGGAAGAACAAAATTGGTATTAAAATCTTAACAAAAACTAAATTTCGACTCCAGGGTTGCACAAATGAAATATTTTATGGTACATGAAAGTGACCAAAAAGTTTAAAAATATAAATTTTTTTGTAAAGTAAAACTATGTCACATCTTTTAATTAAACCTACTTCCTGTTTTAGCAAGAAAGAAAGAAGACATCTGTGAAGGGTATTTAAGGTTCGGCACAGCCGAATATAGCACTTTTACTTGTTTTTTTTTAAATGCTATAAAAAACTACTGAATATTTTCTCAAATTTCTTTTTTTATTTGAAAAGTAATGCAAAATAATTTCATTCAACAGTTATTTGAGTTTTGTTGTCTTAGTCTGAAATAAATTTTGGTTTCCTTGTTTAAACAAGACTTGATCTTTCATAGCGTATGAATCTTAATTCAATTTAATATAGCAATACAAATGTTCGTGAAAATACTGACTACATACAAATTTAAGCTATGGCTACCAATAATAAAATTGGAAAACGTTCACATGTACTTAAGTAGAAAATGCAAACCAAAAAGAGTTTGACTTAGGTATGATGGAACAAAAAATTCAGAAAAAAAGGGAAATGAAGAAAATAATCAAGCGGTAACACGGGTAATAAAAACAATAACATGTTAACAACAGGTGGAAACAGTTCTCGGATTCTTTTTCTCAATAAAATTTGTGTAAATAGGAACTGTTATCACATTCAACTAAGCCACCTCGTAAGTGGTGACAAAAACACAATACACATGAGCACTGATGACGAAAGGGTTGCGTCTTTCGAAAACAGCTGTTCTGCTCTGCTATGTAAGTTGAATAAAACTGATGTTGACTTTCCTTTGTGCCTTGGAATATTTATCATGTCTTTCTGAGATTTAAAAAAAAAATCTCGAACAATTAGCCTATGAATCTTAATTCAATTTAATATAAAACTTGATCTTATTCCATTTCAAAATACACATATCTAAGTTTTTTTTTTAATAAAACAATTTTTAAAACAGTACTCTAAGTAAATAACATTAATTTTACTATTAACTCACCTTGATCGTCACGCTTATGGGGCTTTCCAATTTTAAGGGTCTGGTATGCTCATCTAATATAAGAAAGCGAAAATTTACCAAATCTTGGGGTTTATAAATGGCCTTATCGGTTTGTATGAAAATTTTTGAGCCGTCATGTGTTATTTCTGCTACTTCACTTTCATTTTTAAAATGACAACCGGTTAAACCCTCAGATTTTAAATAATATTTTCCTTCCTGTATTCTATTTGGAAAAAATTCCACAAGTTGAAATTCAAATGGCTGTAGGGTAACATCTTTGAACTCCTTAAAATTGGGTCCTTCAATACCAACACGTATTGCACATGGCCCAGTGGCCTCATGCAGAGTTGCGACAACTGAATATTTCCGATTAGATTTTATCACACCAGGTGCATTTATTGAATAGTAACTAAAAAAATAATAATTACTTAATATCTATAGCAAATAAAAGATGTAGATTACGTTTCAGAATTTGCTCCAAGCGCCATAAATAATATACACAAGCACTTAGACCACCAAAAACTATTCATTATAACAAAAATATATTGTGCTTTTGGGCCCGAAAAATCCAAACAATCTTATGAACGAGCAACTAAAAACTGAAAATGCAAATTGAAAAATTGTCAATAAAATGTTTCAATATCAAGTCTGCCAATAAAAGCTGAAAGTAAACTTGTTTCGTGATAAGTTTTACAACTTGTTTTTAAATAACTACCATCCATGATTGTATAAGAATAATTATGCATCATTATTTTTTGAAAACTTATATAACAAACCGCTTTCTATTACTTATATCTGTGCTCATTAAGAAAGCCGTTGAATGCAGTGTCGCAGTTGTTATCCCATCAAATAAACATAAACATAGAACCCGCTAAATTCACACATTTAACTCAATTTGCTCAACCTGTCTTGAACTGATGAGTTTTTATATGCTAGATTTTAAAATAAAAACTAATTTAAACGTTTAACCACTCTAAGATGCTACAGAACAGACATTTACTCTTGTCGTGGCCTTTAGTGATCAATATATATATATATATATATATATATATATATATATATATATATATATATATATATATATATAAATTATTCAGACCTTATATTTTTTGGCAAAATTTAAAAATTTGTACAGTATAACTATTGGTTCTATACCTGATTTTACGTGTTTTTCTTCTCTAGTATAACCGCGTTCAAAAAATTCTATTAAATGAAGTAGTTAACGCACTGACATTGAACCCGAACATCGTGTATTCGATCCCCTACTCAACCGAGTCATGTAGATGGAGTCGAATTTTTCTGAGCTGGTATTGGTGGTCTATTTAATTGAAATACTACGTGCTAAAAAGCTCATCGTAGTGCATCCTTTCGTCTCTGATGTAGCGGATTCGCTGGCAAAGAAAAATAGAACTAGTAATAGTGCTATATTCGGCTGTGCCGAATCTTATATACCCATCACCGAGACACGGCTCTTTTTGATCTTTCTCGTTTTCAATACTTATTTAATTCCTTCTAAAATAGCACATATGTTGTATTACCAATGTTACAAATTTGTATTATATAGTTACTTTAATAAATAGAAAAGGTTAAAATTGTGCAACTCTGAAGCTGTTTTTATACCCTTCGCAAAATAGTGGAAGGATATATAAGGGTTTATCATTCCGTGTGAAATTTTCTCAGTAACAAAATGCTAAAGTAATTAAATAATACAAATTCTTTTAGAAAGAACAAGTAAAAACATTTTATTCGACCGGGTCGAATCTTAACTACACTCCAAATATTTAGTAAATAACAACTCAATTTTTATTCTTATTAAAATTTACATTTTTATGGTGTTTGGCTTAACTAAACAAGAAAACACTTTATTTTAATACGGTCGCGTACAGGAGTTTGGCTGAGATGCCTTTCCGTCAGCATAAAAAGTTTCGTATTAATACCTTATATCAACGTGAAAAAAAGGAACTGAGATAAGTTAAAAATGTTTGACCTGCTGGGTCAAAGGTCTTTAAAACATTTCTGTGCACAATTTTAAAACCCTATATAGGGTCCCTCCGAAAAAGGCATTGGGGGAGACATCCCACTTAAATCGTGTATACTTAAAAACTAAATTTTCGGAGTAGTTAAAAAGTTTTTGTTGATAAGGTCATTTAGTGGGCAAAGGAGGGTGGAAGGGTAAGACAAAGGAGGGTGGAGGAGTAGGGCGGGGAAGATCAGAGAACATATTACATTCGTCGTAAAAACTTCTAAATTAAATTTTTAAGGAATGTGTTAAGGAATAAAATTTGTTAAATATTTATAATATTTTTATACCCTTCACAAAAAAGTGAAAGGGTATATCTAGGTTTGTCATTCCGTGTGTAATTTCTTCCATATCAACATGGGACTCCATAAAGTATATATATTCTGGATCCTTATGAATAGCGATGACGATTGAGCGATGTCCGTCTGTCCGTCCGTCTGTACGCGAAATCGGTTTTCCCAAGCCCACAGAAGAGCTAGAGACTTGGATTGGAAATGAACTTAAATATAGTGGTGTTGAAATTCATAAAGATCCGATGTACGGTTCCAGAGCTGGGAAGCTTACACCTATTTCTCGACGCAAAATTTATACCAAAAATCAATTATTTTTTTTAATGTTTGTAAATTAAACCTATTTCGTGCTTTGGGAAGCCTCAATGGTCTATTAAAAACTAAAAAAATAAAAAAAAATTTCCAGGGATGGGCAAGAAAATTTTTTTTCCGGCCTATTCCGTATATTGTAGTACATGTAGTAACTAAAATTGTCATGAAGATTTGCATTGGCAAAAAAAAAAATTTTTAATTAAAATTTTGCTTCCAGGGGTGGGAAATTGAACTTTTTTTATACGTGGAAGTAATCAAACAGGCAACTGATGTTGTTGTTTCTTTTTTGCTAACTAAAACTATTTTATAATTTAGGAAGAACAAGATTGGTATCAAAAATTTAAAAATAAAATTTCGAATCCAAGTGCAAGATTTAATAGTACATGAAAGTGACCAAAATGGTTACAAATATTAAGTTTTTCTTAAATAAAACTATTTCATGTGTCGTTAAGTGTTGCATTGGTAAAAAAAAATTAAATTTCATATCCAGGGTTGGGAAATTGAAATATATAAAAGTAACCAAATAGGCAATTGACGTTGTTGTTTTTGCTAATTCAAACTATTTTATAATTAAGGAAGAACAAAATTGGTAAAAAATCTAAATTTCGACTCCAGGGTTGAACAATTGAAATATTTTATGTTACATGAAAGTCACTAAAAAGTTTAAAAATTTGAATTTGTTGTCAAATAAAACTAAGTTACATATTTTAATTAAACCTACTTCCTGTTTTAGCAAGAAAGAAAGAAGAATTACATCTGTGAAGGGTATTTAAGATTCGGCACAGCCGAATATAGCACTTTTACTTGTTTTTTTTTTGTGTAATTAAAATTATTAGAAACAAAAAAATTGGTATTATAAATTTAAAAATATCAGTATGTCGTTCACAGGTTACCAAAGATGTTACTAATTATTTTTAGGTAAAAATATTTTATACTGCACTAAGAAATTAATTTGCTATTAAAATTAAAAATGTTAATCCAGGTGTGGAGAGTCCAAATATTTTGATTACATAAAAGTAACCATATAAGTTCCTAATCTTGATTTTTTTTGGAGAATTATATCTTTTTTCTACTTCAGAAAGAATTAAATTGGTATTGAAAACAGAAAAAACAAGATTTGATTGCAGAGTTGGAAAATTGAAATTGTTTGTTTTATAAAATTAACCATAAGTTTTGTTGTTTTTTTTTTTGCTGAATTAAACCTACATACATATTTTAAAGAATCAAATTGGTATTTAAAACCTAAAAAATCAAAAATTCTATTGCAAGATTGGATAATAGAAAGCAAAACGGCTACTTCTGTTTGTTTGGTCTTAGAACTATTTTACACGTCAGTTAAAATTTTAAGATGGTCTCCAGGGTTGAACCATTGAAAATATTGTTGATACATAAAAGTAAGCAAATGGATTAATAATTTTGTTTTCTATGTGATTTGAGACTATTCCATATTTCAGGGTAATAGAAATGGCATTGAAAATTTAAAAATATAAAAAAACCTATTCCAGGGTTGGACAATTGGAACGAATTTTTTCTTTTTGCTTAGAACAGCAACGTATTTAAACTTTTTGAAAGAAGTTCACAGCGTCAGACCTGAAAATCTTAACCTTTTTCTTAAATATTAAGGTAACTAAATAACGCAATTTTCTTTTTTTGGTAATTAAAACTATTTTCTGTTTTGGAAGGAAATAAATTAGTAGCGAAAATCAGAGAGATCAAAGAGATGGGTTCAGTGTTAAAAGGTATGTGTGCATATGCTCCAGACGTACATCAGTGAAGGTATTTAAGGTTCGGCGCAGTCGAATATAGCAATTTCACTAGTTTTCTTTCGATTCTGTTTACAAAATACATGAAATTAAATTAAAGTATGGTAACATTTCTGTGAGAATGAGTAATGAAAAAGAAGAGCACGCCAATAAAAAAAAGTGGGTTCCACCCATGATACAAAGAAGAAAAGATAATGCAAAGAAATTTTAAAAACACATTTCTTCTGCGCATATACGTCACACCCTCAAATAAATATAAACGCTACCACACAAACACATGTAAATGGTATGGAAAAATTTTGTTTACATTTTTTTATTGTAAAAAGTTATTATTTTTTGCTGCGACCACTACAAATTTGTTTTTTTATTTATTTTGTATGTTTTTAAAAGTATAAAAATAATTTTTTCATAAATCGTTTTGTTAAAAATCTTTGTATAACAAAGAATTTTAACAGTTCAATTTTTTTTGTGTTTTATAGTCGCTTACATAACTTGTTTCTAAAATTGAAATAAAATACAATTTCGATTACTAAAGTTAATTTATATATTGTTTACTATGCAAAATATTCTTTTGTTGGTGATTTTTTAAAATATCTTCAACAATTTTTTTATTATTCCTCCGCTCAATTCTTAAAACGCGGTAAGTATTCTCATCGGCCTGGGCTAACGCACTGTTAATTGTTGGGACTACACCTACCTTTAGCAATCTTTTTTTAGAAAAACCTTCGGAAACATATATGAATATTGCAACTCTAAAATTAATATAATTGTACTTTTATTACCCATTTCATACTGCATCGTATTGGCGAAATCCTCCGCTTTAAAATGATGCATGCAGACCAATGATTTATCTGGATTGAATCTTTTATGGCCACAAAAGCTAATCCATTTCTTTCGAAGGGCACCGTCTGTTGGAAATTGAAAAAAACTGCATTCAGCCGCATTACTTTTGTATATTTTGTTGCAATTTACAACACTGCACTTCATTTTGCTTTTTTTCACAAGTTAAACTTTTATTTTAATATTAGAATGTAAATTTATTAAATTTTATTAGCTCAAATTAAATAAACTGCTTTCTCACAAAAAATTTATTAAAGGATGTGACGTCACACAAAACAGCTGATTCATATACAAACATAACGGACCTGCGCATTGCATTATCTTTGTTTTCTTTGTATCATGGGTTCCACCTCACAACCGCATTCTCTTGCAAAATGGTTTTCCAAAGCGCATGGAAAACATCGCTCGTCCCCAGTTCTGTTTCATCATTTAAGCCTTAAGTGAACTATGGAAGCCAAACATATTTGCATCTGCAGTTGTTACATCATTTGCAGCTAATAATTGTTTGTAAATCGTCGACAGGATGGTGCATCACAACCGAACTTGTAGAGTAACGGAAGTTTATATTGAAGTAGTTCTGCCTAGACTTCAAGGAAACTTTGTATTAGACGTCTCACATTTAAAATTTATGCGTTAACCTTGCTCACATTGCAGTTACCTCAAAACCCCTTTAAATTGCGTTTTGAGGATATGCAGGAAGTGAGCCATTCAAAATCTTAAATTTAAAAATGAAATAAAACAAAAACGGTTTGAAATTTTGCCAAATTTTTTTTGTTGGTGTGAAGTATATTTGGTCCGGTTAGAGATAGATCCTCATGCGGCTTCAACTTTTGAACCAATTGAACTTTGTAAGGCGTTATATCGAGATCGAAAAATTCAACGTAAACTTGTGCATCAAATGTTCAATTCTTGAGAACGATGACGAGTTGATGTTGATGGATTATCACGCACACTCTCAGCCACAGTTTCGATATTTTCATGTGTACGCACTGTAAGATCACCGGTCACGTCTTGCCGCAAAAACAATGAAACGAACAAAAAACTTGCGTATTCCGGGCACTATTGGTCCTTATCTGCGACCAAAAATTTTGTACGATATTTTCGTGCAATTTCGATCAATTGTCTTTGTTTTCGGAATAAATTGAATACAGTGAATTTTGTGAGAGAAGAGAATGACATAAGTATTGCCAGATTTGAAATAATTGGTGGTCCAAATTTAAAGCGATAGATGACCCACCCAATACTTTAGCTATAGGACGCTTCAAAAATATTTTGTCTCTGACAATTCCAATACAATATATAATCTAGCACCTCTCCCAACGCTAACACCTCCGCTAATGTCATGTCTCAGTTTGCATTTTTACATTTTAAGGCGGTAGCACTTCAGTTTTCGGTTTTCTTATATATGAAGATGTTACCTACCGGCCGGCCTTTTATTGTTCGGCTATCAAAAATGTATGAGGATTTACAATATTTTTAATTAATGAGAATTCATGTTAGTGTGTATACATTTCTATATATGCACATGATCATGTGTTTGTTGTATTAATCAATATCACATACACATGAGTGTATCTTCTATATTCTAATAGTTGAAAAACACGAATTATAATATCAAATTATTTTATGGACTTACGTACGCAACTATTTAAATAGCGCTTTCAAATATCAGGTCTATATGTACGAACGTGAGTGCTGCAGTCAATATTCGTTGTTTAAAATTTAAACTAACAATTCTGGTCATAAATTACTGAACAAATATTTTGTTTGAGAGTCTCTTATTGTTGCTGTTTTATTTTTTAATGTTTCTTTCATTGTTGCAGTGTAAAAAGGCATGAAAGGACACTAAACGTATGCTAGGAAAAAACTAAATATTTTATAACCGTTAATAACAACTGCAATAATTACAATTATTTCATTCCCTATTCATGTACATACAAACATAAAGCGAGATTGTTTAGAAATTTTGTAAATTTATTTCCAACGATTTAGTACGTACTGTTGGATTATTAGCGCAGATGGAAGAATATGTTTGCCAAATTATGTAGCGTAATCGTGGATTACATGTTATAGGCGCAGGTATTATGATGGGCAATACTCCACGACGAATATATATTTTCACACACACACATACAGGCATAGTGACATCTACTCAGGAGTAGTCTAAAAAGACTGCAAGGATCTCAAAACGTCCAGATTTTTTCAAAACGGGGTAAAACCATTAACTACCCATTTGTTTTATACCCTTTACAAAAAAATGAAAGGGTATATATAGGTTTGTCATTCCGTGTGCAATTTCTTCGATATTCACATGGGACCCCATAAAGTATATACATATATTCTGGATCCTTATGGATAGCGATAACGATTGAGCGACCAGAGGAGCTAGAGACTTCATTCTTGGACCGTTGGATTGGAAATGAGCTTAAATAGAGTGGTATTGAAATTCAAAAATATCCGAAGTACATTTCCAGAGCTAAGAAGCTTACACCTATTTCTCGACGCAAAATTTATACCAAAAATTAATTATTTTTTTTTTTAAGTTTGTAAATGAAACCTATTTTGTGTTTTGGGAAGCCTCAATGGTCTATTAAAAACTAAAAAAATTAAATTTTTTTCCAGGGATGGGAAATTAATTTTTTTTTTCGGCCCATTCAGTATTTTGTAGTACATGTAGTAACTAAAATTGTTAACAATTTTTAGTTTTTCTTTAACAAAACCTCATTATACGTCATGAAGATTTGCATTAGCCAAAAAAAAATTTTTTACATTTAAAATTTGCTTCCAGGGGTGGGCATTGAATATGTTTTATAGGCGAAAGTAATCAAACAGGCAACTGATGTTGTTTTTTTTTGCAAACTAAAACTGTCTTATTACTTAGGAAGAACAAAATTGGACAAGTGCAATATTTTATGGTTCATGACCAAAATGGTTCAAAACTGTAATTTCTTTTTTAAATAACACTACTTTATACCTCATGAAGAGTTGCATTGGTAAAAAAACAATCGAAAAAAAATTAAAAGTTCACTTCCAGGATTGGGAAGTTGTAATTTTTTTTTTTGGTTCATGGAATGTATTGTAGTACATGAAAGTGACCAAACGTTTTTCTTAAATGAAACGACTTTATACCTAATGAAGACTAGGATTGGTAAAAAAATTGAAATTTCGCTTCCAGCGCTAAAAATTTAGATTCTAGAGTTGGATAACTTCAATATTTTACGGTACATAAAAATGACCTAATTGGTTACAAATATTAATTTTTTTTTAAAACTTTATTAAAACTATTTCATGCCTCATTAAGAGTTGCATTGGTAAAAAAATTTAAATTTCGTTGCCAGGGTTGGGAAATTGAAATATTTATTCTGCATAAAAGTAACCAAAAAGGCAATTGACGTTGTTTCTTTTTGCTAATTAAAACTGTTTTATAATTCAGGATGAAGAAAATTGGTAATAAAATCTTAAAAAATCAAGATTTCGTCTCCAGGGTTAGACAAATGAAATATTTTGTGGTACATGAAAGTGACCAAAAAGTTTAAATATATAATATTTTTTTTGTCAAGTATAACTATGTTACACCTCATTAAGAATTGCATTGGTAAAAAATAAAAATTCGCTTCCAGAGTTGGAAAATCGAAATATTTTTGGTCCATAAAAGTACACACATAAATTCCAAATTTTTTGGTTTTAGTGAATTAAACCTATTTTATATATCAGAATAAATTAAATTAGTATTAAAAATTTAAAATTCGGTTCCAGGGTTGGAAAATCGAAATTTTTTGGCACATAAAAGTAACCATATAAGTTTTCAATTTTGGGTTTGTTTTCAGTGAATTAAACATATTTTTTTTGTTTCGCTAAGAATTAAATTGGTATTAAACATTTTAAAAACTAAAAATTCGGTTCCAGGGTTGGAAAATCGACATTTTCTGATGCATTAAATTAACCATATACATTGCTATTTTTGATTTTTATAATGAATTATACCTACTTTATATAGAAGGAAGAAACAAATTGGTATTAAAAACCTAAAAAATCTAATAGACGATTCTACGGTTGGACAATTAGAAGTTTTTGGGGTATATGAAACGAATTTTTTTGTTGTTTTGTTTGTAAATTAAACATATTTAATATTTTTGAAAGACGTTCAGAGGTATTACAAATAAGAAAAGCCATACATTTAGCTTCTTAGCCGAAAAATTTAAACGAAAAGAATCACATCTGTGAAGGGTATTTAAGATTCGTCACAGCCGAATATAGCACTTTTACTTGTTAAATACTTAATTTTCTTAGCGGGAATTTTTAACAAATCAAATATTAGTAAAACTTTCAATTACTCTTATGCACCAAAAATATATTCAACATCGCAACCCTAATATGGTCTTTCTTATATTTATACCCTTCAGAAAAGAATTGGTGGGTATATTCACTTTGTCATTCCGTGTGTAACAAGGCGAAATATTCCTCTAAGACCTCATAAAGTATATGGATTAATGATCAGTGATGAAATCGAAGACCATGTAGCCATGCCCGTTTGTCTGTTGAAATTTAGCATAGTTAATTTTAAAGGATAACAGAAGTTAAGTTTTTAAATGGGCTAAATCGATCTAGGGGGTAAAAAGTTTTCCTAAGAACACCTAAATCAACCTCTAAAGACAACATATGCTTTAATGTTTTTTCGTACTTTTGTTAGGCAACACTGTTTCATATAAATTTTTCCACGGAATTTGGGGAGTTTTAGGAATTTTTTTCTCGAAAAAATATATGCAGTGGGAGAGAAATTTCTAGAGAATATTCATGATTTAGCTGTACATTAAATCCCATTTAAAGCTCAGGCATTTGTGATCAAGTCTGAGCACGTCTGAACATGATGTTTAATGTTGTGCTATTATTAACAAATAGATGCTCATGATTTAGTCTTGTGCCTGCTGTATAAGGCCCTCTAGAAGGCTTTTTTATTCGAAAACTTAACCTCTGGATAGAGCGGCAACTATATCATGTGTGTATTGCATTATTGTAATTTCTGTGGTGTATGTGGTTTTTAGCTGGCCGGTTTTGTTTTTAATATTAAACAAATATGCTGACTAATAAAACAATGGGGTTTCTATTTGTACTAATTTTTGCAATTATTGTTGCAACCGTTGTTTCCGCCAAATTTTTATTTTAAATTAAAACGCCACTACCCCATATTCGCACTTCACTATTTTAATTATTATTTCACACATTTTGACAAAAATTGAACTGAACGGAACAAAAGAAGAAACAACACAATATCGCTACTGCGTGTATTATTTACATAAAAATGGGCTATAAGAATAAGTCTATATAAATAAACATGTTTCTTGTATAACTTTTATTAATAATAGTTTGAATATTAGTTTTTTCGTTTAGATTTTGGAATTTTGGTAAACAATTATGCTAAAATGATATTTTGACATGCATTTATGCCTACAAGTTTTGGCATTCTTTGGTGGTAATTTTTTGGATATTAAAATCATTAACCCTTGCATATACCGTAATATATAATTGAAAAATATCTTTTAAAGAAAAACAAGTAAAAGTGCTATATTCGGCTGTGCCAAATCTTAAATACCCTTCACAGATGTGATTCTTTTCCTTTATATTTTTCGGCTAGGAAGCTAAATGTTTGGCTTTTCTTATTTCTAATACCTCTGAACGTCTTTCAAATATATAAAATATGTTCAATTTACAAACAAAACAAAAAAAATCCGTTTCTTTTAAATTTTTTTGATTTTTAGTACCAATTTATTTCTTCCTTCTATATAAAGTAAGTATAATTCATCATAAAAATCAAAAATAGCTATGTATTCAATGAATCAGAAAATAACGATTTTCCTACCCTGGAACTGAATTTTTAGTTATTAAAATGTTTAATACCAATTTAATTCTTAGCGAAACATAACATATGTTTAATTCACTGAAAGAAAACTAAAATTGGGAACTTCTGTGGTTACTTTTATGTACCAAAAAATTTCGATTTTCTAACAATGGAACCAAACTTTTAATTTAAAAATTTTTAATACCAATTTAATTCTTAGCGAAGACACAAATATGTTTAATTCACTGAAAAAAACCAAAATTGTAAATATATGTGGGTACCAAATGTATGTACAAAAATATTTCGATTTTCCAACTCTGGAACCGAAATTTAATTTTTTTACCAATGCAACTCTTAATGAGGCATTAAATAGTTTTATTTAAGAAAAATTTAATATTTGTAACAATTTTTGTCACGTTCATGTACTAAAAAATATTGTAGTTATCCAATTCTGGAATCTAAATTTTTATTTTTGTTTAATTTTTATACCATTTTTGTTTTTCTTGAACTAAAAAATAGTTTTAATTAGTAAAATACCGACATTAGTTGCCTTTTTTGTTACTTTTATGTATAAAAAAATTTTAATTTTCCAGCTCTGGAAGCGAAATTTAATTTTTTTACCAATCCTAGTCTTCAATAGGTATAAAGTCGTTTTATTTATGAAAAACTTTTGGTCACTTTCATGTACTACAATGTATTCCATGTACCAAAAAAATTTTCAACTTCCCAACCCTGGAAGTGAAATTTTATTTTTTTTTCCGTTTTTTTACCAATACAATTCTTTATGAGGTATTAAGTAGTGTTATTTAAGAAAAATTACTATTTTGAACCATTTTGGTCACCTTCATGAACCATAAAATATTGCACTTGTCCAATGCTGGATTCAAAATTTTGTTTTTTTTTAATTATTGATACCGGGTTTGTCCTTTCCAAAATATAAAATAGTTTTAGTTTGCAAAAAAACAACGTCAATTGCCTTTTTGGTTACTCTTATGTATGAAAAAAAATTGCAATTTATATATACATATATGTATATATATATATATATATATATATATATATATATATATATATATATACATATATATATATATATATATATATATATATATATATATATATATATATACATATATATATATATATATATATATATATTATTTTTGAATTTTTGATATCAATTTTTTTCTTCCTAAATTATAAGACAGGCTTAGTTAGCAAAAAAAACAAGATCAGTTGCCTGTTTGATTACTTTCACGTATAAAAAAAATTCAATTTCCCATCCCTGGAAGAAAAATTTGAATTTAAAATTTTTTTTTGGCCAATACAAATCTTCATGACGTATAAGGAGGTTTTGTTAAAGGAAAACTTAAAATTTGTAACAATTTTAGTTACTACATGTACTACCAAATACGGAATAGGCCGAAAAAATATTTTTAATTTCCCATCCCTGGAAAAAATATTTTATTTTTTAGTTTTTAATAGACCATTGAGCAAAGCACGAAATAGGTTTAATTTACAAACATTAAAACTATAATTGGTTTGTGGTATAAATTTTTGCGTCGAGAAATAGGTGTGAGCTTCCCAGCTCTGGAAACATACTTCGTATCTTTCTGAATTTCAATACCACTCTATTTAAGTTCATATCCAATCCAACGGTCTAAGAATAAAGTCTCTAGCTCTTCTGGGGGCTTGGTAAAACCGTACAGACAGACGGACATCGCTCAATCGTCATCGCTATTCATAAGGAACCAGAATATATATACTTTATGGGGCCCATGTGCATATCGAAGAAATTACACGCGGAGTGACAAACCTATATATACCGTTTCACTTTTTTGTGAAGGGTATAATTGCCTCTTTTTCTTACATATAGGGGCAATGTAAAAAAATTGTATTACTACAAATGTGGTCATCCCACTCAGTGCCCACGATCGTATTTGACTCCGACCACATAAAGGTTAAACCACCCATGACAAGTGTGATTTTTTTGTGTTGCTCTTTCTACAACTCTTTTAATTCATTATATAGTATATATATATATATATATATATATATATATATATATATATATATATATATATATATATATATACATATATGCCTTTTTGTAGTGATATGTAATATGTTCCTTGAAAGGTACATATCGTGTGTCTATTTTCATTGCCAAGATATAAATTTTTAATTTGGCGAACATTTACATATTTTTGAATTATTAATTGTCGAAAAATGCAAGTAATTGCAAATATTAAGATTATAATCAAGGCTAAAGCATAGTGTTATAATGGCAATGTGACTAATTAAAATGTAGTAAAAAGAGGCACACGGTACCATCTCGATAATCAGGACACGAGATTTGCTGGGTACATCTGTAATTTGGAGACTTCTATAAACTGGACAGTTTCACTTATTTACATTCCCACAAAAAAAAAAAATAAAACTTCAAAATCGCGTTTTCACTATATATGTTCGTATGTATGTATGTGTGTGTGTGTCTGCGTGTATGTGTGTGCTTATACCGTTTGAAAGGCTAATCACGTTTCAAGGGGTTCCTTCAAACTTAGATTCCTTACGAACTGGAACCGGTTCGAACCGTTCGAATTATCAATATATAAGAAAAAATTATGTTTCAGATGTGCTTTTTCAGCATAACTTTTAAAAATTTTTTTAGGTTAAATCCAAAAAATAGCCATCCCTTGACATCCTAAAACTACGTCGAGCGCCACCAACCTGTTCAAAATCGGTTGATGCGTTCGCAAGTTTTTATAAACGGAAAAGTTCGAAAAAAGAAAGCAGGTTTAAATAAGAAAAAGAAAGGCAAAATTTTGTTATTCATTTACTTTAGTATTTAAGAAAATGTTTGAATTTTTCAGCTCGGTAGCTGTATGTTTGGCTTTTCTTATTACCAATGAAAGTCCTTCAAAAATATTACGTTTATGTACCAAAAGTTCTAATTGTCCAACCATAGAATGACTTTTAGATTTTTTCGAATTTTCAATACCAATTCTATTTATCCTGATGTATAAAATGGGTTTAAATCACAGAAAAAGCAAAAATTCCTAATCTATTTGTTTACTCTCATGTATCAAAAAATATGTTCAATGGTCCAAACCTGGAGGCCATTTTCTTACAATTTGAATACCAATTTCTGTCTCCCTGAAGCATAAAATAGTTTTAAGGCTTAACAAAACAAAAAAAATTAGTAGCTGTTTTATTTTCTTATATTTACCAAAACCATTTCGATTGTCCTACACTAATACAAATTCATGAAAAACAACAAAATTTAGAAAATGATTAAATTTATATACAAAAAAAAAATTCGATTGCCTGACCGTAGAATAGAATTTTAGATTTTATTAGCAATTAAATTCTGCTTGATGTAGTAAATATAGGTTTCATTCACTTAAAAAAGCATAACTGGGAACTTGCACTTTTGTGCACCAAAAATCTCGATTCTCCAATCCTGGAATCAAATTGTCAATGTTTTGGTTTTTAATACCAATATACTGCTTTCTTTAAAGTAGGTATAATTCACTAAAATACCAAAGTTAAGAACTTGTAAGGCAACTTTTATGTACAATAAAAATCAAAAATAGGAAATTGTAGAGTTACTTTTATGTGAAAAAAATATATATACTTTATGGGACCCCATAAAGTATATATATTCTGGATCCTTATGAATAGCGATGACGATTGAGCAATGTACGTCTGCCCGTCGGTCTGTACGGTTTTCCCAAGCCCCCAGAAGAGCTAGGAACTTCGTTCGTAGACCGTTGGATTGGAAATGAACTTAAATATAGTGCTATTGAAATTCAGACAGATCCGAAGAACGGTTCCAGTGCTGGGAAGCTTACACCTATTTCTCGACGCAAAATTTATACCAAAAATCTATTATTTTGTTTAATGTTTGTAAATTAAACCTATTTCTTGCTTTGGGAAGATTCGATGGTCTATTAAAAACTAATAAATTAAAAAAATATTTCCAGGGATGGGAAATTAAAATTTTTTTTTCGGCCCATTCCGTATTTTGTGGTACATGTAGTAACTAAAATTGTTAAAAATTTCAAGTTTTTCTTTAACAAAACCTCCTTCTCTTTTTTTATTTCAAATTTTGCTTCCAGGGTTGGGAAATTGCATTTATTTTATACGTGAAAGTAATCGAACAGGCAACTGATGTTTTTTTTTGCTAACAAAAACTGTCTTATAACTTAGGAAGAACAAAATTGGTATCAAAAATTCAAATATATAAATTAAAATTTCGAATCGAGGGATGGACAAGTGCAATATTTTATGGTACATGAAAGTTACCAAAATGGTAAAATATTTTCAATATTTCTTAAATAAAAGTACTTTATACCTCAAGAAGCATTGCACTGATAAAAAAAAATTGAAATTTCGGTTCTAGGGTTGGAAAAATTAAAGCTTTTTTTGGTACATGCAATATTTTGTAGTACAAGTAATAACAAAAAAGGTGGTAAAATTCGATTTTTTCTTAAACAAAACTAATTTAAACCTTATGAAAATTTGCATTGGTAAAGAAAATTTTAAAAAATTTAAATTTCGCGTCCAGGGTTGGGAAGTAGAAAATATTTTTTATACATAAAAGTAACCAAAAAGTCAATTGACGTTGTTTTTTTACTAATTAAAACTATTTTTTAATTCAGGAAAAACAAAATTGGTATCAAAAATTAAAAAAAATTAAAATTTAGATTCCAGAGTTGGATAACTACAATATATTGGGGTACATAAAAATGGCCAAACTGGTTACAAATATTAAGGTTTTCTAAAATAAAAATATTTCATGCCTCATTTAGAGTTGCATTGGTAAAAAAAATTAAATTTGCGTTTTCAGGGTTGGGAAATTGAAATATTTATTCTACATAAAAGTAACCAAAAAGGCAATTGACGTTGTTTCTTTTTGCTAATTAAAGCTGTTTTATAATTCAGGAAGAACAAAATTGGTATTAAAATCTTAATAAATCAAAATTTCGACTCCAGGGTTGGACAAATGAAATATTTTATGGTACATGAAAGTGACCAAAAAGTTTAAAAATTTTAATTTTTTTGTCAACTAAAACTATGTTACACCTCACTTAGAATTGCATTGGTAAAAAAATAAAAATTCGCCTCCAGAGTTGGAAAATCGAAATATTTTGCGTACATAATAGGACATACATAAATTCCAAATTTTGTGCTTTTAGTGAATTAGTAAGTATCAAAAAATTATAAATTCGGTTCCAGTTTTGGAAAATCGAAATTTTTTGGTACATAAAAGTACATACATAAATTAAAAATTTTGTGTTTTTAGTGAATTAAACCTATTTTATACATCAGAAAAAATTAAATTAGTGTTAAGAAATTAAAAATTCGGTTCCAGGGTTGGATAATCGACATTTTCTTATTCATAAAAATAACCATATTATTTGTTATTTTTGATTTTTATGATGAATTATAGCTACTTTATATATCAGGAAGAAATAAACTGATATTAAAAACCAACAAAATCTAAAAGACAATTCTACGGTTGGACAATTAGACCTTTTTGGGGTACATGAAACTTTTAGCTTCCTAGCCTAGTGTAAGCTTCCCAGCTCTGGACCCGTATTTTTCTGAATTTCATCACCATTATATAAGTTAATTTCCAATCCATCAGTCCCCGAATGAAGTCTCTCTTCTGGGAGCTTGGGAAAATCGTACAGACAGACGGAACAGCGCTCTTTCGTCATTGCTATTTATAAAGATCTAGACTCTATATTCCTTATGGAGTCCAATATTAATATCAAGGAAATTTCACACGGAATGACAAATCTATATATATCTTTCACTTTTTCGTGATGTTTATTTGTAGGTTATAGGCAAGCTACTCTCGTTTCAGAGGGTTCTTTCAAACTTAGATTTCCTATGGCTTGGAACCGGTTTGCATCGGTAGGTTTCGAGGAATATATAAAAAACTAAGAGAACACTTCTTCAAATGTGTTTGTATTTGAAATAACTTTTAAGCAGCCTTGCCGATCGATTTCAAAAACTAATCAGCTCTTTACATTTAAAAACCACGTCAATCACTAAAACCGATTCAAGAAAACTCAGAAATTGTATATGTGATTAATTAGTAGATCTCGCTGATATACATCAATTCAAACTTACCATTTGGGAATCAGTTATAGCAGTTTGAAAATTAATATAGGGTGTTTGTGTTAGAGTGACACAAGTTTAAATCATTATAAAACAGGAAAACATATTTTTAATATCAATTAAACGGGGTTTATTCGAAAGAAAATTTTATGAAATTAATGTTTAAATATGATATCTGCCATGAGGCCGCCACTGGAACACTAACCTAAAAAAATCTTCCATAAAGTGGAAGGACACAAATCCAGTTGCTGAGAACGGCGGTGCATTGATTGATTAGGATCATCTTCAATGCTTTCCTGTACAGCGGTTACAGCTTCTTCAGTGCGCACTGTTCGGTCTCACAGGATGCACGTTATCGGTAACCATAAATGTGGTCCGAAAACGATCTATTATTGTTCGCATTAGCCGTTCTGAAGGACAATTATCTATGCCATAAAATAACAAAAGGAGTGCACGATGAGTTTGACGAATAGAACAATTATTTTGATTAAAAAATTCAACAATTTGCACCCGTTGCTCGGGTGTTGCGACACTCTAAAAAAGCATGCTTTATAATAACATTAAAAATAGCGCGAAGTTGCAGGGATGTCCACAGTTGTTAACAGCTGTTAGGAATAACAAAATAAGAAATATTTTGCAAAGCAAAGTAATTATTTGTGTATAAATGACAATTCACACAGAGTTAATGCATTAATTATATTAAAGTGTAAAAGATATGATCATATAAAAACGCTTATCATATTTTCGCCAAGCCATTATCGCTATTTAATCTTTATGCACGCATTCATAAAAACCTTATTAAAATAACTCATGTTTTATATTACTGACCACCTCCATTTAGCAGACTATGTATTCTCCTCGTTGCTGTTTGTCGTTTGAAAATATTTTAGTGTCATTCACATTAACTGGGCATCATGTCAGTAATGCTGGTGAAATTCTTTTTTGACACTTATTTTATATGGTTGTTAAAGAGGTCAAAGTTTGCTTGTTATAGTAAATGGCTATACTTGAGTTATAATTTACTGTATGTACTTACTGCGACACATGCAGACGCATAAACATTCTTTATAGTATTCTAAAGTTCTTAAGTTTACATCAATGTCCTTGATGTATTTAAATTATAGTGGATATTTTCATGTATTCATTTGTATGATACCCGCTCGACATCTCCTCAGTCGTGCAAAATTAATTGCTCTCCCATATTTTGTCAAAGGACTCAAATGAAGCAAAAGCCACAAAACTAACATTCATGAAAATTTAGCCACTAGTGCAACAAATGGAACAAGTGTAAGAGGGGAAGAACGTTGTTAAAAGACATCAAGCGTTATATTGAAAACAAGAAAAGACTTTTTACACACGCACGCCAACACAAACATGCAAATATATAGAAGAAAGCTGCAAAGGAAAATAAAACGGCAAATAAGGAATCATGAGAGAATTGAATTGTGATGATGGGAAATTATGAAGGCAATGAGTAATGAATTATTCATGCATGCCGGAGCAACAGGAACAAAAAGTACCACTAGTTCATGCGGGAACAACAAGAACATCAATTTTGATGACTACAGCCATCAGAACGAGCGTTTATTACTCGTATGACTACAAGAATGAAAGAACAAATAGTTCCAACAGCCACGCACAGCATTTAAGTGGGTGTATGTAGATGTGCGAATTTTATTAAAAGCCACCAGTAAAACTATAAATTGAAAAATCGCACTGGCTATTAATAACATAAAGTGGGCTGATGAGCGCGCATTTAATATCTAAAAATGCTTCTGGAAAACTTCAGAATGGTGAAAGACAATCGTGTTATTAGTCTAAGAAAATAAAGGTTTAAAAAAGACATTTCAAAAAACCTTCCAAAAAGTAGACCAGGAATCGATAGTTTTTGAACGATACGCAATTGGAACATATTTTTTTACACAAAATTTTTAAATTTTATTCGTGCTGATTCTTCTCCCAAATTTACAAAAAAAGTTAAAAATTTATTATTGAGGGGTTTTAGCTTGTTCATATGCGCATTTCACTGGGGCTAATGCAGATCATCAGGGAATCTTTACCCAACATTTCTCAGAATAACTAAAGATATTATTTCAAACTTCGACTCAATTGAATGAGAAGCTTAAACAAATATCAAAGCTAAAAATCAATAATCACTTTTTCCCGTTTTGTTTTATTTTTATATCTGGCTATGCAATTTTTTGTTAATATCGTTCTGAATCTTCCCATTCATACTGATTACTGCTCTCCTGTCCTCTTAAAAGACAAACGACTCCAAGTATACTTCACGAGCCTATCCTTTGCGTCACATACTTTTGTTTTGAATGTTTGATGTTTTGAAGCTCTACATGAGTATGGATGAGTTTCGATAACGATACCCGATGTCTATATGGCATTCGAGATAGTTGGAGAATACCTTTACGAAATGGTGGGCTATTCTGCACTGGATCAGTTCTAAGTGCTGGAGGACGCATTCAAAACTTTTCTATTAAAATAACAGGACATGACTACATGGGGTCCCAATGATACCGCATTTTCAGCAGCAGCTATTCTGAAAAAAACAGATCTGAGGCATGAAGGAAATTACGTTATAGGTCTCTAAATTTACCTGACCCTTGTATAACCTTGCAAGACTAGAAAGAATACTGATGCTTCTCCGTCACCAGCTAAGAATGCCTAATGATCGTTTTGATTGGTGTCTATATAAGTTTTGAAAATGAGCTAGAGCGCGAAGCTTCGACATGCTTCTTTATAGATATCCAGCTCTGGATAGGACCAAGGGGAATGATATTTAAACTTAATACTTTTAGAACGTCTACAACTTAGTGAAGCACTTTTAAGAATAAACAGAAATTAGACTCTTCACCTTTTGAGATTGTTGTTATAAGAATTCTTACAGCAACGCTCTCATAATAATTATTATTAAATTGTGATAATATTATTTAAGGTCAAAATATAGCATATTTATCTTTGTTGTAGAATTTAATGCTCTTATCGTAGACATTATATTACGTGCAGTCCTCATGTACACAACTCTTGAGCGAAATATTCTCGAGTTGCGGAATAAACAAGTGTAACTTGAACACAATATTCCTTGGTATTATTTTCTTTCATCATGTCTTTAATACGAATTCAATAAGCTCTTCAAGCTTAATTTTAGCAGAACAACAATTATCAAACCTTTTACACAGCTGGAGAACTCAAAAAGATAACACAAGGGAGATATGTATGTTGATGGAATGACATTTTTATCCCCTCCACAAAAAAGTAAACGGGTATATAAAGGATTGTCAATCCTTGTGTAATTTCCTCAATATTAATATGGGACTCAATAAAGTATATACATATATTCTGGATTCTTATAAATAGGGAAGACGAATAAGTGATGTCCGTCTGTCTGAAAGTGAAGAGATTCTTGCAAGTCCTCTGCAGAGCTATAGGCTACGTTCTTGGACGGATGGATTACAAGTGAACCTAAATAGAGTGCTATTGAAATTCAGAGCTGGGAAGTTTACATCTATTTGTGCAAAATAAATTAACTAGCAAAAACTAATTATTTTTTGTATATTTCTTAATTAAACCTATTTTATCCTTCGGGAAGAACTAAATATGTATTAACAAGTAAAAGTGCTATATTCGGCTGTGCCGAATCTTAAATACCCTTCACAGATGTAATTCTTCTTTCTTGCTAAAACAGGAAGTAGGTTTAATTGAAAGATGTAACATAGTTTTACTTGACAAAAAATTTCAATTTTTAAACTTTTTGTACCATAAAATTTTTCATATGTCCAGCCCTGGAGTCGAAATTTTGATTTTTTAAGATTTTAATACCAATTTTGTTGAAGCGTTTTTAATACCAATTTTTGTATTTCAATTTCTCAACCCTGGACACGAAATTTTAATTTTTTGTTTACCAATGAGGCATGAAAAAGTTTTATTTAAGAAAAGCTTAATATTTGTAACCATTTTGGTCACGTTCATGTACTACATTTTGATTTTTTTTTTAATTTTTGATACCAATTTTGTTTTTCCTGAACTAAAAAATAGTTTTAATTAGTAAAAAATGGACGTTAGGTGCCTTTTTGGTTACTTTCATGTATAAAAAACTATTTAATTTCCCAGCCCTGAAAGCGAAATTTTAATATTTTTTTACCAATCCTAGTCTTCATTAGGTATAAAGTCGTTTTATTTAAGAAAAACATAACATTTGCAACCATTATGGTCACTTTTATGTACTACAATATATTGCATGTACCATAAAAATTTTAACTTCCCAACCCTGGAAATGAAATTTTTATTATTTTTTGTTTTTTTTTACCAATGCAACTCTTCATGGGGTATAAAGTAGTATTATTTAAGAAAAAATTACATTTTTGAACCATTTTGGTCACCTTCATGAATTATAAAATATCGAACTTGTCCAACCCTGCATTCGAAATTTTGATTTATTTGGAAATTTTTGATACCAATTTTGTTCTTCCTAAAATATAAAATAGTTTTAGTTGGAAAAAAAACAACGTCAATTGCCTCTTTGGTTATTTTATGTATAAAAAAAATTTCTGTTTCCCACCCCTGGAAGCAAAATTTGAATTTCAAAAATGCAAATTTTCATGACGTATAAAGAGGTTTTGTTAGAGAAAAACTTAACAATTTTAGTTACTACATGTACTACAAAATACGGAATGGACCGAAAAAAAATTTTTAATTTCGCAACCCTGGAAGTAAATTTTTTTCAAAAAAAATTTCAAATTTTTAACCATTTCGATCACTTTCATGTACTATTAAATATTGCACTTGCCCATCCCTGGATTCGAAATTTTATTTTTTATTTTTGAATTGTTGATACCAATTTTGTTCTTCCTAAATTATAAGACAGTTTTAGTTAGCAAAAAAAAAAACAATATCAGTTGCCTGTTTGCTTACTTCCACGTATAAAAAGGGATCCGATTTCCCAACCCTGGAAGCAAAATCTTAATATAAAAAATTTATTTTTTAACAATTTTTGTTACTACATGTACTACAAAATACGGAATGGGCCGAAAAAAATTCTTAATTTCCCATCCCTGGAATTTTCTTTTTATTTTTTTAGTTTTTAATAGACCATTGAGACTTCCTAAAGCAAGAAATAGGTTTAATTTACAAACATTAAACAAATTAATTGATTTTTGGTATAAATTTTGCGTCGAGAAATAGGTGTAAGCTTCCCAGCTCTGCAACCGTACATCGGATTTTTATTTCAACACCGCTCTATTTAAGTTCATTTCCAATCCAACTGTTCAAGAACGAAGTCTCTAGCTCTTCTGGGGGCTTGGGAAAACTGATTTCACGTACAGACGGACGGACAGACGGGCATTGCTCAATCTTCATCGCTATTCATAAGGATCCAGAATATATATACTTTATGGGGTCCCATGTTGATATCGAAGAAATTACACACGGAATGACAAACCTCTATATACCCTTTCACTTTTTTGTGAAGGGTATAAAAAATGCAACATAAACTACCGACATGTGTCTCCTAGGCACATAAAAGTTGCCGAAGCACTTCTTGCTCCCCAAATACGTCAAAGGTCACGAAATAAATTACAACGGCCTATAGTTCAGTGCATGCAGCAAGTTCTTAAGGAAGAAGCTTCACCAAATGTTACGTATTGTTCAAAAAATAAACGCAAAAGACGATATATGTGTGATCGTAAAAAAGTCGTATAGTTAAACAATGCTGTCAAAAATGTAATAAAAATGTTTGTAATGAACATGGTATAAAAACTTTGTATGCAAACAATGTTTTTAATAAAAAATTTCGTCCAAACTTACTTGTTTTTAATTAATTAAAGCTTTTTCTTCAAAATTTTCACGTGTGTGTCTGAGAGACACATATTGGTAGGATTTGTAATATTTAATTTCGGTTTGATTAGGGTTAAGCGGGATGGGAGTATCAGAATATGTCCTTTATATTAAAAGTATCAAGCACACAAGAGGTCTTTACAATAATTAGTTTTTCTTCCTTAAATTTCATTTAGTAGTCAAATAAACTGAAATAACGATAAAACACACGCTTCACCCTGGCCTTATGTTGAGTTCGAAACATATTTCATACAAACGAATTTGTTGTGTAAAATATTCAGAAACGAGCTTGCTCCTTCTGAAGAAGTTGCATAACATCAATATGTTCGCAAGGCATAAGAATCGAGTATGCAACTTTAATGCCTAAAAAGAAAACTTTATTAATCAGAAAAAGGCCAAATTGGCCAAATTAATCACCAACACATTCGTATGTGGCATCGACAAATACGGAAGCATAAAAAACATACTTTATTCGTTTTGGTAAAAGTTCTAGCATCTGCTGTCACCACTAGTGTAAGCGACGCATAAATTGCCATAAATTTGGTAGAATTTTGCAAACGTGTTCCTTTTTGCCTGCTAACCTTTTTGTTTTGTTTTTCTGTTTGCTTTCTTGGTAGAAGTGTTGAAAGGACTCTTGATATCATTGCTATTACAAATGCATTCATGCATATTTCATAGTGATTTTCTATTCATCTGATGCATGCATGAGAATGCATACAAGTAACTTGTAGTACAAAATACGATGCCTTTAAAAAATGTACAGGTTAAAATATTGTATTGCCACCGTGTGTATTTGTAGACGAGTAAAAACTGATTTTTCGAAAAAATTTACTTTTTGGTATAGCAAATTGCACTTAATTACAATTTTTATTTCAAATACGAGTATCTAAAAAGGAAAAAATGTTTGACCAGTAATGAACAGACAGATGTGTTGTGGTAAAAGTAATTCTTCTTAATACCTATGAATTTTGCAAAACACAGCCGCAAGTATTCGGTTGAAAATCGATTTGAGAACCAAAATATTTTATAAATATATGTCTGAGAAAGCCCCAACTGTTGCGACCATCGTGAAGTTGATAAATTTGCTTCATCGAAAACGTTCATTGTTTATACATACACCCAATTACAGCTTTTTTGTAAATGTAATTAAATGTTTTCAATTACGAGTACTTTTTGTTGTAAGTGAATCTAAAAAAAAGAAAACAATTGCATTTAAAAGTAGTTGTGGTGGAAAAATCCCAATTACAAGGAATTATAATTGAAAAAAAATCAATGAGTTTTCGAACTCACGGGCGATGTGTTAACACCTTTTTGTTTATTTATTTTATATTAAACCCACAAAAAACAAAGAGAATGCAAAGCAACAGACAAATGTACATACATACATTGTTATGCTTGTACATAAGCTACATACGTTGCTGTCTTGCTATCTCATTTTTATATATGTACGTATAACCACGTCACTATTCTCTTTGCTATCCATGAGACAAAACCGAAGATCAACATAAAACACTTTTTTAATATTACTCCAAATTAATACTCCGAATTAAAACACTTAAATCTCCGCTCGCCGATATCGGATCGCCTTAATTTTTGGCCTAAACTTTTCGTCGAAACCCCCACTAGCGTTTTAATCCAAAAATAATAAAATCGGCTATGAATTTCCGGAGAAAATATATGAAAATCGCTTTCAATATCACTTTCAATACCGACTGCCAAGCAACGAACAAACAAAGTCTTACACTTACACTTGCGTATGTATTGAAACTGATAGTTTACTGCCCTAGAGGCGCGCGTATAGATGTTAACACATCAAAAATTCAAATACAAGTAATTGGATTTTTACTTATTTTTTATACCCTCCAAAAAAGAAGTGTAGGGTATAATCACTTTGCCATTCCGTATGTAACGCAGCGAAATCTCTGAGACCCCCTAAATTGTATATATTCTTGATCAGAGATGAAATCTAAAACGATTTAGCAATGTACGCCCATCCGTTCGTCTGAAAAATCAGGATTCAGTTCAAACGAAGAGACCCAGACCTTTGAAGCTTGGTAAACTTATATCTTGAAGGATTGCATAGGTCATGTTCGGGAATGGGCTGACTCAGGCCAGAGGGTAAAAAGTCCCCCCAAGATAAACCAAACTCTAAAAATCAACATAATTTTTACAGTTCTTTTTTGCAATTATGTTAAGCATATGATATATTTTTCTGTCAAAGACGGTCCAACGTGTGAAACTAAGTAAAAATAAAAATAAATTAATTTTTGCGTCCCGACCCATTAAAAATTTAACAAATTGTATTACTTAAGCCTACATTCCTTAAAAATAACTGTTATCGCCACTTGTTATGCAGGTTTGCTAGCCTTAAGTAAATTTAATATCAATTATTTTTCTTTGTGTATTTATCGATAACAATTTGCTATAGGGGTGGACTTTATGCTAATGTCAGTTTGACTTTTTGTCTACTTTACTTTATGTAAAGTCAAAAAGATATTTTCCAGGCGTAAAAGTGGTGCACTGTTAAAAGAAAATGGTGTCAGAACCAAAGAACTCATGTGTGAATGATCACTGAAGCTTGCTCCCATTTCATACTAAAACAGTTTGTATACTTTTATTTGTGTTACTTAAAAATTACCCTAACTTTATTGTAGGAATTTCAACATCAACAACTTTATCTAAATAAATACTTGGTTCTTTCATAACTTTAAAATTGATGTTAAAAATCTATTGGAACAGGGTGCTTGGGCGCTTCACCCAATAACAATAACATTTTTAAGCTTTTATGACGAAGCTGAGACTTAACCTGATCTCCCGCTGAAAAAATTTTTTACACTTGATTACCCCAAAAATATATTATTATTATTATTATTTCAAGTCTATTATAATTAAAATTACAATAAACAAAAAGAAGTGAAGGCACTAGCAACTAATGGCTACCGGCCCCAAACCCCAAAAATATATTTTTAGTGTTTTATGGCAAAGGTGAAGTGTCTCCCCACGACCATTGCCAGAGCGACCCCGACAAACTTCAATTTTAATATCTGAAATGTAAATATCAAGTAATCCAATCTGGATTGAAGAGCGATCCTTGTGAACATAAAGCACTTGCTCATCACGAAACATTAACAGTTTATCCATCTTATCTTAGGGTATATACAGAGTGGCAGCTTGTTGCCGAGCCGAGCTGGTTGACGCTTATTGCTAGAATTGTTCATGCGAGAAACAAGTTTGAGTGTTCATAGTGGATGCGAGACTCAGCCCTGATATTTTACTTATTATCTGATATTATATATATATATATATATATATATATATATATATATATATATATATATACATATATATATATATATATATATATATATATATATATATACATATATATATTTTCTTAGAAAATAGTACAGAAAAAAAACTGACATTGAGTTTTAAAATTTTACTTATTATTATTTATTTGAGTTTTTATTTTTTTGTTTAATTTTTATTTTATTTCTTAATTTATATTTTCTTTTTAATTTTTACTACTTTTTTAATTTTTTGATTGCATGTTTTATTAACTTTTTCTTAAATTTTTGTTTTTAATTTTTTTTATGTTTTCTACACAAGTTGTAATCATAACAATATAACATAAACAATGTTATCGGCGCTGAAATACGCTTTGAAACTGTTTTCTCGCATTCAATCAGCTTTGCGCTCTGACCAGCTCGGCGCCCACTATGACCGCTTCGCACTTATTAGTACTAATTTGTATACAACCAGTTTTCTCGCATTGTGTCTCGCAATAAGCGTGAACCAGCTCGGCTCGGCAACGAGCTGCCACTCTGTACATACCCTTATTATTTCCTTTATGTGCAAAAGACTCAAAGTTTACATCAACTGTTGACATTCACTAAATATTTCTATCATTATTATAGCAACAATAAATATTATTAACCCTGGAACGTCATCCTTATTTTACATACACTAACGTCATCCCTTGTCATTTTGGCATACTTTAAGAGACTATAAAACACTTTGTGAGCAAAAATGGACACCAAAATATATTTCATATGTATTATAAGCCACTTTTTACTGAATATTTAAAGAAATTCATTTATTTCTTTTTAATCTTTAATAAAAACTTAACATTTCATAGTATTCCTTCAATTGGTTTTAATTTGAAAATAAGATCGTTAATTTTTTCAACGGGCTTAAGTTCGAATCTACAAGACTGCAAATGATTTTTTATTATTTTATTAATAAATGAATTTGTTCAAATTCTATTTATTATTTTATATTAAGACTGGAATATTAAGAATATTTTCAATTATCATCAAACCAGCAGAACGGATCAGTACTGATTTCGAGGCCGCTACGCCATCTCATCAGCGTTCTTTGTTCAATTTTTCCACTTTTGCAAGTGGTGCCACTGAGTAGGAATATCAACTATTTAACCAATATTTTAACGAAAATGGAATATGAGAAGTTATCACATTCATATTTTTAAGTTATTACCTTTTTGGTGAGTACGAAATTCCCCAACCCTGACGATTAATATTCCCAATATTCCATGTATCTCTTCGCTTTTTTCAGAGCCATCGGCTGCTGATAGCTAAAGCTTCTTTGTTATTTATGTTCAAGTAATTGAAAATAAAATCTTTCGTCGTCATTTTGACGAAGGATGACGTTCTAGGGTTAAATTTAATACGCCGCGCTAATTTTGATTAAATAGGAAAATGAGTGGACAAATTTAAGGTTAGGAAGTAAATTGATTTAGAAACATACTTTTTGTTGACAAATTCAACTGTATTGATAAAAATGCAAATTAGAATTATGGGTATTAATAATGTATTGTGATGTCGGGCAAATTGTTACCCTTATCATACAATTTTTCATAAAATTTTCGACCACATTTTGCAACCGAACTTCATCTTTCAGAGAGTCAGTTGTATGTTGTTTGTTCTCGTAAACCAGATCCTTGAAGTGGCCTCAGAGACCATAATCCAGCAGCCTTAAATCACAAAAAAGAGGCTGGGAAATTTCTTATGCAATAAATGAATTGTTCGGACGGCTGTGTGGCTTCTGGCGTCGCTTCACTGAAGCTAAAAGTCACTGATGTCAAGATTAGCCACACAAAAATCTGGTAGTGCGGAGAGTTCACGGTGACTTTTTTCCTTGCTCATTTTGGAAAAAATACGGACTGATGATGCCGCCAGACCCCAAACCGTACCATACGAACACTTTCTTTGGACGTAATTGTTTTTCGGGGACTGTCTTCGGTCAGTTAAATTTTCACTAAATTTTAACAATTAAAATTCTTTTTCAAGGGTCTAGCGTTCCGTTCTTAAAGTTTCTAATTTTTTTGTAAATAAACGCCAAATGATGACTATTCAATTCTTGACATTTCATCACTTGACAACCAAATTATTTCCTAACCTCAAATTTGCCCACTTAATAGCATATGCGTTTACATGGATAATCTCTAATAATTTTGCCAAATTAAGCTGCAAATATTCCTCGCATAGAAGTGGCCGTTAACATCTTGCATAGTTTCATTCTTCACTTGAGTTAACAGCATGTTTCTTAAACAAAAGTGAGTGTAAATTATTACCTGCATATCAAATGTGTTACTTATCACTCCCTAATGGCATTATATAAGGAACCTGCAGGGCAGTGGCCTCCTGTTTCTAAGACTGAATGAAATGATGTAGTTTGAGGTCATTGTTGCAACTTCGTTGTACATTTTCTTAGCCCTGATATCTTTGTGTGTTAAAACCATTTGAGATTATTGTCGTTAATGTTTCATTGTTATGGGCAGCAGCACCGCTGACAAAACCTACATCGTCTTAATAAAGAGTGTAAGTGTATGTGTTGTGCGCATACATGTATGTGGGCGTTAGTATGGTGAAATACATCAAAGTATTTGTCGAAATTTTAGGTTGACATTTTTAACTCCCAAAACAAAGCAATTACAACAACAGCAACAACAATAGCTCAAAGAAGCATAGAAAATCAGGATGTTAGCACAAACAAAAGCGCACATGAAATGGAAATATCTTGCACGTTGTATGATGGATTAGTACTAAAAACTTTGCTGTGTTTTTAGTACACGGGAAATAAAGATTCAATATTGGGCGAATAATTACTCTTTTATAAACCAATTCCTTTACTTTTCGTGCCCCTTTCTATGACTTGGTCTTTCTTTTTTGAAGAAAATCCGGATGAGCTCCCGGCGATACAAAATTGCAATAAAGTATTTAAGCTGAAATATGTGATCCCATGAAAATATGATGCCAGGTGTTCAAACTTGAGGTTAGAAAGTAATGAATTGTAAGCAATTGAGTAAGAAGTTGAGATATTTGAACCAGGGAACGCTACACTCCTGAGCAAATCAATTTAATTGTGAAAATTTATTATCAAAATGGTAAACAATTTACCGTATCACTTCGTAAAATTAGAGCAGTTTTTACTCGTAATCAGGCTTTTTCTGAGACCGCTGTGCGTAATTTAATCGCTAAATTCAAAGCTCTCGATACTGTTGCTGACAATAGACCCAAAACAATGCATTCGTAGTCGCCATAGGGATGCAAACACAGAAGATGTACAGCGAAGTGTTGAGAATGAGTCTGGAACATCAACTCGTTGACGTTCGCAACAATTCTTTGGCGTTCGCATCAATTGGGCATAGTTTTGCATTAAGATCTTTATCTTCACGCTTATAAAGTTCTACTCGTTCAAGAATTAAAGCCGGCCGACCATTGTTTGCTTCGAACGTTTGTGAATTGGATGTTTGAAAAACTCAACGAACACACCGCATTCTTCAATACAATCATCTATAATGTTGAGGTCCATTTTCAATTAGGCGGTTCTGTAAACAAATAAAATCCACACGCCTATAAAATCCCCAAACAGTCCTCAAAAAATCATTACATCCCAAGAAAGTGGACGTATGGGGCGGTTTGTGGTTAGGCGGAAAATGAGCAGGAAACGCCATCACCGTAAATTCTCTGCGCTACCAAATCATGACAGCCGATTGTGACCATCAGTGGCCTTTGGTTTAAGCAAGACGGCGCCACAAGCCGGAAAAGCAATTCAGTTATTGCATGACAAATTTCCCAGTCGCGTAATTTCTTGATTTGACGATGTCAATTGGCCAGTCCGTTCTTGTGATTTAACGCCACTGGTTTATGTTCTCTGGGACCATTTAAAAGATCGGCTTTACGTAAATCCAAAATTTTGTAAAAAGAGCGGATGTCTGCCGACGTGCTAGAAGTTGACATTTGCCCCGACATCATAGTTCATTATTAATTTGTATATTTCTGCTTTTCATGGGTGTCAATAAAACTGAATTGCCAAAAAATATTGTTTTTAAGCCAATTTGTTTTCTAACCTCAAATTTGCCTACCCGTTAAATATAAACTAGGCAACAGTTTCGCTTAGTTGTGGAATACAATTTTTATTCATAAATACATATTTATGTATGTAATTTTTACAACTAATTTTCATGGCATTTAATTTAAATTTGTGCTCAGTATTTAAGTAAAATGAAGTCAATGCCAATTCTTGGAAAAATAAATCTCCTGCAGAACGCATTTCCATTTGTTCGGCTTCGTGAATACACAATATTTTGTCGAATTTCGGGATCAGAAAATCTTTATGAAATTCCGAATTTCAAATTCAAGCGTCATCGGTGAGATGCAGCCACGTCTTTGAGAAATATTCATGGAATGCATTCATCAGGCCAACAAATGACCATGGAAGCCGTTTGAAGGATATTTAGTGCCACACTAATCGGAACATGTCTTATTTACAATACAATAAAAAATTACAGCTATCTTAAAAATAACTGTTATTATTTTAAAACTGAAACGTGCATTCTTACTGACGCACCCTGTACACAAACAGGTATGTGAATACTAATTTCTAAACAATATTAGCCATTATGAATATTACAAGTGATACTTAAAGACATTTAATTGGTTCTCCATATTCGACTGGAAATTAATATTTTGATAATTTTTTGATGTATTCAAAATGTTAACGATCGTCAGTAAATTACACTGTAAAAGGATACAAAACGGAAATTTCTCTAACAACTGGATTTTAAAATTCCATGAGAAATTTACATGCTCTAAAAATTTTTTCCAGTTGGTTACTTGCACCCAATTCACACGGTGAATTTTATGACGTCTAATTTTATTAATTCAATATTGAAATTGGTTCCAGAAACTCTTTGCGTTCATACGGTGAATTTGGTTTTCATGTCTATTTTGATTTTTTGTTATTGTTTCACATGTATATGACCTCAAAATAAAAACAGAACAAAACGTAACAAAGAGAATAGGTTTAATGTAATGAAAAATATGAAAAAAACATGAAATCAGAAATCAAGTAATTTTTTCTATCCCTCTTTCTTCTCTACACCTTTCGCTTTGAATCCAAAAATGACGTCGAAAATTGGACGTCTTGAAATTCATCGTGTGAATTGGGTGTTTTATGTGCCATCTGTCCTATCCTGGATTCGTCTTTTTTATACCTTCCAAAAACGAATATGGACGGTATATTCACTTTGTCATTCCGTTTGTAACGTAGCGAAACTTCCATCTGAGACCCCTTAATGTATATATATTCTTGGTTAGTGATGAAATCTAAGACGAGCATGAAAATCACGATTCAGTCCAAACCAAAAGTGCTAGAAAACTTTAAATTTGGTATAAATATATCTTGAAGGATAGCACAAGTGAAATTTGGAAATGGGCTAAATTGGGCAAGAGGGAAAAAAAGTTCCACAAAGAAGAACTAAACCAACCTCTAAAAAACAACATAATTTTTAAAGTTTTTCTGTCATTTTGTTAAGCAAATGATATATTTTTATGTCAAATAAGGTCAAACGCGTTAAAATTGGAGCTATAAAATAATAAAAAATCATTTTTGGACCCCGCCCCTTTTAGTGGGAGTTATTATATGCAAAAATTGTGCAAAAATATATCAAATTGTTTTACTTAAGCCTACATTCCTTGAAAGTAACATTTTTAATATTTAATGACGAAGCTGAGACGTAACCTGATACTCCTCTGCCCTACCCGCTCCTCCCCTTTTGCCCCCTAAATGGCCCTATAAAAACATTTTTTTTTTTAATTTGTATATAATTATTACAAACATATGTTTTTAGAGTTTTATGACAAAGGTGAAATGTCTCCCCCACAGCCCTTGCCAGAGCGACCCCGACAAAATACAGTTTTAATACCTTCCAAAGAGTATTGGACCCCATAAAGTCTATATATTCTTGATCAGTGATGAAGTTTAAGACGGTCTAGTAATACCCATACGTTCGTCTGTGGAAAACATGATATTGCATATTTTTGAACCCCGCCCCTTTAGTGGGCGTTGACCTACGATATTATATAAAGGAACTCTGTCCCACCAAGTTAAACATTTTAAATTCACTTAGTAAATATTTGGAGGGTATTTAAGATTCGACCCGGTCGAATATAACGTTTTTTCTTGTTTTAGCTTAAATACCACTAAAATTCTTCCTAAAGTATATAAAGGTTTTCATTAAAACAAATAAAAACGCTATATTGGACCGGGTCGAGTGGTAAATACCCTCCAAATATTTAGTAAATAAAAACTCTGTTTTTATTGTTATTTGAGTCTTTTAATAATTTCCTATTGTCTTGTGTCTATGAAGTCCATATTGTGCATATCGTCAATAAATCTTGGAAAGTTAACGTATTGCTTGCAAAATGAAAATCCATGACAATATCAATAATTCTACCAGCTAGGAAAAACATAAGGATGCTTGGGGGTTTTGATTTGGGAAAACGTTCACTGCACCTTCTGCCATTGTGGAATTCATTGCAAAAGTACGTGAAAACTGATAATATTAATGCAGGCTTAAGGAATAGAATTTGTTAAATATTTGCACTGTTTTTCCATGTAATACGTTACTTCAATGCACACGAAGAAGGGCGGCGTCCACAAATGGATTTTTCTGATTTTCTAGCACCAAGTTCAACACTTGGGATCTCCTTTGAGATAAAAATATCTAATTTGCTTAGCAACATTACAAAATAAAAATTAATTATGTTATATTTTAGAGATTGGTTTAGTTCTTCTTCGGGGAACTCTTTTCCCTCTGACCCGTGCTTTCCTTCAAAATTTATCTATGCCAAATTTCTACGGGTTGTCTCTTTTCTTTTGGTCTGTATCGCGATTTCCACAGACTTGCGGACGGACGGACATGGCATAAAAGCTTAAAAATATAATTTTTAAGGATTGTAGGCTTAAGTAGTACAATTCGTTAATATTTTGCTCTATTTTTGCATATAATAACTTACGCCAATGCTCAATAAAAAGTAGGGGTACAAAAATGGATTTGTCTGATTTTCTACCTCCAAGTTCAACGCTTTGAATCTTTTTTGAGATAAAAATATCTCACTTGCTTAACAAAATTACAAAAAATCTTTAAAAATTAATTTGTTTCTTTTTAGATTTGCTTTGTTCATTTTAGAAAAAATATTTTACTTACAGTCAGATTTATCCCATTTACGAACTTGACCTGTGCTATCGTTCAAAATACATTTACACCACATTTCAAGGTTCTGGCTCTTTTCGTTTGGACTGAATCGTGATTTCCACAGACGGAAGTTCCTGATTCCTGATCAGCGATTTCATCACTGAATATATATAAGATACTTTATGGGGTGTTAGGGTGATATTTAACTGCGTTACACACGGAATGACAAAGTGAATATACTCCCCAATTATTTTTTGGAGGGTATAAAAAGCAAACAGTTGCAGAAGCCTTTTACAGTGTAATTGAAAGTCAAATATTAAAAGACTAAAGGTTAAGGATGCTATTGTTGATGGAAAATGTTTGACACTCAGACTTCGAGGAAAAGTGTAATACTTTGGTTACGATATAAAAAAGGGGTGCATTCCCCATATTCTGTAAATATTTGTCAGCGTCACGTAAAAACAAAGAAATAGAAAACTTCGGTACTTCTCTCCTTCAGCAGTTTACAATTTCTAACAGCATTTTTTTACAACCGGGTTCTAAGAGGGTAGCCACGGGGTGCCAGAAGGGTTTAATTGTTATCCACGAAGAGTAGATAAGTGGGCTATTTCAAATTTTTTCTTGACATGACGTTGACAAATAGTTACCGAATTAAGGGGAATATTGAAAAGGGTTGACCTAAACAGTTTCTACAGCACAATTTGTATTCTTTTTTTTCTGTGTAGGGTGGCAATTTTGTTAGCTTTACGATGGTTGGTATAACCGCTGGTACCGTTAGTCAAGTACGTATGTCTGTGTATGTTGTCACTTATTTAAACACACACATTATGACAGTTCTACTAACGCTATTGCCTCAACAATCTTTTCAGTTAATTTGCACTGTCTTGTGTGCTTATGTATAGGGGTAATTGTGACAGAATTTTTTTTTCAAATTTATTAACCAATTCATTTCAATGCCCGCTAGTTCGTTGGCTGGCAGTGTAATATTTTATCTCCATTTAAGAAACAGATAACGTGGCTAGTGATCGGGCACCTAAAGATCAACACAAAGAGTCCTTAGAAAGTTATCCTCCAGCGGTTACTTTTCAAAGCTTCACCAGTAACAAACAGTAGATTTAATGCCTTCGTAACGATGCACGCCAGCAAGCAGAACATCCTTTACGATAATGTTCGCCCTTATGCACGTTCAATCAGGCGATGCCGTATGGTCGCTTCTCAGTCGGGTTGTTGGTGAGATCTGCTTTGGCAGTTGAAGTGGTGGCTATGTTTTGCACTAAGATCGACTGATCGGATTCGTTCCCGGACAATACTTGTGGCTGCTTAGATTTCTATATAACCACCAGCAGTAATTGCCTTTTGAATGCCTTTTGAATTCAACAAATCCGTCGGTGTAGTAGGCCTTTAGACATATTCGAACCCAACAACCAGATGTTTTTGTATCCAAATCTGCAATCGGCTAATTATTTTTTAAGAACTTTTATCAAACTTATTCTATTAGGGTGGAATATTTAGATTATATTTATCTCATCAGACGATATTCATTTTCTTGGTACCATATACATATTCATATGTTTGAATTTAATTAACATTTGAATATATCGATGCCTCCATTCTATAACATTCTAAGTCAAAAATGTGAATTTTGAGTTAAGAGCTCTCAAAGTTTTGTGTGTAGTCTAAGTATATTTATGCCTATAAGTTTGGAACAGATCGGCCCATCTTAACCAAATTTTGACAGCATTTAAATTAGAGAACGTAGTATTCAAAAATTCAAGAACATTAAAAACGTTTTAAGTACACTTAGAATGTTATAGAAGCGTCGATATGTGAAAAACTTTACTTTACGAAATTTGTACTTAATAATTAATGAAGAAGCTTTTTAATAATTAATGAAGAAGCTTTTTACACTAGGATTTCCAAAATCTGAATTATAAAATGATAATGGAAATTGGTACTGACAGAAAAAAAATTTTCTGTGTTGTAAAGCAAGCCAACGGCAATCGCAAAAATGGGACTTCCCTTATATTACTCTATACGCGGGTTTACTTCAGTGCTAATACTATACGGAAAAGAAATGATAAGAAGAGAAAAATGCAATAAATCATACGCGATGCACAGAACGGTTCAATTCAATGTGGGTGCTGTTGGCTGAAGTAGTAGAACACGAGACTATGAAGCAGAGGGTCGTGAGTTCGAGCCCGCGCTGAGTCATGAAATATTGTGTTGAATTCTTCTGAACAGCATTAGTGCATGGTTGTGTCAGTTGTTGCCAGCCTGTTTCAATGATGAAGACATAGTCACTGGTCACTGAACGTTATTGGCAGCGACTGACACTATCATGTACTAAAAAGCAGAGTAACAGCACCCACCTTCGTCGGCTCTGTAGCAAAACTTAGCTGGCGAAGTAAAAGGTTGAAATAGCTACAAAAAAACTGTCTATCTTCTCATCTTTCCTCATCTGTCCCCTTAATACTATCCCCTTGTTTTCAGTTCCGGCGCAATGCATTGCATATGTAGGGGTCATCTCCCCTGAGTGCTGGTCCTACTCCTAAAAAAAAAATAATAAACAGTTTGAGTATTACGTCATTTTTATCAGATTATGACTGCGGACGTACGATATAAAATAAAATGTTTATTTTGGGACAGTCAAAGAATTGAGATTTGATTAAAAAATACACACAAAAATTAAGACAAATATATACATATAATCTTTATATAAGTCGATAGAGCAGTTGAATGTTAATTGATAATTTCTAGTAAATGGTGGCCGTGACTATGCCACAAAGGATTCGTAAAATGGCTCCAACTTTGAAATACTCCCTCCAACAAATCGGGCTGTCTCACGAATAAATTCTCCAATATTGGATTATAGTACCCCAACCAATGAGGGTTTGTTCCTATAGACATAAGTCATAAGTTGGCCCCACAGAAAAATATATAAAAGTATTAAAAACGTTATCTAAGCTGCCAATTAGAAAGCTGTGTAGCAAGTGGCACCGTCATGTCAGCAAATTCCAGCCCTTCCATTTGGGGTAAACAAACAATTTTGTAACCATAAGCTCTCGTCATTCTCAGTAACGTTCCTACCTTCGTCTTTGAAAAAGATGAAACCGACGCATAATCCACGCCAAACAGTGCTTTTTCCGGGATACATTGGCAGTTCTTGCAATGCCGCTTTTCCGCCTGTCTTTCACACAATATTTGGTTGTTTACGTATCTAGTCAATAACACATCAGTATCCATTGAACCAGAAATGATCACGATGGACTTTCTTCTTTGAAAATAAAATTCAATAATCCGCAAGCATTGTTCGTTTGTAAATCGTTTCATGGTTAAATTGAGGACCAAACTAAACATGCTCAACAGCAACATAAAACACTAAAACACCAGAGCTGCTAAAAACACCGGTTGCCAAAAAGAAAGCTGCTTAAAAATCGCCTTTTATATGTATTTACTTTTTTAAATTCGGACCTTCACTCAGCTGATGATGGCTAGGTATGCAGTGCATTGCCTCGGAACTTAAAAGTAGAAGATACATTTGAGAAGTCAAATGAGAATATAGAGATGTTTTGTGGCTATTTTAACCTCTTACTTTGCTCGCTAGAGGGCCGAGGTAGGAGGGTGCCGTTCCTCTGCTCTTTAGTACTTGATAATGTCAGTCGCTGCCCGTAAATGTTCAGTGACCAGTGAAACAGACTGAAAACAAACAGCAAAACAACGTTCTAATGCAGATCAGAAGACTTCAACACCACATTTATGACTGAGCGCAGAATCGAACTCAGTACCTTCTGCTTCACCGTCTCATGTTAATAACTTTGGCCCACAGTACAACCCCATCTTATATCAAGGAATACGCTTATGTATCGAAATCTGGGCCAGATTATAGTAAAATATATACTTGCTGTTACGGTATTACGCTGACAAAACTATTACTCATGCAATTCGAGTTGAATTGCTAGATAAGTGAACATTATTTCAAGTAGAGAATTGATGTCGATTTATGTGCTACATTCTGCAGGGTAGTGAAGCATTATAATGTATGTTTGTAGGTGTTTATATTTGCCTACATATCCAAATTTGCGTACTTTATAAATGTGAATAGGGATGTCTCATTTCGCACATATTCAAAAAATAAGGAACAGGGAACAGCTTCGGGGATTTTCCGATTCCCCGAAGCAGTTCTGATATGCAATTTTTGATATGTCCTTGAGCTCTCATAGCGATTCTACTTTTATCTCCTCATTGGACTCTTCACTCCTGGGAGCAAAAAAGTGACCCAGGGAGGCCAAAATCTGGAGTATACAGTGAGTGAGTGAGTCTTAATTACAGTGTTGCCTTTAGCCCAAAATATTACGAACAAAGAACAGAAGCAGGATTTTGTTGTCAAACGTTTCAACTTAGTTGCCAAAAATTACAATATTTTTTTATCGAAATTCAGCCATTTTGGAACGAGCTTCGCAGTCCCACGCTTCATGCCCATGATATCCGAAAAATCGTATTTGACGACATTCTCAGATTCCACGATTCTCTTTAAAAATTTCTTTCTGTAACAATAGTTCCATTGCATAGTGACATGCTGAGTCGGCCAGGACGCGCATTCATATTCACATCTTTTCCACAATCTTTGAAGAGCTCGTACCACTTCTAAATATTTTTATGACTCATAGTAATACAAACACGGTATGCCCTGACAACATTTCAAGTGCTTTTGAACAAATTAATTCTATAAAGTTTAATGCAAATTCTCTAAAAAAAAATTTTCTAAATAACAGAACAAATGCGATTGCGCAACATGCCGCAGAGAGTTCTCAGCTTGAGATTCCAAATGTTGTATTGGAAACCCGTGATAAAAAGTTTAAGGAGCTGCTGAAAACTATATCAATTAAAATTTTGGACTTCTTCAGCAGAGCAGAGTAAGCCAGTTTACGGAAGTTTCTACACTTTCTTGTCACTGCTCGTGTGTTTATCATAATTTTTAGGAGGATCTAATAATTGTGAAAACATTTTTGTTTATAAATATTTTATCAAACAATTTATACAAATAGTAACTAAAATTGATATAAAGGTTGCGATTTTAAAATCATTTGTAATATATTGAAAAAAGTGTAAGAAACAGGACCACCTAAATATATTCTCACATCGAGTTATAATATGTGGTCTCATAATCACACATCGCATACATGTTTCCCAAGCAAACACATAACCAACTTTTGTCAGTGCGACTGCCTCTTCGTCCGATATTTGAAAACTAGTGATTTTTAACCACTTAAAACACTTTCATGTCAATTTAGTTTGTGGGAAATGAGACATGTTTATCATGGTCGTCTTTTGAAATTGCTTGTGGCGTGCTTTATGCATTATTGTTCAACTGTGATTCGTACAAACACAGATTTTTTCCTCTTTTGTATTATGAGTACAAGCAAGAGTTTGTCCTGGTATCTAAACATTCACAAATTATGTGATTTATTTGTTCCTTATATTTCCATGCATTTGAGTTTTCTCTAGGAATATGCGTTGAACGCTTCAATAAATTGAGTTTGAACAGAAATAAAGTTTCTTGGTTTTTATACTGAAATAGGAAATGAAAAGACAAATCAACAATAAAAATGGGGAACAGTTTGCTAGATCTTATTTAGGGTTCGAATGTGCGTGACCCCATTGTTGTGTGCGATTTCAGTTGTGCATCTATAAACTCAACTACTCGTAAATTTAGCCAGATTTTATATATAAAATTTGTCGTTTTTACGTATTTGCTCGAACCTTATTTGTTTAAATGCATGCACATACGAGTACGTACCTATAAACAATAAATAAAATTGGAAAATCAAGAGAGTACGTGTTTTTAACGCAATGAAAACTTTTACTGAACGCACGACACTCTGAACAATTGAACAACAATTAAAAACAAAACAACATGAAAACGTACATTTAATTTGTGCTTTTGTGTGTAACACAGCGAAATATCCATCTAGGATCCTATAAAGTATATATATTCTTGATCAGTGATAAAATTGAAGATGATCTAGCCATGTCCGTCCGAACCTCTCTGGAAATTACAATATAGTTCAAACGAAAACAGCCAGAAGACCATTGAAATTTGGTATAGACAAATTTTTAAGGATAGCACAGGTCAAGTTCGTAAATGGGCTAAATTGTACCAGGGGTTAAAAAGCTCCTCTAAAAAGAACTAAACTAACCTATAAGCCACAACCTACTTTTTAAATTGAATTATGATTTATAGGTTAATTGTTCGAAATTTTTTTTTAATACAGAAAGACATGATAAATATTGGAAGGCACAAAGGAAAGTCAACATCAGTTTTTTAGTTATTCAACTTACACAGCAGAGCAGAACAGCTGTTTTCGAACGACGCAACGCTTTCATCATCAGTGCCCATGTGTATTGTGTTTGTCACTACTTATTAGGTGGTTTAGTTGAATATGATAACATTTCTCATTTAAACTGATGTTAACACATTTTGTTTTTTTAATACCCGTGTTACCGTTTGATTATTTTCTTCATGTCCTATTTTTCTGAATTTTTTGTTCCATCATACCGAAGCCAAGGTTTTTTTTTCTTAATTCTTTTATATTTAAGTACATGTGAACGTTTTTTCAATTTTATTGTTAGCTGTGGCTTGACACAGCTTAAATTTGTATTTGTATAAACTTACTTTTCAATATTTTTTTTGCAATTTTGTTAACCAAATGATATACTTTTGTCACAAAAGGCTCGAAGCGCTGAACTTAGAGACAGAATGTCAGAAAGAAATATGTGCTCCTCCAGTTTTGGTGGCGTTGACGTAAGATATTATATGCACAAATAGTGTAAATATATAACAAATTCTATTACTTAAGCCTGCATTCCATAAAAATTAAATGTTTAAGCTTTTATGACGAAGCTGAGATGTTCTCTGATCTGTCCTTGCCCTATCTCAGACAGATTTAAACATATTAATTTTATTAACTAAATATTTGGAGGTCGCATATAACGTTCTTATTTCTTATTAATGACATTATAAGTATTTTTTCCAGATAAACAAGTGAAAGTGCATATTGCCCTGGGCCGAATTTTATATACTCTTCTCCGACCTACGGTTGTTTTTGTTCTTTTTTGTTTTCTTCTCAAAAAGAAATTATTTTTTAGTACCAACGAAAAAAATTTTGTATTATTTATTTACTTTAATATATTTTTTTCTGTTTACTGATTTCCAATACCAAGGACCTACTGTCAAATCTAACAAATTTGATTAATTCATAACGAAAAACAAAATATTTGTTTCAGTTTGCTACTTTTATGTACTAAATAAATATTCAATTTTCCAACCCTGTAACCGTCTTTTTGGTTGTGTTGAATTTGCAATACCACATTTATTCTTCCTAAAGTATAAAATAGGTATAATTCACAGAAAAATTCAAAATTAGTAACATATTTTTTTGCTTTTATGTACCAAAAAAAGTTTCAAGTTTTAGCAATGAAATCGTTCGTTTCAAAAAAATTTTCAATTATCCAACCCTAGAATCTTCTTTTTGATTTTTAATGCCAGGTTTATTTTTCTTGAAGTACAAAATAGGTTTAATTCACAACAAACCAAAATTTTGTAACTTACTACTTGGTTATTTTTGTGTGCAAAAAAAAAATCGATTTACGAACTCTGGAATGAAGTTATTGACTTAAAATATTATTTCAATTCTCCTTAAAGTATAATTTACAAGCAAAATTCGTTACCTATTTGGTAGCTTTTGAAATCGAATTTATGATATTTTTGATTTCTAATATTAAAAATGTGGAATGTAAAGTCGGTTTAATTCACAAAAAAGAACAAAATTAGTAACTTATTTTGGGTACTTTTGCGTACCAAAAAATTTCGATTGCTCCAATCAAATTTTTGATTTTTATAAATTTTGAATACAAATTTAATTCTTCCCAAAGTATGAAATAGAATAAATTAAAGAAAAAATTTAATAATAATAATTCCTTTTCGCCAGTTAATTTTTTGCAAACAAATAGGTTTAAGCTTTCCAGCTCTGGAAAGTGTATTGGATTTTTCTGAATTTCAATACTACTCTGGATGTTCTGGACGCCACGACAAAGCTCATGCCACATAGTATATTCTGTACGAGTGATTTGAGGACATGAAAATTCAGCTTTCTCGTGCATTAATTGAACTTCCCTGTAGACACAACCAGATACTTAAAGTAGCCCAAATACAATTTAAAATATTACCAATATGTAATGTTAACTTTTCTTTTACGATAATTAAAGTATACTGTTACATATCAAATTCTATATATTGTCATGTCAGATCTGCGGAAGTGATATTTGAGATATTATAAATCGTCTTAAGCGTTATGTTAGCGTATCAGCACCACGGGTTTATGTTTAAATTTTAAACTTTAAAGTGTTATAAAACAAGTAAAAACTATATTCGACTCTCCCGAATCTTAAATACCCTTCACAGATGTAATTCTTTTTTTTTCTTGCTAAAACAGGAAGTAGTTTCAATTAAAAGATGTAACATAGTTTTATTTGACAAAAAAAATTAAATTTTTAAAGTTTTTGGTCACTTTCATGTACCATAAAATATTTTATTTGTTCGGCCCTGGAGTAGAAATTTTGATTTTTTATGATTTTAATACCAATTTTGTTCTTCCTGAATAATAATATAGTTTAAATTAGCAAAAACAACAACGTCAATGTCCTATTTGGCTACATTTATATAGTTCAATTTCCCAACCCTGGAAACGAAATTTTAATTTTTTTTACCAATGCAACTCTTTATGAGGCATGAAATAGTTTTATTTAAGAAAAACTTAATATATGTAACCATTTTGGTCACTTTCATGAACTGCAAAATATTGCAGTTATCCAACTCTGGAATCTAAACTTTGATTTGTTTTTTTTAATATTTGATACCAATTTTGTTTTTTCTGAACTTAAAAATAGTTTTAATTAGTAAAAAGCCGACGTTAGTTGCCTTTTTGGTTACTTTTATGTATAAAAAATTTCAATTTTCCTTACCTGGAAGCGAAATTTTAAATTTTTTTATCAATGCAAATCTTCATGAGGTATAAAGTAGTTTTGTTTAAGAGAAACTAAAGTTTTATAACCAGTTTGGTTATTACAAAATATTGCACGTACCAAAAAAAAAATTTCATTTTCCCAACCCTGGAAGCGAAATTTTAAGTTTTTATTTATCAGTGCAACGCTTCAAGAGGTATAAAGTAATTTTTCTTTAAGAAAAATTTAAAATTTTTAAATATTTTGGTGACTTTCATGTGCTATTGAATATTGCACTTGTGCATCCCTGGATTCGAAATTTAATTTTTGAATTTTTGATACCAATTTTGTTTTTCCTAAATGATAAGAGAGGCTTAGTTTGCAAAAAAAAAAAACATCAGTTGCCTGTTTGATTACTTTCACGTATAAAAAATGCAATTTCCCACCCCTGGAAGCAAAATTTGAATAAAATTTTTTTTTTTGCCAATGCAAATCTTCATGACGTATAAAGAGGTTTTGTTAAAGAAAAACTTAAAATGTTTAACAATTTTAGTTACTACATGTACTACAAAATACGGAATATGCCGAAAAAACAAATTTTTATTTCCCATCCCTGGAAAAAAAAATTTATTTTTTTAATTTTTAATAGACCATTGAGGCTTCCCAAAGCACGAAATAGGTTTAATTTACAAACATTAAAAAAAAACTGACTTTTGGTATAAATTTTGCGTCGAGAAATAGGTGTAAGCTTCCCAGCTCTTGAATTTCTGAATTTCAATAACACTCTATTTAATTTCATTTCCAATCCAACGGTCCTAAAACGAAGTCTGTAGCTCTTCTGGGGGCTTGGGATAAGCGACAGATAGACGGATGGACATCGCTTAATCGTCATCGCTATTCATAAGGATCCAGAATATATATACTTAATGGGGTCCTATATTGATATCGAAGAAATTACACACGGAATGACAAACTTATATATACCCTTTCACTTTTTTGTGAAGGGTATAAAAAATTGTGACACTAAAATGTTATTTAAAAAATTTCATACGATGTAAAAAGTCAAATCATTTCAAGCTTCAGCATACAAATATTTTACACGATGTAACAACACAACAATACAAAAAGTTTAAGAGAATAATTTTTGCTTTTATTTCCACATGTTCTGTGATAAGTGGGTTAAAATAAATCGTCACTTAAATAGGCATTAGAAAAGCAAATATTTGCGTACACATTCAACTTTCAAGATTTAAAATTTTTACATTCTCTTTTAATGTTCGGATTTTACACTGACGCTATTCTCATTTTATTTACAGACGGATAAGAGAAACATGAGAACCTCTTTGCCATATTTAGTTAAATAACATGACAATGTTAAATTTATAAGAGTATGACTGTGAGCTCTTGAAATAATTTACAGCTCTTAACATTTTTTAAGAAATTTTAAAATGTTAAGAGTTCCCAAATGTTAAGTAGTTAACAATAGGGAATCGAATGACTTTTATATCCTTTTAAGGAGTTACATTTGTGTGTTATTTTTAGTATGTGTTGAAATGCATGACATAAATGAATCTGCTACTTAAAATATTTTGTATTGGCTGTCAAAACGTATTGTCATATCAACAGGTGAAGAAATTTATTATTAGGGAACAGTGATTTGCATTTGTTTATGTAGTATTTACTGGCCATGAATATATGTATTTTACACATTAACCTTTGCATTAAGCGACAAAAATTAATTTCATTAAAACCAATTTGATGTGCAGTGAGAAATTCGTGTGTAAAGTACGGCATATAATTAAAGCGGCTGCTGACAGGAACGAATTTTCATTTATTATTTAACTATTGAGTATTATATGATAGCACCGATGGTTGTCAGTACAGCTGATTGCTTTGGCTTAGTCATTTGTACATTCTGGCTTTAACGTTAACAAAACAAAATGTTAAAACCTGGTTTTACGATACAAAATGCTTTTGTTAAAACCAACTTAAAACGACTTTCGAATTGGTTTTAAATAGGTTTTGTGAAATGCAACCTTGTTTTTGTGTGCGAAGTTGAGTGCTGCCAAATTATATATAGGAAACAGCTGTTATTGTTTAAGTTAATAAGAATGTGTGCTGACGCCTGAAATATTTTTAAGCAGTTCCATAATTTTAAAGTATTCATTCACAAAATGTAAAATATTTTGCATTGTAAAACTTTAATTTTTCATTCAAACAAAAGCTTCTGGTGGGGTACTGATTGTCAATAAAGTTTTGTAAAACAGCAAGTATAGCAACAAAATCACATATATCTATGAGCGATTTAATTTATTTAAAACAAATTTATTATGCAGCCTGTATGTTAAAACCACAATTTGCAGTATAAATGCAAACACTTTATGGTTTTAACGCCAAAACCAGGTTTTAACTTTCAGTGTGAAAACGCTATTATAGTGAACGATAACAGCGTTAATAAAATCACGCGCTAATGCAGATAATAGCAATTCCATTCCATGTTAGTGACTAACTGCGGGATCAAAGTTATGACCTTAAGTTTAATGGCAAACATAATTCAGCCAACAATTTCTTACGAAACGTCAGTATGATTTTCATGTGGGCTTTACTGTAAGAAAAATTTTGTCCGAAAATATAACTCTAGATATTTCAAAAGCATTTGACAATATATAGCAGGGTTCACATTTGTAAAAACTTATGGTTTTTGGTGTTGCTGACGCTATACGAGTTTGGTATTAATTCCGAACTACCCAAATACTCTGTTATATTTTCTACTATTTTGTTCACCTTCATCGATAACCCGCCCTGTCAAGGTTCTAATCTTAATTAATGATAGCATCATTTACCATCTGCTCTTATTCAACAGCAGGAAAGGCATATTAACCATTTTAGCAGAAAGTCAATGACTGAAAGGGGCGATTAACAAATATGACATCGGCTGCTGTTCGCTGAAGTAATAAAACTTGAGACTATGAAACGGAGGGTCCTGAGTTCAAATCCGCGCTCAGTCATGAATATTGTGTCGAATTGTTCTGATCAGCATAATGATGATTGTGTTAGTTGTTGTCATTCTCTTTCAGTGATGGAGGCATAGCACTGGTCACTAAACATACCTGGCGACGATTGACGCAATTATGTATTACAAAGAGAAGAGTAATAGCACCCTCCTTTGTCGTCCCACTCGCAAAAGTTAACCGGCGAAGTAAAAAGTTGAAATAACTTCAATAGCTCATCTTTCTCTTCTGTCCTCTCAATACTATCCCCTTCCTAGTTTAGGCGTGATACAAAGCATAGGTAGGGCTCATCCCCTGAGCGCTGGTCCGAATTGAAAAACATATAAGAACGTTATATTCGACGGGGTCTAATCTTAAATACCCTCCAAATATTTAGTATGTAAATTAAAATGTTTATAGTAAGAATTTTAACGAACATTTTATATTGCTATATTAAATTGAATTAAGATTTTTATAGGCTAATTGTTCGAAATTTCAATTTAAATCACAGAGAGACATGATAAATTTTCCAAGGGACAAAGGCAAGTCAACATCAGTTTATATACCCTTCACAAAAATGTGAAAGGATATATATAGATTAGTCATTCCGTATGTAATTTCTTCGATATCAACATGGGACCCCATAAAGTATATATATTCTGGATCCTTATGAATAGCGATGACGATTGAGCGATGTCCGTCTCTCCGTCCGTCTGTGCATGAAATTTGTGTTCCCAAGCCCCAGAAGAGCTATTAAAAACTAAAAAAATAAAAAAAAATTTCCAGGGATGGTAAATTAAAAATTTTTTTTTGGCCTCTTTCGTATTCTGTAGTACATGTAGTAACTAAAATTTTTTAAAATTTCAAGTTTTTCTTTAACAAAAAATATTTTTTAAATTCAAATTTTGCTTCCAGGGGTGGGAAATTCAATATTTTTTATACATGAAAGTAATCAAACAGGCAACTGATGTTGTTTTTTTTTTTTTGTTTTTTGCTAACTAAAACTGTCTTATAATTTAGGAACAACAAAATTGCTATCAAAAATAAAAAATAAAATTTCGAATCCAGGGATGGACAAGTGTAATATTTTATGCTACTTGAAAGTTACCAAAATGGTAAAAAATTTGCAATTTTTCTTAAATAAAACTATTTTATACCTCAAGAAGTGTTGCACTGATAAAAACAAAAAAAATTAAAATTTTGTTGGTACATGCAATATTTTGTATTACTTGTAATAACCAAAATGCTTGCAAAACTCGAGTTTTTCTTAAACAAAACTACTTTATACCTCATGAAGATTTGCATTGATAAAGAAAATTTTAAAAATTTAAATTTCGCTTCCAGGGTTGGGAAACTGATATTTTTTTATATATAAAAGTAACCAAAAAGGCAATTGTCGTTGTTTTTTTACTAATTAAAACTATTTGTTAGTTCAGGAAAAACAAACTTCGCATCAAAAATTAAAAAAAATCAAAATTTAGATTCCAGAATTGGATACCTGCAATATTTTGTGGTACATAACAATGACCTAAATGGTTACAAATATTAAGTTTTTCTTAAATAAAACTATTTCATGCTTCATTAGGAGTTGCATTGGTAAAAAAAATTTAAATTTCGTTTCCAGGGTTGGGAAATTGAAATATTTATTCTGCATGAAAGTAACCAAAAAGGCAATTGACGTTGTTTTTTTTTGCTAATTAAAGCTCTTTTATAATTCAGGAAGAACAAAATTGGTATTACAATCTTAAAAAAATCAAAACTTCGAGTCCAGGGTTGTACAAATGAAATATTCTATGGTACATGAAAGTGACCAAAAAGTTTAAAAATTTTAATTTATTTTGTCAAGTAAAATTATGTTACACCTCACCAAGAATTGCATTGGTAAAAAAATAAAAATTCGCTTCCAGAGTTGAAAAATAAAATTATTTTTCGTACATAATAGTACAAACATAAATTCCAAATTTTGTGCTTTTAGTGAAACCTATTAGATATTTCAGAAAAAATTAAAGTAGTATTAAAAAATTATAAATTCGGTTCCAGGGTTGGAAAATCGAAATTTTTCGGTACATAAAAGTAACCATATAAGTTCCCAATTTTGGTTTCTTTCAGTTACTTAAACCTATTTTATACTTCGCTAAGAATTAAATTGGTATTAAAAATTTTAAAAACTAAAAATTCGGCTCCAGGGTTGGGAAATGGAAATATTTTTGGTACATAAAAGTGCGTACATAAATTCCAAATTTTTGTGTTTTTAGTGAATTAAACCTATTTTATGTATCAGAAAAAATTAAATTAGTATTAAAAAATTTAAAATTCAGTTCCAGGGTTGGAAAATCGACATTTTCTGATTCATAAAAGCAGCCATATTATTTGTTATATTTGATTTTTATGATGAATTATACCTACTTTATATATCAGAGAGAAGTAAACTGGTATTAAAAACCAACAAAATCTAAAAGACGATTCTACGGTTGGACAATTAGAACTTTTTGGGGTACATGAAACGGATTTTTTTGTTTGTAAATTAAATATATATAATATTTTTGAAAGACGTTCATAGGTATTGGATATAAGAAAAGTCAAACATTTAGCTTCCTAACCGAAAAATTTAAACGTTTTCTTAAATATGAAATTTTGATTTTTTAATTAAACCTACTTTCTGTTTTGAAAGAAAGAAGAATTACATCTGTGAAGGGTATTTAAGATTCGGCATAGCCGAGCAGAACAGCTGTTTTCGAAAGACGCAACCCTTTCATCATCAGTGCTCATGTGTATTGTGTTTGTCACCACTTATTAGGTGGCTTAGTTGAATGTGATAACAGTTCCTATTTACACAAATTTTATTGTGAAAAAGGATACGAGAACTGTATCAACCTGATGTTAACATGTGATTGTTATAATACCCGTGTTACTGTTTGATTATTTTTAACCTGCTAGGTCAGAGTTCCTTAAAAACATTTCTGTGTTCAATTTTAAAACAATTTTGACAGTACTACTCGGGGTAGGGCCGTAGGGGAGTCACCTTACCTGTGCCGTAAAAACTTAAAAAGTAGATTTTTGTAGTAATTAATTGTGGGGAAAAAATTTCAAAGGTAGCGGCAGGAATAGGACAAGGAGAGATCAGAGAGCATCTTACCTTTGTTGTAAAAGCTTAAAAATTTAATTTTTAAGGATTTAGGCCTACATTAAAGACAATTTATTAAATATTTACACTATTTTTCCATGTGATATGTTACTTCAACGCCCACTAGAGGAAATCACACACAGAATGACAAAAATAGTTATACCTTTTCACTCTTTTGAGGAGATCTATCTATAAAAACTCATTTAGTACTGCAATTGAAGAAGCTGGATAGAATTTGGCAGTGATCACCAACACCAAAACCAATACGTTTATATAGGGCCACCATCTTACTTTCGTATAAATGGTGAATGCAATGACACCAATTTTCAGGCACAGCAGCTATCAGATCAGCTGTAGAGTGACTCCTACGAAAGCCTTAGCGCCAGTTGCTAAGTAAGATTTGCCTCTCAAACTACCTTAACAAATGGCTATATTTTCCATAAAGTGCAAAACAAACTACAACAGCTAATTTGCAAATTTTCGAATTTAAATTCCGTCATTTCTTTTGAATAAACAGGATATTGCCCATTTTCCAACAAATTGAATATATATCGGTGTTGAACAATTCATTGAGAAGTTTACCTGATGCACGCGATTGTGCCAAGACGTGTGAAGGAATTCCATCCGGCTTATTTAGCGGCCGCTGTTGAAGAAAATTTCTGGATATATTTAGTTCGAAAATCTTTCCGGCACTGGCAATTGTTAATGGCTGTCTCACAAGCAAGTTCAGGAAAATGTTGTCATCCTGGAATCGGGGGAAGTAGAGTTACTCCCTTAACTTTTGATCTGTTTGCTGGGATAACTAATGTCAAAGTTAAAAAAAAATAAATAGTCAACAGAAAAACAACTTTTGATAATCTAGACAATTAATACAATACTGCCCAAATGTAATATCACAAATTAAATATTTTATTCAATTTAATCATGCCATCAACCAGTTTGATGAAAATCACAAAACTTTTGACCCACAAAATAACAAAACAAAAGAATATAAATTTACTGGCCAAATAAAGTTTCAATCATTTAAAAACAACAAGCAATTTTATGAAACGCATCAATTAATTGGGCCATCACACAACTGTGTTCCCTAGGGTACACATTTTATGATGGCAAAATATGTATTACAAAAATGTAATATTTGCTTCTTGTAATCATATTTAAAAATAATATTTCAGGTGTGGTTTCCTTAAATCTAGAATGTTAAAATACATAATTTTACTTTTTTTAAATATATACAAATTTTTTGTTGATCTCTGTTTGTGACGAGGCTACGTCCTACCGGAACCGGGCTTCTTTTTCCAGACTTTTAATAACTGTGAGCGAGTATCTTAATGCAACTTACCCTTATCCTAAAAGAGTGACAGGTAAATGGTAATAAAATTTCAAGTACATTTAATACAAACTAAAAAAAGGTTTCTGCATGACATATCATTTACACTGATGGTCAATGATCATATGAAAGTCATTTTATATCGTATTCGTGTAATATAATTTTTCTATTGTTTCATTTTTTTGTACAAGGATATTACATAATCTGTTTTGCTGTACGTGATTTATGACTTCATGTTTGCCACACTAGTGAGGTTTCAACTTTCATTTGTTTTCATATGAGTGAAGTGCGGTAAATTGATTTGAGTTCTCAATGGCATGCTGTCCTAGTGGAAAATATTTCATACCAAATGAAAAACAGTTTTCTTAATTTAACTTTTTGATACTCGTATTCCATTTTCACAGCTTTCATATGATATCATACAAAAATATTGCAAGGTTTTTTTGTGGAAAGCATATGGTTTGATTTGTTCATTTTTGCAGTATTAAAATTATAATGACTACATCTAGCATACATGGTTCCTTAATTTACAGAATGACGTGAAAAATATTTTGAAGATATTAACGTTTTATTAAATACCCGTTTTAAAATATTGCCTCAAATATTGATTGATAAATTCACAATTTATCAATGAAGATAAAAGGACTTGCTAAGACAATTTAAAATTATTCATTAAAACCAAACAACTTCCTGACAGAAAATATCAATATCAAAGAAAATGTTGCAGAAATAATATAGTAAGAAGATTTTTCTATATTATCAAATATACTATTTACTTAAATACCTAAATATTTTCAACATATGTATGTATATACGAGTTCTGTTTAAAACAAGTGCTATATTCGTCTGTGCCGAATCTTAAATACCCTTCACAGATGTAATTCTTCTTTCTTTCTTTCTTGCCAAAACAGAAAGTAGGTTTAATTAAAAAATGAAAATGATGTTATCGGTTACTTTTATATTTAAGAAAACGTTTAATTTTTTCCGCTAGGAAGCTAAATGTTTGGCTTTTCTTATATCTAATTTATTATTAAATATATTTAATTTACAAACAAACAAAAAATCCGCTTCATGTACCCCAAAAAGTTCTAATTGTCCAACCGTAGAATCGTCTTTTAGATTTTGTTGGTTTTTAATACCACTTTACTTCTTTTTGATATATAAAGTAGGTATAATAAAAAAATTCAATTTCCCAACCCTGGAAGCGAAATTTAATTTTTTTTTATTTTCTTTGTCAATGCAAATCTTCATGAGGTATAAAGTAGTTTTGTTTAAAAAAAATCTAATTTTGCAAACATTTTGGTTATAACATGTACTACAAAATATTGCATGTACCAAAAAAAATTTAATTTTTCCAACCCTGGAAACGAAATTTTATTTTTTTATCAATGCAAATCTTCATGAGGTATAAAGTAGTTTTGTTTAAAAAAAATTTAAATTTTGTAACCATTTTGGTTATTACATGTACTACAAAATATTGCATGTACCAAAAAACTTAAATATTTCCAACCCTGGAAACGAAGTTTAATTTTTTTTTTGTTTTTATCAGTGCAGCGCTTTTTGAGGTATAAAGTAGTTTTGTTTAAGAAAAATTTCAAATTTTTTACCATTTTGGTAACCTTCATGTACCATAAAATATTGCACTTGTCCATCCCTGGATTCGAAATTTTATTTTTTATTTTTGAATTTTTGATACCAATTTTTCTTCCTGGAAAAAAAATTTAATTTTTTTAGTTTTTAATAGACCATTGAGGCTCCCCAAACCACGAAATAGTTTTAATTTACAAACATTAAAAAAAATAATTGATTTTTGGTATAAATTTTGCGTCGAGAAATAGGTGTAAGCTTCCCAGCTCTGGAACCGTACTTCGGATCTTTCTGAATTTCAATACCACTTTATTTAAGCTCATTTCCAATCCAACGGTCCAAGAACGAAGTCTGTAGCTCTTCTGGGGACTTGGGATATATATATATATATATATATATATATATATATACTTTATGGGGTCCCATGTGCATAACGAAGAAATTACACACGGAATGACAAACCTATATATACGCTTTCACTTTTTTGTGAAGGGTATAAAAACGTTATATTCGACTGGGTCGAATCTTAAATACCCTCTGTACCACTAAATGGAACGCGGTCCAAAAATAGACTATATCATGTTTTCCACAGACGAACGTATGGGCAATGCTAGATCGTCTCAGACTTCATCACTGATCAAGAATATATATATTTTGTGGGGTTTCAGGTGGATATTTCGCTGCGTTACAAACGGAATGACAAAGTGAGTATACCCTAAAATTCTTTTTTGGAGGGTATAAAAAATATGCTAAGAGAAAGAGCAAAACGTCTGAGTTGACTTTGAACTAGTGAGAAGAAATTTCGTCTGTAGCCAATTTATTAAAAAATCACGATAAGAATTGAGTAAATTTAATAATTTTGTATAAAAACTGACCTCATTGCTTAATAATATAAGATATTTAAAAAAATTTTGTAAAATCATCATCGACACCAGAACAAATAACTTGCCAAAAAGGTGCTCATTGTCACCACCAGGTCAAAAGCTGTACAGGTATAAAGTGCTGAAGAGGGTTGCTGGAGCACACGATAACGTCGATGACTACTACTTCTAGATCAGTGCTGGAAATCCATTCTGCTCAGGGAACTTATTTGTGTTTGGATCTATCGAATCCCTTTTAAGAGCACGATTTTGAAATTATATTTTTAATGAAGCTGCTGACTCGGAATCGGGGAACTAGAATTTTCCTTCACTCTTTGAATTCTTGATACACCCACGGCAATAATAATTTTAGAACGAATGCGCAGTCAGTACAGCCCTTATACCCTTCCCAAAAAAGTGAATGGCTATATATAGGCTTCTTCAATATTAACATGGGATCCCATAAAGTATGTATAAATTCTGGATTCGTATGAATAGGGAAGACGAATAAGCGATGTTCGTCTCTCTGTACAAGAGACCGGGATTCCAAGCCCCCAGAAGAGCTACAGGCTTCATTCTTGGATTGATGGGTTGTAAGTGAATAGGGTACTATTGAAATTGAGAAGCACGGTTCCAGAGGTGGAAAACTTAAACATTTTTGTGTCTACAAAATTAATTAGCAAAATAAATTATTTTTTGTTAATAAACGTATTTTGCTCTTTGAGAAGAACTAAATTTGTATCAAACATTTAATAAACAAAAATTTTATTCCAGGGTTCGGTAATCGATAAGACATAAGTTACCAATTTTTTTTTTTTTTGTTTTTTTTTAATTAAAATTATTTAATAGCCCAGGAAGAATAAAATTGGTCTTAACAATAAAAATAAAAGATGAAAGGACGATTCTAAGATTGAAGTTTTATTCTCTTTTTTGGTACATAAGACCATATATTTCTGAGAAAAGTTTATTAGTATTAGAAATAACAACAGCAAACGAGACAGCTACAAAATTTAAACTTCTTTGATATATTAATTTAACTAAGTAACACATATTTTTTATTTTAGGAAGACATGAATTAGTATTTAAAATCAAAAAGTTGAAAAAAAATGGTTCCAGGGTTGGAATGAATGTTGTATATACGTCAGTGAAGGGTACATAAGATTCGGCGCAGCCGAATATAGCAGTTTTACTTGTTATTATCAGGAAAGGAATCAGATAGTGTAATTAAACAAGATTTCAAACCGAAAATTATTTCCTTCATTGTTTTAAGAGGAATCAAAATACAGAATCACTTCCGTGTCCAAACGGAATCTGTGACATGGCCGAAAGTTAAAGTTTTTATTATCTACTCGTATATTATTTTCATTCATTTATTTAACTTTAATTGTCCTTAAGAATTGGTGACACGATGTTTATTATCATGTTGCCATTGAGCCAAATGTGTATATGTGTCTTAAATCAAATGTATTCCATGTCAACAAATTCTTAAGTTGTAAATTATTTGAATTTTTTATTTATTTAATTTTTTTTTTTGTTACAAATAATCAATAAGGAAGCTTAAAAAATAGTTTGGTTAGTAGGAGTGACAACTTTATTTTCAATGTCCAATATAGTTTATAAAATCAAGACAGATACAATACCTCAAGCAATGAGTATTTTAATGAAAAAAAAACTGCACTTAATTTGGTAACATTTTACCGACAATTTTTAAAATCCTTTTGCAGACCATAGTTCTAAGCATCAAATGTGTTTCACATACTCTTTTTTATTATGAGCTTTTACCACTTTCTTCCTTATTAAGGATATTTTCCTTCCTTTGTCTACGTACTGCAATTTAATGTAATTCTTCTATTAGTTTCATTCTCCTTCTCCTTAAGGTTCAATGTTCTGTTTGACAAGACTGTGTTATATATTTTTAGTTTTTTTAGTTTGTTTGATGTTTGTTGCAAGAGTACATAAAGAGCTTTATGGCTCAAGGACTTTGCTCATTTAAGAACTAATACTGCTGATGTTTTATTTATAAAGTCCATGTCGTAGTTTGCTTTCTTTTTTTCATATGCGATTAAATAGCAAAGGTAAAGAATTTATGTATTGTGTAATACGTTGGAAACATACGAATGACAAGCGTTGATCCGTTGTGTATTGTGATGGTACTGTTTTTGTAATTGAAAAGAAAACTCAAAGTTTCTAATTAAACACTTTAATTACATATAGCTTAATGCCATCATTGCGAAATCAAGCTCGTTAAAAGTATGATTTTATCAGACGTATAAAAATTCTGTTGTTACTACAACTTACCTTCAATTTATGCTGCACTTGAGCTTCAAGGAAAACAGTAATAATGTGAAACTTTTTATATAACCGTAGAAATGCTACATTTAACTGACATGAAGTTGTAATAACGGCTGTTAGAGCCATTTTGATTTAGGCAAATATGTTTTAAGTTTATACCGGTCCGCATGGCTCCAAAGCTAACAGCGGGATACTAATTTATATTTCCTATAGCCTATTGTATCGGTTTAAAATTAATCGTTTCAATTTTAATGTTATTAGCTTTCTAGTACAAAACCGAAAAGAAGTTGCAAGTCTCATTATGAAAGTGAAGTATATACACTTCATTTCTTATATATTATTTTAAGTTGCTAGAGGATGCTTTTAGGTACACGATTCCTTCAATCGCTATCCGTACTGTCGCTTAAACAGGATGACAACAATTACCACAACCACGGAATCGGAAAACTTCAATCCTATATTCTTGATTGGTTGTGAGATGCAACTTGCCTTTCTTTTTAACTACCTCAGCCAACAGTCTGTAGCTTTTTCAGTAAATTTAAAATTTTTTTTATCTGGGACCAGCACTCAGGGGATGACCCCTACATATGCAGTGCATTACGCGGGAACTAGAAAGGAGGGGATAGTATTGAGGGGACAGATAATGAAAGATGATATGATAGAGAATTTTTGTAGCTATTTCAACCTTTTTTACTTCGCCGCCTAATTTCCAGGGTTGGAAAATCGAAATTTTTCGATACATAAAAGTAGCCATAAAAGTTCCCAATTTTGATTTTATTCAGTAAATTAAACTTATAAATTTAAATTAAAAATTCGGTTCCAGGATTGGAGAATCGAATTTTTTTTTTAATAAAATTAGCCATATAAGTCCCAATTTTGGTTTTTTGTATATGAAATCTTTTTTATACTTCGGGAAGAGTTAAATTGGTATTAAAAACCAAAAAAATCTAAGAGACGATTCTACGGTTGGACAATTAGAACTTTTTGGGGTACATGAAACGGATTTTTACGTTTTGTTTTTAAATTAAACATATTTAATATTTTTGAAAGACGCTCAGAGGTATTAGAAATATGAAAAGCCAAACATTAATCCTTCTATGAAGGGTATTTAAGATTCGGCACTGCTGAATATAGCACTTTTACTTGTTTTTAATTAAACCTGTCTTATACATCAGGAATAACACAATTTGTATTAAAGGTAAAAAAATAATTCCAGTGTTGGACAATTGAATCTTTTTTTTAGTACATAAAAGTAGGCAACTGAAACAAATATTTACTTTTTTGTTTACAACTTAAACATATTTATTATATTTGAAAAAAGTTCAGTGGCTTTAAAAAGTGCAAAAGACTGCTTCAGAGCTACAAATTTTAAGTTTTTTTAAATATTAATGTAATTAAATAGGACAAATTTGTTACCTTCGTAATGCAAAATGCTTTCGATTTTGGAAAATAATAAATGAGTATTGAAAAGGAGAAAGATCATAGAGAACCGTACGCCCGTAAAGAGTTTATAAGATTACGCTCAGCCGAATGTAGCACGTTTACTTGTTGTTATTTTTTGTGTCACACATACGCACATACTCCTACATTTTTACTTGTTTAATAGACAATTAAAAGAATTCGTAATGAAATATATAGATAAAGCCAAGTAAATTCAGTTAAGATGTATCGGATATTATTTGTAACGTACTTTAATTCAGAAAAACATGATAAAAATTCTACATACCAAATTAATTATTCAACTTACACAGTAAGTTAGAATAGCTAAAGGGTCCGCCATCTAACGTTTTTTTTTCAACTAGTGCTTATTTCGTGAATGGTAGCACTTAGCTCATATATGATTTGACAGATAATTAGTTTTATCCTTCCGCTGAACGAATGAACAACGCTGGGAAATATTGCGACATTACTTTGAAAATCATGGTAATTTTGCAGAGTGTGTGCGAAAATTGCGTACGGATTTTGGAAGAAGAGAAGCACCGTCAGCTCCGTATGTTCGTTATCTTGTGAAAAATGTGAAAGAAACTGGCATCCTCATCGATAAACCAAAGCGTGAAAAGCCAAAAACAGTGCGTACACCCGAGAATATTGCTGCTGTGGCAGAAAGTGTGCGTGAAGCGCCATCAACATCAATTCACCGTCGTTCTCAACAATTGAACATTTCGGAGGCATCATTGAGACGAATTTTGCATAAAGACCTTGGTATGACGCCATACAAAGTTCAGTTGGTTCAGGAGTTGAAGCCAGCTGACCTTCCAATGCGTTTTCGTTTCGCTAAGTGGGCCTGCGATTGACTTGCAGAAGATGCCGATTTTGCCAAAAATATCATATTTTCAGATAAAACTCATTTTGATCTTGCCGGGTATGTAAACAAGCAAAATTGTCGCATTTGGGGCACAGAAAACCCGCACGCATACAATGAAAAGCCAACGCACCCAAAACGAAACACTGTTTTGTGCGGATTTTGGTCCAGAGGCATAATTGGGCCATTTTTCTTCGAAAATGAGCAAGGAGTGGCCGTTACAGTCAATGGCGATCGTTAGCGGGTCATGTTGAACGAATATTTGTTCACAAAAATTTAAGAGGAGGATATTGGCGGCGCTATTTGCCACACAGCCGAAGCCACACACGATGTTTTGCGCCCTGTTTTTGAAGATCGCATTATCAGCCGCAGACCTGATGTCGTTTGGCCACCTCGGAGCTGCGATTTGCCACCGTTGGACTATTATTTGTGGGGTGCCGTCAAAGATAAGTGTTACGCCGACAAGCCAGAGACAATTGACGCTTTAAAGGACAATATTCGTGAAGCCATTGGTGAAATACAGCTGCACACAATCGATAATGTGCTTAAAACTTGGACCGATCGTTCATTTCAATTGAATGAAATTATTTTCAAATAAAAAAAGAAATTTGAGAAAATATTCAGTAGTTTTTTTATAGAAATTTAAAAAAAAAATTATTTGGCGGACCCTGTATTTTTGAAAGCCGCTACATTTTCATCATCAGTACTCTTGTATTTTTGGCTGGTTTGATACAGTTCTCGTTGGGTATTTCATAATAAAATTTGTTGCTACATTAACCTAAATGAACAAAATTATTCTTCATCTTTTCTGTTTATCAAGAAGAGAGAAATCAAAGCAAATACTTACATATATACTCAAAGGTATTGTCCTCTTATTTCATATTAATTTCTGAAAATAATATGCGGAGGCAATGCAACTAGACAAATTAAACTAGGAAGAAAACAAGATGTGCACACAGCAACGTTTCAAATAGCGAAAAAAATATGCTGAGAGACACGTAAGTACCTAAAAATGAAGATATATATAAAAAAATATGATAAAAAACTAAAACGGCAAAAGAACTTCAAAATAGCAAACAAGCGAAGTGACACGATTTATAAAAGAAATTAGTTTATAAAGAAATAGCATAAAGGCAAGATGTTTTTATGCCAAAAGAACTAAAATACCCCAGAGGTTGTCATTTTACAAGTTTACATTTCATTTTTGGTTTTGTATGAAAGTACTCCTTCCTTGAGTTTTCCACTTTTTTTGTGGCTTCAAACACTAGTCATTTGGCTTTACGTACCAAAAGCTCCGATTTTCCAACCTTGGAATCTTTTTTTTTAAGTTTTGTCGTTTTTAATACCTATTTAATTCTTCTTGAAGTATTAAAAACCTTTAGCTCACTAGAAAAACTAAAGTTAGGAACTTATATTGCAACTATTATGTTCTAAAAAAAATACGATTTTCCAACCGTGGAATAGCATATTGATTTTTTTTTTGGTTTTCAATGCCGATTTAATTCTTTGTGATGTATAAAAAAGTAAACTATTTTACTATAAAAATCCAAATTAGGAAATTGTATGGTTACTTTTACGCACCAAAAAATTTATATTTTCCAATCGCGTTGAAATTTTCCTTTTTTGGTGTTTAATACCCATTTCATTATTCCTAAAATATCAAATACGATTAATTCACTAAAAAAAAAATTACGAACTTATTTGGATATATTTACGTACCAAAAATTTTCAGTTTTCCAACTCTGAAATAGAATTTTTAATTTTTCTTACTTTTTTCACGAATATAATTCTTCCTGAAGTATTAAAAAGGTTTAAGTCACCAAAAAAACAAAATTAGGCACATATTTTGTAACTTTTTCCATATATATATATATATATATATATATATATATATATATATATATATATATATGTATATATATATATATATATATATATATATATATATATATATATTTGTTTATTTTATTTTTATTTTTTTTTTGCATTATCCTGATAGCGTCACGAGATTACTCCTCTGGTCATAAAGATAATATGCATATGCATATATATATATATATATATATATATATATATATACAAAAATCCTTTAACTATGCCAAGTACTAAGTTGTTCTTTTGTCTCCTTTGTTTATTGCTGGAAGTTTCTTGAACAATGTCTAGGAAAACATATTTCTGGTGCATTCGTGTTTATAAATGTCACTTGACTCTAAAATATCACTTTCGATTTCTTTTGTTTAATACAAACAAAAGGGCATCTTAAATGGTATTTGTCTTAACATCCACTTAAGATGTAAAAAATATGAATCTCAGAAGTGTACTTAGAAGTATTTTATATCAAGAAATATGTGAATAGAAGAAATAAACGTCACTTATGCTAAATACTTTGAGATTTTATCTTAGGTCTGGCATATTTCTTATCTTTTTAATACTTAAAACTAAAATTAACATTTCTGTACCTGAACAAGTTTCAGTTTAAGTTATTATTAAGTATAATTTCCTGCCTTTGTTACAGTATTGTGCTTAACCTGCTATTTTTACAATCAAAGCATAAAACTTTATAAAATATAAATAAATATGAAATTGCAATTAAGCACTCTATTAAAAACTGTTACAAAGACCTGAAGGGCATATTCGGAATAACTGCTGTGTAAACTTGTGGTATTGTTAGCTATTTGAATAAAGTTGAATTGTTGCTGCATTATTAATACCAAACGCTGACGAGTATTACTTCCTGCAAACCATATTTGCCAGCAGAAAATTAAAGCGATAATAAGTTACAGTATTTTATTTACAGTATATTTACTTGGGTGCTGTTGGCTGAAGTAATAGAACACGAGACTATGAAGCGTAGGGTCCTGAGCTCAACCCCGTGCTGAAATATTGTGTTATATTCTTCTGATCAGCATTAGTGGATGGTTGTGTTAGTTGACACGACTGACACGATCATATACTAAAAAGCACACTAACAGCAACCTCCTTCGTCGTCAGTCCAGTAGCAGAAAATTAGCCGGCGAAGTTAAAAGGTTGAAATAGCTACAAAAAATTCTCTATCTCCTCACCTCAATATTATCCCCTCCTTTTTAGTTCCGGCGCAATGCACTGCATATGTAGGGGTCATCCTCTGAGAGCTGGTCCAAGATATAAAAAATTAAAAAAAATGAGCATGCAGGAGTAATGTTTAATTCACTATTAAATCATATTTCCTTGGTATTTGCCAATTGGATGTTGAAGAACATAATATACTATTCATGTACTTCTAACTAATAGGCTGAACAAAACCACTTAATAGTTTTAAGCAACGCAAATATTCAACTCTAAAAAATAAATAGAATGTAAACACATTCATGTATTAAATAAAAAAAAAATATAAAAAAATAATTTGCAGTTTCGCAGATTTGAACTTATAGCCTGTTGAGAAAATTAACATCCTATAATACAGTTTTGAGATTTTTTTTTATATATTTTGCAATACAATAAATTGCCAATGGTCTAAATATTCTACAGCATAATTTTTACTCCCTTCGCAAAGAAGTGGGAGGGTATATATATGTTTTTAGTGCCGTGTGTAATTTCCTCAATAGTAATATGGGACCCCATAAAGTGTATATATTCTGGATCCTAATAAATGGCGATGAATGGCGTGTGTCTATCTGCACGTGAAATCGGTTTTGCAAAGACCCCATAAATGCTAGAGGCTTCATTCTTAATGAATTGGAAATAATCCCAAAGAGGGTGCTCTTGAAACTGCAAGAAATCCAAAATACGCTTTCAGAGCTGGAAAATTTAAAGCTTAAAAACTTAATTATTTTTTGGTTTTTATTCTTTTATTTAATTATTTTTTGTTAATTAAACCTATTTCATACTTCAGTAATAAAAATCAAAACTAAAAATTCGGTTCCATGGTTGAACAATCGAATTTTTTTTTCGATACACAGAACTTGCTAATTTTGGATTTTTTATAAATTAAATCTATTTTATGCTCTAAGAAGAATACAATTGGTATTGAAAATCAAAAATTCGATTCCCAGGTTTGAAAATTTACAATTTTTTGGCACATCAAAGTAAAAAAATAAGTTACTTCTTTCTTATTTGTTTTCTTTTTTGTGCATTAAAACTATTTTATGTATCAGGAAGAATAGAATTTGTGATGCAATTCCAAAAAAACATTAAAGGACGATGCGAGGGTTAGACTATTGAAACTTTTATTGGTACATAAAATTAAAAAACATTTGTGTGTGGTTTTTTTATAACTTAAATATATTTGTTATTTTTGAAAAAACTTCTTTGGTTTTCGAAGTCAAAAAACCTGTAAAAATTTTTAAATACAGACTGTCTGGTGGCAAAATTTATAATTTTAAATACGATTATTTGATAAAGTAATAAACTGTGCGGAGGAAGGGTGGCACCATTGGAATTATCGATTGTGCGGATTTGTCAGCCACGAATTCGCATTGTTCGAGTGAACACAGCGCGTTCTCTGTGAAGACATTTTTTACGAGTAATGATTCTTACGAAGTTGCTCGTCGACAATTTTGTTCAAAGTTCGGTATTCGGTGATGGACCGAGTGTAAATTTAATTCGTTCGTGGGTGCAAAGATTCCGCGCAACTGCTTCGGCTATGAATGTCCCACGGCCATGGCCCAGTCAATTTTCAAGGACTCTCGAAGACATTGAACTGGTTGAAAGCAGTTTACGTGAAAATCCGCTACCTTCAATACGGAAAAGAGCAGCTTCACTGGGACTTCCAAGAGGGATTATTCATGAAATTTATAAAAAGGATCTGAAGTTCCATCTTTTTCGAATTCAAATCGTTCAAGAACGATTCCGTGTTGCGCAGAACACAAGGCTCCGCTTTGAACAATGTGTTCAACTCAACGGAAGACATCTGGATGACGTACTCTTTAAAAAATAAAATCTGCATTTCCATTCTAAAGTGCAATGCTCTTATTAAAACTTTGTGTTAATTATTACGTTTTTTACTTAAGTTTAAAAATATACATCTGCTACAGGACACCCCGTATTTAAGTAACTAAATAATACCAATTTGTTTCTTTGGTATAAAAATATATTTTCTATTTTGGAAAGAAAGAAATCACCATTAAAATTGTAAATATTTGATATCTTAATACAAATTATGAACGATGCTTTGCAGTACTTTAAATACCCAGCGTCGAAAATGTCGATTACAGGATCGCTGATCAAATGCGCACAAGCAATGCACATCATATCATACAGGGTGTCCACCGGGAAGTTATACTACTTTGTTTATAATGATTAAATGAAAGATAATGGATCTAATGTTGATAAATGTTTTATTTAATGTCGGAAATTGTGTATGGAATACAATATTAGATAAATGTCCGCCTCTGTTAGCCTCACAAATGCGAGCCCTTTTGAGCACATTTTTCATTACATTCTCACACATTTCACGCGGTATTTCATTAAATTCATCACGAATATTTTGTTTGAGTTGCTCAAGCGTTTCTGGTTTGTTTGCATAAACCTTGCTCTTCAGATATCCCCACAAAAGGAAGTGCGAAGCTGTCAAATCAGGCGACCGTGGAGGACAATAAACATCATAATTTATTGAAATAACTTGTTTTGGAAAGGGGTCTCGCAGTAATTCCATTGTAATCCGACTAAAACACTTTGGTTTATCGAATATTTTTCCATATTAAATTTATGTTTACTTCACGACTGCCAAATATGAACTGTCAAGGCTACTGTTTACCGAAATGGCGGCAAAACAAAGTAGTATACCTTGCCGGCGGACACCCTGCATATGAAGCTTGTACACATTTTCAAATACAGTGGCTGACATTGCTTACAGGCATTAAATCTCAGTAATGATGCGTTCCACACTTTGTATTCAATGAATGCCAGCTTACAAAGCTGGCGAATTAGTGTTCAAGTTGTCATCTACCTTCACACAAAGTAAGCAGAACTGTGTTAGAGAAGTTTACTATAAATGTTGGACAATACTAAGCATTTGGGTTCGTTGGATGAGCATGTCACTAAAGCGACCCAGCTACTTGCAATATAACTGTGGAATTTTCCGTATTGTACAATCATATCGCCAATGTGTATGTCATATTCAAAGGTGGCACAGTATATTGGCAGAAATCAAAAGACTTTTGATTTTTATAGTACAAACCAAAAGAAGTTTAATATACTGTAAAATGTGTTGGCAACATTGTACAATACTTAGTGCCCACAGCCACGCAAGCCTCTTCTTCATCACTCATGTTGCTAAACATTATTATTTACAATTAATTAGTAATACATATTTTTTTTATTTTAAATTTAACCAAAACTTTTAATAAATAGAACCTCCCAATATTCTGGTCCATATGCTTTTGTTTTGCTAATAGGTTATGTTCACTTTTTATTGTAAGAAAATTGCGCCATATTTTATATGAAAATGTTGTGCCACTTATTGCATAATATAGGGCAAAATGGAACTAACATCACGATTAATATATACAATTATATTGTATAATGGATAGGCCGCTTAAGTCGTTTGATTTGTGTACAAGCGGAAGGCGTTCGCTCAACAAATGCGGTTATAAATAGAAAGACCCTAATTGCAACTTTACAGGAGAAGGCAAAAACATAATAGAAACTGTAATCATAGTTTGCTGGTAAAATCGTTATTTTTGATACTATTGCACTAAATTTTTGTGGCGAAATATATTTATGCGAAATGTGTTGACATCACTGAAAACCCCAATTTCATTTGATATAATTGAGACTATATTTTAAATAAATTTCATTCAAAACGTATACAATTTTCTGTTACTCTATTTTAATTAAATTTTAAACAGCTTTTCTCTAACTGTTGTATTGCCAATTGTTATGTTCAAGATATTAATTTGTTGAATAAAATTTTTTATAAATTGCACTCTATATGAGTATATAGATTTCAGTTCTATTATCTACATGTGTTTTATTATTGACATTTACATGTTCTGGTTATGTGTTTCAAAAAATACAAATATAATTATTATAACTTATTTTAAACGAAAATAGTAACAAAGAACTTCCCTAGTCAAAAGTGGGAATCAATCACACAATGTCCCTACTTAAAGGTGGCATAATAAATATTTAGGGTATTCACACTTAGTGCTATGTAGTCATATTGTCATAAAGTCATAATATTTTAGACCAGTTTAAACAAGTAAAAGTGCTATATATTGCTGTGCCGAATCTTAAATACCCTTCACAGATGTAATTATTCTTTCTTTCTTGCTAAAACAAAAAGTAGGTTTAATTAATAGATGTAACATAGTTTTACCTGACAAAAATATTTAAATTTTTAAATATTTTGGTCACTTTCACGTACCTAAAATATTTTATTTGTCCAACCTTGGAGTCGAAATTTGGATTTTTTTAAATGTTAATACCAATTTTGTTCTTCCTGAATTATAAAATAGTTTTAATTAGCAAAAACAACAACGTCAATTGTCTATTTGGTTACTTTTATATATTAAAATTTCCCAACCCCGGAAACGAAATTATAATTTTTTTACCTATGCAACTCTTAATGAGGCATGACATAGTTTTATTTAAGAAAAACTTAATATTTGTAACCATTTTGGTCACTTTCATGTACTACAAAATATTGCAGTTATCCAACTCTGGAATCTAAATTTTATTTACTTTTTTTCATTTTTGATACCAATAATGTTTTTCCTGAACTAAAAAATAGTTTTAATTAGTAAAAAACCGACGTTAGTTGCCTTTTTGGCTACTTTTATGTATAAAAAAATTTAAATTTCCCATCCCTGGAAGCGAAGTTTAAATTTTTTTTTACCAATCCTAGTCTTTATTATTTAAAGTCGTTTTATTTAAGAAAAACTTAAAATTTGCAAACATGTTGGTCACTTTCATGTACTACAACATATTGCATGTACCAAAGAAACTTTAAACTTCCCAACCCTGGAATTGAAATGTTATTTTTTGTTTGTTTTACTTTTAACTAATGAAACTCTTCATGAGGTAGAAAGTAGTATTATTTAAGAAAAATTTAGAATTTTCAACCATTTTGGTCACCTTCGTGAACCATAAAATATCGACTTGTCCATCCCTGGATTCGAAATTTTGATTTTTTTTTTTGAAAATTTTAGATACGAATTTTGTTCTTCCTAAATAATAGCAAAAAAAAAAACAACGCCAATTGAATTTTTGGTTACTTTTATGTATAAAAAAATTTCAATTTCCCAACCCTGGAAGCGAAATTTAAATTTTTTAAATTTTTTTATCAATGCAAAACTTCATGAGGTATAAGGTAGTTTTGTTTGAGAAAAACTCAAAATTTGTATCCACTTTGGTTATTACATGTCCTACAAAATATTGCATGTACCAAAAAAAACTTTAATTTTCCCAACCCTGGAGACGAAATTTTAATTTGTTGTTTTTTTTTTTTAACAGTGCAATAATTTTTTTAACAAATGTAATATATTTAACCATTTTGGTCACTTTCATGTACTATTATATATTGCACTTGTCCATCCCTGGATTCGAATTTTTTTTTTAATGTTTTAATTTTTGACACCAATTTTGTTCTTCCTAAATTATAAGACAGGCTTAGTTAGCAAAATAAAAAACAACATCACGTATAAAATAAATGCAATTTCCCACCCCTGGAATCAAAATTTGAATAAAAAAAAATTTTTTTGGCCAATGCAAAGCTTCATGACATATAATGAGGTTTTGTAAAAGAAAAACTTAAAATATTTAACAATTTTAGTTACTACATGTACAACAAAATACGGAATGGGCCGAAAAAAAAATTTTAAATTTTTCATCCCTGGAAGAAAAATTTAGTTTTTTTAGTTTTTGATAGACAATTGAGGCTTCCCAAAGCAGGAAATAGGTTTAATTTACAAACATTAAAAAAAAATTATTTTTGGTATACATTTTGGGTCGAGAAATAGGTGTAAGCTTCCCAGCTCTGGAACCATACTTCAAATCTTTCTGAATTTCAATAGCACTCTATTTATGTTCATTTCCAATCCAAGAACGATGTCTCTACCTCTTCTGGGGCTAGGGAAAACCCCCACGTACAGACGGACGGACAGACGTATAGACGGACATCGCTCAACCGTCATTGCTATTCATAAAGATCCAGAATATATATAGGTACTTTATGGGGTCCCATGTGCATATCGAAGAAATTACACACGGAATGACAAACCTATATATACTCTATCACTTTTTTGTGAAGGGTATAAAAAGATGTTGTTGTGCTGCATACAAAAAAGTCATAAAATAATAGCACTCTTTCAGGTATGTTTTTGTTTTGTTATAAAATAGCTCTAGAGATCTGAGTCGAACGGCTGTAAATCTTTAGGCGAAACGGCCAAAGTATATGTTTGCCGTCGTTACTTATATATGATTCACGACTAAAAAATGGCAAAAAAATAATTCATACCGACATATATGTCTGTACATTAAAACACATTTTTATAACATCAAATATATTAAAAGAGAACTAAATCCCAAGAACTAAATATATACATTTGAAAAACTTTTCTCGTTTTACTTACGCAGCTGGCAGCCACTGAACATTTTTCCATATGCCGCCGCAAAAAACATGTATTCAGCTCATATTATGGCAACAGCTGTTTTAGTTTATACATACAAATACATTTAGATATTCTTGTGCACTAGATAATAATTTTAAATAGAATGGAGTTCTTAGACGATTCTTCTTTAATTGTTTTAATTTTCTGCTGCTTTGATAATAGCTAATTACAAATGTCTTGTTTTCTTATCAGCTGATCGATGTTTGAAATTGCATACTAAGTTATGACGGGTTGCTCACACTGGTCATATTTTTCGTGCTATTAATTTATGATTTATGACTTTATGACTACAATGTGAATACCCCGATTGTTTTGTCGTCATAGTTATTAAAGGAAACAATACTGTGCAAATTTGTGTGGCACGTACAGGTTTTCTGCTTAAACGAGTATTACATATTACATTTAGAATATATACTTATGCATTTTATTTCCTTTAAAGTAGAAATGAAAGAAACATGAACTTTATGCAAAATGATTAAGGGATATTCAGGGCTTTCAAAGAGACATGATGTTCATTAATACTATTACACTTTTTGTCATGAAGTAAAATTTCGTATTCCGAAATGATTTAAAAATTCTGAGAATTGAAATAGTCTTGTAATATTATTTAATAGGTATTAAAACAAGTAAAAGTGCTATATTCGGCTCTGCCGAATCTTAAATACCCTTCACAGATGTAATTCTTCTTTCTTTCTTTCTTGCTAAAACAGAATGTAGCTATGGCTTGAGCTACCAATAATAAATTGGAAAAACGTTCACATGTACTTAAGTATAAAATTCAAACCAAAAAAGTTTGACTTAGGTATGATGGAACAAAAAATTCAGAAAAATGGGACATGAAGAAAAATAATCAAACGGTAACACGGGTATTATAACAATAACATTTTAACATCAGGTTGATACAGTTCTCGTATTCTTTTTCACAATAAATTTTCTGTAAATAGGAACTGTTATCACATTCAACTAAGCCACCTAATAAGTGGTGACAAACACAATACACATGAGCACTGATGATGAAAGGGTTGCGTCTTTCGAAAACAGCTGTTCTGCTCTGCTGTGTAAGTTGAATAACAAAAACTGATGTTGACTTGCCTTTGTGCCTTGGAATATTTATCATGTCTTTCTGAGATTTAAATTAAAAATTTCGAACAATTAGCCTATAGAATCTTAATTCAATTTAATATAAGAATGTAGGTTAATTAAAAACAAGTAAAAGTGATATATTCGGCTGTGCCGAATCTTAAATACCCATCACAGATTTAATTATTCTTTCTTTCTTTCTTGCCAAATCAGAAAGTAGGTTTAATTAAAAAAATCAAAATGAAGTTATCGGTTACTTTTATAAATAAGAAAATGTTTAAATTTTTCGTCTAGGAAGCTAAATGTTTGGCTTTTTTATATCTAATACTTATGAACGTCTTTCAAATATACTAAATATATTTAATTTACAAACAAAACAAAAAATCCGTTTCATGTACCCCAAAAAGTTCTAATTGTCCAACCGTAGAATCGTCTTTTAGATTTTGTTGCTTTTTATTACCAGTTTACTTCTTCCTGATATATAAAGTAGGTATAATTCATCACAAAAATAACAAATAAAATGGCAGCGTTTATGAATCAGAAAATGTCGAGTTTCCAACCCTGCAACCGAATTTTAATTTTTTTAATACGAATTTAATTTTTCTGATATATAAAGCAGGTTTAATTCACTAAAAGCCCAAAATTTGGAATGCATGTATGTACTTTTAAGTACCAAAAATATTTCGATTTTCCAACCCTGGAACCGAATTTTTAGTTTTTAAAATTTTTAATACCAATTTAATTCTTAGCGAAGTATAAAATAGGTTTAAGTCACTGAAAATAAACCAAAATTGGGAACTTATATGGTTACTTTCATGTACCAAAAAATTTCGATTTTCCAACCCTGGAACAGAATTTATAATTTTTTTATACTAGTTTAATTTTTTCTGAAATATCTAATAGGTTTAATTCACTAAAAGCACAAAATTTGGAATTTACGTATGTATGTATTATTATGTACGAAAAATATTTCGATTTTCCAACTCTGGAAGCGAATTTTTATTTTTTTACCAATGCAATTTTTAGTGGGGTTTAACATAGTTTTACTTGACAAAAAAATTGAAATTTTTAAACTTTTTTGTCACATTCATGTACCATAAAATATTTCATTTGTCCAACCCTGGAGTCGAAATTTTGATTTTTTAAGATTTTAATAACAATTTTGTTCTTCCAGAATTATAAAATAGTTTTAATTATCAAAAACAACAACGTCAATTGCGTTTTTGGTTACTTTTATGTAGAATAAATATTTCAATTTCCCAAACCTGGAAACGAAATTTAAATTTTATATATTTAGTTTTTATTGGGGCTTCCCAAAGCATGAAATAGGTTTAATTTACAAACAATCAAAGAAATATTTGGTTTTTGGAATTAATTTTGCGTCGAGAAATAGGTGTAAGCTTCCCAGCTCTGGAGCCGTATTACGGATTTTCAAGTTCATTTCCAATCCAACGGTCCAAGAACGAAGTCTCTAGCTCTTCTGGGGCTTGGGAAACCTGATTTCACGTACAGACAGACGGATATCGCTCAATCGTTATTGCTATTCATAAGGATCAAGAATATTTATACTTTATGGGGTCCGATGTGAATATCGAAGAAATAACACAAAGAATGACAAACCTATATATACCATTTCACTTTTTTGAGAAGGGTATAATAAAAGTACAATTCGTAACAAATTTTTTTTTTTTTAGGAGTAGGACCAGCACTCTGGAGATCCCGCTATATATGCAATGCATTGCGCCCGAACTGAAAACGAGGGGATAGTATTGAGGGGACAGATTAGGAAAGATGAGAAGATAGTTTTTTTTTAGCTATTTCAACCATTTTTTTACTTCGCCGGCTAATTTTTGCTACAGAACCGACAAACGTGAGTGCTGTAACTCTACTTTTAGTACATGATAGTGTCAGTCGTTGCCAATTATGTTCAATGACCAGTGACTATGCCTTAATCATTGCAACAGGCTGGCAACAACTAACACAACCACGAACTAATGCTGATCAGAAGAATTCAACACAATATTTCATGACTCAGTGCGGGCTCGAACTAAGGACCCTCCGCTTCATAGTCTCGTGTTCTACTAATTCAGCCAACAGCACCCACAAAATATAAACACCCTTTTGGTGAATATTGAAGATTTTTAGTAAAATATCAGTTTAACGTCTTTGTTACGACTTAGAGTCTAAAGACGTCTCAAGTTTTTGTATTTGCTTGGAATTTCATCATCAGTTTAATGTTGTGCCACAACTAAAAAAATACGAGGCAGAAACTAAAAACTTTAAATTTCAAATGAAGCATCTTCTAATCTATCAGTCATGTTACAGCTCTAACTTCCGTTCGTAAACGGAATTTACTCAGTATTTAAGTTCCCCAGAAAACTATTAACGAAATAACTTTTCGGAATGAAATCATTAACGGAGTTAATTATTATATTAAATTCGAAAATTTGTTTAAGTTCAGAAAGACGTGATAAATATTCTAAGGCACAAAGAACAGTCAATATCAGTTTTTAATTATTCAACTTACACAGCAGAGCAGAACTGCGGTTTTCGAAAGCCGCTACACTCCCACCTTCAGTACTCGTGAGTGTTTTTGTTTCTCATCAATTATTAGGTGGCGTAGTTCAATATGATAACAGTTGTTATTTATACACATTTTATTAGGAAATTGCATACGAGAACTACCACAATTTTTATTTAATATCCGTGAATTCTCTGAATTATAAGCCAACATTTTTTTGGTTTGAATTCTTTTCTACTTAAGTACATGTGAACGTTTTCATTGTTATTGTTAGCTCAAGGCACAGTTTAAATTTGTATTTTAAATGTTTTTATTAAACATTTGTGTTGCTATATTTTCCTTCTTGTTGTCTGAGGATTCAAGATATGAAATTAATTCTGTTTCCGGATGGAATCTTTGATTTAATGCACTTTGAATTTTTTCAAATCCATCAGCATTTACAAAATTTATAGATCAAGTAAAAGTTTTCCAGTGCCTCAACCGTTGCGGGCTTGTCCCTATACACATGAGCCTTAGCATATCCCCTCAAAAAATAGTCTCAAGGCGCTAAATCGCACTCTCTAGGCAGCCAATTGACCGATCGCATAAATGAAATACAATTTTAACAAAACTGTGCTCTCAATAGGTCCACTTGCGTGCTATGTGCCATGTGGTACGGTCTAGTTACAGCCACCCAAGGGTTTTTTTGTAATCATCGCACGATCGTCATTCATAGCAACATTTCTGTCTTCGCTGTCACAGTCATTCACTCCAAACAGCGCATTTTTCGGGATGCATTGGCATTTCTTGCTACTCTTGACACCAAATAGGCCAATTTTGCTCTTTCACGTATCCATTCAACCAGAAAGAGCACGATGCACTTTCTAAAGCGATGATAAGTTTGATAATAAAATTCAATAGTTCGTTTGTAAGCCAATTATAAACCAAACTTAACATGTTGAACAGTAACATGTGACACGAAAACAGCTGAGTTGCCGAAAACAGTGTTGCCAAATAGAAAAAAGGTACAAAATCATTTAAGCAGTTGCAAACACAAAATACAAAAAACCCTTTAGGCTGTATATAAGTTAGATGTGTTCTATGAGCAAGTAAACAGCTCAATGCAATTACCCAGATGATTTTCTGCAGGGTTGTATTTTGTTTACATATTTTTGTATCGTAAAAAGTTTTTTACACTTATTTAGAGGTTACTGATATTTTATTTACTATGCTATTTTTTGCTAATGTGCAAAGCATTATAGCAAGAGCACAACAACTTTTTTCTCGATGCTGTTGCCGGTTGTATATGATAAAATAAAAATATTTACATAACCAAAATACCTCATGGATTTATTACTACATTGAAACTTTTTAATATAATTAATTTGCAATATTTTTCTAGGGTTAAACATACGAGTATGGGCACATATACTCTGGACAAAAATATTTTTGTCTATTTGATGGAAAATAATTATGTTTTGTTGTTGTGTTCAACAACAGAAATCAGAAATTTTATAATCTTTCTAAACAAAGAATCATTCGGAATCTGAATAACGGAAGACGAAATTGTTCTGAATTTCGAATACGACATCACTATAATTCTAATCGAAATTCGGGCATGCCTGTTGAATTGTGGGCCGTTTAAAAAATTTAAAAATGCAATAAAACAAAAAACTGTTTGAAATTTTGCCAAATTTATTTTTCTGTTGTGAAGTACAATTGGTCGGGTTAGAGATGGATGTTCATAAGGCTGTAAGGCTCTTGAAACAATTGCACTTTGTAATGCGTCATACCTAGATCTTTTCGCAAAATTCACCGTAAACTGGTGCGTGAAATATTTAATTCTTGAGAACAATGACGAGTTGATGTTGGTGGATTCTCACGCGCACTGTCAGCTACAGCTTCGCTATATTTGGGCGTGCGCATTGTACGATCACCGTTCACGTCTTGACGCATAAGCAATGAAACCACTTTCACGAACTTTTGGTCCTTAATGTGACCAAAGTTTTTACGACATTTTCGTGCAATTTCGACCATATCTTTTTTTAAAATAAATTTCCAATAAATCCCAACGTTGCTCAAGCGTAAATGGATTCTGTTCCTTCAGTGGATATAGTGTACTACATTTTGTGACAGAATAGAATGACAAATAAGTATTGGCAGATTCGAAATAACCGGTGGTTCAAATTTAAACCGATGGCTGGGCCATCCGACATTATTTGAGTAGGCCATTTGAGGATAATTTAAATATATTAATACAAGCTTAACATATTATGACACTGGCACATCGTTTGAATATCCAAAATATACTTACAAATAGAAAGAATCATGTATAGACATTAATAAATGCGAACAGATTTTAAATAAATATATTTAAAATGCATACAAATAAATGTTTTTATTTTTAAAACGTATCCAATAAATAATAACAACAATATCGAGGAAAGCACTGGAAAATTCAATCAAACTCTGCACACGAATACTAATATCTTTATTTACACATGCATATCAAATATATGAAGTTGAAATTGCACAATACAACACTTCCAGGCATCCGTATAATATTTATATAACAAATATTATTTACAGCAAAGTGTTATGAACGTTTATATGATGATCGCACACAAAGAGTTTTCCCTTACAATTCAATGATTTTGCAATTTAGTTTGATAAATTGTTATTCCTACGGCTTTACACATGCACACGTATTGCAAGTGAAATTTATAATCGTGTTTGTGAACAGGTTCCAGGTATTTTTGTATGTTTAAAACAGTCAACAGTTTGCTTAAACTGTTTTCCTCAGGTTGAATGCTAAAATTGAAAAAATATACATATGTGTGTGTGTCTGTGAATATGTTGTTCCATTTCTTCAATTGCAAGCTTAAATATATTATCACTTCCTATGAAATAATTTTTCACAATTAAAAAACACCTGCAAGCTGCTCTATTCATTCAAGAAATATAATGTATTAAACTTGGCAAACAGTATTTTTAATAACTTTGGACTTGCGTCATTTCTACGACAGAGATTTACATGCAAGTACTCGGATGTATAGTGAAATACGTATTAAGGAGTTTGCGTGCATATATAGTATGTGTTATTTCAAATCATCATTACTGGAATTTAATTAAAAATGCAAGACCCCTTGTGGTTGCTGCAGCACACAATAAGTTTAAAAATCTATTTTTTTCAAACTTCCTCCGGTATTGCAAAAAAGTTATATGGAAATTTTCCTAAGATTGTGCTAATTATAATCAATAATAAAATATCTACTTGGCGAAGGAGTAAAAGTTAACGGCTAATCAATGGCGATAGTCAGTGTTCGGTGCAAACGGTCTTACATAAGTGCAAACAAATTACATTGAAGATTTTATCAATTACTCTCCGAACTTGCATTTGCACTTACGCAAGACCATATGCACCGAACAATGAATGCCGATAATATAGAAATACTCTATGATAAAAACATTTATAAAAAGTAAAACTGTTTGCAAGATTAAGGGCCTTTATAAAAAGCTTTCTATTTTTATCATCGACATTTTTCATTCTGCTTTTCCGATTGGAACGCATCCGAAATGTTCAATTTTTCATGACTCTGGCGCAGAAGTCAGGCTGAATTTGACCAATGAACTATCGAAGCAAGAACCAACATTTATTTGAAACATAATTTTTTGCAAATGATTAATTGTATGACTTGCCACATGTGAATACAAAATTATATTTTTAAGTTTTGTATTTGTAAAAAAACACTTTGAAAAGTATTGGTGCACAGATGTGGACAGGTGACTGAGACCATATGTGGGCCATGTTGTTAATTCGTATTTTATCCGTTACTGTTTTTGTCCGTGCACGACTTATGCATTCACATAAGAATCGTAAATTTATACAGTTATTTAAGGTGTTGAAATTAAGTAGTGCGAGTGAGACGTAAAACTATCAAAAGAGAGTAAACGATCAGAGGTCTGGCTGCATTTAACAAATAATTGCCAATGAGGATTGATCTTGACTAACTCAGAACTGATTTGCGACTGGAATTAAAAACAAGAGGGTTGATGTTATACGCAGAATTGTTTTTTTTCGCCTTTCAATTTTATTCAGATTCGCTATTGATACAGTCTGCCGTAAAGTGATGTATCGGGTCTATATTGATTTTGAAATCGAATTATGTAACAAAATCTAAGCTTAATGTAGAATTTATACGAATAAACTATTTCAATTGTGCCGCCTTTAAATTAATTTCCATGAGTTTTGACAAATCCTCTTCAGTTGGTTTCCCTGAGAGGAAAGACTGCAACTAAAACTCTGCAAGTCGAAAAAAATACAATATTGCTTACGGACGGCTCAAAAATTTACACTGCCTCTGGTGCGGGGGTATTTTCTGAGGATCTAGATAGACTTTCCGGTATCACTCAGGCTACCAGATACTTCAACACTTTTCCAGGCAGAGATTTATGCCATTACCGAGGCAGTTTTAAAACTGATAGGCAGAGTTTAGAGACCAGAACTATAGATATTTGTGTTGTTAGTCTTGCAGCAATTATGGAACTGGATTCAAGGTTGATAAAATCGTAGTGTATACTGACATGCTTGCAATCTCTAACTTAAAGACATGACGTCAAGATAGTTTGGGTTCCAGGGCATGAAGGCAATGGCAGAGCAATTTCGGCGTTGGATGAAACAGTCTCACGTAGGGACATCGAGATTCCCTCAGTTGAGCTGTTAAGCAGTATTGAGGACTGGCTGTGGTCAACAATTACCTGTAGGGTATCCAAATCTCTATGACTTTCACTTAGCAGCGTTAGAACTAGACAGCCTCTAGTAGGAGTCATGACGGAGCATTGTTTGATTCATTTGTATCATTTTTGCAAGTATGTCCCCTTTCTATATTACACGACCCTGAGAATGATCATCGAAATATTTTACTTTATTTTTCCACCTTTTTCTGTTAGTTCTCTTGTCTATAAGTGTAAAAAAAATATATGATTTTTTGTAGCTATTTAAAGGTTTACTTCGCAGGTTAATTTTTTGATACACGAGCGATGAAGGGTGCTGTTCCTCTGCTCTTTAGTACATGATAGTATCAATATCTGTTATGTTCAGTGACCAGTGCTATGCCTTCGCCACTGAAACAGGCTGTCAACAACCATCACAACCATGCACTAAAGTTGATCAGAAGAATTCGACACACTATTCATGACTGAGCGCGGAGTCGAACTCTGGTCCCTCCACTTCACAGTCTCGTGTTAACTAGTTCAGACAACAGCACCATTAATTGAGACTATAGCTTAAATAAATTAAAATATTTCTAACAAAAAATGTGTAAGAGGACACCTCTTATAACCGGGCAAAATACCTCGACAGTGAGTGTGCAGTTATAAATATATACTTATATATATATATAAATATAATATATATATATATATATATATATATATATATATATATATATATATATATATATATATATATATATATATATATGAAATCTTTTTATTTGACACATTGTTGTCACAATACTACTATATATAAATGAAATTTATTTGTTGGTGGTTAAGCAATGTCTATATGCATTTTTCAAAACTGTGGTTGAAGTCTACTGACGATTTGGTAAAGCACCAATGAAATGCATATAGACATTGCTTAACCACCAACAAATAAATTTCATTTATATATATATATATATATATATATATATATACATATATATATATATATATATATATATATATATATATATATATATATATATATATATATATAGATATATTTATATTATATATAATCAGTCGGCTGGAGAGGCTTAACAATTTGCTTTATTTTATTTCAAGTTTTTGGACATTTAAATAGCTTTTTAGTCGTGTTTGCATGTAGATTTTGCATTAATATCTGATTTTTGTTATCTAATTGTTCGTTATATTGGATGCTTATTGCGACGGTGGCAACAACTAGTATGCCGGTACACCTCATGCCACATTTTTGTATCGAATATAAAAATATTTTTTGTAACGAATACAAAAATATACATATATAGTACAATTAATATTTTAAAATTTTCCATATTAATACCTTGCTCTTTTCCTCTACAACGTTAGAAAAATCATTGTAGAATTATGCAAAGAAAATAGTCCTATAAACAACAATAAAATTTAAAATTCTATAAAACATTCAATGCGGTCAATATGTTTGTTCAGCATCAACAGCAACCAAAATGTCCTGGAACAATCGTAGGATACAACAAAGCGGTTTTGATGTTGAAAAATATCTAGCGGACAGATAACTAACGAAGTTAAAATGATATTAGGCAACAGTGTATGTGTATTTACGTGTGTATTGTCGACTGTGTAATATTGTCTGAATTGGGACATGTACGTTTGTTGCTGGAGTAACTAATGGTCAGGATAAAAACCCGATAGTTTGATGTAAAATACGTCACACGATTTTAGAGTTTTTATACTCTTTAAAGATTGTGAAAGAGTATATATGAGTTTGTCATTCCGTATGTAATTTCCTCAATATTAATATGTCACCCAATAAGGTATATATGTAATTCCCATAAATTATATTTGTATGTATATCCTTATAAATAGGGAAGCAATGTCCGTCAGTCCGTCTGCATGTACTGGTTTTCCCAAGTCCACAGAAGAGCTAGGAACTTCATTCTTGTACAGAAGAATTGAAAATGAACACAAATGGAGTGTTTTGAAATTCAGAAAAATTAAAAACACGATTCCAGAGTTGGAACGCTTAAACCTATTTTGGACAAAAACATTAATAGCAAGAACTAAATATTTTTTTGAATTAAGATTCATAGGCTAATTGTTCGAAATTTGTTTTTAAATCTCAGAAAGACATGATAAATATTCCAAGGCACAAAGGAAAGTCAACATCAGTTTTATTCAACTTACACAGCAGAGCAGAACAGCTGTTTTCGAAAGACGCAACCCTTTCATCATCAGTGCTCATGTGTATTGTGTTTGTCACCACTTATTAGGTGGCTTAGTTGAATTTGATAACAGTTCCTATTTACACAAATTTTATTGTGAAAAAGAATACGAGAACTGTATCAACCTGATGTTAACATGTTATTGTTATAATACCCGTGTTACCGTTTGATTATTTTTCTTCATGTCCCATTTTTCTGAATTTTTTGTCCCATCATACCTAGGTCAAACTTATTTGGTTTGAATTTTATACTTAAGTACATGTGAACGTTTTTCCAATATTTTTTTATTATTGGTAGCTCAAGCCATAGCTTAAATTTGTATGTAGTAAGAATTTTAACGAACATTTATATTGCTATATTAAATTGAATTAAGATTCATAGGCTAATTGTTCGAAATTTGTTGTACTTAAGTATAAAATTCAAACCAAATAAGTTTGACCCTTTCATCATCATCACTGATGATGAAAGGGTTGCGTCTTTCGAAAACAGCTGTTCTGCTCTGCTGTGTAAGTTGAATAAAACTGATGTTGACTTTCCTTTGTGCCTTGGAATATTTATCATGTCTTTCTGAGATTTAAAAACAAATTTCGAACAATTAGCCTATGAATCTTAATTCAATTTAATATAGCAATATAAATGTTCGTTAAAATTCTTACTACATATAAATATTTTTTTATTTAATTAAACCTATTTTTTTCTATTAATTAAACCTATCCTATAATTTGCGAACAATTAAATTTGTAGTAAAAACTAAAAACAATCAAATATCTTATTCCAGGGTTCGAAAATCTACATTTCCTGTATATAAAAGTAGCCAAATAATTTATTAGTTTTTGTTTATTTTTGTGAGTAAACCTATTTTATATATCAGTAAAAATAAAATTAGTATTAAAAATCAAAAATTCGATTTCTGGGTTGGGCAATCGAAGTTTTCTTTTTAAACAAAAGTAGGCAAATAAGTTACTAATAATATTTTTCTTTTTATGAATTATACTTCAGGAAGAATAAGTTGTATTAAAAATTAAAAAAAAAAAATCAAAAACTCGATTTCAGGGTTCGAAAATTGAAATTTTACTTGGTATATATAAGTAACCGATAGAGTTAATAGGTTGGTTTTTTTTCGTGAATTAAAAAGTGAATAAGTTGAGCAAAGACTGCTGATGAGATGACCTAGCGGCCGGGAAATCATACATATTTGTTCTGTTAGTTTTATGATTATAAACATATTCTTAACATTCCACTTTTCAAAAAATAATTTGAATTTAACCAAAATTCTTAAGAAACAAATTTCAGATTGCAGTGTAAATAAAAAATATATGAAAAACGGTTGACCCTACAGACCATCCCTGCAACTCCCGCTGAAATGGTATTATTATACCCTCCAAAAAAGAATTTGGAGGGTATATTCACTTTGTCATTCCGTTTGTAACGCATCGAAATATCCATCTCAGACCCAATAAAGTATATATATTCTTGATCAGTGATGAAATCTAAGACGAACTGAGCATGTCCGTCCGTCCGTCCGTCCGTCTGTGGAAATCACGATTCAGTCCAAACGAAAAGAGCTAGACTCTTGAAATTTGGCATAAATATATTTTAAAACTTAGAGCAGGTTAAGTTTGAAGATGGGCTAAATCGGGCAAGAGGGAAAAAAGTTCCCCTAAGAAGAACTAAACCAACCCAGAAAAAACAACATAATTTTTAAAGTTTTTTGGTTATTTTGTTAAGCAAATGATATATTTTTATGTCAAATACGGTCCAACGCCTTAAACTTGGAGCCATTAAATAAAATAAAAATATTTTTTGACCCCGCCCACTTTAGTGGTCGTTATTATAGGCAAAAATAGCATAAAAATTTAACAAATTGTTTTACTTAAGCCTATATTCCTTAAAAATAACACTTTTAAGCTTTAATGACGAAGCTGAGACGAAACCTGGTACTACTCTGCCCTACCCCCTCCTTCCCCTTCGCCCCCTAAATGACCCTACCAAAAAAAAAAAATTTTTTTTTAAATTTTGTATATAATCATCCCAAGCATTTATCTTTAGAGTTTTATGACTACCGATTTCTGCCCTACCTCCCCCCCCCACCTATTCCTTTGCCCCCTAAATGACCCTACCAAAAAAAATTTTTTTTTTTAAATTTTGTATATAATCATCCCAAGCATTTATCTTTAGAGTTTTATGACTGCCTGTTGCTGCCCTACCCCCTTCTCCCCCTTAGCCCGCTAAATGACCCTATCAAAAAAAATAAATTTTAATTTTGTATATAATTATCCCAAGCATTTATTTTTAGAGTTTTATGACAAAGGTGAAATGTTTCCCCCACAGCCCTTGCCAGAGCGACCCCGCCAAAATACAGTTTTTATAGCCTCCAAAGAGAATTGTGATGAAGTCTAAGACGGTCTAGCAACGCCCATACGTTCGTCTGTGGAAAACATGATATTGTATATTTTTGAACCCCGCCCCCTTTAGTCGGCGTTGACGTACGATATTATATAAAGGATTTCTGTCCCACCAAGTTAAACATATCAAATTCACTTACTAAATATTTGGAGGGTATTTAAGATTCGACCCGGTCGAATATAACGTTTTTACTTGTTTCAATTTTAAAACTGCTTTAACTTTGGAATGTGATTTATTTAGTTGTTCGATACCTATAAAAAATCGAGATGATCAATTGATCAGATAATTTCAGAGTTTTCTTTAACAAATCACTAAGTCGAACTTTTTCGTTCACGAAATCTCACTAATGCATCAACCGATTTTGCCCCGATTGATAGCACTCGACATGATTTTGGAATGTCAAGAGATGATTAGTTTTAGGAATAGATCGGCAAAGCCGCTTTAAAATCATTATAAAAAAGCCACATTGAAAAAAAAATTCTCCATTCTTTTTATATATCTTTTCTTTCAAAGTTTGAGGGCACCCTTTGAACTACTTTGGTTGGATTCGGTTCAGCCGTTCGAAAGTTATAAGCGGGTCATATACTTGCACACAGGACTACACAAGCACACACATCAGGCATAGTGACGGCTTCTCAGGAGTATTTAGGGAAACTTCCTAGAAAATCAAAACGTCGAGATCTGGGGAAATCTCAATTTTTGCGAAACGTGGAAAACGAGTGACTTCTTAATTTTTGGAATATTTAAAATTATCTTAGGGGGAAGTTAAAATTTATAATAATAAGTTGGAATAATAAACATTAGCATTCATGTTCGAGAGCATAATATCTACGAATGTGCTAAAATTTAAAATGTTCGTCAACCACCAAGAACTACTGGGCAGGCACACCGCCCGTTTCAGTGGACGTTTGTGTATGAGAATAATTGCAAGTTGTGTTCTGTAACGGTTTAGTTAAATTGGAGTTATTTTAACCAACTCACGATATTTTTAATTTAAAATATTTTTATACACCCTGTTACAAAGTATACATTACAAAGCTGATATTGTTGTTTTTGCTGTTATTGTTGTTCCATGTGCAATTTAAAATTTCGTTGAGTGTAGGAATCTAAAAGAATTTTATGTGGTAAGGACTTTGAAATTTTAAAAATGTTTTTTTAAATGAATTTAATTTTTATTATACTTCGTTGAACGTTAATCAGTTTGGTATCAAAAAAATGATACATTTCGTTGTTGTATCAACAGAACTTTATTTAAAATAATGTTAGATGCCACAAGTATTTAGGCTTTGCTAGCATTAATTTTGCCGTTACATATTTAGGTGAAACTCAAAACGTTTAGACATATTTGATACATATAGAACTTTAAATATGTACGAGTATGTGTTTCAGACATGCCTCTTGTGACATTATTTATCGAAATTCGCAAAGAGGCTATGAAACTCTACTAGGATTGAACTGGCGTCATTCAATTTGTGTAAAAACCTAGAGTAAACCCATTTAAACTGTTTAGGTGTGATCACAGGTTTTTGTCCAAAACTGAACGTGTTCGAAACAAGTCTAAGAAAAAGTGGTTTCACTCAAGGAGTGAACCTCCAAATTAATTGACGTACTATATATGATCTATTATATGATTGTGTGAATAGGCTGAAGATTTTCTTAATGTTGAAATGGATTGTTATATAAAACAGCTAAGTTAACTAGTTCATTTTTAGTTTCAGAAGATACACACATGGTGATGCTAACATGGTTGGTCTAGACTTGTGTCGAACTCGTTCATCCTCTCCTTTTTGAAAGAACCTTTGATAAACCAAATTGATATTACATTGGTTTCATCATTGGTTCTTGTCAAACCCATTTATATCATTGATTGGGTTGATCATAGGTTCTTGTCAAAAACGAGCGGATGAACGTGTTCGATATAAGTCTAAAATGCAGTACGGTGTATGTTGTCAAAGATCTCACTACTTAACAGAATGCTTGTCCCGTCCATAGTATCAAGAAAATTGAAAGTTTTCAAAATATTAGGAAGTTACTGGATTTGGCCCGTTCTAAACATGAGTGTTGAATTATCTGACTACTTCTGAAAGGCCGTCAATGTGTCTATATATATATGTGTGTGGGTGTGTGTGTGTGTGAGGAAGTATGTGACCCGCTTATAACTTTTGACTTTTATAAGGGTCCAGAATATTTATATTTTATGTCAAATATTAATATTGAGAAAACTACATATGGAATAAAAAACTTCTATATAACATTTAGCTCTTTTGCGAAGGGTATAAAAAAATTACTGCTTAATTTTTCCGTGTACTTCACTTTTGCGCCTTTTTACTTTTACGATCTTCTGTTGTAAAAATATCCTTATTGCAAATAACATTTTACGTGATTCTTTTATAGAAAATGTTGAACCCAAAGAATACGGTTTGTATTACCGTTTCATTTCTGCAATACTTTGAGCACTTTCTTTAACTTCGTTCATGGGAAACATTTTACATAGAGCACATACGACATGTGTACTAGAGTTGTCAATTATTCGAATCATCCAAATGATGACTTTTGTTCGGTCGATCAAGAGATTAAATCTGAAACATTATTCGATTAATCGATGAGAATAGGGAATAAATTATATTATTTAAAGAAATGTTATTAATATAAATATGCAATGGACATCAAAAAACTAAATAGTAAAATGTCAATACTATTATTAACAAAAATATGCTTACAAACCCAAAAAAAATATTAAAAATGAAGTTTGTATTAACAAACAAGTAAAAACGTTATATTCGACCGGGTCGAATCTTAAATACCCTCCAAATATTTAGTAAGTGAATTTGATATGTTTAACTTGGTGGGACAGAGTTCCTTTATATAATATCGTACGTCAACGCCCACTAAAGGGGGCGGGATTCAAATTTATACAATATCATGTTTTCCACAGACGAACGCATGGGCATTGCTAGACCGTCTTAGACTTCATCACAATTCTCTTTGGAGGGTATAAAAACTGTATTTTGGCGGGGTCGCTCTGGCAAGGGCTGTGGGGGAAACATTTCACCTTTGTCATAAAACTCTAAAAATAAATGCTTGGGATAATTATATACAAAATTAAAATTTCTTTTTTTTGATAGGGTCATTTAGAGGGCAAAGGGGGAGAGGGGGTAGGGCAGAAACAGATACACATAAAACTGTAAAAATAAATGCTTGGGATGATTATACACAAAATAAAAAAAAAATGTATATTTATTTTTAATAGGGTCATTTAGCGGGCAAAGGGGGAGGAGGGGGAGGAGGTAGGGCAGAAATCGGCAGTCATAAAACTCTAAAGATAAATGCTTGGGATGATTATACACAAAATTTAAAAAAAAATTTTTTTTTTGGTAGGGTCATTTAGGGGGCAAAGGAAGAGGGCGGGGGGTGGGGGATAGGGCAGAAATCGGCAGTCATAAAACTCTAAAGATAAATGCTTTGGATGATTATATACAAAATTTAAAAAAAAAAATTTTGTTTGGTAGGGTCATTTAGGGGGCAAAGGAAGAGGGCGGGGGGGGGGGGGGGTAGGGCAGAAATCGGCAGTCATAAAACTCTAAAGATAAATGCTTGGGATGATTATATACAAAATTTAAAAAAACATTTTTTTTTGGTAGGGTCATTTTGGGGGAAAAAGAGAGGGGGGGGGGGGGGGTGGTAGGGCAGAAATCGGCAGTCATAAAACTCTAAAGATAAATGCTTGGGATGATTATATACAAAATTTAAAAAAAAAAATTTTTTTGGTAGGGTCATTTAGGGGCAAAGGAAGAGGTGGGGGGGGGAGAGGTAGGGCAGAAATCGGCAGTCATAAAACTCTAAAGATAAATGCTTGGGATGATTATATACAAAATTTAAAAAAAAATTTTTTTTTGGTAGGGTCATTTAGGGGGCGAAGGGGAAGGAGGGGGTAGGGCAGAGTAGTACCAGGTTTCGTCTCAGCTTCGTCATTAAAGCTTAAAAGTGTTATTTTTAAGGAATGTAGGCTTAAGTAAAACAATTTGTTAAATTTTTATGCTTTTTTTGACTATAATAACGCCCACTAAAGTGGGCGGGGTCAAAAAATATTTTTATTTTATTTAATGGCTCCAAGTTTAAGGCGTTGGACCGTATTTGACATAAAAATATATCATTTGCTTAACAAAATAACCAAAAAACTTTAAAAATTATGTTGTTTTTTCTGGGTTGGTTTAGTTCTTCTTAGGGGAACTTTTTTCCCCCTTGCCCGATTTAGCCCATCTTCGAACTTAACCTGCTCTAAGTTTTAAAATATATTTATGCCAAATTTCAAGAGTCTAGCTCTTTTCGTTTGGACTGTATCGTGATTTCCACAGACGGACGGACGGACGGACGGACGGACATGCTCAGTTCGTCTTATATTTCATCACTGATCAAGAATATATATACTTTATGGGGTCTGAGATGGATATTTCGATGCGTTACAAACGGAATGACAAAGTGAATATACCCTCCAAATTCTTTTTTGGAGGGTATAAAAATAAGAATTAATAATTAAAAAAAAATTAATTAAAATTATATTATAAAGCAGTGAAATTATTATTATTGCTATTAAAGTTCATTTAATAAATTTAAAATGTTTTGCTAATATATTTAGGGCCATTATTACAACTTAAAGTTAGTTAAAAGTAAGATTTTATCAGACGTATAAAAAGCTTTCCATTATTGCAAATTGGATTTAACTTACCAGGTAGGATAAAGTTACCTGTAATTTATCGCTCACTTTAGGTTAAAGTAAAATTTTGCAGATGATAAAGTTTTTATACGTCCATTAAAATCCTACTTTTAACTAAATTTAAGGCGACTTACATCAGGCGACTTCTATCACCTACATCAGGCGACTGCTAACAGCTACAACAGGCGACTTCTATCACCTACATCAGGCGACTTCTAACAGCTACATCAGGCGACTTCTATCACCTACATCAGGCGACTTCTATCACCTACATCAGGCGACTTCTATCACCTACATCAGGCGACTTCTATCACCTACATCAGGCGACTTCTATCACCTACATCAGGCGACTTATCACCTGCACCAGGCGACTTCTACCGTCCTCAGTACCAGTGCCAGCCAGCCGGCCGAGCCTCCACGGATCGCCCAACGAGCGACCGTCACCAACCAAGTTGGCCACAACAGTCGGCGTTACTTCGAGCCGTTCCCCCCTCTCTAAAATAATAAGCAATAAAGATTATAACGTGAAGGAAAAAGAGTGTATCTTATTTTTCACTAAGCAAACCCACGACCCTGGAACCCGCTGAGTCTATCCCAGCAACCAGCGGGAAAACGTGCCGCTGTCAGTGCCGCCTGCATCATCACAGGCCTGTACGGGAGTTTGTTCCTACAGGTGCTTCTGCCAGCCTAGCCGCATCCTACACCGGCTCTCACCGTTCTGCCGCTGTCAGTGCCGCCTGCATCATCACAGGCCTGTACGGGAGTTTGTTCCTACAGGTGCTTCTGCCAGCCTAGCCGCATCCTACACCGGCTCTCACCGTTCTGCCGCTGTCAGTGCCGCCTGCATCATCACAGGCCTGTACGGGAGTTTGTTCCTACGGCTGATACTACCAATTGTCTGGATCGCCCCTAGAGTGCGTGATACACCTGTACGGGAGTTTGTTCCTACAGGCGTCTATCACCTCCAACAGGCGACTTACATCAGGCGACTTCTATCACCTACATCAGGCGACTTCTATCACCTACATCAGGCGACTTCTATCACCTACATCAGGCGACTTCTATCACCTACATCAGGCGACTTCTATCACCTACATCAGGCGACTTCTAACAGCTACATCAGGTGACTTCTATCACCTACATCAGGCGACTTATCACCTGCACCAGGCGACTTCTACCGTCCTCAGTACCAGTGCCAGCCAGCCGGCCGAGCCTCCACGGATCGCCCAACGAGCGACCGTCACCAACCAAGTTGGCCACAACAGTCGGCGTTACTTCGAGCCGTTCCCCCCCCCCCCCCCCCCCCCCCTCTAAAATAATAAGCAATAAAGATTATAACGTGAAGGAAAAAGAGTGTATCTTATTTTTCACTAAGCAAACCCACGACCCTGGAACCCGCTGAGTCTATCCCAGCAACCAGCGGGAAAACGTGTCGTTACATTGGCCAATGCTTATTATTTTAGAGGGGGGGGGGGGGGGGGAACGGCTCGAAGTAACGCCGACTGTTGTGGCCAACTTGGTTGGTGACGGTCGCTCGTTGGGCGATCCGTGGAGGCTCGGCCGGCTGGCTGGCACTGGTACTGAGGACGGTAGAAGTCGCCTGGTGCAGGTGATAAGTCGCCTGATGTAGGTGATAGAAGTCACCTGATGTAGCTGTTAGAAGTCGCCTGATGTAGGTGATAGAAGTCGCCTGATGTAGGTGATAGAAGTCGCCTGATGTAGGTGATAGAAGTCGCCTGATGTAGGTGATAGAAGTCGCCTGATGTAGCTGTTAGATATTTACCATTTTCTCTTAATAGGCGAGCTCTTATCATGGCTTGGCTATCTTGTATTTGAGTTATTTCGGCCTTTTTCTGAGAAGATATTAATATTGACACATAGTGCCGAAGAATTCCAATAAAAAATGCTATCAAAACAATTGGCAGAAAGACCCACACCCTTATATTTGGATCAATTAATAGCTCTGTCATGATTTCTTTTATATTACTTAATAATTTAAAAAGCTTATATACAAAATAACAAAAACCAACTCGGCGGCCCTTAAAGAGTTAAATGCAATGAAACAAATATAGAAAACTTTGAAAAATTTATTAGCTTGGATGACTTTATAATGATGTATGTATATCGATATATCGAATAGTTATAGAAACGCAGCGTTCCGATAAGTCAAAATTAGAAAAATGGACAAAATATATTTTACCAGCTTCGGTTCAGCTTGATTTAAAGACCACTTTTGTTTAAACAACTAAAAGATTTTTGTTTAGCAATAAAGGTGCGCTATATTTTATTCAGTCAATATAAATAATTTTTTATGCAATATTTTTTAACTTTCCAACTATTTGTATAAAAAAGCGTATGTGGATTCTAAGCTCTTGTGTAAATAGTTTAACGAAAAAATTGTTTGATTGATTGGAATTAATTAATTTATTTCTTATTGGAAAATCGTAATTTTAAAATTATTCTCAAGAGAATATGGTCTTGTTTGCTCGATTAATGGAATTATTCTTAATCGATTGACAACTCTAATACCAGTACATACATACATATGTTTTTAGATATCCACGCTACTTAATTATAATGCGCATACCCACAACTTATTAGAAAATTGATTAATTATGCCAGTCATTCACCTAAAGAACATTCATGCTTTGAATCTATGAATTTATAAAATAAGGGCCGTAATATCCGTTTTGATCTCTGTGCACAAAAAGTGCGTTTTAACATTTTGCAATGGACCCGCTCTTCTATACTAGAAGATTTTTGTTTTGCTCTTCTTCTCTTTGAGTTGCTCATTTTATTCAGTCTAACGAGAAGAGTCAAACATATCACGTCGTAAATTTGTGCGTCGAGGTTTATTGAAGCAAAATTAATGAAAATAGTGCATAAATTAAATTAAAAAGTGGTGAAAAATATTACTTAAAGTTCATTTAATAAATTTAAAGTGTGTTGTTATTAAATTTTATTGATATAAACAGGTAAATTCAATAAAACAAATCATTAAATGGAAAATATTCTAATTTGTTCAGGTCGGCAATTATCTGTAGAATATGTATTCGTAAGATAAATTGTACTTGAGAGGGAAAAGCTTCTTTCTGTGTATTCAGTCAGCTTTTGCCAATAAGTCACATTTGCGGAACACAGATGGCGCCGTAACAGCTTTCATTTGACGTAAACATCAATAAAGTTGTTGAGATCCAGGCTGAAATTAAATTGCTAGTGAACTTCATCAAAACTAGAAATTAATTTCTACTGCCTTCTTAATGTGTTTGCAAAGCTTTCATTCTTGCAGTTATTACATTTTGTCCTGTTCGTGTCAACTCGAAAAATTAAGCCATTTTAATTAGGAGAGCGGCTTTAAATATTCTATAAGAAATTTGTCTTTAAATTTATTAATATTTATATATGAGTATTTTATTGTACACAGGCACAGCTTTAAATCAGTTCCACAAGTGTTTGCTGCAGATAACAAATTGCCTAATGATTAAAAAAACAAGTAAAAACGTTATATTCGACCGGGTCGAATCTTAAATACCCTCCAAATATTTAGTAAGTGAATTTGATATGTTTAACTTGGTGGGACAGAGTTCCTTTATATAATATCGTACGTCAACGCCCACTAAAGGGGGCGGGATTCAAATTTATACAATATCATGTTTTCCACAGACGAACGCATGGGCATGAGGGTATAAAAACTGTATTTTGGCGGGGTCGCTCTGGCAAGGGCTGTGGGGGAAACATTTCACCTTTGTCATAAAACTCTAAAAATAAATGCTTGGGATAATTATATACAAAATTAAAATTTCTTTTTTTTGATAGGGTCATTTAGAGGGCAAAGGGGGAGAGGGGGTAGGGCAGAAACAGATACACATAAAACTGTAAAAATAAATGCTTGGGATGATTATACACAAAATAAAAAAAATGTATATTTATTTTTAATAGGGTCATTTAGCGGGCAAAGGGGGAGGAGGGGGAGGAGGTAGGGCAGAAATCGGCAGTCATAAAACTCTAAAGATAAATGCTTGGGATGATTATATACAAAATTTAAAAAAAAAATTTTTTTTTGGTAGGGTCATTTAGGGGGCAAAGGAAGAGGGCGGGGGGTGGGGGGTAGGGCAGAAATCGGCAGTCATAAAACTCTAAAGATAAATGCTTTGGATGATTATATACAAAATTTAAAAAAAAAAAATTTGTTTGGTAGGGTCATTTAGGGGGCGAAGGAAGAGGGCGGGGGGGGGGGAGGGTAGGGCAGAAATCGGCAGTCATAAAACTCTAAAGATAAATGCTTGGGATGATTATATACAAAATTTAAAAAAACATTTTTTTTTGGTAGGGTCATTTTGGGGGAAAAAGAGAGGGGGGGGGGGTGGTAGGGCAGAAATCGGCAGTCATAAAACTCTAAAGATAAATGCTTGGGATGATTATATACAAAATTTAAAAAAACATTTTTTTTTGGTAGGGTCATTTTGGGGGAAAAAGAGAGGGGGGGGGGGTAGGGCAGAAATCGGCAGTCATAAAACTCTAAAGATAAATGCTTGGGATGATTATATACAAAATTTAAAAAAAAAAATTTTTTTGGTAGGGTCATTTAGGGGCAAAGGAAGAGGTGGGGGGGGGAGGTAGGGCAGAAATCGGCAGTCATAAAACTCTAAAGATAAATGCTTGGGATGATTATATACAAAATTTAAAAAAAAATTTTTTTTTGGTAGGGTCATTTAGGGGGCGAAGGGGAAGGAGGGGGTAGGGCAGAGTAGTACCAGGTTTCGTCTCAGCTTCGTCATTAAAGCTTAAAAGTGTTATTTTTAAGGAATGTAGGCTTAAGTAAAACAATTTGTTAAATTTTTATGCTTTTTTTGACTATAATAACGCCCACTAAAGTGGGCGGGGTCAAAAAATATTTTTATTTTATTTAATGGCTCCAAGTTTAAGGCGTTGGACCGTATTTGACATAAAAATATATCATTTGCTTAACAAAATAACCAAAAAACTTTAAAAATTATGTTGTTTTTTCTGGGTTGGTTTAGTTCTTCTTAGGGGAACTTTTTTCCCCCTTGCCCGATTTAGCCCATCTTCGAACTTAACCTGCTCTAAGTTTTAAAATATATTTATGCCAAATTTCAAGAGTCTAGCTCTTTTCGTTTGGACTGTATCGTGATTTCCACAGACGGACGGACGGACGGACGGACATGCTCAGTTCGTCTTATATTTCATCACTGATCAAGAATATATATACTTTATGGGGTCTGAGATGGATATTTCGATGCGTTACAAACGGAATGACAAAGTGAATATACCCTCCAAATTCTTTTTTGGAGGGTATAATAATAGTACGAAATTACACAGCTTTGTGTGACACGAAAAAAATTTTATCCCCCAAAGCTATGCAACATAAAGATGAAATAAAACAAAAATTAAACTCATAATTTAAAGAGAAGAAAACAGAGAAAAAACAGTTTTGCACTTTCTTTGCATATGTCCACCTCTGGAGATACAAGCAATTAGGTATTCAAGTACTAGAAATCTCAAATAAAATAGGTTTAAATCTCAAAAGAACCAAAATTAGTAACCAATTTAGAAACCAATTTAGTCCAAACCTGGAAGAACCTTTTTTATTCCTTTTAGAACTTTTATGCCAACTTTATTTTCCCAGAAGTGCAAAAGAGTTTCAATTCACAAAAAGCCCAAAATTAGTAATCAAATTACGGTTATGTACAAAAAAGTGTCAATTGTCCAACCCTGGAATCGCCTAAATATAATTGTTATATATATTTTTTGGTTTTTAATACCAATTTTATTCTTTTTCACAAAATATGTTTAACTCATTAAAACTAAAATTAGGAACTTATTTGGCTACTTTTATGTACAAAAAAAATTCGATTGTCCAACCCTGAAATCGAATATTTTATTTTTAATGTGAAAATAATTCTTCCTGAATAATAGGCTTAATTCACAAAAAACCCAAAGTTGGTAACTTATTTGGTTACTTTTATCTACAAAAAAAGGTTGCAATTGTACAACCTTGAAATAGAGTTTTTGATTTTTAATACAATACTATTTCAATTCTTCCTCAAGTATAAAATAGGTTTAATTCACAAAAACCCAAACTACCATTTCATTTGGTTACTAAAAAATTTCGCTTTCCCAACCCTGAGTTTCATAGGGATACATACTTCCACACACGAGAACAATTTTACTGCGAACACCTTCGTGCGTGATTAAAAATAATGCTTTCGTGAGCGTGCGTGATCGGGAACGCCTCAAAATTGCCGTGCGCGAAAAAAATTTGACTTTCGCGATGATCGCGAGCTTAGTTTTTAATTTAAATAGGTTTAATGCATCAAAAAACAAAACTAGTAACTTATTTAGTTACTTATATGCACGGAAAAACATGATTTTGGTGCCCTGTTCTTTTATTTAATATTTTGGATTCATAGTATTAAATTTAATCCTTCCTGAAGTATAAAAAGTTTCATTCACAATTAAAAAAAAACAAATATGAGTAAGTTATTTGGTTACTTTTTATACTAAAAAAATCGGTTTACGAACCCTGGAATTAAATTTTTATTTTAGTTTTATATATTAATCCAAATTCAATTAATCCCAAAGTTTAAAATAGGTTTCATTACCAAAAATACAGAAAATAATTAATTCTTTTTAGTTAATTCTGCGGCCACAGATAGGTGTAAGCTTCCCAGCTCTGGAACCGTATTTTGGATTTTTGTGAATTTTAATGCCATTTCGAATCAATCCAACAATAAAGTCTCTAGTTCTTCTGGGGGTTGGGGTAAACTGATTTCACGTACAGATAGACAGACATCGCTTATTCGTCTTCCCTATTTATAAGGATCCAGAATATACATAGATACTTTATAGGGTTCCATATTAATACTGAGGATATTACACACGGAATAGCACACGGAACGACAAACCTAGTTCTTCCACTTTTTGGCGCAGGGTATAAAAAATACATTAGAAGTATAATACATACAAATTCCTATCAGTAGCTTTCTATATTATTTTTCTCATAAAATTGCTGTAATAAGTATTTAAGTACTTAACACTGACAATAGAACTTCAACCACTCTTGTGTGTATTCTGGAAAAGTTCTAAGCAAAATGATTAAACTGCAAAGTGACCAAAAGTATGAGAATTGTTTTAAAAAGAATTTTCGTTTGCAAGTTTCAGGACATGTCGTTCAAAAACTTTTAAACTAAATAGTTTTTAACAATAGTTTTGATTCAATTGTTGTTAAATCACTGATGATAAAACCTTATATTCCTAAACAACAACTGCAGAGTTAAAATAGATTTTTATAAAGCAAAAGAGATGCATACATTTACAAGGTGACTTGAAGTTTTACCGGCAAATAAAACTTTGCGAATTATTTATCTATACAATTCATTGGGCTTTGGGGGGTGGTTAAATTGTTACATCTTGAGTATTGAAATAATGAAGAGTTCATTTTGTAAAGTGTTACTTTTGCAGTCAGAGCTGTACACTCTTGACTCTTATTGGCAATTTATTTAGCTGCCTTAGTGATAACAGCTTGAAAAGCTAACATATACAGTAATACCAAGTACGTTATGCTATTTTCTATAAGCATTTAAATTTAAGTGAACCCATTAATAGCACATGAGAAGCTTAAAGCACAAGGGCTCTAAGTGCTCTTTTCGAAATTGAGTTTATACTTGGAATTATTAGCTGAAGCCCAGGGAAATTCAGATGCGATGAAAAATGAATTTTCATCTGATAGTGAGATAATAAAGGAGAGCATTTCCAGCTGTTCTCTTTAAACGAATTAACGAATTTAACTTTATTGCTATACAACTTAAAGCTACTTATTCTCAATGTTATTTATAAGTCACTTTGGACCCTTGTGCTCTATACATATATAAAATTTCAGACCTGGGAAGTTTTTTATATACATATATACCAGGCTAAACCGCAATACTAGTAAACAGACTACGTTCACAATCAACTTTAATAAATACGACTTTATATACATATATAATGAAATATTAAAAGTATCCAAAACAAAATTTCTGCAAAACAAACTTTGCCGATACTGTAACAAAAAGTCCACAAGAAAGTACGCAATAATATGACTATAACTAATTTTATGTGTTCTCAAATGTGTCCATGTGTAATAGTCCCTTGCCAGTGAATCGGTTAGGGTCATTTCCTAACTGCCGGTTTAAATTAAAAGGAAAGCTAAGGTCGCTACAACAATTCTGACTTTAACTAACTCTTATAGAAAATAACCCTTAATTTTTACTCATTAACTACTTCGTAAAGCTGGCTTTTGAAAAAGTTTTACTCCATAAAATACATTTAAAACAAGTAAAAGTGCTATATTCGGCTGTGCCGAATCTTAAATACCCTTCACAGATGTAATTCTTCTTTCTTTCTTTCGTGCCAAAACAGAAAGTAGGTTTATATATTTAATTTACAAACAAAACAAAACATCCGTTTCATGTACCCCAAAAAGTTCTAATTGTCCAACCGTCTTTTAGATGTTTTTGGTTTTTAATACCAGTTTACTTCTTTCTGATATATAAAGTAGGTATAATTCATCATAAAAATCAAAAATAACAAATAAAATGGCTGCTTTTATGAATCAGAAAATGTTGATTTTCCAACCCTGGAAACGAAATTTAAATTTTTTATCAACTTTTAATGAGGCATGAAATAGTTTTATTTAAGCAAAACTTAATATTTATAACCATTTACTTCATTTTTATGTACCACAAAATATTGCAGTTATCCAACTCTGGAATCTAAATTTTGATTTTTTTTTAATTTTTGATACCAATTTTGTTTTTCCTGAACTAAAAAATAGTTTTAATTAGTAAAAAAAAACAACGTCAATTGCCTATTTGATTACTTTTATGTAAAAAAAAAATTTCAATTTCCCAACCCTGAAAGCGAAATTTAAATTTGTTTTGTTTTTTTTATCAGTGCAACGCTTCTTGAGGTATAAAGTAGTTTTAGTTAAGAAAAATTGCAAATTTTTTACCATTTTGGTAACTTTCATGTACCATTAAATATTGCACTTGTCTATCCCTGGATTCGAAATTTTATTTTTTATTTTTGAATTTTTTATACCAATTTTGTTCTTTCTAATTTATAAGAGAGTTTTAGTTAGCCAAAAACAAAAAAAAAAACAACATCAGTTGCCTGTTTGATTACTTTCATGTATAAAAAATTCAATTTCCCACCCCTGGAAGCAAAATTTGAATATAACAATTTTTTTTTGGCCAATGCAAATCTACATGACATATAAGGTGGTTAACGAAAAACATGAAATTTTTAACAATTTTAGTTACTACATGTACTACAAAACACGGAATAATCCGAAAAAAAAAATTAATTTCCCATCCCTGGAACATTTTTTGTTATTTTTTTAGTTTTCAATAGACCATTGAGGCTTCCCAAAGCAAGAAATAGGCTTAATTTACAAACATTAAAAAAATAATTGATTTTTGGTATAAATTTTGCGTCGAGAAACAAGTGTAAGCTTCCCAGCTCTGGAACCATACTTCGGATCTTTCTGAATTTCAATAGCTATTCCAATCCAAAGGTCCAAGAACGAAGTCTGTAGCTCTACTGGGGCTTGGGAAAACCGATTTCACGTACAGACGGACGGAAGAAATTACACACGGAATGACAAACCTATATGTACCCTTTCACTTTTTTGTGAAAGGTATAAATATATAATAAGTGAAACAACTAATAATTTTGAAAGTGACCGAAAATACGTACTGATGTGTATGTTGTTTTTATAAACAACCTTTAGAGTCTTTTAAAAATAGAATTGCTTGCACTTTTAAGAGTTGATACTTTTAAAAACATAGTTACGAACTACTTTTTAAATAAAAGACAAAAGTGTAGGACTCAATGATGTGTAGGACTCAATTATGTGTGCCACACTTTGTGTTCAATGAATGGCAGCTTACAATTAGTGGGAGTAAGTGTTCCAGATATCGTCAACCTGCTTACAAAGTAAGCGAAATGGCGTTAGAAATGCTTACTGCCTCCTTACTATGTGTGGTAGAGAGTAGAGTCTGAACGGTTGCCTTTCCGTTCACTGAATGAACACATCACTATCCCGCTTACTTTGTGCACAAGGCACTCACTTTGAAGATGTGGCAATGCATTTGAAAACGTATAGTAGCTTCGTATATGAAATGGCGTGCATTGCCGTGTTACATTTGGACGAAAAATAAAATTCCAATGAGTTGAAAGCGTTTTACAAAACGATACACATAATTTTCAAGATTGCAAAGATGAAAGTCGATACGTGTGACATATTAAAACAAAGCTTATGTTAATTATCCAGCCAGCCTTTACACGGTACGTTTTAAATACCTACATTAAGAATGGAAAATGAATTGAATTAAGCAAAATGTCCTTTTCATACTATTCCGGTACCATTTTTTATATATTTATTCAAAATAGAAATTCAGAAACTTGTCTATACAAATTCACCAGCATACATCCGAAATATATTGTGTCCATGAAAATCCGCGAATTAGTTAATTAAATTTTATTTAAAAAGACATTTAATTTAAGAGAATAAATTTTCTGTTATTTTAAAATTGAAGCAACGAGGCATTGACTGTGAACTTCTCTGGCAGTTGGAAATCAATTATACCCTATTTCACTGTGACTGTTTTTAAATCACAGACTAACGATAACAAATTTTTCTGTTGCGAAAAATTATCGCAAATAATTGCAAGTTTGGCACGAAAATTAGTAATAGTTTTTTGGAAATACGAGCCATAAGAGACTATTTTGGAAGATTCGAGACTAGAGAGCCCTTTTCTATCAAAAGAACAATAATTTTCAAAATGAAAAGCCAAAATAAGGAGAAGTAAGAACTGACCGGTAAATTTCATGTAAAGCTGACTGGAATATCGCCTATAATGAAAAGTTGACACAAAATCTATAATTATGTAACCGAATTGTTCATAGAAATATTTTATGTTTGTTAACTGATTATTTGAGAAATTTATTAACATTTTCAAACATAAAATATTTTTATGAATTAGGCGTAAACCTATAATGTTCGGTTGAGATATTTAAATTGTACCAAATTAGTAGTGGTAGTACCACGGTACGAACAAAGTCCTACTTGTACTAAAAAAGTACAATTTTATCATCCTGTTTTCCATCCGTGACCTAAATAAAACAGGAAGAAGCAGTACAAGAAACTGTACGAATAGAGTCAATAGCAAGAATATATTTTCTGCTGCATTCACAGTCGGTGTGATTTCTACCACCGATTCATGCATATAGCATCAGTCCCGATATCAGTAGTACAATCAAACAATGTCAACATGTACTTACGTATGAATCTGCCCAAATGACTAAATCCATCGCTGTTCATGTGTAACGAAACGTCTTCCGGCTTAGGGCTCAAATATGAAATTCACGTCTCGCACTACTAAAGTTATTTTTTGTTGAAAATGTGTGCTAAACATAACCATCTTTGCAAAAAACTGCGTTCAAAATTCAAGTACACAAATACATGAACAAAAAAAATCTCGCACACAACATTCCATTTCGTTAGAGGACGTGCATGTTATGACGTTTTGGTATGGAATTGACAGAACTATTTTCCGTTTGCCTTTTACGGTGAGGATGAAAAATAGTGTGCTACCAACAAATTCAGCAGCAGAAAAAAGTATCACACATACAACACATCATGGGCAATTACAAAGTGACAAATAAAAAATCAACATAAAAAACAAATGTTGCCGAAGCAAAATTATGCTTTATCATCCTAATACCAAGGCTTGTACACATACATATGTTTGTCTGCAACGCACACATAGACAGGCAGCCGGATATACAAAAATGCAAACATGTGTACTGCCATCATTTGCACACATGCTTCCCTTTTGCAGTCATATACCCTGTCGAGCCCCAACCGCTAAAAAGCTTAAGCGACATGCACTCCGAAAATTATTTTTTTGACGATATTTGACCATTTGCGATAATTTAGACTATCTGTCAAAAAATGAAAGTCGTGTCAAGTACCGTAGTGAAAATATAGAAGAAAAATAAAAATGGAATTTTAGCTTAAGTGCATTTTCTCTTTAAACTTTGAACACGTTTAAATTTATTTCACAAATCTGTTCGACCTTTTTTTATTATTAATAAAAATAAAACAAGTAATAGAACCTCTCTATGGTATTTGGGTTAAGTAAACAAAGAAAAATTTATTTTAATACGACCGTGTTGGGAGCAGGCCTGAGACATCTTTCCATCAGTAGTTTACGCATTAATAGTTTACGCATTAATATTTTATGTTAACGCGCAAAAAAGGGACTGAGATTGAGTGCCTCAGCGGCTGATAGGTAGCAATGCTAGCCTCAGTTTAATGATCTTGGGTTCGATTCCCGTCGGAGACTCTGGGTGTTTTCCGCAGACAAGCAAGTCGCTTCGCGGGCTGTGTTTGTTAAAAAATTTAACCTGGTGGGTCACAGTTCCTTTAAGACATTTCTGTGCCCAAATTTGAAAACTCTATACAGGGTCACTAAGAGAAAGGTCGTGGGTAAGACATGAGCCGTAAAAACTGAGTTTTCGTGGTAATTAAGTGTAGAAAAGAATTTTTTTTGATAAGATCGTTTAGGTGACAAAAAGGGTGGACGGGTAGGGGAGGGGAAAATCAGAGAACATATTACCTTCATCTTAAAAGCTCATAAGTTATATTTTTAAAGGAATGTAGGATTAAGGAGTGCAATTTGTTAAATATTTACAATATATTTTCATATAATATGTAACTTCAATGGCCCTTAAAGGGGCGGTGCCCAAAAATAGACTATATGGTGCTTTCCATTGCCGGACGTATGGGCATTTTTAGATCGTCTTAGATTTCATCACTGATCAAGACTATATATACTTTATCGGGTCTCAGATGGATATATCGCTGCGTCACACATGGAATGACAAACTGAATATACTCTCCAGTTCTTTTTTGGAGGGTAAACAAATATGAAAAAGATTCAACGGTACCACATACAGGTCACCTTATTATTATAAATAAAAATAATTTAATTATGACAAGTTCGAATTTATTGTAAAGGGTGTTTTTTATGAAGTTTTCTTTTTATACGAATCACTCTGTTGTCTGACAGCTGTTTTGACAGTTTAAAGTGACGTCTCTACTCAGTATTGTTTGGCAAATCATCATGAACAGGTTAACTCCAGAACAACGCTTCCAAATCGTGGAAATTTCTTTTCAAAAACAGTGTTCAATTAAAAATGTGTATCCGCTTTTTTACCGCAAAATTCTCTGCAGTGATGAGGCGCATTTTTGTTTGAATGGATATGTCAACAAGCAAAATTGCCGTATTTGGAGCAAAGATAATCCACACGCCGTTCAAGAATTACCAATGCATCCCGATAAATGTACTGTTTGGTGCGGTCTTTGGGCTGGTAGAATCATCTGTCCTTATTTCTTTAAAAATGAGGAAGAACGACGCGTTACCGTGAATGCAAATCGATACAGAATCATGATCAATGAATTTTTTGTGCCAAAACTTCAAGATATGGATGTAAACGAAATGTGGTTTCAACAGGATGGTGCCACTTGTCATACTGCGGGCGAAACAATGGACTTATTGAAAGAACATTTCAACGACAACATTATTTCGAAAAATGGACCGGTGAATTGGCCTCCGCGTTCGTGTGATTTGACGCCACTCGATTATTTTTTGTGGGGATACCTGAAATCATTGGTTTACGTGGATAAACCAGCAACGATTGACTCTTTGGAAACCAGTATTCAACGTGTCATTGCTGAAATACGCCCTCAAATGCTTAAAAAGGTGGTCGAAAATTGGACCTCTAGAATGACCTTTGTGCAAAATAGTCGTGGTGGCCATATGCCCGAAATTATATTCAAATGTTAAATGACAAGAAATTATCTACCAAATAAAATTTCTTTTTGGCCATTTCATAATTTGGCATGTGTTTTGTTTAAATTTCAAATCAGCAAGCTCTTATAAAAACACCCTTTAGTTGCAAACTGCCGGCTAAGCTAAAATTCTCTTTTTCAAATAGAGAAAATTTAGTGTCAAAAGCTGCAAGGATATCAATGAAACAGTTAGAAATTGCGAAGTATAATAATTTCTAGCACTAGAATAGTTTTATAAAATTAATCATCTTAAAATATCTTAACCGCCACGAACATCGTTTTCTTATATATTAAAACTTTAATATAACATACGACAGTTCTTTTAGATCCTGTAAATCCCATATTAAGCCTCTACTTCGACTTAAAGCAAGAATAATTAAAAAATAATTCTCCTGTAAAATTTACTTTTTGTCGCTTAAGCTTCTTTGGCAGTTATGGGACGTTGTGGTCAACAAAACCGTAAAATTTAAAACACCAGGGGGATTTTTAGCTGGTCATGATGATCCTCTATTTATGGTAAAAGGTGTTAGTAACGGTACGGGTATGTATGTAAGTATGCATGTGTGTGTAAGCCAGGCTAAAATTAAGTTTTCATATAAGCTTATGAAGCACAGCATTGTGGGTTAACAAAAATCATATTGGTTATTCCCAACAATGCGAACGACATAAATATCTTGACGCGTGCAATCATATTGAGTGCGTATAAAAAAATCTTGTGACTATATGGTAGTTTTGAATCACGCTTAGATACGTACGAATGATATTATTAATTTAGAGCTAGTTTTTGGACTATGCGGACACAATTTGTAATACCAATTGTATTTTCTATAGAAACTTTCCCAGATCAACTTTTGCAACACACCACAGCGATTCTAAAGATCGACAACGACTAGACTGCCATGAATCCATATCGATATGTTATTGTATAGTATAAACAGCTTCTCATAGCAACAGCATGGCTCATTACATACTGCTTCCTGGGTGACAAAACGTATAAAGAAGCTCCTGCTCATGTATGCTGTATTATTTGAGCTGGTTTATAGTTACAAACATAATTTCAATAGAGTTTATTTTGAAATAAAATAAATAAAAGCAGTTTTGCTGTACAATGCTATCGCACAAATATTTCTTTTGAAAGTAGAATAAGTCCATTCCTAATAATTATAATTAAAACAACTTTCCGGTTGCAATTGATTATTGCTACTTCAGTGCACGTTGCTCATTAGCACATATAACTTATCTACCGCTAGTGTATTGAAAACAACTTTGTTAGCAAGATAACGGTATTATTACTCTGATGAAATGATGAGAAGTTGTGTTTAGTTCTCCTTCGCAAGTCTTATTATTTGGTTCTTATAGTAATAGATTTTTAAAATAACTTAAATAAACTCTTAATAAACTTGGTTATTCGTTTATTTAAATGTCTTCATTTTAACTATTGCTCTTTACATAAAAATCCCTTTCAGTAAAGCTTTTATTTCTAAAAAAATATGGACTTAAATTTACTCCTGTTTTTATTTCTTGTAATATGTTATTTTTGAAAGTGGTATAAGTCCATGTGCAGCTAAAAAAATCGTTTATTCTTCCAAATAATTTTAATAATTATTATTTCAAAATAAAATTTAAAAGGTGTATAGTGTAAAAACACACGGATTGATTAAAGTTGGCCAATATTTTTAAATTGATTTAAAAGCTAACACTTATATATCTCAATAAATGAAAAAATGGACTTATACCACTTTAAAAAAACCCAGCTCATTTGTTGCTCTACACCAATAATGATAATTTGTGGGCAAAGCTCTTCAACTTCTTAGTGAAGCTTTTAATAAGAAATAATCTCAGTGTTGCCCACATAACGTCTACATATGAAAAAAGTTAATACTAGCACTAGATAGCAGCCCTCTAAATAATCATATATCATGTACTTTCGTTAGTCTATTTTTTACCAACGCTGGTTATTAAAACCATTTTGATTGCAAAACGTTATATTAGACCGGGTCGAATCTTAAATACCCTCAAAATATTTTAGTTCTTATTAAACCTTATTCTTATCAAAATTTTAATTTTTATGGTATTTGTCTTAAGTAAAAAAGACATAAAACTTATTTTAACACGGTCGTTTCCAGTGAATTGAAAACATCATGACTGGGACACCTTTCCATCAGCATAAAAGCAATTTACGTTATTTTTGCAGTCAATATTTTGTATCGACGCCCACAAAAGGAACGGTGTCCGAGTTCCTTAAAAAAATTTTGTTTATAGTCACTAAGGGGCAAAAGTCGGAAGAGAACATCAGAGACCATTGCCTCGTTTCTGTAACTTTTCACATCGAAAAAAAATTAATAGCGAGAAACTGGTTTTCTCACACTAGTTACAGAAATAAGGTACATCTTACCTTCGTCGTGAAAGCTTGAAAATGTTATTTTAAAGAATGTAGGCACAGGAATGCAATTTTACTGAGTAGTTTGCCAGATCCACAAACAAATTGAAAATGTTCTCTATTTTATACTGGCTATAATGAGTTGTGTTGCAATGAAATCAGGATCTCTTTCCCGAAACGCGTACTTTTCTACGCTCAACACTCTCTTAATTGCGATCCTAGATTTTCTACTGAATCACACTACGCATTACAGGGAAATTTCATGCTTTGCCCGGACTACCAGTATGTGGAATAAACATCGGTCCTCCTTCCACAACCAATTCTACTAGCTCCAGCACAATGTGCGCATGAGTAGGGGTCATCCCCTGAGTGCCAGTTCTAAAAATAAATTGTTAAGTATTTACTGTTATGAAATTTTATTTGACATATTGTCACAATTCTATTTTAAATGAAATTTACTTGTTGGTGGTCCAGCAATGTCATTGGTGCTTTATCAAATCATCAGTAGACTTTAACCACAATTTTGAAAAGTATTTACACTATTTATCCATGTAATATATTACTTCAATGCCCACTACAAGGGGCCAGTTGCAAAAATGGATTTTTCTGATTTTCCGGCTCTAAGATCAATGCTTTGGAACTTCTTCGACATAAGAGTATATAATTTCCTTTACAAAATTACAAAAAAACAAGTAAAAACCTTATATTCGACCAGGTCGAATCTTAAATACCCGCCAAATATATAGTAAGAAAGTTTAAAATGTTTAACTTGGTGGGACAGAGTTCCTTTAACGCATCTCTGTATATATATATACTTTATGGGGTCCAATTCTCTTTGGAGAGTATTAAAACTGTATTTTGGCGGGGTCACTCTGGCAAGGGCTGTGTGTGAGACATATCACCTTTGTCATAAAACTCTAAAAATAAATGTTTGGGATAATTATATACAAAATAAAAAAAAAAAATTTATAGGGTTATTTAGGCGGCAAAGGGGGAGGAGGGGGTAGGGTAGAGTAGTACCAGGTTACGTCTCAGTTTGTTCATTAAACCTTAAAAATTTTATTTTTAAGGCTTAAGTAAAACAATTTGTTACATTTTAACACTATTTTTCCATATAATAACGCCTACTAAATGGGGCGGGGCCCAAAAATTATTATATATCTTTTTATGGCTCATTTGCTTAACAAAATAAAAAAATATAAATTTTTAATTATGTTGTTTCTTAGGTGGTTCAGTTCTTCTTTGGGGAACTTTTTTCCCTCTTGCCCGATTAAGCCCATCTCCGAAGTTAACCTGTGCTATCCCTGAAGATATATTTATACCAAATTTCAAGAGTCTAGCTCTTTTCGTTCGGACTGAATCGTGATTTCCACAGGGGGACGGACGGATATGCTCAGAGCGTCTTATCTTTCATCACTGATCAATAATATATATTTTATGGGGTCTTAGAGGGATATTTCGCCTCGCTCCGCACGGAATGATAAAGTGAATTTACCCTCCAATTCATTTTTAGAAAAAAACATTTTTGAAAATAAATTTAAAAAGTTGCACATATTTACGAGTAAATTCTACCAAATGAAGCAATTGTGTTTGAGGATAAAATTTCAGCTGTAAGGGAAGTGGGAAGGGTGCTAATTGACAGAGAGATCACTTTTATGCCTAAGATCATATGCCATTTTCTCTCCTCTGGTTGCGCAGTTAAGACATCTAGGCCAACTTGATCCTCAAGTGAGTTCCAGCTGAAAGATACTTTGGTCGTAATGAGCCGATTGATGATGTGGAAGCAGCAGGCTACGCAATGGACATTTCCAGTATCAAAGCGACAGCAAAGCAGTTTAGAAATACTAGTAACAGTGTATTCCAACGTTGTCTTTATGAACACTAGGGGATCACTAAAAAAATGTTGTCGTTGTCATAAAGAAAGCAAGAAAGAGATAGTTTTCCATTTCCTTTGGAAATGTTCCGTCTTTCATCTCTTGACACCCAAAATGTTCGTGAGTGATGTACAAGCTGAGCTCGTAGAGTTGCCAAAGACCGATCTATGTGACCTGATCAATGCGACAAGGTGAAGGAAAAAGTTTGTATCGTCCAATTCCACCAGGAATGTTCGATTTCTCATATTGTTGAAGCTGCATCTATTAAATTGTTGTTTATTCGGATAGAGCGTTCAACAAAATTTTTAATAACATTGTTTTATGAAAATGGGTGTTCATCTTCAGCGATTTGGCTCATTTGTACATTAAGAGTACTTGAACAAACAAAAAAAAAAAAAAAAAATAGTGGAATTTAGAACGATACCAGTCTACATGAAATTTATAAATTGGTATGGATTTTGGGCTGGTGGCGTCATAGGTCAATATTTCTGTTAGAACGACATTTTCCAGACCATCACTGTCAGCGGTGAGCATGTGCTTTCAACAGTGCGGCGCTGCATGCCACATCGATCATACAACATTGGAAACACTAGCACTAGGTCAACGTTAGACTTAAGCCGCAGATGTATGCGAAGGAGCCGCAAGCCACAGCAGCCCTCAAAGCCGATATTATCCATGCCATCGGTCAAATTCAGCCTGATTTATGCGTTAGAGTGAACCATGGAAAATTTTACATTTCGGATGCTCTTCATCCAGAGAACCCACGACGGACATTGGATTGACGCTATATTGCACAAATAATGGCATCAGTAGATCGCTTCAACGAACAAAAAATGTTGATGACAATCTTTGTTTTATTTCAATTTAAAGTTAAGAAGAGCTTAATGGAAGACCCTTTACTTGAATGCCTGTTTGACTTAAATGCCTGCATAAAATATTCATATAATTTAAAACATTTAAGGAAATGAATTTCACTTATTGTTTCAGTTAATTTATTAAACACGTTTTTTGTTTATTGCAAATTAAGTACTCGTATTTCTACATGCCAGCATTTCATTAACTCTCCCTGCAAATCTGGTTGAAGTCTGTTTCATTAAACTCAATTATCATAAAAAATTTTCATAATGCATTAAATGAATTTTACTTCGTTTCATGAATCTGTGTAATATTTTGTAGTTTCAATTATATAATTTTTATTGACTTTTTCCTTGTTGATACTATAGATATATTTTATTTCCTCTTTTCTGCCACTAGTAATTTTTTTATTTAATTTTTTTTTTGTAGTCAGCAAAAACAAGAAAAAGTGCATAATATTTTCATTTTACATTTTATGATGTTTTCATTTCATTGGAGTGCTTTTCCGAAAAGTTCTTGAGTTTTAGTTATTATATTTTTCCTAGAACTTTAGCAGATAAGCGGACATTCTCAGATGTGGCCAATACGCGTTTATTTGCCATTACAAGTTGCTACTAAGATACACATAGCGACGACTGACATTTATTAAAAGAACAAGTTTTAAAAATGTTTTAAGATAAATGGATTAAGTCGAAGGGAATTGCGTAGACTGCCTTAACTGTAAGTAATCCATGAAAGATGTGGCTAGAAATTAATTTACAATAGCAACGTTCAGGCCACTTTGTCCTTTGAAACCGCATGAGCAAGAGTTTACAGTCAAACACGGACAACAAAAATATTCACACAACTCATGTAAAACAAAACAATTAAAAGTGATATATTCAACTGTGCCGAATCTTAAATACCCTTCACAGATGTAATTTTGTATACCCTTCACAAAAAAGTGAAAGGGTATATATAGGTTTGTCATTCCGTGTGTAATTTCTTCGATATGCACATGGGACCCCATATATAAGTATATATATTCTGGATCCTTATGAATAGCGATGGCGATTGAGCGATGTCCGTCTGTCCGTCCGTCTGTATGTGAAATCAGTTTTCCCAAGCCCCCAGAAAAGCTAGAGACTTCGTTCTCGGACCGTTGGATTGGAAATGAACTTAAATAGAGTGCTATTGAAATTCAGAAAGATCCGAAGTATGGTTCCAGAGCTGGGAAGCTTACAGCTATTTCTCGACGCAAAATTTATACCAAAAATCAATTATTTTTTATTGTTTGTAAATTAAACCTATTTAGTGCTTTGAAAAGCCTCAATGGTCTATTAGAAACTAAAAAAATATAAATTTTTTTTCTGCCAATTCCGTATTTTGTAGTACATGTAGTAACTAAAATTGCTAAAAATTGCAAGTTTTTCTGTAACAAAACCACTTTATACGTCATGAAGATTTGCATTAGCCAAAACAAAATTTTTTGAATTCAAATTTTGCTTCCAGGGGTGGGAAATTGAATTTTTTTATACATGAAAGTAATCAAACAGGCAACTGATGTTGTTTTTTTTTTGTTTTTTGATAATTTAAACTGTCTTATAATTTAGGAAGAACAAAATTGGTATCAAAAATTAAAAAATAAAAAATAAAATTTCGAATACAGGGATGTACAAGTGCAATATTTTATGGTACATGAAAGTTACCAAAATGGTAAAAAATTTGCAATTTTTGTTAAATAAAACTACTTTATACCTCAAAAAGCGTTGCACTGATAAAAAAAAAATTAAAATTAAAATTTCGTTTCCAGGGTTGGAAAAATTAAATTTTTTTTGGTACATGCAATATTGTGTAGTACATGTAATAACCAAAATGGTTGCAAAATTCGAGTTTTTCTTAAACAAAACTACTTTATACCTCATGAAGATTTGAAAATTTAAAAAAAAATTTAAATTTTGCTTCCAGGGTTGGGAAATTGAAATTTTTTTTATACATAAAGGAACCAAAACGGCAATTGACATTGTGTTTTTACTAATTAAAACTATTTTTTAGTTCAGGAAAAACAAAAATTGGTATCAAAAATTAAAAAAAAATCACAATTTAGATTCCAGAGTTGGATAACTGCAATATTTTATGGTACATAAAAATGACCTAACTGGTTACAAAAATTAATTTATTTTAAATAAAACTATTTCATGCCTCATTAAGAGTTGCATTGGTAAAAAAAATTTTAATTTCGTTTCCAGAGTTCGGAAATTGAAATATTTATTCTGCATAAAAGTAACCAAAAAAAGCAATTGACGTTGTTCCTTTTTGCTAATTAAAGCTGTTTTATAATTCAGGAAGAACAAAAATGGTATTAAAATCTTAAAAAATCAAAATTTCGACTCCAGGGTTGGACAAATAAAATATTTTATGGTACATGACAGTGACCAAAAATTGTAAAAACAAAATTTCGAATTTATGTGGTAATATTTCAATTTTCCAACCCTGGAGGCGAATTTTTATTTTTTTACCAATGCAATTCTTATTGAGGTGTAACATAGTTTTACTTGACAAAAAAATTAGAATTTTTAAACTTTTTGGTCACTTTCGTGTACAATAAAATATATCATTTGTCCAGCGCTGGAGTCGAAATTTTGATATTTTAAGATTTTACTGCCAATTTTGTTCTTCCTGAATTATAAAACAGTTTTAATTAGCAAAAGCAACGACGTCAATTGCCTTTTTGGTTAATTTTATGCAGAAAAAATATTTCAATTTCCCAACCCTGAAAACGAAATTTTAATTGTTTTTTTTACCAATGCAACTCTTAATGAGGCATGAAATAGTTTTATTTAAGGAAAACCATTTTGGACACTTTCATGTGCTACAAAATATTGCAGTTATCCAACTCTGGAATCTAAATTTTGATGTTTTTTAAATTTTGATACCAATTTTGTTTTTTCTAAAAAATAGTTTTTGGTTACTTTTATGTATAAAAAATTTAAATTTCCCAGCCCTGGAAGCCAAGTTTTAATTTTTTACCAATCCTAGTCTTCATTATGTATAAAGTCGTTTTATTTAAGGACAACTTAAAATTTTCAACAATTTAGGTCACTTTCATGTCCTACAATATATTGCATATACAAAAAAAAACTTTAAACTTCCCAACCCTGGAGGTGAAATTTAATTTTTTTTCTGTTTTTTACCAATGCAACTCTTCTTGAGGTATAAAGTAGTATTATTTAAGAAAAATTTTGAACCCCTTTGGTCACCTTCATGAACTATAAAATATTGCACTTGTCCAACTATGGATTCGAAATTTTGATTTTTTTTTGGAAATTTTTGATACCAATTTTGTTTTTCCTAAAATATAAAATAATTTTAGTTACCAAAAAAAAAAACAACGTTAATTGCCTTTTTGGTTAATGTTATGTATAAATAAAATTTCAATTTCCCAATCCTGGCAGCGAAATTTAAATTTATTTTTAAATTTTTTTATAAATGGAAATCTTCATGGAATATAAAGTAGTTTTGTTTAAGAAAAACTAAAATTTTGTAACCAAAATTACAATTTTTTAAACATTTTGGTCACTATAATGTACCATTAAATATGGCACTTGTCCAACCCTGGATTCGAATTTTTGATTCCAATTTTGTTCTTCCTAAATTATAAAATAGTTTTAGTTAGCAAAAAAATAACATCAGTTACCTGTTTGATTACTTTTAATTCAATTTCTTACCCCTGGAAGCAAAATTTGAATTTAAAACTATTTTTGTTTGGCCAATGGGAATCTTCATGACGTATAAAGAGGTTTTGTACAAGAAAAACTTAAAATTTTTACCAATTTTAGTTACTACATGTACTACAAAATACGGAATGGGCCGAAAAAAAAAATTTTAATTTCCCATCCCTGGAAATTTTTTTTTATTTTTTAGTTTTTAATTGACCATTGAGGCTTCCCAAAGCACGAATTAGTTTTAATTTACAAACATTAAGCAAAATAATTGACTTTTGGAATGAATTTTGCGTCGAGAAATAGCTGTAAGCTTCCCAGCTCAGGAACCGCACTTCGGATCTTTCTGAATTTCAATACCACTCTATTTATGTTCATTTCCAATCCAACGATCCAAGGACGAAGTCTTTAGCTCTTTTGGGGGCTTAGGACAACCGATTTCACATACAGACGGACGGAGATCGCTCAATCGTCATCGCAATTCATAAGGATCCAGAATATATATACTTTATGGGGTCCCATGTGAATATCGAAGAAATTACACACGGAACGACAAACCTATATATACCCTTTCACTTTTTTGTGAAGGGTATATAAATGTTGCTATGCAATCATGTAACCATGTTGCTAAATGAAAAAAATTTAAGAGCTTTTAAATTATAAAGCATAAACGAACATCCTTAATACAAGTATCGCACGTATGCGATGCATACTGCACTATTGACAACAGACTGTGTGATATGCCCACATATAAGTTTAATGAAATTTAAACTTTAGGAGGTACCTTTTTCACGTATTTGTATCCCATCTTGAAACGTTGTTTGTTGGTCACTTCATGTTTCGAAGTGCGTCAAGCAGGCATGATTATTTTCGGAACCCCTTTAATAATAAGGCATATGACAGATTACAATTCTTGCAGTATTATAAATGTAATTTTTAATTTCTGACATCCAATTCATAAGATAATAACATGTATTTGGTATTCACGATTTCAGTGAATAAAAGGCTGAGAGATCTAGCTCCCTGTGTTATGAATAACGGACATAAACATTCACTACTTCGGTAAAAGTTTTGGTATCCTCTACTACAATTATTCGTTAGAACCATATTATTTTGTGTATCGTGCCTTTAAGAGTTTTTAGTCAGCTAATGTTTTCTAGAGCACAGTTTCTTACAAAATTTTGAGCAAAAATATGTAGATGACATACACATTAAGAGTTCTTAACGAATTCTTTATCATTCAATTATTTTGAACACATTCAACTTATTTTTAAACAGAATTCTAGTAAATAAATTTCTTGTATTTGTAAATTAGTTTGAGGTTTTTAATTGATATTTATTGTTTCTATAATAATCAATACGTAATGTAATTTTAATTTATATATAATTTTATTTACAACATATTAAATATTGAATTATCACAAGAAGCAACAAAAAAGCGTATTGTATTAAAATATTTATGTACGAGTAGATTAACCACGTTTGAATGATTGAAGATATATTTCGGCAATACTAAATACTAAAAAGCAAGCACAAAGTCCTTGTTAATTTCCTTTGTGGATAATTAAATTGTTTTCAGACCAAGAAGCAATTTCTTAATTCGAAATCTTAGTTTTATAATTCAATGTTTAAAGACGATTTCATATACAGTGAAAGCTCTCATAACGGACACCTCCGATAAGCGGACAACTCCCATAACCGGACAAATTTTGAAGACCCAATCCGTTTAATAGGTTTTCCATACAAAATGCATTCCCATAAGCGGGCGCGGACACTTAATTTAAGAAAAAATAGTTTAAAATATCTCTCATGAACGGACAGAAGCGTTTAAACATACCAACAAGAGTTGTATTAAATTAGCAGTTTTTTGTTTTTCCAACTCTAATTTATACTTGTGTTAATACAAACGAAATTGGTGATTCCCCTATTAACATAACTGTTCATACTCATGTATTGAAAACGGGGAAAAAATAGTGTTTAGTTGAAGAAGAAGTTTGATTAGCGTGTGTCACAAAATGTCACGGAAAAAATATGTTATCAATAAAAGAAAAAATGGAAATAATAAATGAGTTTGAGAAAGAAAAATATTCGGTGCGTGAGAATGCTAAAAGGTAAAGTTTCCTGGGTTTCTACATTAATGCATTTTGTTAGTTATTTTTTACATTTTAAGATTCAGCATTGGAAAAACACAAGCCGCAGAAACTCAGCAGCCCAAATTGAACCAATCTAAGCTAAAGCAGTCTACTCTTAAGCAATTTTTTCAACCACAATAGGCTAGTCTATTTTGTTTTTATGAATTGTTGTATTGAAAAAAAATTAAATATTTTAAATAATACGTAAATGTTTACCTCTCTCATAAGCGGACAGCTCTCATATCCGGACAAAAATACTGCGATAGTGCGTGTCCGGTTATGGGAGCTTTCACTGTAAATATTGCCCGTTGCAACGCCTCAAATTGTTCATACGCCGGGTACAATGTAGGCATACTGTTTCCAACATATCGGCCGTTATCTCAGGAATAAATTCCTCAATATTGGCTTTCAGTGTGTCAACACATAAAAAATATGCTAAAGCCATTATCATACGATATAGACGGCCAATTGACCGGATCCAAACGTGAAATAACCTGTTCACCGAACTCGCCTATTAATTACGAAATTTTTTGCGCGCTGTGTGGCATGTGGCACAAACTTGTTGAAACCACTTGACAGCCATGTCCAGCTCTTTCACTTTGAGCAACAGAAAATTTTTGCAATCATCACACGGTAGCACGTCTTTACGTATCGGAATATAAGTATTTTTATTAGGATTTAGTGGATACGTTTTTTGGCTAAAAGTTTGAAAGTGTGAACGTACCTTAAGTGTACTGATGGAGACATGTTTATCCCATAACAAATATAATTATTTCAATGGCACTTAAATAAAATTAAACGTCGGACATGTAAATGATATAAAACAGTCTTGTATCTGCATTTGAATTCAATTTAATGACTTCAGATGCCAGACTAGAAGAAATTTCTTAGAAGCAACAACATTATTTTAAAATAGAAGTTGGGAGTATATCTCAAATAAACTTCATTGTGTATGTTTAATATATTTAAAATAATAAACACGAATTCCTTAAGCGACCAAAACTCCATATTGATTGCATTTAATATTATTCATGTGGCAGTGTTACAGTTCCCTAATTGTCGTTGTTGTTTCTGTCGGCTACTACTGCCATTTATCATGTTATTCATTTGTAAATTATTACACTTACAATTTTGTAATTGCAATTTTATTTGTACTCCATTATGACAAAAACCCTAAGGATCCATTGATGGAGTTTGAAAGGGAGAAGTTGTCATCAGTAATAACACATACATAGAAGCTAGCATACATATTCCTATTCTATTAGTTTCCTAAATCCTACATACGAAATTTGTTCGAAAAAAAGTCAATTTCAATATATCTGATAATATATTTATTAATCGTCGCAAAGCACCCCTAATAAGATAACTGTATCGATTTACGGTTCTTCCGAGGAATTTTCAGTGTGTTTTTCACCAAGAACTTTGTTTTTCAATTATGGCAACAGCAACAGCATGATAGTTTTGACAATTTGGCAATTGTTACAATGAATTCAATTCCGCTCGAAAATCGCATTAAAATAATTAAGGTGCACCGTTAAATGTAATTTAGTACAATTGTTCAATTCCTCGACGTTTTCAACAGTTGGGGTTATCTAAAACCACCACATGGCGAATTTTACTTAAGGATTTGGCTTTGAAACCCTACAAGAATCAACTGGTGCACGAATTGAAGCCCACCGACCATTCACATCGCCGTATATTCGCTCAATTCATTTAGGAACAACCCGCTGGTTTTTTCGAAAAAATCAGTTTTTCAGACGAAGCCCATTTTCACTTGTCAGGGTATGTCAACAAGCAAAATTGCCACATCTATCAGCGTGGTCGTGATGGAAATATTCCAGATCTCACTTTCCATTCGCAATTGCCGAACTTTTCTCTTCGTAATACAATGAAAATTTAAATCGTTTTCATCTAAAATTTTTGTTTTAGAAAACAAAGTTTTTGTTGCAAAACCCTTTATGTTGCTACTTCCTATGTGAGGGAATGGATCGTGTTCAGTCAATCACACGAACGCATAAAATCACGTGTTAATAACATCGCTGGCATATGGGCTGAGTCACCTCTTCAGAATCTGTGCACCGATTTATATTTTTTTAAATGCAAAAAGCACTAATTTGATTAAGACAATAGTCGATTAGAACGCAAAATACAATATTTATTTATTCTTTAATTTTTGTTTAGTTCCCTGCAATAGATTGTTTTTGCCAATCGTTGAAGCAGTTATGATATGAACGTTTTGGTATGTTCTTGAGCGATTCTGTTTTTAACTCCTAAATTGTTGCTAAACTTGTGCTTTCATGGATTTCTTCAGTCGTGGAAACAGGGAAAACGCGCAATTCGTTGACTGATGCATTATTATAGGATTGTTTTTGTCCAAAAAATTTACATCTTCTTGGTTAAAAAATCAACAGTTTTGGTGTAAATTTCACAGTCATACCCTTCATGGTCAAAATATCCGAAAAAATCCATTGCATGCGCCAATTTTCCTGGCCAATTTCCCCAGAAGTGGGAAATTGGATTCTTTTTTATACGTGAAAGTAATCAAACAGGCAACTGATGTTGTTTTTTTTTGCTAACTAAAACTGTCTTATAATTTAGGAAGAACAAAATTGGTATCAAAAATAAAAAAATAAAATTTCGAATCGAGGGATGGGCAAGTGCAATATTTTATGGTACATGAAAGTGACCAAAATGGTACAAAAATTTAAATTTGTATTAAATAAAACTACTTTATACCTCAAGAAGCGATGCATAGATAAAAAAAAAATTAAAATTTCATTTCCAGGGTTGGGAAATCGAAAATATTTTTTGGTACATGCAATATTTTGTAGTACATGTAATAAGCAAAATGGTTGCAGTGAGTGTTTCTTAAACAAAACTACTTTATACCTCATGAAGATTTGCATTGGTAAAAAAATTAAAAAAAAAATTTTAATTTCGCTTCCAGGGTTGGGAAATTTAATTTATTTTTATTCATAAAAGTAACCAAATAGGCAATTGACGTTGTTTGTTTTGCTAACTAAAACTATTTTATATATTTGGAAGAACAACATTGGCATAAACATTTTAAAATAAAATCAATATTTCGAATCCAGGGTTGGACAAGTGCAATATTTTATAGTTCATGAAGGTGACCAAAATGGTTCAAAATTGTAAATTTATATTACTTTATACCTCATGAAGAGTTGCATTGGTAAAAAGAAAACAAAAAGAAACAAAATTAATATTTCACTTCCACAGATGGGAAGTCTAAAGTTTTTTTGGTACAGGCAATATATTGTAGTACATGAAATTGACCAAAATGGTTGCAAATTTTAAGTTTTTCTTAAATAAAACGACTTTATACCTAATGAAGACTAGGATTGGTAAAAAAATTCAAATTTCGCTTCCAGGGCTGGGAAATTTAAATATTTTTTATACATAAATGTAACCCAAAACAAAATTGGTATCAAAACCTAAAAAAAAAAATCCAAAATTTAGATTCTAGAGGTGGATAACTGAAATATTTTGTAGTACATAAAAGTGACTAAAATAGTTACAAATATTAAGCTTTTTTTAATAAAATTATTCCATGCCTCATTAAGAGTTGCATTGGTAAAAAAAAAAAACAAAACAAAAATTAAAGTTTCGTTTCCAGGGTTGGGAAATTGAAATATCTTTTCTGCATAAAAGTAAACAAAAAGGCAATTGACGTTGTTGTTTTTGCTAATTAAAACTGTTTTATAATTCAGGAAGAGCAAAATTGGTATTAAAATCTTTAAATATCAAAACTTCGACTGCAGGGTTGGACAAATGAAATTTTTTATGGTACATGAAAGTGACCAAAAAGTTTAAAAATTTTAAAATTTTTGTCAATGCTACATAAAAGTACCCACATAAATTTCAATTTTTGTGTTTTTTGTGAGTTAAACCTATTTTATATTTCAGAAAATATTAAATTAGTATTAAAAATTCGGTTCCAGGGTTTGAAAATCGAAATTTTTTGTACATGAAAGTATCCACATAAATTCCCAATTTTGGTTTTGTTTCAGTAAATTAAACTTGTTTTATACTTCGCTAAGAATTAAATTGGTATTAAAAATTTTAAAAACTAAAAACTCGGTTCAAGGGTTGGATAATCGAATTTTTTTTGTACATAAAATTAGCTATATAAGTTCCTAATTTTGGTTTTTTGTGGATGAAATCTTTTTTTATACTTCGGGAAGAGTTAAATTGGTATTAAAAACCAAAAAAACCTAAAAGACGATTCTACGGTTGAACAATTATAAATTTTTTGGGTATATGAAACGGAGTTTTACTTTTTGTTTTAAATTAAACATATTTAATATTTTTGAAAGACGTTTAGAGGTATTAGAAATAAGAAAAGCCAAACATTTAGCTGAAAAATTTAAACGTTTTCTTAAATATAAAAGAAACCGATAACATCATTTCGATTTTTTAATTAAACTTACTTTCTGTTTTGGCAAGAAAGAAAGAAAGAAGAATTACATCTGTGAAGGGTATTTAAGCTTCGGCACAGCCGAATATAGCACTTTTACTTATTAGTACTTAGTTCAGTTTTTTACACAAAATTTTATTCAAATTCCGTAATCATTTTTTTTTGACAGTAGAAAATCGCTGAACACGCAAACCACTTCTTCTTTCTACCACTCTCACAAATAAACCAAACCTGCTAAATATCTGAAACTGCGAACATGTGATCGCAGCAGCATAAATAAACGCTAATCGAATGTACGTAGGACAGGCAACTTTACTTTTTGAACAGACCTCGTATTTATGTACTCAACCTAATAGCAATATAAGAGCCCAAACTTTTACACACTCATATACATATTATTCATCCTCTTTAGGATTTTTTTATGTTTAATGTAAATTTGTACAGTTTTTCAAAATTAATGAAAAGGATCATGTTTACAATTGCATTTAACAAGCTGGAGAATTATTGTTAATTTTTTTGTTTTAGTTTTTATAAAAGAACTAAATGCGATTTAATATAATGAACACACTGTACATGCATCTGTGCGATATGTAAGCAAATTGCAAGGCTTTACAAAATGTATATGCAGGAAAAAATACACTCAAATATTATTAATTAAAATAACTAAAACAAGGGCCAGAACCTTATAAATATCTACATGTCGTATAGAGTAAGAACTAATAATATTATCTCTTGCTATATATATTTTAGCACAAATATCTTATCAACAAAATTTTCATTTTATTTATCGATTAATTTTGTGCACTAATTCTCATCTCTGTTGTGTTTATTAATTTCATCAATTTAAAAAAGTTTGCGGGCGCGGCCGCTACGAAAAATTCTCTATCTTCCCACTTTTCTTTATCTGTCCTCTCTATACTATTCCCTCCCTTCTAATTCCGGGGAAATGCAAATATGAAATGGTTCATCCCCTGAGTGCGGACTATTGTTCAATAAAATATTGTATTTATAAACTCAATGAGTACCACAAATTCTCTTGCTCAGACAGTTTACTCTAGGATATTTCTATAACCTGTCAGCGGATATCTTAATAATTTACTTCCTACAATGACAACGCCATGTAAAACAAGACTTGACATGTCCTGTGACAGGTTCTTTTCCCTCTAGGTGAGGTGGACTAGTTATATAGAGTTATAAAAATGTAATAGATTTATAACAAATAGAATAAACATTTCAAGGCCTACTATGACTTTATTAAAAGCATTATTACCACACGAATTTTGCGAGTGTATTAAAATGGGCAAGAGCTACATACAACCACAAGTAAAAAATTTACTTGTCGAGTGTATTTCAGAAACAAAGTTGGTTACACTAAAAATTATTCATGCAAATCAAAATAAAGTTAAGTAACTCAGCTATTACATATATGTAAGTAATATAATAGTAATAGCTTTAATAAAAATGGCTGTACAAATTATTATGAACTATTTCTACCTTGTACCAACTTCCATACCACCACGTTAGAGATATTAACAGATATGTCTTAAAATATATTTACGAGTCCACTGCGATTACATGAACTCTTCCCATAAACATTGAACAAATGATAGATGGGTTTTAAAGCATTTTGAAAGCACGCATTCATACCCTTCTTTTATATAGAAACAGCTTTTATATTAAATTTTTATTCTAAATAAAAACTCACATAAGCCTTGTAGAAAAAATATGGAAAACTGTTATTCCTAAAGGCCATCCCTGCAACTTTCTGGCAAATTCAAGCACATCGTAACGAACTCGAATTTCTTTGTTCACGAGATCTCACGAACTCATCAACCGATTTTCTGATTTTGTTGCTGGCGATCGACATGGTTTTGAATGTGAATTTGTGGAATCGATCAGCAAAGCAGTTTAAAAGGTATTCTAAAAACCACCCTTGAAAAACAATTTTTTTAATTATTGTTTTTGTTCATATTTTCAGATATGTACCTATCTGAACCAGTTCTAGTTCATAGAAAATCTAAGTTTGGAAGAACCTTTTGAAACGCGAACGGCTTTATTCGATTCAGCCGTTCAAAAGTTATAAGCGGGCAGTGATGTTAACCGTACGGTAATTACCGTATTGTACAGTAATTTAGTCCTCCGAACGGTAAACAGGTAATTTCTATATTTGCACGGTAATTTTAAAAAGTTTTAATTTTTAATTGTTAAGCCTAGTACTCTGTTTCAAATTTCATGTGAAATTCTGACAGAACCCATACAAAAAATATTCAATCGAAATATTTGTGGAAAAATGTTGCTAAGCAAGTACTCTGGTTTAATTGTGAAAAACATGTGAAATAATATGAATGTTATTTATTTCCTACGAAAATTTTTGACACTAAAAATTTTTTCATTGAAAATGGAAAAAATAATTTCAATTAAAAAGGAAAAAAACTGAAACTGAAATAACTCATGTTGCGCAACATTTTCCACAAATTCGAACAGAGTACTAGGCTTTAGACCCCAAACATTGTTTTTCATAATGTGTCTACCAGGGCTAATTCATAACTGAGTTAATAGATCAGTTTTGTGGCAGCCCAAATATAAATTCTTCTCTGCAAATTCACTTGCGACTACATATTTCTCAGTAAAAACATCAAAAAAGTACGGTTTCATTACAACTATGCAAAATAATGCCTATTGTAGTTAAATTCTATACGTTTCTTATTATTAATTTTGTATCAGACTTTGTGTACGGTAGTTTTACCTAAAAAACGGTAACTTTTTTAGGGCTGTACAGAAATCGAAATAAAAAAGTTAACATCACTGTAAGCGGGTCACAGCACACACACACATACCTACAGACGTATGAGGTATTGTGAAAAGTCAATTTTCTAAAAACGGTGTAAAACCATTACCTCTCATTTTTTTTAAACATTTCAATTTTCTTAACAGGAAGTTAAAGAAGAAGTTGGGCACTTTAGGTATTTTTGGTAACGACATAGAAGTTTTTCCTGACATAGAAACTTCATTAACATAGTTTTTATTCTAGACAAGACTTTTTTTTCAGCTCAGAGCAGGCAAATAATAACGCAATTGTTAAGCAATTTATGTTTATGGGCAAATATTTCTATAATAATTAGCGCTAAACTAAGAGGCATGTTCACGGAACCCTGTCCGTTAAAAGTTATTCAAGGAAGAAATCAGGGAGAAATCACCGACTTATTTCACTGAAATAAATACTATCCACAATATTAAATTACAAAATCTACATATTTTACAATGATAAGAACTTAATTTTATCTGGGCTTTAGCTTAACAAAATATGCATTGATTGAAGTTTTCAACAATTTTGTTACTAGAAACTTTTGACCCAATTTCCTATACACTGAGGAATCTTATATGCAAAATGCTGTTGCATAAAGTGGCAAAAAATAAAAATTTGAAAAGCAACAACCCAGATTTGACTAACCTTAAAATAATAAAAGGATGCCGCAACAACAATAGCAACGTACACTCCACTAGAAGTACAAATAATTTACTGCCAACACACATACTCGTACATAAGATGCAGTAGATACTCAAATGTGTGTTAGCGGGTAAATGATTCTGAGGTATGCTTCGAAAATGCCTACAATAGGCCGGCTCAAAAAACAATTACACATTTTAAAATCATAATACAGGCTGTTTTTCAATAAATGGAATATACAGAATAATGAAAACAAATGAGGTTTATTTTGTTAAGTTTTTATTTCTGATTTTCTGGAAAACTAATACTAATACAAACGAAACTGTAGCAACAAATAATGAGAGTGAGAGAGGTAGAGATATGCTCCTAGGTCTGCTCCTAGCGCAAGAGTTCCCTAATTTTAGAATTCGAAATATGTAGCGACGTGCAATAAAACAGAAAAATTCAGAAATATTGTGCTGGAAAATATTTTACAAAAAATAATTGTGATTATTGAATCACTCAGAATAAGAGGGCTGCCATTTAGAGGTCATGTTTCACCTCTGCAAGATCAGAACGTCTTATAAGCTTAAGGAATACAAATTGTTCAATATTTACACTATTTTTGCGTATAATATCGTACGCCAATGCCCACTAAAGGTGGCGGGGTCCAAAAATAGACTACATCATGTTTTCCACAGACGAACGTATGGGCATTGCTAGATCGTCTCAGACATCATCAGTGATCAAGAATATATATACTTTATGGGGTCCCATTCTCCTTGGAGGGGATTAAAACTGTATTTTGGCAGGGTCGCTCTGGCAAGGGCTGTGGGGGAAACATTTCACCTTGTCATTAAGCTATAAAAATTAATGTTTGGGATAATTATATACAAAATTAAAAATAATTTTTTTTTATAGTGTCATTTAGAGGCAAAGAGGGAGGAAGGGGTAGGGCAGAGTAGTATCAGGTTATGTCTCAACTTCGTCATTAAAGCTTAAAAATGTTACTTTTAAGGAATGTAGGCTTAAGTAAAACAATTTGTTAAACTCTTACACAATTTTTGCATATAATAACGCCCACAAAAGGGGCGGTGTCCAACATTTTTTATTTTTTTATTTTATGGCTCCAAGTTCAACGCGTTGGACCTTCTTTGACATAAAAATATTTCATTTGCTTAACAAAATTACAAATAAACTTTAAAAATTAAGTTGTTTTTTTAGAGGTTGATTTAGTTCTTCTTAGGGGAACTTTTTTTCCTCTTGCCCCGATTTAGCCCATTTCGGAAATCAGTCTGTGCTCTCCTTCAAGATATATTTATACCAAATTTCAAGAGTCTGGCTCTTTTCGTTTGGACTGAATCGGGATTTCCGGGACGGACGGATGGACATGCTCAAATCGTCTTAGATTTCATCACTGGTCAAAAATATATATACTTTAAGGGGTCTCAGATGGATATTTCGCTGCGTTACTAACGGAATGACAAAGTGAATATACCCTCCATCTTCTTTTTTGTAGGGTATAAAATAATCACCTTAATGAAACCTTGTATTTACCGCATTTGGACCCAGTAACTGTTTCATATTCCCAATGTTGAAGTCAATCATGAAAGGTCGTCATCTCAGTAATATTAAGCATATAAAACCGAATCTCTGAGAGAGCGCAAGGACAGGATAAGGAGTGCATATTAGAACTGCTTCGAGTGGACAAAATTCTGGTACAACTATATTTTATCTGGTGGGGACTTAACAGAAATTAATGAATAAATAAATACAAAATTTTTTTTTTAGAAAAATTACAATTCAACTTGTTTTTGAACAGACCTTTTATAGATAATATTGAATAAAAATAAATAGATTTTTATAAATTTAAAGGGACGACGAACCGGACAGGGTATAAGTCAGCAAGAACATATCCGAAACTGGCAAAAAGATAATTGTTGTAAACAAACTAAAAAATTCAAACTTTAAAAATTTAATATTATTTACTTTTACTTTTCTGGAACATGACTGATAATAACCTCTAGTGTTAATAGGCAAAAATAAAGACGATTCTGATACGAGTACTAGCGACTTTCAAATTGCTCAAAATTTAGTTCATAATGTCTAAGAGAAGAATTCCTTAATTGGACTCATGTTGAAATCTGAAAATATTTCATGAATTTTTATTAAATTCAAGTTATTTTTATTAAGAGTGGAATTTCATTAATTTTCTTAGATTGTGAACAAAAACAATCCTAATGTCAACGAACACTTGATTTACATATTTAGTTTGCTCTCATTTTCAACATTATGCTGTGCATCGCTCGTAGAAATATTTAAGAACGTGCGTGTCATTCATTGAAAGTGTTATTATAGGACATTCAAATTGTGAACATGTTCACATTGATACAACTGCTTGTTTCGTGGTGATATAATAATGAAAAAACGGAGAACTCTGCGTTATTACTCGCTTATGAAAAAGGCGACCATGCATTTTGAAGCATTTAAAAAAAGTTAAAATGATTCTACAATCTCTAATGGAATTGCCCCATGGGAGTACAATTATTTACAGTTTTAAAAGGTGTTCTTGAGTCCAAGTTTAAAGTTTAAGTTTTAAATACATATGTAAATAGAATGGGAAGACTAGATTATAAATTAGCTCACTGAAAGGTCACTAAGTTCCAAAATTTGCTGAACTGGCATGTGATAAAAAAACATGTTTCTATTCAAGAGCTAAAAATGTCATCTCTTGTTTTAAATATTTAATTTTATGTACTAAAAAATATCAATTGTAAAAACTGGAACCGTATTTAATGTTGTTTCATGTTTAATACCGATTTTTTTCTTCCCGAAGTATTAAATAGAGTTTGATTTTAAAAAAGTATATAATAAAAATTAGTAAACTATTTGTTTTATCTCGTACCAGCACTCAGGCGATGATCCTTACATATGCGGTGCATTGCGCCGGAACTTGAAAGGAGAAAATAAAACTGAGAGGACAGATGAAGAAAGATGAGAAGATAGATATTTCAACCTCTAACTTCGCTGACTAATTTTTTGCTACTGGTCTTACGAAGGAGGGTGCTGTGACCAGTGCTACGCCTTCATTAGTGAAACAGGATGCCAACAACTAATATAGCCATGCGTCAAATGGTGATCAGACGAATTCGACACAATACCGATGGCTGAGCGCTGATTGGAACTCACGACTCTCGGCTTCATTGTCTTGTGTTAACTACTTCAGCCAACAGCACTCCTCGGATCTATTTGGATACTTCGATGTACCAAAAGAGTTTCAATTATTCAACTGTGATCACGTCTTTTTATTTTATATTTTATTTTTAAAAAATATAAAAAATTAGTTTTTTTGTTACTTTTATATATCAAAAATATGTTTAAATTTTTCAACTCTGGAACCGTATTTTAGATTTTGCTGGTTTTCCATATTAATGCATTAAAGACCACTTCCAATACATCAGTCCAAGAACGAAGTGCCTACATCTTGTGGCGACTTCGGAACACCTATTTCACATACAGACAGTCGTATATCGCTTATTCGAGTTCCCTATTCATAAGAATCCACAAAATATATAAAGAATTGCTTTTTATAGAGGTATAAGGCTTTGAAATGGAAGAAAACAAGGATGAATGTTTTAAATTAACATCAAATCTGCATTATTCCAATAACGCTGCGAATTTTGCCTTCCAGGTGGTCAATAGTGTACGGCTTATCGGTGTAGAGTAGTGACTCATATATATCCATAGAAAATAGTCTAGTGGTGTTAAATCACACGATTTTGGATACCAATTTACAGGTCCAAAACGTGAAACTATGCGGCTACCAAACGTTCCTTGAATAAATCAATTGTGGCACGGGCTGTGTGACATGTTGCACCGCCTTGTTGAAGCCACAGCTAACGCGCCTCGTTGCTCTATAGCGAAGTACGGGCCAATGATTCCACTAGCCCATAGAGCACAACAAACAGTAAATTTTTCTGGATTCAACGGTGTCTCAACATACACTTGAATCCAGGGTTACCATCACTCCAAACACCACATCACCGCTAAGAAAATCGGCATCAAAGGAAATGTGGTTTCGGAATCATTTGGGCACAATTTGGAAGCGTTGTTCACGTGTCAGTCTATTCATATGGAAATGTCAAACAAAACTAAACATAAATCACTTGGCAGCTGACAAAATGGCCGCTAGTTAAAAGAAAGTTTAATACCTGAAAAAAAAAACACCTTTTACTGTGTGGAATCGCATATTAACACTAAGTCAATTACATACGGCATGACAAATCTATAATACCTTTTCACTCTTTTTGGGGTAGGATATAAAAACTCGCAAGTTTAAATAAAATAAACACAATATTCACTTATTATTTCACAGGAAGCGTTTAGTTGCTATAAAATATAATTACCAGCATCGCAGAGGCGCTTAATTAGAAAAGGTGCAAAAGCTTATGTAATAACTAATATTTTATAATTACATTCACGTTCATCCTCTATTGAAGTTGCTGCTAATACGATCATACAAATATTTATAGCAAGAAACTACTCGCATAACACTTTAATAAAACTGAGAGTAGCTGGAAAGTATAAAGGTTCTTATCCCTATTAAATATGCAACACTAGAAAAAACAAGTAAAAGGGCTATATTCGGCTGTGCCGAATCTTAAATACCCTTCACAGATGTAATTCTTCTTTCTTTCTTGCTAAAACAGGAAGTAGGTGTAACATAGTTTTACTTGACAAAAAAATTTAAATTTTTGGTACGTGAACCATAAAATATTTTATTTGTTCAACCCTGGAGTCGCAATGTTGATTTTTTAAGATTTTGATACCAATTTTGTTCCTCCTGAATTATTAAATAGTTTGAATTAGCAAAAACAACAACGTCAATTGCCTATTTGGTTACTTTTAGTTATTTCAATTTCCCAACCCTGGAAACGAAATTTAAATTTTTTTTACCAATGCAACTCTTAATGAGGCATGAAATAGTTTTATTTAGGAAAAACTTAATATTTGTAACCATTTTGGTCACTTTCATGTACTACAAAATATTGCAGTTACCCAACTCTGGAAACTAAATTTTGATTTTTTTCCAATTTTGTTTTTTTCTGAACTAAAAAATAGTTTTAATTAGTAAAAAACCGACGTTTGTTGCCTTTTTAGTTACTTTTATGTATAAAAAATTTCAATTTCCCATCCCTGGAAGCGAAATCAAAATTTTTTTTAACAATCCTTGTCTTCACTAGGTATAAAGTCGTTTTATTTAAGAAAAAACTTGAAATTTTCAGCCATTTTGGTCACCTTCATGAACTATAAAATATTGCACTTGTCCATTCCTGGGTTAGAATTTTTTGGAAATTTTTGATACCAACTTGGTTTTTCCTAAAATATAAAATAGTTTTAGTTGGCAAAAAAAAAACAACGTCATTTGCCTCTTTACTTTTATGTAAAAAAAATTTAATATCCCAACCTTGGAAGCGAAATTTTAGATTTTTTTTATCAGTGCAACGCTTCATGAAGTAATTTTTTTAAGAAAAATTTAAAATTTTAACCATTTTAGTCACTTTTATGTACTATTAAATATTGCACTTGTCCATCCCTGGATTCGAAATTTTATTTTTGAATTTTTGATAGCAATTTTATTCTTCCTAAATTATAAGACAGGCTTAGTTAGCAAAAAACAACATCAGTTGCCTCTTTGATTACTTTCACGTATAAAAAAATTCAATTTCCCACCCCTGGAAGCAAAATTTGAATTAGAAATTTTTTTTTGGCCAATGCAAATTTTCATGACGTATAAATAGGTTTTGTTAAAGAAAAATTTAAAATTTTTAAGAATTTTAGTTACTACATGTACTATCAAATACGGAATGAGCCGAAAAAATTTTTTTAATATTCCATCTCTGCAAAAATTTTTTTTCCAGGGAAATAGGTTTAATTTACAAACATTAAAAACAATAATTGATTTTTGGTATACATTTTGCGTCGAGAAATAGGTGTAAGCTTTCCATCTCTGGAACCATACTTCGGATCTTTCTGAAAGATCCGAGTTCATTTCCAATCCAGCGATCCAAGAACGAAGTCTCTAGCTCTTTTGAGGGCTTGGGAAAACCGATTTCACGTACAGACAGACGGACAGACGGACATCGCCCAATCGTCATCGCTATTCATAACGATCCAGAATATATATACTTTATGTGGTCCTATATTGATATCGAAGAAATTACACACGGAATGACAAACCTATATATACCCTTTCACTTTTTTGTGAAGGGTATAATAAAAGTTATGGTAATATTGAATTACCAACAAACACAATTGTTTGTATATGCATATCTGAAAAATATCATATTCTCCGAAAAACAAAATAAAGTTGTCAGGAAATTTTCATAAAATATGCAAATTGTAAACCAACACTTGTGCGTAAGTATGTACTATAGCGCTCCTTAACAGTATACCATACAAGCTCTTGCCTTTCAGGCCGGATATAAACTCAAGTTTAAAATGTTTCACAATTTACAACGAACTTTTGCAAAACTAATTACCAAATACAGAGAAGGAAGGAATACCATTTTTCGTGCATAGATATGAGAAATTCAAATGTTGTTGTATTATTAGGGTGAACTAAAGACTCCTTAAGATGTTGGAAATTAAAGGGAAATTGAAATAAAACTTATTAAATTATTTTTTAAAGTAAAAGAAATTGGTCTTCCCTATATGTCATATGCTCTATTTATTTAATCGTTTAATATTTTTGACTTCTGCTACACTCATTTTAATTTTATTAGAATTGATTCCATAACAAATAATTTTATAAAAAACCTAAGGACAAGGTTCAAGAAAAGCCGAATTCAACTTTTAACGTCACTTATAAAAGGTCTTCCTTCTATATGAAAATTGTAAACTAACATTAATTTATTAATTTTAATTATGTAAATTTTTCCCCAAATTTACAAAAAAGGACTACATTGATTACGGTCGTAGCAACTTCAAATGCTCAATTTAATGCAGATCTTCAGGAAACCTTTAAACCCAACATTTCTTAGAATAACTAAAGATATTTATTTTAAACTTCAACTCAATAGGGAGTGTAGACAAGCAGGAAAATTAAAACAAGAACTCGATAATCACTTATATTTGCTTACTTTATTATACCCTTCACAAAAAAGTGAAAGGGTATATATAGGTCTGTCATTCCATGTGTAATTTCTTCGATATGCACATTGAACCCCATAAAGTATACATATCCTGGATCTTTATGAATAGCCATGACGATTGAGCGATGTCCGTTTGTCCGTCCGTCTGTACGTGAAATCGGTTTTCCCAAGCCCCCAGAAGAGCTAGAGACTTCGTTCTTGGACCGTTGGATTGAAAATGAACTTAAATAGAGTGCTATTGAAATTCAGAAAGATCGGAAGTATGGTTCCAGAGCTGGGAAGCTTACACCTATTTCTTGACGCAAAATTTATACCAAAAATCAATTATTTTTTTAATGTTTGTAAATTAAACCTATTTCTTGCTTTAGGAAGCCTCAATGGTTTATTAAAATTTAAAAAAATATGAAAATTTTTTTCCAGGGATGGGATATTAAAAAATTGTTTTTCGGTTTATTCCGTATTTTGTAGTACATGTAGTAACTAAAATTGTTAAAAATTTCAAGTGTTTCTTTAACAAAACCACTTTATACGTCATGAAGATTTGCATTGGCCAAAAAAAATTTTTAAATTCAAATTTTGCTTCCAGGGGTGGGAAATTTAATTTTTTTTATACATGAAAGTAATCAAACAGGAAACTAATGTTGTTTTTTTTGTTTTTTGCTAACTAAAACTGTTTTATAATTTAGGAAGAACAAAATTGGTATCAAGAATTCATAAATAAAAAATAAAATTTCGAATCCAGGGATGGGCAAGTGCAATATTTAATAGCACATGAAAGTGACCAAAATGGTTAAAAATTTGAAATTTAAAAAAAAAATTACCTTATACCTCATGAAGCGTTGCACTGATAAAAAAACTAAAATTTCGTTTCCAGGGTTGGGAAAATTAACGTTTTTTTTGGTACATGCAATATTTTGTATTACATGTAATAACCAAACTGGTTACAAAATTTGACTTTTTCTCAAACAAACCTATTTTATACGTCATGAAGATTTGCATTGATAAAAAAACAATTTGAACAATTAAAATTTCACTTCCAGGGTTTGGAAATTGTAATTTTTTTTGGTACATGCAATATATTGTGGTACATGAAAGTGACGAAAATGGTTGCAAATTTTAAGTTTTTCTTAAATAAAACGACTTTATACCTAATGAAGACTAGCATTGGTAAAAAAAATTTAAATATCGCTTCCAGGGCTGGGAAATTGAAATTTTTTACATAAAAATGTAACTAAAAAGGCAACTAATGTCGGGTTTTTACTACTTAAATCTATCTTTTAGTTCAGGAAAAACAAAATTGGTATCAAAAATTAAACAAAATCAGAATTTATAGTCCAGAGTTGGATAACTGCAACATTTTGTAGTACATGAAAGTGACCAAAATGGTTACATATGTATATTAAGTTTTTCTTAAATAAAACTATTTCATTCCTCATTAAAAGTTGCATTGGTAAAAAAATTTAAATTTCGTTTCTAGGGTTGCGAAATTGAAATATTTTTTATGCAAAAAAGTAACCAAAAAGGCAATTGACGTTGTTGTTTTTGTTAATTAAAACTATTTTATAATTCAGGAAGAACAAAATTGGTATTAAAATTTTTAAAAATCTAAATTTCGACTCCAGGGTTGAACAATCGAAATATTTTATTGTACACGAAAGTGACCAAAAAGTTAAAAAATTTTAATTTTTTTGTCAAGTAAAACTATGTTACACCTGACTAAGAATTGCATTGGTAAAAAAATAAAAATTTGCTTCCAGAGTTGGAAAATTGAAATATTTTTGGTACATAAAAATACCCACATAAATTCCAAATTTTGTCTTTTTAATGAGTTAAGCCTATTTTATAATTCAGAAAAAATTAAATTAGTATGAAAAAATTAAAAATTCAGTTCCAGGGTTGGAAAATCGAAATTTTTTGGTACATGAAAGTACCCACATAAATTCCTAATTTTGGGTTTTTTCAGTGAATTAAACATATTTTATACCTCGCTAAGAATTAAATTGGTATTAAAAATTTTAAAAACTAAATATTCGGTTTCAGGGTTGGAATATCCACATTTTTTATACGTAAGAGTAAGCATATAATTTGCTATTTTGAATTTTTTTCAAGAATCATACCTACTTTATATATCAGGAAGAAGTAAACTGGTATTAAAAACCAACAAAATCGAAAAGACGATTCTAGGGTTGGACAATTAGAACTTTTTGGGGTACATGAAACGGATTTTTACTTGTTGTGTGTAAATTAAGCATATTTAATATATTTGAAAGACCTTCAGAGGTATTAGAAAGAGTAAAGCCAAACATTTATCTTTCTAGCCGAAAAATTTAAACGGTTTCTTACATATAAAAGTAACCGATAATATCATTTTTTTTAATTAAACTTACTTTCTGTTTTAGCAAGAAGGAAAGAACAATTACATCTGCGAAGGGTATTTAAGATTCAGCACAGCCGAATACAGCACTTTTACTAGTTTTGCTTTATGTTGGGTTAAAAGGTTCCCTGAAGATCTTCATTAGGAACAGTCAAGGGTTCATAGGAACTAGGTTAGATTAGGTTAGGTTAGGTTGAAGAGAGGGGCGTAAGCAGGGTCTATCCCAATTCGTTCAGGATTACACTTAGGTCTCATAGGCCTGTTGTGCGCTCTGCTATAGGGAGTTCCCATTCCGTTATAGGGAGCCTCCATTAAAAACCACAGAAACTTTTGAATTTGATTACGTTAAGAACCCCGTTTCCTCAATGTATCTTCTTAAGTCTCTCCAATTAGAGCCCCTAAGAAATTCTATCTCCTGTATAATCTCTTGATTAAATGTCTGTCTTCTGACTTGACTGTTGGACAGTAGCATAAGTAGTGCTCCAGTGTTTCGTCATCTTCCTGACAGGCCCTGCATGTTAGATCCTCAACGATACCCATGCGTGCCAGGTGATTTCTCAACTCCGTATGTCTCGTAATTAAGTAAAATAATCTCCGTAATGCTGGCCTACTCAATATTAGGATCTGCTTTGTCCTGTTACCATCTGGGTTTCACCATAGAATTCTAGTCACCCTACTTACGGTAGAGTGCTGCCAATCTCTTGTATGCAATTCTATATCCCATTGTGTTAATTCGTCCTTAAAAACCCGAAATGGCTTTGGATTGTCTAGTGTGCTGTTTGCCATTACTGCTCCCATCTTCGCTAGCTTATTTGCTTCAACATTTCCAGGTATTCCTTGATGTCCTGGAACGCATATTATCGCTATGCTTCCACAATGCGTGTATGAGTTAATCTAATCCTTGCATTGTAGTACACGCCGAGATTGAATCGCATAATTTTTCAGGGCTTCGATGACTTTCCTACTATCCATGAATATACGAAGCGGTAGCCTGTTACCGATTTCCTTTAACCATTGTATCCCTTCCGCAATAGCCACGATCTCACATTGAAATACTGTGTTATGATCTGGCAGGCGGAAGTATTTACGAAAGTTATGACCTTCCTTCACCCGATCGGTTACCAATCCTCGACCAGTCCGTGTATAGGTTAGTTATGGGGTTCGTTGTACTTGCAGCCTCCCATTCCATACCTTCTGATATTATGGTGGTGCAGTGTGATAGGAACTAGCTATGCATAATAAATTTTTGAAAATTTGTGAAAAAAGAATCAACACGATTAAAAATAAATAATAAAGTTGAAGCAAAAATTTCAAACAATTATCCTATAAGTCTTAATTGAATTTAGTATAACAATATGAATGCTCGTTAATAAAAAATACGTAAATACAAATTTAAGCTGTTTCTTGAACTAATTAATAATAAAGCTGAAAACATGCACTTAAGTATAAAAGAATTCAAACCATAAAATTTTGGTTTAGGTATGATGGCACAAAAAATTCAGAAAAACGGCAACATTGGGTATTGAATAAAAATGTGCTACCATCAGCTTGATATAGTTCTCGTATGAAATTTCCTAATAAAATTTGTATAAATAAGAACTGTGATCATATTCAGCTAAGCCACCTAATAAGTGGTGATAAACAAAATACCCCTGGGTACTGATGATGAAAGTGAAGTGGCTTTTGAAAACAGCTATTCTGTTCTGATGTATAAATTGAATTATTAAAAAACTGATGTTGGCCCTTCTTTGTGCCTTGCAATATTTATAATGTCTTTCTGAATTTAAAGAAAAATTTCGAACAATTAGCCTATATCTCTTAATTGAATTTAATAGATAATAGAATGGTTTTACCAAAATGGGTGTCGGCAGCAGTTGGCAATTGATATAGTTTCATCGAAAAAGCATTTTCAGCAATGGGGCCAATTTATAGGCACATGAACAAAAAATGTAGAATCTGCGACTATACCAATCCATCTAAGAAAAATGTTGGTCAGGCCACCACTTATTGCGGTGCTAAACTTCAATACTAACTCTAGGTTTTATGAAGTGGGAAAAGAAAAAGAGGCTTAATATCAGGCAATAAGAAGATAGGGGCAAATTTAGTAAGTTTTTGATTAATAACGGACACTTGGATTTTGATAGAATCGTCTTCCATATCAACTCACTGTTTTATATTCCCAAGCATGTAATTACAGCGGCATATTCACCACGAATACCTCATTGGGGACAAAACTGATTGTACATAATAAAATGCCGTGTTGAAATATATTATACCCTCCACAGGAAAGTTATTTGCACTAAAGCTTGAAAGTTATTATAGAGCACTTAACAACGTATTTCCTAAATCAAATAAATTTCTAATTACCTGTTTTTTATCAAAGTTTAGGTTACTTTTTTGTAAAAAAAAATTAAAATATTTCATTATCCGATATCTTCTTCTGCGTTATAATTATAATTAATATAATTAGACTTGTGTCGAACTCGTTCATCGTTTTTGACAACAACCTATTATCAAACCAATATAATTTAGATGGGCGAATGAAAGAGTTCGACACATGTCTAAATATAGGGTGTTTTTTATGAAGTTTTTTTTTATACGAATCACTCTGTCGTCTGACAGCTGTTTTGACAGTTTAAAGTGACGTCTCAACTCAGTATTGTTTGGCAAATCATCATGAACAGGTTAACTCCAGAACAACGCTTCCAAATCGTGGAAATTTATTTTCAAAAACAGTGTTCAATTAAAAATGTTTATCCGCTTTTTTACCGCAAAATTCTCTTCAGTGATGAGGCGCATTTTTGGTTGAATGGATATGTCAACAAGCAAAATTGCTGTATTTGGAGCAAAGATAATCCACACGCCGTTCAAGAATTACCAATGCATCCCGATAAATGTACTGTTTGGTGCGGTCTTTGGGCTGGTAGAATCATCTGGCCTTATTTCTTTAAAAATGAGGAAGAACGACGCGTTACCGTGAATGCAAATCGATACAGAATCATGATCAATGAATTTTTGGTGCCAAAACTTCAAGATATGGATGTAAACGAAATGTGGTTTCAACAGGATGGTGCCACTTGTCATACAGCGGGCGAAACAATGGATTTATTGAAAGAACATTTCAACGACAACATTATTTCGAGAAATGGACCGGTGAATTGGCCTCCGCGTTCGTGTGATTTGACGCCACTCGATTATTTTTTGTGGGGATACCTGAAATCATTGGTTTACGTGGATAAACCAGCAACGATTGACGCTTTGGAAACCAGTATTCAACGTGTCATTGCTGAAATACGCCCTCAAATGCTTGAAAAGGTGGTCGAAAATTGGACCTCCAGAATGACCTTTGTGCAAAATAGTCGTGGTGGCCATATGCCCGAAATTATATTTAAATGTTAAATGACAAGAAATTATCTACCAAATAAAAATTTTTTTTTGGCCATTTCATAATTTGGCATGTGTTTTATTTAAATTTCAAATCAGCAAGCTCTTATAAAAACACCCTTTATAACAATATTTGAAAATTTGCTTTGTCGAACTTATTATTTTTATAACTAAGATAAGAATTCCCTATTTGAACTCAAGTTCAAATTTTCAATCTGCAAATTATTTTTCCTATGAATTTTTATTAAATTCAAGTTATTTTAATTAAAAATGGAAGAAGTTGAACAAAGAATGCTGTTGAGATGGCGTGTCGGCCTCGAAACCATTACTGATTCGTTCTGCTAGTGTGATGATTTAAAATACTTGAATTTAATAAAAATTCATAAACAAATAATTTGCAGATTGCAGATTTGAACTTGAGTTCAAATAAAGAGTTCTCATATTAATAATATGTGATATATTTGAAAAAAAATGTTTGACAGAAAAATAATATTTTTTGCTTGTTTCGTTTTTTTATATAAAAGTTGAATAAGTAACGAAATTTTATATAAAAGACTAAAACAAATATTTTTTATCTCCTATATATGTTTTGAAGAAATTTTGTTATATTTATCTTAATTATAATTATTTCACTGAAGAATATATCCAGAGGATATCGAAATATTGGAAAAGAAATAAGAAATAAGAAATTTCAATTTCTTTTATATTCATAGGCACATAGAACTGTCTACTTTTACATAGGTGTTGCTGAAGAAGCCTTGTTTAGTGGAGCACATAAAATCCGTTATATGTAACTGCAATTTAGGAAGCCATTGAATGCCCTGTGGGTACATCCATGGAAAGCCCACAGCTTTAGTATATTTGAACTAAACTGTTGTTGATATTCTACTCATAGTTTAGAGAAAGTTTTCGGTTTTTAGTTTTCGGTTTTAGTTTAGAGTTTTTCAGTGCAATATATGATTATTAATAGGAGCTGCCCATTCCTGTACTTACAGCTCACTCTTGAAGTATGATTGTAAACATGCATCAACTCTATAACCTGTATTTTATAAGAAGAGAATTACAGACATTTCTTAAGGCATACATGTAGGTATTAATTCTTTCATTTGTCTGTATATACAGTTTCCTTACAATCAAATATACATATATGCTTAAAATGGAAAGTTGTAGATATTACAATATTATAATAACGAATATGTAAACAGCTTAATAATAAAAAGTTCATGTAGTTCACTTAAAGTTTACCAATTTTTAAGGAGTATATTTTCAAACATTGTGTCCAAACTAATTTGGACAAAAATGTTTACGGCTGTTACTGTCACATTGTCAGCACTAGACTTGTGTCGATCTCTTTCATCCGCTCGTTTCTGGCAAGAACCTTTAATCAAACTAATGTAATTAAAATGGGTAATTAAAATGTGCTTGTCAAAAACGAGCGAGTGAAATAGTTCGTAAATTTATTTATAATTACCTGGAAATGGTACTTAATTACCATCGACTCATTGTAATTCTCCCGTAAGCTTCTGATATGGAAATGGACAAAATAATCAGAAAGATCCAAGAAAGGCAACAGTTCAGTGAAAAATTACAAGACGTAACTTATTGTTTTATTTCTTCCAAATAGCCCGAATTGACATAATTTCTTTAAAGGTTGGCTTACATCGCTGCTCAATTGCTTCCAACCTCAAAAGAAATTCCTTTAAATACGAATAATAGTGAACGTAGCTGCCCTATAACTGGTGAACGGTATAAAAAGTTCCTAAATCATGTCTGGTCATGTCACAAAACTTGATTAAACGCGCTTACAAAATTGTCCCACTCTGCGTAACATCGAAGTACTTATGTTTAATGTTTTAAGTTACATTAAGTATTAGATACTTTTCTTGTTTCTAAATATATTTAAAATATTATCATAGAATACACTACTTATTAAGTATATTATAATTTGATTAAATTTATAATGATTAAATAAATATTTTTAAGGAAATATTCTTTTTATACCCTCCAAAAACGAATTGGACGATATATTCACCTCGTCATTCCGTATGTAACGCAGCGAAATATTCCTCTGAGATCACATAAAGTATATATATTCTTGATCAGTGATGCAATCTAAGACGATCTGAGCATGTCCGTATGTCCGTCTGTGGAAATTACGAAAAGAGCCTGACCCTTGAAACATGGTATAAATAAAGGGTGTTTTTATAAGAGCTTGCTGATTTGAAATTTAAATAAAACACATGCCAAATTATGAAATGGCCAACAAAAATTTTTTATTTGGTAGATAATTTCTTGTCAATTAACATTTAAATATAATTTCGGGCATATGGCCACCACGACTATTTCGCACAAAGGCCATTCTGGAGGTCCAATTTTCGACCACCTTTTCAAGCATTTGGGGGCGCATTTCAGCAATGACACATTGAATACTGGTTTCCAAAGCATCAATCGTTGCTGGTTTATCCACGTAAACCAATGATTTCAGGTATCCCCACAAAAAATAATCGAGTGGCGTCAAATCACACGAACGCGGAAGACAATTCACCGGTCCATTTCTCGAAATAATGTTGTCGTTGAAATGTTCTTTCAATAAGTCCATTGTTTCGCCCGCAGTATGACAAGTGGAGCAAGCTCAAGTTCGTAGATGGGCTGATCCAAAACGATGAACTTGGAGCTATAAAATCAGGAAAATCAATTTTTGAACCCCGCCTCTTTAAGTGGGTGTTGACGTAAGATATTATTTCCAAAAATAGTATAAAAATTTAACATATTGTATTACTTAAGTCTACATTCCTTAAAAAATAAATGTTTAAGGTTTTATGAAGAAGCTGAGACGTTATCGGATCGTCCTCTGTCCTATTCTCTTTGCCCCCTAAACGACATTTTCAAAACAAAATATATATGTTTTTTTCTACAGTTATTAATAATAATTAGTCCAAAAATAATTTTTTTAAATTTTTACGATTTACTTAACATGTCTCCGCACGGCCTTTCCCGGAGTGAGCTTGTATAGAGTTTTAAAATTGGGCACTGAAATGCCCTAAAGGAGCTGTGACCCAGCAGGTTAAACATCTTTAACATATCTCAATCCCTTTTTCGCACTTTGATATAAAATATGAATACGTGAATTGCTTTTATGCTGATGGAAGGGTGTCTCAGCTATGCTCCTCCCAACTCATTCGAAACGGCCGTATTAAAATAAATATTTTTCTCGTTTACTTAGCCCAATTCCATAAAAATTTAAATTTTTATAAGAATAAAAATCGAATATAACCTTTTCACTTGTTTCTACTCCTTCCTGACTGACTTTCGTCAGCATAAGTTAATAAATCAGCTTCGAACTGATTCCGTAAGGTTTCAGTTTTCTTTCTCTTACTTCTTTCGGTCATTTTAACGACAAGATGTTCTATTTCTTCTGAAGACTAATTACCTGTATCGCCACTATTACTTCCAGCCCTGTGAAATGCATCGTTAAAAACCCGTTTTCATTTATTTGAAAATGTGTCCCAATTGCATGCTTAGCACTAGATTTCTGTACTATTTTCAATAACTCTAATCTTCTGTACACTTCCATGTTACTCACGGAGTTTCAAATCCCAAATTTGTTTAATATTGTTTGTGTTTTTAATCAATAATCTAAAAAGCCCTATTTATTTTATAACCGTTATTTAGATAATATAGATAAATTAATTTATTTTAGTCTGTGGAATGAATCTTACAGACTTCTAATTACAAGAGCAGTATATAAGAGATATAAACACTTTGGTTGTATGGAATACAATAACTTGCCATCTTGTATCAAACGTACATCAAGTCTTTCACAGCTTAAATCTTCTTTAAAGCAAATTTTACTTCAAAATGTTAATGAACTTCTGATATAATTCAATATAATTAAATATGTTTTCTAATATTATGTATTTCGATTTTATTTTTATATAGCATAAATTGAAGTTATAATATCTATTGTAACATAAATTTTTATTTTGTAAATATATTTTGCCAACAAGCTTCTATAATATCAATATGGCGCCGGGGCGAATCATGTAAAATTGATTATATTTTATAATAAACATTTATTAAAAAACAAGTAAAAGTGCTATATTCGGCTATGCCGAATCTCAAATACCCTTCACAGATGTAATTCTTTTCGTTTAAGTTTTTCAGCTAAGAAGCTAAATGTTTGGCTTTTGTTATTTCTAATACCTCTGAAAGTCTTTCAAAAATATTAAATATGTTTAATTTACAAACAAAACAAAAAATATCCGTTTCATGTACCCCAAAAAGTTCTAATTGTCCAACCGTAGAATCGTCTTTTAGATTTTTTTTGTTTTTAATACCAATTTTTTCTTCCTGATATATAAAGTACTTTAATGAATCAGGAAACGTCGATTTTCCAACCCTGGAACCGAATTTTTAGTTTTTAAAATGTTTAATACCAATTTAATTCTTAGCGAAATAAAAAAAAAGGTGTGTAATTCACTGCAAAAAAAAATTGGGAACTTATATGGTTACTTTTATGTACCAAAAAATTTCGATTTTCCAACCCTGGAACCGAATTTTTAGTACCAATTTAATTTTTACCGAATTAAAAAATTAGTTTAATTTTTTGGAAAAAAAAACTGAAATTGGTAATTTATGTGGGTACCAAATGTATGTACCAACAAACTTCGATTTTCCAACCCTGGCACCGAATTTAAAATTTTGAATACTAATTTAATTTTTTCTGGTATATAAAATAGGTTTAATTCACTAAAAACAAAAAATTTTGAATTTATGAGGGTAATTTTATGTACCAAATATATTTCGATTTTTCAACTCTGGAAGCGAATTTTTATTTTTTTACCAATGCAATTCTTAGTGAGGTGTAACATAGTTTTACTTGACAAAAAAAAAATTAATTGTTAAACTTTTTGGTCACTTTCATGTACCATACAATATTTCATTTGTCCGACCAATTTTGTTCTTCCTGAATTATAAAACAGTTTTAATTAGCAAAAAAAAAACAGCGTAAATTGCCTTTTTGGTTACTTTAATGCAGAATAAATATTTAAATTTTTTTTAACAATGCAACTCTTAGTGAGGCATGAAATAGTTTTATTTAAGAAAAACTTAATATTTGTAACCATTTTTGTCACTTTCATGTACTACAAAATATTCGATGTACCAAAAAAACATTCAACTTCCCAACCCTGGAAGTGAAATTAAAATTTTTTTTTTACCAATGCAACTCTTCATGTGGTATAAAGTGGTGCTATTCAAGAAAAAATTACAATTTTTTCACCTTCATGACCCATAAAATATTGCAGTTGCCCAACCCTGGTTTCGAAATTTGATTTTTTTTTTATTTTTAATACCAAATTTGTTCTTTCTAATATATAAAATAGTTTAAGTTAGCAAAAAAAAAACAACGTCAATTGCCATATTAAATTGAATTAAGATTTTTATAGGCTAATTGTTCGAAATTTTTAATTTAAATCTCAGAAAGACATGATAAATATTCCAAGGCACAAAGGCAAGTCAACATCAATTGCCTTTTTAGTTACTTTTATGTATAAAAAAAATTTCAATTTCCCAACCCTGGAAGCGAAATTTTAATTTTTAGTTATTTTTATCAGTGCAACGCTTCATGAGGTATAAAGTAATTTTTTTTAAGAAAAATTTTAAATTTTTAACCATGTTGGTCACTTTCATGTATTATGAAATATTGCACTTGTCCATACCTGGATTCGAAATCTAATTTTTTGTTTTTGAAGTTTTGATACCAATTTTGTTCTTCCTAAATTATAAGACAGATTTAGGTAGCAAAAAAAAAAAAAACAACATCAGTTGCCTGTTTCATTACTTTCACGTATAAAAAAAAAATATGCAATTTCCCACCCCTGGAAGCAAAATTTGAACTTAAAAAATTTTTTCATTCTTCATGACGTATTAAGAGGTTTTGTTAAGAAAAACTTAATATTTTTAACAATTTTAGTTACTACATGTACTACAAAATACGGAATGGGCCGAAAAAAAGTTTTTAATTTTCCATCCCTGGAAAATTTTTTTTTTTTTTTTAGTTTTTAATAGACCATTGAGGCTTCTCAAAGCAAGAAATAGGTTTAATTTACAAACATTAAAAAAATAATTGGTTTTTGGTATAAATTTTGCGTCGAGAAATAGGTGTTGGCTTCCCAGCTCTGGAACCATACTTCGGGGCTTTCTGAATTTCAATAGCACTCTATTTAAGTTCATTTCCAATACAACGGTCCGAGAACGAAGTCTCGAGCTTTTCTGGGGGCTTGGGAAACCTGATTTCATTTACAGACAGACGGACATCGCTCAATCGTCGTCGCTGTTCATAAGGATCCAAAATACATATTCCTTATGGGGTCCCATGTGCATATCGAAGAAATTACACACGGAATGACAAACCTATATATACCCTTTCACTTTTTTGTGAAGGGTATAAAAAATAAAAAAATAATTATGATGAAGAAATACATATGCGGAATTACCAAATAATCAACAGCGAACACAAAACAGAGTAAAGGTCTGAGCATCTTCGATGTAAGTATGTATAAGCCTGTGCGTCAAAAGTTAAATGTATAGAAAAATTTCTTTTTGTTAGGAACGTGGTCCTTAAAATCTTCAGCATTGCTAATAGTTCAGTATATTAATATCGATGAGATTCTGAAATTCAAAAAGGATTATTGTTTTAGCAACTTCCATTTTGGCAGCACTATTTTTGACAGCTCTGCTGTTTTTGTCTAACATGCTAATGTTCAACATGTTCAGTTTGATCTATAATCTAACCATTAATTGACATACAAACGAACAAACCAAAATTCATGCTCGGCTAAGAAAGTGCATTGTGCACTTTTTCCATTTTACGGTCAGTTCATTGAATATATACGTAAACAGGAAAAATGGTGTCAAGCGCACCCACATCCCGAAAAATGCACTATTTGTTGTAGTTTATCGGTCGTCTATATCGTGCGATTTTTTCTATGCACTCAAGTAAAGGTTTCATCCATATCCCTAAATTTTATGAGTTAATATGTTTTTATTTTAAATCACATACGAAATATTTTGGAGCATCAGCATTTTAAATGAAGTTAAAGACGAAGATACAAATAAATAAATGGCATTTAAATTTTTGAAATTGAATAAAATTAAGTAAACAACTGAGTAGTTTCTCTAATCTTTGTTTAACTAAATCATATCTAAACGTGTGCATGTACTACGGTAAACAAGGGGAATAAATTATGTAAAGTAAATAAACAAATAATAAGCGGGATATTAAAAAAAAACCCAAAACCACAAACCATGTTTTCATCACTCTTCCAGCCACATGTTTGTTTTCATATATATTTAAGCTTTTTTAGTTTTACTTCTTTCCCTTGTCTTCTGGCTACGCCAGAATTAATAAACTTTTCGCATAGTTTATGGTATTCCCTCTAATTTTTTTAGGGAAAATATTTTATTCTTTCAACAATTTGGCTACTTTTGTAGTAAGTATAGTATTACGTATCAAAAGCAAAATTCTCTGTTACAATAAAAATTCTAATACGAGTAATAATTTCAGATTTATAAAAAATTAAAGAAATATATATATTTAGTAAATCCCCATGTCGTATAGGTTTTAATTTTATACACCATATACACAACTTTGTTTATTAAATATTTTTGCTACTTTCGCAAAAAGGCTGTGCCGAATCTTAAATACCCTTCACAGATGTAATTCTTCATTCCTTCTTACTTGCTAAAACAGAAAGTAGGTTTAATTAAAAAATCAAAATGATGTTATCGGTTTCTTTTATATTTAAGAAAACGCTTAAATTTTTCGGCTAAGAAGCTAAATGTAGAGTTGTACCGAACTCTTTCATTAGCTCGTTTTTGACAAGAACCTTTAATCAAACCAATGTAATTTAAATGGGTTTGATCATAGGTTCTTGTCAAAAACGAGCTAATGAAAGAGTTCGGTACAACTCTAGCTAAATGTTTGGCTTTTCTTATTTCTAATACCTCTGAACGTCTTTCAAAAATATAAAATATGTTTAATTTACAAACAAAAGGAAAAAATCCGTTTCATGTATTCCAAAAAGTGGGTGCTGTTGGCTGAAGTAGTAGAACACGAGACTATGAAGCGGAGGGTCGTGAGTTCGAGCCCGTGCTGAGTCATGAAATATTGTGTTGAATTCTTCTGATCAGCATTAGTGCTTGGTTGTGTTAGTTGTTGCCAGCCTGTTTCAATGATGAAGGCATAGTCACTGGTCACTGAACATAATTGGCAGCGACTGACACTTTCATGTACTAAAAGCAGAGTAACAGCACCCACCTTCGTCGGCCCTGTAGCAAAAATTAGCCGGCGAAGTAAAAAGGTTGAAATAGCTACAAAAAACTGTCTATCTTCTCATCTATCCCCTTAATACTATTCCCTCGTTTTCAGTTCCGGCGCAATGCATTGCATATATAGGGGTCATCCCCTGAGTGCTGGTCCTACTCCTAAAAAAAAAAAAAAATTGTCCAACCGTAGAATAGTCTTTCAGATTTTTTGGTTTTTAATACCAATTTATTTCTTCCCGAAGTATAAAAAAATTTGATTCACAAAAAACCAAAATTAAGAACTTATATGGCTACTTTTATGTACTAACCAATTTCGATTTCCCAACCCTAGAATTTTTAATTTTCAAAAATTTTTAATACCAATTTAATTCTTAGCGAAGTATAAAATATGAAAAAAAAACAAAATTGGGAACTTCTTGGTTACTTTTATGTACCGAAAAATTTTGATTTTCCAACCCTAGAACCGAATTTTTAATTTTTCAATATTAATTTAATTTTTCCTGAAGTATAAAATAGGTTCACTAAAAACACAAAATTTGAAATTTATGTGGGTACTTTTATGTACCAAAAATATTTCAATTTTCCAACTCTGGAAGCGAATTTTAATTTTTTACCAATGCAATTCTTAGTGAGGTCTAACATAGTTTTACTTGACAAAAAAAAAAAAAAAAATAAAATGTTTAAACGTTTTGGTCACTTTCATGTACCATAAAATATTTCATTTGCCCAACCCTGGAGTCGATATTTTGATTTTTTAAGATTTTAATACCAATTTTGTTCTTCCTGAATTATAAAACAGTTTTAATTAGCAAAAACAACAACGTCAATTGCCTTTTGGGTTACTTTTATGCAGAAAATATATTTCAATTTCCCAACCTTGGAAAAAAAAATTTAATTTTATATTTGTTGTTTTACCAATGCAAATCTTAATGAGGCATGAAATAGTTTTATTTAAAAAAACTTTATATTTGTTACCATATTGGTCATCTTCATGTACTGCAAAATATTGCAGTTATCCAACTCTGGAATCTAAATTATGATTTTTTTTTAACTTTTGATACCAATTTTGTTTTTCCTGAACTAAAAAATAGTTTTAATTAGTAAAAAACGGACGTTATTTGCCTTTTTGGTTACTTTCATGTATAAAAAACATTTTATTTCCCAGCCCTGGAAGCGAAATTTAAATTTTTTTAACAATTCTATTATTAATTAGGTATAAAGTAGTTTTATTTAAGAAAAATTTACAATTTTGAAGCATTTTGGTCACCTTCATTAACCATAAAATATTGCAACCCTGGATTCAAAATTTTGATATTTATTCCCTTCACAAAAAAGTGAAGGGGTATATATAGGTTTGTCATTCCGTGTGTAATTTTTTCGATATCAATATGGGACACCATAAAGTATATATGTTCTGGATTCTTACGAAGAGCGATGACTATTGAGCGATGTCCGTCTGTCCGTCCGTCAGTACGTGAAATCGGGTTTCCCAAGCCCCCAGAAAAGCTAGAGACTTCATTCTTGGACCGTTGTTGTAGTATTGAAATTCAGAAAGGTTCGAAGTACAATTTCAGAGCTGGGAAGCTTACACCTATTTCTCGACGCAAAATGTATATCAAACATCAATTATTTTTTTAATGTTTGTAAATTAAACCTATTTCGTGCCTTGGGAAGCCTCAATGGTCTATTAAAACTAAAAAAAAAAGTTTTCCAGGGATGGGATATTAAAAAGTTTTTTTCGGTCCATTCCGTATTTTGTAGTACATGTAGTAACTAAAATTGTTAAAAATTTTAAGTTTTTCTTTAACAAACCCTCTTTATACGTCTTGAAGATTTGGATTGGCAAAAAAAAAATTAAATTCAAATTTTGCTTCCAGGGGTGGGAAATTTAATATTTTTTATACGTGAAAGTAATCAAACAGGCAACTGATTTATTTTTTTTTTTGCTAACTAAAACTATCTTACAATCTAGGAAGAACAAAATTGGCGTTAAATATACAAAAATTAAAAATTAAATTTTTGATCCAGGGATGGACACGTGCAATATATAATAGTACATGAAACTTTAAATTTTTCTTAAAAAAATTACTTTATACCTCACGAAGCGGTGCACTGATAAAAAAAAAATTTTAAATTTCGCTTCCAGGGTTGGGAATATTAACGTTTTTTTTTGGTACATGCTATATTTTATAGTACATGTAATAACCAAACTGGTTACAAAATTTGAGTTTTTTTTCAAATAAAATCAGTTTATAACTCATGAAGATTTGCATTGATAAAAAAAGTTTGAAAAATTAAAATTTCGCTTCCAGGGTTGGGGAAATTGAAACTTATTTATACATAAAAGTAACCAAAATGGTTAAAAATTTGAAATGTTTCCGCAGCATTTTGGCATTATTTAAATAATAAAAGAGGCAATAATAATATACCTAAACGTATGTATTAAGGCTCTTCATCGGCCGATAATACATTGGATACTTGTAATCTTTTCTCACAATTCTTTCAAAGCACTTTCATTAAACCTTCAATACAAAGCTATGACTATCAACCGTATCCAAACAATCGAACTCATGAAATAAATTTTGACATAACCGTGGAGGACGTAAGTGTAGCTATTAAAGCATTGAATACAGAAACTAACTGCTCAGTGGGGGGCTATCCAGCCATATTTTTCAAAGAGTGTTCGCAAAATATTGCTTTTGCTATTACTAAACTGTTTAACACACGTCTTATGAAAGGCAAATTTTTGGATGAATGGAAACTTTGTTCAGTAGTGCCGATTTTTAAATCCGGGGACCGTAGTCTGATCACGAATTATAGGCCAATAGTGAAACAAAGTACTTTTGCTAAGCTTTTTGACACAATTATTAAAAATAAACTTTTTAAATGTGTTGAAAACTTTATTTCTCCATTTCAACATGGATTTATGCCTGGTAGGTCAACTGCGACTAATTTGTTACTGTTAACCCATAACATCATTAACGCCATGGAACAGAAGTCTCAATGTGATGTCTTTTATACTGATTTTGCCAAGGCATTTGATACCGTGAGCCATACACTTCTGTTGAAGAAACTGTGTATGTTAGGTCTGTCCAACAATCTTATAATGTTTTTCAAAAGCTTTCTATTAAATAGGTCTTTGAGCGTTAATATTGGGAAGTTTTCCTCTTCATTACTAATAAATGCGTATTCTGGCATTCCGCAGGGCACACACATTGGCCCGTTACTTTTTGTAATTTTTATTAATGATTTACCGCTCTATTTCAAATTTTCTAAATGTCTGTTATTTGCTGACGACTTGAAACTATTTAGAAGAATATCGGTAATGGATGATTGTGAAAAACTGCAGTCAGATCTGACTAGGCTTTCCAATTGGTGTTTGGCTAATGGTATTATAATTAATATTTCAAAATGTTGTATGGTATCATATTCACGTAACATAACACCAGTGAATTATATTTACAGTATTAACGGTACTCCACTGAAACGTGAGTCTCAAGTTAAAGATTTGGGTGTTATTTTCGACAATAAATTAAACTTTTCGTAACACATTGACTATATTATCTGTAAAGCTTATTGCATGGTTGGTTTTATAAGGAGAAACTCAAAGGACTTTAAGGATGCGTACACCCTTAAATCTCTATATGTAACATTAGTACGCAGTAATCTGGAATATTGTTCACTTATTTGGAGTCCGTATTATTCAGGTCAGTCTAAACGTATTGAACGAGTGCAAAAAATTTTTATCAAATCGGCATTAAGACTTTGTTGGCAAAACGAATTACCGTCATATGATGTAAGAAGGAAACTACTCGGTTTACAATCGCTGGAAGACCGCAGAAGTTATTTATCAGTTTTATTCGCTTATGATGTTATATCTGGTGGAATTAGTTGTGAAGAAATTGTAAGTTTATTTGCTCTATATGATGCCCCTAGGAATTTGAGGAAAAATAGATGTTTTGTTGAACTCATTCATAGGACAAATTATGCCGAAAATGAGCCAATTGCAAGATGTATGCATTTATGTAATAGCTTTAACCCACCGTTAAATTTTGATACAAATCTAGTAAATTTTAAGTTAATATTATTTAAGTATTTTAATTAAACACTAATTATTTAAGTAATCTGTAAGATTTAATCTGTAGATGAAATAAATAAATAAATAATAAAACTATTTTATACCTCATGAAGAGTCGCATTGATAAAAAGAAAGAAAAAAATTAAAATTTCAATTCCATGGCTGGGAAATTGAAAGTTTTTTTGGTACATGCAATATATTGTAGAACATGAAAGTGTCAAAAATGGTTGCAAATTTTAAGTTTTTCGTAAATAAAGCGACTTTATAACTAATGAAAACTAGCATTGGAAAAAAAATTAAAGTTTCACTTCCAGGGTTGGGATGTTTAAAGTTTTTTTGGTACAGGCAATATATTGTAGTACATGAAAGTGACCAAAATGGTTGCAAATTTAAAGTTTTCCTTAAATAAAACGACTTTATACCTAATGAAGACTAGGGTTGGTAAAAAAATTACAATTTCGCTTCCAGGGTTCCATATGTAACCAAAAAGGAAACTAACATCGGTTTTTTACTAATTAAAACTATTTTTTAATTCAGTAAAAACAAAATTGGTATCAAAGATTAAAAAAAAAAATGAAAATTTAGATTCCAGAGGTGGATAACTGTAATATTTTGTAGTACATGAAAGTGAACAAAATGGTTACAAATATTAAGTTTTTCTTAAATAAAACTATTTCATGCCTCTTTATGAGTTTCATTGGTAAAAAATATTACAAATTCGTTTCCAAGGTTGGGAAATTGAAATATTTATTCTGCATACAAGTAACCAGAAAGGCAATTGACGTTGTTTTTTTTCTAATTAAAACTGTTTTATATTTCAGGAAGAAGAAAATTGGTATTAAAATCTTAAAAAATCAAAATTTCTCCTCCAGGGTTAGGCAAATGAAATATTTTATGGTACATGAAAGTGACCAAAACGTTTAAACATTTCATTTTATTTTTTTTTCTTAAGTAAAACTATGTTAGACCACACTAAGAATTGCATTGGTAAAAAATAAAAATTCGCTTCCAGAGTTGGAAAATCGACATATATTTGGTACATAGAAGTACCCACATACATAAATTCCAAATGTTGTGTTTTTAGTGAATTAAACATATTTTATATATCAGAAAAAATTAAATTAGTACCAAAAAATTAAAAATTCTGTTCCAGGGTTGGAAAATCGAAATTTTTTGGTACATACATTTGGTACCCACATAAATTCCCAATTTTTTTTTCAGTGAATTAAACATATTTTATACTTCGCTAAGAATTAAATTGGTATTAAAATTTTTAAATTAAGAATTCGGTTCCAGGGTGGGAAAATCTAAATTTTTTGGTACATAAAAGTAACCATATAAGTTCTCAATTTTGGTTTTTTTCTGTGAATTAAACATATTTTATGTTTCGCTAAGAATTAAATCGGTATTAAAAATTTTAAAAACTAAAAATTCGGTTCCAGTGTTGGAAAATCGACATTTTATGATTCATTAAATTAACCATATAATTTGCTATACTTACTTACTTTATTTATCAGGAAGAAAAAATTGGTTTTAAGAACCAAAAGAATCTAAAAGACGATTCTACGGTTTTACAATTAGAACTTTTTGAGGTACATGAAACGGATTTTTTTTGTTTGTAAATTAAACATATTTAATATTTTTGAAAAACTTTCAGAGGTATTAGAAATAGCTTCCTAGCCGCAAATGTTAAACGAAAAGAATTACATCTGTGAAGGGTATTTAAGATTCGGCACAGCCGAATATAGCACTTTTACTTGTTTCAATTATTTTTTAATTAAAGCTACTTTCTGTTTTATCAAGAAAGAAGGAAAGAAGAGTTACATCTGTAAAAGGTATTTAAGATTCGGCACAGCCGAATATCGCTCTTTTACTTGTCTATATGTATGTTCTTTGGTTTTGACTCGTATAAATATTTATTGACTTAAAACCTTCAACGAAATCACTTTTTTTACATGATGATATTATATAAAATACTTAGTACATATTTGACTATTCGAAAATAATTGTATTCATAATGTATAATATGATTTGTGAACATAATAGTGTTACCAGTCAAAGAAATGAATTAAGGTACTGGGTTGCATAGGAATTCCTACGACATGCGTTTTAGCCTTAAAGTGTCTAGTAACTAACATACACTTACATTCTCAACCAAAATTTGCATAAGACAATTAGTATTAAAAAAAAGTATAATATTTCCAGCTCTTGCATTATGTTTTTGGCTTTTCTGGTTTCTAATACTAACGAATTTCTATAAAATTTTTGTTATATATTGTATTTTAGAAAAAAGCTTCAATGTTCTAACCCTGGTGTCGCCTTTTTGATTTTGTTTTTTTATACCAATTACATCCTTTCTAAAATATCAAATAGGTTTAATTAACACAAAAAAATTAGTTTTAGTTGGTTACTTTGATATACCAAATATAAGTTTAAAATTTCCAGCTCTGGGTCCGTATTCAAGATCGAAGTCTCTAGCTTTTCTGAAAACCGATTTCACGTACAGACAGACATTGCTTATTACGATATTACCACTTAAAAATTTCATGCATATAAAGTCTCACTATACGTGTTGTTTGTTTTCTTCTCTTTTCTTATTCGTAATATGAAAACCATCTTGAAGCTGTGAATTTATTGCCGTCAGACTATGTGTATGAAAAAACCACGAATGTACTTCCATGTGAATGGATTATTTATTTAAAAGAATAATTGATACTTGTTTAAATAATTTCCCTAAAATTGAATAAAAGAGCAAAAGAATAGCAATCGATAAATATTGTAATAGATAAGCGAGCATTAGTTTAACCCTCGGAGGTATAACCAGGTCTGTGCAGACCTTTTGCATATAAAATTGTGTATAACTTTATTGTTTTTCATGTTAGAAACAAATCCTTCCATGACTTCTTGGAGCAACATTCTCCAGACATAATAAACCAAAAGTCAGTCCGATTGAAGGTCCAGATTCGCGTTAATCCAGGTTTTAAAGTGTTTTGGTTCAAACGGCATAATCAGGTCTGTGGAGACTTATGAATAATTTGTACGGAATGAATGGCAGGCAGGTGCAAAATGTAAATATTGAATATAGCGCAAGTAAAACATTAGTATATCAACAGAATTTGAAGCTGAAACATCTGTACATCTAATTTGAGGAGTACTCATTTGAAGTTTTCAAGAAAAATAAAAAATAAAGATGTATAACTGTATTATTTCTATAAAACAATTGGTTGAAGTCTAAATATTCAGTATTTTTAGTGAATAAAATTTATTTGGAGCTTTTTCTTCAAAATCAAACGGTAAATATTTTTATGGTTCGTTTTCTAATAAATACTGATTAGAATAAATATATCTGTGAGTATAAAAAAATGACATCAGCATTTGATACCGATGATATGATGGACATTGTGAACCGCACCGCAAAATTTTTATGTTTACCCGAAGAAGAGTGAAGACAAATGGATGAAAGGTTAGCATTGTGGTTAGCCATTGATGATGAACATCCCGATGACAGTACTCCTTTCGAAGGTGATCAAATAGACGTAGCCATTGAGATGTAAAGTATTTTTGACGATGATAACGACTTGGAAGAATTTTGTGAAGGCGCGTCAGCAGTCCCCGAAATTTTTGAAGACGTATGGGCCGTCAAGGTCCAGTTTCAGGAACAGTGAGAATTCGATGTGATAATAGCAGCATCATATTAATTCATTTAATTCAAATTTCAAATTAATTTTCCAACTTTGTTATTTTCCTGGTAGCTGTAGGCCTTCGGATAGATGACCAACTATTCCATGCCGTATCTTCTTCCAGTCGACCATCATGTTCTCTTTGTTATGAATTAGACAAAAAGCAACGAAAAACACGGTTTCATTGTATGTATTGCAAAAAGCCGGTATGTTTACAGCATTCATATATTAGGTCCTTATGTATTGAATACCGTGTATAAAATTTATTTGCCTACTTTTAGCTAATAAAATAGCGTATATAGGTACATAAGATGTATGTAAATGTGTGTTTATTATTAATTTTGTGTTTTTGCGGTCATAAAACTCATTTATACACACTTTTAGGACACCTGTATATGTATTTCCATACAAATCCCATATAGGTCTGCACAGACCTGGTTATACCGTTTAGCGCCAAAAAATCCTTATACCTCGGAGGGTTAAAAGTTGACTAATTCTGCCGAAACTATAAAAAAGAAAAGATAGGGTTGGAAGTACAGATGGAAATAGTTTATTATGAAAAATATTGTAAATATTCCAATCTTAATAATTTATTTTTAATCTAAAAGTGTTTTCACACTGACATGGTTTTAATTAAATTTTAAAGTTAAAACCTGGTTTTACCATACAAAATGATATTGTTAAAACCAACTTAAAATCGCTTTCGAATTGGTTTTATGAAATGCAACCTTGCTTTTGTCTGTGCTAAGTTGAGTTTTTTTTTTTAATTTCTTCTATAATTATTTTAAATATACATTATATAAAATACTTTAATTAAGTACAATGTACATCTAAAATACATTAAAAATCCTAGTTGGAGCTTATGGCAGAAACAACATCAGTCCACTGTTGCCTATCTTGTGATATCAGTTTAATCTGCGGCCATGTGCCTATGGTTCTACATTCCGCATGTATAGATCTTATCATGTACTTTTGGGTATTCCTTGACGTCTCGAACCATGCAGGTTCCACTCAAATGCCATTTTGGCTATATTATTGTCAGGGTTACGTAGTGTGTGGCCTATCCAACGCCACTTCCGGCGTTTTATTTCAACTGTTATATATCCGTTATTAGTCCTTCTGAGTAAGTCCACATTGGATATCGTGGATGGCCAAAATATTCGGCATATACATCGCAGGCATTTGAATACCTGAAGTTTGTTGCATATATCGTCTGTTACTTTCCGGATTTAATTTGGTTTTCTTGACATTTACACGCAATCCAACCAAACCAACATTTGCAATTAGTTCCTCCAGTTTGCGCTTCGTTTCATTAAGTGTGTGTGACAAAAAGCACATGTCGTCAGCATAATCTAGTTAGTTAGATATGGGCGCCAATGAATACCATCTATGCTATCTAATACTGTAATAAATAAAAGTGGCGACAAAATGCATCGTTGTCTTACACCTCTCTGAATGAAAAATGTTTCGCTGCTTTTCCCTTTGAATCGAACAGTACATTCTGCATTAGCATATAATGCACATATCAAACTATATAATTCATGTGCTAAGTTGAGTGCTGCCAAGTTATATATTGGAAACAACAGGTATTGTTTATGATAATAAGAAGGGGTGAATTCCAAAACATCAAAATACTTTGCAGTGATGCCAAAGTACTTACAAAAACAAAACACATGAGACTTTGCATCACTGCAATGCATATTGATGTTTTGGAATTGATATTCCAAAACGCTTGAAATATCTTCAGACAAAAACTTCTGGTGTATTTTAAAAAAGTTTATTATACAGCCTGTATGTTAAAACCATAATTTGCAGTGTGACCGCAAAATCAGCTGTTATGGTCTTAACGCTAAAACTAGGCTTTAACTTCCGGTGTGAAAACACTATAATAAGGAATAATCTCAAAACTAAATTGCTAAGATGCTTTCAACTTGCATCTGAATAAAACTTGCTTACATACGAGTATATAAATATATTTTATTACATTAATACCACACTTTTTCAAGCCACTGTACATAAAAATCGATTTATTACATGAATATAGAAAAAATGTACCAGTTGTTTAGTTTCTGCTACCAAATTTTATTTCAGACAATAAAAAAAATCCAAAGAGGGAATAATACTTCCAGGCAAATATATAAAAGAAAAATTTCCTTCAGCTCTAGCAAAGTTTACAAAACAACCAAAAGATACACTAGCCTTTGGGGCATCAGCAGCACTGAATGAAATAAAATCTCAACGTATTCATAAAGTTTAACACAGACAGTAAAACCAAACCAAAACCATGTAGTCAACCAATATATTTACAAAAATGCTCAATAGATAGTTATTTGTATACGAAAGAATGCGGACACATGTACACATACACACACTCACACACACATCACCATATTTTCAACACTTTCCCATGGCTTAAGGTTATTTATTTTCTATTATACTTTAATAAAGCAGCTATTTTGCTACATAAGTAAAGGATAAACGTGAACACATAAATAAGCTTTTGATCGTTTAAATTTAATATTCTTCTTTTAAACATTCTTGGTTGGCAAGCAAGGATATATATTTCCGAATTAAATATATTTAGCTAAACTCTTCTTTTTTCCTGCAGAGTACAAAAAATTGCATTCCCTTCTCCAATAATAAAAAATTGAACTTTCGTAAGCATGGAATGTGCTAGATACTTTTCTATTCGTATAATGACTTTTGGATAAAGCTACAAAAGGACCTAACTGATATATTTGATTAGTAAAGAATAAATTCTTTTTAATTAGTTACTTTTATCAATCAAAAATAAGTTAATGTTTTCCAGCTCTAAAACCGTATTTTGGATTTTCCTGATTTTCAATAGCAACCTCTTTAGGACTATTTTCAATACATCAATTCAGACGAAAATCGTTTATCCGTCTTACCTATTCATATGGGCCCAGAATATACAGTGGCGAGCACATGTGGGTACATACAAACAACTTTTAGTTTAAAACCGCATTAAAGACAGAAAATAAAATAAAACCAATTGCAATTTTTATTAAAATTGTTTAGTAAAATACTATTTTAAGAAAACTAAAAGAAATTCAAAAATATTTAAGATAATACATACGATATATTAAATATTATGATAAAAACTAAAGTATCCACTTTTGCACGTTTAAGAAATTTTTTTTTAATATTTGGTCCAAAGCCTTTTTGCTTTAAGGACGCTTTTTATACACCTAGGCATACTCCCGACCAGGTTGTCGAAGTGTTCCGTCGAAATGTTTGACCACTCCGTGCAAAACGATTTTTTAACAAAGCCCACTAATTTTGGAGTTTGAAATTTTTTATTTGATAGCCAATGCTTCACTATGTTTGCTGTATTCTTTGGATCCCCATCCTGTTGAAAAACCACATCTTGCTCTGGGTGAGCACTTTGGTCCACAAAATCGGGTAAATTGCTCTCCGGAATGCGAAGGTAATCTTCCTTTTTCATTACACCATCGATTTTTACCAATGGACCGAGACGCCACCAAGTGAAACAGGCCCAAACCATCAAGCTTCCACCACCGTGCTTCATTATTTCCTTCACTTGGTGTTTTTTTAAAGTTTCGTAAGGACGGTGCCAATGACACTCTTTGCCATCTGACTGAAAAGGGTTTATGTTGGTTTCATCCGACGATATAACGCGATTCCAGTCTTCCACACTCAAATTTTTGTGCTCCTTGCAAAACTTTAGACGAGTCTTCATACTTTTTTCTGACAGTACCAATTTTTTTAAGCGCTCTGCGTGCTGTCCACTCACTAACGGGTTCGTTTATTGCGTCTGCGGCTTGTTTGGGTATTTTTACCTGTTTTGTGACAGCAAGCAAACTTGGTCGAGATTTTTTGGCTTCTTGGGCGCTAATATTTTTTCTTTAATGTCGAAATTACATACGGAATAGGGAATAAAAACAAAAAATTAAAGTATAATAGATTAATAAAAAAACTTTAAAATAGCATTAATAGTTTATTTAATGTTAAAAGTTTTATTAAAAAATACACTATGTACACAAACTTCCTTATCCTCACAGAACCAAGCGCCTACTACAAGAAGAGAAACCTGCATTCAAGTGTCTCATTTAGAGGGACTGTAAATCGCATTTCTTCTGAAATTTAGATTGTCGGCGATGCCAATGCACTTACCAAATAGGCCACATCGTTGGACAAATCTAGTTCATGGAAGCAAAAGCGGCAGTTTTATTTGTAATTGATCATAACAAGTTCTCTTTTTTCATGATGTTACCTTTTCTTATAAAGTGGCAATCATATCTATTAGCCTCTTTCGACATAAGACTAAGGATATGGTAATTTTTAAAAAATATTAAGATAACTTCGCACTTAAAACTATTTAGGAGTTATGCTAGAAACACAACAGGGACAAACGACGAATTTCGTTCAATACAACGAATTTGTTGGTCAAAATTCGCCCTTTAAATTCGTCGTAGGAAACACAATAACGGCGAATAAACTTGTTTACTATTTGTGCAAAATAAAAATTAAAATTATGAACAAAAAAAAACTGTAAATTTGGTCAAAATATTTGTAATCTTTTGATACCGGATTGTACAGACATTAATTTTGCTACATATTCTCAATAATTCCTTCGGTAGCGTTCTTTGGGTAGTGGAAGGGTATACATGTATAGGTTTGTCATTTCGTGTGTAATTTCTTCGATATCAATATAGGACCCCATACATTATATATATTCTGGATCCTTATAATAGCGATGACGATTGAGCGATGTCCGTCTGTCCGTCCGTCTGTACGTGTACGGTTTTTCTCAAGCCCCCAGAAGAGCTAGAGACTTCGTTCTTGGACCGTTGGATTGGAAATGAACTTAAATAAAGTGCTATTGAAATTCAGAAAGATCCGAAATATGGTTCCAGAGCTGGGAAGCTTACGCTTGTTTCTCGACGCAAAATTTATACCAAAAATCAATTATATTTTTTAATGTTTGTAAATTAAACATATTTCGTGCTCTGCGATGCCTCAATGGTCTATTCATAACTAAAAAAATTAAAATTTGTTTTCCAGGGATGGAAAATTAAAAAATTTTTTTCGACCCATACCGTATTTTGTAGTACATGTAGTAACTAAAATTGTTAAAAATGTTAAGTTTTTCTTTTACAAAACCTCTACCTCAGGAAGATTTGTATTAGCCAAAAAAAGTTTTAAGTCCAAATTTTGCTTCCAGGGGTGAGAAATTGAATTTTTTTTTATACATGAAAGTAATCAAAAAGGCAATTGACGTTGTTTTTTTACTAATTAAAACTATATTTTAGTTCAGGAAAAAGAAAATTGGTATCAAAATTAAAAAAAAATCAAAATTTAGATTTCAGAGTTGGATAACTGTAATATTTTGTGGTACATAAAAATGACCTAAATGGTTACAAATATTAAGTTTTTCTTAAATAAAACTATTTCATGCCTCATTAAAAGTTGCATTGGTAAAAAAAATTAAAATTTCGTTTCCAGGGTTGGGAAATTGAAATATTTATCCTGCATAAAAGTAACCAAAAAGGCAATTGACGTTGTTTCTTTTTGCTAATTAAAGCTGTTTTATAATTCAGGAAGAACAAAATTGGTATTAAAATCTTAAAAAATCAAAATTTCGACCCCAGGATTGAACAAAATAAATATTTTATGGTACATGAATGGTGGGTGTTTAAAAATTTTAATTTTTTTGTCAAGTAAAACTATGTTACACCTCACTAAGAATTGCATTGGTAAAAAAATAAAAATTCGCTTCCAGAGTTGGAAAATCTAAATATTTCTGGTACATAAAAGTACCCACATAAATTCCAAATATTGTTTTTTTAGTGAATTAAACCTATTTTATACTTCAGGAAAATTGAAACTAGTATCAAAAAATTAAAAATTCGGTTCCAGCGTTGGAAAATCGACATTTTCTGATTCATAAAAGCAGCCATTTAATTGTTATTTTTGATTTTTATGCTGAATTATACCTACATACGTTATATACCAGAAAGAAGTAAACTAGTATTAAAAATTAACCAAATCTAAAAGACGATTCTATGGTTGGACAATTAGAACTTTTTAGGGTACATGAAAGTGAGTTTTTGTTTGTTTGTAAATTAAAAATATTTAATATTTTTGAAAGACGTTCATAGATGTTAGATATAAGAAAAGCCAAACATTTAGCTTCCTAGCCGAAAAATTTAAACGTTTTCTTAAATATAGAAGTAACTGATAACATCAGTTTGATTTTTTAATGAAACCTACTTCTGTTTTGGCAAGAAAGAAAGAAAGAAGAATTACATCTGTGAAGGGTATTTAAGATTCGGCAGAGCCGATATAGCACTTTTACTTGTTTTCGTTTTATTTTTAACCAATGCAACTCTTGATGAGGAATAAAGTAGTCTTATTTAAGAAAAATTTACTATATTTAAAATAAATTTTAAAATAGTTTTAGATAGCAAAAAAAAAAAACAACGTCAATTGCATTTTTGGTTATTTTATGTATAAAAAATGTTAATTTCTTAACCCTGCAAGCGAGATTTTAATTTTTTAAATTTGTTTATCAATGCAAATCTTCATGAGGTATAGGGTAGTTTTGTTTAAGAAAAACTGAAATTTTGTAACCAGTTTGGATATTACATGTACTACAAAATATTGCATGTACCAAAAAAACTTTAATTATCCCAACGCTGGAAGTCAAATTTCAATTTTTAAATTTTTTTATCAGTGCAACACTTCATCAGATATAAAGTAATTTTTTTAAGAAAAATTTCAAATTTTTAACCATTTTGGTCACTTTCATGTACCATAAAATATTGCACTTGTCCATCCCTGGATTCGAAATTTTATTTTTTATATTTGAATTTTTGACACCAATTTTGTTCTTCCTAAATTATAAGACAGGCTTAGTTAGGAAAAAACAAAAAAAAAAAAGAACATTAGTTGCCTGTTTGATTACTTTCACGTATAAAAAAAATTTAAATTTCCCACCCTGGATTCAAAATTTGAATTAAAATTTTGTTTTTCATGACGTATAAAGAAGTTTTGTTAAACAATAACTTAAAATTTTTAACAATTTTAGTAACTACATGCACTACAAAATACGGAAAGGGGGGGAAAAAATTTTAATTTTCCATCCCAGGGAAAATTTTTTTTATTTTTTTAGTTTTTAATAGATCATTTAGACTTCCCAAAGCAAGAAATAGGTTTAATTTATAAACATTAAAAAAATAATTGATTTTTGGTATAAATTTTGGGTCGAGAAATAGGTGTAAGCTTCCCAACACGGATCTTTCTGAATTTCAATAGCACTCTATTTAAGTTAATTTCCAATCCAATGGTCCAAGAACGAAATCTCCAGCTCTTCTGGGGCTTGGGAAAACCGATTTCACGTACAGACGGACATCGCTTAATCGTCATCGCTATTCATAAGGATCCAGAATATATATACGTTATGGGGTCCCATGAGCATATCGAAGAAATTACACATGGAATGACAAACCCTTTCACTTTTTTTGTGAAGGGTATACAAAAATTAAAATATCACTTCCAGGTTGGGAAGTTGAAATTTTTTTTAGTACATGCAATATATTGTAGTACATGAAAGTTACCAAAATGGTTGCAAATTTTAAGTTTTTCTTAAATAAAACGACTTTATACCTAATGAAGACTAGGATTGGTAACAAAAAAAATTTTAATTTCGCTTCCAGGGATGGGAAATTTAAATTTTTTTATACGTAAAAGTAACCAAAAAGGCAACTAACGTCAGGTTTTTACTAATTAAAAGTATTTTTTAGTTCAAGAAAAACAAAATTGGTATTACAAATTAAAAAAAAAATCAATATTTTTATTCCAGAGTTGGATAACTGCAATATTTTATAGTACATGAAAGTGATCAAAATGGTTACAAATATTAAGTTTTTCTTAAATAAAACTATTTCATGCCTCATTAAGAGTTGCATTGGTAAAAAATTTACATTTCGTTTCCATGGTTGGGAAATTGAAATATTTTTTCTACATAAATGTAACCAAATACGCAATTGACGTTGTTGTTTTTGCTAATTAAAACTATTTAATAATTCAGGAAGAACAAAATTGGTATTAAAATTAAAAAAAAATCAAAATTTCGACTCCACGGTTAAACAAATAAAATATTTTATGGTACATGAAAGTGACCAAAAAGTTTAAAAATTTTAATTTTTTTTCAAGTAAAACTATGTTAAATCTTTTAATTAAAGCTACTTTCTATTTTAGCAAGCAAGAAAGAAGAATTACATCTCTGAAGGGTATTTAAGATTCGGCACAGCCAAATATAGCCCTTTTACTTGTTATCATAACAAATTTGTTTTTGTAGTTATTTAGTTGTGCACGACGTATTTCGTCCTGCGTACATATTGTGTGTTGTTTCATTTACATGTGGTTGTTTTATTCTCAACGACGAATATTCCTTACGAAAAATTCGTCGTTAGCGCCGGTTGTGTTTATAGCATTATGTGGATTTTTACTTTTAAATAATATCTGAAAAATAGATTTTTAAAATAGTCGAAGCGTTTGCTGTTTTATCCAACAGTGGCTTTCTTATTCATAGTAACCAATATTTTTCGCTCTTATCGCTGAATTCAATTAATTAGTATGTATGAAAATATTATTATATTAAATTTAATCAAGATTTATAGGCTAATTGTTCGACATTTTTGTTTTAAATTTAGAAAGAATTGAGTTTTTTAATTATTCACCTCGCACAGCATAGCAGAGCAACTGTTTTCGAAGGCCGCTACACCTTCATCATCAGTACTCATGTATATTTTTTGTCACCACTTATTGGGTGGCTTAGTTGAATGTGATAACAGTTATTACTTATACAAATTTACCATATTCAACTAAGCCACCTAATATGTGGTCGCAAACAAAATGCACAGGTACTGATGATGAAAGTGTAGCGGCTTTCGAAAACAGCTGTTCTGTTCTGCTGTACTGTGTAAGTTAAATAATTAAAACAGATGTTACCGTTGCTTTCTGCCTTGGAATATTTATCATTTCCTTCTGAATTTAAAACAAATTTTCTAACAATTAGCCTAACAATCTTAATTGAATTTAATATGGCAATATAAAGTTCTATACAAAATACATATAAAGCAAATTTTGTTTTTGCTGATTCAGTGATATAATAAACACAAGTATTTGGAATGACATATAGAATTTGGCCTAAAATGTCCCAACAAATGTGGAAATTGTTATATTCATATTCTAATAATATGAGCTGGTTTTTTTTGAAAGTGGTATAAGTTCATTTTTTCATATATTAAGATATATGTATAAGGGTTAGCGTTTGAATCAATTTAAAAAGATTAGCCAACTTTATTCAATTCGAGTGATGTTTTTACACTATACAACTTTTAAATTTTATTTTGAAATAATAATTATTAAAATTATTTGAAAGAATAAACGATTTTTTTAGCTGCACATGGACTTATACCACTTTCAAAAATAACATATTACAAGAAATAAAAACAGGAGCAAATTTAAGTCCATATTTTTTTAGAAACAAAAGCTTTACTGAAATGGATTTTTATGTAAAGAGCAATAGTTAAAATGAAGACATTTAAATAAACGAATAACCAAGTTTATTAAGAGTTTATTTCAGTTATTTTAAAAATCTATTACTATAAGAACCAAATAATAAGACTTGCGAAGGAGAACTATTATTAAATTATTGCTCATCATTTCATTAGAGCAATAATACCGTTATCTTGTTAACAATGTTGTTTTCAATACACTAGGGGTAGATAAGTTATATCTGCTAATGAGCAACGTGCACTGAAGTAGCAATAATCAATTGTAACCAGAAAGTTGTTTTAATTATAATTACTAGGAAGGACTTATTCCACTTTCAAAAGAAATATTTGTGCGATAGCATTGTACAGCAAAACTGTTTTTATTAGAACATTAGAATTAGAACTCTAATGAAATTGTGTTTGTAACTATAGACAGAAGGTGTCTATAGCTCATTAAAATTACCGTTAACTTAGTTTTTTAAAAAGTGGACTTACACCAATTTAAAAAAAAACAGCTCATATCTTGTTATAAACATATTTCTTAAATTAATTTTTAGCTCACTCGCCGGCGGTTAGGTATTGATTTTATACCAATATTTTCTTGTTTATAATAGAAATAGTTTATAAATCATCTTAAACCGTTTGAAACTTTTAGTAACGGCTGTAACATAAAAAAAATCGACATTGCTCTGCTGATATATATCACTGCACAGGACATGACAGTGTTGTGCATTTACAAACATCCTCTAATAAATTTTTATGTATAAAATATTTAATGGCATTTGCATATGTTGTTGAACAAAATTTTTTTTTAAATCCCAGGAATTTGTAAGAACGTGACATTGAGATTACTAAAGTCACGACATGCACGTCTTTTGATCTCTGAGTATAGAAAAGGAATGAAATTACAGTCACAAATAAAAAAAATCAAATCAATTTTACGGAAATGTGCGTGAAAGTGATTTACTAAATAAATGCTGTCCTGAGATGTAATACATGAAATTTCGTGTGGTAGAATTGTACTGTTGGTATATTATATAATTTTCTTTTACAAATACGAGTGTATATAAATTTATGTATCCTTTTTTTAATTAGATGACCACTACATAGTATGTGATAGTATTGACAGGATAGATGAAGAAGGATGTGAAGATAGAAAATTTGTTGTAGCTATTGCAACCTATTGTATAAGTAAATATTGGTTTTGCTACAGGGCCGATGAAGGAGGCTGCTGTTCCTCTGCTCTATGCATAACTTGAATTATAAGTTTGTCATTAAAATTTTTGTGATTAGAGAACTTTTGCCCAAAGAAGATAACAGTTTTCCCACTTCATCGGGCAACGGTTTGATTTTGTGGAAGTCTTTTATATTCTTAAGTCGTTGTCATGCTCTACGTACAGTACTCCTTTGCCGTATGGGGCAAGGCTATTACTGTTCAATGTCTCAATAATCTTGTGTTTAAAATTAATAAGAATTAGTTATCCTCCCTATTACAGGGATATTGATGTGTCTGTTTATGCAGTTAAAAAAATCTCTACATTTTACTTTAGAAAAACTGGCGTATACTGGCCGCCAATTTGATCAGTATTCAAATCATTTGTAACTCAGGCTGAAGTCAATATTTCGGGGACATTAGAAAGCAATAAATGTAGAGTAGATAGAGCCTTGTTTATTAGTATTAGCAAAAATATTGTCACCATGTTCATGTTATAAGGACTTAGCTTTTCACACAAAAACGAATTTCCCCAGCAGTGCGCTCTGGCGAATCCGAAAAGCTAAAAAGGTATTTTATTTCTAATCAATTATTAAATAATATGAAATAATGAAATGCAGGATGAACGATCAACTACTATAGATCAGCAATGTAAACATTTCATGCCATTAAAAATATATTTCAACGACCTTCAGCAATTCTTTTCGAAACTTTGGACAATTAAATCAAATATGATCTAAGCTCCCAAATTTTGGGGAGCTAGTTTGCTATGAGTTAAGTTCCCAAAAACATACAGATTTACTTCGCCACCAAAAATATTAATTTTCAAACTGCTGCAATGGATCAGCCGATTACCAAATGGAAAGGGGTGATTGATGTATGTAGTTCCTCGAGTGCTACAAAAGAACACTAACTAATCACAAATATTGTTTCGGAGTTTTTAAATGAAAATTAACTTTCTTCGAATTTTCTCGTTCACGATATCTCACTAACGATTGAATCGATTTTGTTTCGATGTGAGTTTTAAATGTCAACAGCTGATTAGTGTTTGAAATCTATCGGCGAAACCGCTTAAAAGTTATGCTAGGAACACAACTGGGACGAACGACGAATTTTTGGTCGCGAATATTCGTCGCCAAAAATAAAACACATTGGTGTATATGAAAATGCACGCAATCGCGGCGTTGGTCGAAGTTCGTCATACTCAGCGAAAGTTGATAGTTGTTTCGTCAACGAACGACAAACAAATCAATATAAAGTGACCAGGTTTCATATACTCAGACTGGTTTTTTGTGCAAAAACATAGTTCACTACTGTATTGTTGCATGTAGCACTAAAATTTTCAGTACATACTAAAAATGCATTCACCAATTCACAAAAATGTATCATTCGGACGACTTTTTATTAATTTTGAACACTTTTTATGATATAGTGTTTCTTTCTATTTCTCACTTTTTCAGATGGTCACCCCATCAGCTGTTAAATGAAAATAATAATTTATTTACAGACAAAAAATTTGTCAGAAAATAATTACAAAAAAGAATTTGTTCTGAAAAAAAATGGACAACACCGGGATAATTATTGAGTGTCTAAACAATCTGGCTGGCATCAGAGGATTACAATGATTTAAAAAACAAATATTAACATTTTGTTTGCTTATTATTTTAATTTATTCGTCGTTATTGAGTTTCATACGACGAATTTATGCGATTTTTTACCAACGAATTCGTCGTACTAAGCGAAATTCGTCGTTTGTCCCAGTTGTGTTCCTAGCATTATTCTAAAAAAGACACTTTGGAGAAAAAAATTATATATCTCAAAATGTACCGGTCCGAACTGGTTCCAATTCACAAGAAATCTAAGTTCGTAAAAAACCCGTCGATAAAATATGTAAAGTTTATTATAAAATCACTTTTTGTGAGTTTTTTCATTCACGAATCCCACAAACGCGTCAACCGATTTTGACCCGGCTGCTGGCGCTCGACGAAGTTTTTCAATTTCAAATGTCAATGCCAAAGGCTTTTAAGTTATTAACAATAAAAAACAACACTTGAAAAAACAATTTTTTGTGTTTTTTTAGATATATTTCGAAATGTACCGGTACTGTTTCAATTCTCAAGAAATTTAAAGTTTGATTCCGTTTATCCGTTCAAAAGTTGTAAGTTGATCACATACTTACACACACACAAATACAGACATAGGACACCCTCTCAGGAATAGTCAGGAAATCTTTCTAACAAGTCAAAACATCGATAACTGGTGAAAACTCGATTTCTTAAAAACGGAGTAAAACCATTTTATTTTAAATTTTCTTCGCGGCAACTTAATTCCCCTTAATTCCATTTCATTGCTCTCCATATATAACTTTAGGGCTTTGGTTAATTTCTCTTTTGTGAGAAGTTAGCTTCTTTAGGGCTCAGTTTCTATCGCCAAAAATACTGGAGAGATGAGTTATTAGTTAATTCAGTAAAAAAGACCTTCTAGTTATGACTCTTGTAGCACAAACATGATTTTGATTTTAATCTAGACATTTTTAGACATGCAAAATTGCTCGTGTAGGAAAGACAATTTTATGACATATTAGACTGTAATTTATTTTAAGACTTTAAAGTGGAAATGGAAATTTGCAAACTGGTGGCAGCCAATTCCTCGTAGACTGTACCACATACACGCATAAAATTACGTTCTGAACACACTTGCAAATGTTTTCCCTTCTTAATCAAGACAATCAACTTGAAATTTTCCAATTTCCTTTTATTTCTTCTGTTTTTTACTTCTTTTTGAATTTGCTTTTTAATGGACACCATCAAAAAGGAAATTTATCATAAAAAACACTTAAACGTTTATGCTTGAAACGTAAGTGGTTTATTTTTCAACTTCAACTGAGAAATGACTAAAGGAAATGAGCTGCCAATGATAAAGAGTTTGTGAATCATAAATCTCAATAAAATCTATAAATTTTCATTGAAAGTCTTTTGCTTACCGATAATGGTGAAAGAGATTAATCCAGGCATATTTATGCACATCTACACACTCTAACATGTGAATAAACTTACGTCTGCAGTTATGCATATGAATGCTTAAGAAGCATTTCCGTGTTATGGAGATTCTGACAAAGTGTGCGAATCAAATTGGCATCAAACATGAAAGCTGAAAACAAAATGTAATTAAAAGTTTTGCATTCACCAACAGCAAAAGAAAGTGGATATTTTTACGGTTGGATACGTGACATCGAAGCAAGTGAAATGAAATGGATTTTTGTTCTTTGGTGTAACGATATGAAGGCAAGAACGCTATTATTATCAGTATGATGCACAAAAATGCATTTATGCTGTAACAATAAACCTCATTACAAAATTGAAAACACTTCTTAGGCTATAACTTGGAATTTATTAATTTTTTTAGTGGGACCAGCACTCAGGGGATGGCCTTTTCATAAATAGTGCACTGTGTAAGCGTTTCACGTTAGCTTTTGAAAATAGTGTTGTTCTTGAATATTTTGGAAGGGTTTAATAGTTTCAATTCAGGTGAGAACAAATGCACACGGTGTATTAAATTCAAGATAGCGTATATTTTTGTAAGTATAAAGAATATAAAAACTAATGCTTCGGAAAATAATAGATACATTTATTTTGCGTAATATTAGTTGAAAAATTAATTAAAATAAATAACACTTTTAATTCTGAGGTAATTTTCTGTGGAAACAGGGCCGACGAAATAGAGAGCTGTTACTCTGCTCCTTAGTACATGGTAGTGTCAATCGCTGCAACTTACACAATCATTCACTAATACTGATCAGAAGCATTTGACACTATGTTCATGACTGAGCGCTTTATTTTTATTAAAATAAAAGTGGAAAAAGTACACGTTATTTTCTATGGACGGACGAAGGACCTGTTGTACGTCGTCTGGCAATTGACGAGTCCCAGATATATGTATATTGGAAAACGTGGCGATTCAGTGGTTGGATATAAATTGTGAATTTTTACATGATTTTGTCATGATTTTAAAGCATTTCCTTTTTGTTTATATCGCTAAACAAGAAGCTGCTTAAAGTAACATATAAATTCTTCTTTTTTAATACTTTCGTTGGAATTATCGAAAACCTTCCTTAGCAAAAATGTAGTAATTTTTTGCGTGCTGTAATTTTCTGATATTAGGGTGGCCCATTGGGAGTAGTAGGAACGAAGATCTGGTGGGTAAATAAAAGAACGGTATATTTGAGGCCAATGACTATAAAAGCAAAACATTGGCCTCCTCAAGACAAAAACATCGACATATCACTCTTTGAGAATGTTTCGGAACCACCCTGCAACAACGAACTTTTTTTCGAGACGCCCTAACGGACATGTCTAGATCGTGCTAGATTTCATCACTCATCACGAATATGCTTCATGAGGTCCAATTCTTCTTTGGAGGGTATAAAAACTCAATTTTATCGGAGTCGCTCTATCAAGAGCCGTGGAGGAGACTTCTCACCTTTGCCATGATATACTAAAACGTACATTTTTGGGATTATTAAGAGTAAATTTTTTTGTGATAGGGTCATTTAGTAGGCCAATGAGAGGGGGGGGAGTGGTAGGGTAGAGTACGACCAGATAACGTCTCAGTTTCGTCATAAAAGCTTAAAGATTAAATTTTTAAGGACTTTAGGCTTAAGATATACAATTTGTTAAGTATATACACTATTTTTGCATATAATATCTTACGTAAAGGCCCTATAAAGGGGGCGAGGTCCAAAAATTAATTTTTCTGATTTTAAGGCTCCAAGTTCAAGTCGTTGACATAAAAATATATCATTTCCAAAAAATTATGTTGTGCTTTAGAGGTTGGTTTAGTTCTTCTTTTCTTTTCCCTGTGGCCTGTTTCAGCCCATTTATGAACTTAATCTGTGCTTTTCTTCAAAATTCCAAGGGTTTGGGTCCTTTAAATTGAACTGAACCGTGACTGTCATAGACGGTTGGACGGACGGATATGGCTAGATCGTCTTAGAATTCATCATTGATCAAGAATATATATACTTTATGGGCTCTTAGAGGGATATTTCGCTGTTTTATACACGGAATGACAAAGTGAATATACCTTCCAATTCTTTTTTGGAGGGCATAAAAATGGCACCAAATACTCAACTGCTGAGCTGGGCGCAACTGCTCATCTCAATGTTTCTCAGACAAAGCATTCCATAACTGTTACTGCTTATGAAAGAGCTCATTTTATTATTCAGAAAGAATTGGAGATGATTAATATTCCATGGAACCACATTCAGATTATTCATAAGAGCCGAGCAACGTTTGCTTTGACAGGTCTATTTTATGAATTGGTAGCCTATAATATTTTATCAGACCGATTCAACAAGTAATTACATATTATAAAGATTACTCAAGGCAGATTTACCAGGTATCTCCCTTGTTAATGATGCTTCTTCTTCCTTGATTTTGACATTAGCTCTACATTTTCTACCAACAATGTACGTGTGGTTTTTGGTGTTGTTAATTGTTGTACTAGTGAAAGTACCTGGTAAATCTGCCTTGAGATTACTTTAAGAGAAGAAGGTAATTTGTTTAAATTAGCAAATAAGAAACTGACTTTTTTTAATGCATGTAGCAGAGTTCGGTAAAGAAACTTACTCATTGAAAATGTACGTTAAATAACATTACGCGAGGTCTTTGAATGTCAAGAGCCCGAATCGATTCCAAATTACAGAATATCTAAAATCCATAGAACCCTCTGAAACGCGACTAGTTTGTTTCGGTTCACATGCTTACACACACATAGACTCAGCGACAGGATTAGTCAGTAAAGCTTCTTAAACTCGGTTTTTTATAAAACGTAATAAAACCAGTAGCTTCCCGATCTTTTTTTTAAAATTTTAAGTTTTCGTAGAAATCGGAGCCAAACGGCTGAGACTCGTTAGTCCAAACGACGGTAGTACATGCCAGTCGACGTTACTTATGTATATGTGATACAAGAATAAAATTTTATAAATTACTTATACTTTTTTTATATTTATACATTAACTTATATTTCTATAAAAACTCAAATCTTCGTTAGCATTTTTTTAATAAATATTTGCTCACGTAGTTAACACAAGACTATGAAGCGGAGATTTCAGAGTTCGAATTCGTCTGATCAGCATTAGTGCATTCTTGAGTTAGTTGTCGTCGGCCTGTTTCAGTGACGAAGGCATACTACTAGTCACTGAACATAACTGGCACTGATCGACACTGTCTTGTACTAAACAGAGGACAGCACCCTGCTTCATTGGCCCTGTACCACAAATTTAGCCGAGGAAGTGAAACGTTGAAATAGCTACAAAAAAAGATCCACTGCATATGCACTGCATATGCCTTCCCCAGAGCGATGGTCTGAGTTAAAAAAAAAAAATATATATATATACATATATATATATATATATATATATATATGTATATATATATTTTTTTTTTTTTTTTTTTTATGGACGTAATGATAGCAACTATCAATAGTGGCCCCACGACAACTTCACTAGCACCACCCTGGGACAGCTTTGGCATTTCATCAGGGTGGGTAGTATTATCAGTATTATTCCTACGTCCTCCTTAGTTCCTAGGTAAGGAGTTTCGGAACTGATGCGCATATTTAATCGTCAGTAGCTAACGAATCCTAAGACGTACTAACTCTCCTACGAATCTGTGCTAATCTGCGAAGTTCTATTAGAACAAGCTGTACAAAACTACACACTCTGGTCCAATTCAATAAGGATTCCAGCATGGTCGGAATAATATTCTCCGGGCTGATCGTACGCCCCAAGCCTTCCTCTAAATACGACCTCCAGTTGCTGAATCGTGAGCAGACAAAGACGACATGCTCAGCATCCTCAACCACATTCCCACCACAGTGTGGACAGAACGGAGAGTCGTCGTGCTTAAAACGAAATAGATATGACCTAAAGCAACCATGTCCAGACAAGAACTGTGTTAGGTAATAGTTCAGATCACCATGTTTCCTAGTCAGCCATAATCTGATGTCGGGTATTAATGAATAAGTCCATCTTCGCTTTTCAGTGGTTGACCACCGTTCTTGCCATTTTTGCATACATAAATCAGAGTTATCCCTATTCATGATTTCTAAATCGATAGGGATTATACCCGCAATGATAAAAGCCGCCTCGTCCGACACTGTCCGAAATGCACTACATACTCTTAAAGCAGCTAGCCTATACACAGGGCATACCAGCCCCACATATGTGGAATATCTAAGTGAGTCTGACCATACCGGGTGTGCATATAGGATAATGCTCCTTACTACTCCAGCGAGCAGTTTCCTCTGAAGATACTTTGGCCCTCTCGTGTTTGGCATGATCCGAGATAGCGCCAAACAGGTCCCTGATGCTTTGGATGCTATATATCGCAAGTGCTCGCGAAAAGATAGCCGTGTGTCAATCATCACACCCAGATATTTCAGAAATGCCTTTGATTCTATGGAACAGGTGCCAACATTGAGGGTAATAGTTTCCCTAGCCTTACGACTACTAATCAAAACCGCTTCGGTTTTATGATCAGCTAGAGTCAATCCCATTGCAGTGATCCAGGACTTTACTAATTGTACGCTGGCATTTGCAATGGTTTCTGCCTCCAGCAATTCCTTAGCTTCACACACCAGCGCTATATCGTCTGCGAATCCCACAATCTGCATTCTCTCAGGTAACCTCAACCTTAGCACTCCATCATACATTACGTTCCACAACAATGGTCCAAGTATCGATCCTTGGGGAACACCACCACTAATCCTACGTTTCCTTATACCCGCATCTGTACTATAGATCAATTCCCTATACCGGAAATAATCCTGCACTATCCCTATCAGATATTCTGGGATGTCCAATCGAGTTAGAGCATCAACAATATGCACCCAGCTCGCTGTGTTGAACGCGTTCTTCACATCCAGCGTCACAACTACACAGTACTCCTTTGTGCCATTCCTCCAACTCCTGCCATAGATAGTCCGTGCAGCAGTTTCTACTACCACGTTTATAGCATCCACTGTTGACCTCGCCCTCCTGAAGCCAAATTGGTTGTCTGATAGACCATTTCTGTCATCAACGCAATTCCCAAATCTTCGGCAGATCACACCCTCTAGCAACTTCCCACATGTATCTATCATATACAGTGGCCGATAAGATGAGGGATCATCTAGGGGTTTATTGGCTTTTGGTATTAATACCAACTTCTGCCTCTTCCATCTTGTTGGAAAAATTCCCCTACCTATGCATGTATTCACCATTCTTAAGAACTGCTCGGGACAAAGCCTGACGGCCTTCTTTAATACTATATTTGGAATGCAGTCGAGTCCAGGTGCCTTCTTGTCTCTAAACCTAGAGACAACGTCCTCAATCTCAGCTATTGTAGCCGGGGGAAAATTTAATGTCCCAATTGGAGGGTTGTGCTCCCAAGGTGGTGCGTCCTGCTGGGGAAAGAGATGGTCTACAATTTCCTCCAGGATTGGCCCGTCACTCGGTTGCAACGGGATCAGGCATTTAAGTTTTTTGGTGACCAGCTTATATGCGAGACCCCAAGGATTATCATCCACCTCATCACAGATATTAAGAAAACACTGCCGCTTGCTCCTACGAATTGCATCCTTTAGGGCCTTCCTCCTATTCCTGTAATTCTCCTGGTATACGCTATTCTCTAACCTACCTCGAGTTCTTGTATACTGCCTTCTGGCACGTATACACTCCGCCCTCAAGCCGGCAATATCATCATTCCACTAATAAACCGGTGACCCCTTTACGGATCCTTTCCGCCTCACCATAGATGCATCGCACGACCGCGTGATATGGTTTACCAATTGTTCTGCCATATCCTCAGCTGAACCATTTAATTCCATACCTTCCATACAGATGGCAAAAATATCCTTATCAAAGGTATTCACTTTCCATCCCGACAAACCTTGTGCACGGGGAGTCACATGCCGTATATCATTCTGTATAGCCATAATTATGGCACTGTGATCGCTGTGAGTATAAACATCAGATACTCTCCAGTTTACACGGTTTATAATGGTATCGCTGGCAAACGTAATATCAATAATTGAACCACCATTTCCTCCTCTAAATGTTTCCTCATCTCCAGAATTCAAGAGCACAACATTTAGCGCAGAAAGTGCCTATAATAGCATCCTTCCCCTTGCATTTGTCAAGGGGCAGCCCCATTCAACAGCCCACGCGTTGAAATCCCCTGCTATTATAACAGGACTCCTGGCTGCAGCGTCCATCACTATGTTGTCTATAATAACACGAAAGTCAACAATAGAATACCTAGGAGGAACATAACAGCTGTACAAACATATGCCGGAAACAGTGGCCCGCGTGTACCCACATTGCGGTGATAACCTCTCCCTCAATATCATATATATATATATATATATATATATATATATATATATGTATATATATATATATATATATATATATATATATATATGTATATATATATATATATATATATATATATATATATATATATATATATATATATATATATATATATATTTATTTTATGTATTTTATGCGAATCACTCTGTCATCTGATAGCTGTTTTGACAATTTAAAGTGACGTCTCTACTCAGGATTTTTGGCAAATCATCATGAACAGGTTAACTCCAGAACAACGCTTCCAAATCGTGGAAATTTATTTTCAAAAACAGTGTTCAATTAAAAATGTTTATCCGCTTTTTTACTGCAAAATTCTCTGCAGTGATGAGGCGCACTTTTGCTTGAATGGATATGTCAACAAGCAAAATTGCCGCATTTGGAGCAAAGATAATCCACACGCCGTTCAAGAATTACCAATGCATCCCGATAAATGTACTGTTTGGTGTGGTCTATGGGCTGGTGGAATCATCGGTCTTATTTCTTAAAAAATGAGGAAGGATGACGCGTTACTGTGAATGGAAATCGATACAGAATCATGATCAATGAATTTTTGGTGCCAAAACCTCAAGATATGGATGTAAACGAAATGTGTTTTCAACAGGATGGCGCCACTTGTCATACTGCGGGCGAAACAATGGACTTATTGAAAGAACATTTCAACGACAACATTATTTCCAGAAATGGACCGGTGAATTGGCCTCCACGTTCGTGTGATTTGACGCCACTCGATTATTTTTTGTGGGGATACCTGAAATCATTGGTTTACGTGGATAAACCAGCAACGATTGACGCTTTGGAAACCAGTATTCAACGTGTCATTGCTGAAATGCGCCCTCAAATGCTTGAAAAGGTGGTCGAAAATTGGACCTCCAGAATGACCTTTGTGCAACATAGTCGTGGTGGCCATATGCCCGAAATTATATTTAAATGTTAAATGACAAAAAATTATCTACCAAATAAATTTTTTTTTTGGCCATTTCGTAATTTGGCATGTGTTTTATTTAAATTTCAAATCAGCAAGCTCTTATAAAAACACCCTTTATAAGAATATGTATTCTGACTTAAAATTTTTTTTCTATATCTACCATAAGTTTTCAAATTAGATTCTGGAACTACGCACACAGCAATAAAGTTAGAGATGTTGTAAATGTGCACATATCACAATTTCAAAACCTTCCGTTTCTTACCTTAAAATGTGAGCAAATGTAAAAGCCCATTAGACATATTAACTTTAAGAAAACTAGATAGAAATCAACTAAGAACTACCGAATGCCATAAACATAAATAATTGTTTAAATCTTGTTTTTCTCTGTGGCATATAGATTTGCGTATGCAACCGACTTCCTGTCTTTTACGCATAATTACAGAAAATATATATTTTTTACTTCAGCAAACAAATAAATTTTCCTAATTAGTAGACACAAACACACTTGCAGAGAACAAGCAGCTTTAATTTCTGTGCCGCTCAAAAGTTAACTTTTTGTTTTTTTTTAATTTATTGCATTGACGCTATTTGTAACGACTTAAGAAGGATTTTCTGAAAACTAACGACATCTTCAGCAACAACACATTTGGGAGCAATATAAATACATAAATTATAAATTGTCGCCAAAAGCGGAATATGTAAACGTATTAGTCTATAACTATGCCGCACACACACATAAATAAATATATGTAGTTGTTCCTTATTGATATTAAAACGATAAAGACACTAAGAAGCTTTACTTATTGCCACAATGTTGTGTGATAAGTGTTTTTAAGTTGCTAAACGTGCACGAATAGTTGGCTAAAATAAACACACGCGTACGCACGTACAAGGAATATTTACAAGACTGCTTCATCTATTACTTTGACTATTTTCAGAAGCTTCAGAAGTTTCAATACATTAAAGATATGAACTTATTTATTATACCCTTCACCAATATTAATTTGCGACCCAATAAAATATATATGTATGTACATTTTGGGTCCTTGTGAGTAGGGAAGTCAATCCAGGAATAACCGTGTGTCTGTGCGTCAACGTACCCGGAAAGACTACATTCTTGAATTGATGGATTGAAAGTGCTCCTAAACAGATTGCACTTGAAAAGCAAGAATATTCTAAATACGGTTTCAGAGCTGGCAAGCTTACACTTATTTTTGATATATATAAGTAACTGGAAAGAACTGTTTTTTGTTTGGGTAACCAAACAAAAAAACAGTTCTATATATATTTCAGCAAGAAAGATATTAATATTGAAAATTAAAAAGATCAACAAGTAAAAACGTTGTATTTGACCGGGTCGAATCTCAAATACCCTTCAAATATTTAGTAAAAAATCAGTTTTTATTCTTATTAAAATTTACATTTTTATGGTATTTGGCTTAAGTACTCGTAAACAAGAAAAAACTTTATATTTTCTTGTTTTCAAGCATAAAATCTTACGTATTGATATTTTATATCAACGTGCAAAAGAGAGACTGAGATAAAAATGTTTAACTTGCCGGTTCACAGTTCCTTTAAAAAATTTTTGTGCCCTCTTTTAAAAATCTATACAAGGTCACTCCGAGAAAGGTCGTTGGGTAGACATCTCACCTAAATCGTAAAAACTTAAAAACAAAATGTTCACGGTAATATTTTTTTGATAAGGGCATTTAGGGGCAAAGGCGGGTGGAGGTGTAGGGCAGGGAAAGATCAGAGAAGGAATAGAATTTGTTAGATATTTACACCATTTTTTATATAATGTGTAACTTCAACTTAAAATTTTTACACTACTCTTGCATATAATAACGCCCACTAAAGGGGGCGGGCTCCAAAATTTATTTATATTTTATTTTATGGCTCCAAGTTTAACGCGTTGGATCTATTTTGACACAAAAATATATCATTTACTCAACAAAATTACAGAAAATCTTTAAATATTACGTTGTTTTTTAGAGGTTGGTTTAGTTCTTCTTAGGGGAAATTTGTTCCTCTGACCCGATTCACCCCATTTACAAGCCTGACCTGTGCTATCCTACAATATATGTCTGTACCAAGTTTCAAGAGTGTGGCTCTTTTCGTTTGGACTTAATCGTGATTTCCACAGACGGGCGGTTGGACGGACAGTTCCAGGATACCTTAGATTTCATCACTGATACAGAATATAGACACTTTACAGGGTTTTATTTAAAGGAATATTTTGCTGCATACCACACGGAATGACAAAGTGATTTGAAGCTGAGATCCTCATGAATATGAAACATTTTTACTTTAGTTGTCATATGCCAATTATATTGACTAAATTTGGAATATCTGAATAGGAAGATAATTATGTCAACAAAATGAATATTGAGTTAATTAGAAAAAGCACGTCTGAACACCATATTAGAGCCTTTGCTGGATTATTTATTATGAGCCCATGTCAAGTCATTGGATTATGCCGTTTAATCAGCAACTCTAGAAGCAGTGGAAGGTAATTTTAGGGATGTATGGGAAATTAGGAAAGTATTAAGAAATTGGACTGTCTGAATGGATCATGTTCTGTAATTTGTATTTAACGATGTTTTGAATCTTTAAAACCAAATTTTAAAACGTTGTAGTACCATACAAAAAGATTTTGTTAAAACTAACTTAAGCTTTAAGTAGTTTTAAAATATTCAACTGTTTTAAGAATTTTTTCATTTAATATTATCATGATTCTTATGGGAAATAATTTCAAAACAATTCTTCACTTTGTATAAGTGTTTGCATAATTTTAAAACATATATTTACAAATTGATAAATAATTTCTTTTGTATAGCGCATCTTAAAATTTCTTACATTTTTACACAAACAAAAACAGCTTCTGCTTGTATCGTTTCTTAATTAAATCTTATAAAAGGTGGAGAAAAGTATAGCAACAAACACAACTACTTGCTGAACAGTTTTAATTTATTGTGATCACATTTATTCGACAACCTGTATTTTGAAACCCGAATTTGTTAAATTTGCAATTTATTTTACTACTAAAGTATTTAAGGAGGAATAATTGCAAGTATTCTCGCAATTAAGTTTAATAAAACTTAATTTGCGGTGACTTCATCATATAGACATACTTTATTTCCGTACATAGAACTTTATCTCTGTAGATAACATTTTATTTCAAAACTATTTACAAATAAAATTTCAATCATACGCAGTTGCTGCGATATTGGGGTAACTATTTCAGTTCAACCACTACGTTTGCAGTTGTTCTAAAGATTTATTGAACGCAACACTACATCGCAATTGAGCGGAGTGATTAAGTGCACTTTATATGTTCTTTGTATGTTTAATCAACGATGTATATTTATTTTCCACTTAAACCATCTGTATTGTATTTACTATAAATTTCCGGACGAATCACTGGAATTGAAACTAGATGAATTTTCTTTTTTCAAATGTACATCAGGAATTTGCTTAAAACGAAAAGTGTTGTTACGTTAAAGACCAACATTTACGAAATATTTGAGGCCACAATAAAATTCAGATTTCATTTAGATCTCAGAACACACTATTGTAGTTCCTAAGTAAGCTTGAATTTAACAACAGCCCAAGGAAATAGTGTGCTGATCAAAGGTAATGAGTAATAACTTCCGCATTTATGGACATAATAGCATTTTATAGCAGAGTAAATTGTTCACACTCTGGGTCCGATTGGCATTCTCTCTCTCTCTCTCTCTCGTCAATATATACAGTGCGTCAACTGTTGTGAGCTTGTCCCTGCAGACATGAGCCCTGGCATAGCCTCACATAAACATAGTATAAAGGCGTAAAGTCGCACGATCTAGGCGGCCCATTTGGCCGGCCACAAACGTGAAATAAACCGCACTCGCCTCTCATTTGCTCCATTGTTCAGTGTGCTGTATGGCATGTGGCACCGTCTTGTTGAAACCTCATGTCAATCTAATCCAGATCTTCCATTTTGGAAAAAAAATCGTAATCCATTCACATTAAGGTTTCTTCCTTCGTCGTCTTTAAAAATGATGAGACCAACCCATAGTCCACTCCAAACCGTCAATTTTTTGGAATGCCTTGACAGCTCTTGCAATGCTTCTGGCTGGTCTTCACACGAAATACGAAACACCAGAAATTGAACTTCGTCCATTAAATGCACGATGCATTTTCTTAACCGAGCATGAATTTTGATAACTAAATTTAAAAATCTGTAAGTGTTGTTCGTTTATAAATAGACTTAAAGTTTAATTATAAACCAAACAGAACATGTTTAACAATAACAAGTTTAAGGAAGTTGCGAGATACCAAAAACAGTGTTGATAAAAAGAAAGTTGCTAACAAATCACCCGTTATTTACTACTGGTTTCACTGATGCCTAATAAGTTTATACTAAAGTATGCAATCGCTTAAACGATTAATCAGTGCCCGATTAATTGCTCGATTAATTTAAAATTTGCTATTCCCGATTAACGGTTAGATATTTTATTTTTTCGCGATTAACCGACTTAAGAAAATATGGTAATTTTTGAGGATTTTTAACATATTTTTTGGATGTTTAACTGATTCTGTCCTCTTTTAAAAATCTGAAAACTGTTGAACGTGTCTATAAAAAGTTTAGTATAGATCGTGTTGTAATTAGAGATGAAGGAATAACACAATTTTTATTACAAATTTCGTAAAATATAATACAATAGTAAATTAAATAATTCAAATCAAGGGAATGGATATGATGAAAGTTGTAAGAGCACTTATATTGGTCGTCAAGTTTTATTGGTCCGTCAAGGAACAATTTCCTTTAAATGCGGCATAATTGCTATGCCGCAACTAAGGAATTATGCATTTTTTGTAGATTGTAAAGAGGTAAACTTTGCAAGGATGGGTCGGACTATGAATAAGTTACGACATCATTTGCTTTTCAGGCATTAAATTGTAATGATGTCTTGTTTAAGCTAAAAAACCTAAGGATAGCGTATAACTTTGGTCCTGACAAAGTTCCAAACTGTATATTATTAGTTGCACCATTAACTTTCTTGTTAGTTCATTAGTTGCACCATTAACTTTCTTGTTCAACACTTCAATAAAGTATGGATATTTCCCGTTATACCTCTTCATAAATCTGGGAATGAGTCTGATATATCGAACTATAGGGGTATAGCAAAGCTAAGTGCTAGTCCTAAATTATTTGAAAAATTAATTGGCGACAATCTTAGTCATCAATCATCTCCATTACTATCAGCAAGTCGACATGGTTTCAGGAAGCGGTGTTGTACTACAAGTAATTTGCTACAACTTACGTTGTTAATCAACAAAGGTTGCTGACCGAAGTTGTTTATACGGACTTCAGCAAAACCTTTGATAAAGTTAATCATGGCCTGCTGCTGTTTAAATTGAAATTGCTAGGTTTTGCTGATGTCTGCCTCCATTGGTTAAGATCCTACCTAACAGGCCGTAATCAGGCTGTTTTATTGAATAGTCCTACATCAAGATGTATTGCTGTTTCATTAGGAGTTCCACAAGGAAGCCATCTTAGACCTATTCTATTTTTCCTCTTCATTAATTATCTCCCCCAAGTAATCAAATTCTCGTATAGTTCGATGCATGCTGATAATGTGCAAATTTTTTATAGCTTCAAATGTTATGCTGACCATGTAAATCTACAAAGTGACCTTGACAACTTATTTTTTTGGTGCAAATACAACATGATGGTGCTGAATTTGAAAAGATGTAAATGTATGCGATTTTACAGAAATACTTATATAGCTGTTAACTACTACTTAGGCGATTATCAATTAGATCTAGTAGATTCATTCCTGGATCTGGGAATTCTACTTGATCGCAAACTTAATTTTAGGTTAGATATTGAAATGACTGTAAATAAGGCTAGAGGTGGTCTATCCTTTATAAAACGTTGGGCGAAAGAGTTTTCAGATCCGTACATTACCAAACAGCTATATATAGCCCCCGTGAGGCCTATCTTAGAATATGGTTCTGAAATTTGGAATCCATATTATAATATACATTGCCAACGTATTGAACCTGTTCAAGAACGATTTTTGCTGTTTTTTGGAGTAATGAAGTAAGTCTCCCATCACTACCAAAGTTTCGTTATGATACAAAGAGTATAACATGAATGAAACAAAAAAATTTAAAAAAAATTACTGTCCGTATTATAGTTTGTAGCAGTGTCCGTATTATATATGTGTCCGTAAAATCGCCGGTCCGGATTATCGGGATAGCACTGTAATGTGTTTTAAGGTCTGTGTGCATCGACTGAATTTAAACTACATTACCCCCTTGAGTCAACCCTCAAAGGTCGTCGTACAATGTTAAATATGTCTTTTATGATGTCTGTTATTAGGTTAGGTTAGGTTGAAGAGGAGGGACGTAAGCAAAGAGCTGTCCCAATCCATTAAGGATTACACTTAGACTTTATAGGCCTGTTGTGCGCTCTGTTATAAGGAGTTCTCATTCCGTTTTAGGGAGCCTCCAGTAAAAATCTGGATAGTAGCACAAGTAATGCTCAAGTGCCTCGTCATCCTTCTGACAGACCATGCATGTTATATCGTCAACGATACTCATACGTGCCAGGTGATTCCTTAACTCTGTATGTCCTGTTATTAAATTATCCAATCTCCATAGTGCTGGCCTACCTAATCTTAGGATTTCCCTCGCCTTGTTACCATTTGGGTACCCCCATTGAATTCTAGTCACTCTACCCACGGTAGAGTGCTGCCAATCTCTTGTTTTTAACCACCTGGCTTAGGATTTTCTAGTGTGATGTTTGTCATTAATGCTCCCATCTTCGCTAGCTTATTTGCCTCAATATTTCCAGGTATTCCTTGATGTCCTGGAATCCATATTATCTCGATGCTTCCACAATGCGTGGATGAGTTAATCTCATCCTTGCATTGTAATACACACCGAGATTGATCCGCACAATTTCTTAGGGCCTCGATGACTTTCCAACTATCCGTGAATATACGAACTGGTAGTCTATTATCAATTTCCTTTAACCATTTTATCCCTTCTGTAATAGCCGCGATCTCAGTCTGAAATACTGTATTATGATCTGGCGAAAGTATTTACGACCTATGTCATAAAATCCTCTACCCGATCGGTTACCAATCTTCGATCCATCCGTGTACAGATTAGTTATGGGGTCCGTTCTAATTGCATCCTCCCATTCCAAAACATTCTGATGCCATGGTGGTGCAGTGTGATATGTAAATCTAATAGCGATTCTATCGCACGTAACCGTGCGAGCGTTGTCCCCGGGTAAGACAGGTATTATACTTTGGTGTCTGGTTATATGTTCTCTTGTCAACCACTCACCCATCACCATTAATCTTGTAGCAGCCAGCGCTGCTTCGTATTTAACCTGTATATCAATAGGCAGTATTGATAGAATATTTGCCATCGCCTTAGTTGATGTAGCTTTTATTGCACCACAAATGCCGATACAGCACTGTCTTTGTATTTTTTGAAGGTGTTTCATATTAACCTTCTTCTTTAAGGATGTCCACTATACTAATGAGGCGTACATTACAACTGGTCTTACCACACTCGTATAGAGCCAGTGTGCCATCTTTGGGCTAATTTTCCATTTGGACCCGATTGCTCCTCTGCAAATGGTCCAGACTCGTTGGGCCTTGATTGCCCTACTTTCGATATAATCTTTCCAGGATAACCTCTAGTCGGGTATCACTCCTAGATATATGACCCTTCTAGTAGTTTGTATTGCTTTATTCCGAAAAACCGGTGATTCCAAGGGTGTAATCTTCCGTTTTCTTATAAACAAACAAATTTCTGTCTTCTCTGGGTTAACATTGAGACCCCTTTCTGTACCCCAGCTATAAGCTAAATTTAGGGCCTCTGTAGCTCTGCTCTTTCACAAAGAACCCTAGGATTGTTTTCCCTTATCAATATCGCCACATCATCTGCATACCAGACGGCAGCACATCTTTACTGGGATATATTCTTTAGTATGGTATTTATGGTTACAACCCACAGTAAAGGAGATAGTATTCCTTATTTTTGTGTCATTCACCCCTTTACTTATTCTCCTGTTCCTAAGCACATGACTGATCCATACCGTTAATCCTTGGTCCAAGTCAAAATTGTGTGTTAGTAACGTTATTACTTGTTGATAACTTCTTTTGTATAATATTCGATTTAACGTTCCATGTCGTAATACACGAAATTATAAACCTCTTTTTATTAAAAATGTTAGAACAAAATATGCTTTAGCTAATCCGCTAATGCGCTTGTGCAATCAGTTTAATAACCTTTATAATTTAGTTGACTTTTTGTTTCCCTCGTGTGTGGTTTTCTACACATATGTTCTTTCAATGTAATTTGCACTAAAGACAACATTTTCTGTTGTCAAGTGTGGATACAGTGGACAAAATGTTATTGTGCTATAGTTCGAAAAGAAAAACAAATCGATGGCCAGTTTTTTTAATTAGAACTGGCACTCAGGGGATGACCCCTGCTCATGCGTACATTGTGCTGGAACTAGGAAAATTGGTTGTAGGAAGAAGGAAAAAGGGAGTTGTTTGTATGAACACTCTATTTGAATTTCTCCATGATATATACTGCAGGAAAGACCTCCGCTGGGAGTTTATTCCACATACGGGCAGTACGGCCAAAGAATGAATGTTCCCTCTAATGCGTAGTGCGGTTGAATAGTAAATGCAACACATATGGATGTGATCGCACTCAACACTCTAGAGCGTGATGAGCGTAGAAAAGTGCGCTTTTCGGGAAATAGACCATTTATAGTAACGACCCATTATAGTAACGATTTAAACAGTGAAATGCACCCCACATTGCGTCGACGCTCAAGTGAATCAATAGATTTGGCTACCCTACCGTCCCCTATGAGTTTCTTCGCCCTCTCCTGTACATTGTCGAGTGACTTCCAAATAGACTTTGAAGCACCGGCCTATACATGACAGTTGTATTCCATTTTCGGTCGGATGTAAGTGGTATAAATAGTAAGGAGATCAGATGGGTATGTCTTACACGGCCTTAGAAAGCCGAGGTACTTGAACGCTTCTTTTGAAAAATATGCTCTGTCCATCGAACGTCACACTGAATTTTCATGCCAAGAACACCAAGAGCTTTTAATTCCTCAATATCTATACCACCCATGTTTACAGATGAAGCAGAGTGATCGGGCTTGCGTCGGTGTGTAAGCAAGCAGCATTGTGTCTTACGGACATTGAAATTTATTCAGTTTTTGTGGCCACATTCAACAATTTTATCGAGGTCACCGTTGACCGCAACATTCATATTGTGCCTCATCGCACCGATCTCTATTATTGAAAGTATATGAATGGCAAAGACAGCTATCAACTGCAAAAGAGTAGAGAATAGGAGTTAAAGTCTGACATAGAAGGTCCTTTAGAAATATAAGTAATAGTGTAGGAGAAAGAACAGTTGCTGTTTTCTCAAACATGATCGATATTATATTTAAAGATATAAATCGAAATTGGAATACAAACAAGCCAATTTTACGCCGATTTTTTTTGCTTGAACTTGGAATATCTCTCGCAAAGTCTTATATGACAAAACGAAAGGGCGTACCAAGAACTCAATCAGGAGTGTATACTTTCTGCTATCAAGTAAAGAAATTTAGTAGATGAACTAAGCGGCTAAATAATTCAGTCCCAAGATTTACTGATCCGTGAACCATCTGAACATAAATTATTATAAAATAAAACGATATTTAAAATAAATATGTCATTTATACTCATAAATCGGGCCTTTGATTGAAAAATAACTACCCTGCAGGAGATCGAACTAGTATTAAATTAGTATTGCACTAGTACAAAAATCACTAGTACTAGTTCCCAACTGTAAACTTTCCTATACCATGTTAATGCTCAAATTAACATTGAGTGTGTTTGGAAAATTACTAGTACCATTGGTACTAGATGGAAACTAGGGGGATACTAGTACTATTAGTACTAGATGAGTACTAGTATAATTTCTTCTAGTCGGATACTAGTACAATCAGTTCTGCATTAAAAACTGGTTTATATATAAAAAAATCTCTAAATTTATTGGTTTTTTAAACCCAATGAAATTTGTTGTCTTCACAAGCAATTTTTTGTTCAACAATTCTTAGTTTATAAGAGGAAATGGAAAGTTCCTTCAAGGCATACTCAATCCACTAGCACCTTGTATAACTTGAGTTACGTTTCGTACTCCACCATATACCAAACACTAATGAACATATAATACATATCTCAGTTTTTATGATTTTAAAAAATATCGCTGATTTTACATATGAACATAATTATTAACAAAAAAACACGTTTAAAAAATTTTAAAATTAACTCTTAACTTTATTTTTTAAAATGTCACTTTTTTAACACACAAGAAAACTGCGGCTTACTTACATAAATTATCGAATAAAATCTTCTAATACTATTCTTTGTTTCAAATTTGAATTTGTTTAAAAACTGTAAAAATTAAAAATAAAAGACATGAAATTGTGAACTAGCAAATCGCTTTAAAACATGATCAAAAAGTAATATGAAATTCTACAAGTCAAATCAATCTACATATGCACTACTTGAAGTACTAGTACTTTTCTGTATATGTTCAATCACCTTTTGAACTAGTGCTTGCTATACTAGTAATCGTATTAGTAGCTTAGAGACAATTGACGCTTATCCTCCTGCTGGGTATGTTCCTTAAGCAAAATACACAGACATTCCATATGTGTGAAAAACCACACATGAGGGTAACTAACGTAAGTTTTTTGAGGGTGATTTGAGGCTTAATTAAATAAGTAAATAAAAGATTTTATATATTTATAAAGAATCGGAAAAGGACTGAGAAATATGGTAATACTATGGTTTTCTTCCATCTTCTGCAACATCTACGATAAATGAAGACATTCCTTTGAGTTAGAGTTTATTTAAAGTAAAGAAAAAATAATTTAAATTCTTAGTATTCCAGCTAAATACTATTTCTGAACAATTATTTTAGAAGATATCTGTAAATGATCAAACATTGTAATAAAAGGAGTTCACATCCTTTTTGTCAATACATAAGCTCTTTTGATTGATATGTTGTTATAAATCTGCTACTGTTTTTATACCCTCCAAAAAAGAATTGGGAGGTATATTGACTTTGTCATTCCGTGTGTAACGCAGCAAAATATCCCTCTGAGGCCCCATAAAGTGTATACCATATATTCTTGATCAGCGATGAAATTTAAGACGAACCTGTTTAGAAAATTGAAATTATCCAAATTAATAAATGCGTTTGTTTTTAGTTTTGTTCAACATTTCATATGTGTTTTCTTTTTTATTTCTTTTATTATTTCAAGTAGGCTTTTATCATGTAAAGGACATACTAGGACATCGTTTTTGTTTCTTGTTATTTTAATATTATTATTAAATTTTTATCGAATTTACACTTACGTTGCTAATAAATTTTGGTTTTTAATTATTACTTTTATTTTTAATATTAAATAAAACATACAAATACTGCTTTTTCCGTCAATTATTAATATTATCATTTTCTGCTCTTATTGCATTAATGTGTTTCTTTGCTTCAATATTAAATGTGTCTTAAAAAAATCAATTAAATATAAATTTGTTGTTAATAATCAATATGTATATGATTTCTATAATTTAGTTTTTGACTGTTTATTAATAATTTATATATAAATTAGTTTCGGTTTTGTTTTTGCATTTTTTTCTTTTATATGTTTTTTTAATGACTTAACGACACTTTTTTAAATAAGTTTTATTTGTTTTTACTACATTTACGTGCTAAAACTATTTACAATTGTTTCTTAAATGTCTATGTATAAGATTTTTATTCTGTTAAATATATTTATTTTATTTCAATGAATTGCACTAAGTTCTTTCTAAGAAGGTCTGTCTGCTTTTTTCATAATTATTATCCCTATTTTTACTTGCTCAAATTTACGCTTTCCCAATTTAAAAATGTTTCATTTATTGCTAAATTTTTCCATTTGATTTTTTTTCTGATTTCAAAAATTAGTCGTATAGATTTCATATATAATTTTCTTAATGACTTCTGTTATATTTTATGTGAAAATTTTGCTTTTTGTTTGACATTTTTGTAGTAAGTTTTTAAATGGTGTCTTTAAGTTGTTGCAGTTTTTGTTATTATTTTTTAAAATAAGTTAATTAAAATAAATAAATTTTTATATGATTTTTTCAAATTTTCAATTTTTATATGTAAGCGTATATTATATCTAATAGTTTTGGATAGTTTATTAATAATATTTACTTAAAAAAACAGTATAAAAAATGTGCAATATATTTTTGCGGAGAATATAGAACTTGTTATTAATTTCCGCATTATTTATATTGACATTTAGAAATTGTCTTTCGAAGATGATTCGCAAAAACCTAAAGTCCTTATAAAACTTTATAACCCTATTTACAATTCTATGCAAGTGTTCTTGCATCATTGCACTTCTTAAATATTCAGTGTTCGGTGCAAAGGGTCTTGCAAATATAAAATATTTGTACTCAGCACAAACAAAATACATTGAAAATTCTCTCAACTAGATACTCTCCCAATTTGCTTTGCATTTACGAAAGGCCGTTTGCATCGAACACTGAAAAAGCTCTCAAATACTCCCTCAATTTGCAAATGCAATAATGCAAGACCATTTGCGCAAGATTATGAACAGCCCTATTCCCTATATGTTGCAAAATTTTTATCAATATCTTCGTCCAAAAACGTTCACATAGGTGGAAAATGATGTTCTAATGCGGAAGAAAGGAATACAAAACTTTGCTTTCTTGTTCTCGTAGACTTTGCACTAAAAAAAATCAAATTTTTTGCTGTAGATAAGTTTTTTGGAAGTATTTAACAGCGCATGCCTTAAGCTGGCTTGAACTTTTTTCTAAATGCAGCCTTACGACTTTAACAAGTAGCTCTTGACATTTGCCATGAAAATAATTCTAGTTTGAAATTCTTTAGTCCTCTCAATAGCGAAAATTTCAAGTAAAATATTTCATTATATTTCCTATGGTAGAGGGAAATAAAAATTTGCAAAACTTTGATGTTAACTGTATATGTATGTTGACTGGGTTATACGTTTGAACTAAACTGTGGACTCTTGGAAAAATAAGAATGTTGTTTTTAATCCTGGACAAGAAAGTCTCTGCTAATCAGACAAGCTTTAAATTTCCTGTAGTGGACTTTATTTAGAAAAGTCTAACTGAAATTTTTTTAAACAGTTCAGATTTTTATAACCTCGCTTTTACGCACTTTGCACAGGGAACTCTATCTCCATAACACCTGCAAATTGATGTGGGAAATTTTATTACTAACGCACTAAACTTTGAAAACTGCAGAAATACTTAAATTTTTTCTCAAAATTCCCCAATGTGCATTGCTAACACGAAAACTCTTTTACAAGAGTATTTTCAAATGTATTAGTGAAGCAGTTATGAGTGTTTCTACTACTAACTAGCCGACCTTGTCTGGCTAATCATCATTCATATATTCTTATGATATCTGCCACTCAGTGTAATTTTCAATTAAATTTTGAAAGAATTGCGAAATTTTCTAAGGCATCTCCTTATGATGGCTTATAAGCGCCAATTATACAACTTTATAAAGGCATATGGACATGGCCAAAATACAAAAATGTAAAATTTCTTTCAAGATATCTTAGTTTTAATTGATATTAAAATATAGAGTTCAATTCCCTTAACAAGAAACTCATATAACGATTCACAGGATATGTGACTGTTATGAACCAAGAATTGTTTAAAGATTTATTTGAAATAAACATTTTCATTTTGATTTAGCAGCCAATATTCATAACTTACCAAAATATCATAAACAACGAATTCTCTAAAACTGAAAACTTCGTTACAAAATCAAATACTCACCAAAATTTTATAGCCGCCTAAAAGTGAATTTTCTGCAAAAAAACCTAAGTTTTCAAAATGAATTTTTCATAAATCGTGACCATTGCTTTAATATCAATTACCAGCCGCGGCGCTCCGCGTCCCAACAGAACTGTTAAACTTCATCATAAGTTTATCGTGTTAATTATACTTTAAGTTATTTTTTTATTTAGCATTTTATATTGTTTTTATTATTAATTAAAACTAAACTTTAACAAGTTTATGAAAACATGCGGGTTTTGGTTTTATCTCCTAATAAATCTTGACTTGATTTAGTTTTAGTTAAATACAACTTTTTTAACTTTTTTATTTTATATTTAAAATGTTATATAATAATGATGGAACGAAAACAGTCTTTGGGTATTCATTAAATGTTTCTTTTTTGTGTGTAAAATTGAGTTAATTATTATTATTATTTTTTGTTTAGGATAATTAAGTAATAATATCATTTTGCATTGTTTTAATTCATAATAATTGCCTTATAAAAAAGTGTTTTGTTATTAATTAATTAACATAAATGAATTTATTTATTTAATTATTGAAAAAGAGATTTGTTTGCTCTTTACGCTTGTAAATTCTAAATAAATAAAATTTTTTAATGTTTCTGTCAACGTTGTGAAAAATTAAAACATACTCGTATGTGGTAGGTGCTTCTTCCGGTTGCAATTTAACGGTTTGTTTCATAACAATTTCTATTTCTTTTTTACTAATTAATTATGTATTTTATATTTTAATGGAGATTCCCTAAATATTTAACGTATTCTTGGTTGGTTGTTTGTTGTGAGGCGTTCATTTTAATAGGAACAGTTTTTGTTATGGCAATCGAATGTGTTAGAAATCAAATATTTATTACGTCAACAAAGAAATATTTTGGGCCAAGTCAAGCATTTTTTTGTAAAAATCAATAACTAACAGTTCTTATGTTATAACGAATTGTTTTTCATTTTAAAATATCCCATTTAAAAATATTTGATTGTTAACATATTTAATTGACTCAACCAAAACTGTTTGGCTCTGTGTGTTACATTATTATTCATATGGAAGCGTGTTTGGTACATATAACAGATTTATTTTTAAAATATTTTTCAAGTCAGTAGCGCAAAAGTGTTTTAGCAAATTTTACTTCGAACGATATTCATTTTCTGTTTAAAATTTTCTTTTACCTTTTAAACTTTCTAGCATTATAATATTTTTAAAGCTTAATTCATAAAATTTTTTTTTTACTACGGTAAATTTGTCAAATAGACAGTTTAAAAATATAAAATATTTTTTATGAATTAGGCCTTTCATATTTCAACATATGTAATTTATCTTTTTGGCCTCATACATAGATTTATAAATATACACACAAACTTAATTGTGAAATATGTCACGGCTTTAAAGTAGAGCTGCATACTCGCAACCACAAAATGTGTGCTAAAATATCTGAAGAGTGCAACAATTCGAATAGTTCTCTGTACAAAAACAAATAAAAGTGCATGTTTCAAATATCTTTCATTCGTACTTACATTATGAACGTAATGTTTTTTCTTTTATAACATTTTTATCAAGTTTATTGCTGGATTTTTTTTGTATCTTATATTAACCCTTTCGCCCCCAAAGTTGCTTATAAGCAACTTTGATTTTTAGGTACCGTTTTATTTCAAACAATTGTAACTAACTCATGAAAGTGCACATATAGTTGGTTGATTATATTTCTTAGAACTAAAAAACAACAAAAAAGTAGCAGCAGCGTCGCGATCAACATAAATACAATTCATTCTTTGGTGTGAAGTCCAGGAAAACGCAGGTCTTGAAATTTTAGTGCAAAAAGTAAAAAATAAATAAAAATACTTAGAAAATATAATTTTAAAAAATAAGTACGCAGTTTTAACAATTAAAGTTGTAATAAAAAGTTAAAAAAAAAAGAAGTTAAAAACGTTGCATTGTTACGGAGCAATATTTTTTTGTTTATTGAAGTTGCTTATAAGCAACTTTGGGCAACGGTGGTAGTAAAAACATTGATATCGCAGGCATGTCCAAACCACGCAAAGGACTTTGTGAAGCAGATATAGAGGCTGCCCTGAAGTTTGATTGGGACGAGTCTTCTTATGAGGAGTGTGAAGATGATGAGGCAGAATTTTTGGAGAAAGGGTTAAAAGAAATTTTGGAGAAAGGTGAGGAAATCGAGATTGACTTACTAGAAGTTATCGCCACTGAAGAGAATGCCGAAGAGTATCCAGAGAGGCCTGAGCGCTTTGTGGCGGAAAAAATAAAATTGTCTACGTTGCGATGGAGGAAAAAACAATTTGATCCAAAAGTTGATCTATCTGACATGCTAATGAATCTTTATAAAATTAATCATCGCTCTACTAAATGGTACATGCGAATATTTTACTGGGCTTTGGGAACGGTAGTAACCAATTCGAGGCTTTTGTATCGCAAGCACCTCAAAATGGTGGACCCGAACGCAAAACATATTCCACTAATAAAATTTCAAATGGAAATAGCGAATGAGTTGCTAAATGCTGCATCATCATCCTCGGGTTCAGTACAAAGGAAAAGAGGACGACCCAGTGGAAATACTTTCGAACAAGAGGAAATAAGTTCAGCACAGTCGTCTCCGTCTTCTCTTTCGTCTAGTTCCAGTTCCAAGCGCCATACAATTAATCATGATCCTCCGAATTCGAAGAGATACGATATAAGCGGCCATTGATGGAATGGGGAGGAAAAGGCCGATGCCGCCTATGCAAGACGGGAACACCGCTCTCAAAATGTGTAAAATGTGGTGTTCACCTATGTTGCAATACCAGTAAAAATTGTTTTGTAGAATATCATACCTAGTTTATTATAATACCAAAAAGGATTCCTGATTAATAAATAAATAATAAAAAAAATATTGTTTTTTCATTGCCATTAAATAGTTCCTCAACGGCCCAAAGTTGCTTATAAGCAACTTCTTATATCTAGTGACCCGATAACTCCAGAAGTCCGAAATCTTCAAAAATCCTTAATTTAGATCTACTAACCAAGGAAATCATAAAAAAGAATTTTTCCGACAGTTGGTTCAGGAGCGGGGCCGAAAGGGTTAAAGCTTTTGTATAAATAGCAGAAGATATACAACCATCAGTTGCTTACTTAACGATATTATTTTGTTTTCGTAAGAGAAAATGTTAATGATTTGCAGCTTAAGCAGTCGATCGCAGGTCCACTTAGCGAAGCGAAAACGCTTTGGATGGTCAACTATATTCGTTCAGCGGAAGGATAAAACTAATTATCTGTCAAATCAGACATGAGTTAAGTGTTACCATTCACGAAATAAGCCCTAGTTAAAAAAACGTTAGATTGCGGACCCTATATTTCGAAAAATATTTAATGAAGTTTCGAAAATATATTCACAAACAGGACAGGAAATTTTAAGACTCTCATGTGCCATTCAACCGATAGATACTGTTTTAATATGCTGATGTTTCTGCTTGGCCCACTTTGACCACACCTTGACATTGACGATAAACACAAATTCTAATTTTTTTTCTATAGGTTTTTGCTCCACAGTCATCAGATAGGTCAAGCAGTTAGTTTAATTAAAACCATATTTTAGATTAATTTTAGACAACATCTCCGGAAAGCTATATCACTTAATATCATTGAATTGGCATTATGGCTTTATTTTAACTTAATGACTTATTTCGTTTTTCAATTAATAACAAAAATCAGAAGACAACTTTAAAGACGTAAAGAATACTCTTAATTTGATCAGGAGACAAACAAAAAATGGAATTTCCCCTCATTCTGCAAATATTTTTCAACGTTACGTCAAGACAATATCAAAATTAAGACATTAGTCTCTAAGGCCTTAAATAAAACAAGAAGCTGTTAGAAATTATCAATTACTGAAGAAAAGCAGTACAGAAGTGTGCTGTTTTTAATATTGTCGTGATGTATAGGCATTGGCCGTGTACAGTCAGTCACAGATGCGAATTAATTACCGGCACCCGTCGGCACTTGTGCGCCAATACTTTCCAAATTTACTTTGCGGATATCTTGTCTTTACTTCTGAACTTCTGTACTTGAATTGCATTAGAAGAAGTTTCAATGAAAAACGAAGGGTTCTTTAACATGTTATGATACAATGTTGGCCCTGCTTTGAATATCTACACAAGAAGTGAGAGAAATCAGCATTGCATCCAAGGATGAATTAAAGATAGCGTTGCAGGACTAATGGAACAAAATTTCGCCTGAATACACAAAAACTCGATGTCCTGGAGATTCAAGGCGGTTACAACGTTAAAAGGACAGCTGAAAATAATATTATGAATTAACTATGTATAATATGTAATGACGAATATTAATTTATTTTATTACGGTCATATTTATAAATAAAATTTTTCACTTTAAAACGCTTTAAATTTTTTAAGCAAATTATGCTTTAAAGAACACTTCAAGTCTAAAATGTTTTTTACAAATGCGGCCGTAAAAATTCAATTATCTTTTAAATGCCTCTGTTTTAGCTCGTTCTCTAAACAAACACGACTTCGTCTATAATTACTAACAAATTTAGCAAAATTAGTTTTGCGTATCATAATATTAGAGATAATTATAAATAAATATATTAAAGGTTTTCTTTAAATAACTAAAAGGTTTTACTTGCTTTCAGCAAAAATGGGGATACCGATCGAATTTCAATATAATAAAAATGAAAATACCCTAAGGGGGAAAAATATGTCACAAGATACATCATTTGACTGGTTTCCAGGGACTAGCAACCGTTTCGAGGGTCCTGGAACTTTTTATATAAGGCTGCTGGGGGTCAATGAAATAATTAATGGCGATTTCTTTTCTGGAAAATATGTAACATTTTGTCACTTTTTATTCCACTTAAAAAACACAATTAGGAGCAAGTTTATATAAAACACATCTTCATAAGAGATGGTAGATCAATTTCCAATAAATTCACTATTTTCAAATGCCATAATGTTACCATTTTCCATTGAAAAGTGCAAAAAATGCAGCATTGATTTTAGAAAAGAAAACAACATAAGATACCCCGTGACAGGTTTTAAATCTAATCTTTACGTACTAGTCCTATTGTGGTATGATTAGTACTAGTGCCAGTCCCAGTTGTGTTTTTATAAACACCGACTGTAGAAATATCCTAGAATAAACTGTCTAAGCCTAATATTTAGTGAACATGTCACTGAATAGTTCCTGGTAAATCATTGTTATTTTAATCAGGTTATATCTTATAGTTATTAATGTATCCTATGATGATAAATTAAAAATATTTAAAATACTAATGCTTGACATTTTTTCCCCGAAAAGCTCACAGAAATTAAACATAAATCTTCCGATTTGAGACAGAGTGAGGGGAATTTTGTAAGAACTTTTAGTGTAGTTTGGTGATATGTGCTCGTTTCCCAAGTCACAATTCATGAACTTTTTATACCGTTCGCATTTTCAGCAGTCTTAGGGCAGGTACGTCCAGGGCACTAGGTACAATATTTCCCGTAGGGCATTGTTTAATTGTAAGTGCCATGATTTTCAGTATAACTTAATGTTGCAATTTTAATATCCTCTGGCTATTACAAGCAGACAATGGATATTATTTCATAATATGTGTTTTATTAAAGCGTATGTTGCTCAGTTTAATTTAAGTCACTGAAAGTCATTGCGGTGCGTCGTTAAGAACAACATACTTTTCAAGGCCAACCTACAAGCTGTCTGGATTAGTTTAAAGTAGTTGTGTAGTTAGTTACTATTAAAAAGGGAGTAAATTAGTACTCACAGTGCGATTTAATATTTTAAGTGTTCATATATTAAACATCACATTGTTTGTAGGTTGCCATTTCTCTTACAACACTAACACGATCTGCGAAAGGCAATCTGCTCTACAGAATGTGATATGTCGCAATAAATGCAGCTCTGTGTAAATGCTCGTGTGTATGTATATGTACATAAATCAGTGCAGGCTCGTTAGTTCTATTGTTTTATGAATGTAAATGTATGTATGGCTTGTGTCAGAAGTTGTCCTTACTCAATTCCTGTGTGTTTTAAATTTTTGTTTTGTTTTTCAAAAATAAAATGAAACCAAAAATGTTTTTCTTTTAATATAAAAGTCGTTGTTTTTTTTGCCTTTATGTACGAATGAGTATGTAATTTTATATAAAAAATTAATTGTATAACGTTCAACTTAAATTATTTAAAAATAAATTATTAACGTAATATATAAAAAATAAATTAAAGCTAAGAAAATGTACAAAATTTTATTTCTATTTTTCTCTTTTCGTTTTTACTTTATAAAACTAAATTTTTTATAAATATGTCAGTTGTTTGTTTATATTAATCCATTTTGTTTTTAATTTTTATTTTACTTTCTGCTTACAATGTATAGACTTTGGTTTTTATTTTGCTTTAAATCCTAAACATTAGTTTTCGTTTCTCTTAATTATTTCAAATTCATTTTAAAATTGTTTTAAGTTCTATTCATTTTCCATTTTGAAAATTAAATGCTAAATGAGTGAATGTTTATTAGTATATTTGTTGAATTAAATATGTAAGTATGTATGCATGTATATATGTATATGGTTTTGTATAGGTGTATTTAGTGATGAATACATGTTTCTTCTATATGTATGTAGGTTTGTATGCATGTGAATGTATTATACAAATGTAATTGGATTTCGTTTGTCTGGTTGTTGAAATGTACGTTTGGTTTTTTTATATATTTTTTTGCTTATTTTTATTTTTATTTTACTTTCCTTTTAGTCTGAAAACGACTTAAATCTTTGGTACTGATTGATGTTCAATATATTTTTATATATATATTTTTTTTAGTTTTAATTTTGAAGTTTCCTTTTCCTTATATCCGTTTCCTAGTTTTTCTCTTTTAAAGCTTGTTTAGCAATCTTAAATTAGTTTTGCGTTAAATTTGTTTATTTTTTCGTATCTCGGGTGGAAATTTTGGGTATTCTTTTATGCGCAAATTTTCTCTTCTGTCAATTTTTACTTTGTGGGTTCTCTAATCAAATTTTCTTTTTTTACATTGTGAAATTGAATTTTTAATCTTTTCTTTCTGTAAATCCGCTTTGTGTTTTTTCATATGTGGATTAAATCAATTTAATTTAGTTACTGCTGCTGCTGCTGCTGTCTTCTTTTCTCACTTTGTATTTGGTATGTTTAAGTGTTTAGTTTTTGTTTCATTTTTACTTACAATTCTAAGTCGGTAGTATGATTAGGAGCTTCGGGGCCATACATATTGGCCAGTTTGTCAAATCTTGGACCCCAGGCTCCTAAATAGTCATATTCTTGGCATTCGTCATCAGTTCCTGTTTGGAGAAGGAAGTAATAAAAATATATTTATATAAAAATGAATTTGAAATGTTATAAAAAAATTAAGTTGAAATTCCAGTAAGTGTAATGATTCACAGTTTTCCTTCGCAAAACTCAATAAAAAAAATGTGTTCTTTAGAATATTTTTTCTAGCAAATTGCTAAATTTTAAATATTGTAAATTTAGAAATCACAAAAATGTCAAAAAAATTCTTCATCTTAGTGTTATAATATATATCATTTAATAAACCAATTAAAATTCGATCCAATTAACAAATAGCGAAAAACAAACCTTAAACATCGAAATAAGCTTTTAATATATCCTGCAGACAATTTTACATACATTTATGCCTTTTATAAATATAAGAAAACTCCAAAAACAATTGAATCGGAAAAAAATCAAATGCTAAGTTTTGTTAATAATCAAATAAGCGATGTCCATCTTTCCGTCTGTCTGTACGTGAAATCGGTTTCCCGAAGACCCAGTTCGGTTCGGACAGGACTCATTACGTTCATGTCCTGGACACACTCCTAAGCCAATAAAGGCCTGTTCTGCGCTCCCAAGTAGCAAAAGCAGAAACTCTTAATTTATAGAATCGGTTTAATTACACTCCTATAGCGCCAATGTGTCGCGTGTGGGCTAAGTCCCTATTTTAAAGCAATGGCCCTCCAGCAGAGAAACCAGAGATAAGCTATCCTTTTTGGTTATTTCCTTTATGTGGTGTCTCCATATCAGTTTCCTATCTAGAATAACACCTAAGTAGTTAATCCAATCGGAGTGAACCTGAAAAACCGGTTAATCACACTACATAATCTTTACTTTCCTATTGAATAAGATTATTTCTGTTTTTTTTTCCAGTTTTATGTTCGGACCTATCGGCCAGGCTATTAAAAATCAAACAAAATGTGATACACGATTTCCTAATTTTTTTTGGCATATGGAAGCAACCAACTAAAACTATTTTTTTCTTTGTATATGATGTTTTTGAAAGAAATTTTAAATTTTTTTATGTTAAGGCACTTTTCCTAATATTTGCCCAAAAAACGCGTAGTTACTAAATACTAATAAGAAGAGTGATAGTCTAATTGTTGGAAAATGTCAGTTTGTAATTATTCAACCTTTCCTATCTACTCCTTCGCAGATGATAGCAGCCCTTCACATTCATACTCATTTATCTGTAGGCCGTCAACGTCGTAGACGTTGATCAGATATTTTTATGAAAGGCGTCAAGCAAACATGCTCGATTTTAATGATCGCAAGACCCAGTTGTATCTATGCTTACGCATCCACGTATGTACAACCATACTGCTTCATCTGTTTCTTCTTGTGGTGTAATTATTAAGCAGTTAGGGCCTCTTGTTGTTGTAGGCATGAAAGTGCAGTGTGATGTAAGGTGGACGCATCATATCTCTCAAGTCGCAAAAGAAGTGTTGAAGTCCCTTGGCTTCTTATGGCGGTGCAAGAGATACTTCAGTCCATCTGATCTCCTTACTATGTACACCACTTACATCCTACCGAAAACGGAATACAACTCTCATGTGTGGGCCGGTGCTTCAAAGTCTATTTTGAGGTTACTCGACCGAGTACAGGAGATGGTAGGGTAGCAAACTTGATTGATTCTCTTGAGCATCGTCGCAATGTGGTGTGCGTTTCGTTTTATTGTTAGTATGATAGGACGTGCTCTGGTGAAATCAGGGAACTTATTCCTGAAACCCATTATTTTTTACGCTTAACGCGTTTATGGTCGATATTATAACGAATCGCACTACGCAAAGAGAATTCGTTATTTGACCGAAAAAACTACCTGCGAATGTCTTCCCTGCCACTTACAATTTCAGAAGGTTCAAACCGAATATCTACGGACACCACTCCTTTTATCCTCCTTCCAAAAACCCATCTTCCCAGTTCCAGCGCAATGCATTGCATATGTAGGGGTCATCCCTGAGTGCTGGCCCTGCTTCTAAAAACAAAACTTGCACAGCAGAACTGTACAGCTGTTTTCGAAGGGCGCTACACTTTCATCATCACTAATCATGTATATTTTGTTTGTCACCATTTATTAGGTGGCTTGCTTGAATATGATAATAGTTATTACTTGCATAAATTTTATTAGGAAATTGCATACGAGAAGTGTGTCAAACCGATGTTAATACACTTTTTATTTAATATCCGTGTTGATTATTTTCTTCGTGTCCCATTTTTCTGATTCTTTTGTTCCACTATACCTAAGCCAAACTTTTTTGTTTTGATTTCTTTTATACTTAAAACAACCTTTTGTTTAAAAGAAGTGTTTATTGCGTTAAACAGCTTCCAATAATATGGGATTCTATGGCACTGTGTATTAGATTATGGCACTTTTTTGGTTTGAATTTTATACTTAAGTACATGTGAAAGTTTTTCCAATTTTTTTATTATTTGTAGCTCAAGCCATAGCTTAAATTTGTATGTAGTAAGAATAAGTATAAAATTCAAACCAAAAAAGTTTGACTTAGGTATGATGGAACAAAAAATTCAGAAAAATGGGATATGAAGAAAAATAATCAAACGGTAACACGGGTATTATAACAATAACATGTCAACATCAGGTTGATACAGTTCTCGGATTCTTTTTCACAATAAAATTTGTGTAAATAGGAACTGTTATCAAATTCAACTAAGCCACCTAATAAGTGGTGACAAACACAATACACATGCGCACTGATGATGAAAGGGTTGCGTCTTTCGAAAACAGCTGTTCTGCTCTGCTGTGTAAGTTGAATAACAAAAACTGATGTTGACTTTCGTTTGTGCCTTGGAATATTTATCATGTCTTTCTGGGATTTAAAACAAATTTCGAGCAATTAGCCTATGAATCTTAATTCAATTTAATATAAATTTAAAAATTGTTCTTTTGCTTTAAATGTATTTATACGACAGAACGATATTGAGTGACATCGTGGGCCAGACACTTAATAAACACCTGTCTGAATTAAAATCTTTTTCATTCGTGTTTAGTGGTTACGCTTTTTTCTGCAAATATTAGAAATAAAGAAATTAGTATTAAAAATCATGACGATAGAAGAGATGGTTGTGGGGTAGGAATGAATGCATATAAGAATCGGATCAACCGAATGTGATAATAGCAGTAGATGTTTGTACTGTTCAGCGATTAGTGCTTTGCTTTCGTCATTGCAATGCGCCTTTAAGAATTCGCACACAACCACACCCTAAAGCAGATCAGAAAAGTTCCTTAATAAATAAAGAACTGTTTATCATCCTACTGAAAAATACATAAACAAGGATTTAGTGTGCAATTAAATCAAGCAAAGAAGTGATATTTGTCCTTCACTGATGTGTGTATAAACACTTAAATTTCTTTATTTATTTTTGTTATTTTTATAAGGAGAGCTGTGAATTATTATTGCAATTTAATTATATAAAATTTATAAAAATGCGAAAAATTTACTTTATAAAATTATAAAAATATGCGCCATTATGTTTTTAAATTGTTTGATTACACCCAATATTCGGCAGTATTAGAGTGTAGTCTTAGGCGTAGGCCTGTAATTTTAAACAAACAAATATTAAAGTGTGTTTTCTTAGTTGTAATAAAAATATATGTTTAGTTGTGTTACTTAATGTTGGCTCTTTAGAAACTAAATACTAGCAAGTATGAAGTTGGGTTATTTTTTATTTAAATTAAATTAATATTAAATGACAAAAGTGTGAACTGTGAATTGAGGAGGTTGGAATGTGATCTCACTAGCGATGGTTATTTAAATGTTTGATAGCAACATGTAATCATTTTGTGCTGAGATCTGAATAAGAGAGTTCTCATTTTATATAAAGGGATATTTAATTTCAATTTAATATTATTTCAATTGCGTTGTATTGTATTATATAAAGGCAAAATATATTTTCTATTATATTACTAGGACGTTTGGTGGATACTTCGTAAAGTTTAAAAGGAATGCATTTCGTTCAGAGTGCAATTGTTAACTGTTTGATTTTGCCAGAATTCAACTAACCACTATTTGGATTCGCCCTGTTTAATTTTAATGAGGTCGGCAGTTTTATAACAATATTTTGATTCCTTTATATTTAACCCTGTAACCATAACCTTCGTCCTTCGAAACACAAAATTTGATATTCGAGTGATCTCGAAAAAGTGAATTTCAAAAAGTATATATGTTAAAAACTTTTATGTATTGTTTGTTTTACTCTGTAAATATCTGTTATGTAAATATTTATTAAACTATTAATATAAAAACACTTAATATTTCAAAAGGTAGTTAACCCTAATTTACTAACCATTTTATATACCCCTTAAACCCCATTCGTCGATACGACGAACACTTATTTGGTATATATAATATCGGCCGATAATATATGTTTTTAAGGGCCATTATAACAACTTAAAGTTAGTTAAAAGTAAGATTTTATCAGACGTATAAAAACCTTTCCATTATTTTAAATTGGATTTATCTTACCAGGTAGGATAAACTTACCTGTAGTTTATCGCTCACTTTAGGTTAAAGTAAATTTTTGCAAATGATAAAGTTGTTATACGTCCGATAAAATCCTACTTTTAACTAACTTTAAGTTGAAATAGTGGCCCTTAAAAACACATATTATCGGCCGATATTATACTTATATACCAAATAAGTGTTCGTCGTATCGACGAATGGGGTTTAAGGGGTATATAAAATGGTTAGTAAATTAGGGTTAACTACCTTTTGAAATATTAAGTGTTTTTATATTAATAGTGTTATTATACCCTTCACAAAAAAGTGAAAGGGTATATATAGGTTTGTCATTCCGTGTGTAATTTCTTCGATATCAACATGGGACCCCATAAAGTATATATATTCTGGATCCTTATGAATAGCGATGACGATTGAGCGATGTCCGTCTGTCCGTCCGTCTGTACATGAAATCGGTTTTCCCAAGCCCCCAGAAGAGCTAGAGACTTCGTTCTTGGACCGTTGGATTGGAAATGAACTTAAAATGCTATTAAAATTCAGCTGCAAAGCTTACTCCTATTTCTCGACGCAAAATTTATACGAAAAATAAATTATTTTTTTTAATGTCTGTAAATTAAACCTATTTCGTGCTTAGGGGAGCCTCAATGGTCTATTAAAAACTAAAAAAATAAAAAATTTTTTCCAGGGATGGAAAATATTTTTTTTACGTATTTTGTAGTACATGTAGTAACTAAAATTGTTAAACATTTTAAGTTTTTCTCTTACAAAACCTCTCTATACGTCATAAACATTTGCATTGGCAAAAAAAAAAAAAAAAATTTTTTTAATTCAAATTTTGTTTCCAGGGGTGGGAAATTGAATTTTTTTTATACACGAGAGTAATCAAACAGGCAACTGATGTTCTTTTTTTGTTTTTTGCTGACTAAAACTGTCTTATAATTTAGGAAGAACAAAATTGGTAACAAAAATTCAAATATAAAAAATAACACTTCGAATCCAGGGATGGACAAGTGCAATAATTTGTGGTACATGAAAGTTACCAAAATAGTAAAAAAATTGCAATTTTTCTTAAATAAAACTACTTTATACCTCAAGAAGCGTGTCACTGATAAAAAAACAAAAAAAAATTAAATTTCGTTTCCAGGGTTGGAAACATTAAATTTTTTTTTGTACATGCAATATTTTGTAGTACATGTAATAACCAAAATGGTTGCAAAATTCGAGTTTTTCTTAAACAAAACTACTACCATGAAGATTTGCATTGATAAAGAAAATTTTTAAAAATTTAAATTTCGTTTCTAGGGTTGGGAAATTGAAATATTTATTCTGCATAAAAGTAACCAAAAAGGCAATTGACGTTGTTTCTTTTTGCTAATTAAAGCTGTTTTATAATTCAGGAAGAACAAAATTGGTATTGAAATCTTAAAAAATCAAAATTTCGACTCCATGGTTGGACAAATAATATATTGTATTGTACATGAAAGTGACCAAAAAGTTTAAAAATTTTAATTTTTTTTGGCAAGTAAAACTATGTTACACTTGACTAAGAATTGCATTGGTAAAAAATAAATTCCAAATTTTGTGCTTTTAGTGAATTAAACCTATTAGATATCCGCTGTTTCCAATGTATAACTTGGCAGCACTCAACTTCGCTCAGCTAAAAACAAGGTTGCATTTAATAAAACCTACTTAAAAGCAATTCGAAAGTGGTGCTATGTATTGTAAAACCAGGTTCTAACATTTGGTTTTAACGTTAAAACCAGAATTTATTAAAACCATGTCAGTGTGAAAGCTCTATTAATGGAATATTTAAGTAAATACATAATTCAAGCGTTAAGAAAATCAAAATAGTGTTAAAGAAAATATTCTCTTTAGTAATATTTTGAAATAATCAAAACGGTAATGCTGCATTCACAAATATTTTCAAACTATAATTTTTATTGTCATAACATGTTTACGCTTTTAAAACACTTTGATATTAAATTTACAACTAACTGAGTAGACACTCAAGTAACTTGCAAAACTTTTTGCTGTTTTTTTTCTGGAAATTTACAATAAGTAAAAACTGCTTGCAATGAATTACTTGCATGTGGCAACGGGGGTTAAACAAAAATTCATTACTTACATACGAAAAAAAGTCTAGACAATAATATTTTTATTTTTTTTTTATGTTCAAGTTAAATACTTTCCAAACTATTTATGAAATTTGGAAAAGATTTTAAATAAATCATTTTATTTTACTTCAAAATACTTGAAATTGAAAATATATGTAAGATTTTACTATAATGTACTGTGTCAATCGGTATTCGTAAAAAAATACAGTGTGGGTAAATTTGAGGTTAGGAAGTAAATTGACTGTCAAGTGATGAAATGTCAAGAAGCGAGCTCTCAACCCTTTAGTAAAAGGTTGCAAAATTTCAGGCATGGACCGCGACACTCTTGAACAAAGAATTTTAATTGTGAAAATTTCTTTCTGAAACTGCTGTGCGCAATTTAATTGCTAAATAGATCGAAAAAATACGCTCATAGTGGAAGTAGTGATGCAAACATGGCTGTACAGCAAAGTGTTGAGAATGAGACTGGAACATGAACTCGTGGATGTTCGTAGCAATTGGCCATCACCAGAGGCACTCTGCTCAATACGTTGCATAAATATCTTCATCTTCTCGCTTATAAAGTTCGATTCATTCAAGAATTAAAGCCGACCGACTAATGCTTACGTCGAATGTTTGTGAATTGGGTGTTTGAAAAATTTAATGGAATCAACGCATTTTTCAAGGGCCGTGGGGGAGACGTTTCACCTCTGCAATATCAGAGAACATCTCCGCTTCTTATAGATTTAAGGAATACAAATTGTTCTATCTTTACACTTTTTTCGCATATAATATCGTACGTCAAAACCCACCAAAGGGGGTGGGGTCCAAAAGTAGACTATATAATATTTTCCACAGACGAACGTATGGGCATTGCTAGATCGCCTTAGACCTCTTAGGGTCCAATTCCCTTTGGAGGGTTTTAAAACTGTATTTTGGCGGGGTCGCTCTGGCAAGGGCTGTGTGGGAGACATTCACCTTTGCCATAAAACTCTAAAAATAAATGTTTGGGATAATTAAATTCAAATTTAAAATTTTTTTTTGTTCGTTTTTGTTAGGGTCATTTAGGGGGCAAAGAAGGAGGAGGGGGTAGGGCAGAGTAGTACCTGGTTACGTCTCAGTTTCGTCATTAAACCTTAAAAATTATATTTTTAAGGAATGTAGGTTTAAGTAAAACAATTCGTTAAATAACAACGCCCTTTAAAGGAGGCGAGGCCCAAACATTTTTTTTAGTATCTGGCTCCAAGTTTAACGCGTTGGACCTTCGTTGACATAAAATTATAACATTTGCTTAACACAATTACAAAAAAACTTTAAAAATTATGTTTTGTTAGAGGCTGGTTTAGTTCTTCTTAGGGGAACTTATTCTCTATTGCGCGATTTAGCCCAATTCCGAACTTAAGCTGCGCTATCCTTCAAGATGTATTTATACCAAATTTATACCGTCCGTCTGTGATTTCTACAGACGGACGGACGGGCGGACATACTTAGATTTCATCACAGATCAAGAATATACATATGTACTTTATGGGGTCTCAGATTAATAATTCGCTGCGTTACAAACGGAATGACAAAGTGAATATATCCTCCATATTCTTTTTTGGAGGGTATAACAAGAGTCCTCGAAAAACCATTACATCCAAAAAGAGGGTGCAGTTTGTGGTGAGGCGACATCATTTGCCCGTAGTTCTTCAAAAGTGGGAGGAAACACCGTCACCGTGAGTTCTGTGCGCTACCAAACAATGATAACACATTTTTTTATGTCCACAATTGTGTAATGTTGACATCAGTGTTGACCTTTGGTTTCACCAAGCGGCGCCACAAGCCACACTTCCGGCTCGTGTAATTTTTCGATTTGATAATATAAATTGGTCGCCTCCTTGTTGTGATTTAACGCCGTTGGATTACTTTCTTCGGAGCCATTTGAAAGACCGGGTTTACGTGAACAAGCCATAAACAACTGATGCTCTGAAAGATAACATTCGGCGCTGCATTGATGAGATAAGCGAATCTTTGTTGCAAAATGTGGTTCAATAATTTGTAAAAACAACGGCTGTCTAGAGACGTACTAGAAACTAACTGCTAAAAAAAAGTGTGTTTTCAAGCCAATTTACTTCCTAACTTCAAATTTGCACAACCTTTACATTTATATGAAGACCAGCAATACTGAATTATTATTTAATAATACATTTCCTGAATTCAATTGAACGACAAGTGAGTTTAACTAATTAAGTCAACATTATGAAATATGTGCGGCAATTCATTAGTTTGAAGGAATAGTGCTAATAAATCATATTGAAAAAACTTTCAAGGGTTTTCTAAGCCTTTTTCTGGGTGCTTAATTTTAACAAAATTACCGCTAAGATGAAACGCTACATTTCTTTCTAATATTTACGAATATTGAGTGCAATTTATTTATGTTGGAAGCATAATAGTAACTAAACTAATTAATGTATTGATAGGTATTTTTTTTCAAACTTGACTTACCTGAAGCTAACGAACTCAATGAACCTGCTGTACTGCCGCCACCTTCATATGCATAATTTCGTAGATCATCAAAAGGTGGTGCATTAGGATCCCCATCGGCACGTTTTTTATGGTCCTCAATAAACATGCCAACATTAGGCTCTTGGCCAGGCATTAAAGTCATTACAGGATCTGTACACAACATATAATTTAGAAAAGAAGAAATAATAATTTCAACATATTGCCAGGAGTTATTTCTTGCACATACATAAACATACATGAAAATGTATGTACATCTAAACTAATTAATATTAAAATTGTTTGGTTAGACCAACAAATGAGATTTTGTTGGTGCAAAAGTTAAAAAAATATAATTATGAACTTTTAATAAATACATTTATCAACTTACACATTATTGGCATTTTCATGGTTGCCAGTTCGGGTGGCATGGGGCCACCAATTGGTATCTGTAATGGCGTTATATCAAAAGCAGTCATATCATCTTCACCGCCACCCTCATCGTCATAGTTAATAATATTTTCGCGTACATCATCATCTGGTCCAGGATATTTAATATGCGCCTCACGACGACGATTATACACAACAAATACCAACACTAAAACTGTTTTTTTTTTTGTTTTTGATGTGTGAATTTCATAAAATTTTCACGTACATTAAGGATAAAAATGTATTACGAAAGAATTGCAAAATATGAAAAATTAAAAAAAGGAAGAATTAATAATATTATGTAAATTTTGTGGTAAAAAACAGCTCCTCTACAAATCTGTTATCTTAGAATATAATATATTTATATATAAAGTCTTGACGAGAAAATTAAAAACTACTTGCGCTTTTTTGTCTGCAAGAGAGAAATTGTTGTGTCTTAAGGATAATAAGTAGTTGATATTTAAAGCTACATTAAATTCAGTTACATCAGCATGCTAAAGTAAAATTAAAATTCAATGTTTTTTTTTAATTAAAAAAAATTATTAATTTCCAGAAGAAGTCACACAAAAGAGTGACGAAATATTGAAAATTAATGTATTTTAAATAAAAATAAAGAGACCTTAAGTTTAAAAATATTAGAGTATAATAATAATAAAAAAGAGGTCAAGAAACCAGAAGAAGTCTTTTAATAACATTTTAAAAACTCCAAAGCAGGCAATGTAATAAAAAGTGCTCATTAAATTAGATTAACTTTTACTTTTAATTATTTCTATTATAAGTAGCAATGATTACGTTATAAAAGAACATATTTTTTAATGTAGTAATTTAAATAAATAACATTAAATTTTAATAATAAAGTAGTTAAACTATTTTTTAGCATTTGAATTTTGCAACTGCAGCCGAAACCATTTTTACAAGTCCTAAGAAATATGTACAAGTATTTATTCATCTCACAAAATCGTGCTATTATATTAAGCATATTGGTTAAGTAAATACGTTGCCTAGTGTTTTGCCTAAGGAAATATATACCGCCTGCTTTAAGAAAACCATGTTGAAAAGAAATATCTAGGCAGTAATAATGTTGCCCTCAGCTAAACATAAGCATTTGAAATGAATAGATAAAAAATAACTTTTCACTTATTCCATAGTATTTAATAGAAACAAAACTAGACTAGATTGTGTACTGAGGCATGCCTTAAGGACTTTTTATCGTCTACTTGTCGAATATATTTTACTTTGAAAATAACGTATAATTTCAGTTTAGTACTTTACATTGTAGGCTGTTTATTATATTTTATGTAATTTCATTTATGGAATAATTGTTTGATTAAGATTTTCTTAACAAATTTAATTTGACTATTAGCGAGGTCCCAGTTTGCTTTATTTAGTTACGTTACAAAGTAGTCAAACAATGTCCCAGTTTAGTTTTCTAATTGATTGTCTTTTTCTTAGTAGAACTTAAAAAAAAAACTCGGAAGCTATACATCGGACTTTTCAACATTTTGAATCATATGCAATTATGTCTATTTGTCAAAATTTAGGTTTATAACAAACGTGCAAGTTCATTGCCTCTGACATAATCAATACTCTTGCCAGCACCTGATTTTGTTAAAGTATCTCATTGAAAACACCAAAACTCAAAAAATTTACGTTTGTACTATCAAATTGCTCAACCACTTTTTAATAGCGTTTCCTTTCTACAAAGTTAAAATTTTTATACCCTTCACAAAAAAGTGAAAGGGTATATATAGGTTTATCATTCCGTGTGTAATTTCTTCGATATCAATATAGGACCTCATAAAGTATATATATATTCTGGATCCTAATGAATAGCGATGACGATTGAGCGATGTCCGTCTGTCCGTCTGTCTGTACGTGAATACGTGGTTTTTCCAAGCCCCCAAAGGAGCTAGAGACTTTGTTCTTGGAGCGTTGGATTGGAAATGAATTTAAATAGAGTGGTATTGAAATTCAGAAAGATCCGAAGTACGGTTCCAGAGCTGGGAAGCTTACACCTATTTCTCGACGCAAAATTTATAACAAAAATCAATTATTTTTTTTAAAGTTTGTAAATTAAACCTATTTCGTGCTTTGGGAAGCCTCAATGTTCTATTAAAAACTAAAAAAATAAAACAAAATTTTCCAGGGATGGGAAATTAAAAATTTTTTTTGGCCCATTCCGTATTTTGTAGTACATGTAGCAACTAAAATTGTTTAAAATTTCAAGTTTTTCTTTAACAAAACCTCTTTATACATTATGAAGATTTGCATTGGCAAAAAAAAAGTTTTTAAATTTTGCTTAAAATTGAATATTTTTTATACGTGAAAGTATTCACGTTTTTTTTTGCTAACTAAAACTGTTTTATAATTTAGGAAGAACAACTTTGGTATCAACAATTAAAAAAAATAATAATAAAAATTTCGAATCCAGGGTTGGACATGTCCAATATTTTATGGGGTATGAAGGTGACCAAAATGGTTCAAAATTGTAAATTTTTCTTAAATAATACTATTTTATACCGCACGAAGAGTTGCATTCGTAAAAAAACAAAAACATTAAAATATCACTTCCCAACCCTGGAAAAGTTGAAAGTTTTTTTGGTACATGGTATATTGTAGTACATGAAAGTGATCCAAATGTTTGCAAATTTTAAGTTTTTCTTAAACAAAACGACTTTATACCGAATGAAGACTAGCATTGGTAAAAAAAAAAAATAAAATTTCGCTTCCAGAGCTGGGAAATTGAAATTTTTTTTATACATAAAAGTAACCAAAAAGGCAAGTAACGTCGGTTTTTTTCACTAATTAAAACTATTTTTTAGTTCAGTAAAAACAAAATTGGTATCAAAAGTTAAAAAAAAAATTCTAAATTCAGATTCCAGATTTAGATAACTGCACTATTTTGTAGTACATGAAAGTGATCAAAATGGTTACAAATATTAAGTTTTTCTTAAATAAAACTATTTCATGCCTCATTAAGAGTTGCATTGAAAAAAAAATTAACATTTCGTTTCCAGGATTGGAAAATTGAAATACTTTTTCTGCATAAAAGTAACCAGAAAGGCAATTGAAATTGTTGTTTTTGCTAATTAAAACTATTTTATAATTTAGGAAGAACAAAATTGGTATTAGAATCTTAAAAAATCAAAATTTCGTCTCCAGGGTTGAACAAATGATATATTTTATGATACTTGAAAGTGACCAAAAAGTTTAAAAATTAAAATTTTTTTGTCAAGTAAAATTACGTTACACCACACTAAGAATGCAGTGGTAAAAAAAATAAAAATTCGCTTCCAGAGTTTAAAAATCGAAATTCCAAATTTTGTGTTTTTAACGAGTTAAACCTATTTTATAATTCAGAAAAAATTAAATTACTAATAAAAAATTAAAAATTCGGTTCCAAGGTTGGAAAATCGAAATTTTTTGGTACATGAAAGTACCCACATAAATTCCCAATTTTGGGTTTTTTCAGTGAATTAAACATACTTTCGATAAGAATTAAATTGGTATTAAAAATTTTAAAAACTAAAAATTCGGTTCCAGGGTTGGATAATCGACATTTTTTAGTACATAAAATTAGCCACATAAGTTCTAAGTTTGGTATTTTGTTGATGACATCTTTTTTATGCTTCGGGAAGAGTTAAATTGTTATTAAAAACCAAAAAAATCTAAAACATGATTCTACCGTTGGACAATTAGAACTTTTTGGGGTACATGAAACGGATTTTTGTTTGTTTGTAAATTAAATATATATAATATTTTTGAAAGACGTTCAGAAGTATTAGAAATAAGAAAAGCCAAACAATTAGCTTCTTAGCCGAAAAATTTAAACGTTTTCTTAATATAATAGTAACCGATAACATCATTTTGATTTCTTAATTAAACATACTTTCTGTTTTGGCAATACAGAAAGAAAGAAGAATTGCATCTGTGAAGGGTATTTAAGATTCGGCACAGCCGGATATATCAATTTTACTTGTTTTTTTATTTTTTTGTTTTAAAAATTACCAGTTAAACTCAGTTTTAAATAAGGAATTGTTTCTTGGGGGATGGTAGTCAAATTTCTAATAAATTCGCTGTTTTAGGCAGACGTAAAATGATATTTTTTTTTAAAGTGCAAAAATATTGCCTTTTTTGTAGAAAAAAAACATAAATTTATCTTCTTTAAATACAAATATAACAACTTAAAAGATGTGAAATAAAATTTAATTATATGGTGGTCCAATCAAAACGCACGATGTTAACTATGGGTCACGCTTTTAGCTTTTTGCCCAACTTAATTTGTCTTATTCTTGTTTTCGTGTTTGACAAATTCAATCATGTAGAGGTACATAATTGAGCAGCGGCTTAAGATTTTTGATTTTTTAAGAAAATAGGCATTCAAATCAAAATGCATTATTATTATTATTTTTGTTCATAATTGCTATTTTTATTTCATGACGATACATGATACGTATAATGTGATCATGTCAATGAGAACGGCAATCTCTTTATTCAAGCGAAAGCTATTTTGTTTGTATACATAAACATAACATAACAAGATCAATATACATAACTTGAGATTCTGTGTAAATTATTATTTTCTTAATTAAATAAAATTTGTTTGTTATATAATTTTTTGTATTGTGTGTAACACCGAGTTCAGACACACGCCTTAATTGAAACAATTGCAAATGCAGCACTGCTAAATAGTGTATTTTGTCAACAAAACAGAACTCATTGAACAAAGTTAGTACAGATTTAGCACCAAAATTGTGAGACAATTGGAAAAACAGCACAAACCCAATATGTCTAGCCATATTGAAGTGAAGTTATTGATATTAAACTAAGTATTAATCAGAAGATTTAAAAAAAAGGTTAAAAAATAATAGATCTGAACTTGAGATCGTCATAAATGTATTTTTAGTTGTCATACGTTAATTGAATTGACTAAATTTTGTATATGTGAACAGGAATATGATTATGTCAATAATGTGAAAAATGCATATCTGAACGCTTTACTTTTTTTTGTATATCACAAATTGCATTTCAAGAGCTATTTCATATGAGTACACTAAAGGTTACATAGTAACCACCGTATACATATGTGGTCTTCTTCAGTTGACATTGACGTACAAAAGTAGGAGATTGACACAATTCGTGACTTCTTGATCGATATTAAATCCGCTGTTTGCTATCCATTTTATTTATTAAATTTTAGTTTATTTATTTAATTTATTTTTATTGTATTTTATTCAATATGTTGATGCTGCCACACAACACAAAAAGCTATATAAAAGAAAGAAAAAGAAAAAAACAAGTAAAAGTGCTATGTTCGGCTGTGCCGAATCTTAAATACCCTTCACAGATGTAATTTTTTTCGTTTAAATTTTTCGGCTAGGAAGCTAAATGTTTGGCTTTTATTATTTCTGATGCCTCTGAACGTCTTTCAAAAATATTAGATATGTTTAATTTAAAAACAAAAAGTAAAAATCCGTTTCATGTACCCCAAAAAGTTCTAATTGTACAACCGTAGAATCGACTTTTATATATTTTGGGTTTTTAATACCAATTTAACTTTTCCCGAAGTACAAAAAGGATATCATCCACAAAAAACCAAAATTAGGAACTTATATGGTTACTTTTATGTACCAAAAAATTTCGATTGTCCAACACTGGAACCGAATTTTTAGTTTAAAAACTTTCAATACCGATTTAATTCTTAGTGAAGTATAAAATATGGTTAATTCACTGAAAAAAAATCAAAATTGGGAACTGTTATGGCTATTTTTATGTACTGAAAAATTTCGATTTTCCAACCCTGGAACCGAAATTTTAATACCAATTTAATTTTTCCTGAAGTATACAATAGGTTTAATTCACTAAAAAATACAAAATTTGGAATTTATGTGGGTACTTTTATGTACCAAAAATATTTCGACTTTCTAACTCTGGAAGCGAATTTTTATTTTCTTACCAATGCAAATCTTAGTGTAACATACTTTTACTTGACAAAAAAATTAAAATTTAAGACTTTTTGATCATTTTCATGTAGCATAAAATATTTAATTTGTCCAGCAATTTTGCTCCTTCTGAATTATAAAACAGTTTTAGTTAGCAAAACGACAACGTCAATTGCCTTTTATGTAGAAAAAATATTTCAATTTGCCAACTCTGGAAACGAAATTTTAATTTTTTTCACCAATGCAACTCTTAATGAGGCATGAACAAGTTTTATTTAATAAGTTTTATTTTAAAAAAATATTTAAAACCATTTTGGTCACTTTCATGTACTACAAAATATTACAGTTATCCAACTCTGGATTCGAAATTTTTTTTTTAATTTTTGATACCAATTATGTTTTTCCTGAACTAAAAAGTAGTTTTAATTAGTAAAAAAAACCGACGTTAGTTGCCTTTTTTGTTACTTTTATGTATAAAAAAATTTTAATTTCCCAGCCCTGCAAGCCAAATTCATATTTTTTACCAATCCTAGTCTTCACTAGGTATAAAGTTGTTTTATGTAAGAAAAACTTAATATTTGTAGCCATTTTGGTCACTTTTATGAACTATAAAATATTGCACTTGTCTAACCCTGGATTCGAAATTTTGATTTTTTTTGGAAATTTTTGATACTAATTTTGTTCTTCCTAAGTTATAAGACCGTTTTAGTTAGCAAAAAAACCAACATAAAAAAAATTCAATTTCCCTGGAAGCAAAATTTGAATTTAAATTTTTTTTTTGGCCAATGCAAACCCTCATGACGTATAAAGAGGTTTTGTTAAAGAAAAACTTAAAACGTTTAACAATTTAAGTTACTACATGTACCACAAAATACGGAATGGGCCGAAACAAAAATTTTTTTAATTTCCCATCCCTGGAAAAAACATTTTATTTTTAGTTTTTAATAGACCATTGAGGCTTTCCAAAGCACCAAATAGGTTTAATTTACAAACATTAAAAAAATTATTGATTTTTGGTATACATTTTGCGTCGAGAAATAGTTGTAAGCTTCCCAGCTCTGGAACCGTACTTCGGATCTTTCTGAATTTCAATACCACTCTATTTAAGTTCATTTCCAATCCAACGCTCCAAGAACAAAGTCTCTAGCTCTTTTTGGGGGTTAGGAAAACCACGTATTCACGTACAGACAGACGGACAGACGGACATCGCTCAATCGGCATCGCTATTTATAAGGATCCAGAATATATATAGTTTATGGTGTCCCATATTGATATAGAAGAAATTACACACGGAGTGACAAACGTATATATACCCTTTCACTTTTTTGTGAAGGGTATAACAAAAAAATAAACAACTGTAAGCTGTCTAAATAATCAACATGCAATGTTGTCCAATAGTTTGCATGGATACAGACATTTGGAATGTGACAAATATTATAAGAAATCTTGTCGATAAGCTTAATTGTCAATTCGATAATACTACGAATAACACAGAAGATATTCCATGTGAATCGGTTTTAATACGTTTTTCATATTTTCAGAAATGGTGTAGAAGTCTACTAACCATTTGAAATCCCTAAAAATTGCCATATTAACCCGCAACTAAAATAACAAGATTTGAATATGAAATATACTCGTATAAATACCGGCACCATACAAAATTTCGATATATGTACATACTGTTATCATCACTGAAAATGGAAAATATTTTATGAATTTGACAGGTGAAAAATAAAACTTGCTGAACCCCTATGTGATTGGCAAAAAAACCAATTGTTTTGTACGACAAGGTACCCGGGTATCTTCATACAAATCGTATGAAAAATAAACGATTTTGCTACAAAATTTTAAATATACACAATATACCATTTCCCTGAAAAGTACAGGATAAAAATATTATGGGCTTGTAAAGCTTCCAACTTCTTCCTCTTACATGGCCAATTGTATACTGGCAAACCAACAGAAAGTGAGCGCCGGACATATGTGGTAGACAGGGCTATCTTAGATCTTGTTAGTCCATATAAGAACTCAGGAAGGAATATCACTAGTCTTGAACTGGCAAAAGCATTAACTTTGTGGAATCTCACACTCGTTGGGACAGTGAGAAAAATAAACGTTTTATACCATCTAATATGCAGTCACATAAATACAGACAAGTTTATTATGACATATACATTTCCCAAGGTCTTAAACCTTATTCACGTTCTCAAATCAAACATATATTCAGAATTAGTTATTGTTTGAGACAGCATTAGTCAACAATTATTAAACCAAATGGTCAAGTATCATAACAGGGATATATTTTTTTTCATTGTTGAATACTACGACTGATTTCCGCCCATTCAATAACATTTCAAATCAAGACGAAAAGACCGATTTTTAAATGCATATTCGACAAGCCAGAAATTATTAATATTTTGACCTTACTTTATAATCAAGTTAATTTAAGTCTTTAAAACAATAATTAATTCGTCCCAATTTTCGTATAAAAAATTATTGTAATTTTTTAAACATTCGCCAGTATGCAATTATCATTTTAATTATGAATACGTTTGTGTGTGTGCAGTAAAGGAAATTATCAGAATATGTACTTTAATTTTCCATATAAGGGTAATAATTTCAATTGAGCACATCAATTATCCTGTTTAATGCTTAAAACTTCAGACAATGCGGCATGTGACTTTAATATTTATTCTTGATCATAATAAAAGTGCAATAAAACAGTCAAAAATAATTGCTGAGCAATTATTTACAATAAGTTTACAACAATTTGTATGACTGAGATGTTGTAGTTTAATTTTAAAAAGGCATATACATTTTTTATAGCCGGTAAGGAGACATACACACAAGATAATATGATCACTTTTCGTGTGTAATAACGTTATTTATGACATCCTTTGGGATAAAAAAGGAGACGAACCATAATGCTAATGAGACTATAAAGAAAACCAGTAACCAGTTGTGGATTGTCCCTGCCTCAAGGTGCTATTGTAAAAAATATTATCTTAGAGCAGAAGAAACAAGACACGTATACTTTGTGGTCCAAATTGCAGATCTCCTGATTAGTAATTAGACACTCTTATAATTTAAGCCACAATAACAGAGCCTATATCCAAACTGTCTCAGACCAATTTATCCACTATCAGCATCCACTTATACTTTCAATTACTTTTCTCATCAATGTCATGGGATTTAAGTAAAAATTATAGATATTTTATTGGAAAGCAGTGCGAATATTTCTTGATGGCGTAAATGTCTCATTAGTCATGACTTTCTGTGTCACTGGTTACTTTTTCTGTAGACTTGTGTCGCACTCGTTCAATAACATTTAATCAAACCAATGTAGATTATCACACCACAACCACTAATTTCTTCAAGGAAATATTTTTTTAAAACCATGTACATTAATTAAGTTAATATCGAGCATCCAATTGGTGTAGCTTCATTAAATATCTCTTGGGACATTGTGTAGTAGTACAGATTTGTGTCAAACTGGTTCGAATTCCTTGATTTCGCCTCCTAACAAAACTTAATCATATATTACTCCAATTGTTTACTGAATAACAGAGCTCCTTCATTGCTAAACGGATTTTTCTAAGGGTCACATTTCTCAAATATTTGGCCAAAAAAGGGTAACCGCAAAATACCAATAAACTATTTTAACTCAGACGACAGTTTCCAATAATATTAAATTCTATGACATTTCAACTATTTTGCTGTATATGGACCACAATTTGTTCATCAGTGTTTAGTGGTTACGCTTTTTGGGGAAAATATTTCTTAAGTATGGATGTACCTCAGCACATTTTGTTTGTGTTGTCACTATTTCACTTAATAATTATTTACTAGCTGTACTTATTATTATTTAAAAAATTTTTGATTTCAAACGACTAGGACAGATTTTGTGTGCAGAAAACCCGATTGCCTGATTCGGAATTGAGCATAGGTTAAAGAAAGGACATAAAGCACATACACATCTGTCATTGAATGTATATCAGACTACAAAGTTTATTTCAATAAAGTGATAAAAAAACTGTGTCCTGTAGAAATAACCCATAGTATCGCTGATACACAGATAAAAATCCCTTCGATATTTCAATACCAAATTCGCAGATTCAATAAAAAAATTTAAATATTTGTTAAGCAAAATGTACCTATGCTCGTTTATTGAAAATATATTTATTTTTCAATTGTTTTTTGCCTGCTATTAAAAAGAGGTAATTCAGATCAGCAGAATTTTTGAATTAAAAAAAAAATTCGTTGACTTTCCCATATAATTTTTTTCTGTGTATATTATTTTCAAATATATTATCGTGTTTTAATAATAAGTTTTTAATATAATTTAGTTTTAATATGTTTGCAAATTATGTATTGCCGTTCATGAGTTTTTTATTTTTGCATACTCCATCTTGGATACTTCACCAGGATTTACATCCCCCCACACACACACACACACACATCGCGTATATTTACTTTGAGTCGCAGCTCAAAAATCTTAAATTTGTTAATTTGAATCCCACATTGAAGGAATAATAATGACATTCACTTCGTAGTATGATGTCACGATATTACGCATAATTCTGCTTCATAAACTAAAGCCAGTGTTATTTGATTTATGACAGCTTTAAAGAAAATGAGGGAAATGTAAGTACGTGCAATTTATTTCAATACATGCACATTAACATATAATGTGCGGGATATCAATGAGTGGCATATGATATTGATTTTTTCATTAATATATTTGCCTCATTATTTTTTCTTTTTTCTTTAATTTCACTGATAATTCAGCCGAAGAGTTCTTGTCTTGGTATAATATTTTCATACATGTGAATGTATGCTGCATGTTGTTAATGCTGTAGAAATTTGCACAAAGGTTTGATTATTGTTAAGTTTATCCTGTTGAAATTTAATTAACAAAGTTTCGAACGATTTAAAAAGCAGCACACGGAAACATCAGGCAAGTGGTCGAGTAGCAAAAATACGCTTCGCACTGCACTTTACATGCTACAATTAATGAATTTTAAATGTGAATGTTAAACACATAAAGGCAAGCAAATATTCTTAAGGATTTTTATTGAAAAAATCATTATACAAAATGTCAAATTGCACATAACCCAAAAGTACCTTGTACGGAATAATTGCAACAAACTTCTTAATTGGTTTGATTCTCTTCACTTTGTTGGCGTTAAAATATTTGTTCGGAAACTTGTTAATATAAAATGAAAAATCAATCAAGCCTATAATGTTTATATGTAATGTAATTAAGTTTAATTTTGTTTCTGTTCAAAAGGAAATGATTAATAATCAAGAGCAGGACAGTTTCAATGTTTGTAATTTAGCAAAATCTATTAATAGGGACTTAGAGCTATTATCTAATACTTATAAAATTAGAAAATATAAAATCTTGTAGTGATTATGCAAAGAATGTATCGTAAGAAAGTCTGACAACCGCGTGAATTGATGATTTTTCAAGCAGATTAAGTTATGGTCAAACAATTGTTAACAATCAAATTCTAAGTTTCCTTATACCATATTCATAACTCAATTAATCAGATAAAATTTTTATTAAGTGATTGCTCAATTAAAACTTAATTGTTATAAAATCAAGTAAAATCACAAATGCAGCACTGCTAAAAAGTGTGTTTAGTGAGCAAAATACAACTCACTGAACAAAGTTAGTAGAGACTTAGCACCTAAGTTGTGTGTCATGTTGATGTTATCTTAATGATATTGAACTTGGTATTAATTAGAAAATTAAAGAAAAAAAAAAATAGTTGAACTTTAGGTCGTCCTATATATAAAAAAGAAATTATTTTATGACAACTAAAAATTGAATTGACTAAATTTTGTATACGTGAATAGGAAGATAATGATGACAATATGAATATAGAATCAATTAAAAATTTATGTCTGAACACCGTATTACAATCGGCTGAGCTGGTAATTTACTTTTTGTTGGTAATTTTCCATTACCGGTACTTTGCATGCCAAATCTTGCAATATAGGCCCTAATTTTCAAAATCACTTCGTATTAGTGAAACTCATAGACGAGCGTAAATATTTAAAAAAAATTTGTGCTTGTTTCAAAATGTTTAAAATCTTTATGAAAAGTAAAGGACATCTATAGGTGTAAAACTAAGCAAACATTTGCCCAAAAAATCGTAACTACTAAATACCAACTCAAAATCTTTTAATTCACACAAGTTTTAATTGTGTTAAATATTGATTCAAATAATATTGGATTATATCACACTGCCTGTTATTTGTGTATGAAACTGTTTTTATTTAATAACCACTAGACTTGTGTCGAACTCGTTCATCCGTCCGATTTTGACAAGAACCTTTGATCAATCTAATGTAATTGAAATGGGTTCTTGCCAAAAACGAGCGGATGAACGAGTTCGACACAAGTCTAATAAAACACGTATTTTTCATTAGTAATTAGTGGCTGCGCTTTTTTGGGCAAATATTTGGCAAGTGTGACCGTACTTTTACACCTGCTTTAATTAATGTTTGTGTCAAGATATTTTCTTAAACAATAGTGTGATACTAGTAATAGTTTTATATTCTATTAACAAATATAATGTATAAAAATTTAATAAGAGGACATGTAAAATAAAATATACTTATGTATATTTATGTCAAAACTACGTTTGAAGTAACTTAAAAAATATTTAATTAATTACTTAGTGATATTACAAGTACTTACCTTTTATTTATTTACTTATTTCTTGTTTATTTTATCTATAAATTCTACCCAAAAATATACTTAAAGCAAAAGCTACTTACGTATCAATGTCGTGGAGCATAATAGTAAAGCGATTATGAAATCACGTGATGGCGTCAATACACCGGACGCCAATAATTCCAATTCACAATGCATGCCCGTAAAGCCCATAGGACATTGGCACTCAAATTTTTTGGGCGGATGGTAGTCACGACAACGACCGCCATTGCGACAAGGAAACAGTAAGCATTCGTTGTCATTGGTACATGTACTACCAGATATTTTGAAACCAGCAGGACATCTGCATATTCAATCAATACAGATACAAACGGACACATGTAAACGACATTTATAGTACGAGTATAAAGTGGTTGTTAATGTTGCATATGAAGACATTTATGAAGTTTATTTATGGAAAATAAATTTTAGTGTTGTTAGTTAATTATTTTTTCTTGCCTTTAAGGCATTTTTTTCTTTATGGCTTTTGAAATTCTTCTTTGTAGACATACTTTTAACTATAGCTTTGAGATCTGAGTTAAAGCTTTTTTTAATTTTATAAATTTGCAAAAAGAAAAACGTCATATTTTAATGTTGATGAAAAATAAATTACTGAAATATGCTTTATAATCTTAATCTTACACGTATCAAACAGGTAAATATCGGTACAGTTACCGATTATTTGGACCGTATTTAAAACCAGCTGGTATTAAAACTACATAGACATTTCAAAATAGAAGACAACATTTGCCATAATTTCCGTTTCGATTAGTTGTCGTATTGGTGGCTGGTAATCATCTGATATACACATCTTTGATATATATGTATGTTATGATATGGTAGTTGGGACTTTTCACAAATGCTTTATACGCCCATCTTTTACGGTGAAATAAATATAATTATTTCACCATGACAAAACACAAACCTACACAAACCGGTTCGCAATACCATTGCAACGCAAGCAAAAGTGAAAATGTACCTACTTTATCTGTTTAAAAATATGCAATATTTATATTTTTTCGCAGCGCTTCTTTGCAAATAGTTGTCCAAATTCTTCAAATCACTTTTTATGATATTATCCCTTTTATGAACATTTATTATATCTACTTTATTATCATTGAAGAGTTTCCTATATTCGAAGTTCGTTTAGAATAAGGGGAATTTGAAAAGAAAGAGAATCCCAACAATAATAATATATAATTTCGAAAACTGTTCTAAATTAGACTTGTGTCGAAGTCGTTCGTTCGCTCGTTTTTGACAAGAACCTATGATCAAACCAATGTAATTTAAATGGGTTCTTGTCAGAAACGAGCGAATGAACAAATTCGAGACAAGTCTATTTTTAATTCATTGACTTTGAGTCGCAAAGGAGCTCTGAGTCAGCCAACATCATGCCTCGTTGGCAATTATTTTTTAAGCGCAGTCAGACCACTGATCGTTTACTCTCTTTCGAGAGTTTTGTGTCTCACTTGCACTAGTTAATTCCAACACCTCAGATAACTGTATAGATTTACAGTTCTTCTGAGGAATATTCCGTGGTTAACTACTTTGCTACTTCCTATGTGAAGGCATAGGTCGTGTACAGTCAGTCACAGTAACGGAAAAAATACGGGTTAATAACATCGCCGACATATAGTCTAAGTCACCAAATTTACTTGGTAAAGTATTTCAACAAATAAATAAATAATTCATTGACTTTATATCGGCAACGCCAATAAAGTTGTGCTGGAATGTTTTACATGGATTTTGATTTTAAAATTCACAATGAGAGGAAGGACACAATTTTTGCAGCAAAATTTGCACTTGTTAAATTTTTTTAAAGAAAATTTTAACAATAATTTTAATTAATTTAATTTTAATTATTTTTTATGTAAAAAAATCTAAAAGTTTATTGTAAATTTTTGGAGAAATACATTAGGACAGTTAATAATCGAACCTTCGACCCGTGGCAAAAATTAGTCAAAGCCGAATACGCACTCCATTTGGGCTGTACAAAAATGATAACAAATAAAATTGGTTGCCACTTTTCTTGTTTTTACAGACCAAAAGGGGTCCTGATTCGGATTAAAATCAAATCACATCACTTTTCCTGTGTGCTAGCGATAGTAGTTTGAATGTCCATTCACTTGCTTTATGTCATGGAATAGCTTTAAACTGGCTAATAAATAGTCAGATTGCAAGCTTTAGGTCGTTAGTTAGTCAAAAGTATGTTGTGCCCGTGACTATTTATTTCGGAAATAACTACTTCGAATGGCCAAAAATATGCATAAGTAATGCGTATAGCAAAACTTAAATCCATTTAGTCAATTTTGGACAATGTTACTCGCTGACGCAGGTGTATCTTGAGAGCCAGGAATGAATATTTCCCAGGCGTATTCCTTTTAAAAAATATGTAATTGTTTGATGATAACATTTGCTTACAGTATTTGTCGTCCTTATGCTTTATATGCAAATATCACATTTTTATGTTTTAAATTCAAGTCTGTGACTTTATTTGACATCTACTGTTTATAATTTTATCTTTTAAATAATTACTTTGATACTAGATCTAAGAAATACATTTAATATAAAATGAATAAACATGATACGAAAGTTCCAACGAAATCAGAAATGGAGTTTTAATTGAAAAAATGCTTTTAACTGAATAAGCGCAATATGCGTAAAATGAATTAATTATTTTTGAATGACATCGTAAATGGCAAAATTATAATTATATACACATACATACACATATATTTTTGAATGCATTACTATGATGGTAAATGATTTAAGCTTATTTTTCTATAGACTAAATATTTTAAAATGGAATAATCGACATGCAGAATATATGTTTATATATACAATAATTTATGTAAATGAAGATATTTGTATGCATTTAATATGAGATATTCATATGATAGAAGGTTTAATGCAACGCAAAAAAAAGGGATGATGAAGATTTGAATGAATGGTTTTATATGAAATACATGAATGTAGGTTTGATGGTTTCATTTTGAAGTCGTTTTGCTAATACACACATTAAATGTTATCATGATGATCGTGATTGGCTTTATGATAGTGTTGGTGAATAAATATTTTAGTACATATATGTAAAAAAGCTAATGGTGCATTTAATAAGGGAAACAACTTAAAACTTTTGCGCTGACACCAATTCTGACATAGAAGGATGATATTATACAATATAGAAACAAGAATAAACATGATATAGATTGAACAGGTATTTAAAAGGATCAAAATAAAATTATGAATGAATACACAGAAAGAGATAAGAAGTTATATATAAGAAAACAATTTTGAGATTATCAGAAGTATGCCATAAAAAGTAAATAAACACTTGTTATCTACAAAACCAAAAGAATGCTAAATATATTTTATTTTTAAAAGTATATCCTTTCCCATAAACAACATTCATCTCTTTCATGTCCTTGAATTCACGCAAGGCCTCAGTGCATATCACTAAAGGGCGCAAGTAGTCTTTTTTTCTTAACACATATTTTACTCAAAAAATCTTCATTATGCTCACTTAGTATGATCAGCAAGCAAACTAAAATTGCCGCTAAAGCACCCATGCTTAGTTTTAGCGTTTGTCCTTCTTGCACCAATTCACAATTTTCGCCCCAGAAACCATCGGGGCATATGCAACGATATCTCAGTCTTGGTTCGAGATTTATACAAGTGGCCCCATTTAGACAGGGCAAATCCAAGCATTCATTACGATCCATGCAGCCTTTAGCATCCGGCGACATGACACGTCCTTCGCCGCATCTACATCGTGTTATGTAGACATATTTTTGTTTATTAGCGGCAGAGTGTAGTATGCAATACAATACGGTTGATAATAATTGTTTAGTTAAGAAAAGAAAACAAAAAAGGTACACATTTTAAAAATGAGTAAAGAAAGATTATGTGAAAATTTTCTTTAACGGGTATAAATATTTTTGAGCTATAAATTTAACCACCATATTCATAAAATATTGCTAAAGTTGTTTTTATATTGGCTATTTTTTCGACAGCAGTTGACCTTTTATGAATTAGGCGTAAAAAATAATACACGTACAGCAGACGAAAAAGAAAAATTTAAAAGAAGCATTTAATTCTTTTAATTTAAAATTATAAATTTTGTGAATTTATGAGGTCTATTTAAGTTTCAGTTTCAGTTTTCCTTCAAATGTTCGTGTTTTCTACTTTACATCAATCAATATAAGTTCAGTTAATAATGATTTTAAGTCCATTTTAGTCCAGTACGCTGCAATTTAAGTTCATATTAAAGAATTTGAGGTGCAAATGAATCAAATTCCATTTGAGTTTTATTCACACTCAGATTTGGTTAAAGCTCAGTTCAATTTCAGTGATAGTTTAGTTCCGGTTTATGTTTACTTAAAGTTGGGTTTAAGTCCAGTGAAAACTTGGTTAACATTAAAGTCAGTTCAAGTTTAATGAAATCTTAGTTCTGGTTCAGGTTAAAATTATATTCAGTTCAGTTAAAGTTCAAGTTCAATTTAAGATCAAAACAAGTTTAGGTCAAGTTAAGTTCAAGTTCAGTTTATGTTCAGTTAAGTTCCGTTCAAGTTGAGTTCAGTTCAAGTTTCTTTTTAATTTCAGTTAAAACTCTCAAATTTAAGTCCAGTTAAACTCAAGTAGACGTTCAGTTGAAGTTGCTGACGCTGGAATTTCGGTTTAAGTTCATTTTAAATTGTATTTTTTTTGTAGATTAGGTCCGCTTCCGTTCATTTTCAGGTTAATTTTGAGGTCTGTTGCACTTTTTTAAATTTAAGTTTAGTTTTAGTTCATGTGTAGATCAATCTCGGTTTAACTATGGTTCATGCTCATGATTATAGTTCAGATAATTTTTAAATAGTTGTACCTGAGCTCTATGTCACTTTTAGTTAAGTTGTTATTCTTCTAATCGTATATAATTGTAGTGAAATTATTCGTAAGCTTCGTTTCATTTTTGGTTACGTTATCACTTAGTTCGTAATATAATTTTTGTTCAGTGCTTATGAAAATAGTCTTTATTTGTGATTCTTTATTATGATTTCGTTCAGTTTTAGTCCAATTCTACTATTATTATTTATTATCAATCATAGTTTTTTTTTCTAGCTAAACTGTTAGTCACTTATGTACTCGTATGTCCCTCGAAGGAAATGTTTGAGGTTTTTGTCATCCAATGCTTTAAAATAAAAATTATTGTGCTGTGACAAATTATAGAGATATAATATGTATTGAAAACTCAAACTGACTGATTGTTTTTGTATGCGGGTGAATTAAAAAATGTTGCATGGCCATGTACTCAATTAATTCGTAATTGGTGTCTTATATATTTAAATTCGATTATGGGTACTTTTCTACATTAAATTTTTAGGGCAGATAATTTATTTCTATTATGAAATTTCTGTCAAAACGTGGTGTTTTTGTATAATTACTGTACGACATTGTTTATAGTTATGAAAAACTAATACGCCTTCTTTTGAAAATACTCCTCCCACTTTTTATGTCACCTGGTGAATCCTGCAATCAACGTACGGTCTGATAAGCATACGGAAAAATTGTATTACATTGAGTATGTTGTTCAATCTCGGTCTGTATTGCAATGCAAGGATGAAATAAACTCATACTCCCGTTGTGGAAGTATCAAGATAATATGGATTCCAGGACATCGAGGAATACATAGAAATATTGAGGCGGATAGGCTAGCGAAGATGGGAGCATTAATGACAAACATCACACTAGAAAATCCTGAGCCATTTCAGGTTTTTAAGAACGAACTGAAGCAATGGGCTGTAGAATTGCATACAAGGGATTGGCAGTGACTAGTGACTAGAATTCTATGGGGAGACCCAGATAGAGATCCTAAGATTAAGTAGGCCAGCACTATGGAGATTGGTTAATTTAATAACGGGACATACAGAGATGAGGTGTCATGTGGCACTCACGGGGATCGTTAACGATATAACATGAAGGCCTGTCTGGAGGATGACGAAACACTTGAGTATTACTTGTGCTACTGTCCAACTTTTAGTCAGGTCAGGAGATTATACAGGAGATGGAATTTTGAAGGTTTCTGATTGGAGAGACTTAAGAAGATACATTGAGGAAATGGGGTTCTTGACGTAATCAAATTCAAATGTTTCTGTGGTTTTTAATGGAGGCTCCCTATAACGGAATGGGAACTCCTTATAACAGAGCGCACGACAGGCCTATGAGGCATAAATGTAATGCTGGACGAATTGGGACAGCTCCTCTTTATGCCCCTCTCTTCAACCTAACCTAAGCTAACCTACTACATTGAGTATATTCTGTATTATCTAGAATAAAAAGGACATTTTGAAGTGTAGAGCAATATTACCGATCCCATCAGTTGGAATTGGGAAAAAGTCAGATACCGTATAGATTTTAAACGTTTAATGTGCTAGTATAAAATACTACCTCATCTTTCCAAAAATTTGTCCTAAAAGCTGGACCCAAAAGTATCAAATGTACGCTACACCGTGTAGCCAAGAGACTTAACATGAAATTGATGACTTCATCATACACAAACCTACGAAGTTGGTCTTACTTCTGGTCAAAACAATTTTTCGTGAAGCCCAGGGGGATAGTGCAGCATTCCTGACAAATTTAAGACCTACAAAAACTGAACAATTGAACAACAAAATAACGTGGCTGTTGTAGACTAGCGGCACTGGAATTAGTACTGATAAGTTCAGTCTGTTAGTATGACAACTAAAACATGTTATTTAGATTAAACAATTAATGAAAATGTAAATGTGAATTAACGGATTTGAATTGAATCTAACTTATGGTTTTGAATTCATTAATATAATTTAAACGGTTCGAAAATAAATGCGATTAACCAGGATTTATAATCCCGCCAATGATGTAACTATTCATCAACGTCACGTTAAGACAATGATAAAAATATGTTATTCCTGTACTCGCTTCCTTCAGCAAATGACAATTTCCAACGACCTCTTGCTGTATTCAAGACTGTGGAAAGTAGTCACAGGCTTTCTTATTCTTAAATTTGTCTCGACGTGACGTTCACAAGTAATTATCGAACAAAGGGGAATATTTTAACTCATGAAATGGCATATAGAAAAGTATTTTTCTTATTAAATAATTTTTACTCATATAAATTTTCTGCCAAAAAAAAGCAACATATTTTTTTAATTCACCCTCATACAGTTGGTGGTTTTTGTAAGCAAAATAATGTTGGTGAAGTTTATATAACTTGTCGATGTTATTTCAATGTTTTTGGAAGTAGATTCATATTTATAGATGGACTGATGAACAAAAAAAATTATTGTGTGTAAATGAAGCGATGCAAATGATCAAAAGGAAAAAATATTTTTGTAATCCAAAAGTTGGTGATGACGAACGGGTAATGAGAGCAGCGACAATGAAATGGAATTTCTTAAAATTTCTGTTAATGATTTGATTATGTGACGTAGCTTCGATTAGATACTGAGTGTTGTATATATAAGTTTTTGTTCAAATCGATATTCATTATTTTACCAACTCAAGTTACTTGTTGATTGCCGTTTTCATAAAAAGGCTGGAGTTACCATTATAACTTTTAAAGAAAGAAAGAAATTTTATAAACAATTTAATTTATAATACTTTTGAAATCTTTATGGGTTTTCATAGAAGTTTAGTTTTATGAGTCATAAATTCGATGGGTAAATATTGTTTTTATTAAAAAATTTCACTTGGCAATTTTATGCTTTTTCAGGAGTAGCATTTTTATAAATTGTTTTGTCTTAATTCAGTTTTCTTTTAAACCATTTTTATTATATTCTAATCATGCCATGATTGACTATGAAAGAAATATTTTAATTTTAATGCCTTGAGATCGTACTTATTTCACACACTGAGAAATAACACCGGGGGTGATAAAAATGTCTAGTAGTTATTGACGAATACAATAAGAATCTAATAATTTCTGCATTGTAAAAATTAAAAACAGGTGTTTGATGCAGTGGAGAATAGCCGAGGTAATTAAGTTGCTTGATAGATTGGAAAATGAATATTAAGTAGTTGATTTAAGAAACTTTGGCGAGTATCGAATTTTATTTATATCGAATTTGCAGTAAATTGTCTTTAATACTGTTAATACAGTATTAAAGACAAGAACATCTAAAATTTAAATAATTTTCTCTACCAAAATGAAATCATATACGATACTTTTCCTTATTTAACGTAGTAACGAGAAGAATGTTTGAAGACAATAAAAAAAAATTATAATAATATTTTAAGGCATAGTAAATATTTAATTTGTAGCAGATGCCTATATGCAATAATCTTCTTCATTAATTTTAGATTTACTTCTTTGAAGAATGCGATGTTTTTTTACAGAAAGCAGTTTTTAAACCTGCTCCAGAAATGTTTATAAAAATTTTAAATTAATAAATTACTAATAATTTTGCATATGGAGCATACATGGGCATACTGCATTACTTTTTTACTGCAGTAAGCGTTTCAGTAATCAGTAAATGACGAAAATTCAAAATAAATACTTAAAATTACATATGTAATATTATTTCTCAATATCATAGATGGGCACTTTGCAGTACCAGTACTTTTTAAGTATATATATTTTTTACTGGTACTGCACTTCAATTTTCATTACCAGTATCGTTTTACTGATTACTGAAAAAAAAATCAGTATTCAGCAAATTTTATTGATTACTGACAAAAAAAATCAGTATTCAGTAAATTTTACTGATTACTGAAAAAAAATTTCAGTTATCAGTAAAGTTTACTGAATACTGAAAAAATATCAGTATTCAGTAAATTTTATTGATTACTGACAAAAAAAAATCAGTATTCAGTAAATTTTACTGATTACTGAAAAACAATTTCAATCATCAGTAAAGTTTACTGAATACTTAAAAAAAGTCAGTAATCAGTAGATTTTACTGCTTAGTGATTAAATTGCAGTATCTAGAGATTTTCATGTGCGGAATTAAAGAAAATTAATACTATAATTATATTGGATATAAATATTTATTTATAAATATATTAATTTCATTGAGTACGCAAATTCTTACAGTTTAAATATCTTGTTTTTTTAGTATCTAGTAAAAACCTCCGGATACTGCATTCTTATCAGTAAGCTGTAATCAGTAAACTTTACTGATTACTGAATTTTTTTTCAGTAATCAGTAAACTTTACTGAATACTGATTTTTTTCAGTAATCAGTAAAATGATACTGGTAATGAAAATTGAAGTGCAGTACCAGTAAAAAAAATATATACTCAAAAAGTACTGGTGCTGCAAAGTGCCCATCTATGAGAAGTAATATTACATTTGTAATTTTAAGTATTTATTTTGAATTTTCTTCACTATAATAAATGCAATTGTTATTGGCAGGGTAGTGTTCGTACGACATGACGAATAACCCAATTATGAATGGATCAGTTATCATCAATTCGCGGCTTGGTTGGTTGTGAAAAGAGCCCCCTTTTTGCGAGGAAACTGCATATGAGATCTCCTGCAATGCTATAGCGGTATATGACCCATATTTTTCTGAATTTTGTTGTTCCAGTTTACGCAAGTCCAACTGTTTTCGGCTTTCTTTACCACATTTAATTTAATCATTATTGATAGGCTAGTGTTTAAGAACATGATTAATAAGGCAAGGATCAGTTTTGCAAAATGACCGAAGGGGTTTGAGTTCCTCATACATTTTTGATTATTATCAGTATATTGTAAAGTAGACTTGGGCAATTAAAAATGAAACCGAAGACAAGTGAACAACTTGCCCACATCGGTTCAATTTATTCTCGTCAAAAAGCAGAAAAAAATCATGATTTTATTCATAATCTAATTATGAGTGACGAAGCTCAAATGAAATGGGTTCGTCCCCGCGCTGAGTCATGAAATATTGTGTTGGATTCTTCTGATCAGCGTTCGTGCATGGTTGTGTTAGTTGTTGCCAGCCTGTTTCAATGATGAAGGCATAGCACTGGACATAATTGGCAGCGACTGACACTATCATGTAGTAAAAGTAGAGTAACAGCACCCTCCTTCGTCGGTCCTGTAGCAAAAAAAAACATTAGCCGGCGAGGTAAGAAGGTTCAAATAGCTCCAAAAAATATTTCTCATCTTTCTTTATCTGTCCCCTCAATACTATCCCCTCCTTTCTAGTTCCGGCGCAATGCACTGCATAAGTAGGGGTCATCTCCTGAGTGCTGGTCCAAGATAAAAAAAATGGGTTCGTTAATAGGCAAAACTGCTGGATATGGGCTACGGAAAATCCAGGAGCACTTCAACAGCGAGAGTTACATGCACTCAAGTGTACTGTTTGGTGCGGTGTTTCGTCGAAAAGAATAAAATTGGTCTATATATTTTTGAAAATGAACACGGTGTCGCCGTTTCCATTACTGGTGCTGGATAGGGGATGATGTTGCAAATTTCTTAGGCCATCCGTGGCGAACGAATTTTTTCCCGTACAAGCGATTTTAATTGGCCTCCGTGTTCACTCCAGACTGTTTCCTTTGGGTTATTTAAAAGGAAAAGTTTATATTAATAAGCCTGGAACGATACAGCAATTAAAAAAAATAATACAAGCGACGAAATCAACAAAATAATCAACAAAATAAGGCCTGGGCCGACGAAGGAGGATGCTGTTTCTCTGCTCGTAACTACATCATCCATCGCTGCCAGTTATATTCAGTGACCAGTGCTATGCCTTAATTACTCTAACCCATTCGGTCATTTTGGGCCACCCTGTAGTTAGTAGATTCATATTTGCGATGTCTAATTTTGAGTTTCAAAATGTGCAAAAATATCGCTTTATATATGTACAATTTTTTCTTAGATGAATGAGAACTACCGGTATCGATCAATATAAATCGACAGCTGGAAGTGTCCACTTGTATTATTACGTTGAGAACATTGAATTTCTGCAAGATCAATTCAGTGAGAATTTTATTTCCAAACGTAATCCTATGGACTAGCTCCCCTCGATTGTTCGATTTAACGGCTCTACATTACTTTTTACGGGACAATGTTAGGTTATTACTTCATGCCGACAAAACGAACAACCCTTAAGGCATTCCACATAAATATTCAAGCCCCGTTGGCACCATATGGCCAGTTTTATTGGAAAATGTAGTCATAAATTCAACCGATCAAATGGAACAAGTAAATTGTAGCTGCGGCGAACATATGCCGGAAATCACAAAATTAAAAAATAAATTTTATATTTTAATAATTTCTTTTTATAAAAACCGTTACAGCCTTTAAATAAATTGGGACATGAGTTGAATCAAAAACTTATCAATTTAGATTATTTATGAAAGGCATTCATTTCATATCTAAATTTATGGCAAAGTTTTGTATTGTTAGATGTAGGATGACTGTAAGTGTTGAACAATATGTAGTTATAATAATTATATGTAGATTGTATTTCTATTTTTTGAGTTTTCATCAACTTAAAATTTAAGGTTTCAAAAGAGGTTAAATATAAAAATTTAAGTTTTTTTGCAAATTTATAAAATCAATTATTTGATTAAAATTAATCTTTAAATTCCAACAGAATACAATGAATATAATTTTGTTTAGCTTTATGCTATCAAAACATTTAATATTTAAATGAAAGGAAACTAATTGAAACGGAAAGAAGGTGAACTACATTAACAAAAACCAAAAGCAATATAAATGAAAAAAAGCAACTTACGTGCACTCGTATTCATTCCACAAGTCAACACATTCAAATGGATCTGGACATATGACATTTGAACATGGTTTATTTGATGGACAGTTCTTTTCCAAATTACGCGCCATTGTAGCCTGACCCCATTGCGTTCCATTCATAGCCGGAGGCAGAGGTAAATGTTTACCTTCAAGTCTGTACATAAAGAATGAAAACAAAAATACAAAAAATTTTTCAATACGGATGATGTGTTTGCGTAGTTTTAATCGGGTTAATGGGGTTTTTCCACTGCAAATGGCAGCATATAATGGGTGATGAATAAAAGCCTTAATAAAATATTAGCTGACAGTTGGAAAACTCCTTCAGGCGTAATTTAATTTTTGTTAATGCAGAAAAGTCCAACAGAAAGGTTTAGAATTTTAATTGCATCATCTGATTTATTGTTAATTATCATACGATTTTGCAGGAAAAATTCATTAATAAGACAAATGATTTCCGAAATCTACAAATAGCTATAACTCCTTTATTTCGATCTCAAATTTATTATTATGCCAAAAACTCTGTGCAAACTGGCAAACAATATGCGTTTATAACCGGTAAAAAATATATTCCAAGTAAGTCAATAAGATCCGGAACATGTGATCCGGTTCATTTCTAATGATTTAACATACGGTAGTTACTGCCAGAAGCTCACTTTTTTGAATCCTCTTACGAAGACATTAATTAATTCAAATTTTTGTATGTCATTTTTAATAAGTGCAGAAGGTTTAATTTTCAATTATGGAGCTGGGAAAAGTCGCCTAGTGTATTACAAAAAAATTAATTAAAATTTATACTTATTTCATACAAATCTTTCAATTCATTTTTTTTTTAAATTTTTTATAAATTATAGCATAATATATGCGAAAATTGCAAACAAGTTCCAATATTGTGTAAATAAAATAAATTAATTATCATTTGCTGATGAGTGGAAAACTCACACCTATTGAAACATTGGAAGCAGAGAAAAAGTAGCAGGAGGAAGCAGTGGGTATTATTTGTATAATTGTTTAGTTTTTAATTCATTTCATTGGGAATCGTTATTTAATAATCTTGCTGTTATTGCCAGATTCAGGTCAATCAAAAATTTATTAAACAATGAAATACTTATTTCATATTTACTTTTGTGATGTAGATTTTATATAAAATGGCGCAAAATTTAATAACAACTCTTTCAGTTGTGCACAGAGGCTTATGCAATATTTCCTGCGACAAGTTTCTGAAGAAATGCAGTTCCTTTGAATATTTTAAACGAAATAATTGCTCTAATAAAATAATAGAGTGAGAATGTAATAGGCCCTTAACTCTGTTGTCAAATTAATGAAATTTTTCACATTGATTTAATTTAAATCTATTTAAGATTCACACAATTGACAAGCTCAGCCAGTCATATGGTTTATAGTGAAAATAAATTATAATTGTTTATGCACTTTTATACTGACAAATTTGTTGTATCTTTATGCTATAGTATTTTTTAACATCAGAAACTGAAAATTACAAATCAATCTCAGTAATGAGAATTTTAGTTTGTCGCGATAAGGAAATTTAAATAAAAAAGTTTTAAAACTATATATAAATGATTTAAAAATATATTTATATTTTTTAAAATACATCTGAAACCTGTGGACTATTTTTTAAAACTACGTTACTAAAACTAAGTTACAAATCCACATGTAACAAATTACAATTTGTATTTCTACAACTTAAACGTAAATCCGTTTTACAAAACTTTTAGCAGAAATTGTAAATTTAATTCATATTTATAATAAATTCAATTAAGATTGTTCGAAAATTTGTTTAAATTCAGAAAGACATGATATATATTCCATTAATTACACAGGTCAATAATAAACGGCCTTTTAAAGTTTTACTGAGTTATTGAGGTCGATTGTATTATATTTCATAACAGCTCTAGTTTTGGTATTATTATAGTGTTTCGTAGTCTCGAAAAGTCTGGCCACAGAGAGAATCACTAGATGTTCGTAACCAAAATGTGATAAATGCACTCTTAGTTAGACGGGATAGAATTATATGCCAAAACTTCTCATTTAATTTCTGTCTTATGAAACAATTTATTAAGACTCTTCACAAAAATGGTGAATGAATATTCCAGACCTGAGTGCAGAAAAATTAAAAGCAAGTACTTTCGATGGCCCGCAGATCACACAATTGATCAAAGATCATAATTTCTATGAATGAGCTCGAAAACAGAACATGGAAATCATTTGTTTTGGTAGTTCAAAATTTTCTTGGCAACTATATATCAAAGAACTATTTACAATTAATACAGGAAACTTGAAACATTTTGGGTGTAACATGAGCAGTAAGGTTCATTATTTAAAATCTCTTTTGGACGGATTTCCTAAAAACCTTGGAGAAAAGGGTGAAAAGTTTCACCAAAGCTGGATTCAATAATTTTTTCACATGTAGTTTGGCGGCTCTCTTTTTGAGAGAGAGAGAGAGAGAGAGAGCGAACGAAAGAGAGTTAACTTGGTTCGGAACATGAATTGGTTTGATTTTAATTTTTATTCTGAAACATTTAAATTTTTAAGTAAAGTTGAACTGAAATGTCACATCATATTATATGTACATATAAAGGGTGTTTTTCTACGAAGTTTTTATTTTTATACGAATCACTCTGTTGTCTGACAGCTGCTTTGACAGTTTAAAGTGACGTCTCTACTCAGTATTGTTTGATAAATCATCATGAACAGGTTAATTCCAGAACAACGCTTCCAAATCGTGGAAATTTATTTTCAAAAACAGTGTTCAATTAAAAATGTTTATCCGCTTTTTTACTGCAAAATTCTCTTCAGTGATGAGGCGCATATTTGGTTGAATGGATATGTCAACAAGCAAAATTGCCGTATTTGGAGCAAAGATAATCCACACGCCGTTAAAGAATTACCAATGCATCCCGAAAATTGTACTGTTTGGTGCGGTCTATGGGCTGGTGGAATCATCGGTCCTTATTTCTTTAAAAATTTCTTTAAACATTGATCATGGTCAATGAATTTTTGGTGCCAAAACTTCAAGATATGGATGTAAACGAAATGTGGTTTCAGCAGGATGGTGCCACTTGTCATACTGAGGGCGAAACGATGGACTTATTGAAAGAACATTTCAACGACTACATTATTTCGAGAAAAGGACCGGTGAATTGGCGTCCGCGTTCGTGTGATTTGACGCCACTCGATTATTTTTTGTGGGGATACCTGAAATCATTGGTTTACGTGGATAAACCAGCAACGATTGACGCTTTGGAAACCAGTATTCAACGTGCGATTGCTGAAATACGCCCTCAAATGCTTGAAAAGGTGGTCGAAAATTGGACCTCCAGAATGACCTTTGTGCAAAATAGTAGTGGTGGCCATATGCCCGAAATTATATTTAAATGTTAATGACAAGAAATTATCTACCAAATAAAAAATTTTTTTTGCCCATTTCATAATTTGGCATGTGTTATAAAAACACCCTTTATATAATAAAATACAATCTTAATAAAATAAAATTTTTATTTTATTAAGATTTTTTAGTTTACAATTTGTTTATTACACAATAAAATATATGAGTGTGACGCCAAGAAAACAAGCAAATTGCATTCATCTGCTACTGTGCTGCCTAATTGAAAATCTAACACGCATCGTTTAGAAAAAATAATGTGTAATTGAAAAATCTGATCCGCTCGAAAAAAAAATTGGGATATTTTCGTATTCACCATCCTAAATTTAACCAAAAACAGCAGGCATTTTCGAAAGCCGTTATACTTTCATCATCAGTACTTATGTGTATTTTGTTTGTCACCACTTATTATGATAACAGTTTTGAATTATAAAAATTTTACATTTTAAATTTACATTTCTAAAATTGAACTAACATTTCTATTATTAATTTTACCATTTTGAATTTTTAGGTTAAATTAATCTCAATTTGTTTCCCACTTTTTCTTTATTAGTTTTTTGTGGTCCAGCTGGTGGCGAATTTGTGTAAATATGGGTGTTGAAGAACTCTTGAATTGCCTTACGTGCATCAAAATCAATTTAATGGGCATAACTCTATCTTGTTTTGTTAAACATGTACCGTATCAAATAACGCGTCTGGGAATCTTATAGTGAAATGTAAAAATTACCGCAATATAATGAACTAGCCATTGTTTAATCTAAGAAATCCGCCATTATCGGCACCGCAAATGAATCAAACCTTTCATTATTACCATCCCTGCATTTGTGTGTAACTTGTTCACATCTTATGCAATTTAGAACTGCAACTTACCTTATATCATCCAAACAACTCTTCTGATAGTCAGCATAGACTTCAAACGTCCTTACGCCAGTGTACTCAGCTTTGCCACCCGCATAAACACCCTCTTGCTTATCTACCAACAACCACTGGTGGCCAATAAATTCAAATGTTTCATTATATCGTCTACCCTCGCCACCATCCAATTCCAGTGTTGCTGCTGAGCCATAACGATTAATGCGTACCACGTGCCACTGGCCATCGTCAACGGCCACTGCATTAAGCCATAAATCTTTTTCCTCCGTACGCAAGGAGTTCAAATTGTAACGGAAATGTAAACGAGCATCTTTGATCTCTAAAATTCCATATTCCCGATTGTGCTGATCACTAACACGGAAAAGTTCACCGTGCTGTTCACGCGTTCTGAAGCGTAGCTGAATTTCGGTACTAAAACGGTCTGGTTCAAAGCTCAACGCATACTTAACGTAACTCTGTTGTTTGAAGGTAGTGGGTATGGTCGGTATATTACAGGCAGGGCCAGTCCAGCCGGGCCTGCACTGGCATCTGGCTTCGGAGAGAGAACCAACACAGTTGCCATGCTCCCAACATCTGGCCGTTTGTTCGGATTGGGCACACACTTCTTCGGTTTGTGGACAACCGGCCAGGCTGTTGCGCGAAAGTCCGGGATGAGCCAAATCGTATAGTTTAGAGTTGTGCACCAAGTTGCGTATGCAGCCATCAAAGCCTTTAGACATGGGAGTATAATGCCAAAAGTAAAGCGATGGATCGAATTGCTCCCTATAAAAACCACCCACTTGAAGAGGAGCATTGACATTTAGGTACTCATTAAAAGGTGGAATTTGGCCTCTCGCTTGGCATGACATATCATCGAACTCGGGCATAGAACCGTCTTCCATTTCACTTATTTCGGCCGATCTACAAAAGTCCACCACCATGCGTACGTTTTCGCTATCCCAGAAAAGGTCGATGCGGTGCCATTCACCATCATCTAAAGTTTTCTTAGTTTTAACTCTCAACTCTAAAGTGCCCGAGCCAAAGTCTATTAATAGTCTGGGATAGCCACGCTCCAGTTCCAGAGATATAAAGTCAGAGATTAACATTTCGTCGCGTTCGGGTGGCACAATGGGACCATTATAAATTATAAGACCATCTGGTTTTCTTGTTATAAATTCCAAGTTCAAATGCGATTCATCACACATTTCAAGAGGAGGATACCAAGCCCAACCATTGCCACGGAAGCTCCTAGTAGTCTGCTGACATCTAGGACCAGTATAGCCTACAGGACAAGAACAGTGCGGGCCAAATCTTGTATCCACACAACGTCCTCCATTATAACAGGGCGTGTTGCGGCAATTTTCTGGTTTCGAAAAGTTTCTAGCACCACAAGTACATTCGGCCAATGTGTCAACTCGCACACCAACCAAAGCAGTCTTATTGGCATTAACCATGTAGGGCAGAGAACTTATATCCAAGGTGTTAGTACAGGAGCCCTCACACATTTGATTTTCATACAAACATTCATCTATGCCCACCATGGTGATATTGATGCCCACATCCTTTTCAATTTCCTCACGATTCATCAGCACTATGCCATTTAATCTGACAGGCTTGTAGTATGGAGAACCGTGCGCTGAGAATCTAACGTCAGTTAGTGGAGGGTGTTTTTTCTTAAGTTGTACACTGAAAATATCCACATTTTCTCTGGCAGTATTTAAAAGATCTGCCAATTTGTCACGGAATCTATCCATTTTGGATCTGCTCAAAGACTGTGTTCTATAGTTCCAAACACGTATAAAGTCTTCATCGGTTATGCCGGAAAGTCTTACTGAGCCCGAATTAATGACGGCTTCATGGGGTATCTCTCTCACGGTGACGGTGATATTAGCTGGCACATCAGTTTGTGTGTGTTTGCGATCGTACACCTTAAATCGTAAATGATAACGGCCCTCGCGAGTGCCAGCCCTCATAGTTACCATACCCGAATCTTCATCTAGTTTAAAGCGTGGATGTTCCTGCGACTCCCAATAGAATTTTTTATCCGGCAAATCCCAATCATCTAAATCGTACACATAAACTCGACCAATTTGTGTGTCTGGCGACTGGCCTTGATAGTTGTAAGCGAAAATGTCTTTTGAGCCCGGCTGCATTTTGTTATCATTAACATCACCTATAATAACAGTCAATGTACTGGTGCCGGTCATGGCGGGGGAGCCGTGATCTTTAATAACAATTGGGATCATGTACTCTTTCTGTTGTTCTCTATCAAAGGATCTTAAGGAGGATATAACAGCCATGCCGTCACCATTAGCGCCCTCTGCGAAAAAAAGAAATATTGCAAATATTTTAGTCTTTTTCGTATATTTATGATAATAAATATTTTATATTTTTAATTAAAACATAAATGAGGTTTATCTGTATATTGATACCGACTTGAAAAATGATTATTTGATTTAGGTCTTGATTTAGTTTTCAAAAGAATAGAAAACAAGTAAAAACGTTATATTCGATTCTTAAATACCCTCCAAATATTTAGTAAATAAAAACTGTATTTTATTGTTATTTGAATTTTTTAATAATTTCTCATTGTCGTGTATCTATGAAATCCAATAATAATGTAATAGTAAAATCCATGAAAATATCAAAAATGTTACCAGCTAGAAAAATATGAGGATGTTTGGTGGTTTTGACTTGGGAAAACGTGCATAAGCTTCCATTGGGTACTTCAGTACAGAAGTACATGAAAATTAAATACATTAAAGCATAGTTTTGTATTATTAATAGTGTTTTGTTTTTAGATATTCAAAGTTAAGAAGTGTCTATATAAAAAACACAAATACATACAAATATCTTTTACCTCAACTTTTTCATAAAATTGATTTTAACTGAGATACTAATTTTTTTAGAACACGATCGAAAAAGTTTCAATTGATTTGATTATATCTATACATACATATCTATATAGCAAATACAAACTACTTGATTTAGAGAATTTTTGCAAAATTTTTACTTTTTATTTCTATTTGTTTAAATACAATTTTAACTTGATATAGTACACATACATACATATATGGGAACTACAAACTATTTATTTACAAAAGCGTTTCAAAATATATCATTTAGTTTTTTATAGCCACTACAATTCCGTCATGGTGGCTATGAATTGTTGTATAAACCTTAGCGAATATGGATTCATTCCAAATGTTTGAAAATGCCCCATCAATGTGATTTGTTGTTGACGAAGTTTTATGCAAATTGAAGAAAATCCGTTTTGGTTCAATATAATTTCCGTATGTTGATCCACAGTTTTGCGACATAAATTAAAATCACCTATTACAATTATTTTAGCATTGTTGCTGCGAGAACGAGTCTTTATTTCATTTATTGCTCTGATCAGCAATGTTTGGAAAATAGTTACTGGAATATCTATGTTTTTATACAAAATCAAGTAAAAATGTTCCATGCAGCGCATAACAATGTACTGAAAATTATGGTTTCCATGGTTGTGGTCTCGCTTGAATAGCAACTCTGTTTGCGAGAGTATGCTGTTGTTTACATAAATCACCATGCCTTTTCTACTTCTGGATGTATCTGTGCTTGCTTGTGTCTCCATTGAATCAAGTCTACTAAGAGTTGAAAAGTTTAGGATGACGTATTCCTCAGATGGGCGAGTTCAAGTTTCCACAAAGCATACTATATCCACATTTAAAATTAATGGATCAGATATAATGTCTTCGCAATGCGCACGCAAGCTTTGAATATTTTGATAAAAAAGTTTTGAATTATATTCTGGACTATTGATTAAATGGTGTTGTATAGGAATACTTTTCTGTGAACGCAAGCGGTCAAGCTCAAACTTAACTGGATCCAGTTCCTCAAATCGGTTAGGTGGGTTAAATTTAGTCCGGAAGCACTGCTAGCTCTACTACATTCAATATAAAGAGATGACCTTCGGATTCTTCCTCGTGCACGAACTGTTACTTTGGAATAAGTAGCTCCTTGGCTTTTATGGATAGTAATTCCTTCAGAAATTATCAATGGAAATTGCTTTCTTTCAATTGTTATTTGCATGTTATTTTTAAATTGAACTGATTGAGTACATTTCTCTATTGGTGTCCGAAGAGATTCCGTTGAATGTGTCTCTACAGCAACATTTTCATCTCCGAATAGAACCCAAAGTGTTTTCGGGCATCTTAAATTCCGTTGAAATGCAATTCCCATCAAAACCCCAGAAGCTCCATTGACTAGACCACCACTGTCATCATATACTTTGTAGAAATTTTTAATATCAGCGAACTACAGAGACCCTGGGTTTCAGAAGTTTTCAAATTTCTGAAACCTGCAGAAGCTAGTATTTGTCTTCTTTGCTCGACGGATGATGAATCCGATTTAATCACGTCAGAAGAATTTGAAGTAAATTCTTCTGTTTAAATTTGTCTTAATCTTGATTTATTATAGTCCTCAGCTTCAGCATTAGCTACAAATAGGTGAAAAGCATCTGCCGGCACATCCCTATTTGAGTTAACTACTCTGGATTCAATAATTCGAATGTTTTCTTCTGTCATTTGTCCAACTGCCATATTATTAAGAGCGTGAGCAAAACTCAGATCCTCTTTTTGTCTCATAATGTCTGTTAATTCATAAAAATTTAACAAATCCCACAGTCCTTCACTCGCTATAGCTCCATAGGGATTTGCCGAATTTGACTTAAAAATCCATTTATCACCAACTGGAGGAAGCTGTTTTAAGTCTCCAAATACCAAGACAGACATCCCTCCGAAAGGTCTAGTACCCTTAAATATTTACTTAAGTCTAGAGTCAAAATATCCTAATATTCTTGATCCAACCATTGATATTTCGTCAATTATAACACTGCACAACAGCATTTCTGATGATTGGAGTTCGACACATGATTCTAGTCTAGTTTTTTATGAGGATTTCAAATCTGTCGACAAAACTTTCCTATCAGCTCTAGTTTAGAAAATATGGCACATAAACCATTTTACACAAAAACACCATATTTTTTATCCTTAGTATTACCTAATTAGGCTCTTGAGAAGAAAAAAAAACTTTTTTGAAGACTTTCGTACACAAGATGAGTACGGGGAACTCCCCGTATGTCCTAGCAATTGTATGTCGTGGCTGGTGCATTTTAGAGGGCCTAATAGCTATCAAAAAGAGTCTAGTGGAATAGGTCGCCATTTTCTTAACTAGAGTCGCCAAGATTAGCAAAAAACATATCTATGTGGCTCTAAAGAATATGCGGTTTAATGTCCATGTAGATTTATGTGTTTAAAAGTGACTCATGTGTTGCAAAAATGATGCAAATTGAATTTTTTTTTTCATAATAAAACACTATAAATTTAGAAATAATTCAAATTTATTTAGTTCCTATAATGGAAGAAATTTTCTTTTATACGATTTTCGTGCGACAGCAGAAGGTGGAGAGCTATTTTGAATGCTCCAACAATAATCAGCCATCATATGTGCGTTCCAGTAGCCCTGATAGCGCTCTTCCATAGTGCGGAGGTCCTGGTGGAATCTTTCGCCCTGTTCTTCACTTAAGTCTCCAAGATTGGCGGGAAAATGGTCCGAGCCTTTGAAAATGAGTCATCAGTTGTTCGACATGTTGAGAAAATTCAGGACTTTTATTATTTCCCAGAAAATTTTTAACAAGCCAAACAAACTCGTTCCATGCTGCTTTCTCAATCTCCGTCATAGTATCCATAAAACTTGTGTCTTTAATTAATGATCTTATTTGCGGCCCGTCAAAAATTCCCGCTTTTATCTTTTCTGCACTCAGTTTCGGAAACTTTTTTAATAGGAAAAGGAAACAATTTCCACTTTTATCAAGACCTTTTACAAATTGTTTTATAAGTCCTAGTTTTATATGTAACGGAGGTAAAATTATGCGATCTCTTGATACCAAAGGTGGGTTTATCACGTTCTCTTTTCCTACAACTAGCGCTTCCCGAGGAGGCCAATCTTTTTTAATCCAATGTTCGTGTTTAGCTCTGCTATCCCATAAGCATATAAAACAAGGATATTTTGTATAACCACCTTATTGGCCTAAAAGGAAGTTGACCATTTTCAAATCGACACATATAACCCAATTGTGATCAATATACTTAATTTTGTCTAAAATTAGAGCAATAGTTGAATATTCCTCTTTAACTTTTGTGGAATGTGCAATGGGCAGCGACCCAAGTTTATTGCCATTATGCAGGAGAACACATTTTAGACTGCGTTTTGAAGAGTCTATGATGTAATTTTGAAGTCCCATTGCAGCCATTAAACCAGGTAAATCTTTACAAAATACGAAATCGTTTTCTTCAGAAAAATATTTGGTAAGCTTTCGTTCCCTTGTGCGGTAATAAGAAACTTTGGTTTCTTTTGTTACCAAGTTTCTTTCTTTTAGCCTAGACGCCAAAATTTCTGAAGCAGCTTTTGACAGTCCCAAATCTCTGACAAGGTCGTTTAAATCGTCTTGATTAAAAATTTTCGGCACTTTCAGATCATATTCAAATTCACTTTCACTACTGTAAGATTTTTCCCCAAAGTGTATAGGTTCATCTAGCCCAGCATCAGCTTGAGGGTCAAGTGACATCTTGGGAGTAGAAACACGTCTATGTGCCGATCGTATTGAAGGGTATTCCCATTTAGCATGATTTTTTCGGTTAATGCCAATTATGTTCACCAAACAAAAATAACAATCATCGTGGTGGTTCAAGGGTTCAATCCAGATCATAGCGGTTTCGTACCGAAATTTATTTCTTTTCTCATTTGTCCACAAACGTAGAAACTCAACGCACGTTTTGCATACCTTTTGCGGAATCCAAGGCTTGTGTTTCATTTCCAGTGTGTGCCCAAAGTAATTATTGTAAGCCTCAATTACGAAGACAGTTACATTTAAACGGTATTCTTTAAATATATACTCTCCGCAAATGAAACAAAAATGATTCGGATCATTAGCACAAACTCTTCTCGATGACAACATATCAAATTATATTAACAAAACTTAATATTTTCTTAATTTGAGGCAAATTAACACACTAAAACAGCAATTTTTTTGTGAAAGCTATATCTTGCAAACTAGAGCTGCTACAAAAAAACTGAGAGCATATTTGAAATCAGCAATGTCAAAATATTCAGAATAATTTCATAAAAGTCAATCATCAGGCAAAAGTTGCCATATTGTTGTGCAGTGTAATCAGCTTTAACTCAATAAAATTTGCAACTAAGGAGTTGATAACATCATTGCTCAGGAAACGAATCTCTTCAGAATTTTGGTTAATTGGTAAAGAGAATAACGCGTGCAAAGTTGATCCTCCTATACTGAATGCAGCTTTCCCTGTTGGTGCACTAAGTAAAACTTTTTGAAGTTCATGATTGGAGCCCGGAACAGAATTAAATGTTTGCGTAATTAAGTGGTAAACAGTTTTTATTAACCCACTTTTTCCAACTCCAGCACCACCGGCAACACATTCGTAGAACTTTTTATTTTCTACTACATTTTGCAACAGATGTTGCAGATAAATACGCTGCTTAGCGTTCAAACCTCTTATTGAACTCAGCAAATCCCATTCAGTGATTAATACAGGAAGTCGTATTAATCAAATACCATCATTGGTTTCATCTGTTGTGCTATTATGAGCAGGAATATTTAAAACGTTGGTGTTCGGATCAACATCTGGTATAGCCAAAGCTCTAAACCATAGATGATCAAGCTTCTCTTACCCTATAACGCGTTATAGGAAAGCAAGAAAAAATCAAATTGTGCTTGCGCAGCAAACAAATATGTATACGAAAGAAAAAAAATTTTGTTTCTCTCGCTCTCCTTAGGTTTTGGGTTCTCTTTAGCATACAGCAGGGATGGATAACAAGTACTTTTCAATTTTATCTATATTTTGAGTTGAAGGGCTTGTTGGTACTATTCGTATGTTTTGCATTTATAATTGTATTCATTGTATATAACACAATATTTTTATTTATTAGCATCTGACTGATGAAAATTGTATTTATTTTGTAAACTCGTTTATAATAAATGTCTATTTCAAATAAATATATATTAGCTCATCCATCATCTCTCCTTAGAACTATTTTCATGGTAGAAAATGCTGTTTCACAATTATATGTGGTACCAAACATTGAATACAATTTGTAGATTTCTGTCTTCAGTTTTTTTGATAAACAGAAAGTAATTCCAGAAACATTTCCAAGTCTGTTAAAAGTAAGCAGAGGTTTTTCTCTGCACCACACACAAGCGCAACTGTGTTTATGTGGTAGTGCACATCACAGCTCTAAACTCATCATCAAGGACTTGGGTAGCGGCTATGTTATCTTCCTCATTATCATCAATTTCATTTTCTTCCTTAACTTGCTGCAGTATTTCCTCAGTATTTCAAATTCCAATCGGGTCTTTAAATCTGCTACATATTCATTGTCATCTTCGAAAAGCTCCTCCATAGTTCTACTTTAAATTGGTTGCAATAAAACTGAATCTGAAAAAACCCTGTGTTTTAAGCCAATTTACTTCATAACTTTATATTTGTGCACCCTTTACTAAAATCGCTAGGTTCATATTGTGATTGCCAATATTTCTCCTTTTGTCGATAAATTGTATTTTCTGACTGTTTTATCCTAATCTGCCCAAAACATTACTTTTTATCATAATCACTTGATCTTGAACCGTATTTTAAATTTTGCATTGTATGGTCACACCATACATCCACATTTACATCGAAAATTAAGCACTTGCTTCATTACATCCAAAAATCATTGGGGAAAAGTAATAACAGTAAATGCCAGTTGCTCATAACACAAACTGTAAGAATACTCACATATATTATTGAGCACCCTTCTGTGTCCAACTTTGCAGATAATAGAGAGAACAATTAAGGCAAAGTATTTGTGTAATCCTTTAGTGATTAAATATTTATTATCTTTTTGTTTTCTTGTCGAATGTAATGAGAATTAAATAAGGAATGTACACTATTTCGATGTTTGGGTTAACGAATATGAAATAGTTGCAAAGTATGCATTAGAACGAGGTCAAATGCAATTCTGTACACAAACCTATAACAGACTTTGATTTGCCTGTAAGGTCCCAGCTGTGTGCACTTAGCTATTCCTTCTATTTGGCATTGACTATTGAAACTTGATAATTGGATTTTAATGCCAAAGTTCATTTGCAAGACACATTTAGAGAAACAAAACTCTGCACTACAAAATATTCTTTGTTGTTGAAAATTACAATTACATACATGCTGTTCTGTGTTTTTTTTTTGATTATTTTATTATTAATTTTTAAAATGTGAGATTTGGTTTAAATTTTAAATTTATGTTTTTTTCGGATGTTGTGCTTTTCCTCTTAACATTCCTATGACTATGAAGAATGGTTCATAGTTTCTCTATTAGATTTTGGTTTATTTACAAAATGCAGGAATTCAACAAGGAATCGAAATAATATACAAGTACAACCTTGAAGAAATAAATGGAATATTTGTAAGCTTGATTAATATATTGTGAAATATTTTTTGTGTCCTTCACCACTTATTATTGGCACTTGAATACACATTAAAGCGCTTCATTCAAATGATTACTACTTGCCTAGCTGCCTGCTCAGCGCAAACGGTCAATTACGAGTAGAATCTATATATCTATATCTATAATATTGTTATCGATAATTCGGGAATTATAAATATAAGCCCAATCTACAAAAAATTAAAATTAACTTCGTTTTTACTTTAGACGGAACACTGGATTGAAAGCAATACCTTTGTATGTTTTTTTAATGCATTTAAATTCAAAAACTTGTTAATTATATTGTCTATAAAACACAAAATTGGAAACAACTATAAAGAATTTCGAATGCTCGGTAACTATTATCGTATGATATTAAAAAAACCACAATAATTCTCCCGCAAGTTGTTGTCCACAGGGTTGCCGTTGAAAATTTCGAAAAAGTGTCATAAAAAGGGTATTTAAGAAAAAAAGGGTATTTTAAAGTAAAAAAGGGTCAAGTTTTTTTTAGCAAAAATATAACATTTATTTCAATTTAAAAAAAGCAAAAAAGAATTTTAACAATGAAATTTATTTGTTGGTGTTCAAGCAGTGTCTAAATGCATTTCATTGGTGATTTACCAAATCATCAGTAGACTTTAACCAGAGTTTTGAAAACCCCTTACCTTATGCACATACTTCTGAAAACCATCGGAGAATTCACAATTTTTAAATTACAAATTATTTTCAAAAATCCCAACAGAATAAGCATAGTAGGCCTTGAAAGTCATACAAAAGTAATCCAACAAAGAAATTATATTCGATATGAACCTATTTTATTTTTCTACACCTTTATACAATTAGAAGTCCATTGTATAACAAGACAAGTATTTGTAAGGCAAGATGAAAAATTAAATCTATATTAAACTGTTATGAAATTTTTATTTGACATATTGTCACAATTCTATTTTAAATGAAATTTATTTATAAACATATATGAATATGAGTGGCACGCTAAACTACAAAATTAAAAACCTATAAAAAAAACAGTCCATATATTTTTAATATATATAAGAGCTTTTCGCTGCCAAACCTTAAGCCGAAACACATACATTAATCAGGGCATATTCACGGTTGATCCTCAATAGGGTCATGCATGAAATATGACAGTCGGATGCAATGTTTTATATGTACACTCACAAAACTAATTTACGGATTATGTATTCAACACACATATACATATAAAAGCTAAGTGTACTGAGAACTTTCGAGAGGAATATTGGAACTTTAATTCATTTTCAAAAAGGGTCAGAAAGTGGCATACATTTTGTTAAAATGATACAAAGGGATAAATAAAAAAATGGGGCATAAAAAGTGTCATTGGCATGAAAAAGGGTCAAAAGTGATACTTTAGTATCTCAACGGCAACGCTGGTTGTCAATGCTGCTTTTATAGTTGTAGTCAAATTACACTCCTTAAAATTTTTGTGAGCGGCAATCAGAGAACGTTACCAATACAATAAAATTACATGAAATAACTGAGATGTGCGCGTGAGGAAAATTATGCACGACCCCGAAACTTTTTCAAGCACGCATTATTTTTAATCACGTACTTTAACGCACGATGGTAACAATTTCTTAAAATCACGCACGCCCACAGTAAAAATTTTCTCGTGTGTGAATGCCCTTTAAAAGTATGTATGTATATAGCGCATACATATGTGTATGAAAAGGGAGTTTTTTGTAGAGTGACGCAAGTGCAAATTATAATAAAACAAGTAAAGAAATGTTAATGTTAAAGAAAAGGCCTTTATTCGAAAGAAAATTTTATAAAATTAATGCTTCTTCAGTGCGCCCTGTTCAGGGTCTCACGGGCTGCACATTATCAGTAACAGTAAATATGGTTCCAAAACGATCTATTGTTCTTCGAAACAGAAGAAGTGCACGATGAGTTTGACGAATAGAACAATGATTTTGATTAAAAATTTCAACAAATTGCACGCGTGGCTCTGGTTTTGTGCCACTATAAAAATCACGCTGGTTTATGTGCATAAATATTTTCCTTAGTATCAGATGGAACAAAAATTCAAAGTAAGAAAAAACTTATCTAATGTTTTGTGTGCGTGAATGTCCTACGTATTAAAAATCACGCACGGTCCTAAGTTTTTGAATCACGCTCAGGCACGCACGTGTTATTTTAGTAATTTGTAATCACAATTCACGCATGAACCACTCGTGACAAATCTCTATTTGTAGGTTGCTAAATTGGTTGCTTCATTTAATTGTATTTTCATAGAGTAGTACCATTTTTAAAACTAAAACATATAAAAAGCAGCACATCCTAGTCATCACTATTGTTTTGGTAGTACCGTTTTCAAAATACTTCTTTGAAGTCTACTGATGACTTGAAGTCAACAGCTTTTGTAGTCGTGTTTAAATGTTAAAGGGATTTAGACACAGTCAAAATTCTTGCTTTCAAGTTCGTCTACTTGTGCTTGTGGGCCTGATGTTACCATGCTTGATGGCCCATCAAGCATTAGTTTTTATTTTGGCTTTGTGCAGTTCGCTTGATTAAAAATTATAAAAAATGTCTCTAAATAGAGAAATGTTAATAACAATAATGGCAGCCTGTTTGCAAAAAAAGAGAAAAGCAGAGTAAAAACAAACTAATTTTTTTCATCACTCATTTCTAATTTCTTTCTTTTAATTCTACACTTTTTTGTATGAGTAACTCTTCTGTTTTCTCTTAAATTCCAATTTTTTTCTACAACTGTTCACAATGAAAATATACTTGTATTGAACATTTGTTCGCGCTTGACGGGTTAACACATACACATATATGTATAACAAGTGACAGCAAGCATGCCAAAAATCAAAATTATTGGATTTTCCATCAAGCATCGTTGGTGTCACACATACTAACATTTTTTCACTCATACCAATCTCAGCAAGCACTTGGAACGTGTCTAAAGCCCTTAAGACTTTGAGATATTGCAAATGTATGGAATTCAAATTAATGTAATGAAAAATATTTTGTATTACATTTTTTACTCACTTTGATCTTGTTCCACCTTGAACGAAGCTCGTATAATATCATCGGCACTGGGATCTAAACGGAATTGGAAAGGTGGTCCATTGCTCTTAGAGCGATCATCGTCATCAGTAGCCAGAATTTCCACTACCTTGCGCGGTGGCACATGCTCCGGTAAGACTGGCCTGTAATCTTTCAAGAACTTGGGCGCATTATCGTTAATGTCTTGTACTATTACTGTTAAAGTAGCTGTGGCTGTTTTAGGAGGGCTGCCGTCATCTATGGCCAGTATTTTTACTTGATGTCTCGGTACTACTTCACGATCGAGAGAACGTTGTATGGTCACTGAACCATTTTGATTTATAGCAAATTGTCGCTGGCGATCAGAAGATCTATCTATGGAGTAGGAAACTTTGCTGCGACCGCCTTGATCGGGATCAGTGGCCTTAAATTTCTCTAATTCTGTGCCAACTTTAGTGTCTTCAAATACCGATACCTCAACATTTGCTCTCTCGAAGTGCGGCTTATTATCGTTGATATCTCTGAGTTTTACGACCACCCATGAATAGGCTACATGATATTTATCATTGTCGTTATCCTCGCCTTTGTCATTGACCTGAATTCTGAAACGAAAACCATTCGATTGCAATTGGTCTTCATAGTCCAAGGGTTGTACAATCTTCAAGGATCCAGTGCCATCATTATTTCTCACCATGGTGAACTTATCTGCACCGTAGCCGCTGTTATCGATAACTTTATATTGGAACTTATTCGTTTCATCTTCGTCATGCACGGTCACTGTTAAAATAGGCATTTCAGGAAGCGTTGTGCCATCCGTTTCATCCACCTCCGTAAACCATTCATCTTTCGTAAATTGCGGTGGCATATCGTTTATATCCTTAACACGTATTGATGCTGTCCCCGTCCCCTTTAATCCTCCGCCATCCATGGCCACCACTTGTATAGAATAATCCGGCGTCCGTTCACGATCCAAACAACAAACAGCTGTCTTAATAACTCCGGTGTCTGGTTCAATTTCAAATATCGGCGATCCTGTTTCTTCTTCTATAACATTTTTCTCTATCGAATACACTAGCTTGGCGTTTGAACCTTCATTGGGATCATCATAGTCTACAGCTGTCATGGTCATTACCACCATGCCGGCGGTGCCATTTTCGGTAACATTTCCAAAGTAAACGCCTTGTGGGAATATGGGGGCATTGTCATTTATATCTTTTAGGTTCACTTGCACGTCGGCATAGCCCACTAAACCTTCACCGCCCTCGTCCTGAGCAAAAACTGTAAAACGCCATTGAGGCCGCCCATTCGGCTGGTCGCGGTCCAAAGGCTGTAAGAAATGTAAAAGTAAATTTTGTAGTGAAATTTCTTATTTGACATTGTATTGTCATAATTCTATTTTAAATCAATTTTATTTGTTAGCGGTTGGTCAAGCACCAATGAAATGCTTAAACATCACCAAACAAATTTTATTTAAAGCAAATTTTGTATTTATAACACTCTACTTTTAAGGATTTTATTAATTAAGCATTTATCAAAACTACTCGCTGTATTCAAAATTAGACTAAAACACTGCACTTTTTTCGCTTAGCGTAAAAAATATGAACGAATGCGATTCAAGTAGATTTCACAAATTAATTTTTCCGTATAAAAAGCGACGACCTCAGAATTAAAAAAGACAAATTAAAATATTTTTGTGACAATATCATTACGCTCCAGCAAAGGCATTGGCTTAAGAAAGTCTTTATCTACAATATCTCTTGATATATAATATTTGGTTTCATAATCAAATGCCTATTGACAAATAGATTCACAGTCTTGTTCGACAGCAAGTTTACATAAGTTTTGTGTGACACACATACGAGAGCAGTTTGATAACTTCATGACTATTTGAATAAATTTATTTTTTCCGCAAATAAGCGTTTTCTTTTTCAAAATAATTTTTTATAACAATATATTTCGTGTACTGGCCTGTTTTTCCTTCCAAATAATAGGGCTCCTTAAGGCCTTCGAAATATGGCATGACCTCTTCATTTGACCCTAAATCTGCAGAATATACTGGATGGCATAGCAGTAGCCACCTGTGCGGTCTCTGGAAGCCATTCCGCGGATAGATTTTAATCTCCAAACACTCATGTAAAGTGTGATGTATGTACTCGCTTAGATGAGATGCCTTCTGTCTCAGCGAAATAATGTGTGTTCAAATCGTCCAATATTATACCGTAGACTTATAGAAGTTTTCTGGCCTGATGAACTCTTTTGGTCGACCTGGAGATATTGCGCAAATTGGGGCTATTACAAGAATAACGGACCTCAGTAAACCACTTCTTAACTATTGAGATTGTTGGTGTAGAGTTCCCATAGTATTTACCAAGTAGTCTTTAGTTTCAGTGATCGGTTTTTGTTCAAATAAGCTTTTCTGGTTTTAATGGGCGTTCAACATAAACTAAATGACGCAGATTATTCAAAATTTTAACAATAGCATATTAAGAGATGGTGGTTGACGCCAGGTTGGGTAAAGGTTTCCTCGTGATCAGCATTAGTCCCAGTGAAATACACATAAGAACAAGCTAAACCCCTAAGTAATCAATTTTGAACTCTTCTTTGTAAATTTGGGAGAATAATCAGCACGAAGGAAGTTAAAAATTTAGGGGTAGCAGTGTTAGTTAGCTTTGCTGAGAAAGAAATTCAAGAAGTCACGGAGCTATAAAATAGTGCTCGTAAAAACACAATCCCACTAGGTTAGAGTACAGCTACAGAAAATTTGTCTTTGAGACAAATATAATTCTATGTTTTTTATACGAGTATAAAGGGTGGTCAAATTCGAGGTTAGAAAGTAAATTGGCCGTCACATGATGAAATGTTACGAACTGATTTGTCATTATTTTACTGCTATTTAGTAAAAGGTGGGACATTTTAACCATCGAAAGCTACAACCTTAAACAAAGAATTTTAATTGTGAAAATTTACTATCAAAAAGGGGAAAATTTGTAAAATTTGAGCAGATTTTCCTCGTAATCAGACTCGTTCTGAGGGAGCTGTGCGTAATTTAATCCCTGAATTCGAGCATCACGGTACAGTTGCTCACAATAGAAAATAAAAAAAAATACCTTCGTAGTGGCGGTAATAATGCAAACATGGCCACTGTAAAGCAAAGCATTGAGAATGAACCTGGAAGATCTACTCGTCGCAACACGTTGAAGACCTTCACCTTTACGCTTATAAAGTGCAACTCGTTTAAGAATTAAAGCCGCTCAACTTGCGTCGAACGTTCGTCTTCACTTCAATTAGGCGGTTGTGTAAAAACAAAATTATCGCATATGGGGCTTACAAAATTCACAAGCAGTCCTCGAAAAAGCATTATATCCAACGAGAAGGACCGTATGGTGTGGTTTGTTATCAAATATTTCTTCGATAATGAGCAAGGAAACGCCGTCACCGTGATAACCGATTTTCTGTGACCGCAATTGGTTAATGTTGACATCAGTAACCTTAGGTTTCAGTAACACGGCACCACAAGCCACACCCCCGATCAAACAATTCAGTTATTGCATGAGAAACTTCCCGGCAGCGTGACCGTTGAGAAATTTCGAAAAGTGTCACTAAAAGGGGATTTTAAAAAAGGGGCAACTATTTAAAATCCAAAAATTCAAAGTAAAAATACGATTTTAAGTTTATTTTTTTTTTATAAAAAAATAACTTTTGTTAATATATAATAACTAAAAACAAAACGAAAACATTCACAAAAAAGTTAATTGTTATTACAACTTTTATAAAGTTTTATTTAAAATGTATACATAAAAAACAATATAACAATTCAATAATATATAATTCTATACATACAAAATTTTGTTTAGGTTTTTTTATATGAAATTTGACAAACACAGCATGAAAACAAACAATCAGTTGACCTCTTGCACAGACCTGTATTATTGGCTGTATGTATGTACTTTGTTGCAAACACTTTAGCTTTCGTATAGGTTGAAATACGAAATAAGCTGTCATAAAAAATAATGCTTACAGAAGCAGAATGATATCAACAGATATGATGGTATTTCTAAAAAGGGGCAGAGTATAACAAAAAGTAGCAGATTTAGCACATTTTAAAAAAGTGGCACTAAAAGTACTAAAAGTAGCAAGAAGGTCAGAAAAGTAGCAAAGTGATACTTTAGTAGCACAGATGGTCACACTGCTTCCCGGTCGCGTAATTTGTCGATTTGACGATTTCAATTGACCACCTCGGTCTTGTGATTTAACGTGGCTGGATTATATTCATTGGGAGTATTTCAAACACCGGGTTTACGTGAACAAACTACAACCGACTGACGCTCTGAAAGATGAAATCCGGCGCTGCAATGACGGCATAAGAAAAGCTTTGTTGTAAAATGTTCCAAAAAGTGGACACTTGGTGGACATCATATTCCATTATTAATTCTCATATTTCTACTTTAAATTGGATCAATAAAATTTTATTTTTGAAAAAAGTGTGTTTTTAAGCCAATTTACTTTCTAACTTCAAACTTACCTATACCTTATAATATTTTAGACGGCAAATGATCTTTTGATAAGAAAACTAAAAAAATTTTAAATAAATGTTAAATTTTTCCAATCTGCGTATTCTAACGGACTCCTTTAATTCGAAGCTCCGCACTACAGTCCGCGATTGAAAATCGAGAGTGTGTGTTCTTGATTTTGTGTGTCAATTTAATTTTCTTACAGTACGTGTATAACGAAAGGCACTGCTAGTCAACTGAATTTTTCAGCAGCTATTTTATTCATAAATTATTCACAATGTAGTTCAAATTGTTTACACTTTATGAAAGACATGCTCCATAATATCAACACACTCGTATCGCAAACCTATTATGTTATTCGTGTTTCTCGAAAAACACTGCACTTGTACAAATTAAATATTAAAGCAAGTTTCGTGTTATAAATTACTTTTCTTTAATCCGTTCGGAATTAACCTCTGCAACAAAAACGTTACTATGCTCAAACACTTATAAGTCCTACTCTGGCATTCTCTGTACGCCAATATAATATATTATACCGCTTAAATGCTAATATCGTGTAGCAAATGTAAATATTTTAGCCAAATGGAAAATAGACTCCATTATGTATGGTTGCATGCTGTTCCAGCAGAAGTTGCAAATAGTTCTGAAAAATTTTAACATATTGCAATGGTTGCAGCCACAACATGATAGCAGTTTTCATCATTACCAATTTCGTTAAGTACTCATACCCAATGCACGGCCCTGCTCTAAACTTGTTGTTGTAGTTAAACGAAAATTAAAAAAAAAACTAAAAATTCTATAAAACTGCCAGTTGTAAGCTTTAGAAGGAAACGTGCGTGATTGGGGATATGTAAAGAGCGCGTAAGGATACAATAAATATTGTTAAACTAACATTATATCCTCTTGGTAAAAACATCAGCCCAGCAAACTAAACACTTGTGTAAATGTCGTGATGTATGCATGGGTCCGCCCCGTTGTCACGTTGCTTAATCTCGTGCATATATCAAGATTCGTGCGGATGTGTGTGTGCAAAAGAATAATGCATTATACGAATGCTTATGACAGATAGAGTACAAAATTTCTTAGCAAACAAATGCATTTATAAATGGGAAACGACAAATGGCTACATCAGGATTTAAACTGCCAAAGTTTTAATGTGTGTATGTGAGACAACAGCACGAGCTATATGCTTTTCAACAGTGACGAAAATTTTTAAAATGCTAAATATATATGTGATTTTACAGCTCTTTAAGCCATGAATTGGGAAATAGTTTAGTTAAAAATTATGGTTATAAATGTTTTTATACCCTTCACAAAAAAGTGAAAGGGTATATATAGGTTTGTCATTCCGTGTGTAATTTCTTCGATGTGCACATGGGACCCCATAAAGTATATATATTCTGGATCCTTATGAATAGCGATGACGATTGAGCGATGTCCGTCTGTCCGTCTGAACGTGAAATCGGTTTCCCAAAGCCCGCAGAAGAGCTAGAAACTTCGTTCTTGAACCGTTGGATTGGAAATGAACTTAAATAGAGTGCTATTTAAATTCAGAAAGATCTGAAGTATGGTTCCAGATCTGGAAAGCTTACACCTATTTCTCGACACAAAATTTATACCAAAAATCAATTTTTTTTAATGTTTGTAAATTAAAACTATTTCGTATTTAGGGGAGCCTCAATGGTCTATTAAAAACTAAAAAAATAAAAAATGTTTTCCAGGAATGGGAAATTAAAAATTTGTTTTTCGGCCTACTCCGTATTTTGTAGTACATGTAGCAACTAAAACTGTTAAAAATTTTAAGTTTTTCTTTAACAAAACCTCTTTATACGTCAAGAAGATTTGCATTGGCAAAAAAATTTTTTAAATTCAAATTTTGCTTCCAGGTGTGGGAAATTGGATTCCTTTTTATACGTGAAAGTAATCAAAAAGGCAACTGATGTTGTTTTTTTGCTAACTAAAACTGTCTTATAATTTAGGAAGAACAAAATTGGTATCAAAAATTCAAAAATAAAAAATAAAACTTCGAATCCAGGGATGGGCAAGTGCAATATTTTATTGTACATGAAAGTGACCAAAATGATAAAAAATTTGAAATTTGTCTTAAATAAAACTACTTTATACCTCAAGAAGTGTTGCATTTATAAGGAAAAAACAAAAAAATTAAAATTTCGTTTCCAGGGTTGGGAAAATGAAAGTTTTTTTTGGTACATGCAATATTTTGTAGTACATATAATAACCAAAATTTTTATAAATTTTGAGTTCTTCTTAAATAAAATCACTTTATACTTCATAAAGATTTGCATTGATAAAAAAATTTAAAAAATTAAAATTTCGCTTCCAGCGGTGGGAAATTTAAATTTTTTATACAAAAAAGTACCTAAAATGGTTAAAAATTTAAAATGTTTCTTCAATAAAACTACTTTATACTTCACGAAGAGTCGCATTTATAAGAAAGCAAAAAAAAAATTAAATTTCAATTCCAGGGCTGGGAAATTTAAAGTTCTTTTTGGTACATGCAATATATAGTAGAAGATGAAAGTGACAAAGATGGTTGCAAATTTTATAACTAATGAAATCTAGCATTGGTAAAAATAAGAAAACAAAAATTAAAATTTCGCTCCCAGGGATGGGAAATTGAAATTTTTTTTATGCATAAAACTAACCAAAAAGCCAACTAACGTCAGTTTTTTTACTAATTAAAAATATTTTTTAATTCAGGAAAAACAAAATTGGTTTAATATATTAAAACAAATCAAAATTTCGATTCCAGGTTTGGATAACAGCAATATTATGTAGTACATGAAAAAGACCAAAACGGTTACAAATTTTAAGTTTTTCTTAAATTACCCTAATTATTAACAGTTGCATGAACATCATTATGAAGAGTTGCATTGACAAAAAAACAAAACAAAAATTAAAATTTCGTTTCCACTGTTGGTAAATTGAAATATTATTTATGCATAAAAGTAACAAAAGAGGCAATTGACGTTGTTGTTTTTAGTACATAAAAGTAGCCATTAAGATCCTTATTTTGTTTGTGTGTGAATGAAATCTTTTTTATACCCTCCAAAAAAGAATTTGGAGGGTATATTCACTTTGTCATTCCGTTTGTAACGCATCGAAATATCCATCTCAGACCCCATAAAGTATATATATTCTTGATCAGTGATGAAATCTAAGACGATCTGAGCATGTCCGTCCGCCCGTCTGTGGAAATCACGATTCAGTCCAAACGAAAAGAGCCAGACTCTTGAAATTTGGTGTAAATATATTTTGAAGCTTAGAGCAGGTTAAGTTCGAAGATAGGCTAAATCGGGCAAGAGGGAAAAAAGTTCCCCTAAGAAGAACTAAACCAACCCAGAAAAAACAACATAATTTTTAATGTTTTTTGGTTATTATGTTAAGCAAATAATATATTATTATGTCAAATACGGTCCAACGCCTTAAACTTGGAGCCATTAAATAAAAGAAAAATATTTTTTGACCCCGCCCACTTTAGTGGGCGTTATTATATGCAAAAATAGCATAAAAATTTAACAAATTGTTTTACTTAACCCTAGCTTGGTCACCAATATTTTTCTACGAACCCGGTCGGTATTTACATTTGTAAATACATATACTTCTTTATAATTTGTGAGCAAAATTTTAGTTCTAGCTTTTTGTTTTTAATATATTAAGATTCTCATTTTGCTTTATGTACATATGTATATCGATACTGAAAAAAAAAAAAATTATCTTGAGCGAGATTTGCAAATGCATTGAAAAGGCAGAGCTGAATACGACAAATTGAAGGGAGATGAAAGGTCGAGCAGTTTAAAGTAAGTAAACGTTATATTTATTTAGGAGTTTGTAAATGTAGAAATATGTTTTAAAACACCTTCAGAAAATATATTTGGGAAGATGTTTCTGAAGAGGAGCTTGGTACATTTTTTGGTATACTGATTGCCATGGGTAGCCACAATGCAAGTAAGGAGAGGCTTGAAGGTCTTTGGCAAAAAAATGCGTTTCCATTGTACCGAGCAGCTATGTCAGCGAAGCGCTTCAAAATAATTTTGAGGTTTATTCGCTTTGATCAACAAAACACAAGAGAGCAGCGATCCCTAACAGACAAAGCCGCACCCATTTCCGAAATTTTTGAAATGTTAAATGCCAATTTGCGCCAAAACTACCGACCAAGTCAAAACATTACTGTGGATGAACAGCTGTTTCCTTTTAGAGGCCGAACAAAGTTCACACAATATATTCCATCCAAGCCCGCCAAATATGGCATAGAGCTATGGTGGGTTTGCGATGCGAAATCTTATTACCCGTTAACTGGGCAAATATATACCGGAAAATCGGGTAGCGACAGAAAAAAACCAGAGAGAGAGTAGTGAAAGACTTAGTTGAACAGTACAAAAATACAGGACGCAACGTTACATGTGACAACTTCTTCACAAGTCTTTCTCTAGCAGATACACTTGCAAGTTGGAAACTCTCAATGGTTTGGAACATTAAAAAAAAACAAAACATGCATACCCTCTGAATTTAAACCGTCACCACAAAGAATTGAGCATAGCAGCATATTCGGCTTTGCAGAGAATAGGTCCATTTGCTCGTATGTTCCCAAAAAGAATAAAACAGTCGTTTTACTCTCAACAATGCCATATGACGACACAATTTCAGATACGACACAAAAACCAAACATAATTTTATTCTACAATATGACAAAGGGAGGAGTTGATGTGATGGATCACATGTTGGGACAATACACAACAAAACGAAAAATAGATGGCCCCTTGCTCTGTTTTTTCATATGTTGGACATATCAGCCCTTGCATCATACATAATTTACACTGAGAATTTTCCTTCACATTTTACTACAAAGAATGGTAATTTGGTTTTTAATATTTGCTCTAAGGAAACTTTTTTATTTTTACTGCTTTCTAAAACAGGTGGACGTCGATTATTTTTGCAACAATTGGCAGAACAATTATGTATGCCTACAATTTTGAAAAGAGCGAAAATTCCTCGTGTTGTAGCATATTTTCCCACTAAGAGTGCCATTGAGTGCATTACAGGGGTCCCCGTAGTTGTATTGAATAACTCCACTTTGGAAGCTTTTGTTCCAGACGACGATGATCGTGGGCATTCTAGGGTAAAAGGTGGTTGTTATATGTGTTATAAAGACAACTGCAAAAGAAAGCGTTCAACACGAAAAGTGTGTGGACAATGCCACAAGCCGATCTGCGTTGAGCACAGTAAAGTGCAAACAAAATGCATGGAATGCTTAAACCATTAATTTATCATTTGTTTTTATCCTTAACACTTATTGAATAAATAATTTTATGCATAAAATACAATGAATTATATAAAAAAGTAATATCTTAAACTTTATTTACATATGTAAATAGTGACCAATTATGAAGAAAAAATCACAAAACCTGGAAAAATAACGGAAAATGATTTTTTTTTTTAATTTTTTTTTCTTTTTCTGAAAGAACATAAAAAATTAGTCACTGAGTCCAAACCATATCAATATTGAACAGTAAATACAGAAATTATGGCCACTATAAAAACCGAATATTTACAAATGTAAATACTGACCAAGCTAGGGTTAAGCCTACATTTCTTAAAAATAAAATTTTTAAGCCTTAATGACGAAGCTGAGACGTAACCTGGTACTAGTCTGCCCTACCCCTTCCTCCCCCTTCACCCTCTAAATGACCCTACCAAAAAAAAATTTTTTTTTTTAAATTTTGTATATAATCATCCCAAGCATTTATTTTTAGAGCTTAATAACTGCCGATTTCTGCCCTGCCCCCTCCTCCCCCTTTGCCCGCTAAATGACCTTTGATCAGTGATGAAGTCTAAGATGGTCTAGCAATGCCCATACTTTCGTCTGTGGAAAACATGATATTTCCTATTTTTAAACCCCGCCCCCTTTAGTGGGCATTGACGTACGATATTATATAAAGGAACTCTGTTCCGCCAAGTTAAACATTTTAAATTCACTTACTAAATATTTGGAGGGTATTTAAGATTCGACCCGGTCGAAGATAACGTTTTTACTTGTTATACTTCGGGAGGAGTTAAATTGGTATTAAAAACCAAAATAATTAAAAATCCAATATTTGGGTTGGAATATCGACATTTTCTGACTCATAAAAGTAACCATATAATTTGTAATTTTTGGTTTTTATATATCAGGAAGAAATAAATTGGTATTAAAAACCAAAAAATCTAAAAGACTATTCTACCGTTGGACAATTAGAACCTTTTGGGGTACATGAAACGGATTTTTTCATTTTGTTTGTAAATTAAACATATTTAATATTTTTGAAAGCCGTTCAGAGGTATTGGAAGTAAGAAGAGCCAAACATTTAGCTTCCTAACCAAAAAATTTAAAGGTTATCTTATATATAAAAGTAATTGATAACATCATTTTGTTTTTTTTTTAATTATTTTTTAATTAAAGCTACTTTCTGTTTTAGCAAAAAAGAAAGAAGAATTACATCTGTGAAGGGTATTTACGATTCGGCTAAGCCGAATATAGCACTTTTACTAGTTTTTAACAAGTATGAAGCAGGCCAACGGATTTTTATTTGTATTTGCTGTTTTAGGAACATAATTGATAATCTGTCGTTACGTTAAGGTTAAACGAAGATAAATGCATCCATTTCTTCTGCGATATTACATCTAATTCATTACATGTAATATTAGCACCATACACAACGGAGTCACTTTTATTATTGCGCTTACCAGCAGATGTACGTGCCGGTAATAAATGGTCCCACAGAAAATAATTCAGCGGCGTTGAATCACAAGAATGAGGCGGCCAATCGACATGGCCAAATTGAGAAATTAAGCTATCGGGAAATTTTTCATGCAATAACTGAATTGTTTTGTCAGCTGTACGGCTTGGGGCGCTGTCGTGCTAGTGTCAACATTAGCTAATTATGGCCACAAAAAAAATAAATAAAACGGTTATCATGGTGTGGTAGCGCAGCGAATTCACGGTGACTGCTTTTCCTTGCTTATTTGCGATGAAATATGTCCGATGATACCGCCTGACTTCAAACGGCACCATATGGCCAATTTCTTCAGGTGGTTTTTCAAGGACTGTTTGCGGATTTTGTGAACCCCCTAAACGATCATTTTGTTTGTTTACATAACTGCCTAATTGAAAATGCGCCCCATCACTTAAGATGATTTTGAAAAAATGCATTGTTTTCGTTCAGTTTTTCAAACAGCTAATTGACAAGCATTCAACGCAAACAATGAGGGGCAAGTTTAATTCTTTCTCGAGTTGAGAGAGTGAAGATGAAGAGTTGTAAGACTGAAGATGAATATCTTTAGGCAAAATGTTGAGCAAAGAGCCTCTGGTGATGCCCAATTATAGCGAACATCAAGAACTTTATGTTCCAGAGTCGTTCTCAACGCTTTGCTGTACATCACTATTGCGGTATTGTTTTGGTCTATTGTCAGCAACAGTACCGTGAGGCTCGAATTCGGGGGTTTGGCATAGTTATCTCAGAAGGAGACTCATTATGAAGAAAAGCGGATAGAATTGTACTAAGTGACACAAAAAAATTTAAAAATTTTATGTTCAAGAGTGTAGCGTTGCATGGTTAAAATTTCCCAAGATTTTACTAAGTAAATTTCAAACGATAATATCTTTTATCTTAATAATTCATCAATTGGCGGGCAATTTATTTCATAACCTCAAACTTGCCCACCCCTTTTCTACAAAATAATCAAATAATTACAGTAAAATATTTAAAATAAACATAAAATGTTATTCAGTTTGTCTGACCAGACCATGAGTGGTGCAGAGTTTATAAAACTTCGAAGGTTTAAACACAGTTTATGTTATTTTTCACCGTAACTAAGCACTAGAATTAGAGATTCATATAAAGTATAATAATTATCTTTTTAGGCCAAATTTCTCTATATTGCAGTGGCAGTCAACGTATTGACGCTCTACACAAATTATTACGAAACTTAAATAAATACCAGAATAAAACAAGAACTAAATAAACTAACAACAAAAACTAAATACCTACCTGGAAATGCTAATCAGCTTTCAAAAAATTATCTGATATTCCGAATATATACGAAGAGGGAAAGAAGGTAAGTTTTTAATTTCTCTGCAAACCATTAATTACGAAGCACCTCAATGCAGACTGCTTGGTCCTATTAATTCTTCTAAGTCTCTCTGAAAATTCTCATATCAACATTCGCAAATAATATAGCTTTTCCATGCGTTCATGGACACCGTCTAAAAGGGCGAATATATCTGCGACAAAAACGGCGGATCGAAGCTAACAAATTTAAATTTGTATATTACAATTGACTTTGCGTACAGTGTATTCTATACATACATATACCAAGTTAAATATTTTCAACGTTAAGATACTTTAAATAAATATCAAAATATTTGCCACGTTAAAAATCGTTTGAGAATTGCAAATGCTTTTTACAATATGTAGTAAAAAAAAACCTACAGCTGAAATGAGGTATAATATATCATCGTGCTTTAACAATTTAATTTGTTGATATTTATTTTGCAAGTCAATTTTACACAACACGTCATTTTGCTGTGTTTTAATCCCATTAAAAGTTAAGCTTTTTAAAATGCTTAAGGGTATGAAATAATTATTTTTACTTATGCATATTCATAAACTGCAGCGAGGAGTTATTGCATTTAAATACAATAGAATACCAACTCAGTGGACATGGAGTACAAATAATAAAAAGAACATATTTATTTTAATGGGAAATTCGCATTATTGTAATGAGTAATTTTATTTTAGCTGACGTTTTCTAGCCAATTAATTTTTGCAATAATTAAGAGCAAAAATATTTATTGAATTAAACCTGAAGACAAAAATTTTTTTTAAAATGTAATTGCAGGAAAGTGCTACTTTAAATTTAATTTAAGCATTTTTCATAATAAGAAGTCTTACATTTAACATTTTGTTTGTGTAAAGTGAGCAGGTTATTGGAAAAGAATCCAGCCCGATTGAGTAAAATAAAGTAAGAAGTAAGAATGCTATATTTGACCGGGTCGAAGCTTAAATATAAAATTCAGAACTCAGTTGTAAATATTTGTACGAGTATACCCTCCAAAAAGAATTCACTTTGTCATTCCGTGTGTAAAGCAACGAAATATCCCTCTAAGATCTGATATTATATATAAGTATATAGTTTTGATCAGGGATCAAATCTAAGACGATCTAGCCATATCCGTCCGTCTGTGGAAATCACGATTTTGTCCAAACGAAAAAACCAGACCCTTATAAATCGATGTAAATAAATTCTGAAGGATAAAGCCTAGTACTCTGTTTAAAATTTCATGTGAAATTCTGACAGAACCCATACAAAAAATATTCAATCGAAATATTTGTGGAAAAATGTTGCTAAACTAGTACTCTGTTTAAATGATGAAAAACATGTGAAATAATATGAATGTTATTTATTTCGAACGAAAAAAAAATTTTCTCATTGAAAATGGAAAACATAATTTCAATTAAAATGGAAAAAAACTGAAACTGAAATAACTCATGTTGCGCAACATATTCCACAAATTCAAACAGAGTACTAGGGTTAACACAAGTCAAGTTCATAAATGGACTGAATCGACCCGGAGGGAAAAATCTTTCCCTAAGAAGAACTTAACCAACGTCTTGAAAGCAATATAACTCTTAAGAGTTTTTTTTATTTATGTTAACCAAATTATATATTTTTATGTCAATGAAGGTCTAAAGCGCTAAACTATCTTGGACCCCGTAAATCGGAAAAATCCATTTTTTCACCATTCGTTTAGTGGGCGTTGAAGTAACATATTGCATGGATAAATGGTGAATATATTTAAAAAATTATATTCCTTAATCCTAAAAATTATATTTTTTAGCTTTCATGACGAAGGTGATATGTTCTCTGATCTTCGTCGGTCGTACCCTTTCCCCGCTTTGCCACCTACATGACGCTATAAAAAAACTTTTTTACAAATAATTACCCCAAAAATTTACTTTTTAAGTTTTTGCTCTGGCCCAGTGCACGCTGATATAAAATATTAATTGCAAAAATAACGTAAATTGCTTTTATGCTGCTCCAGCTTGAAGGTTAATTAAGATTCGACTCTGTCGAATATAATGTTATTTCTTGTTTTTTTCCCTGTTGGGACATATTATTTCAATTTTATTACGCGGAACACCCCACTAGTAAATATTTCCTTAGATGTATCTTACCTTTAACACAAATATTTCTCCTGTTGTCCGATTGATATCGAATTTACTATTGGCAGGATTGTCAGGATCAATGCCTTGCCCAGTCAAAAAATACACAATATTTTGTGGACGATCTTTGTCACCATCAGTTGCGGTAACCTGTGGTAGCGTTGTTTATCATCCAAGCGGTTTGTCATGTAAAAGAAAAAGTGAAACATATGAATATATGAATAACATACATATATATAAATAAATTTTCAAATAACTTTAATGCAATACATGTAATAAATAATTTGCTAAAAGCATGCCATAAAGTATGTGTGTTATTATATAAACAGATAGCAGAAGTAGTAGTTTATGCAAAATTATAAACATTCTAGTCGAAAAGTTGTAAAAGCATAAAAATAATAACCACAAACAACAACTACCAGTAAAATTGTTATGTTGAATTCATTTAGAGTTAATAATATTAGAATATTAAACCTTGTGCATATTTAATGAAGCAAATTATTTGCAATATTTCTAAAAATTAAACTAAATTATATACAATTTATGCAATTTAAACAATTAGCTTAATAAATGTTGTGTCTATTAGTAAACAAATTAATTTTTTTTTTAAATTTACTGAACACTTTAATATGTTTTATAATTGCTTTAAAAGTTCAATGAATGGAGGTTGTAGAACAAATTACGATATTTCCTTCAAAAAGTAGAGACATAAATGCTTCAGCATTGGATTTCTTAACAAAAATATTATAAATTGGAGAAACCACTTTTTCATATACTAAAAAACCATTATATTATTTCAATCTTGATATACAGAAAATATTCTACTACGATATATCGTATCAGTTTGTCAGTGATATACAAAATATTAATATATCTAGGGGGAACATTGAAGCAAATTAATGTCGATGATATTAATTATAACAATCTAACGAATTATTATAGTTTGATCTTAAGTTTTTTTTAACTGCCTGCTCAAGACTAGTTTTCTTTTAGATAAAAGTGGGTTTCCACAAGTAGGCATACTTTTTATACTCTAAAAAAAAAGTTTGGAGGGTATATTCACTTTGTCGTTCCGTGTGTAACGCAGCGAAGTATCTCTCTAAGACTCCATAAAGTATATATATATATATATATATATATATATATATATATATATATATATATATATATACATGGACTGAATGGGGCCTGAGGGAAAAAAGTTCTCCTAAGAAGAACTAAACCAACCTCTTTAAAACAACCTAATTTTTTAAGTTTTTTTTGTAATTTTGTTTAGCAAATGTTATATTTTTATTTCAGAAAATTACATTCTTGAACCCCGTCCCCTTTAGTGTGCATTGAAGTGACATATTACATGGAAAAACAGTGTAAATAAATATTTAAAAAAGCCTAAAAAACTAATTTTTTCAGCCTTTATGACGAATCTGATGTGTTCTCTGATCTTCGTCAAGTAAGATATAATTTTCTGCTCTCAGAATGATGAAAACTTCTTTAAACGCATATTGTAAGTTTTTGGATGCACATATAAATTAGGACAATAAAAATTGCTTACACATAATTTTTTTTCCATATATTTGTTATAAAACATATTTTCAATGATACAAGTTAGTTGTAGCCAGCTAATAACACTCAACATACTTTTATGTATAATATGAAAAATATAAATAGTTGAAACATTAAAATTGTGTGCTATCAAATCATTTTGAAATAATATTTTAAGCTAATGCCACAATTTTTTGTTTATTTTTATAGAAAAGGTACACTTAAAAAATGCAAGTCTAGCAGTAGCATCGAAAAGGTTAGCATATGCAGCAAGGCTATTGACTCAACTGCAAGCTTCGTCGTCAAATAATGTATCATCTGCAACCTGTGGTATAAAAATGTCAGCTCCAAGAAAACGGGGAATTTGCAAATTGCTGTAAGTCGAAATGTGTTGCCAAATGCATCATATGCAGCAGATTTATATGCAAAATAAATCGAAAAACAATATGCACATCTTGCTGCTAAAAACTAATAGACTATAACTGTTCTTTCTTATATTCATATACTTTTACTGAAATAAAAAATTGCATGGACCAAAATGGTCCGTAACCTAAGATTTGTAACTTTTAATTTTCTTCCGTTCTATTATATCGTGTCTAGCTAAAAACTCACTAAAAGCATTAAAATAGAAAAAAACACCTGAGCTGGCACTTTAAGTTGATACAATAAGCCATTGCAAATTTAAAAGAAGAAACAAAATAAAAATGACCAAAATGGTCCAAAACTTAACAGCAGGGTTAAATAAATACGGAATCATGGAATATTCTAAACAATTTGTAAAGCTTTTGAACTTGTTTTGCAATCGTTAATACCAAGAAAAAAGATATTTAACCCAAGTATCAGATAGACCCTTTTGTTTTTACAGATCTCTTTAAAAAAATTTAAATCGGACAATATTGTCCTTCAAGACTTACAGCAATATTAATACAAGCTTATAGTAGGTTTACAAACGAAAAAAAGTAAAATTTTATAAAGATGCATTAGTAGTCGATTACTGGCTTAAAAATTGTTTTGTAAACAATTGGTGACTTGACAAACTTTAAAGCTGACTGACTCTTTTTAAGGCACCGTAAATTAACGTTTTCCTTCGGTCCTATGCAAAAAATAAATTAACTTAGCTTCAAATATCGTTGTTAAAAATACTTGAATACAAAAATATTTATTTGAGGAATATTTTTTTTAAAATAGCCACAACTCTACCTTAACCCCATGGTAGCGATTAATTTTTAATTATTTAATACGGCACAAACTAAATCATGGTGCATGTTAAATTACGGCCAGTATAAGGCGTTGCTTTGTTATAAATGATGAAATATGTAGTTACACTATACATTTGAATCTAAATTCCCAACAAAATATAAAAACAATAAGCAAATGTTTAATAAGGAAATAAAATAATGATGCGCTTGTAATCAAAATAAGTACAACAAAATTCTTTGTCTTAAATTTGAACAAAAAGAATCATTTAAATTGCTCTTTATTTATTATCTTTTCGTTGTTTTTAACTTGTAGAAATATTTATAAATCCTTAAAGTCGTGTTAGAAGCACATACATCAGTTTCTAAAAATAACGTCTTCTACCCGATAATAGTATATAAAAAGTTTTATATTTGACTACTCGATTATAATTGTATTCCTATTTGTGTAGACTTAGGACGAACTTGCTCGTTTTTTGACAACAACCCACGATCAAACTTATTTGAATTACATTGGTTTGATCATAGATTTTTGTCTAGACTTGTACCGAACTCTTTCATTAGCTCATTTTTGGCAAGAACCTTCAATCAAACCAATGTAATTTAAATTAGAGTTGTACCGAACTCTTTCATTAGCTCGTTTTTGACAAGAACCTTTAATCAAACCAATGTAATTTAAATGGGTTTGATCATAGGTTCTTGTCAAAAACGAGCTAATGAAGGAGTTTGGTACAAGTCTAATTTAAATGGGTTTCATCATAGGTTCTTGTCAAAAACGAGCTAATGACAGAGTTCGGAACAAGTCTACTATGAAAATACGAATGAATTAATTTTGAATTAATTTTATTTATTTTCATATATAAATGAAATTTATTTGATGGTGGTTAAGCAATTTCTATATGCATTTCATTGGTGCTTTACCAAATCGTCAGTAGACTTTAACCACAGTTTTGAAAAGTTAAAAACCTCTTATCTTATGCATATACTTCCGAAAACCATCTGATAATTCACAACTTGTACATTACAAATTATTTTCAAAAATTTTTTTTTTTTTTTTTTTTTTTTTTTTTTTTTGGCGTTTATTATTATTTATTGGATCTTCAATTTTAAATTGAACTAACAATAAGTAATCAAATCTTAAATCTAATAATGTTAATTATATGTCTAGCCAATGCCAGACAAAAAATTATATTCAGCAGTTGATTTTTTGTTGTTTACGTCTCTCGTGTACGGCTGAGAGTAAGAGTATCCCTCCTTCTCAGCCGAATGTGGCCTCTAAAATTAATGATGTCGCGGGCTAGAGGATTTGGATGCGACTCAAGTTTCTTTATATATGTTGTCACATGTTTTGAAAACACCGTATTAACCATTGGGACCTCCAGATCTTTATGTAAACGTTGATTTCTGACATACCAGGGGGCTGCTGTTATTGTACGGAGGATTTTATTTTGTCGCCTTTGAATTTTCTCCACGTTGGATGCTGAGGCAGTGCCCCATAACTGTATGCCGTAGGACCATATTGGTTTAAGAATCGAGTTGTATAAGAGAAGTTTACAATCTAAGCTTAGTGTAGAATTTCTTCCAATAAGCCAATTCATCTGAGCCGCTTTTAATTTCATTTGGGTCAGTTTTGCGTTTATGTGGGATTTCCATGTTAGACGACGATCAAGATGAACACCGAGATATTTTACTTCAGACTGTTGCGGTATTATCTGGCGATTGATATGTATAGGAGGGCATGTTTCCCTGCGCAATGTAAAAGTAACATGTACACATTTTTGCTCGTTAACTTTTATCCGCCATTGTTTGAGCCATTTTTCCAGCTCGGGTATATACTCTTGTAATTTGCGGGAAGCTTCTGGACAGTTTTCGTGAACGCTTAGAAAAGCTGTATCATCAGCAAATGTTGATATGTGAATTTCACTGCTTAACGGTAAGTCAGAGGCGAATATTAAATATAGTACAGGACCGAAGATGCTGCCTTGGGGAACTCCGGCTTCAATCGGCTGCGGAGGGCTTAAGAAGTTACCTTCTTTAACTATAAATGTTCGATCTTTTAAATAACTTATTAAAAGCCTAACGGTGTTTGCGGGTAGACTTTGCTTTAATTTGTGTATTAGACCTTCGTGCCATACTTTATCGAAAGCTTGTGAAACATCAATGAAGAGCGCAGAGCAGTATTTCTTTTCTTCGAAAGTTTTTCTAACTACATTCACAAGTCTGTGAGTTTGTTCGACAGTGCTATGTTGCCTCCGAAAACCGAACTGATGATCTGGAATACATCCACTGTTGTTCAGAACGGGGTTTAGCTTGCTCATAAGTAGCTTTTCAAATAGTTTCGACATGTTCGATAATAAACTTATAGGCCGATATGATTCAACCTTCGTATGATCTTTGCCGGGCTTAGGTATCATAGTAATTTGCGAAACCTTCCATTCTCTAGGATAGTATTCCAGGCGTAAAATACCATTAAAGATGAAGAGAATTATTCTTTTTGCAATATATGGTAGTTCAATAAGCATTTTGTTGCTTATTTTGTCAACACCTGGTGCTTTTTTCGAGTTTAAGCCAGCAATAGTCTGTTCAATTTCCATAATATTGAAACTCAGGGGAAGCTCTGGTACAGCGATAACCGGTGGCATTTCAGCAATATCATCAGATAAGTTTGGAGTAAATACATTTTGCAGGTGGTTTACGAACAGAGTACCTTTTTGTGCATCAGTTCTTGCCCAGTCTCCATTCGGACATCGTAATGGAGGTTTGCTTATCACCGGTCTTTTAAGCCCTCTCGCTGCACGCCACAGCGAATAATCTGATTGTGGTGTTGCGTCGAGTTCACGCAGATATTTTTGTAAGGAAGCAGTTTTTTGATTATCTAATAGCGTTTTAACTTGTTTGGTACATTCCTTCAGCCTAAGTTTTAACTGAGGGGATCTGTAACGTTGCCATTCTCGTCGAACTCTTCTTTTTTCAGATAAAAGCCTTTCGATGTCTACAGAAAAAATTTTATTAAATCTCTCTTGTTGATTTACGGAAGTAGCATTTAGAGCAGCTTGTTTAAGGTTTGCTTCAAACACCCTAATAGAGTGATCTATGTCAGCAGGGGTTCTCAACGGCATATTTTCCGAGCAATGGGCACTCAAATATTTTTTGTATTTCAACCAGTTAATTTGTTTGGTTGTCATCGTTAACTCAGAAGTAGGTGACGAAGTTTCATGTGAGTATATAGTGACAATAGTAGGAGAGTGGTCTGAAGACAAATCTAAAGATGCTTCAACTTTCATCATTTCGGTTTGCACACCTTTTACTATTCCAAAGTCGATAACGTCAGGGATTTTTTGTCGATCAGTTGGCCAGTATGTTGGTTGTCCACTTGAGACTACATTCAAGCTCATTTTAGAAAGTGTGTCAAACAAAACACGACCCTTGGGAGTGATTAGACGTGAGCCCCAGAACGTGTGTTTTGCATTGTAGTCGCCAGCTGCTAGGAAACGTGACCCCAGTGACTTAAAGAATGTGCTATATTGACTTTCAGTAATTGAAAACCTAGGAGGAGAATAAACTGAAGAAATTACAAGGTTCTGATGATAACTTTCAATGCATATATTTGTTGCTTGAAGATATTCTTCACAAAGTTCAGTTAGTAGGTAGTGTTTTATCCGCGATTTTATTAGTATTGCCGAGCCACCACAAGCTCTACCTCGGGGGTCTTTGGTGTCGTAAAAATTATATCCACTAATTTTAAAAGAACTTCGAGACGTCATGTGAGTCTCTGAGATAAGCATAACATCAATTTGTTTATCCTTCATGAAGTATTCTAGTTCATTTTTGTGTTGGCGGATGCCGTTTGCGTTCCAGAAACAGATTTTTAAGTTCATGGCTTGTTTAATACAGCCTGCAATAATGCAGACTGCATTTTCAACATTTCCTGCATCATGCAGGACATGTTGGTTGTAAAAAAATTTACCGTTTGGGTTAAATTTTCAATTGCAGCCTCAATTCGACTAAAACTAAAGCCAGTATTTTCACTTGCAGGTTTTTGTGCGGTAGATTGATTAGACTTCAAAATGTTTGCATATGAGAAATTGCTGGTAGACTGTTTTTGTGCTGCCGTCTGTTTTGTCTTTAAAATGTTCGCGTATGAAGCTTGGCTAGTAGAAGGTTGTGTTAATTGAGGATAATTTGTGTTGAATTGAATAGCCGGCTGGACGTAAGCAGATTTTCCTTTGTTAGTCATAGACCGCTTAACATGCGTGTAAACAGGGCATCCCCTGTAATTGGCAGTGTGATTTCCACTACAGTTGCTACATTTTTTAGTTGTTGAGTCATCTTTTAGTTTATCGCAATTGGCGGTGGCATGTAGTTCACCACAAACAACACATACGGTGCGCAACTTGCAATAAGTCTTGGTGTGGCCAAATTCTTGGCAGTTTAGGCATTGGATTGGTCCAGCTCTTTTATGTGGCTCCTCTACGGTAACTCTTCTGTGCAACAAGTATTTTAAATTATATATTGGATGTGTTTCATTCTTTTTTAATCGAATGTCACCCGGCTGCAATTCCACTCTAAATATTGGTTGAGGTACTCTTTCTCTGTTTTTTACGTTTGTAACATTTTTGACCTTGTATCCGCTGATTTCAAGACCAGATTTTACCTCTTCTGGATCTACGCAGGAATCGATGCCTTTTATAACTACATTCAGACCTTTGGCACTCTTCAACTGATAGGTGTAAAAATTTTTCTTTTGGGACTCAAAGTCTGTAACTATTTTGCGGTAATTAGTTTCCTGAATTACCTGTATTTTTGTCTCGTTAACTGTTCCGCGTTTAATTGGAGTTACGTAAAACTCGTTTTCTCCAATTAATGAGATAAGATTGTTCACCAGCAAATTCGAATTCTGTTCTCTTAAGTAAATCGGTGGTGGTCTACTTGACCTTGCTACATTAGATTGTTCATCAGATTCTTGTAAAATCGCGAAACGATTTTCAGAATTTTTTGTTTTATTGATTCCATCTCTGGGAACTTTCGCAATTGACGCAATTTTAGCTGATTTTGGGCTTCTACCCCTTTTTAACACGGTTACGTATCTATCCATACCTGTTTGAACTTTTTTGATACTATTATCTTTCACTTCTGTAGTGGTGTTTGTCACTTCAATTACGTTGGTCACGTTATCATCACTTATTTTTTGTTTGTTTGCTTGCATTGCTAAATTGACCAGCTTACTAAAGGGTGCAGTTGTTGTTGTTTCAATAATATCAATGTTTATCATTGAAGGGGAACACGATCGCGCACGAGAATCTGTGTTTTCTGTTAAATCCAAATTTGTATTTGATTTATTGTTTTTGTTGTCGCCTTCTTCAACGAGCGTTAAGTAAACATTTCTACTTTTTTTAGGTTTATTGCTGTTGTTACTAGAGGAACTCATTTAGAGTTCTCTTATTTTTTCACTCTTGTTATATTTATGTGTGAATCTTTGTATATGCACACAAAATAAGAACGATTAAAAAAAAAAACAATTAAATTAACTGTATAACTTGCTGCTTTGCTTATATGTATGAAACTCATACAAAACTAAACCAACAAATAAAGTATATTCGATATGAATCTATTTTATTTTTCTACACCTTTATACAATCAGAAATCCATTGGATAACAAGATTTAAGTTTGATTTAGATTTTATTTTTCATTTTGCCTTATAAATACTTTTCTTGTTATCCAATGGATTTCTGATTGTATAAAGGTGTAGAAAAATAAAATAGATTCATATCGAATATACTTTATTTGTTGGTTTAGTTTTGTATGAGTTGCAAGCCTATGTTCTTGTTCTGTTGTGATTTTTGAAAATAGTTTGTAATTTACAAATTGTGAATTCTCAGATGGTTTTCGGAAGTATATGTATAAGATAAGAGGTTTTTAACTTTTCAAAACTGTGGTTAAAGTCTACTGACGATTTGGTAAAGCACCAATGAAATGCATATAGACATTGCTTAACCACCAACAAATAAATTTCATTTATATATAATAGTATTGTGACAACAATGTGTCAAATAAAAAATTTCATAACAGTTTACTTATTTTCTTTATTTTAAAGGCTTTTTGTTATATCGTCTTATTCGTATCAAAACGTTGACTTCTAATATTTTGTATAAAAGTACGTTTGATACAATTTAAGGAATAACTTTCGGAATAAATTTAAATTATTTGAATATCTGTAAAAATAATAAAGTTTTACTTTCTTTATAAAATTTTTTTCATTGATAGGTCATCGGAGAACTAGATTTTATACTGGTACTAAGGACACAGCAACCAATCACTGAGTATCTTAATTGCATTAATTGACATGGCCATGTAAAGTTACCGGTAACTTGAATTGTTGCTTTCTATTTATTCTTGATCTTCCAACAATATTTTATGCTTGAGGGATTTTTAAAATATTTATGCTTTTTCAATATTTCGCCCCTCCTTTGGGTGGGTAGGAAAGTAGTTCTTATTTTTACTTTTTTTTTAAAGAGTGGCAAAATATTGAAAAAATATAAATATTATAACATTTTCTTACATAAAATATTATCACTAAAAGTTATCGGTACTTTTTATATAAACAACTTTAAATTAATTTACAATCTATCCCATATATTATCCTTTTATCGCTTACTGTCGATTTTTTTGATTTCATTGTACTTTGAAACTGCGTGCTATACCAGAAAAATAGTGACTTTCTACAAATTACAAAATCAGACTTCCTTGGAACTGTGCCGCACCAAAAAAAAATACATTTAATTTGAATATCATAACAGAGGAAACTTAATAAAATAACATCATTAAGTTGAATGTTTAGGCGTGTTTATAATGCTGGTAATAGCAAAAACTATTAGAACTTTTGTGCATATGATATTAGGTTAGGTTTTCCTTTATATTAAAAAATCTAATTGGCGCTAGTTTAAAAAAAAAACAGAGCTTACACCTAACAATCGCTTATATATTTTGCAGTTAAATAATTTTATATAAATAATAATTCAAAAATAATTGCAATTGTTTGCAAACAATAAAAATAAAATTATTGTTCGCAAAATAATACATATTAAATTACAACATAAAACCGAGAAGTACATATTTATTTAAAGGCATGTATAGTAAAATATCATTAAATTAGCGAACAGCTGCATTAACCAGCAAATGTTTTCAGAAATAATAAGGAATAAGGATAATAATTGGTGTGCCAAAAGACTTAGTTTGGTTTTGAGGGCATTTCAGCACTTTTTATTAGGGCTTTAAAAATTCCATGTTGGAATTAAAATATACTTTTCGGCAATAAGGTATAGTAAGATTCCATTGATAGTATAACTTCTACACAATTCAAATTAAATATATATGTATAACATTTGCAGGAAACTTATATATCCATACAAGAAAAAATAAATAAATGCCTTCATATATAAACTTCTACTAAGTATCAACAAAATTTTTCTTCGCATTCTTATACTGCGCAGTATCAAATGTTGTAAATTTTTGTGGGGTAAGAAAAAATGTCCAAAACTCCCATTTTGAGTTAATTTTAAAAATGATATATAGTGGAAAAAATGCGTTCAAGACGAAGGTCAGTACCAGCCATTTTGCGAGCCCTTAATTACTAGTTAACCTTCTGCTTGACCTTTTTAAACGAATATGATTCTTCTGATTTCCTATATGCACACCCATTACGTATAGCTCGTAAGAAAGCGATATTTTCACTTATTGCTAAATTCTAAAAGCCGACATATATAAGTTGCATGTTTACTGTACTATTTCAGAGAGTGGGTAGTAGCACAAAAGTTTTGTAGTAAGTTACCTAAGGTTATGTCTCTGGAAAGATTGAATTAGGTTCTTTCGCACAAAGAAAAATAAAAATCGTTACATAGTTTCCGAGTTGCATAATAGCGAAGCTCGGAGTGCATTAAATAATATCGCTAGTTTTGTAATAAGAATTTAATCGAACTCTTAGGCGGTTCTTATGTTAACCAACTGTTACATTAATTGGTTTTTTATTGAAAACACCTCTCTAAGTGCATTCTTCTTTTTAAAAGTTTGCTTGGTGTATCCCTCATAAAAAATTTTTGGATTAGTATCGTGGTGTTATATTTAATATGATTTAAAATTTTTATTATATTTTTGTATTGTTTCAATATTTATATAAAATCAATCATTCCACAGTCATGTTTTCAATAATTAATTATGCGTTATTTAATTGTTTTTCTTTGTTCGTAAATATTTTACGGTAAAAACCAAATACATTTTAAATATGTACATTAGACTGGCCCTTATTTTCAAAGTCAATATTTTTAAAGCAGAATCTACTCGGTTTTTTTATTTTTGGCAAGAAAAAAAATTTTAATATTTGAAAAGTTATTTGACATATGCGGTATCAACTGAAAAAACAACATTTAAGAGCACGAGGGAAGTAAGTTTCAATATTAGCCTCCGGTTTTATTGCCGTTTGGTGTTTGATTTAGAGTCGATTTATTACATTCCAGTGAATTGAACCATAAACTTTATTACACACAATGGATTGACTGCATATCCTTCTCTGAAATTCACAATTTTCTGCATCGCCGTTCAGAGTTCGCTAAATGTTTTAAAGTTCTGCAATTGTCAGAAATAGAATAAATTTGTTTAAACGGAAGTGATTATTTCCACGGCAGTTGTCCGTGCTGCTTTTGTGGTTACATTCAAATTGAATTCATTTTTATTTTTGCGAACGACAAATAGAGAAATCAATGTTACACAACTACTCGTACAATGAAAATGTATGAAATAAATGTGAACTTGAAATATTTTATTTTATTTGACAAAAAATATATTTAAATATGTGGCACAAATTATTTTCTTTTGAATTGATTTGAGTACATTTTAATTGGAGTAATGCCCTTTTTAAAACCGATATATAAAAGCGGTCCACGTATACAATTCTACGACAAACAGTTACTAGTAATTATTATTTTGGTTGTGAAATAATATTGCTCAACCAATGATTGATGTAAATTTTTTGTATACAATAAGTGAATATTGGCGATAATTTTGCATAAATACAGTACTTCAATGTATTTTTAATTGGCCTAATTATGAATTAGGCCTTTAATGCTTTACAGAATAATACAAAATTGCTTTTGGTTAAATATATCTTTAGTAGAAATAGCCAGATTATTTCAATACGATGCTTTGATAAAATTTTTACTATTCGGTAAACACATGCTGAAATTACGAAATAAATTTAAAATGCTAATGGTATTATATTTTTCGTAAAAAATAGAAATAAGGCAGTTTTGCTTCTAAAATTAAAACCAAATTTGTAAGATATGGGCCAGTCTAAGGTACATAAGTATACATATTGATATAAATAAATAAATGTGAAAATAAAAAAATGAGATGAAAACGATATAAATAAAGTTATTCAAAATATAAGAGCAAAATTATATTTGTATACATAAATAACTTAAAAAAACTTAAATAAATCAGAGCTGACCTGTATAATTGTGAAGGGTGCCTTTAGTTCTTCGTTCAAAGAACGCTCGTACAATGTTTGCGGGAATATCGGCGGCAAATCATTAACGTCACGTATATTTATAACAATTTTTGTGGAATTTTCGTTTAAACTATCAGAGGCCACCAAATTGAGCTCATACTTTATTAAAAGCAAACAATATTTTAAGGCGAAATGACCGATGAAAATATAAATTAAAAATAAAAACATAAATAAAATCATAATATATTTCAAATTAAAAAAACTAAGAAATTTTAATAAAAAATTATGTACATTAAAATTCATAAATGTAATTCAGTACACTTGCAAGATGGTCGCAATGAAGTCATCGTTTCAAGATTAGCAGACACAATGAAAATGGTTATCTAAAACTTAAATATTATTGATTTAGTGCTTAAGCATCTGTGTTCAAAGCTCAATCAGTATATCATCGTTAGTGTTCTCTTCCCGTCTTCTATTCTAATATAGATGCTGCTTTCAATTACCTATTTGAAATTTGAAATATTTTACATATGTCGCATGTTATAATTAATGAAGATGAATAATAATAGCAATTTGTTGTTGCACTAATTTTGGTTGTACAAAAAAATAATTATGTTAAAAAAATATTAAATGAAGCAAAAAATCATTAAGTAGAGTCTCGAAAATTGTTCAAATCAATTTTATATATTTGCATAAGATCTTATTCGCTGTATCCAACACTTTTTCTCGATTTATGCTGTGGTTCAGATGAAACTGAAATATATAGTTGAAATGTGCTTTAAACAGACATGAGCTATTGCTCTATCGACTGATCATTTTTAAGTACTTAAGATTATGGGCAATTTTATTCATGCAATACTAGCCGCTGTCTACAATATTCTAAATGAAAATTTTGGTCTATATCGAATGCCGTAATTTGCCCCCTATCTTAAAAATTATACCTAGTGTCTGCTGCACAGTTGCATGAAAATAGCTAAAAGGTCTTTCACTAAGCGCTTCCCGTCGCTGGGGGAGATATTATTCTAAAAGATCTATTGATTATGTGTGGAATATAACATCGTGCACATGTTCGCCATGTCTTCTTTGGCAACCGAAGTTGCCAGATTTTTATGAATTTTACCGATAGCATGGTTTATGAAGACTTTGAGGATTGCTGTGGTTTGTCGCATACAACTACTATTTAAGAAAACCCCACAATAAAACATCTAACAAGATCAAATCTCACAATCTCGGTGGCCAGTTCACATTACCTCCAAGTGGGATGGTCATGACCTAAACTTGTTGTTGCAGAACAGCCAACGTGACATGAGCTGTGTGACTCGTTTCCAGATCATCCAATTCAGGAAAAAAGAAGTTATTAATCATCGGCCAATTCCACTCGCCTTTGACAGTTATGGCCTGGCCAACGTGGTTCTCAAACAAATATGGACCGATGATACTGGCACCCCAAAATTCACACCCAACAGTGACTTTTTCAGTATGTTTTGCTAAATTTTACGGGAAATACTATTTGCATATTAAAGTCCTATACTAGTAGATCATCTGATGTATTTTAATAAAAATAACTTTTTACTACTCAGAAATATCCAACAGCTTCATGAACTTCACGCCTTAAGATATTAATATGTTAAAGCATTATTATCAACTGCTGATCTGAAATAATCTTGCAAAGAATGCTGTTAAAATGCCACAGTGGAAAATTTTGTTTTTGTTTTAAGTATATATATACGAAAGAAAGAACTCATTCGACAATGAGAAATAGGCAGTAATTTTCAATATTTCGTCACTCCTTTCTGTGACTTCTTCATTAAATTAATTATTTTATTTGATTTCAAAAGATTTTTGTTTCATAAACAATTAATTTTCTAAAGAAGTCACACAAAGGAGTGACGAAATATTTAAAATTAATATAATTTAAATATAAATAAAGAGACCTTAAGCTTAAAAAGGTTAGAGTATAATAATAAATAATCGAATCTTAATAAAAAATATCGATTTAAGGAAAACTCTTAAAAATAATAATTAATTTGCAAGAGCGCGGATTTAAGATTAAGGCTGACTTATAATTTTCAACTTGTAATACTTGTATCTATAGCGTTCGAACAAAAATACCAACTAATAATAAGACAAAAATGTTAAATTCACGGAGGTCATAATGGCTTATAAAATATATGAAGAAGTTTCAACGTGAATTACCTCAATAAAGAAAAAAATACTGAGTTGAGTGAAATTTATTGAGTTAGATTAACAAAATTAATTCTATTTATTAATATCCAATGCAAGAAGCTATTTGAACGAAAAGATTTCACTTTGATTTTTTTTAATAGTGTATATAATCAGTTTTATTAAAATTATTTTTTCACAACTTCTTAGACAAACGGTCTGGTTGTAAGCACAGTAACGTGGTTGAGGAGAATATTTCAGGAGAGTTTTGTGTCGTATTAGAACTATTTTGAAATTGGAAATTTAGTAACTAATATTTCATTTTCTTTTTCATATTTTCCAGAACTGAATTTGTAATCTTGGAATCCACTCAGTAAAGTTAAAAAAATAATGTTTATTGTGAATATAATAAAATGTTTTGGTATTTTGCTCATAAAAAACATTTGGGAGAAAAAATATAGCGAAATATATATATATAGCGAAATACATGAAAATAAATATATAAATGGAAACGCACAATTAAACCTTTTAAAATTTTTTAATATCTTGAATTGTTATTTAATGAATAATCGTTCCTATTCTGTAAACGAATCCATATTCAACTAAGCCAACTATTATGTGTTGAGTAAAAAAAAATATACATGAGTACTGATGCTGAAAGTGTAGCGGCTTTCGAAAACATCTATTTGGCTTTGCTTTGTAGTTTAGATATTTAAAACTGTTGTTGACTTTGCTTTGTGCCCTGGAATATTTATCATGCCTTCCTGAATTTTTAAATTTCGAACAATTGAATTATTTAATATATGACTCCGATTATTAGTATTTTTAATTATTTATATGTAGTAAATTATTTTCAGATATTTTATTTTAAACCCTGAATAAATAAAGAGCAAAAAAACTGTCTGAAAATTTTTGCTTTTAGCAGTTTGAAAATTCCTAAATCTACTCGATTTACAGAACAAGGAGGACTGCATCAATGATTTTTTTTTTTTCAAAGTTTGTTTATTTATGGTAAAGCATTACGACTTGGTGTATCATGAGCATTTTTTCAATATTTCTAACTTGTTTTAACTTTTTGTATATGTACATACATACATATGTATGTATTTACAAAACAAAATACAGAGATAAAAACGGACTTAATACACAATAAATATATACTTTTTAGGTACTAAGAACCATCTTCGATGGGTATTGTATGTCCTGTGAGATGCATGGGTATATTCCAGCTCTGTATGGCATAGAGTTTACACAACACAGACGTACAAAATGAGCGAAAAATATTAGTGAATAGCTTTAATGTTATGAACAGTAGACTGAGTGGAACGCAGTCATTTTCTAGTTTCAGAGGAATATCAATAGCATGCAATATACATTCTTTTGGTCATAGTTTCTTGTTTAAGGCGAGCAAATGAATGAGTTCGCATCAAGCCTATTAAATAAAGATCAGTTAGTAAGATAAAATATTATTTTCCCTTTATGATACAAACTCTTAGTAAACATAGTGTTGTCCTTGATACACACGCATTTAAGCAATATTTTCGCAGCTACTGTAGCCATAAGCCTATTAAGATTTATTCCGGTCAAATCTATTTATCATGGAAATGTTTTGATCTCCAGTTTTTTTTAGAAATGAAAAAATATTCATGTTTTTGCATAAAAATCTATGATTGTCGATAAATACAACCAAAGCGAAGTGTGTGTATAAATATTTTATATGCAAGCAGTGTCAAACAACATCAAACGTACGTTTGTATGTATAAAAAAAATCCATTTAAATACAATATTCTGTTGAAGTATTATTAAAAAGGAAATCATATATGTACATACATACAACATATTTTTTATGTACGAGATGTGACATGATTGACATATTGTCAGTATAAAAGCAAAACAAAAAAGAAGAAAATATACGAAATTCTAATGGGGTGAACTATACAATTTTACTTAATCTACAGAAATAAATAAAAGACAAAAATGCTAACAAACAAATAATACAAAAATATTTTTAAACGAATTTAAGCCAAATTCAATATCAGCTTTATTAAATGTATAATAAGACCAAAAGGGAAGGGGCTCAGAAATAATATAACAAAAAATGTTTTAATTAAAATTGTGTTGATATAAAATGTATGTTTTTTTCAATACTTTTTAACTCCAAATATAATTATTTTAATGATTTGCATATTATTTATTCATGCATAAAATTGTATTTTTTTCTATCAAAACTAATGCTGATATTTAATAATAAAAGAATAATTTCAAACATACAAAATGAAACTTTGAACAAAAGCCTTGCTTTCAAATAACGAAAGGATAACTGAATATTTAGCAAATGTATTTATTGTTAGTAACCTGTAAAACGCGTTTGGGTAAATTGCGATCATCCTCCTCGGTGATTTGCGTACGATAAGTGGGTCGTTCGAAAACCGGTGGATTGTCGTTGACATCTTTAACGTGTATTATAACGGTGGTATAATTTTCCTTTAAATTATCCGATGCAGCTAAACGCAACTCATACTAAAGAAGTTTCAAGTTTTGTAAACATTCATATTTTTAGCTCTTTAATACAAAAGTGCTGTTCTTATATTATTTGATTACTTTAAGCTTAAAATTAAATGATGCTTGCCTAACAGATATTTATATTGCAAAAGCCAAATTATAATACCTACTCTAAAGATCTGATCTTTATTCATATAAAAGTTTTAATATCTAGTGAAATTCAGAAACTTATCCCATTATTATGGAATAATTCTAGGAACAATCTAGTGCCTTTGTTCGTATGTATATTATTTACTTTGGATTTTTTTAATAGTTAAGACTATAATTTCATTGGCAATAATTGCGAGGATCGGTGCCCGGTTTCCGTAACTTGTGAGAAGTTTAAAACAAAAAACAAAAAGTCAGATGAAACAAAAAAGATTTTTATTTGTTACGAGGAGTTAATTTTTCGTCTGAAATCAAACAATAACATATTATATATTTTTCATTACGATGTTTTAATGACGATTTACTCAATTGCATGGCAAGGTAATTAAACTAAATTCACTGCTTTGAGTGCCAATTCGTAAAGGTTGTTTTTTATAGAGGCATAAAAGTTGGCAACACTTTTTAACTGGCGGCCATTTTGTCAGCTGTCAACTGCTTCATGTTTAGTTTGGTTTGGTATTTCGACATGAATAGACTGATACCTGAACAACACTTCCAAATTGTGCAAAAACAAGATTGCTGATGATCATTCGCCGCGATATTGCCGATATACGGCCACAAATGGAAAAACTCGTCAAAATTGTTACCTCCATATTAAACTACGTCCAAGCCAGCCGTGGAGGTCATATCCCAGAAGTCATATTTAAATTATAATGTCAGGAGATTATCTTTCGAAGAAAGTCATTTTCATAATAATTAAAAAAAAGCATCTTTACTCCACTTCAAGTTTATTTACCTCTATGAAAAACACCCTTTATATAGTGAGTTTTATATAAAACTCCTAAGTTTAAAATGAAACTCTCGACAAGAGCTTTATTTTATGATGGTAAAATAAAATTCTCTTTTGAAAGACTTATCGTCCGACGTTTTATTTTTACCTTGAATCACAACTGCTTAAGTCACAAAATAACTGTTATAACTTTTTTTTATATCACTTATAACCGTTACGGTGCCTGGCATAAACGGCTGGGGCCTCAACTATAAACTAAGCTTTCTAAACATACTTCATTTGTATTTTACCACAAGTTACTCAATGTCAACGTGTGTGGAAAATTGTTACTCCCTGCTAAATTAAATTGTCTTATCCAATTATTCAGTTTAAAATTGAATTGAATATATACCACTCCATTTATGAAAAAAAAAATTCTTAGTAAGAGGCTTATAAAACAAATTTTATATGAAAATTTGTGCTATTAACCTGTTATTAACCGAATTTTTTTTTATAAATTGGGCCTCTAGAATAAAGCTATTAAATAAAACTTGCACGTGAAATGCTTAAGAAATATAGCCTTATTTGGACTTTCTCACTTCTTTTTTTAAGTTCCTTTTATTTCCTGTTCTTACCTAACTAAAGATCTTTAAAGTGGTATTTATAATTCGAATTTGCTTTTCATAATGCTCTTTCTGCAACTTGACAAATCTGACATACAGACAATTAAGTTCAATGCGAACAAAAACATTTTTATATATTTTTTATAATCAAAAATATATATTAATAAAAATTTTAACCAACTTACCCTCCGCCGTGTTTCATAATCCAACGCACCAGCTACATAAATTGCACCGGTCATATTTTTCACTGCAAATGCACCACCAATATTACCGCTGGTAATCTCATAGCGTATACGTGAAGCTGCACAATGAAAATGAATTTTTTTTGGTATAGGTAAACTTATAACTTAACTATAGGGCTTTTAACTAGACTTGCGTCGAACTCCTTTTTGACAAGAACCTATGATCAAACCCGTTTAAATAACATTGGTTTGCTCAAAGGTTCTTTCCAAAAATGATGGAATGAAAGAGTTCGACAAAAGTCTATTTCTAACACTAGCTATATGTTGGTGCTAACACTAACTGTGTGACTTATACTAACTGATCGTTCAATAAAATGCATAAATCATGATTTTTATATGAAATAATGTGTTTCCCAAACACTTTTTTACTTTGTGGAGGTATTTAAATAATTTTAAAATATTCATTTACAAAATATAAAATAATTTTTATTTTAGTTTTTCATAAAAAAACTGCTGTTGCATGGTTTTTAATTAGGCCTTATAAAAGGTACAACAACACATACATCCATTTAGAATTTTTATTTATTGTGTCCAAATTTATTGAACAACGTGAGTGTTAGAACTAGAATTTATTAAACTTTCAGTTTAAATTCACATTTTTATGGTTTTAATTTTAAAATCAGATTTTTCGTTGTGAAAACACTATTAGGTTATTTTGAAAAAAATTTTTAAAATTTTAATTAAAAATCTGTTTAAAATTTTCACGATATTACTTACATTCATCATGATCCTTAGCGGTAACCGTTAAAACTGTATGTTGTATATCTTCATTTTCATCAACTTCAGCTTCATATAAACTCTTATCAAAATAAGGGGGATTATCGTTTTTGTCTGCAATTCCAATGCGTATGAATTTCGTCACTATATGGTTGGAGTGAAATAAAAAATATATTATTAATATCACTATTTTAATAAATAACATATACATTTGTTTTTTATGGCAACATACTAACACATGTGAAACTATTTTTAAAGTGTGTAAAAGTAAACATAAACCTTTCGGGGAAATAAATTAAAGAGCTTAGTAATTGTTTCTTTACAGTAAACGTGTTTGGACATTAAAAACAAAGTTTTGTTGAAGTTTTGAGAAAAGTCACAGAAGGATTGGATAAATGGATAAAAATGTTTCGCAGGAGTTACATATGGAATAGAACACAATAACAACCAAATAACAACATCCATGCAGATTATGCATGGACTCGTTTGAACATAAACGTAATTCTAATTTTCGTAAATATTTTCGGATTGTAAAGAAAGCTTCGAATTTTAAAATATTAGGTATATATTAACATTAGCGGGCTTATCCTTAAATAAATACATAATCTACATATATCTTGAATTTTATTTGTTAAAAGAAAATATTGTATTCACTAGAGTTTATTCAATTTGAAACAGGCTTATAAGAACTTAAAGATAAAGCACAAAGTTCTGTTACTACTAAGCCATAACATTTTATTTGCATTTAAAATCTGAGTGGCTGCGTATGAGTGCTATTTACCATGATGATAATATTGCTCATACGCTGGTTGAAATTATGTGTTAATGGAACCACCTTAAAAATATCTAAAAGCGAATTGCATGTTCATTATATATATCATCTACTTATGAATTATACATATCATGTGTTTAGCGATGAAGTTCACTTTTCGTGAAGTTGCGAAATTTGGACACTCCTAATGCCGGTAAGAAATCATTAAAATTGACTTTTGATGCAGTTTACGGCCTTTATATATTTTGAAATAAGCAACGAACTGCTGTTACGGCTATAAGTAAGTTCTATCGATACATACTGACTGATTTTGGTTTCCACCAAATTATGAGCTGTTGACATGTGGTTCCAACAAGAAATCGCTCTTAATAAGCAAAACCATTTCGTTGACAACTTTATTTCCACAAATAGTACCATTCACTGACCCCTTCGTTAATACAATTTCATGCCTTTGAATTACTTTTTATGTGGGTAAGTTAAGTCAAAGTCATTATTCAATTGATGCCATACGTACAGATTTGTTGAAAAAAGTAGTAAGAAATTGGACTGATCGAAAGAACCACGTAACTCGCAGCCCCTACGGACATATGCCGGAATTAAAAAACACTCATATATGCATATGTAATAGGGGGATACATCTCACCTTTGTCGTAAAAACTTAATATGTAAGGTTTTGGCGTAGAAAAAACAAATTTTTTTTGATAAGGTCACATAGAGGGCAAAGCTGAGTGGAAGGGCAGGTGAAGATTAGGGAACATCATATCTTCGTCGTAAAAACTTATATATATATATATAATTTTTAAGGAATGTAAAATGAAGGAATGTATTTTGTTAAATATTTACACCATTTTTATACCCTCCAAAAAGGAATTTGGAGGGTATATTCACTTTGTCATTCCGTTTGTAACGCATCGAAATATCCATCTCAGACCCCATAAAGTATATATATTCTTGATCAGTGATGAAATCTAAGACGAACTGAGCATGTCCGTCCGTCCGTCTGTGGAAATCACGATACAGTCCAAACGAAAAGAGTTAGACTCTTGAAATTTGTCATAAATATATTTTAAAACTTAGAGCAGGTTAAGTTCGAAGATGGGCTAAATCGGGCAAGGGGGAAAAAAGTTCCCCTAAGAAGAACTAAACCAACCCAGAAAAAACAACATAATTTTTATAGTTTTTTGGTTATTTTGTTAAGCAAATGATATATTTTTATGTCAAATACGGTCCAACGCCTTAAACTTGGAGCCATTAAATAAAATAAAAATATTTTTTGACCCCGCCCACTTTAGTGGGCGTTATTATAGGCAAAAATAGCATAAAAATTTAACAAATTGTTTTACTTAAGCCTACATTCCTTAAAAATAACAATTTTAAGCTTTAATGACGAAGCTGAGACGAAACCTGGTACTACTCTGCCCTACCCCCTCCTTTCCCTTCGCCCCCTAAATGACCCTACCAAAAAAAAATTTTTTTTTTAAATTTTGTATATAATCATCCCAAGCATTTATCTTTAGAGTTTTATGACTGCCGATTTCTGCCCTACCTACCCCCCCCCCACCTCTTCCTTTGCCCCCTAAATGACCCTACCAAAAAAAAATTTTTTTTTTAAATTTTGTATATAATCATCCCAAGCATATATCTTTAGAGTTTTATGACTGCCGATTTCTGCCCTACCCCCCCCCCCCTCTTCCTTTGCCCCCAATATGACCCTACCAAAAAAACAAGGTTTTTTTAAATTTTGTATATAATCATCCCAAGCATTTATCTTTACAGTTTTATGACTGCCGATTTCTGCCCTAGCCCTCCCCCCCCCCCCCCGCCCTCTACCTTTGCCCCCTAAATGACCCTACCAAAAAAATTTTTTTTTTTAAATTTTTTATATAATCATCCCAAGCATTTATCTTTAGAGTTTTATGACTGCCTGTTGCTGCCCTACCCCCTCCTCCCCCTTTGCCCGTTAAATTACCCTATTAAAAATAAATATAAATTTTTTTTATTTTGTGTATAATCATCCCAAGCATTTATTTTTACAGTTTTATGTGTATCTGTTTCTGCCCTACCCCCTCTCCCCTTTTGCCCTCTAAATGACCCTATCAAAAAAAAGAAATTTTAATTTTGTATATAATTATCCCAAGCATTTATTTTTAGAGTTTTATGACAAAGGTGAAATGTTTCCCCCACAGCCCTTGCCAGAGCGACATCGCCAAAATACAGTTTTTATAGCCTCCAAAGAGAATTGTGATGAAGTCTAAGACGGTCTAGCAATGCCTATACGTTCGTCTATGGAAAACATGATATTGTATGTTTTTGAACCCCGCCCCCTTTAGTGGGCGTTGACGTACGATATTATATAAAGGAACTCTGTCCCACCAAGTTAAACATATCAAATTCACTTACTAAATATTTGGAGGGTATTTAAGATTCGACCCGGTCGAATATAACGTTTTTACTTGTTCTATATAATATGTTACTTCAACACCCACTAAAGGGGGCGGGGTTAAAAAATGAATTTTTCTAATTTGTTGACTTCAAGTTTAACACTTGGGACCTTCTTTGAAATAAAAATGTATGATCATTTGCTTAAGAAAATTATAAAAAGAAACTTTAGAAATTGTGTTTATTTTTAATTATTTTTTAACTCTACGCGGATTTAGCCCATTCACGAACTTGACCTGTGCTATCCTTCAAAATTTATCTGTACCAATTATCAAGGATTTTTTTCTTTTGACTCCCGTGATTTCTACAGACAGACGGAGGGGTGGATATGGCTGGATCGTTCATCACTGACCACTGGTCCGCCAAATAACTTTTTTTTGGAAAATGCTATAAAAAAAACTACTGAATATTTTCTCAAATTTCTTTTTTTATTTGAGTGTACAACCCTTCCGGTTAATGATGGAAAATAATTTCATTCAAATGGCTGCATGGCTCGATAACGATCGCCATTGACTGTAACGGCCACTCCTTGCTCATTTTTGAAGGAAAATGGCCCAATTATGCCTTTGGACCAAAAGCCGCACCAAACAGTGACTCGTTTTGAGTGCGTGAGCTTTTCAATGTATGCGTGCGGGTTTTTTGTGCCCCAAATGCGATAATGCTTGTTTACATACCCGCCAAGATCAAAATGAGCTTCATCTGAAAGGATAATGTTTTTTGTCCAAATCGACATCTTTTGTAAGTCGATCGCAGGCCCACTTAGCGAAGCGAAAACGCATTGGATGGTCAACCATAGTCGTTCAGCGGAAGGATAAAACTATTTATCTGTCAAATCATACATGAGCTAAGTGTTACCATTCACGAAATAAGTACCAAATGAAAACAAACGTTAGATTGGGGACCCTATACTTCATGAGGTCTTAAGGTGATTATACCCTCTTTTCTTTTTGGATGGCAAAAAAACTTATACCAGCCATAAAAAAGCTCCGATACATATGTGCATAATTTATTTGGCCTTGTTTTATTTTATAGTGTTTAACATTTGTATAAATTTGCTCTAGTATAGTTAAATTATTTCAGTAATAGTAATAGAAAACGTTAGATAGTTCATTTAGGGTTACTTAATTATTTTATTGGTTGTTCTAAAACCTATTACTTGATTTTTTTACTTGTTAAAACTGAAGTAATTTATTTCTGTGTGAATATAGATTCGTGGCGGTTACTTCGTGCAAATAATTCAAAGTTTTCAATATATGAAATTTATGTTACTTCTTTAACTATTAAATCCGTTATTTAGTTAATAAAAAAATTTAATTCTGTATATAGTTTATTATAATGGTATAATTTTACTTCTTATTTATTCGAATGTGTAACTGACTTTTTCTCAACAATATCAATGTTATTGTTCCAACAAATATTTACAAGATATAAATTATCTAACGTCGTGATTATAGAGATGAAATTTCACGAATTTAACATCCAACTCTCTGTATACAATATATATGCATGTACGATGTGTTTACTAAAGATTACTTTGCTCTACAATGTAAAGTTTACATAGACATGGTGTTATAGCTTATGATGTTTCAATCTTTCGTGAGTATTATTATCTATTCCCAGTGGTGCCGAATTTTAAAAATTTTATTCTCAACAAAAATAAAATATGTTTAATAAATAAAACAGAATTAACAATACGTCTAAGAAAAAACGATACAATAATAATCAGCCAAAAGTCACAACGGACACAAAAATAAATAATGGATACAATATAACACTGATGTACCATGACTGTTTCTATATTTGTATCAAAGTTACGTGATTTCATATTGATAAATTATATACTATAAAACTATGTTGTATAAAAATATTAATTTAAATGGAACGAAAATTTAGAAAATGGGACATGAAAAAATTAATAAAACTGCACCCCAGGGGTTTTGAATTGTCAACATCAGTTTCGTAGTTGGTACAGTTGCCGTGTACAATTTTGTAATAAATCTTTGTACATAAAATCATTCTATCAAGCCTTCCAATTAGTAGTGACAAATAAATAGACACAGGAGTACTTATGATGCTGCTGTAGAGACTTTCGAAAGCGGCATTGTTCTGCTGTGTAAGTTGTGATATTAAGTGGATGTTGATTTTCCTTTGTTTCGGAGCATATTTCTCACATCTCTCCGAATAAATCATGTTAAAATTTTTATCCTATAACAATCTTAATTGAATTTAAGCATAACCAAAGAGTAGTTAAAAGAATTACAATAAACATATTAATTGATTCTGTTCAATACATCATGAAAAAATGTATATATTACATTTTATATCATAAAAAATTTGTGCAAAAATTGATTGCATTTATTTTCTTGACAACTTTCATGAATTTAATTATTCCAGTTGAGAGCAAAATTCTTTTTGTTTCAATTTATTTGACACATAATAATTATGAAAGCTGACTTCATATCTGTCTATATACTCTCTAAATTGGTTCTTATTTAAATAATGGGGATTTGTCAACTGCATTGAAAATTACTAACACGAAGTAATATAAGAGTAATAGAAGAATCACTATGAGAAGTTTGCATTGAAATAATTATGTAGTAGGCTGACAAAAATATTAAAGTATTTCATATCTATTTTCCCAACACTATGAAGCAAAGTTTCCTGGCGAAGTATTTGTTCACAGAGTACCATTTTTATCGATAATTTAAAGCAACATTACTAATCTTCGAAAGCCTTTAGTATTCATATGAAGCCCCAGATAGAAAACTAATATGTGATTTTTAGCAACTTTCTTATTGGCAACACTGTTTTTGAAAGCTTAGATGTTTTGATGTAACATGTTATTGCTAAACAATTTCAGTTTGGTCTATAATTTAACTATTGAATTTTATTATCAAAATTCAGGCTCGGTTTAGAAAGTGCATCGTGCTCCTTTCTGCTTGAATGGATACTTGAATAAGAAAAATTTCCATATTTGGTGTCAAGAGCAGCCAGAAGCATTTGCAGCCCGAAAATGCACTGGTGGGAATGAATTAAGGGCCAGTGGCATCATTTTTCAAGGACGATAAGGACAGAAACGTTATTGTGTTATTACAATGTATTTATTTTTTTTGCTCAAAATGGAAGAGCTGCATTTGGACATAATGTGGTTTCAACAAAATGGTGCCACACAGCACGCGTGGCAACGGCCCAATTCAGAGGCGAGTTCGGTGAAAAATTTATTTCACGTTTAAGGCCGGTTAATTGGTCGCCTAGATCGTGCGATTTGACGCCTTTATACTATTAAAGCTTTTGTCTTCGGCCGATAGTTTGGAGAGGGTATTGGACTCAATGTATGAATCGTTTCATTGTATTATTACTCGCAATATCGCAGGTATTGAAAATAAGGAATAGAGGACCAGTGGAAGTTTCTCTACAAATACCTTCTTTGTAAGGATTCTATGAAACCAATAGTATTTGTAAAATAGAAATCACTGCTTTCACCCGGTCAGTAAGATGACTAAAGTACGATAGCCTAAGGGAAGATGTATCTATATTTGTACTGATGGAAAAGCGGCCATCGTCGCTATGCCTAGTTGAACACTATATGCATGATGGTAGACGAATTCCGAATTGTAAGCAATAAAACATTAAGATATTGTTTTGGAGGAATAGTACAGTGTAGCATACAGAGCTGGTGGGGTCTTCCTCCATTGGAATAAAGCCAGAATATTTTCAAATAGCTGGGAGGCAATCATGCTGATGATGTTCTTCAGGGTTCTACATAGGAGCTAAAATAATGGATTCAAATTCATGTTGTCATAGCGTTTCCTCCTGTACGAAGTTGATTTACTCAGGTAATATCAAAGGATATGTTTTCAACTTCCCGATAAGAAAATTGCAAATTATCAAAAAGCGTGATTTTGTTAAAAAAATCGAGTTATCAGCAGATGGCACCGGTCCGGATTGGTAGATTTCGAAATATAAAAACAAAAACTTAGAAAAAATGTTTTACAATAAATTTGAAACTGTTTTTCCTATCGTTTTCCTAAACTAATCATGTTTCAAAGGATTCTTTCAAACTTAGATTTGCTGTAAACTGAAACCGTTTCGGACCGGTATATTGCGAGAAATATGAAAAAAATCTAAGGAAAAATGTTTTTCAATAAATTTTAACCAGCTTTATCCATCGATTCCACAAAATAATGAGCTCTTGACATTCAAAAATTAAATTCAAAAACTCAAAACAATAATTTTGTTTGTAAACTCTGCATCGTAGCTCCACATTAGGATGTGGTTAAAATTAGCGGGAAGTTGCAGGGGTGGTCTTTAGTGCTGACTGTTTTCCATAATTTTTTTTATGTGTGTTCATTTCTCAAAATTAATATTAAGTAATTATTTAAGTTAAAGCATTAAATATGATATGATTAGTGAGGAATTTCACAGTTTTATCTCTTACAACTAATATTAGACTTGCGAAATATATATATATATATATATATATATATATATATATATATATATATTCAACCTTGGTATAACGAATCTCAAGGGGACTAGAAAAAAACGTTATATCGAATAATTCGTTATATCGAGGTGAAGTTGCACTTCTATTCGGTATAACGAGGTAATAAAAAATTTTGTATATTAATTTATCGATTTAAAGTGTCTGAACCAGTGATTAACTAGCTAGATTGCAACAGCAACTGTATATATATATGTATATATATATATATATATATATATATATATATATATATATATGTATATATATATATATATATATATATATATATACACTCCATAAGATTGATTGTTTTAACTACGATTTCTTCGAAATTGAAGTGAATTGAAGTTAAAAATAATCCTTTGAGCTTTGGAATATTTATCATGTCTTTTTGAGATTTAAAAACAAATTTCGAACAATTAATTACCCTATGAACCTTAATTCAATTTAATATAGCGATATAAAATGTTCGTTAAAATTCCTACTGCATACAAATTTAAGCTATGGCTTGAGTTTTTCCAATAAAAATATTGGAAAAACGTTCACATGTACTTAAGTATAAAATTCAAACCCAAAAAAGTTTGACTTAGGTATGATGGAACAAAAAATTCAGAAAAATGGGACATGAAGAAAAATAATCAAACGGTAACACGGGTATTATAACAATAACATGTTAACATCAGGTTGATACAGTTCTCGTATTCTTTTTCACAATAAAATTTGTGTAAATAGGAACTGTTATCACATTCAACTAAGCCACCTAATAAGTGGTGATAAACACAACACACATGAGCACTGATGATGAAGGTGTTGCGGCTTTCGAAAACAGCTGCTCTGCTCTGCTGTGTAAGTTGAATAAAACTGATGTTGAATTTCCTTTGTGCCTTGGAATATTTATCATGTCTATCTGAGATTTAAAAACAAATTTCGAACCATTAGCCTATGAATCTTAATTCAATTTAATATTTAAAATAATTTATTTCATTCTTCTAGGACATGCTGTGTGAAAATTTCCTGATTGTATGTGTGTAGTAGCTCTAGTGAAGAACACTTGGGAACTAGGAAGTTTATTGTAATACTTCATAAAAAGAATGATGCTATTGATATTTTCCGTTTTAATATTGCAGATTTACATGGTGATATATTATTAATGTAAAAGAATTTTCTCCTACAAGTTCTGTGGTAAGAATAGTTTAGTGATTTGAATATATTTCGTATGTAACCTCTGACAGGGTGACCTACAAGTCAAATTCAATACCATGTGGGATTATCTATAAAAAAGTTAGTATTGCAACTTGTGAACAGCTGTTCGATATCAAATTTGAGTTAAGTATTTATTTAATTTATTTATATACATTAAAAATATATCGTATTTTATAATACTTTAAGCTTTCAGCAGTCACTGCATATCATTTAAAAAAAAAAGAATATAAAAAAACAGAAAATAATTTTCAGCTCTTACTTCATTATATACGAGTAGTACAAGTAAAAATCATATAATTAATTATGAACAACATGTTGGCATTTTGTGGGCTTTAGATGCTCGTAACTATGAATATGAATGAACTTTTTACAAACTTCAAAACCGCTTCCGTTATCCTTGCTTATATTGTGGCGGAAATTGTTTAAAACTGTCACAAACAACATGTTGTTTTATATATGAGCATTAACATAATCAAACAAGAAACAATATTGCAACTAATAAATAAAAAATAATTGAAACAAAAACTTTAAAAGCAACTGCATCTACAGAACGACCTGAATAATTTCTGCAAATAGTATAAATTATTTTTAGTGGAACAAAATAGAATAGAAAACATATGCCATTTGCTAGGTCACAAGACTCTGATTACAATTACGATCTGGGTGGCTAAAATTAATAACTACTTCAATAACTTACGACCTTGGGGACTTTGCTAGATACTAATTTTATTTTGTGAAATAATAAATCCTGCATAATCTGCAAAAGATGAGCAAATCAATTGGAGGATTAATTGGCACTAGTAATGACAATTGAAGAATATGATTGCATAATTGACCCTCTCGAATCGTATGTTGTTGGTAACTACCAACATATCTATGTCCTAAAGTGTAGCAGATAAGCTGCCCTTTTGCCCGTCTATCTGCACGTAAATCCGATGCCACCAGAAAAGCAAGAGACTTCGAACTAGGATCAATGTATTGGAAATAGTCCTAAATAGATTAATATAGAATATCGCTGAAAAAATTTAAACTTATTTTTGGCGCATAAAAATTTTTTAAATTAGACCTGTTTTATACTTCAGGAAAACTAAATTGGTATTAAAAAGCAAAAAAAAAAGTCCAAAGGACGACTCCAGGGTTGGACAATTGAAACTTTTATGGTACAAAGATGTAACACAATTGTTTTCTTCATACAGCAATATATTTGATACATATTTATTTAAAAACTTAATGGGTATTACATATCGGAAAAGTCGAAAAAACATAATTAAATTTTTTTGGAATATTAAAGTAACTGAATGATACAAATTATTCATTCATATCATCCCTGCAACTTCCCGCTAATCTTAACTACATCATAACTCTGGGTTAGGATGCGCAGTTCTTTAAAAAATTGCTTTATTCGAAATTTTTTCTTTTAAGATAACTCACGCACACATAAACCGATGTCGATGCGATTTGTGGTGATCGACATGTTTTCTTATGTTGATTTCTATTCTAAAAAAATGCTACATATTTTGTTCTTTTCAATAAAAAATGGCAATATTGTGGCATTTGGAATAGTGCATTTGTTAGAAATTAGTCAACCATCTCTTACAAAAAACTACTTTTGTTTTAAAAATGCACCCAAACATAGTTTTTTAGGAAAACAGTGTTAAAATGTTACATTTTTTTCCAGGAAAATATCACCATTAAATGTTAAGAGTTGATTAGTTTGTGAAATCAATAAAAAAGCTGTTTAAAAGTTAAGCAAATCGCTTAAAAAAAATCTGTTTTCAGGATTTCTTAAAATCTACCTGTCCGAATCCCTTGCAATTCACAAGAAAGCTAAGACTTCTATCAAGTATTGGAAAAGCCGCTAGCTTGGTTCGAACCTTAAGAGATCAGTTATATAATCTCAGAGTTTATAAAAAAAAAATTTTTTGAATTTAAAATTTTCAGAAGACTCAAGTTTTTTTTTTCAGAATTTTAGTAGCCAAATATACGTTACAGAGTTGAATGAAATGGGTTTTTTTATTTCGGACCAGTGCTTAAGGTATGATCGCTACATATGCAGTGCATTGCATCGGAACTAGAAAGGAGGGGATAGTATTGAGAGGAAAGATGAAGATACATAGATGAGAATATAGAGAATTTTTTGTATCTATTTCAATCTATTACTTGGACGGCTAATTTTTTTGTTACAGGGTCGACGAAAAAGGATGCTGTTCCTCTGCTCTTTAGTACATGATAGTGTCTGTCGCTGCCAACAACTAATACAACCACACACTAATGCTGATCGCAAGAGTTCCATGCAATATTCATGACTGAGCGTGGAAACGATGTGTGGTCCCTCCAGGTTTTACAAAATGAATATTATTTTTTATGAGATATTTCTGTCAGTTATGCAGATTAATTAATAATCCAGATGTTTATTTGTTTTATTTTACGTTGTCGAAAGATACCCAGTTCAGTTCAGCGTTGGCATATATTTTGAAATAGTATTACAACAATCCACAATTTTCTTTAATTTGCTTTACTTTAAATTTAATTATTTTCTAGCACCATTGTTAGCTTGTTTTACTCTTTATTTAATATGTGTGTACATAAACACATACATACACATATAAAATAAACAAACATTCGGACGCAATAAAATTACTTCTTTACAATTCTCTGATAAATCGAATTTTAATTGAATTTTACTCTGGGGATGCGAAAAAGTTTGCAGCTACAAACCATAGATGATCTAAAATTGTAACCGGAAGCATCATATCTAATTCCATTATATATATACATATCGTGGGTTCCAAATAGAAAGGACCTAACTCACATAAATTTAAGTTTGCAGAAGAAGGTAAAAACATAACAGAAGCTGTGTAATATATTGCTTAGAAAACTATTACAATATTTAAAGTAAATACTATTGTATCACATTTATGCGACGAGGTTTATTTATCTGAAATGATTCCAATCACTGAGAAACACAGTTTCGCCAAAAATAAGAGTTAAAGCTTTTCTAATTGCGACCAACCATATATGAAATAAAAAACTAAAATTACACTAAAATATAGAAAATCGCAAACATACTCCTGCATTGCCTTCAATGAACGGGAAAAGTGTTTAATATTGTTGAAACTCACTGAAGTGTTAAATAAAATGATAAATGTTTTCTGTTCTACTCTTATTGTTGACTGTTTTATGCAGAAAAAGAAAACAATAAAAATATTTAAAATACCAAATATGTGTGCAAACATAGAAAATATAGAAAAAAATAATATTGTTTTAAGAAGTACCGAGAAGTACAGAAAGCAGCAAAATGCAATACTATCTGTTACATGTTATTGTGCTCTTTGGTTGCAAAGTTAAAATTTAGGATTCCTTAAATCAATTGCTGTTTTATACGCCTGAAACAATAAAATATAAAAATCTACTTACAGAATTTCATTTACTAGAACAGAGTTACCAATTTCCCAAAATTAAAGTGCGTTACCGTTGTTGCTATTTTACAACAAATAGCAACAAAATGCAGGCATATAGACATACTTGACCACATAACAAACAAAAAGCACTATTTTGTTTAGTTTGTATTCAGTTTGTGGAATTATCCATATATTATCTTTTCATTATGGAAAACATTTAAAAAAGTTATTTAATTGCTTTAAATGTTAAATGCGTCATTTGAAAGCATATACATATTATCTTAGAAGTATTGAACATGTTTTTAGTAAAATAACATAAAAACGAGGCCAAAATACATACCAAACAGTGAGTTTTTTAGAATGCTTTTGAGGCTCTTGGATCTTATGTGAATTGCTAATGTCCCAAATTCGAAAATTTTATTTGTTCACGTACCTATTCATTCAGAAATTTGCCTCATCGCTAACGATGATTTTCCCGTATCAGAAAACCCATTTTGATAAAACAATTTTATTATTTGCACGTATTTTTGAATGCCATATGCATCCGAAATTATTTGGCACAGCAGATGGAATAAGTCACAAATAATTTGACAGATGTCACTTTGAAAAGATGACCATTATCGGTTTGGGAAGTCTCTGTTAAAAGAACCTTTAGTAATATGGCATACAGCTTGAAATCTTATAAGTGTTTATATATGTAACACAAGCTACCTGCATGACAAAAACACATATCGTTGACCAGATTATTCAATTCAGACCAAAAGAAGTTTGTAGTCATAGATCAATAATGGCCTGGTCAACGTCCTCTGCAATAAAATATGAACCGAAGACGCCACCAGCCCAAAATACATACTAAACAGTGGCTTTTTTGGAATACATTGGAAGCTCTTGGATCTCATATGAATTGCTAACGTTCCACATTCGAAAATCTAATTTTTTTACCTACCCATTCATTTAGAACTGGTGAATCTTAAAAGACGTAAGTAGTGACTCTAACCTTGAACATACGTGTACATCATTTTTATTATTAACGACCTTGTATTGTATCAGTGCAATGATTGCGGCAAACTATAAGAAGTTTTATTAGGACCGACATGGCTCCTGATGGTATGGCTCCTACTCATGCGTACATTATGCTGTCAAAATTCGGTTTGAATTTCTCCGTATTACATATGATAGGAAAGACCTCCCTGTGATCGCAATGAATAGCGTGTTGAGCGTAGAAAAGAGCGCATTACGGGAAATATATCCTTGATTTCATTGGAACACAACCCACTAAAGTAACGGTAAAACTGTGGAACACACCCCAAATTGCGTCGATGTTGAAGTGAGACAATAAGAATTAGTTACCCTTCCGTACCCAATGACTTTCTTTGCCCACTCCTTTATACCAGAAGGACTTTGAAGCACCACCCCATGAAAGTTTTACACCATTTTCATGGAGTGAATTATGTCTTACACCGCCTTAGAAAGTCGAGGCACTTGAATGCTTGTTATGAAACATGAAAAATGTGCTCTATCCATCGTCACACTGGACTTTCAAGCCAAGAACATCAAGAGCTTCTGATTCCTCAATACCTCTAACACCCATGGAAACGGATGAAGAAGCATGATCGGACATGCTTCGGTGTATAAGCATGTATCATTGTGTCTTACGGGCATTGAAATTTACACTATTCTTGTGAACCCATTCAACAATTTTGTTAAGGCCACCATTGAGCACAACAGTCATATTATGTCTCATCGCCCCGATCTCTGACGATGTCGGATTAACTGTCAAGAATAACGTTTTAATAACGTTATTTTTTTTATTATTATTTTGGAATTAGGTTAAAGTCTACTAATGATTTGGTGTAAGAACCAATGTAATGCAGGCATAATGACATACTTGACCACATAACAAACAAAAAGCAATAAATGTCAAGAATAACTTAAATAACAATTGAAAATTGGCACTGTAATATGATTTTCCAAAATATTATATTTTTTGCTAACAATTGTGTGCAACATCTTTGCCTTATTAACTTATGCATGTGTTTAAAATTGGAATTTGCTTTAGTGAAGTAATAATTAAAATTTAAATATGAAGTAAACACATGTAATGATATTACAAGAACTAAAATTAGGTATAACAAATATATCCTTTAAAACAACCTACAAGAACCTTGCTATTATCTTAATAATCCAATAATTACTTGAAAAATAATTACAACACAAAGCCTGAAAAATATACTGTGTATTAGGGGCATACCACATAAAACAATTAATTACCTTATAAACATATAATTATTAGCACAAGAATGCCAGACATGCACGCTTTAATGGTCTATTATTACAACTTCATGTTTAACTACTATTTTGTCGGATGACTAAAACTTTTATCATTATTATAATGTTTCTTTAACCTAGCAGATAGGATGAACCTGGCTTTGACATACATATATGAAGTTGTAACAATAGCTCTGAAAGTGTTTTCACACTAATATTTTTATACCATTCACCAAGAATGGTGAAAGGGTATTATATGTTTGTCATTCAATATGCGACTGCATAAAGTCTACAGGCCCAATTCATAAAAAATATTTTATGGTCATAAACTGCTTAATTGACATATTATGTATAGAAATTTTTCAAATAAGATGAAATATTTTTTTATTTTTTTTAATTTATTCTGGGACCTTATGAATAGGGAATTCTTATAAGCGATATCCATCTGTTATTCTGTCTATGTGTGAAATCGGCTTTCCAAAGAACAGCTAGATATTTCATTCATGGACATGGTTTCATAGTCTCGTATTGACCACTTCAGTCAGCGGCACCTTCGACTAAAACTAATTTTGGCTTGTATTTGTGTGATTCAGAAAGAATTAAATTGGTATTAAAAATTAAACTAAATCAAAAATACGATTCCAGGACAAGTTTTTTTGGCACATGTAAATCAAACAAATGATTTCTTTATCTTTATATATTAACCAGATTTCATGATTTTGAAAGAAAGTGATTAGTATCAGAAACCCGAAAAGCCAAAAGGACAAAATATATATGGGATATGCTATACATTGTGCTATTTGGTGATATTGTCATAATGTGTTTTTATTTAGAAAAGCTAAAAAAAAGGCTGTTGTTGTGCTGCATATAAAAAAGTTTTAAAATAATAAGACTTTCTGAGGTACGTTGAATGTTTTGTCATAAAATAGCTCTAAAATCTGAGTCGAGCGAAACTCCTTAGCTTAGACGGCGATAGTAGATATTAGCCGCCGTTACTTACATATAACACAAAAAAAAACTGTTTTTGTATCTGTACATTAACCAACATTTTATAACATAATAATAATTTAAAAGGAAATAAACTGCAAGATATAAAAATATGCCAATGAGATATTTTGATTCTTAAATTTATCCGAGAGAAAGCCACAGATTGTTTTACACTTGCCGCTGAAAAACACAAATTTTGTAGTTTTAAATGAAAGGACAGGATTTAGAAGACTTTGCAAATGTTTTAGTTTTTTTTTATATAAAATAACTTCATATGTGTTATTTTCTTATCATCTGTCCGAATTTTTAAATCGCACACTAAATTATAACTGGTTATTCACAGCAGCCATATTTGTTTGTGGTATTATTTTATTACATATGACTTTAAGACTACAGTTTGAACTCTCCAGTTGTTATACTTATTGTTATATGCAAACAGTTTGTAAAGTGTCTATATCCAGTAAATTAAAAAATAATAATTAACGATAAATTTAATTTTAGTGGACTGACAACCACTGAACGTACTGTTTGCCAAAATCTACAAAATAGGAGTAGGAATTTTAACATTTTTGTCAGAACAGCAATAATGTACATAAATGTCTACATGGACATGTTTGTACATAAATATGTACATGTATGTATTGGCATACATGATATAAACTTTTGCATAATGGAAATAAATTGAGCAGAAGAGAAAACTATTCAGCTATTTCAAAATCATCTTAACAAAATTTTCAGGTAAATTGGTTTATTTTGCTATCTGTGATATTGACATTGTGCACACGAGTGCATTTACATATCAACATTCAAATACATTTACATATTATGTTACATATATTGTTCATATAAGCTAGGATTTATATTTAAGAATTTATGCCCTTTAAGATATTTATTTATAGTATTTCATGTTCTTTGCTGTTAATGAGCATAGCCAATCTGGTGTAATTGTCAAAGTTGCCTTTACTTTAACATTTTAATATTGACATTTCAAAACAAGTGTAAATAACACAGAATTCGATATTCACATGTTTTTTATCTTGGAGCAGCACTCAGGGGTGACCCCTACATATGCAGCGCATTGCGCCGGAACTAGAAAAGAGAGGATAGTATTGAGGGGACAGATGAAGATAGATGAGAAGATAAAGAATTTGTTTTTGTAGCTATTTTAACATTTTTACTTCGCAGGCTATTTTTTTTCTACAGGACCGACTAAGGAGGGTGCTGTTACTCTGCTTTTAGTACATGAAAGTGTTAGTCGCTGCCAATTATGTTCAGTGACCAGTGCTATGCCTTCATCATTGAAACAGGCTGGCAACAACTAACACAACCACTCACTGATCAGAAGAATTCAACCCAATATTTCATGACTCAGCGCGGGGTTGAACACAGGATCCTCCGCTTCATAGCCTCGTATTCTACTACTTCAGCCTACTGCAACCACACTTATATACTTGACTAAAGACACAAATACAATATATTTGCTCCCAGTGAAAAAAATGGGAAATGATTATTTCTACTTCCAAAGTATTCGTATCAAGAAGTATGTCTTTTTGTCTTATCAAGAATTGGTTATTAACAATATTCGGATTATTGGTTAAAAAATCATTTTATTTACTCAAAATTTTAGGTGATTTTTAGTTTTCATAGGCAATATAGTTTTGCTTATTAAAATATTTTTATTTATTTATAAAAAACATTTTTTAATTTCTCTCTAACATTTCCAAAAAAAAGGTGAGAAGTTACTCCGTTTTGAAAAAAATCGAGTTTTTTATCAGATCTGGACGTTTTGAGTTCCTAGGAAACTTTCTCGACTACTTCTGGGTATGTGTGCTTAAGAAAGTATTCCGAACTTTTAAGCGGCTAAACGGAATCAAACCAAACTAGTATCGTTTCAAACGGTTCTTTTGAATTTAGATTTTCTGTGAAAGTGGAACCGGTTTTGACTAATACATATTGATAAATATAAAAAAACTAAGAAACAATGTTATTTCAAACGTGCTTTTTTTTAATAACTTTTAAACGGCTTTATTGATCGATTCCAAAAACTTATCAGCTCTTCGCATTTAAAAACCACGTCGATCGGCTCACGAGTATCTTGATATATCGTGAACGAAAAAATACGAAAAAAGTGAATTTTGTAAAAAACTTCGAAATTATATATGCGATCACTTAATGTTCTCTATTTTTTATGAGTATCGAAGAACTACATCAGTTACCGCTTATGACTTGGGAATCGGCTGATTCAAAAGTTATGGCAGTTTGAAAGTTAATTTAATACCCTTTTTTTGCGGTTAAAATTAGAGGGAAGTTGCAGGGAGACCTTTAGGGTCAACCGTTTTCCATTGTTTTTTTTTTCAACGAGATCGGCTTGCAAAATTGCTACTCTTTTCAAACATAAATTTAACTTATATCGTTCTTGTATGTACTTCTGACTTTTATATCAAAATGCAGGATTCGACGAGCACGAGGAGAAATATTTGTTATTATAAATTTTCACACACAGATCTGTTCCTTAATATGGCCATTCAATTAATAGCTGCGTGGTCAGCCACACTTTGATAAATTCGAACTACTAGTCTGCTTAAATTTGATAATGTACTATTTAACTCATTCTGTCGCAGTGAATAAATGAAGATGAAAGTATGAAAAAATTTTTGTTTTTTTTTCTGAGAAAAAAATTTTTGCTATTTCTAAATTCATTTAAAGTTTAAATCTACAGTTCTTCTTGTTTGCATTTCCCTATCTTGCTTGACATTTTAACTAATTTCTCTTCATTGTTTACTTATTTACTTTGACATTCCTTTCTGTTTGAGTGGAATTTTGGTTTAATTTCAATTTATATTCATTGTTCTAGTTAACTTTAGAAATCTGTGTGATGGGAAAACAATATCACATAGAACATGCCGTTCAAAAGATGCCAAAATTTTATCTTTATTTCAGTTAATTTTAAATTGAAGATGTACACCTTAGACTAAAATCTAGTGCAGCTTAATATATACTCGTAATTCATATTTAAATGTGCGATTGAAATTTTAACAAAATTTGTTAAACGTTTCCACAAGCTAGCTGAGCAACATGCAAATAAGAAAAGCTATTAGGAAATGCTAAAACTAAGTCAAAATTGTCAAGTTGATACCTGTAATAATGAAAAATTTACTGCTATAAAACGCTTTGAATCTACGTACTACTTACGAAAGATTATTGTTTACACCATTCTCCGGAAATGCGAAAGGATGTATATAAGTTTACCATCCGTGTGTATTTGCCACAATATTAATATGCGACCCAATAAAGAAAATGTATTTTGGATCCTTAGGGCACTGCTACACGTTCAATATATATTGAACGCGATCCAGTATCGCGATATTTATTGAACGTGTAGCATGCAGTATTGATGGATCGCGATCAATATCGCAGAATGGCCTAAAATATGAAATCCAGATCGTGGATCGCGGATCGCGTGATAAATATTGAACGTGTAGCATTTTCATGATATTAGATCGCGATACGTTAACCCTTAATAGCCTACTGGTACCGCTAGGAACCAACCAGGTATTTGTTAATTTTTTCAGGTAAATAGAAATTGCGAAGAAAGTTGTTGAGTAAAATATGTTTAGAATTGCAAGTTTTATAACACTGATTTTTTTCCGGCCAAAGGAAAAAAGTAGGCTATTAAGGGTTAATATGAAGTGAAATACAACAAATAAAATAAAAAACGCAGTGCAAGAAATTTAACAAATAAAAAGTAAAAAAGTTTATTACATTTGTGTAAAGTTTGTTTTAAAAGGGTAATAGCAGAATATAGCGAAAGCGAGTGGGTTCTGCCGGTGGAATCGGAATTAACGACAGAAAAAATTATTTTGAAAGGCTTCATTTTTAATTTGGAGGCATTGCCGCGGTTGTGGGACACGTCGGCTAAAGCTTTTTTTTTTTGGTTTTCTCGCGACATTTTTTTAATAAATGATAAGCACAGCACAAAAGTAACGTAAATACTGACGCGATAAATATTGAAGTTGTAGCATACGCTCGTGATCCATCAATCCATTAAAATGGATCGCGATCCAAATATCACAATATATATTGAACGTGTAGCAGTGCCCTTATGAATAGGGAAGTCGAATAAGCCATTTCCGTCTGTCCATCTGGCGTACGTGAAATCGGGCTTCCGAAACGCCTAGAAAATCTAGAGACTTCAGTCCTGACCTGTAGTTTTCGAAATAGTCATAAATAACTGCTGTTGAAAATCAGAGCTGGAAAATCTATACTTTTAATTTGGTATAACCAGCAAAAATTAATTTCACTTTTTTTCTTAATTGTTAATATTGTTAATTTTAGACTTTGAGAAGAAATAAATTGGTGCTAGAATTCAAACAATTTTCACAGACGATTTCAGGGTTGGATAATTGAAATTTTTTGATGCATAAAATTAAACATTTAACATTAATTTTTTCTTTATATATTAAACATATTTGATTTTTTGCCAGAAATTCACTGATATTACTCGTATATATCAGAAAAGCAAAAGTAACTCCAGAGCTGGAAAGTTAAATTTTTTATGGAATATTAGAGTATCGAAGCAACACATATTTTTAAACCATCCGCTAGGAAATTTTTCCAAATTTGTATTTCTTGTGGTTAGGAACCGAATTTTACAGCTGGATATTAAGAAATATAAAAAAACTGGGAATAACTTTTAAACGGCTGTACTGAACGATTCCACGACCGAACGACGTTGAGCGTCATTAACCGAGTCAAAATCGGTTCACGCATTCATGAGATTTCTCGAACGCAAAAATTCATAAAAGGTGAATTGTTTAAAAAACTCTGATATTATATGCCATCACAGTGTTCTCATTTATTTTATAAGTCTCGAAGAACTACATCAATTACTGCTTATCACGTGGGAATCGGATGATCCATTCAAAACATATAGCAGTTTAAAATTTAAAATAATATCACTTTTTAACAGTGAAGATTAGCGGGAAGTTGCAAGTATGGCCTTTAGGGTTAACCGTTTTAAATTTTTTTTTTGGGTAATCAAACATAGTCTATATTTTAGAAAGAGGAACTAGCATCGAAAATCGCATATATTAAAAACATGGTTCCAGGATTGTTATGAAAGTTTGTAATACTCCAGACGTAGTACGCCGGTGAAAGGTATATAATAACAGGCCCAGTCGAAAATAGCACTTTTGCAATACAGATCCTTAACATGGACTTGATACGATTATCACAAATTTGGTACTGGTCATAGAATATATCTTCTTTTATTTTGAATAACGTGGAGAGGGTTTCTTATATTAAGTACAGTTTCTTATTTTTAAAACTAAGAATTATCCAATTTAAAATTTTTCATTCTGTGTTCTTCTAATCTTTAAAATTTTTACCAATTTGTACACAACGGAATTCCCAAAAAGACGAAAAACGTCATCCCATTTGTTGACGATAACTCTATGAAACTGACTGCCATCATTCAACTGCTGGTATATGCATAATTAAAATATATATTTGCAGGCAGTGTTTATTGTTAATAATAAATTGAAATATTTCACAAACTTCGGTGCAAGTTTGCTGCTACTTAAACAAACAACAATAAATATTTTGAAATTTTCAATACAACAACAATTGTAGAATATAAACAATTCCAATGCATGTGGAGCGAACATATTAACACGAACCTGCTAAATAATGCTTTCAATTCCCTGAGCAACGTATGTACATTAAACACACAGACTGCGCCTATTACAGCTGCGGAGATATGAGAAAATTAAAAATTTCTTGCTAAGAGGCACCTGTTTTCCTTCTCTTATAAATAAATAAGTTTTGCTCAAAATTGCGTTTTGCTGCAGGACTAAAACATATCACACTTTAAGGACATCATATAGTTGTGCAAATATATGAAAATCAGTAATTGCTTTGCTGCAAACATACTCTACTACTCGATGTTGATTGAAATTCCGCATTATTGTAGGATTAATTACTTCGTTTCCCTATATATGCCTCCTAAATGTTGCTGAAAATAAAATTCTAGTGCCAGGAAAACATACAAAAATTTTTGAAAGCTTAACTCTGATCTACTAGACGTACAATAGTTGCATCGAATTTAGAGAACTTTACTCTTGCGGTTGTGCAGATATAATGATATTAACAACTGCTTTTATGGGCTTTGCTGTTACCATCAAATATTAAGAAATTATCTTGAACTCCCAAAAAGATTGACTTTACCCTTCAGTTTCCTATAAAAAAAGACATACAGACCTATAAAAATATATTCATTTTATACACATAAAATAACTCCCAGTCTACTACCTGTAGCATATAATGTAGACTCATGTCAAACTCGTTGATCTGCTCGTTTTTGATAACAACCTATGAGCAAACCCATTCTAATTATATAGGTTCGATCATAGGGTCTTGCCAAAAACGAGAAGATGGACGAGCTCGACACAAGTCTAATATAATGGAGTATCAAATATTTCCCAGCTGCTAGATGGAGATCCGATGCGTTGAGGTACAAGTATATATAATTATAGGCCGTATAATTATAAACAAGTAAAAACGTTATATTCGACGGGGTCGAATCTTAAATACCCTCCAAATATTTAGCGAGTAAATTTAAAATGTTTAACTTGGTGGGACAGAGTTCCTTTATATAATATCATACGTCAACGCCCACGAACGAGGGCGGGGTTCAAAAATAGACTATATCATGATTTCCACAGACGAACGTACGGGCATTGCTAGACCGTCTTAGACTTCATCACTGATCAAGAATATATATACTTTATGGGATCCAATTCTCTTTGGAGGGTATTAAAAGTGTATTTTGGCGGGGTCGCTCTGGAAAGGGCTGTGGGGGAGACATTTCACCTCAGTCATAAAACTCTAAAAATAAATGTTTGGGATAATTATATACAAAATTAAAATTTTATTATAGGGTCATTTAGGGGGCAAAGGGGAAGGAGGTGGTAGGGCAGAGTAGTACCAGGTTACGTCTCAGCTTCGTATTAAAGCTTAAAAATGTTATTTTCGAGGAACGTAGGCTTAAATAAAACAATTTGTTAAATTTTTAAATTATTTTTATATATAATAACACCCACTAAAGGGGGCGAGGTAGAAAAATTGTTTTATTTCATTTTATGGCTCGAAGTTTAACGCGTTGGACTTTCCTTAATATAAAAATATATCATATGCTTAGCAAAATTACAAAAAAAACCTTAAAAATTATGTTGTTTTTTAGAGGTTGGTTTAGTTCTTCGTAGGGGAACTTTTTCCCTCTTGCCCGATTTAGCCCATCTCCGAACTCAACTTGTGCTATCCTTCAAGATATATTTATACCAAATTTCAAGAGTCTAGCTCTTTTCGTTTGGACTGAATTGTGATTTCCACAGACGAACGGACAGACATGCTCAGATCGTCTTAGATTTCATCACTGATTAAGAATATATATACTTTATGGGGCCTCAGATGGATAGATATTTCACTGCGTTACAAACGGAATGAGGGTATAAAAATAGTTGAAGTTAGAGTGGTATATTCGGCTGTGTCGACTTGTATATACTATTCATCGCCCTATATATGGGGTAGAAAAAGAATGGCCTTTTGAATTTTTCTTGACGTAAACTTTTGCTTTTAAATATCCCCAAAGAAAGAAGTCCAAGGGTCTCTAATAAACAGCTCTAAACAGATAATCTTTGTGGATGCATCGGCTTTTCAATAATCAGTCGTGGATTCTCATTTCCTCAAAGATTTCAATTCTGCTTGTTAACGAATCCACTGAGGTGAAAGTGTTCCTCGTCACTGAAAATGATTTTCATTCTAGGCCGGTATCTCTAGCTCTTCGGGTGGCTTCAGAAAACCAAATGAATATATAGTTTAATGGTTCCCATACTAATATTGTGGAAGTTCCATACGGAATGATAAACCTATAATACCCTTTTATCATTTATGGAGAAAAAAAAAATATTAGGCTTCTCTGCATCAGTAATATTTTGTAAAAACTAAGCCTAGTATTTGCTATAGACCGCTATTTTATACAAATTATCATTCATGGGGACGCATTTATGATTTCTTTTCATTTACTAGTCCTTTATTCTGTATTTCTTAATAATTATTTTCTATGTCAATTAGGCAACAGATGATTTTTAATCACAATTTTCGAATGGGATATTTTAGAACATGTTAAGAATGTTTTGATTCTGTGTAGTAACTCGCATGAAATTACCGTGTGAATCTTCAACATCTATTAAATTTCCTGTTTGCACCGGTGTGTAGAACTTCGCCATATATTTTCCAAATGCATTTAAGACACGTCCTTGTCCGACACAATAAACAGCATCGTATTGAACACAATTAATTTGTAACTTTATCTTTTATAAGTGTAAATCAACAAACTAGGAAACTTAATGGCATTCCAATTGATAAGGCGCTATAGATATTTAATTTAGTCACATAATAAATGAGGTGTTTGATTCGTTCACTCGATTACATCAACTGCATCGTCATTGTCGTAGTTATTATCATGACTCTTGCTTGGCTTAAAGCATTTTCACTTTTTCTAAAGTAGTTCTACTACATTTTCTTCTCACTTACTCCCCTTACCCTTACAAAATCTCTGTGTGTAATAGTTGTTAACTTAGAACTTTTTCTTCTTAAATTACTTTATTCTTATAAGTGCAAGTACATTTACAAATACAAATGGTCATTAGAAATTCTATTAGCTGTCTTAGAATCTTGCAAATAGAAGCTGCTGTTACAAATGCAATTATTGTTGTTGTATATTTAATGTTCATTTCATGTTAAAATCATAAACTAATCGCAGTGTTCTTACAGCTGAATTATTTAGCATCTTGCTGTACTTTGGAGAGTTGAGAAATGCACTTGTAGTGTTTGGTTTCTCTAACAAATAGAGTCAATGGATTGTGCTAGAACAAAATACAAACACTTTCTAAGACCTTGTTCGCCGTTTAATTTAAGATGTGATGAATTATTGATGCAATTTGATTAAAATGTACTAAGAGCCACATTACCGGTCCCCAAGTTGCCGCGATCATTTTTAGTTTTATCCTTAAGTATGACAAATATATGACACCACACGACTAAAGGAATACCATTGAAATGACAGACAAAGAAAAATCGAAAAAAAATTTGTGGTAGGCACTTTAATATTATTTTACAAATTCACCGGCGAAGTTTATATAGCGACTTGCATCAATCGTTGTCAATATTTTTCAGTAACCAATGCTATACCTTCATGAGTCCGTGTGAAAGTGTAAAAGCAAATATTATAAATCAATATTAACAAGTAAAAGTGCTATATTCGGCTGTGCCGAATCTTATATGTCCTTCATCGACGTACGACTCTTTTTGGTATTTCTTATGTTTTATTACCACAGTAGCAAATTTGTATTATTTACATACCTATGAGGCCTAGGTGTAATCCTGAACGGATTGAGATAGCCCTTGCTTACGCCTCTCTTTTCAACCTAACCTAACCTAACCTACTTTAATATTTAAGAAAAAGTTTCAATTTTACACTTCTGAAGTTGTCTTATTCCCTTTTCTAAATCCTAATACCAATTAAATTTTTTTTTAAATTCCAATATTTGATTTTCTTAGAAAAAAATTCAGGAAGAACAAAATTGGTATTAAAATCTTAAAAAATCAAAATTTCGACTCCAGGGTTTGACAAATGAAATATTTTATGGTACATGAAAGTGACCAAAAAGTTTAAAAATTTAAATTTTCTTGTGAAGTAAAACTATGCTACACTAACAATTGCAATAAAAATTCGCTTCCAGAGTTGGAAAATCGAAATATTTTTGGTACATAAAAGTACCCACATAAATTCCAAATTTTGTTTTTTAGTGAATTAAACCTATTTTATACTTCAGGAAAAATTAAATTGGTATTAAAAATTCGGTTCCAGGGTTGGAAAATCGAAATTCTTCGATTTATAACCATATAAGTTCCTAGTTTTGGCTTTTTGTGAATGAAATCTTTTTTATACTTCGGGAAGAGTTAAATTGGTATTAAAACCAAAAAACTCTAAAAGACGATTCTACGGTTGGAGATTTGTTTTTAAATTAAATATATTTAATATTTTTAAACGAAAATAATTACATCTGTGAGGGGTATTTAAGATTCGGTACAGTCGAATATAGCACTTTTACTTGTTTTGTAGCTGTTTTTGAACTCTACTTCGTACATGATATTGTCAGTGGCTGGCAAATATTGTGTTGAATTCTTCTGATCAGCATTAGTGCGTGGTTGTGTTAGTTGTAGCCAGCCTGTTTCAATGATGAAGCCATAGTCACTGGTCACGGTTACCTGATAATTACCGTGCATAACTTAAAAGTGTGGATGCAGTGCAAAATTTATTTTTCAGGTGTCGCTTGTACCACTTAGCATTGAACATATTTTTATTTTTGACATGTCAACAAAATATTTTTTGTTTACTGCAAGTCTAACAACTGCCTAAGTAGAAATAACAAAAAACAAAAAGCCGAACAAAGTAATAATTTTTATATAATAGATATATACAAAAAAACTTTTCTCATTAATAAAAAAAATCATTTAATTTTACTCACAACATGCACAGATATTGAAAATGACACAAACAAATATTTTCCAGGGTAAAAAAACTCTTACACACCCCCATAAAAATATTTTAATTAAATCCTTTTCAACCCGCCAAAGTGCTTGTATGTTGACATGAGAATATACGAGTATATTTTCTGAGATTAATTAAGGTTCTGTACACATGAGTTTGAATAAATAAACAACAAAGTAAACTTAAATTTGTAAACGGATTTGGAAGTGAAAGAATCTATGCGTTATAAAAATAAAACTTTATAGAAAAGAAATATAAACTGCTCAAAAGTCTCCATATGGAGCTAAAATTTCTCCAATAAGTAGTCATAGCACCCTTTGGGCTACATTCCGAATTCCTCCTTAAAACGGTCTTGAATTCGCAAGGAACTATGTATCACACAAAAAAACATTTTTCAGTTGTTAGATGTGCTGTTGGCTGAAGTAGCTAACACATGACTATTAAGCGGAGGGTCCTGAGGCCGACTCCGCGCTCAGTCATGAATGTTGTATTCTGATCCGCATTTGTTCATAGTTCACTGCTCACTGAAAAATGAAGCAGAACAACATCCCCCTTCTTCGTCGGCCCTCTAGCAAAAAATTAGCCGACCAAGTAAATGGTTGAAATAGGTACAAAATATTCTCCGTCTTTTCATCTGTCTTCTCCATAGCTGCCAATAACTCTACAATACTGACGCAAAAATCAAATTGGATCATGTGTACTGCAAAAAAGGATGGAAGTGCGAAAAATAGTGTAAATATTTAACAAATTGTATTCTTTCAGCCTACATTCCATAAAAATTAAATTTTTAAGGTTTTACGACGAAGGTAAGATGTTCTCTGATCATCACCCCTCTACCCACCTTCGCACCCTAAATAAATCTATCTAAATATTTTTTTTCTACACTTAATTACCCCAAAAAAAGTACTTTTTAAGCTTTTACCACAAAGTTGAGATGTCTCCCCCAAGGCCGTTACCGGAGTGACCAAAATATAATTTTAAAATTGGGTACAGAAATGTTTTAAAGGAATAAAGGAATTCGATCTAGAAGGTTAAACATTTTTAATTTATTTAATAAATATTTGGAGGTATTTAAGATTCAACTCGGTCGAATATAACGTCGTTACTTCTTCTGCTCTGAGTATCTCTTACACCGTCTCAAGTCAAGACTCTTGAATAGTTCTTTTGCAACTTGAGGAATATGATTGCGGATACATCATCACACTATTATTTAATGTTTAGAACATCAAGCCCCTGGTTACTTAATAGTTACACCACCCATAGAAAAAATGCAGCTGAATGGTTCTACATCGATGCATAAACATACTATACTGGGACTTACCACAGTTATATATTCTTTTAAGGTCATAATTTAGTGAATGTCATTCATCATTGTATCGATCTCAGACATTAAAGATCTGCGCTTCGATGATTATAAATTTGATAAGTTGCCATCATCTTCGAAAGAGCAGTTGGGGCTGGAACTTTGAAAACGCAGTGCACCTTGCAAGTAAAAGCAAAAACCCTTTTTGAGCTCAAATTTGTAATTATTCATGACATCGTGAAGTAAATCAGGCGTACTCATTTGCTGATTGTAGGCATAAATTTTGTATGGGTGCTCCATTTTGGCTCATACATTTGGCTCTGCGATCAAGAATAGATTGACAACTTGAACAACACTGCCAAGATATGCATGTTTGCATTGCAAGTTTGTATTTAATACGTGCAAATTATGGACAACAAACATGTGTTCAGCAATCAGGATGCTTTTTGGCTTAGGGGATTAAAAAATAATCAAAGTCACCGCGAGATCTATTTGAAGATAGTGGACGAATTTGAGGAAAAATGGATTCAATTTCTAAGCTTGAACATTGAAGTGCTTCTTTTTTAATACATTTTTATAATAGAATTAAGTTGGTTTTGAAAATCAAAAAACCGATTCCAGATTTGGACAATCAAAACTTTTTTTTGGCACATATAAGTAATCAACTAAAACAATTTTTTATATATTAAACACATTTGATGTTTTTAAAAGAAACTACGAAATCAGAAAAGTCCGAAAATTTAACCCTGCTGTTAAATATAAAAAAATATGTTAATACTAATATCTAATTTTAATACTACTTTCGCATGTAATATGATTGAATACTTTAGTGCTAATTGTAAACGTAATAACAAACCATGCATAATTTACTTAACCCTGAAATATTATTAATATATTTGGGAGATACACAAAGAATATTCGAGGGTTAACAACGCGTTTATTTATGCAGCGCTCAATTCACAAAGTGACTCTGATATTGAATGCGTTTCAGAAAGAGAAAGTTAATTAGATGTGGCTCCATTTTTTCTTAGTAGAACCAACACTCAGGGGGTGGTCCTTATGTATGCAATGCGTTATGTCGGAACTTCGATAAGAGGAAATAGTATTGAGACAACAAATGTGTACCAGGAGACTCCTATTTTGTGGTTTTTATTACACGATAGTGTCAATAAAGTTGTCTTCTCTAAAAGTTTTGCTGACCGAAAGATTAAACAGGCGAATCCTTTTTTCCTCTTCTGATTTAGTGAAAAAATTACTTGATAGGAAACTTCCGAATGTAGGTACAGTGCGCCAAAATAAAAGTTTCATACTTCGAAAGCTGCTGAATATAAAACAAATCCCTTTATACAAATCTACGTTTGCTTTCTGTGACATTGCGACATTGGATTGTAGTATCTCGGCCACAAAATTAAACCAACTATTTCGATAAGCTCAATGCATAAAACAGCTGCAGTTGACGACAGCGTGAAGCGAAGATGAAACCGGAAAAAGTTTCCTGCTAAAATATGTGACAGCTTTACATTAGATACTTAATATTTTAAAAATATTATTGTAATAAAAATAAAACACGTAAGTTGAAAACTCCAAAAAAATTTTGGGCCAAATGGTCCTAATCTAAAAGCAGGTTTAACGGTTTTTATACCCTTCACAAAAAAGTGAAAGGGTATATATAGGTTTATCATTCCATGTGTAATGTCTTCGATATGCACATGGGACCCCATAAAGTATATATATTCTGGATCCTTATGAATAGCGATGACGATTGAGTGATGTCCGTCTGTCCGTCAGTCTGTAAGTGAAATCGGTTTTCCCAAGCCACCAGAAGAGCTAGAGACTTCGTTCTTGGACCGTTGGATTGGAAATGTACTTAAATAGATTGCTATTCAGAAAGATCCGAAGTATGGTTCCAGAGCTGGGAAGCTTACACCTATTTCTCGACGCAAAATTTATACCAAAAATTAATTGTAAATTAAACCTATTTCGTGCTTTGGGGATCCTCAATGGTCTATTAAAAACTTAAAAGATAAAAATTGTTTTCCAGGGATGGGAAATTAAAATTTTTTTCGCCGCATTTCGTATTTTGTAGTACATGTAGTAACTAAAATTGTTAAAAATTTCAACTTTTTCTTTAACAAAACCTCTGTATACATCATGAAGATTTGCATTGGCAAAAACAAAAAATTTTTAAATTCAAATTTTGCTTCCAGGCGTGCGAAATTTAATTTTTTTTATACATGAAAGTAATCAAACAGGCAAATAATGTTGGTTTTTTTTGCTAACTAAGCCTGCCTTATAATTTAGGAAGAACAAAATTGGTATCAAAAATAAAAAATAAAATTTCGAATCCAGGGATGGACAAGTGCAATATTTTGTAGTTCATGAAGGTGAAAAAATGGTTGAAAATTGTAAATTTTTCTTAAATAATATTATTTTATTCCTCATGAGGAGTTGCATTGGTTAAAAATAAAACAAAAAAATTTAAATTTCACTTCCAGGGTTGGGAAGTCTAAAGTTTTTTTTGGTACAGTCAATATATTGTAGTACGTGAAAGTGACCAAAATAGTTACAAATATTAAGTTTTTCTTAAATAAAACTATTTCATGCCTCATTAAGAGTTGCATTGGTAAAAAAAATTAAATTTCGTTTCCAGGGTTGGGAAATTGAACGTTGTTGTTTTTGGTAATTAAAACTATTTTATAATTCAGGAAGAACAAAATTGGTATTAATATCTTAAAAAATCCAAATTTCGACTCCAAGGTTGAACAAATAGAATACTTTATGGTACATGAAAGTGACCTAAAAGTTTAAAAATTTAAATTTTTTTGTCAAGTAAAACTATGTTACATCTTTTAATTAAACCTACTTTCTGTTTTAGCAAGAAAGAAAGAAGAATTACATCTGTGAAGGGTATTTAAGATTCGACACAGCCGAATATAGCACCTTTACTTGTTTAATATTAAATAAATTAAACAGAACTAATTTTTGTCTCTGGCAGACAAACATATTTTATATTTTCGAAGGAAATAAATTAATACTGAAAATCAGAAAGGTTAAAAAGATATTTCCGGCGTTTAAATGAATGTCTGTATATACTCCAGACGTACGTCGGTGAAGGGCATATCAAATCTTATATACCCTTGAATATTATATTCGGCACAGCCAAATTACGTTGAAAAATTTATTATATATAGATGCTACGAAATAACCACAGTTTCTTTAGGACCGCGGAAAGATTAATGTTGCAAAACAGCGATAATATTTACAAGCCGTATTACAGACACTTTCGGTTCCGGTTAAGTGCCGTGCTAAATATCTTATGAGTTTTAGAATTGAAATGCATGTTAAGCATGTTTATTTGATATAAACGACCAAAACAAAGTTATGGTAATTGGTACAACTTTGTTTTTGTTATGTGTGATTTCTATTTTTTTTAAACTTCTGTTAATGGTTTGGACCTGGTGCATTTAAAATTAAACAAACAACGACAAAAGTTTTTCCAACTTTAGTTTAAAGTTAAGATTGACAACAACTGCATGAACGTATAAAAGTAAATTGCTCCTTTGTGGAATTTTCAAATGTTAAAAACAGTTTTCAGTAATTAGATTGTGGTTGCTGGTGAAAAAAAGTGTAACGAAAAAGAACAACAAAGGAATACGTTCAATCACTTTGTTAACAGGAGCAATTGTACGAGTAGTCATTGCCTTTTTTTAGTTGTAGGGTATTTTTTTGTGTTTTGTTTTGCTAAACTAACCCAATTTGAAATAAAAATTAAATATTCGTATTGAGGATGTGTAAAAGAAATGGAAGTTGGCAGCTCATGTTTTAAATTAAATCAAGGCTTAAATTATTGTGTAACCTAACATTTAAGATCATTATGATTAAAAAAGACAATAGACCTAAAGATTTAGAAACTATGTAATAACTCTGAACTGTGTGGAATAAAAAGTTCCAAAGTACTCCATGAATTAGTTTGAAATCTATGGAGCAGGAGTTATCTGGGAAACATAAAGAGGACGGAAGTTAACTAAAGATTATAAATATATATTTTTTAAGGATTCTGCTAGATGAGATTAAATTATTATATCTCTTATTTAGTTTCTATTACTTTTTAGGGGATAAATATAATGTTGCATTTTTTCATGGATTTTTTTGAAACAAAATGTTTATAAAATTTCTGAGAAAATTCTTAGCATACAATTCTTATAAATATAATTCTTTATGTTACAATACTTATACTATCGTAAGTTCTATGAATTTAATATAGCAAAAGACTTAAAATAAATGCCTGTATTATTTGTAAGAATACACTGTCTTGTTAATAATAATTTATTTAGAATGTATTTGATTACTTTGAAATCTGTAAAAGATTTCTGTAAAAGCAATCGCTATACGAAGTCTGCTTAAAACATACGATGCAGTTTAATTTTTCTCAAAAAAACATTTGTTTAGTACTCAATTTCTCCTGTGCTACCGTCAAGGTAGTCCCTCTCAGATATCATACACTTTGTTTACAAATTCTCGAAGCAGTTCTGATATTTTATTATTAATATGTCAATAATTCAGTTTTAAAAAATCAAAATCTGTCGTTTATAGTGGTCATGTTAACAAAAAAAATCACAGGAGCCAAATCTGGTAAATACGATGACTGTTCTTTGGTCAAAACTCAATAATTTTGGAACAGGCTTCACTTTTATATGTATGACATGCCGACAATATCCGAAAAACATTGTATAAAATGAGTCAACGGCTATATGTATGTATATCCTAGTGATTAGAAAATTGTCTGTAACATTTTCTTCATTTTCTCCGAAACGTGCGTCGTTTTTACATCTTCTGGACTTGCTGTGAAAATCCTGTACCATTTCTTAATTGTTTTCTGACCCAGAGCACATAAGCCAAAATCAAATGCTTTTTGATTTACACCTTTCACTCTAAAAATTTAAGCAAATTTTTTCATCTATCTTTTGAACAGCAGAGTTCACCGAAGGCGTGTCATAACGTTTTTAAAGATATTTTTTACGAAAATTATATTTTTCTTCATAAATACCGAGAACACCTTGCAGGTCAATAGTAAAGTGCTCGTTACTCTAACATAAATGATGCAGATACGTAAACGTTGCTTACGACTTGAAGTTTTTATATTTTCTAAAAATAATTAGACGCTTAAAATAGGGTTGTGACAAAAGTCACAAAAATTCTAAATTTACAATTAAAAAAATAGGAGAATATTTCAAAGGGAGAGTATAAAGTTTGACAGAAAACTATACCTATTGAATAATAAAGATACAATTTCAGATTATATTGCAAACCCGAAATACGATGGATTTACGATAATCAATTTTTTCATTTTGATATACAAAACTCCTTTAGGTTAAGAGACATTCATAAAATGCGACAAATAAAGTCTAAATAGAATGCAAAATAAATCTACTGCTTGCGCTTTTGAGTTGCTTTCAAAAGAAGTAGTAACACAAATTTGAAAGTTGCTTGTGGAAGAGCGAAACACTGCTAGCCTTTCCATTAATTTTTAATCATATCCAGTAGGTAAAACGCCTCTTTATAACTCTGCCATATTTTATAAATTTGAGACAAAATATTTTTCAAAACACAAATATTTTCAATATTTTTATTAAACCAGCCATCTGCGAAGAATTTATTGTCTGCGAAGAAATTATTGCTCTAATTCGGGAATATATTCTATCAGTCGATTTAGCTGTTTCCGCTCCAGAAAACTGTTTAGCAGCTAGTTTTTTCTATTCGCTGCGTACTGATAGTTTAAATTATTCGCGATATCATTCTACCTTCCGTGGGGTATAAAAATGCCATGCGAAGAACAATTCCCATTGTGAATGTTTCGAGGATAAATTTGAAACCATTTAAATAATTTTTGAACTGTGATCTATTTTAAGACTTTTGCAAACTATTTTTTACTAAGTCTTAGTGCTAATGATAATAACGTTAGAATATTTTTTAAATAAAGATAAAAAACCACCTTCTTTAGTGCATGTTTTATCCATGTGTGTGTTTGCAAATTGTCGTTTAATTTGTGGTAGAAACGTGCTTCGCCAAAATGCATAATATCTGCTTTAACATGTAGATAAAACGTGAGTTTTGCATGTTTTTTTTAGTACGAGATAAAAAACCTATAGTGCAATTTGTTGTGAGAACATTTCTTTCTTTCTCTTGTTAAAAAAAAGTAAATTTATGTGATTTAAACTTTTTCTTTCTTTGCCACTGGCACAAAAATAGCTAGAGATTACAGAATTAAATAAACTGATTTTTCTTTATATGCAAATATTTTTTTTATATCTTATAACAGTGATATTGAAACTTAAAATTTTCATCGAATTCCGCAGAGGTAAATAATAATGTTAGGGAATAAACAATTATTCGAAATAAAAAGTTGTTTAAAATCTTGCTACCACAATAAAATATTTTTATGCCCCTTAATATATTTTTTATTACATTTATGTTGATATTTCAAAGTGCACACCTCAATAGCGGCTTGTTTTAGTTGAATAGTATCTTCAAATAAAACTAGCATACATTTTTGGGTTTCGGAGTTGTTCAGAAAATGTGTTGCTTTGAAGTCAGCTTCCTTCTAATATTTACCATGTCTTTACAGACCTCAGACTAACAATCTTAACCAAATTTAAACACAGTAAAATTAATGTTGGTAAAATGCCTGCCTTAAAAAGCACGTTTGAGTATGCCAAAATTGTCATTTAGCTAACCGCATATGAATGTGTTAAGCAGTTATGTTGCTAAATTTGTTACACGTATACATTATTTTAGAGCTTTACCTGCAATTATAATAATAAAATATGATGTCAATATATATTAACTTCGTTTTGGGAGAAGAATAACAATTAACAACTGGCTTACAGAAATTTAAGAAATACGCAAAGTAAATAAATATTTGAAAAATATAACATTAAGGATATTGTTTTAGCTGCATAGGAACTTAAAATGATAACAAAAAATAAAAGAACTTTTGGAATGAGTTGTACTTCCTAATCATAGATGAAAAATCTGGCATATAGTATCATAGCGTTTATTATTTCCGATACATATTCGATTTACATCGCTTATTGTGACTTGAATTTTTTTCCAATGCTCCAATGGTCGCTGGTTTGTCGTTATGAACAATATAGCTTCATAGAAATTGATCAAGACGTGTTAAGTTGAACGGGGGCCCTTGAATATGCCACTTCCGGAAGTAAAGCAGTGACCATATTTATTTTGCAATAAACCGATTGTTAAGCGTGCTGTATGGACATTTGCGCCATATTTTTGGAATCAGATGCACTTGATGTTTAGCTTCTTAATTTTTGGAAACAAATCTTCAGTCATCATGCCTAGATGACACGCACAGACACGTCCTTGCTCAATTCGAAAAAAAGTTGGGACGATAATTTCGACTGCGTCTAAACTGCAGCAAATAATCCCCCGGAGGTACGATACGCAAACCAGAACCAGACATGTGTTACTACCCAATCTTCGAAATAACAGAGCAATAGGCGTACGTATAAGTGCTAAAAAGGAACTAAAAGTAGCGGCCTATGATGTCATCTGACCTCAAACGGTCACTTTTTTTAGATGTAACGGTTTTTCGGATTTTGTGAGACCCATATGCGTCAAATTTCGTTTGTTTACATCACCGCCTAATTGAAAATGGCCTCATCAATAAAAATGATGTTGATGAAAAATTCGTTTTTTCCGTTCAGATTTTCAAGCAGCCAATTCGCAAACGTTCGTTCTTAACCTTAAATTTCCGCACCCATTACGTTCGCCTACAATAATTTCTCTAGGATTTCTCGGTTTTTCCAAGCCTTGAATTTTACTGATAACTCCAAAAAATTACTGTATGTTACTGCCCAAGCTTTGCATTAACAGAGCAACGGCAGCGCATCTAAGAATAGTGTGGTAAGAAGGTGTACAGGCAACTAAGGATCTCCACAGAGCCAAAGTCGATAAAAAGTTACAAACATATATGGGTTGGCTTTCGACGCTTCTCCAGTAACCTAAACTGAATCCGGAATGCGATATGCCTTCAGATGAAATTCCTTCCAAAGGGTATGATCGCCAGAATCCATGATGCTACAGGGTTGTGTGTATATGCTGCCGACATCATCCGTAACGATAATGTTTGTGCACGCTCACGTATGTGTTAGCCTGGTGCGAAATTCATTGCTCCTCCTCAGTATTAGATGATTCTGTAGCTGGATGTTGGTGAGATTTCCCTCGGGAGTTCACGTGATGGCTGTGGCTTGTAACCAATATATGCTGATAGGAAAGTGGGGTACGGATTGATGTTCATGCAGGGGTTGCGACTGTCCATGCTTGAAATTGTGCCAGTTGTTCGTATTCGGAGAGTCGTACAGTGTTAATCGGCCGAACACTTAACTTTAACTCATTTTAAGTACCGACGATTGTCTTACTCCTGAAAAACGCTTCCAACTTGTGATCAAACGAGCCCAAACCAGAATTGCCTTTGATACCGATTTTCATAAGCGATTTTTTTTTTAGAAATGAAACACACTTTTGTTTGAATGGATACGTCAATAAACAAAACTGCCGTATTTGGAGTGATGATAATCCTTAAGTGCATCTTTAAAAGTAATGCTGGTCAGAACGTTATAGTCAATGGTAGTCGCTATAGGGACATGATTACTGACTTTTTCCTTCACTAATTGATGAACGATGCAGGTGCTAAGACTTCAACAAGACGGCTCAATATTTCATACAGCTTTACGTTGCGGACTCGTCACTTGGCCTCCAAGATCGTAGGATTTAACGGCGCTAGACTATTTTCTATGGGGATATGTGAAGTCGCTAAAGACGAAACGATAGATAGATGAAGGCATAGCACTAGTCACTGAACATAACTGGCAGCAACTGAAACTAGCAAAAAATTAACCACCGAAGTAAAAGGTTGAAATAGCTACAAAAAATCGCTATCTTATCATCTACCTTCATCTGTCCTCTCAATTCTATGTCGTCCTTTCTAGTTCCAGTGCAATGCACTGCATATGTAGGGGTCATCCCCTGAGTGCTGGACTGGGCACAAAATGGACTCCCAGTTTAGAATATTTTAATTATAATGCCAAAATATTGTATTTCTCATAAAGAAAATTGCATGTCAATTTAAACAATTCATACTTATTTTATGCCATTTCTATAGTTCTACAGAAAAGACTCTCTCTATATATGAATAAGTTTTATCGCCTCCAATTTCACCGAAATGCTGCAATTGTATTCTATTGTGTGCACATCACATGGTGAGAGACTTTGCTAAATACTTCTGAAGATTTGTCGGCCATTTTAGAAAAAAAGTTAGAGAGCGGCATCAGATTTTATCACTTTTAATATTTACTTTAATACGTTTATCATATAAACTATTAAGTTGTCAAAAGCAAACGACTGCAACTGTTTAATTTATTTGCATCTCACCTCAAAAATTGTACGCAATAACAAATCAAACAGCACATAATTATCTTCGGAAAATACCGATCATTATTAATAATGGAACATCCGGATCCACAGACATCTCTGATATGAAACTGATGGGAATTGGCATGACTTTGGTGTTGTATATATTTTTTAATTGCACCGATGCTATGATTATTCCCGATGGTTTGTTTATTCCTCATGTAGCACACAACTTTCTTTAAAATTTAAATACAAAAGATTTTTTTGTCATCCATTAAAATAGTTTTTTTTTTTGTGAAAAAAAGTTTGGCATATCTTTTTGAAGCTTTCTCTATTAAAATAGCTTTAAAATAGATTTTTCCTTTGTGCTCTTCTCATACATTCATTAAACCGCATCATTGATTTCAAAATATTTTAACCTTCTACAATATGTTTTGTATTTGGCTAAAGTCGCTAAAGCCAAAGTATGCTAATGTAGGAAAATGCATGTGGTTCTCTTTGGCTTCTGGTTATTTTCTATACAATGCTTTTATATTTATGGTATTTTTGTGCACATTGCTAACAGGGCACGAACACTTGTGCAGGGCATAGAGATAAATTGCAGTTTAATGTCATAAGAAATCCATCTCCATTGGAAATACATCCAGAATAATTTTATTTTAAATTCGTGCACATACGCACATGTACTCTTTTAGCCAAAGTATACAAACAGAACTTCTTATAAAATCTCGAATGTTTGTTGTGGAATTCCGTCTACTTCTTTATGGCTATGAAACAACTTAACCCTGTAAAAACGTCTGTGCATTTTGCACTTAAAAATGCAATTAATTTTAAGTGCTCTGCATTTCAATTAACTGTTATTTTTGCCATTTTGAAGCGATTATTTCATTTTGTAAAACAACATGTTTTACGTGAATGTTTGCTGCTCTGAACTTTTTCTTTTTTTTTAACTACCAAACTTTTATACTAATGCTAAGCCTTTAAAGCTATTATAAAAGCGCGAGTGCACAAAATAAATACAACACAGTGGTATCCGTTTTAAAAATATACAAACTAAATTCCAGAGAAGAAGCAGATATTTTTTTAGTCAATTTTAGATTATCCTGTTATTATACAACATGACGACGTATTTGCTGAAAAAACTTACATTGTCTAATTTTCTTGAAAACACTCAAATATGCCCTTAAATAAGACTCTAGGACTTGAAAGTTTAAACCTTTTTGAATCCAAAAAATTAAATAGCAAAAACTAATTTGATTTATTATAATCTTTGTTTTTTTTTAATTATACCTATTTTATACTTTGGGAAAAATTAAATTTGTATTAAAACGTTTATTGCAGGGTTGGAAAATCGATGTTTTTTGTACACAAAAGTAACCAAATCATGTTTTTAATTTTTTTTTTGTAAACTAAACCTATTTTATACTTCAGGAAGAATACAAATTTAATTAAAACCCAAAAAATTAAACGGAACTCGATGTCAGGGTTGGATAGTTTAAACTTTTTTATAATCAAATGAAGCAATTTTTTCTTTTTGTTTATAAAATAAATATATTTGATATTCTTGAAAGAAGTTCATTGGTATTAGAAATCGGCCAAGCGAAGAAGACTGTTTCAGAGCTATAAAGTTTAATATATATTTTCTAAATATTAAAGAACCTAAATAATACGACTATATTGCTTTGGTAATGAAAATATCAAAAATTGCCGTGCGTCGGTGAAGAGCATATACGATTCGACACACACGAATATAGCACTCTTACTTGGATTTTACTCTTTGTGGTTATACAATGTTCCCACTTTTTCTAGTCGGATCAGCACGACGGTGTTGACGTCGACATATGCAGTGCATTGCTACAGAACTTTTGAAGATAGATAGTATTGAAAGGACAGATGAAGAAAGTTGAGAAGATAAAATATTTTTTTTTGTTGTTACAGGGCCGACGAAGCCTGGTGCTGTTACTCTGATCTTAGTACATAATAAATCCAATCCCTGCCAGTAATTGTTTAGTGAGCACGTCTATGTCTTTCACACTTAAAGAGTCTTGCAACAGCTAAAGCAACCACGCACTAATACTGATCGGAAAAATTCAATACCATATCCAAAATTGAACTCGGATTTTTCGGCTTCTTAGATCGTGTTAACTACTTCAGGCAAAATCACCCTCTTCTATAGAGTCCACAATTTTGGAACCTTTTGGAACTTCAGTTAAACTGCTGATCAAGAAATAAGTTTATGTTCTGAAGTGTTTTCTCTTCCGATACATTTTATATAGAATAGTTATGGTGGAAGAGTATTATTAGGGACTGTCCATTCCGTCGGTTTGTCTTGTGCTGGAGCAGTTCAGTCACCCTTGTAATTATTCCCTGCAATGCAAACTCACTTTCTATATTATTTATTATACTATTTAAGTCCGATAAAAATATGGGTAGAGTGAGCAATATATTTGCATAAAAGATAAACCACTGTTTCATTAAGTTCTTGGTCATTATATGTTCTGCAGTAAATATAATATCTTTATCCCATCCTTTCAGCTTAGACTCCACAAAACACTAGACTGAAGTTTCTCTCTAAAAAATTCCCTCCTCTGTCAAACATCGAAAGATTTGCATTTAATTTCTAAAAATCTTTGAGAAGAGACAAATCTGAAATATTACTGATCTGATTAAAATAATAATGATTTACACCAGGCTTTAAGATGCTATTCAATGACATAATCATTAAGGACTAGACTTAGTACCAGGGCTGACCCTCGTACTATGGGTATCTCAATGGTTCAAGTACGTAAGGTTAAGGTCTAGAACCTGTCACCGATCATATTTAATTATTTTAATTAAATATGATCGGCAGGGGGTCATGCAATGCACGGCCAAGTAAAAGATATCGCCACCTTTCATTTAAGGTTATGGAACTGGATACGGCTGCTAGTCTCTGAGAATCAGTTACGTGACTCGTTCTTTTCTGTCTAGGTCTGGAACTAAAGTGGTTTATGTAAAAGTTTTGGTTAAATCCACCTATAAATGCTCATAGCATAAAGATTAAAGAACAATCTAAGAAAAAGTGATTCATGTGATATAAGTGTGGTTGTTGTTTAAACTCTCGATTTCGAATATGTGTGGGTGCTGTTGGCTGAAGTAGTAGAACACGAGACTATGAAGCGAAGGGTTGTGAGTTCGAGCCCGCGCTGAGTCATGAATTATTGTGTTGAATTCTTCTGATCAGCATTAGTGCATGGTTGTGTTAGTTGTTGCCAGCCTGTTTCAATGATGAAGGCATAGTCACTGGTCACTGAACATAATAGGCAGCGACTGACACTATCATGTACTAAAAAAAATCAGAGTAACAGCACCCACCTTCGTCGGCCCTGTAGCAAGAGTTAGCCGGCGAAGTAAAAGGTTGAAATAGCTACAAAAAAACCACTGTCTATCTTCTCATCTTTCCTAATCTGTTCCCTCAATACTATCCCCTCGTTTTCAGTTCCGGCGCAATGCATTGCATACATAGGGGTCATCCGCTGAGTGCTGGTCCAAGATAAAAAAAAAACCATTGAATACAGGCCGACCATTGTTTGCTTGAACAACTAAAAGAAAGCAACGCATTATTCAACAAAATCATCTTTAGTGATGAGGCGGCATCATCGGCCCGTATTTTTTCGAAAATGAGCAAGGAAACGCCGTCACGGTGAATTTTCTTCACTTCCAAACCACTATAACCGATTTTTTGTGGCCGCAGTTGGCGAATGTTGACATCAGTGACCTTTAGTTTCAGCACGTTGGCGCCACAAGCCAAACAGTCGGCCAAACAATTCAGTTATTGCATGAGAAATTTCCTGGTCATGTAATTTCTATATTTGACCGCCCCGTTCTTGTGATTTGACGCCTCTGGTTTATTTTCTCTGGGGCCATTTGAAAGATCGAGTTTACGTGAAGAAAGCACAATAAACTGACACCCTGAAAGATAATATTGCACTCTGCATTGACGAGAATTTTGTTGCAACATGTGGTTCAAAATTTTGTGAAAAGAGGGTACGTCTGCCGAGGCGCTATAGGGGAACATTTGCCCGACGTCATATTCAACTATTAATACCCATATTTCTACTTTACGCTGGTATCAACAAAAAAAGGGCCTTTTAAGCCAATTTACTTTCGAACCTCAAATGTGTCCACGCCTTATATAGTCTTCTACACGTTTTTGAACTTCTAAAGTGATCTAACCTAAAATTTTTATTTACTATAATGGACGAATTTAGTTCCACGTATGAAATGGTAAATATTTCAAAAAAATCTATTGCCAATTTTCGGTTCAACCTTTTCAATTTGGAGTTTTGAAATCGATTTGAAAACAGTATCAGATAAACTTTATAATTTAGTTGAAATTTATAAGAGATATTGTCTCAGTTAATTTATTAAACCTAATGCTTTATTAGTTGTGTGGTACTTAACCACAGTCTATATGCCTGATGATTATCAGAACCAATGAAATGCTGGCATGAATATGTAATTTTATTTAACCAATTTAAGATTTCCACTAAGGTTTTTCCTTCTACTGTAAAGTAACACAATATCGAGTTAGGCCTTTTTTATATTAAGCCATCGGTAAACTGTATTAAATTTTTTACTAATACCTATTATAATGGCAGAGTGTTCTTGCAGAACAATCTGCTAGGGAAGATTTGAGACAAAAGTAATTTTTTTTCAAATTGGACACTAATCACTTTTATCATTGTCACCCTTAGTAATATAATGAAAAAGTAGCGTTATGTTGTTTTATTTTCTACAACAAAGTGCGATATTTCCTGTACTTTTCATAGAAAAATTATCATATGTGTTTGGAAATCAGTGAGAAATTTTTCTACCATCCCTTAAGAAATGTGTTAGGTGTTTGTAGAAAAGAAACCGCCATTAGAGCCTTTCTTACAAAATATTAATATATGTTTTCTGTTTTTACACTCTCGCTTGTTGTAAACAATGTTGGTAGTTCAAAAAGCGTTGCATAAATTAAGCGAAGTATAAAAATACAACTGCGTTTTAACAAAGAGCAAAATTTTGGTAATAAAAAATCTATTTCAAAACCCCAATTATCGCTTAATAAATAAAATTGATTTTGTATTGAATTTCGGCTAGCCGAATTTGATCTAAAGATAGGACTTGCCAAACAAACATGTAAATACAAAAATATAAAGAGATTGTCCAGAAGTGTTATGGTATTTTATCAAAAAAGATTTTGGTCGTTTTTGCGACCTTAATATATTAGTGGCCGAAATTTCACCCAATAATCCCTTAAACCGTTATCAATGATAAGCCTTTCTATATTACGTTTAATTTTTCCCATCCACTTTACAGCTTTTCTGTTTTTATCTGATCATATACATATTTTGCACTCGAGCTCACTGTGTGACGGTGTATAATATATTTACAATGTCAAAGAAAAAAATTTGAATACGAGTAATAACAAAAGGTTGTTTCCCCATTTTATTTTGTTTCAGCAAAAATAAGTTTTTATTTTAACAGATTGTGTAAATATTTTATTAAAATGACAAGTAATTTATTTGTAAACTAATACTGCAAGTACTTCAGTTATGCTTTTGTTTTACACCGAGCTTCAGCGCGAATAAATGGCATGAGTTGAAAGAGTTTTTGTGTACAAAAAGAGCTTTGATTTGAATTTTTTTATTATATTGTGTTGAATAATTTATGATGTAGATTTTACATAAAATATTAAAATTTTTAATGGATTAAGTATTTTTCACATTAAATTTTGGGCAATTTCGTTTTGGAAAATTTTGTAAATCAGTTTTATTTATGATGGTAATATATAAAGTTATTAACTTTATAATTAATATTGAAAAAAAAAATTATTTGCTCTAACTTCGAATCAAAAATTGTGTGCCTTTTTAATAGCTGATTATTTCATTAATTTGTTAAATTGGGAAAAAACAATACTCAACAAATTTGTTCTAAGAGATTTGAGAACTCTTCCGTATTTACAAATTAATAAAAAAAGTACTTAAAACGTTGTTGCTGATTTATGGCTAATTGTAAAAATATTATGGGAATTATGATTTAATAAGCAATCTGGAAATATACCCGAGTGCCTCTAACAGGTTCATCCATTGTTTACTTCCAACAACCAAGTGCGGGTGTTTTGCTCCTTTAGAAATAATTTTAATGTCTTTTAACAGAACCTATTAAATAAAACTGACTCTGCGATAAAAAATGCCATGCGCGACAGCAAAAGAAGTCAAGTAAAATTTGATTTCTTAGCGGTCCAAACATATTTTGAAAATTATTATTTTCGAACTCAACAACACACTTGTACAATTTATGAAAATAAATAATATTTTCAAAATAAATTGTTTTATTATTAACTACAAGCGTGCGCGAATGTTGGCGACATAGTCGCGTAGTGGACACATAAATACATTCGCCGATATTAATGATTTATTAAGACTATAGTATAAAAATTATAAAACATTAAAAGAAAAATAAATGAACTTTAAGCAATGAGTGGCTAAATAAATTCTAAGAGCATGAAATGTGATGCAAATTATTAAAAAGAAAAGAAAATAAAGAAATACATGGCAAAGGAAGGAAAATTAATGCATGGCGATAGCAGTTATGAAGAGAAAACCGAGCGTATAGGAACTTTAGGAATCTGTCTTAAATTGGGGAAACTTGATGCGATGTTTTATCACAAAATTGTCTTCAGCAATTATGCTTATTTTTATCTCAATGTGTTTCTTAATGAACAAAATTGTTGCATGTGTATTGATATCGATAACGAAAGTTTAATAGTTGCGAATGCTGAAATATGTTGACATTTCTGTCAAGAAAAGATTGCCAAGTCAGATGAATCGAGGAAATTTACTTAAGAAAAGTGATTCTATTTGCGAAGCTCATAGAGCACGTGGTCTATTTTACGGTCAATCATCCTTATGAATAAGCAATTCCAGCAGCTTTTTTTAAGGAAAATTTTTTCTTCTTGATTCAAAATCATCCACAACATAAAAAATTTGCCTCCTTATTTCTTCCGAAATGAGCAAGAAGCTGCTGTTGCGGTGAAAAGAGAGCGCTATCGGGACATGCTGACTGAATTTTGATTTCAAAAACAAATCAGTGAAACAGTCAGCTCAACGACATTTGGGCCCAACAATACGTTACAGTTTATTTCCAAAAATAATACTGCTTAGTGGCGCCCTCCTTCGCACAATTTGACCCCTCTCGGTTACTTTTTATGGGGGTATTAAGTTATTTATTGATGACTACAAAGCAGTAACTGGTAAAGCATTGCAAGCCAATATCTAAGCCTCAATTGAAGAGATACTGGCAGAATATTGGCAAAACTAGTAAGAAACTGAACTGATCGAATAGATGACGCTGCCAAAAATTATATTTAAAAATTCCATAAATTACCTAAATTTCATTCCAACAATTTTTACACCCTCCAAAACACAATTGAAGGTTATATTCATTTTGTTATTTCACGAATATCCCCCCAAGACCCCATAAAGTATATATGCTATTGATCAGTAATGAAATCTAAAACGATTTAGCCATATCCGTCCGTCCGGCTGTAGAAATCACTATACTTTCTAAACGAAAAGAGCCAGACCCTTGAAATTTAATATAGATGAATTTTGAAGGATAGCACAGCTAAGTTAATGGGCTGAATTGAGCCAGAAGGAAAAAGCTCCCCTAAGAAGCACTAAACTAACCTCTAAAAAACATCATTTTTAAAGTTGTTTTGTAATTTTGTTATGAATATATTTTTATGTCAAAAAAGGTCCAAAGCTTTAAACTTGGAGCCAAAAAATCAGAAAAATTGATTTTTGGACACCGCCCTCTTCAGTAGGGCGGTATTAAGCCCTCACTTTTACGAAGAAGGTGTGATATTCTCTGATACTTTGGATGCAAACTTTATTCATGACAAATGCCCAAGAATCGTTCAAAAGAGAGCCGAAAGTTGGACGTCAATAACAGCCGACATATCATCGACATCATTTTGAAACTTTAATAATTTGAGTTGATCTTTAGATTAAACAATTTTGTTTGGATTAATGTTTTATTTTTTCCTATTAAATTTTTAAGGGGCTTAAAAGCAACTTTTTATGTGGCTTTGCGAAATTTTCGTTGTGTTATAAAATTTTGTTCATATCTGTGGCAATAAAGTAATAAGCGCTTAAGTTTGCTTAAAAAAAAGCTTTTGAGCAGACTTTAGCCACAGATATATTAGCGGTTAATTAATTTCTCACTTCATCTATTTCACCTTCTTTGTCTGCACTTTCCTAACAAAAGTTTACTTAATCATAATTTATGTCCTTTATTACAATTACGGCGTAATTGAGTATAGCTCATGCTGGCTCCTCACTTACATGTATTTTCATTTCGAATTGTACGCCAGCTGCAAAAGCAAACTGTAAAATTTGATTCTGTTAGCAACTGGAGCGAAAAAACTAGTTCATTTTTATTATTCTTAAACAAAAGTAGACTCTATTGAATATACGTGTATGTATGTGTATGTATGTGTTTTGATTCACTCACATTTTGCTGCATTTAAAGAGTAATTTTGTAGTTATTATTACATACTACAATGCTCCTCATAGAACTTTTCAAGTAATATTTAATTTAAAGAAAATGCCAATTAAAATTAATGACCCAAAAGGTATGCATGCCTCAAGGGCTATAAAAATAAATAATACAGTTCTAAGACAGTCTGAAGGAAACTGGCAACATACATAGAAAAATAATGGTTAATACATTTTTACTTGAGAAATTTAAATTGAAGAATTTGACAGGTGAGCCAAAAACTTGCACAAAACATGACAAATTGAAACTTCATGTAAAGGCTCCTCCAAAAGAGACTTCTGTCCTTTGATAGACTGTCATATTCTTGATACTACATCTGTAAAAGGAGTTTTCAGATATTCATTCTGTTTTGGCAAATCGCAATTAATAAATGTAACTTTCAACATCACGTGCAAATAATATGACTGTTGTATCAAAATATTTATTCTGTTGGGGCAACGTACCGCGCGATTTTTCATCGAAAATCATCTTCAGGGATGAGGTCTATTTCTGGATGAAATAAACAAATAAAGGTATAAAACTTGAGACGATCCATTCCACATGAAATCCAAGAGCGTCTAATGCATCCCGATAAAGTCACTGTTTGTATACATATTGGTCTGGTGGAATTCAGATGAACGTTGGCCAGGTAATAACTGTCAAGAGCGACTGCTATAGGACGATAATTACCCACTTATTTTGACCTGAATTGGATGATATGACAAATTCATGTAGTTTCATCAGGACGACGCTACGAACCACACGGCTCATACCGGATCGATATCGATACCGGTCATGGTCATCTCACTTGGAGCTGATCTAAACTGGTACGATTTTACCCCGCTAGTCGTTATCTTGTGTCGCAGGTGTATGCGAATAATCCACAAAACACAACGGTTCTCAAAGCCAACGTAGTGCATGCCATCGGTCATATTCAGCCTGATTTATGTGCAAGAGGCATGAAAAGTTGGACATTTCCGATGCAATCCACCTAGACATTGAAATGATACCATATTCTACACATACTTTTATTAATAAACTTTTTGATTTATTAAATTTAAAAGTAGAAACCCATTACAAAAAAATGTATGTCAGTTAAGTGCGTTAAAAGTCAAAAATGAAAAAAAAAGTTAAACAAAGAACGCTGATGAGATGGCGTAGCGGCCTCGAAATCAGTACTGATCCTTTCTGCTAGTTTGAAAATATTCTAGACGCTCCACTCTTAATAACGTAATTTGAATTTAATAAAATTAAAAAAATATATAATTTGCCGATGGCTGATTTGCACTTGAGTCTGAATAAAAAAAATTTTATTTTTTCAATAATAAAAATTCTCTATCATGTCATCTTTCTTCATCTCTTTACTCATTATTATAACCTCCTTTCTAGTTCCGGCGCAGTGCACTGCATATGTAGGGGTCATCCCCTGAGTGTCGCTGCTACTAAAGAAATATGTTTTGGCTCTGAATTGTAGTGTATGAGCTACATGACATTTCAGACAGTTTATACTTTATTTAATTGCCATTATTAATTGTTATAGTTACCATGAACGAAAAAACACGGTAACTATGAAAATAGGGCGTAAATTCCTTCATATAAACACACATGTATGTTTGGGAGCACTGTGTTATAATATCCAGAATAAACTGATACCAATAACAAATGGATTTAACTCAGTAACGCAATGGTACTAGTATCGGCATTTTGTCACCAATTTTTTCATTCATACGAATTCCATTGACTATATTTGCTTTGTTGCGAAAGACAACTTCTTGATGGTACACTAATCCTGTAGGTTAGACTACGTTTAAGGTGTTTTGTCTCAACGACAATTCACTTGGGTCTATTGATTCGGTAGCTTTGTGAAACCCTGGAACAGAGGATCTTCTTCGCCACATATTACCATCCTGCACTTCTGCAGAAGGATGATATCCTAAAAAGCTCTGTGTTTGCCAGATTATTTGTGTCTGGCAGAAAGTTAGAGCCCAGCGGGCTTACCTCTTTCTTCATTGTTGCAGCTTCTACAATAATCATTATATATCAGACCCCTAGTCATTGCATGTGTATCGAAGTTACTGTGTCCTGTTACAACAGTCAGCAGTTGACGCAATCGAACCTTGTCAAACTTGAGAAGGTCACGGATTAGAGCGGGGCACGTGGCTCTTGCCGCAAGACACTTGGTCTCGCTTTCCCAACTAAGCTCAGAAAGCATAAAGGATTCGCACTGAATCAAAAACTTGCGATAATAATGGAATGCCGGCGAATTGGCTTATGATTGATTTGTTAAATTCAGTTCCCTGTCTGGAAACACCGTCAGCAATATTATTACGAAGACATCCGGAATATCACCCTCGAATGTACCGCTATCTCATTAAAAGACAGTCGGCATTTGACCACAGTTATGGATGTACTGCACACGCCACTGATAACAGAGATGGCCGCTTTGCTGTCTTTAACAATACAGATATCTTCCAATATCCTATAGTACCTCAGCCATATTCCTGTCTGAATAAACCAGACATTTAAGAGAGAGAGAGAGAGAAAGAGAGATTTAAGCTTGCAAGATACCGGATACACATTTAAGCCTGAAGATGTTACATTGAAGTTCTCCATGTGGAAACCTCCGCCTACCTCTGTTCCCTTTTTGGATCCGTCAGTAAAAATTCTGACAGAATAGTCCATCAAAGAAAGGTTTTAATATACAGCAGTCAACGTTGTCATGGATTTTCTAGTATTTCATCAGAATTCTGGCATGCCAATAGTCAGTCGTTGTCCTTGAACACTCGGACGCTATACCTACGGTAGCCCCATTTATGACAAAGAGAACCGGATTCATTTTAACGAAAATATGTTGGTGGTTCTGTCTTGACTGTAATTAAGCTGAGTTGCGATAAACATAAGTTATTAGCTATAAACTCCCCAACTGAATACAGACTTCTCCGCTTGCTAATTTCGCCTAAGATGTGTAACACCATACCGGAATCGTTTTCCATCTAAAAGCAAGTAGTAGCTTTGTTATTTAGAGGAGATACAATCTTAAAACTAGTAGCGTATTTTATTTTGAAATCAATTACAACTGTGAGTACTATAGAACAACTTGGACGTTATTGGCTTCTGTCAAATATTTATACGAGTATTACCTGCATAAATATGTCGTTGTGGCACTTGTGGTTCATTTTCGTCTGCAGAGGCAATATGTCAGACAGGGAAAATCGATTAGTGTAAAACTATCACATGATTTAAAAAACACTTGAATCGTGGCCAACTATTGTAACAATTTCAATTAGCTTGCAAATAAACTCCTACAGTTTGTCTCATATTTTCGAGGTGTGTCACATATCGCATAATCCTTACATTTTATAGTCACATTAAACCTGGATGGCAGATTAAAAATTTACATATCGCATTTTTTAATTGGAATACGTTTAAGACGAGTCTTATATTTAAATCATGCCACAACAGAACTAAAGAGAACAGGTTTTACATACTGCCCTCCGTTTTATTTAAAAATTTAACTGAACAACTTCTTCATCGATGCTAGTGTATTTTGAAATTTGTATACATCACTCTCTCATTTCCTAACATCGCATTAATTGTTCGTATTTCATATATTTATCGTTCTTTAAGGTGAAGGTTTTGTACCTCATTAAAACCTATAACGCTGTTATTTTCATGTATATATATTTTTTTCTCTGTAAAATTTTATTCAGTTATTCACAGTGAACACTATAAACCTGGCCATCAGCAGCATTACCATTATTATTTTTACAACATATAGTAAAAAACAAAACAAAAACAAATTTTTTGTTTTTGTAGTTGCAACCTTATTTAAACAATTCGTCGACTATTCTAAGAATGAAAGAATGTGAGGCAGCATGCTTAAAGCCTAACAAGAGCAGATGTTTAAAAAAAAAGAAATATTCTATACTGAAAGCCAGAAGGACGCATATCTGTACACTTGAGTTTGTAGTTTTGTGTCTAGCTTAACCAAGTTTATCTGATTGTATAAGCAGTACAAAGACTTTGCAGCGAAATGTTAAAGGTAGGACTAGCACAAGGAATAAGGAAAGTACATGCTACAGATACAAATGTAACACACTCGTGTGTATATGTTACGCTTATTGAGTTAAAACTTAAAAAAGGTATAAGCCATCAAGGTCATGAAGCGACGACTGCTGAAACATAAAATGCCACATCCATTGGTTTCAGCAAATTTTTAGTTCATTTTTAAGCCCCCAAGTAAATGCTACAGCTCATGTACATACTCGTATATGTGAAATAATTATGATTTAAAATACACTTGGTGCAAAGAAGGAGATGGGATTTTCTAAACAAGTACATTAGAAACAAAAACCATGTTGTAATAGATTATCTGTGTTTGTGTTAAACATGCCTAAAGACATGAAAATATCATTTTAGGTTAAATATTAAAGCATTTTCTTTAAATTAAGGGGGTATAAATTAATTTTCATATCATACAAAGAGAAGCTTTTATTGTTGATAAAGTGGTTGACCTCATATTTGTGCAGAATAAACACTAGAGCACTAAAGTAAAGTTTAAAGTTCAAAATTATTAATTGTAGTAACACAGAGGAAAATATGTTTAATATCAATTAAACTGGCTTTACTGAAAAGATAATTTTACATTATTTATGTCTGCACATACTTTTTGCAGTTAATGCTGTCATATTAAGTCTATACTTCGCAGAAGTTGTTTTCTAATCAATCTTTAATCTTGTGTGGCTTATAGGCCTGTACATAAAACTGGATAAATTATTAAAGAGAATTATAAATGATTTAACAAGAGCATACATCAAGTCACTGCTTCTAAAGCTAAATTTCAATAAAGACAAAGTAAAAGTGCTATACTGGGCTGTGTGGAATCTTAAGTACCTTTCACAGATGTATTTCTTCTATCTTTTTAAAACAGAAAATAGGTTTATTTACCAAAAAAAAAATAATAAAATTTTGTTATTCAGTTACTATCATATTTGAGAACACTTTTTAGTTTTTCTGCTGGGAACCAGGATTTTTTTTCTTTTCTTGTTTCTAGTAGTTCTTAACGTCTTTCAACAATATTATATATGTTTAATTTACAAACAAAACAAAAAAGTTCGTTTCATTGGTTACTTTTATGTACCAAAAAAGTTCTAATTGTGCAACCTGATATATAAAATATATTTAAATCACAGAAAAAGCCAAAATCGTAATATATTTTGTTACTCTTATGTATCAGAAAAATGTTCAATGGTCCTAACCTGGAGGCCATTTTTTTCAATATTTCAACTAGAAATAAAAATTTGACTAACTAGAAATAAAAATTTGTAGCTGTATTATTTTCTTCTATTTATTTCGATAGTCCAAAGTAGAAATAGAATTCTTGATTTTTTAGGTTTTTAATACTAATTTAAGTCTGTAAATAGGTTTAGCTCACTAAAAAAAACGAAATTAGGAATATGGTCACTTTTATATACCAAAAATAATTCGCTTATTCTTACCATAGAATCGAATTTTAATTTTTATTAGTAATTAAATTCTGCTTGAAGTATAAAAAATATAGATTTGATTCACTAAAAGAACTATAACTGGGAAGTGGCCATGTAACTTTTATGTAAAAAGGCAATTTCGATTTTCCAACCTTGAAATCGAATTTTTATAATTTTTGTTTGTTTTCATTACAAAAGATTTAAATTTCCAAAAAAAACCAAAAGTAGTGACTTTTCTGATTATATTATGTGTCAAAAAAAATTTTCGTTTTCCAACCCTATAGTTTTACTTAACAAGACTTTAAATTTGTAACCTTTTTTAACACTTTTTAAAATTGGTGTTAACCAATATTATTTTTCCTAATTTCTAAAATGGTTTTAATTAGCACAAAAAATAAATAAAAAACTTACTTCTAAAAAATTAAAAATAATAAAATATAAGTAATAAAAATTCAGCTTCCCATCCCCAGAATAACAATGTGTTGTTTACTTTTTTTACAAAATTTATTCCTTCCAAAGTTAAAGAGGTTTAGTTAACAACAACAAAAAAAATAATGGTTTTTGCTAGTTAATTTTGCACCCACAAATAGGTGAAAGCTCTTCTGGGAGTTGGGAAACCGGATTTCTCGTAAGACAGACGGACATCGATCATTCATTATCACTATTTATAAGGATCCCGAATAATATGCTTTCTAGGGGTTCACATTAATATTGAGAAAATTACACACGGAATGGGAAGCCTATATATATATATATATATATATATATATATATATATATATATATATATATATATATATATATATATATATATATATATATATATATATATATATATATATATATATATTTTATTTTTTTTTTAACTTTTTTATGAAGGGTATAAAAATGTTAACATGCTAAGCAAAATTCAGTAGTCTGATATTTTAAATTTTCCATTTTTTGCAAAGTCTTATTGCGAAAAAATAATAATAATAATAGCTGTTTGCATTAAGCAGTATGCATTTATAAGCGCTAGAAAAGAGCTGTTGACAAGTAAAAAACAAAATTTCATTTTCAGTACACAAAAAAAGAAAGTAATAATAATAACGTGATTTAGCAAATCAGGCTAAATTTGTATATGTGCCAACTTAGCAATGCTCGTAATTTTATTAAATTTATATGCTTAACATTTTTATAAATTGCTTTCGCATGTATTTATTAATGTTTTTCAGCTTTTAGCTTCATGTGAATAGCACAAGTTATTAGCTTCATATTATCCAGAAGATAAAAATTTTCCAATCAACAAGAAGGAATAAAATTCCTTTATTTTTCAGCCGAAATTTAATAGCCCATTTGATTTATAATATAACGTAACTAATAATATGGTAACAAATTATTTGTAATGTACAGTCAACACAAATCAGAAGACAACAACCTCATGTTATAAGAAAACTCATATATGTAAATGTAGATGGATCCACTAATTTATGTATGTGTACGAGTAGCTATATGTATTTGTAAATAGATATACATACGTGCATATGTAGAAATGTACGGCACTAATTTTTAAGTAAAAAAATAAATTTCAATATATCAGAAACAGTAAAATTTATATTAAAAAATATAGACACCCCATAAAGTATTACTGTTGTCAATTACTAGGGTTTTATAATCATTCGAATAAAAGTTCATTATATATATCTTTTTGAACAGACGATCAACTTTAAACTATTTTGCGAATTTTTGAACTAATAAAGAATATTAAATTTCATTCGAATAATTTAAATAGGGACGTTATTATTAGTTTAATTTTGTTACTAACAATAAGAATATAATCCATGATAAAAGAGAAACTAATATTTTTAACATAGAATAAAGAATGTTACTAAAAACAAGATCATATTCATTTAAAATACACATACATTTTAAAATATTTCATTTATTTCTTTTAAGATAATGATGCAAAAACAAGAATAAAGTTTTTTAGCTTGTAGATAATTATTTTCTCATGTTTTAATTAAAGTAAAGGAAAAAGAAAAGTTGCTTTCACAAATTATTGACGTTATTGATACGATTAAAATAGCTTGGAAAAGCAAAACAAATTTGTCTCTTCCTTTTCAAATAATTTAAATCGTATTAAATGTTGCTAGTATTTTTTAAGTTTTTAGTATTTTTTTGACTTTTAATAGACTTTCATATATCAGAGTAATTAAGCTAATTTTGTAAATTTTTATCATAAAGAACTTTGGGACATATTTAAAAAAGTTACTATTGCATTAAAAATTCTCCATGCTAAGAAATAATATGATACGTCGCACAGAGTGGCCAAAGGTACTAATTTTCCGGATTAATTAAAAAAAAATCAAGTATCATAAAAACTGAAAGTATCCATTTAAAGAGAACAAAATTCTTCATCACGTGGCAAAAAATTAATGTGAAATATGTTACGGTATCTTTGTGGTGACTTGTTGAAATTAAATATTGTGAGAAAAAAAACTAAAAAGTGTAAAAAACCAAAAATTTAAACATTGACTAATTTCAAAAAAATAATAAATCTTATTATGCAGTCATTAACTTCAGATGTATGTATATCAATAAATTTTAATTTAAATTATTTACGGTAGTGGTTTTGTTTTTAGTTTTTCTATTCTAAGTGAAAAAACTCGATTTTCTAAGTTCAGGTGGGCATACATTTATTAGTTGGGCTGAGTTGGGCAGAGAATGAAATCTTATTTTAAAGCCTGCACAGTTTAGCGTTCTTTATGAAAAAAATAGGTTGCGCATCGGTGCGCCTCAGAAGTTATGTGCAAATTAGTAGCAGCTTAACGCGCTAAGTTTACCAAAAAAAAATTTCATTCAAGAAAGTGCAACCGTGAAAAATCTAATGAAGGTATTATAAACTATCTTTTGTAAAGCTCTGATCCTATTATTTCCAGCATGCGAAAGTTGTCGAAATAGAAGGCGCATTCATTGCCAGAGGAGGCTGTGCAATTAATTAGACATAACGGATATGATAATGATGTCTATGATTTTAATGAGAGCTTCGATGATGAAGAGACTGATGTTGTTGATGAATAATAATTAAGCCACTTAAAATATGTTTATTCTTAAATTTTTCAAATAAAAATCTTTATATTTGTTTTTTCTTATGAGTTCAAAAAATTATTTAAAATCAGTTCTTAAGTTATTCGTATCTGAAGTATTTTAGTGGAAGGTGTTAGGAAAGTTCCTTTTCACGAGGAGTCACCCTCCTATCACTAGTTGATATAATGATCGCAATGCAATGAGCTCTCGCTGATGTAGCTCTGCAGATAGAGGGAAATTAATTAATTAAATTCGTATACCCTCCCGATTTTGGTAAAACTATTGCACTTCTGTAGATATACGCACAGTTAATAATTATATTATATCCCTAAAATTTTGGTCAAATATGCGGACTGGTTTCAGAGCTATCTACGTAAAATTTTGCGATCCTAGCTATTGTTGAGATATTAAAGAATCATTGAAAAAAGGCATTTGACCCCACTGTGAGTGGCTTATTAATTTGAGGCTTCTGACTAGGTCTGTTGGAATACGATTATATTTTTTTCCAAACTTTAAACTAGGAACTGCATGAAACATGCCAGTTCTATTCAAGGGGCATTATATTTTCCTAGCTCCTTAATTGCGATTTTCAGAGGCTCCTTAATTGCAATGTTCAAAGGATATTTTATTCAAACCCCAATGGAAGCATTTAGATAACATATACAGACAGCCTTACTCAACGAATCCTATTGTTAACAACTTGAAAAATATATAATTGTGTGGTCTAAAACACTAAATTTGCGAATGTAAATTTTTTTTAAAAATTTATGAAGTGAAACTATGAGAATATTCTTCAAAAACGGTCCGAATTATTTTTCATTCGAAATTTAAAATATTGTTGATTTGTTATAGCCACTTCCAAATTTTTATATTTAATGTTATGAGCTAGTGAGGCTACGTTCTTATATAAATAAAACAATTTATTTTATTTCGTTTTCCCGACGTTTCGTCAATTACTTGTTGACTTTTTCTAGGGTATTTGGAAAATCTATTTAATAATTAAAAACATAAGATAATTATATTGCACACTTTCGCTTATTATAATGGGAACTTACAATAATTTGCTTATTATAATTTACATATTAATTTTTTTTTTTAAATTTGATTAAAATGCTATGGTTTTCCATTTAATATAAACACAAATTACAGCTTAAAGCTTTTTCACAGCTTTACTCAATAGCTAACTTATAATTAGTGCTTATGTTGTCCGTATCTTCTTTTAAATTCATCGTCCTTTTCCTTTTTTGTTGAATTCTTAAACTTTCTATAGTGTAATATACATAACATTGAAAAGAAAAGATACACTATAGAAAGTTTAAGAATTCAACAAAAAAGGAAAAGGACGATGAATTTAAAAGAAGATACGGACAACATAAGCACTAATTATAAGTTAGCTATTGAGTAAAGCTGTGAAAAAGCTTTAAGCTGTAATTTGTGTTTATATTAAATGGAAAACCATAGCATTTTAATCAAATTTAAAAAATTAATATGTAAATTATAATAAGCAAATTATTGTAAGTTCCCATTATAATAAGCGAAAGTGTGCAATATAATTATCTTATGTTTTTAATTATTAAATAGATTTTCCAAATACCCTAGAAAAAGTCAACAAGTAATTGACGAAACGTCGGGAAAACGAAATAAAATAAATTGTTTTATTTATATAAGAACGTAGCCTCACTAGCTCATAACATTAAATATTTAAAATATTTGTTTATAATATAATTTTTTATTTTTTGCGTATATTTACTTAAATGACGAATAAGAATACGTTTGCGGGTATCTAAAAATTACCGAACACTCAGTAGTTCGTATACTAATAGCCGCACACCGCTAGTCTATACTAGGCACATTTAATATCAACAAGTTAAAATGATAAATTCGGTTATTGAAACTTATATACTCTTCACTGACGTACGGCTCTTTTTGATCTCTCTTATTTTTAATACCGATTTATTTTTTTCTAAAAGAGAAGCTATTTTATTACCAAAGTAGTATTTCGAAAAAGTTAAAGTTTAATGAAGCTGTCTTTTTTTATTTCTATACCAATAAATTCTTGTATTACATGCTTTCAATATCTCTTCCTAAAATAAGAAATATTTTTTATTACCAAAGAAATTATTTTGTATTTTTTCATAAAACTTTTGAATATTAAAGAAGCTGTCTTTTTCGCTTTTTTGATTTCTTTACCAATGAACTCTTTCAATAATATCAAATATGTTTGATTTATAACCAAAAGGAAAAATTAGTTTCAATGGGATCTTTTTTTATACCATAACATTTTTTTAATTACACTTTTGGTTTTCTTGTAGTATAAAATAGGTTGAGTTCACATAAAAACCAAAAAAAAAAAACTTCACTTGACCAACCCTAAAATCGAATTTTCGTTTTTTTAAATATCGATTCAATTCTTTCTGATCTACAAAATAGCTTTAATTCGCCAAAAAACAAGACTAGTTATTTATTTGGTTTTCCAAATAAAATTGTTGATTTTCTTAGTTTTTAATACAAACTTAATTCTTCCTAAAGTAAGAAATAGACTCAATTAACAAACAAAAAAACAATCTAATATTTGGGTTTTGCCAGATAATTTTTTAATTCAAATACGATTAAGCTTTCCAGCTTTCCTTTTTTTAAATTTTAAGGTATAAAAACTGCTCGCAGCTAAACGCAGTAGTACAATTATAAAAAATTATAAAACGGCAAAGTGCTGAAATTTACATGAAATTTCAATTAAAGGGGGAAAAAGCATCTGCGACAATGTTTTTATGGTACACAACGAAATGGCTAGCTGCGATATTCCCGCTACATATAAATCCATAAGAGTGATTTAAATATTTTGTTTGTCGTATAAATGATTTACATATTAACAAAAGTATTACACATACGCAAGAATTATCGTTGAGAATAACTTTATATTCAATCCATACTTTTGATATTTGTATGTGAGATTATCCGCAATAAAAGTTTTGGAGAAGGTATATGAGCTTTTAGTTTACGCAAATTTAATTGTTCCTTCTTTTAAATCAAGTTTTACCTCACTTGCGATTTGAAACCGATGTTTCAAAATAAAAATGTTATTTTGTGGTCGTTTAAAAAACTAATTTAGCAGCGATTTTAGAGAAATCACTTGCATTACTTAATTACATTATTAATCTCTGGCCAGAGAAAGTTACAAATATAAAATTTCTTACAGGATGTTAATTTTCCCAACAGGCTATAGGTTCAAATCTGCGAAACTGCAAATTATTTTTTATTTATTTTTATTTATTTTTCTTTTTTTAATACATGAACGTGATTACATTCTATTTATTATTTTTGAGAGTGGAATATTAAGAATATTTTTCATAGTCATTAAACCAGCAGAACGGATCAGTACTGATTTCGAGGCCGCTACGCCATCTCATCAGCGTTCTTCTACTATGAAAATAGCTTAACTTAACTTCTGACTATGAAAAATAAATAATTTGCAGTTTCGCAGATTTGAACCTATAGCCTGTTGGGAAAATTAACATCCTGTAATACAATTTACATAAATAAAGGTTCACTATTAAAATAGAAATTCATAAATCAATAAAATTTCTTAATTGACAATGGAGAATAATTACACCCTATATTCCACCTTTTAGTGCCCACATTATTTTCGTTGAGGCTTAATATATAATTTGAAATTAATTAATAATCATTTGTAAAGATATTAAAATGTTATCGAAGCTCTAAAATATTTCCAACTAGTTTTAAGAGAAATTTAATTTTATAATATTTTTTTACATAAAAGCGTTTATCTCTTTATTTCACTGAGAGATTTATTTACTTATACTCCTAATTTATTTCAAGTAATATATTTTCAACTCGCTGCAATCCACTAATAAATGTGATTGCGGATAAAGGTGAATAAATATATGAAGCGAATAAAAGCTTTCAGGAATAATCTCCTGTAAGAATGTTGCCAAAAATTTTGTGTTAGGACTGCAATGTTGGTTGAGATGTTTAATATATATTTTGGTTTAACACAATTTAGATAAAGGAAATAGAAAATATAAATAACTAAAAGCTAATAGTGCGGAGACTAACCACGTTGAAATATGCTACAAAAAAGTTTTTCTATTTATGTGTATATTAAGTACATATGAACTTTTAACATTTGTAGGGTATACTAGTTTTGCATAGTTATCAACCGTACGATATCAGAAATTATCGTAGAGATTTGTAAGTTAAACACCAATTGCCTTTGGGAAACCCAAATATTTTTGCACTTGCATAAGTATCATAATAAAATAAACAGTTGCTGTAAAAACAATATTTTGTTATACAGTCTAATTTCCTATAAAAATGTTCTTAGCCATTTGAACCTATAAAATATTATCAGATGCAAAACTTAATATAACACTTCAGACTAATTGTTATAACAAACTTTCATACATGAAACTTGAATTCTACTGTGAAAGCACTTTAAAAGTTCGATTTTATAGCAAACGTTTATCCAAAAAAGAAGTAGTATAAAGAGAAAACGATACATAATTTTGTTATATAGTATTCGGTTTTAGGCAATGAAAATGTTTCGAGCAATTTATATGTATAAAAATGCAAATTCAAAATTTTTGAGAATGTTAAAGATTTCGTTATACTTCGAGGCTGCTATAAAATTGTGAATCTTAACTTATTTTTATAAACAAAATATATGAGACAATATAATTTACATTATACAAGTACTTAACGAATAAAATGACAGAATCGTCAGAATTTAATTTGCAAAAGCTTTGTAAAATATTTTACTTGTACTTTTGCATAGTGTATATAAAATTGTCTAGCTGGTGTTTAACTACAGTTTAATATAACATATGATGTACTAGAACTGCTATAATAGTGTGGAATGCATTTCTTTTATAAACTAATATTGGAAACTATTGTATACAAAAATGCACTTTGCTACATTATATAACATATATGTATGTGGCTTTGTATGTGTTAAGCAATACAATATGCCAGCGTTTTTAGTTTCTAATCCATATATAAGTTATCTAAGCTATTTTAAATCCGTCAAGCTTTTAGTGAATTTAACAGATACATATCTGTATTTAACAACTTTTCTGTGACAATCACAGCTTTTTCTTTCGAATTATTTATAGTTTTGTTATTCAAGGGGCTGAAGACTAAACATAAAAATGCAACAAATAATCACAGAATTGCTAAAAGCTTTAATTTTTTTTAGATGTTAATTGTGGAGAATTCTATGTTTTTACATATTATAGTACTCATGTTATTCAACAGCATTCGAAACTGTATATACAGGCTGCAGAAAAGTGGTACTGTTATCTAATTAATTTTATGCATTGTTGACATTATGAAGGTAGTTTGACTTCCTGACGCATGAACGCTTAGGTCTATATGAAAAGTGTTCATGTTATAAACTATATACATATACATATACATATACATATACATATATATATATATATATACATATACATATATGTATATATATATATATATATATATATATATATATATACATATATATATATATATATATATATATATATATACATATATATATATATATATATATATATATACATATATATATATATATATATATATATGTATATATATATATATATATATGTATATATATATATATATATATATATATATATATATATGTATATATATATATATATATATATATATATATATATATATATATGTAGGGTCCGAAATCTAAAGTTTTTTTCAACTAGTGCTTATTTCGTGAATGGTAACACTTAGCTCATGTCTGATTTGACAGATAATTAGTTTTATCCTTCCGCTGAACGAATATGGTTGACCATCCAATGCGTTTTCGCTTCGCTAAGTCAGCCTGCGATCGACTTACAGAAAATGCCGATTTTGCAAAAAAAAACATCTTTTCAGATGAAGCTCATTTTGATCTTGGCGGGTATGTAAACAAGCAAAATTGTCGCATGTGGGGCACAGAAAACCCTCCCGCATACAATGAAAAGCCGACGCACCCAAACCGGGTTACTGTTTGGTGCGGATTTTGGTCCAGAAGCATAATTGGGCCATTTTTCTTCGAAAATGAGCAAGGAGTGGCCGTTACAGTCAATGGCGATTGTTATCGGGTCATGCAGCCATTTGAATGAAATTATTTTCCATTATTAACCGGATGGATTGTACTTTCAAATAAAAAAAGAAATTTGAGAAACTATTCAGTAGTTTTTTTATAGCATTTTCAAAAAAAAAGTTATTTGGCGGACCCTATATATGTATATTTTATTTTTAATTTTTTTAACTCGGACCAGCACTCTGGGGACGACTCTACATATGCAGTGCATTGCGCCGAAACTAGAAATGTGAGCACAGATGAAGAGAGCACCCTCCTTCATCGGCTATAGGGCCGATGAAGGAGGGTGCTCTTCCTCTGCTCTTTAGTACATGATATTTATGTCCAGTGACCAGTGGACATATATATATATATATATATATATATATATATATATATATATGTATATATATATATATATATATATATATATATATATATATATATATATATATGTCCTATACCTTCATCACAGAAACATGCTGACAACAACTAACACAAGCACGCACTAATGCTGATTAGAAGAATTCTACATAGTATTCATAACCATCGCTTCATATTCTCGTGTTAACTACTTCAGCCAACAACACCCTCATATATTAGTTATAAAATAATATTTTAACAACATTTCATATAATAAAAATTTAATTTTTATAACTGATGGTTGCTATTAAGCGCAATACACTATCTTAGATTTAATACTACATTTGAAGTAACTTTATTCTACTCGACAGTCCCATATAAAATCATTCTTCAAATGCCCTAAATGCTTGTCATCCTAATATTATTTTCGTTCAAAAGATCAACGTCAATAGCATTGACTTCACTGCGCAAAGTGTTAAATATTTTTTAATGCACATTGGGCTTTTACTATACTTTTATTTTTTGTCAGTTTTAGACTATTATTATATATAAGAAATCAAAGTTAATTTGTATGCAACTTAAAAATTTTTCGCTAAAATATATGTATATTGATGAATTTATTTTTGTGTTTTTTATGCAACTTTTTTAACGAATCCCTGTTGCTTTTCTGTTATATATATTTTACCTTAGATATATGAATTATTTTTTTATTTTAAAGACATTTTTAGGAATAAAAACATATATCAATATATTACGAAGGGTGTTTAGTTACTGAGCGACTATATCAATATAATTGTTATTATTATTTTTTGTTTTGGCTAATAACCGTTTTGTATTTCAACATAATCTCCCCTTAGGCTGATTATGTTGAAACGTTGCAAATGATTAACAATGTAAAAAAATTTGCCTGTAACTATTTATGCGTATACGTAATGTATTCACTTTTTCTTGCAGCTGTTGTGTAACGTAGATGCAATGGTGTACACGTGACAAACTAATTAACAGTGAATCAATTGTCCCCAAGATTCCTATTCTATTTTGAGAGCATTTTTATATATAGTATTTTTGCAACAAGAACTTTGTTTTCCAATTATGGCAACACCAACAGCATGATACTTTTGGCATTTAGTTTTTTGATGTATTCGTAGTAGATGCATTGGTAATTGTCACAATTAATTTAATTTTGGTCGAATAAAGAAATTAAAATCCACTATTAAAATGGTTAAATGGTAATATGTAAAAGTTAAATTACGTAAAATTTTTAACATTTTTGGACAGCATAATCGTCCTTCTGACATCTTCTGTTGAAATGTTCAGTCCTTATTAGAGGTGATTATATAGGTAAACTCCAAATTTAAAGTCAAAGGAATATCTAAACTGTATCGATTGCTGAAGAAAGTAATTATTGTAGACATATTTTGTAATACTTATTAATTTTTATATATCATATGATATGATTTTTTTTTCTTTTTTTAGGGCAAACTCTAGTTTTTAATAAAGAAAACTCGGCAAGACTTCAGAACTTTATTTTCTAAGCTTGTTCAGCTACGAATTGTTTTCAATTTTTAGCATACAACTACTTTAATACACGTGCATGGGTGTTATTACAGGTCATGACGTCCATGTCGCATTAAATGCGTTTGAAAAATGATAATAAATGATTTAATAGGTTTAAAGATCGTTAACTTCCCATAAGATTATTTTTATGGTTTTTAAACTATGTATTTGAAAACTTTTTACGCTAGTCTACGTCATTTAAGCTTTTTCTATCCCTTCACATTATTTTTTTCTTTGGGCTAATTTTTAACCATGCTAAGGCTGTAGTCCTCTTTCAAACTTATTAGAACACTTTTCCCACTGCCCAAAACTTTTGAAAGATTTTAAATTCATTTAAGGTATTGTAGTACCAGTTCTGAATGACCTAACATAATTTTTAGCAATGCCAATTTTAATATCATATCAACAGTTAATCCAAAATAAAGCTGAGCATATTATTTTAAATTGGTTACAAATAATTGTAATGAGTAAAAATAACTCTTGATGAACGCAGCAAATATTTGAAAAAAAAAACCGATAATCATGTTGCGCGGTATAAGTGGCTATTGCAGGAATTGCCAACCCTTATTAAATTATTTCTGTAATTTATATCCAACACCTTTTTTCTGTAATTTTATTCCGTTTGCCATAAAAATACATAATATTATGTACTTGAGTAAAAGCTATAAATATCAGACTCAAAATATATGATTTTTGTGCATGTGTTTTATTTATTTAATTTTTAGTGCTAACAAATTATTTAAATATTAAAGAAACGCCTACTTTACTGACACATACACACATGAAGATATATACATATATGAATAACATTAAAGCAGTCTAAAGAATATATTTAAAGTGAGAAAACTACAAAAACAAATAGTAATGCATGATAAAGTCCTTTTTAAATCTAAAACACACTGTCACACGCCCATGCCTTTTTTAAGTTTTTGTAATATTACAACAGAAATTCTTTTGCGAAATGAGATGCAGGTTAAAGAAAACCTTGTACAATTTCGAACTTTGTTGGAAATCTTTAATCGAAACTAATTAAATTAGCTCGATTTTTAAGTTCATTTATTAAGAAAGTTAATACTATATGCACGTTAAAATTGCTTCACTGACAATTATTATTCCTGAACAACATCGTGTTAGTGGTAAAAGAGAAAACAGAATAGCCCAGTTCACAATCTCGAGCAAGTAGTCTAGCATCGTAGCATGAGCAAAATAATTGTTCTCTACACCAACAAAATACATTAAAAATGCTCTCAAACACTCTCTCAATTTGCAAATGCTATAATGCAAGACCATTTGCACAGGATTGTGAATTGGGCTAATATGTACTCTTTTAAATACCAAAGAGCCTAAACGACAGAAAAATTCAAATTACACTAGCAGTGATTTTTAACACTATTATGTGGGCATCCCAAATATATAAACTTTTAGATTATTATTTGGGTTATTAAAATCGACACTCGTTAATATTTAGTATGGTATTTTGAAATATGCTGTCGTGTGATCTTTAGCTAATGATAATATTAACTTTTCACGACGCGAATGCATGAACAGGTCTTCGGTTATGAAAATATTCATATCTATTCGAAAGGCAAAACATATCTATTCGAAAGCAAAACTACGGAAAACGGTTGATGCTGAAGGCCATCACCGCACATTCCCGCTAACTTGAACCACTAAAATATGCTTTTATATTAATTTTCAAACTGCTATAACTTTTTGAATGGATCAACCGTACGTGATAAGTGGTGACTGCTATAACTCTTCGATTCGTATAAAAGAATTGAGAAGAGCAATTAATCACACATATAATTCCCGAGTTTCTTAAAAAATTCACTTTTCTCGTTCACGAAATCTCACTAACGCATCAGCCGATGTTGACCCGGTTGGTGGCGCTCGACGTAGTTTTTGAATCTCTCAAGTCTTTGGAATCCAACGGCAATGCAGTTTAAAATTTTTTCTAAAAAAACTTAAAAAATTTTTTTCCCTTGTTTTTTCCGCGGCAATACACTGCATATGTAGGGGTCATCACCTGAGTAAATGGCCGACTTAAAAAACAAGTACAAACGTTATATTCGATTGGGTCGAATGTTAAATACCCTCCAAATATTTAGCAAGTAAATTTAAAATGTTTAACTTGGTTGGACAGCGTTCCTTTATATAATATCGTGCGTCAACGCCCGCTAAAGGGGGCGGGGTTCAAAAATAGACTATATCATGTTTTCTACAGACGAACGTATGGGCATTGCTAGACCGTCTTAGACTTCATCACTGATCAAGAATATATATACTTTATGGGGTCCAATTCTCTTTGGAGGGTATTAAAACTGTATTTTGCGGGGTCGCTCTGGCAAGGGCTGTGGGGGAGACATTTCACCTCAGTCATAAAACCCTAAAAATAAATGTTTGGGATAATTATATACAAAATTAAAAATAAATATTTTTTTGATAGGGTCATTTAGGGAGCAAAGGAGAAGGATGGAGGTAGGATAGAGTACTACCAGGTTACGAACCAACTTCGTCATTACAGCTTTAAAATGTTATTTTTAAGGAATGTAGGCTTAAGTAAAACAATTTGTTAAATTGTTACACTATTTTTCATATAAAAACGCCCACTAAAGGGGGTGGGGTCCAAATTTTTATTTTCTTTTATTTTATTGCTCCAAGTTCGATGCATTGGACCTTCTTTAATATAAAAATATATCATTTGCTTAACAAAATTACAAAAAAACTTTTAAAATTAAGTTGTTTTTTATGGGTTGGTTAAGTTCTTCTTAGAGGAACTTTATTCCCTCTTCACCGATTTATCCCATTTCCGAACATAGCCTGTGCTATCCTTTAAGATGTATTTATACCAAATTTCAAGAGTCTAACAAGAACGTTATATTCGACAGTCTCGAATATTAAATACCCTCCAAACATGTAATAAATAAAAACAATATTTTTAATGTTATTTGAATTTTTTAATAATCTTCCATTGTCTTGTATTTATGAAATCCAATACATACACATATCATAAATAAAGCTTAAGGAATATAATTTCTTAAATATTTACACTATTTTTCCATGTTATACATGAGTAACTTCAACGCCCACTAAAGGGGGCGGTGTCAAAAATTGATTTTTCTAATTTAAGGTCCAGGTTCGACGCTTTGGATTTTCGTTGGCATAAAATTATATCATTTGCTTAAAAAATTACAAAAAACTTTAAAAATTATGTTTTGTTTTAGAAATTTATTTAGTTCTTCTTCGGAATTTCAAGGGTCTGGCTGTTTTCGTTTGGACAGTATCGTGACCACAGGCGAACTAGCCGACGTGGCTAGATCGTCTTAAATTTCATCGCTAATCAAGAATATATAAACTTAATGGGGTCTGTGAGAAATATTTCATTGCGGTACACACGGAATGGCAAAGTGAATATACCCCCCAATTCTTTTTTGGAGGATATAAAAGTTTGAGAGAACCTTTTAAAAAGCGATTAGTTTGGTTCGATTCGGTTCAGCCGATCAGAAGTTATAAGTGGGTCACATAGTTACACACACGCACACACATACAAAGATAGTGACGGTCTCTCAGGAGTAGTCGGGAATCCTTCACAGAAACTGAAAACGCCAAGATCTGGTTAAAACTCGATTTTTTCGAAACGGAGTAAAACCAGAACTTGCATGTTTTTGAACATTTTAAAAAATTTAGAAAGGCATATTCCCCAATTTATTGGCGAAATACCAGCGGAAGTATTGTGTCAGAAATTGTCCTATTCGTCAAACTCATCGTGCACTTCTTCCCTTTTACGGCGTGCATAATCGTCCTTCAGACCGGCTAATTCGAAGAACAATAGATCGTTTTCCGACCACATTTACTGTTACTGATAATGTGCATTGCGTGAGACAACAGTGCGCACTGAAGAAGCTGTAGCCACAGTTGATCCTAATGAATCAATTCGTCACCGTTCTCAGCAACTGGTTTTGTGTCCTTCCACTTTATGGAAGATTTTTTTACTTGTTGAAAATTGGTGTACCAGATTGCGCCTTCTACGCGCCAGGCGTGACGGCCAGATGGCAGAAAATATATTTAAACATCAATTTCATAAACTTTTCTTTCCAATAAATCCCGTTTCATTGATATTAAAAATAAATTTCCTACTCTTATTATGATTCAAACTTGTGTCACTCTGTAAAAAACATCCATTATAAACAAACTCCTTGGTACAGTAACATTGGAATCACAGCAAGTTGCTAGTGCCATTCGGTGGTAACAAGCAGTATGCGAAAATCAGATTCGTTTAAACGATTGCGGGATCGACTTCAAATGAACAGCTGGAGTCGCTTAAAATAAATCTTGTCACCTTCATAAATGTTCCTCTTACCATTAATGCTCAAACAGCAGAGGTCATTTTACTAGTTAAGTTACCGTACCGTCGCATATAAGGATGATTTTTGCGAATCTAGACAGACAAAACTCAAATTTAATACATATAACATTATACGTGTGCGGCTCGATAGCCAATTTTCAAGGGTTTCTATTTTTAGTTTTGGGGCACAGTTAAAGTCAGTATATTTTTTATAAAATTTTTTTTTAAGTTTTAAAAAATTTTTGCACTAGGTTGAGATCTGATTTGGTGTAAGAACAAATAATATACAGGCATATAGATATAATAAATAAATAGTGTTTGTAAGAGCCGCCGAATTGAAAAAAATTATTCATTTTAAGAATATTTCCTTGACGTGTAGAACAAGATAAATTTGTTTATCAACAAATATAACGTAATAGAAAAGCAGAAAAATCTATATTTTAGATAAATTCCGATTTCGATAATTTTTTCATTTTCTTTACTAAAACTCCGGTATGTGAAACAACAACTACTTTGCAGTATAGTGTAATCTAAGAACAACAAAAATATTTATGAAATTTGTGTGTAAATGTTTTCAATTTATGTCAACTGCCTTAAGATAAATTATGAGTCGAACTGTAACTTGCCAAATAGATTCATAAGGCACCAAAGCAATCAGAGGGGTTTGAATTTTGCAACGTATAAGATTTATGGCATGTTGTTAAAACAATTTTTGCATAATACCTGCATAAATCATGTAAGATTTCAGGAGAATTAATAAGTTATTGGTTTAACACAATTTTCAATTTATGTTCACCATATGAATATCTTTGACACAAAATCGTTCTTAATGGCCTTTTTATACTTGCTCAAACTTAATTCTAGAAGCGCCTACCTGATTTATTTTATCTTTGGATCCGAACACTCAAATATTGTTTATGTTATACACATATTCACACAAACTATTATGAACCAATGTGGCAGGTTTGTTTACAAATAACAGCGCCTAAAGAAAACACAGGAACACTTTCGACTTTTCTGGCAACAAGTCGCACTCAAATACAACAATAAAACGCCTTATTAGTTTACTTGTTGTTGATATTTTTAATAAATATATTCCCATTAGAAACCACTAAAAATCAAAATTGTTCTAAAAATTTTAATAAAGTTTGCAATCTCACTATGTTTCATTTCACATCTCAAAATTGACATTCAACATCACTAACGATATAAGAATCAAGTTTGATAAGTGGACCTGTTCTTAAAAATCAACTACTATTTGTACAATTTTTAATGTCTCATGTAAATTTATATATGCATTTTTTGACAAAAGTTATACCGTGCACGTTTTTCTTTTATCCCTTTGACAACTGAGATGCTGTCAATTCAAATCAGCGTTGTCATCTTGGTGCATTTCGCACGCTTTTTCAATTCATAGACGGGAAATTTTTGTTAAGTTAGTGCTCGGTGCTTTTTTTAAATTAATTTTTTGGTTTTCTTCATGACGACTGAACCCAAAATTAAAAAAAAAATGTTATCATCAAATTTGTATAAACAAGAGCTGTTATCGCATTCCAGCAGCCAACTAAGACGTCTTTGTACAAGCAGAGTTTACTTTCTCAAAGTCATATAAAATTTCTCTCACTGCACATTACACTTGCAGCCAAATACATACAACTATTTGCAAGCGACGAACAAAGAACATTGAAGTCTGCAATGACAGCCCACTTCTTTGCCTGCCTAATAAAAAGTACTAGATACAGATAAGCTGCTGTGTATTTTGTTACATTGACCATTCTTAATTATTTCGAATATAAAGTTGAAAACCCCAACAACTTCCGATTTTGAAAAAAAAAATATTTTCATGAGAACATTTTATATATTTTCTTTTTCATATTTATTAACTCTACTATAGTATACGTATACGATATATGATATCTCAAAATGTATATATTAATCGATAAAGGGTTCAAATAAATTTTTGACCTAAACTTTGCTTCAATAGTCATAAAAAATATCAATTACAAGTTATGAATATAACGAACAAGTTGTTGTAGCTTATACGTGTGATCACATATCATGCCTATTGCAGACCTTTTGAATATTCATATTCTTTTACATTAAGTATTTTTTTAGTTTTAGCCGATTAATACTAGAACTCAGTATGTAGTTCCTTATACATAAGAAATGTTACAGTGTATCACTTAATGGGTGTCCAAAACTGAAATATCATTTTAATTTTGCTGCTACTTTTTCTACTCGTAATTTTTATACTAAGTTTGTATATTCAGATTCTAAATTAGTGACTATGGATTCTTAATTAGTGCATATAGATTCCGGTTAGTAAATATGGAACGTTGCATGAAGGAACAATGTGTTTTTATTATTAAAATATTTTTGGAAAAATGGCAAAAGGTTTCAGGATGTAACTAGGAAATTTAAAACAAAACTGGGTAAAGAAAATGCTCCAACAAATCGTGCCATCAAGCTGACGGTTGAGAAATTTGGAGATAAAGGAAGCAGCATTTATCAACGTAGTGGTCGTTCAACAGAGAATGTAGCAGCTGTGAGGAGAAGTGTTGAAGAATCAATTAAATATTGAACGATTCACGTTATTCATTATTTTGCATCGTGATCTCCATTTAAAGGTTTATCAGATTCAAAAATTAATATCACACATTACGTCAACAGTTCGTTTCGTTGTGGCCATTGAAAACAAGAAAAAAATTAAAAATTTTTAAACAAAATAATCTTCACTTACGAAGCTCAATGACTACGTCAACAAGCAGAATTGCCGCATATGGCGTGAAAAGAATCCTCTTGGAATATCTTAGTGCAATTATGATTTCCACAAAAAGTTACGGTTTAGTGTAGGTTGTTGTCCGGACAAATTATGGAACCACATAGTTTTTTGAAAACGAAAACGGAAATATTACGCTCAATGGATGCTGTTGGCTGAAGTAGTAGAACACGAGAATATGAAGCGGAGGGTCCTGAGTTCAACCCCGCGCTGAGTCATGAAATATTGTGTTGAATTCTTCTGATCAGCATTAGTGCATTGTTGTGTTAGTTCTTTCCAGCCTGTTTCAATTATGAAGGCATAGTCACTGGTCACTGAACATAACTGGCAGCGACTGACACTATCATGTACTAAAAAGCAGAGTAATAGCACCCTCCTTCTTCGGTCCTGTAGCAAAATATTAGTCGGCGAAGTAAAAAAAAGGTTGAAAAAGCTAAAAAAAAATTATTCTCACCTTTCATCTATCCCCTCAATACTATCCCCGCCTTTCTAGGTCTGGCGCAATGTACTGCATGTGTAGGGGACATCCCCTGAGTGCTGGTCCAAGATAAAAAAAAGGGAAATCACTATAGAGTAATTTAGACGCAACTTTTCACAGAGAAAGAGAAACAATGGATCTTTTGAGAAAAAGTTCGAAAACCGCATTATTTATTGTAAATGAATCGTGCTGTAGCCAACAAAATCGTGAAATGTTACGCCCTTAAATTTGTTTGTGGGGTTTTTAAGTCGAAAAGGTGCAGCAGTAGCAGTAGAGCTTCAAACCATCATTATGATGCCAACCACTGACATATTGCTACTGGTATTTAGAATTTTGTTACTATGCACATATGTATGTTAGAGAATTTAAAAATCAGTACTTACTGCTTTTTATCGCAAAAATTATTTGCATTAAATATACCTGAAAGTAAACAACAAAAAATGCATAGTTAGTAAAACCGATTAGGTATTTTATATATTTATTTAAGATTTAATACTTAGTTTTATTATTTATCTATTTTAAAAAAACTTCTATTGAACATATTGCCTCAACTAATGTATTAATATTAGCGCTTTTTGCTTGTTATATGGTCAAGTAGGTCTATATGCCTGCATTTCATAGGTTCTTACGCCAAATCATCAGTAGATGATTTCCAAAATAACAAAACCTCCAAGATTATACATAAACTCCCAAAAATTAATTGAGAATTACACAATTAAAATAGGAATAGTTTATAAAAACTATAGCATGTTAATAAAACAAATTTGTATACAAAAATTTATTTCTTAATTCTCTTGTAAATCAACTTGTTTTTATATTACCACAAAGAGTGAAACCCTTTAATTAACTCATGATATATAAACATATATATATATATATATATATATAAATATATGTATAAACATATATATATATATATATATATATATATATATATATATATATATATGTATATATACATATATATATATATATATATATATATATATATATATATATACATATATATATATATATATATATATATATATGTACATACGAGTATATTAACACAATATTTGAATTGAATAGGAAACAGAGTCTTTAGTTTTTTATTAAATCATAAAGTATCTAGAATTGGATTATATATGGAATAACATATGCACTCGTTTGTCGAAATTTTCCATGACTATGGATGTGGCTGAATTTCGCTGATGTATCACGGGTGGTTGTGATATTGTTAGCATAGACGTGAAATTTCAAATAACCAAATAAAACGAAGTCGAATTGTGTTAAATCATACGATCTAGGACGCCAATTCTGATCACCGAAACAAGAGGCCTGAAAATGGCTCATGCAGTAATTTAATTGGGTTACGGGGTGGGTGTATAGAACATTTGAAACCACTTATTAGCTACATCATCACGCAATATCGAGCACTTGTTTTTGGATGATCAGCTGTGAACTGCTTGTTTTTGGATGATCAGTGTGTTTGGCGTCTACAACGGATCCAGTCTACCCTGAATTTTGCAATGAGTCTCTTCGTAATTGACGAAATTAAAACACTACATCCACTGCGACTATATTTTTTATGAAATTTTTCGAACAGTGGGCGCCAAGCTTGCATTACTTTTGAAATAGTGCTCAATAATGGAGACATGTTGTTCTATAGTGTAATGCTGCATTTTTACTAACCCTAAACTGTCTCTGTAACTGTTTTAAATGTAATTGTACGAAAGAAAAAATTATGTTGAAATTGTGTGTGATATCAGCACTAAAGCAAAAAAAAATCGCCTATATTGTTTTCTTTTCTAAAAAAAAGTTAAATTTTTTTTGTACTTTTCGAGGAAAAAATATAATATTCGACCATGTCACAGATTACTATTGCATTCGTAAACGGAATTGATTTCGAATTTTGATTCCTATGAACACAAAGAAGGATAGAGTTTTTCGGAATAATGTTTTTTTTTCATTTCACTAGCTGATTCCGATTTGGATATTAAAAATGATTTTATTCCGAAAAATCTTTTCGTTTACAGTTTTTTGAGGAACGAAAATATGAAACTCTGTCTCCAAACAGAATTGAAATCTCTTTCATGGTATATTATGCCATTCGAGTAAAGTGAATTTGTTAGACATTTGTCTACCATCCCAAAAGAAAATAAATTTTTGGTTTTAAACTGAGTTTAACTGGAAACTTTTAGAAAAAAATTTAAATTGACGTGTTTTATGTTCGTAGAAAAGAAAAAACCAATAATTATTTGGATTTTATACTCAACTTCCACTGAAACTCTTAATAGAAGCCCAAAACTGTTTTTGACTTTGTAGTTTAATCTTTATATTTCGAACGAAAATCGCATTCATGATTGAAACGCGTCATTCTTACTTCGTTGTAACAGAGAATAATCATATGTTATTTACGTACATATTTTCTTTGGCTTAAGTTAGTTGAAGACATAAAAGCAGGTGCTTTAAGAAGCTCACCAGGAATTTGCTGAATTTCGTACTTGCAAAAAAGCGAGAAATTTAAAAATAAAATATAAGAAATAGCAAATTGGAAGTAGAAAAAGTGACACAAAAGTTATTTATTTATTTTATATATTTCACTCTTAATAAAACATTTGACTTTTTACAGAAGTTCATAATAACAAAGTTAGATATTAATTCAAAAATTTAGATACCGCTTACTAGAATCTATATCAGCCAGATTTCAAGGAGTTATAGCCACTGAAAGAAGAGTAGAAAATTGTTTATTGCACACAGTACAAAAGAAAGCAAAATTTCTCACAGAAACCTGAAACACCTGCTGTGTAATTATTCCTGTAGTGTGCAATCACTTTTAAGGAAAAGAGGTGTAACCAAAATCCACGGTTTTCTTTAGGAATACATGCACATATGCAGTTACTTTTCTTGCATCCTTTATTTCTGAATTTCCAGATATTGTTTGCATAGTTACATGAACAACATTTATTTAAGAACAACTAAGACAACAAGATGTAAAGGTTGTGTAAGTGTGTAATAACATTTAGATGTTCTCACGAATTTATGTTACAAAAATATTTATTTGCTGGGGATTAAACTAACGAATATGATAACATTTCGCTGTTGCAACTAAGAACTTATGAGTTGCATTTAACTACCAAATTTAATTAAAATCATTTATAAAACTAAAAATGAAAACTAAAAACCACAAACAGAGAAGCCATATTAAACAATTGTTTTAATTATTTCTATATGAAGAATTTCATTGGCTGTTACACACATCATCAGTACACTTCCGAAATCTCTTAGAATAACATATGAAAAATTATTTTAAAAACGCAACAAATAAATTTTATTTAATATGAAATTTATTTTTCCCATGAAAATAGAAGCATTTAATCAGGTAAAACGAAAAAGAAAGTTTCAAAGTGGGATATAAGGAGTTCTTTTTTTAATTCCATGAGAATTATTTGTTCATTTCGTCTTACTAATCGCCCTCAATACAGAGTTGCTTAATAAAAATCAAGTTCTTTCTTTTCCAATTTTATGTTTCTAATCAAATAAAAACTAAAAATAATTCTACAATTAAGTAAATTTCATTAATATACAAATTTCAAATTTGAGGTTAGGAAATAAATTGACTCTCAAATAATGAAATGTCAAGAGTTAAGCTTCAACGCTTTGACATTTATTTAGTAAAAAGTTCGGAGCTTTTAACTATATAACGCTAACCGACACAAATAATGGTCGAACGTTTGTGAATTGGCTGTTTGAAAAACTGAACGGAAACAACACATTTTTGAATGAAATCGTCCTTAGTGATGAGGCCCATTTTAAATTACGCGGTGAAAATTGTCGGATATGGGGCCCAAAAAATTCACAAGCAGTCCTCGAAAAACAATTACATCCAAAGAAAGTGACCTTTTGGCGTGATTTGTGGTCAGGTGGCACTATCGGCTCGTATTTTTTCGAAAATGTGCAAGGGAACGCCGTCACTAAGCATTATGACATCAGCGACTTTGGTTTCAGCAAGACGCCGTAACAAGCCACACAGCATGAGAAATTTCCGGTAGCGTAATTTCTCGAATTGGCAATGTTCTTTGTTGCAAATTGTGGTTCAAAATATTATGAAAAGCGCGGACGTCTACCGACTTGCTGGAGATGGACATTTGCCCGACATCATATTCCGTTGTTAGTTCCCATATTTCTAAGTACTTTCCATTGGTATCAATAAAACTGAATTTGCCTAAAAAAGGGGTGCCTTTTTAAGCCAATTTACTTCCTAACCTCAAATTTGCCCTTTATTTGGTAATAATTTGAAGCAATTCGGGTGCAGAATTTTCTGCTACTATATAACGGTATCAATTTGTTTGGGCACTACATTGTCAACCATCAGAATTAGAAATGATACATGCAGTAGTAATTTCCACCAAAAACATGCAGCGAAAATACTTAGCCAAATGTTGTAAACTTGAGCATTCATTTTCTGCTTAAATGCACGTGCGGCTGTATCATACCGGTCTGCTGGACCTTGACGTTCAAATAAATATTCTTTAAATTATGATGGCAAGCACTTTTGTATACCGATGCAAAGTATTTTTCATAAGCAATGCGTAAATGAAAATATGTTTTTAAATATCATTCAAAGTGGACCATTACAACACATGTATTGTTTTTTGTAAATCATAGGACAACGTATTTTTATGAATATACATAAGAGTGTTCGATACAAAAATATTTACATACAAATTTAAGCAAACAATGAAAATGAAAACGTTCACATGTACTTAAGTACTTAAGTATAAAAGTATTCAAAAATGGGACATGAAGAAAATAATCAAACAGCAACTAGACTAACTAAATAAAAGTGTGTTATACAATTCTCGTATACAATTTCCTAATAAAATTTGTATAAATAAAAACTATTATCATATTCAACTAAGCCACTTAATAAGTGGCGACAAACAAAATACACATGATTACTGATGATGAAAGTGTAGGGGCTTCCGAAAACTGCTGTTCTGCTCTGCTGTGTAAGTTGCATAATTAAAAAGCTAATGTTGACTTTCCTCTGTGTCTTGGAATATTTATCATGTCCTTCAGAATTTAAATAAAATTTCAAACAATTAATTGAATTTAATATAGAAAGATGAATGATCGATTAAAAAAATACTTATATAAATAAGAATTACTTCAATGGTTAACTAATAGTAGGAAATTGAACGTATGCGTAGTTAACCCCAATTGTACTATAAGTACAATTTCATGATCAATACTCATGTCTAGTATTGATCATCACATACTGCTTGACTTATGGGCGTAAAAAATATTCTTGCACTCTTAAACATAAAATTCAAGTGAAAACAGTTTGATTTATGGAAAATTGGAGTAAATCATTCGAAAACATTAAAAATTAAGAGTATAATCAAACGTTAGTAAGGCTAATTAATGTTCAATATCACGACGTTCAGCTTACACAATTAAAAAAAAAGAATAATTTTGTAAAAGATTACCTTAAAATTATGGACGATTGTCAAAAAAATTCTAATCCATTCTTTAAACATTGTCAGCTCTTTTAATATATAACACCTAATTTAGTACGGCCAAAAACCAAATTGAATTTCATAAACTTACTTGCAACCAACTAAGAAAAGATTTTGACTATAACAAATAGTTTGGTATGTTAAAACCAGGATTTAACAGATGGATTTAACGTTAAAATCACCATTTACTTAAACCGCGTCAGTGTATATAAAAGACAAATATATAGATACTTTTACTCATATTTGTATACAAATATACTTTATGACGTGTGCTTTTGATGTTAGCCGCACACCATTAAATGCAATACACCGGTTTTTTTAATATTTTATACCGTCTTTATTTTATATTTGTATTATTTTACTTTACACTATTAAATGTTTCGCATGCATCGTTTTAAATGGTTTACAATGCTACATGCCACAAAGTTGTGTAAATAAAAATCTTTTTTGCATTGTTGTATACAAGGCAAGAACTCATAATATGCAAAAAGCAGGAAATTTAAATAATAAATGGGGGGAGAATTGAATTATAGGAACACAACACATATTTTTAAATTCTTATAAAACTAAATTCTGAAGCTTAACAGTTTGTTTCTATATTATATTCAACAAATATATATAATATATTAATGGGATTCAAGGATCTCTACTATATATTACAACGGTCATGAAATATTTAAGAAGTGTTTATAAAGAAAAGTATACGACAAAATAATCGAATTTACAATATTAGAAAATCCATCAATTTAAATTTATCGCACGTTAATTGTTAAATATAAATTTCTTGCTTTAAATCACAAAGACAAGAAGCATTAGTTGCTCAAAAAAATAAATAAAATATATTAATTTATGTATAATATTGGTTGCCGATTTGACGAGTTTCTTCAGATATCTGTGACTGCCCACTGTTATAGCAGTTAGCTGACTCTTGCTTTGTCACTGCCCCGCTTTCCGGTTTTTGTGGATGGCATTCTACCTGACAATTATTGGCTTAGGAAATTTTGAGGTCTTTGTCATTGAGACAGAGTTTCTATAAGTTAGGGGTTTTGGATTCTGCTACTGGAGAGCGAACAACAGCCCTTTACTGTAGACTTGGGTCTAACTAGCTCATTCGCTCAGTTTTGACAAGAACCTCTGATCAAACCCATATAAATTACATAAGTTTGATCAGAGGTTCTTGTCAAAACTGAGCGAATGAGCTAGTTGGACCCAAGTCTACTTTACTGGTTTAGGAGTATGTCCAGGATATGAGCGTAATGGCTACTCTATTCAACCTAACTTAAAAAATTTAATAATTTAATAATAATTTTCATTATTGCAAAACTCAAATCAATTAATTGTCTGTATCGTTAGACTAGAAGGAGTTAGTTGTTCTCTATGTGATAATCACATGCTTTCCCCACTATTAATTTTCTGACTGCAATAAGAACGTAAGTATGATTTTCTTGATATTAACAAAGTTTCAGCATAAAGCAGAATATTTTATATCCCAGATTTGAGGAACTACTCTTTCTCTACTTCCAAAGTGTCAATAAATATGTGACTTCAACTTATCCGGAAGTGGTTATTCACAGTACTCAAATAATTGATGAAGAAGTTATTTTCAGTGCAAGAAATAGCAAGTTTTTTCCGGATTTTATCGATTTCCTTGGAAGCCCCTTTTTTACTGGAATACAAACAGCAAAACTGCTTTTGTTCATAAATATATTAAGAAAATTTTAAATTTCATTTCTTAAAAGAAACAGTTGCTTTGCCCCTCGTCTAGCTGATATGTACGAATTATTCATTAGTAAGGTTGTCAGAGGATAGGTACGAGTTTTATAAAACAATTGTAAACTATTAACTATTATTGTTTTCTTTGTATCTTACGCCTACAATTAGAGTTTAAAAAACCACCCAGTTGTGGTATGACATAGTAAGAAAATAAAAAAAAATACGTGACTATTGAGTTCTTGTTATAGCTTTAATATTTGTTTAAGCTTCTGATTCAGTGGAGTCGAAGTTTAAAATAATATCTCTAGTTATTATAGTATTGGGTGTTTTTTATTGAGGTATATAACTTTAAGTTGGCATCACTTTTTTAACTGGCGGCCATTTTGTCAGCTGTCAAGTGATTAATATTTAGTTTGGTTTGCCATTTCATCATGAACAGGTTGACAAAAGAACAACGCTTGCAAATCGTGCAAATTTATTTCGAAAGTAATGGTTCAGTTCGCGAAGTTTACCGCAAAATTTTGTTCAGTGATGAGGCTCATTTTTGGTTGAATGGCTACGTCAACAAGCAAAATTGCCGCATTTGGAGTGAAGAGAATCCACATGAGACCCTTGAGACGCCATTACATCCACAAAAAATGACTGTTTGGTGTGCTCTATGGGCTGGTGGAGTCATTGAGCCATACTTCTTCCGAAATAATGCTGGAGAGTAAGTTACCGTTAATGGAGACCGGTATAGAGCCATGATAACCGACTATTTTGTTCCCGAATTGGATGGCATGAATGTGGATGAGTTGTGGTTCCAACAAGACGGCGCTACATGCCACACAGCGCACGTCACAATCGATTTATTGAAGGAAACATTCGATGAGCGCATAATTTCGCGGAATGGACCTGTCAATTGGCCACCAAGATCGTGTGATTTGACACCATTGGATTATTTTCTTTGGGGATATGTGAAGTCGCTCGTCTACGCCAACAAACCAGAAACGTTAGGGGACTTGGAAGCCAACATTCGTGGCGCTATTGCCAACATACGGCCCCATATGCTCGAAAAAGTGGTTGAAAATTGGACCTGTAGAATTGGCTTTATTCGAGCCAGCCGCGGCGGCCACATGCCCGAAATCATATTTAAACATTAATGGCATAAAATTATCCTTCCAATAAAGCCAAATTGATGGACATTAAAACGATTTTCTTGTGTTTTATTTCAATTCGAAGTTCTATACCTCAATAAAAAACACCCTGTATATGTATTATATTAGAAAATATGTTAGGTAAAAGATCTCTGATGATATGCATTAGCCCGAGTGAAATGCGAATAGGAACTAGCTAAAGCCCTTCAATAATCAATTTTGAGCTTTTCTGTAAATTTGGGAAAAGAATCAGCACGAATAAAATTTAAACAAAATATTAAAAACAAGTTAAAACGTTATATTCTACCGGGTCGAATCTTAAATACCCTTCAAATATTTAGGAAGTAAATTTAAAATGTTTAACTTGGTGGGACAGAGTTCCTTTAAGACATCTCTGTACCCAATTTTAAATCTATATTTTGAGAGAGTCATTCCGGGAAGGGCCGTGGGAGAGACGTTTCACCTCTGCAAAATCAGAGAACATCTCAGCTTATTATAGGCTTGAGGAATAAAAATTTTTCAATGTTGACACTATTTTTGCATATAATATCGTACGTCATTGCCCACTAAAGGGGTCGGTGTCCAAAAATAGACAATATCAAGTTTTTCACAGACGAATGTATGGACATTGCTGGACCATCTCAGACTTCATCAGTGATCAAGAATATATATACTTCATAGGGTCCAATTCTCTTTTAAAACTATTATATTAAAACTGTATTTTGAAGGGGTCGCTCTGGCAAGGGGTGTGGGGGAGACATTTCACCTTTGTCATAAAACTCTAAAAATAAGTGTTTGGGATAATCTATCTTCTTATATACATATAAAAATAAATTGTCCTATATTCGTGATTTTATAACTCGAGAACCACTCAACCGATTTTCAAACCAGTACATGTGTTGGAAAGGTCTACTTTCACTGATGGTTTATAAAAAAAACATCGAAAAATTTCTACGAATATGCGTTATACGCGCACTTTTATGGTGTTGCCCCTATATAAAATTTATTTTTTTTCTTATGAGAATTACATTTTGTCGGTATAAGGCTCTGCTCTTGCTCGCGTCATTTGATCAATTTCTGTGTGTTTATTAATTGTCATTTAAGTTTACAGTGCGAGCATTGACATTTTTTAATTATTGATTTGTAATTTTTCAGTTAAAATTAAAATATTTTGCATCAAAAAACAATTAAAAAAATTATTGAACAATCAGGAAAATGTCTATTCTTTCTAGAAAATATATTTTTAATACAAAGACGTAAACGTATGTTATTGTATTGTCCAGCAACGCGGACAGGGTTACTGTAGTTAAATATAAAATTAAATTTTTTTGATAGGGTCATTTAGGGGGCAAAGGGAGAGGATAGGGCATAGTAGTACCAGGTTACGTCTCAACTTCGTCATTAAAGCCTAAAAATTTTATTATTAGGGGATGTAGGTTTAGATTATACAATTTGTTAAATTTTTACACTATTTTTGCATATAATAACGCCCACTAAAGGGTGCGGGATCCAATTTTTTATTTTTTTATTTTATGGCTCCAAGTATAACGCCTTGGACCATCTTTGACATAAAACTACATCATTTGCTTAAAAATATTGCAAAAAAACTTTAAAAATTATGTTGTTTTTTAGAGGTTGGTTTAGTTTTTCTAAGAGGAACTTTCTTCCCTCTTGCCCGAACTTAACGTCTGGATCTTTTCGTTTGGACTGAATCGTGATTTCCACAGACGGACGGACGGACATGCTCAGATCGTCTTAGATTGCATCACTGATCAAGAATATATATACTTTATGGGGTCTCAGATGGATATTTGGCTGCGTTACAAATGAAATGACAAAGTGAATATAAACTTCATATTCTTTCTAAGAGGGTATAACAAAACATTGGGTTGATCATTGATGATCATGAATGAAGATTTCATCCACAAAAAACCAAAACTAGGAACTTATATGGCTACTTCTATGTACCAAAAAAATTTCGATTTTCCAACCCTGTAACCGAATTTTTAATACCAATTTAATTTTCCCTGAAGTATAAAATAGGTTTAATTCACTAAAAACACAAAATTTGGAATTTATGTGGGTACTTTTATGTACCAAAAAATTTCGATTTTCCAACACTGGAACCGAATTTTTAATTTTTTAACAATGCGATTCTTAGTGAGGTCTAACATAGGTTTACTTGACATAAATATTAAAATTTTTAAACTTTTTGGTCACTTACATGTACCATAAAATATTTCATATGTCCAGCCCTGAATCGAAATTTTGATTTTTTTAAATATTAATACCAATTTTGTTCTTCCTGAATTATAAAACAGTTTTAATTTGCAAAAACAACAACGTCAATTGCCTTTTTGGTTACTTTTATGCATAAAAAATATTTCAATTTCCCAACCCTGGACACGAAATTTATTTATATATATTTTTTTGTTTCTTGTTTACCAATGAGGCATGAAATAGTTTTATTTAAGAAAAACTTATTATTTGAAAGTGACCAATATCATGTACTACAAAATATTGCAGTTATCCAACTCTGGAATCTAAATTTTGATTTTATTTTGATTTTTGATACCAATTTTGTTTTTCCTGAACTAAAAAAGAGCTTTAATTAGTAAAAAACCGACGTTAGTTGCCTTTTTGGTTCCTTTATGTATAAAGAAAATTTAAATTTCGAAGCCCTGAAAGCGAAATTTTAATTTTTTTTACCAAATTCTAGTCTTCATTAGGTATAAAGTCGTTTTATTTAGGAAAAACTTAAAATTTTCAAACATTTTGGTCACTTTCATGTGCTACAATATATTGCATGTACCAAAAAAACTTTAAACTTCCCAACCCTGGAATTGATTTTTTTTTATCAATGCAACTCTTAATGAGCTATAAAGTAGTATTATTTAAGAAAAATTTACAATTTTGAACTATTTGGGTCACCTCATGAACTATGAAATATTGCACTTGTCCAACTCTAGATTCGAAATTCTAATATTTCGTTTTTATATCAGTGCAACGCTTCGTGAGGTATAAAGTAATTGTTTTTAAGAAAAATTTCAAATTTTTAATCATTTTGGTAACTTTCATGTACTGTTAAATATTGCACTTGTCCATCCCTGGATTCGAAATTTCAGTTTTTATTTTTGAATTTTAGTTACTAATTTTGTTCCACATAAATTATAAGACATTTTTAGTTAGCAAAAAAAAAGCAACGTCAATTGCCGTTTTGGTTACTTTTATTTACAAAAAAATTTCAATTTCCCACCCCTGGAAGTAAAATTTTAATTCAAAAATTTTTTTTTGGCCAATGCAAATCTTCATGACGAATAAAGAGGTTTTTTTACAGAAAAACTTAAAATTTTGTTAGTTTTTAATAGACCATTGAGGCTTCCCAAAGCACGAAATATGTTTACAAACATTAAAAAAAAAATAATTAATTTCTGGTATAAATTTTGCGTCGAGAAATAGGTGTAAGCTTCCCAGCGCTCTAGCTCTTCTGGGGGCTTGGGAAAACCGATTTCACGTACAGACGGCCAACGCTCAATCGTCATCGCTATTCATAAGAATTCAGAATATTTATGAGGTGCCATATTGATATCGAAGAAATTACACACGGAATGACAACCCTATATATACCCTTTCACTTTTTTGTGACTAGCTAGTCCACGATTTTTTCTTTTATCAATATTGAAGAGACTTGTGTCGAACTAGTTCATTTTGTTGTTTTTAACAAGAACCTTTGATCAAACCAATGTAATTTAAATCGCTTTGCTTATACGTTCTTGCCAAAACGAGCGAATGATCGCGACTTTAGACTTGAGCTCAAGAATATCTGATATGCATGTGGATTGGAAAAAACGCTGCCAGATATGCATTATACTTAGTCAGAACTACCTTGACAGGGACAAAACATAAACTTGCTATCAATAAAGAATCTCAAAAATAAATATTTTGCATATTAACAACAAATCTATTCCTGTTGTTTGAGGAAATTTCTTTGGCGTGTTATTTGATCGCTATCATATAATAATTTTTTTTTGTATTTTTTACACAAAGGAATAAAAATTTTAAAGTACGTTATTTGTTTTACAGCAAAAACAGTTGTACATCTTCATATAAAAATTTCTAAATATGTTGTTCAGTTTTTCCAGTGGAATTAAAAACTCAAAATAAACTTTCTACAAATCGTAATTGTTTGATAAATGTAATCCTCTTTAAAATGCATATTTTTCCCACAAATGCCTTCAAAGCACACATTTAAGAATCGTTTGCATAAAATATACTTGAAATATTTAATAAATTGTTTCAAAAAGCACTTTAAAAGCATCGAAGTGGCTGCTGTACATGTTTTAACTCCATTTGTATATTTCAGATAGAGATGTGTGTTCAGCAAAGTTTTTTATGGAATTTATAACATTCTTTTGTACAAAATGATAGGAGACTTTAAAAATATGTTTAGAACATCTTCTATTGGATATTGAAATCTGGCAACAATTACGTATTTTAATAGATTGTTTAAATAACTTGGAATAGTTTACAAATATATTTATTGTTGTGGCTACAAATAACCCATAAGACTACATTCCATTGCTGCCAGAGAAGCACAGTCCATAAAATTTATGATTGAAAAAAAATCAAGAATTTAATGAAATTTATACGAAATTTACCATCTTGATCAAATATTAGTTAAGTAGCATAATTCCTCGTCAAGCAATTAATATATTTCTCTTACCGGATATAAATGATTTACATAATATGTATACAACTAAGTATAAATAATTTTAGATAAAAAGTGAATATCAAACTCAAACGCATTCTTTCGATCAATATTTATACTTTGCTACGGGTTGCAAGTCATATACTCGTATGTAATTTTTGGATATTTTGAACAAAAATTTAGAAAAACAGGCTTATGGGATGTTTTAAAAACATATCTTAAGAATTCTAAATAATCGTGATATTTTCCCATATTTATATAAAACAAAATTAAAGTACAAGTATTTATTGAACATTTTTGCTTTTTCTATTTTTTACGCTAATTTAAATACGAACTGTCTATTTTTGCCTTACAACACTGTCAGGATGTACAAGGTCTATCCGTTGTCAAACATCTGCAATCATGAGAACACTTTTCGTTACTACTATCAAATACCTTCACTGTGAGTTAACTTGCTATTGCCAAGCGCATTTTAGTTAATGCACATAATACATATGCAAATCCATTCTCCCTAAATCATAAAATTGTTTTAAATCGAAACTGTAACAAAAATTAGTAGCCGTTTTGGTGACTTTTATGTACAAAAAAAATTTTCATTGACCAACCGAACCGAATTTTTGTTTTTTTAGATTTTTCATACTAATTTTGTTCTTCGTGAAATATAAAATAGGTTTACTTCACCAAAAAAAAATATTTAACTAATAACTTATTTGGTTACTTAATTCACAAAAACCCAAATGAGTAATTTATTTGACTATTTTTTTGTAGCAAAAAAGTTTCAATTCTGCAAACCTGGAACCGAGTTTTTGATTTTTAATACTATTTTAATTCTTTCAGAAGTATAAAATAGGTTTAATTTACGGAAAAACGAAATTAGTAACTTATTTTGTCACTTTTGTCTACCAACAAAATAAAATCCGTTTGTCCAACCCTGCTTTGGAACATTTTTTGTAACGTTTTTGGTTATTTATAAGCTCCAAAAATATTTCGTTTTTCGAACCCTGGTTTAGTTTTTTAATTTTTTGGATATTTAATAAAAATTCCTGAAGTATAAAATTGGTTTATGATAGCATGAATATTGCGGTTAATTTATCCGATCACCATTAATACATAGTTGTTTAAGTTGTTGTCAGTCTGCTGCAGTGATGAAGGCATAAAACCGGTCACAGAACAGTTGCTGGCAGTGATTTACAATATTATGTACTAAAGCGGAGAAGAACAGCATCCTCCTTCGGCGGCCCTGTAGCAAAATATTAGCCGGCGAAGTAAAAAAGTTAAAATATCTGCAAAAAATTCTCTATATTCTCATCTTTCTTCATCTATCCACTCAATACTATTCCCTCCTTTGAAGTGCTGTCGCAATGCCCTGCATATGTATGGATCATACCATGGTTACCGGTCCGAATTAAAAAAAAAATTCCGAAACCTAGAATTAAAATTTGTTTTTATAATTTTTAATATAAATTTAATTCTTCTCAAAGTATACAATAGGTTTAATTACCAAACAAGTAAAAGTGCTATATTCGGCTGTGCCGAATCTTAAATACCCTTCACAGATGTATTTCTTCTTTCTTTCTTTCTTGCCAAAACAGAAAGTAGGTTTAATTAAAAATTCAAAATGATGTTATCGGTTACTTTTATATTTAAGAAAACGCTTAAATTTTTCGGCTAGGAAGCTAAATGTTTGGCTTTTCTTATATCTAATACCTATGAAGGTCTTTCAAAAATATTATATATATATTTAATTTACAAACAAAACAAAAAATTCGTTTCATGTACCCCAAAAAGTTCCAATTGTCCAACCGTAGAATCGTCATGACGTATAAAGAGGGTTTGTAAAAGAAAAACTTAAAATTTTTAACAGTTTTAGTTACTACATGTACTACAAAATACGGAATAGGCCGAAAAAAATTTTTAATTTCCCATCCCTGGAAAATTTTTTTTAATTTTTTTAGTTTTTAATAGACATTTGAGGCTCCTCAAAGCACGAAATAGGTTTAATTTACAAACAGTAAAAAAATAATTGATTTTTGGTATAAATTTTCCGTCGAGAAACAAGTGTAAGCTTCCCAGCTCTGGAACCATATTTCGGATCTTTCTGAATTTCAATAGCACTTTATTTAAGTTCATTTCCAATCCAACGGTACAAGAACGAAGTCTCTAGCTTACTGGGGGCTTGGGAAAACCGATTTTACGTACAGACAGACGGACATCGCTCACTCGTCATCGCTTTTCATAAGGATTCAGAATATATATATATACTTTATGGGGTCCCATGTGCATATCGAAGAAATTACACACGGAACGACAAGCCTATATATACCCTTTCATTTTTTTGTGAAGGGTATAAAAAAAACAATAACATTCTGATATTTTTCACAATATAATAATTATTAAAAAGAGGTCAAGAAACCAGAAGATTTTAAAAACAATAACAAATAATTAGTTTCTGCTAGATAATTTTTTTTGCGGGTGCGAATAGATGTAAACTTCCCAGCTCTGGAACCGAATTTTGCATTTTTCTGAATTTCAATAGCTCTCTATTTACGTTCATTTCCAATTCATTTATATAAGAATGAAATATCTAGTACTTCTCAGGGCCGTACAGACGGACATCGCTTATAAGTCCTCCCTAATTATAAGAATCCAGAATATATATACTTTACAGGGTCCCATATTAATATTGAGGATATTAGAGGAGTAGTTTCTCTAATTTTTCAAGTTATCAAGAAATAGTTTTCTAAAGATTATTTTAATAAGTAATTCATATTCTTATTATTGTAACTTATTAACGCAATTAACCAGTCGTGAATAACGACACTTTTTGCAAATAAAAAGTAAGACGTTGCCACTTCATGAACGTGTTTTTATAGCAGCTTACCAAACAATCATATTTTCGTCATCTGGCATCACAAATAATAACATAAGTTCTGTATGGAATTTCTCGTATAAACAGTGAATTAGTTATTTGCAAATAGTTCTATTTGCAAATAAGACGTGGGTATAAACGTGGTATATGACAATAAAAAACTGGCTAAAATTTAGACAAAAACAACTTTTTTCATAAATTTTTTAATACGTGTGTGTTATATTATATTTGATACTTTTGGACTACATTTTGCTGTGACGAAAAAGCTTTGCGGCACCTTTGGTAGGAAAATATATTGTGTTTTATTATTACACATCTCAAATAATTGAACGTAGTAATTCTATTTATTATCTTGCTTATTTAAGCTAGACAGTGTTGACGTAAGAAGAAGAACCCCGTTTATGGTAAATAAATTTTTCTCTTGAAGATTGAAATCTATTTTGTCAAATATAAGTGTTATACTTTTTGTTTGCTATTAAATTTATTTAAATTTTTTAAATTATATTTTATATATATTCAACAGTTGATTGACTTTCAATGATTATTTTAAGGTAATTTCACAATATTAATTTTATACTAACATAAATCATTTGTATATTGCATTAAGTATATGTTTGCTATGAGGTTCTATATTATACAAGTCAAACTGAAAACTATTTTAATATTTCATTTGAAAACAGAAAAACTGTGTTAATTATTTTCCGAATACTAAAAAGAAGTTTCACTTAATTAGGATCTTACTGTCATATTAATAGTGATGTAGTTCTCATATACATGTGTATCAGGGTTAGGAGTCAGACCGGCTGAGACCTGAACAATATTAAAATTTCAGTCACGTTTTAATGTACCATCTGCCTTTAATGTGAATATCGGATTTACACAATGTTGCTGGAAACGTGTTTGCCAGTCGGCGAATGTTCAATAATATAAAAGAATATAAATTTTCGTATGATTGTATAATTTATATGTATTTATATTTAAAAAGTTTTGTTTTCTTTTGATAAATTAAATGAAATTAAAAACATACACCTTCACTTATAACTTATTGACATAGAATTCTTCTGTTTTATTTTAAATGCATAAAAACATTGCCGGCATATGTATAACAAGTTTTAAGCAAAATATTATTTCTTCCATTATGAAACTGTAAAAAATTATTTGTTTAAATCATGTGTCTACATGCTGTTCTTTATATGTTTGACATTTTTGTTGCACTTATTGTGTGGATGTCTGGCTTTGTTGCCTTTCTTTTCAATAAAGAAATTGTGGCCGGATTCCTAGACTTTTCTACATTTAACAAGAATGACAAAAAAAAAAAGAAAATGATAATAACTTTTATAAAAGAAAAATATGCAAGAAGAAACAGCAGTAAACTTGAAGAATTTTTATGAGAACGGATTTGTTGAAATATAATATTATAGTGTATTAAATTTTAAATATATTTTTATCCTGTTTCTTACTGTAAAGAAATTCACTTGAAAATTTAAACGAATTACTTGTTTTCAAAGAGATATGTTTATCATGAAACAGTGTTGTTATTTTTGCAAAGTTACTAATTTAAACAGATTTTACATTTCAATTTATTACGAATCTTAAATTTTCTAATTAAATATAAAACATTAATAATAATAATAATAATAATAATAATAAGTATTAACGTTATATTCGACCGGGTCGAATCTTAAATACCCTCCAAATATTTAGTAAGTGAATTTGAAATGTTTAACTTGGTGGGACAGAGTTCCTTTATATAATATCGTACGTCAACGCCCACTAAAGGGGGCGGGGTTCAAAAATATACAATATCATGTTTTCCACAGACGAACGTATGGGCATTGCTAGACCGTCTTAGACTTCATCACAATTCTCTTTGGAGGCTATAAAAACTGTATTTTGGCGGGGTCGCTCTGGCAAGGGCTGTGGGGGAAACATTTCACCTTTGTCATAAAACTCTAAAAATAAATGCTTGGGATAATTATATACAAAATTAAAATTTCTTTTTTTTGATAGGGTCATTTAGAGGGCAAAGGGGGAGAGCGGGTAAGGCAGAAACAGATACACATAAAACTGTAAAAATAAATGCTTGGGATGATTATACACAAAATAAAAAAAAATTTATATATATTTTTAATAGGATCATTTAGCGGGCAAAGGGGGAGGAGGGGGTAGGGCAGCAACAGGCAGTCATAAAACTCTAAAGATAAATGCTTGGGATGATTATATACAAAATTTAAAAAAACATTTTTTTTTGGTAGGGTCATTTTGGGGGCAAAGGAAGAGGGGGGGGGGGGGGTAGGGCAGAAATCGGCAGTCATAAAACTCTAAAGATAAATGCTTGGGATGATTATATACAAAATTTAAAAAAAAAATTTTTTTTTTGGTAGGGTCATTTAGGGGGCGAAGGGGAAGGAAGGGGTAGGGCAGAGTAGTACCAGGTTTCGTCTCAGCTTCGTCATTAAAGCTTAAAAGTGTTTTTTTTAAGGAATGTAGGCTTAAGTAAAACAATTTGTTAAATTTTTATGCTATTTTTGCCTATAATAACGCCCACTGAAGTGGGCGGGGTCAAAAAATATTTTTATTTTATTTAATGGCTCCAAGTTTAAGGCGTTGGACCGTATTTGACATAAAAAGATATCATTTGCTTAACAAAATAACCAAAAAACTATAAAAATTATGTTGTTTTTTCTGGGTTGGTTTAGTTCTTCTTAGGGGAACTTTTTTCCCTCTTGTCCGATTTAGCCCATCTTCGAACTTAATCTGCTCTAAGTTTTAAAATATATTTATGCCAAATTTCAAGAGTCTAGCTCTTTTTGTTTGGACTGAATCGTGATTTCCACAGACGGACGGACGGACATGCTCAGTTCGTCTTAGATTTCATCACTGATCAAGAATATATGTATATACTTTATGGGGTCTGAGATGGATATTTCGATGCGTTACAAACGGAATGACAAAGTGAATATACCCTCCAAATTCTTTTTTGGAGGGTATAATAATAATAATAATAATAATAATAATAATAATAATAATAATAATAATAATAATAATAAATTTAATAATAATAAGTGAGTAATAAGCTCTATGGAAACAATACCCAAGGATATCACGTTAGCAATTGAAAGATTAGACGTTAACGTAATATTGTGTTGAGACAAGCATTTTTAGTTGCAGTTTTAATTGAGCAATTACTTAATAAAAACTTTATATGGTTAATTGAGTTCAAGAATGGCATTTATTGCGAAAAAACACAATTAAGGTGCATGTCTGAACACCGCATAAGAATATTAACCGAAACGCAAAAGGCAACTCTAATGAAGGCAACAACGACCGTGAGGGAGACATTAGTATAACGGATATAATACATGGATTGTATCACCAGAAAGCATAAGCTTTGGTTTTAGACCCGTTACGTGAACTAAAAAAATCGTTGCGTAATGTTAAAAGGTATCCATATTTGAAACTTGAGTTTAAATAATTTTTTATGATTTTAATTATGAACTATTTTTACAGCGAAAGTTGAATTCCATTGAATTCCAATTTTGCACAAATATAATAAGTTCGAAATATGAGTTCACACTGTTTTGAGCGTTCACACTGTTTTTGAGAGTCCTATGTGTTTAGTTTTCTTGAGTTTCAAAAGCCTGCCAATATTTCTTTAATAATTTTTATTAAATATCTAACTTATTTGATCTCTTTGCGAATATAAAAAAAAAAATAATTTAAATTTATTCTAACATGAAACATATAAATGATGGATTGCAAAACTTACTAAATGTCTGTACGCGCAGTATAGACCTCTCGGAATTATTATGAATACCTACATAATAGTAAAATTATATCTGATTGTTAGAAGGATGATGAAGACATGAAAATTGTATCGAAACTATTCGTGTTTTAACAGAGAAGTTGGGGTGCAGAAAACAAAGAGCAACAGTCCACGCTATCAAAGTTATAGTAGAAACTGTTGCTCGAGCTATACATAGATAGAGATTGAGGAATGCTATAAAAGATTACAATGTGAACCTAAACGTGGAATACGCGTTTCACACTGCAATCTGAGAGCACACAGTTGATGCTTTAGCTCCATCGGGCATCTCAGTCTATTTGCTGGTCTCATTCTTCCCAGAGAAAATGGTTGCTCACGATCCTTAATTGTGGAAATAATATTGGAAAAGAAAGTTGTTGAGTAGAGTTTGATTTATTGCTTTCGGGCATAGGATGTGTACATCTGTTGGCCATTGTGCAGGACCATTTCCTATATAGGGAGCTAGTTCATGACACTGATCTAAGTTTAACGAAGTACCCCAATGATCGATACTTGGACCAGTGTTGCTGAACGTAACATACGATGGACTAAGCCTGAGTAGGATTTACAAACGTTACAGCGTTAGTATGTGAAGAAAAAATTATTACAAGCACACATCATTCTAAACATTGAAGTTCTTGGTTCAGATCAATAGGTTTAGCTCTACCTGACCATAAAACAGGAGAGTTTATGATACGTCGTGAAATTAGACTTAATATTGGAACTTGTATAAAAAACTTGCAGTTGTGGCTGACACATTTCTAACTTTTAGAAATCATGTCAAACACAAGAGATCCGAACTATTATCAACGGAAGTTGAAATAGTTCGGAAGTCTGAACTGTTCCGCCGAAGGCTCTCTGCAATAATGGCCTTGTTCGAATTAATATGAGAGGAAAACTTAAATTTCGTAAAGAAACGAAATTTCGTAAAGAAACGGTGCACCGATCACAAGCCAGAAGGAGTAAGCATATTTAAAAGCTCTTATATATATATATATATATATATATATATATATATATATATATATATATTTAATGACATAACCTACTTGCATATCTCCCAGAGTAGCCTTCAAATGCCTCTATAGTTCTTGCAAGTCCATTGTAATGAGCGACTATCATTGTAGCAAGACCAAAATTTAATTTTTTCCTAGCACAAACGACTAAACTATAAGGCGATTTGCACAGATGAAGGTGAGATGAGTCTTATCTCCTAATCTATAGATCACATCCTTGCACTATCCAGCTACAAAAGGAGATTGGTATATCATCATGGGGAGAAAAGTGCTGATTGACTATCGATCAATACAGCTTCTTTTACACACAAAATTTTAACTTACTCGTATATTAATGTCAGATCTTTTATTATTGTTTATATAAAAGGGATTTGCAATTTGGTCGAAAATTATGCTATTATATTAAAGCGATCAATATTTTATAAACTACCAAAAGAACATATTATTATTTTCCATTCACAGTACATCCATCCATCAGTCAAAGCAACGAAGAGTATTTTGCCCAAATATACAATTATCAGTTAACAATAAAAATGCATTCAATTCGAAAGAATAATAAAAGCCCAGACATTAAAAAACATTGAAAAAAACGTGTTCCTTGTTTGTCTTTCTGATTTTCATACAATATTTTTATTGTCAACTGTGTGCATGTGGGTGGGTGGGATAGCTACGAAATAAATTGAAAAGAAATAAAAATACTTAAAGCTGTATAAAGTTTTGACTTTATCACTTGCATTGGGTTGGTTGAATGGTTGGCATGCATGTAGATGACAACTTTTAATAAATGACACTACGACGACAATGAAGTGCTGCCGGAGTGATAGTGTATGGCTGGTGATAACTATTTACCATAGCATAAATAATAAATGCACTACTTCAGACAGCAGACGCTTTGACATATACAGTCACATAACAAGAGATGCATATCCACAACGCTGCACATCTTCAGAGTCTGACTTATTGCATACAGCATATGACGGTTTATAGTTAAAGACAAAAATTATTTGCTTTTAGCTTTTTAAAAAGGCACCTGTTAGAGTTTTAAATGCTTTAAATCTGTATATGGCCATATTTCAATATATCTTGTTAACCAAAGCGATTAGAGAAAAATTTAAAAGGCCACTGCATACTGTACAAATAATCTTTAAATTCAGTTTTGTTACTGTATGGATTTTTGATGATGTGAAGTAAACAACAACAGAGTACCTGAAATGAAGTTACCACTTCCAGAAAACATATTTTTTTTTAGTTTTGGTACGGTTCTCGTACGTAATTTCCTATCAAAATTTGTGTAAATAAAAACGGTTATCACATTAACTGAGCCACCTAATAAATGGTGAGAAGTGATGATGGAAGTGTAGGGGCTTTCGAAAACAGCTGATCCGCTCTGTTGTGTAAGTTTTTATACCCTTCACAAAAAAGTGAAAGGATATATATATAGGATTGTCATTCCGTGTGTAATTTCTTCGATATCAATATGGGACCCCATAAAGTACATATATTCTGGATCCTTATGAATAGCGATGACGATTGAACGATGTCCGTCTGTACGTGAAATCGGTTTTCCAAAGCCCCCAGAAGAGTTAGAGACTTCGTTCTTGGACCGTTGGATTGTAAATCAACTTAAATAGAGTGCTATTGAAATTCAGAAAGATCCGAAGTGTGGTTCCAGAGCTGGGAAGCTTACACCTATTTCCCGACGCAAAATTTATACCAAAAATCAATTTTTTTTAAAGTTTGTAAATTAAACCTATTTTGTGCTTTGGGGAGCCTCAAAAGTCTATTAAAAACTAAAAAAATAAAAAAAAATTCCAGGGATGGAAAATTAAAAGTTTTTTTTTTCGGCCCATTGACGTTTTTTTTTTTGCCAACTAAAACTATTTAATATTTTAGGAAGAACAAAATTGGTATCAAAAATAAAAAGTAAAATGTCGAATCCAGCGATGGACAAGTGCAATATATAATAGTACATGAAAGTGACCAAAATAGTTAAAAATTTGAAATTTTTCTTAAAAAAAAATCATGAAACGTTGCACTGATAAAAAAAAAAACAAAAAAATAAATAAAATTTCGTTTCCAGGGTTGGAAAAATTAAATTTTTTTTGGTACAAGCAATATTTCGTAGTACATGTTAAAACCAAAATGGTTACAAAATTTGAGTTTTTCTTAAACAAAACTACTCTATACCTCATGAAGATTTGCATTGATAAAAAAAATTTTTAAAATTAAAATTTCGCTTCCAGTGTTGGGAAATTTAAATTTTTTTATACATAAAAGTAACCAAAGAGGCAATTGACGTTTTTTTTTTGCCAACTAAAGCTATTTAATATTTTATTGTTCATGAAGGTGACCAAAATGGTTGAAAATTGTAAAGTTTTCTTAAATAATACTATTTTATACCTCACGAAGAGTTGCATTGGTTAAAAATGAAACAAAAAAATTAAAATTGCACTTCCAGGGTTGGGAAGTTTAAAGTCTTTTTGGTACATGCAATATATTGTAGCACATGAAGGTGACCAAAATGATTGCAAAATTTTAAGTTTTCTAGAGTTGGTAAAAAAAATTTAAATTTCGCTCCCAGGGATGGGAAATTGAAATTTTTTTTATACATAAAAGTAACCAAAAAGGCAACTAACGTCGGGTTTTTAATAATTAAAACAATTTTTTAGTTCAGAAAAAACTAAATTGGTATTAAAAATTTAAAAAAAAAATCAAAGTTTAGATTCCAGAGTTGGATAACTGCAATATTTTGAAGTACATGAAATTGACCAATATGGTTACGAATATTAAGTTTTTCTTAAATAAAACTATTTCATGCCTCATTAAGAGTTGCATTGGTAAAAAAATTTAAATTTCGTTTCCAGGGTTGGGAAATTGAAATATATAAAAGTAACCAAATAGGCAATAGACGTTTTTGTTTTTGCTAATTCAAACTGTTTTATAATTCAGGAAGAACAAAATTGGTATTAAAATCTTAAAAAATCAAAATTTCGATTCCAGGTTTGAACAAATAAAATATTTTATGGTATATGAAAGTGACCAAAAAGTTTAAAAATTTAAATTTTTTGTCAAAAAAAAAAACTATGTTACATCTTTTAATTAAACCTACTTCCTGTTTTAGCAAGAAAGAGAGAAGAATTACATCTGTGAAGGGTATTTAAGATTCGCCACAGCCGAATATAACACTTTTATTTGTTATATTAAACAACGTCCAACGCGTTAAACTTGGAGCCATAAAATAAAAAAAATTATTTTTGCACCCCGCCTTCGTTAGTGGGCGTTATTAATTGCAAAAATAGCGTAGAAATTTAATAAATTGTTTTACTTTCGCCTACATTAAAAATAAAATTTTTAATCTTTAATGACGAAGCCGAGACGTAACCTGGTACTGCTCAGCCCTACCCCTCCTCCCCTTTGTCCCCTAAATGACACTATAAAAAACAATTTTAAATTTTGTACTTAATTATCCCAAACATTTATTTTTGTAGTTTTATGACAAAGATGAAATGTCTCCCCCACAGCCCTTGCCAGAGCGACACCGCCAAAATACAGTTTTAATACCCTCCAAAGAGATTTGGACCTCATAAAGTATATATATTCTTGATCACTGATGAAGTCTGAGACGATCTAGCAATACATTCGTCTGTGGAAAACATGACATCTTCTATTTTTGGACCCGAACCCCTTTTGTGAGCGTTGATGTACGGTATTATATGCAAAAATAGTGTAACTATTGAAAAATTTTTATTCCTTAAACCTATAAGAAGCTGAGATGTTCTCTGATCATACAGTGGTGAAACGTCTTCCCCACGGCCCTTCTCGGAATGACTCTGTCAAAATAGAGATTTAAAATTGGGTACAGAGATGTCTTAAAGGAACTCTGCTCCACCAAGTTAAACATTTTAATGTAGTAAGAATTTTAACGAACATTTTATATTGCTATATTAAATTGAATTAAGATTCTGTAGGCTAATTGTTCGAAATTTTAATTTAAATCTCAGAAAGACATGATAAATACTCCAAGGCACAAAGAAAAGTCAACACCAGTTTTTGTTATTCAACTTACACAGCAGAACAGCTGTTTTCGAAAGACGCAACCCTTTCATCATCAGTGCTCATGTGTATTGTGTTTGTCGCCACTTATTAGGTGGCTTAGTTGAATGTGATAACAGTTCCTATTTACACAAATTTTATTGTGAAAAAGAATCCGAGAATTGTATCAGCCTGATGTTAACATGTTATTGTTTTAATACCCGTGTTACCGTTTTATTATTTGTCTTCATGTCACATTTTTCTAAATTTTTTATTCCATCATACCAGAGTCAAACTTTTTTGGTTTGAATTTTATACTTAAGTACATGTGAACGTACTTTCGAACAATTAGCCTATGAATCTTAATTCAATTTAATATAGCAATATAAAATGTTCGTTAAAATTATTACTACATACAAATTTAAGCTATGGCTTGAGCTACCAATAATAATTTGGGAAAACGTTCACATGTACTCTTATTTAATTGAGACAATATGTCGAATAAACGATTTTAAAAATATTATACCTTAAAATATATTACACGCAAACCATATGTTTACATATTAATTAGGTGAATAGATTTAAATCCATTAACGATTTACAATAAACAAAAAATAAGAAATTGAAATGATAAACTGTTTCTAACCATTAAATAGATTATCAATCAAATTACTGCAATTATTTAACATTTGATGTTTAATTATTTGCATAATTAAGCATGACGTTAATTTTTTTTTTCAAATATGCGAAATGTTTATTTATTAGATTGATAGACATTTGCATGTAGGACTTGTACTGATGTTATTTTTCTAATTATGCATAAACAACTAAATGATCATACTATTACAAAAAACGATGATTGTTTGTAATAAATAAATTCTAATTGTTTTAAACAAATAGTTTTGCTAACGTAAACAGAACTAGGAAGTTGTCAGCTAAAAGCTTATGCATATCATTTGTGTTTTATTTATTCAACCAAATGTGCGTTTTTTCTCAAGTACTAATAAATTTTTTTGCTTATTTTCACTGCCATTTTGCAGTATTTCGCAAAAAATTTCTCCCATTGCAAGCACATTTTGAGAAAGAAGTCCGCAGTAAATATTGGCGTTATTTTACATGGGCATGTTTTACTTTTTAACTAAATTTTACTACACTTTAATGAAAATAATTACTCATAAAGATATAGATATACAAATATTGTGTGGACCACCAAAATATTCTGGTTTTTAGTACAAACATTATGTTTTATCAATAGCTTTGCTGGCTATTTGCTCTATAGAAATGCTGTACTAAGAAAAAATGGAGTTTGAAATGTATTTCTGAATGTTTGTATGCACGATGCTGGATCGCTGAATATATAGTTTTAAATTGATGTGCAAAATCATATCTTCCTTTTAGTACGAGAAGCAGTCAAAGGATATCCTCTATACATATATGCAATTCCTTACGCCGGAAATGGGAAAAATTATGAAGAAAGGTGAAAATATAGAGTAGAGAAATTGGTACAGCGGCTATGAAGGAGGGTGCTTAATGAAGTGTTTAGTGCACGATAGTCCTAATCACTGTCAGAAATATTCAATGACCCTTGTAATGCATTCGTTATGGAAACAGGCAGACAATACCTTACACAATCATTCAGTAATACAGGTCAGAAAAATTCGATATCACGTTGATGATTAAGTGTGGAGCCCAACCCGGAATTTTCGGCTTCGTAATCGTAATATGATTTCTGCCATGTGGCCGCCACGCTGTCGCGTAGAAGGTGCAATCTGGAGCACCAATTTTCAACAACTAAAAAAATCTTCCATAAAATAGAAGCACAAAACAGCAGTTGGTGAAAACGGCGACGAATTGATTGATTAGGATCATCTTGAATGCTTTTCTGTATAGCGGCTACAGCTTCTTCTGTGCGCACTGTCCGGTGTCTCACGGGATGCACAATGTCAGTATTGTTCTTCAAATTAGGCGCTCTGACGGACGATTATGTTCGGCATAAAATGGAAGAGGTGCACGATGAGTTTGACGAATAGAACAATTATTTTGTACGCGTTGCTCGGGTGTTGTGACATTCTAAGAAAAACACGCTTTATAAGAAATACACAAAACATTTCCATTGCTTTGTTTGTTTTTGGGAATACTATTCTACTAAACACAGAGATCGAAATAGTAGTGATCGTTTATGTAGGGCAGTTTAGTGTAGAAGCAAAAATGTATTTAACTTTGAAAAAGAGCATAAAATTTTTTTATAATAATGTATGACGTTGTTTTTGACTGGTTTTCGAATGTGTGATTAGTTTTTGAAATCGATCGGCAAAGCCGTTTAAAAGGTATTCTGAACAAAAACACGGTTGAACAAAAGATTTCTCTTAATTTTTTTATATATCTCAAACTGTGCAACTTCGAACCGGTTTCAATTCACAGGAAATCTAAGTTTGAAAGAACCATTTAAACTAGACTTGTACCGAACTCTTTCATTAGCTCGTTTTTGACAAGAACCTATGATCAAACCCATTTAAATTACATTGGTTTGATTCAAGGTTCTTGTCAAAAACGAGCTAATGAAAGAGTTCGGTACAAGTCTAATTTAAACCACGACTAGTTTGGTTCGATTCGGTTCAGTCCTTCAAATACACACATACGTATAGATAATAGCGGACTCTCAGGAATAGCCAGGAATGCTTCCTATGAAATAAAAACGTCGAGATATGGTGGAAAGCTTCAATATTGTTAGCGGAAAGTAAGAACAAATTCCAACAAATACAAAAATTTACATCGATTACAGTATCAGCGTCATATAATGGGTTCGATAGCATGCCCCAGTCATCACTGTTTTAAAAAACTTTCTTTAATATTAAGACATTTTCCACAACTTATATGCCTGCCATTATCAAAGTTCCATACCTGGGTGTAATATCTACAATTATTTCGTGTTAGTGTATATGTATAGTTGCCTCATATTATCAAATTTGGCAATAAACTTTAAACCATTAATCGCTTGATGCTTTAATACCAAATTACAGAAGTAAATGTAGACTTTTGCACTTTTCGAAAATAATCATTTTTTTTAAATACTTTAAGCTAAACAGATATACCTTTTCTATAACATAAATATTTGTACAAAAATGCTATCTTTTGTCTGACCCTATTTTTAATAGTTTAATTTACTACTTTAACCGTCCACCCTTCTTTAATAAAAAATGAAATAATGTTGTTTGTTCTATAAATACTCTTTGGGGAGTCATTATTTTGGTCTATTAACGCCAACGAAGGTGTTTTAATAATGGAAAGTAGCATAAAGTTGCGAAAGTTTTTTTAATTCTTGCGATTACAATCGTGCTGGCCATTAAATCTTGTAATTAGTTAAATATTAAGATGTTTATGACTAAGGTCAAGAGTTTCCTCGTAAATATTTCATAAATACTATTGCAAATTAATGAATATATTTATTAAAAATATTAGGAGACTTAAATGGTTTGATAAAGTGAAAACATTGTTTTGCACTTAAAAAAATAAAACAAGTGATGCTACTATATTTTAGGTTAGTAAAAGAGATATTTCATATACAGAAATGGGGAAAAACAGTAAATAAACTGATATTTAGTGTTTATTCACTTATTAGAAGTCTATAAATATACCATAGTCTGTAAAGACTATTACAATTAGTTATTTTGTCTAGATTTGTTCAAAAATAACACAAAATTCTATTACCAACTACTTAACGTTATGCATTAAACACAGTCACGGCAGCAGGCTACAAGCTGTCAGAAATATTTATATTGGAAAGGTTGTTGTCTGGCTATATTGTGGCTGCAGTTAAATTAAACTATTTGTTACTAAGATGAGCATTCCTATATTGGACTCGAGCTCAAATCTGTAATGTGAAAATTATTTTTTTATGGATTTAGTTGATATTTCTAATGACTAGTACCACCGTGGAAGGTGGAAAATGTTGAGCAAAGAACGCTGATGAGATGGGGTAGCGGCCCCGAAACCAGTACTGATTCGTTCTACTAGGTTGATGATTTAAAATGTGCGCCCTTTGGATATCCCAGTCGTTGTGCAGATCTTTCGTGAGGCTCATAACACGCTGCGGTACATATAACCCATTTTGAAATATACGCGCTATATGAGTCAAAATTATGCGTGCTTACATATACATATAAGTTTTCAAACAAATACGATTTCTTTGTTTAGTTGACTACTTATGAAGTTTTAATGCTCTTGATTTTTCTCATAATAAATATATTTAAGCTGTTGATGTTTTTGATTCATTTATATCCAGATATAGAATTTACATAAATCGATTCCAAATTAACTTAAAAATAATGAAAATATGCTCTTTGAAAAGTATGCGTCAATTTTACGCAAGATTATCTTTAACGTATGTCAGATTATGATTATCTATCTAGGTTTAATAAAAAATCATAAAAATAATTAGCAGATTGCAGGCTTGAGCTTCAATCCAATAAAGGAATTCTTATCTTAATTATAAAATTGATTGAAGTTCGACAAATAAAATTTACATCAATTCCTATTTTCATAGGCGGCAATAAAAGGATTAGTGCTGCCAACAAAATGAAAAGTCTTAAACAAATAAGCGTTTAAAATTTTTTTTTGTACTGTTCAACAATATGCAAATTTTTAAAAATAAGAAGTGCATAATGTAGAAGCTCTTTCAAACGTAAAAGTAGGTGTGTCGTTTTTCCGGCAAAACTCCCTTTCAACAATTTCTCTAAGATCTCAACGGGTTCACAACTTTTATTTACTCTTGATTATGACTCCTATTTAGAATATAGAAGCCATATAAATGTTTTATCTGACTTTTCTCGCAAAAATACCTTCAAAGCTCTAATTTGGAATATTGTACCTCTTTGAAAGGGATATACATATACAAAGTAAGCTAAATTAATTACACTCATTTTCATAGTGGCATAATAAAAATTAGTATCACAAAATACAGGTATTTATTTCAAATGTAAAAACAAGAGAGGGCTATATATAAATAAATTGATTTCGTTTTAATCATTTCTATATATAAGTTTATTTAGAATAAGCGAGTTTATTTCTATATTTGGAAGTGCCACCAATAAAACAAGATGATTACATTGTAGCTGCCGCGTCGAAAATCATTAAGTAGCTAACAGGACTGGTACAATTTTTGCCAGCGGCATTTTTAGTCATGTAGTTGGTAGCCTGCTGTCCTGAATGTGTTTAATGCACTAATAGGGCATATAAAAGGTTTTTGTGTATTAATTAAAATCGCACGACTGCTACAAATCCCTTTGAATCCCAATATAACTTTGAAGTGAGTATCATCCAGTTTATTTTATGATATATACAACTTCTCTGCATCTATACTTCCAAAAAAAAATTAATTTTGTTTTATAACAACGAAATTATAAATCCGTTGAGTAAATCCTTTACAAATGTTGAAAGGAGTTCAAAAATTACTAATAAAATCGGTTAATCTGCTTAAAGAATTTTTTTTTCTACCAATTTAATTCTTCTTACAAGATAAATTAGGTTAAAGAATAAACAAAAATTTTAACCCTCAAAAGATAATCTTAAATCTGCTTAAGACTTAGTCATTCCCTTCCAAATGGTGCAGACTTTTCGTGAGCCACATACAACGTTGCGGTACGTATAGCCCATTTCAAAATGACGCGTGACAGCATATAAGTTTTCAAACAAATATGAGATCTATGTTTAGTTGACGACTTATGAAGTTTTTTGTTCTCGATTTTTCTCATAATAAACATGTATAAATATATTTAAACTGTTCATATTTTTGATTCATTTATATGCTGAGATATTATCTGTTTAAGCCTATTGCCAGTTAATTAAAAAAAATGAAAATATGCTCTTTGGAAAGTATGCGTCAATTTTATGCATGATTATCTTTTATGCATGTCAGAATAAGGACCCGAAAATGGGGTAAGTTCATAAGGATCCCAAAGGCGGTCTCGAACTACTGTTGAAGAAATTACATGCGGAATGACAAACCTGTATATACGCTTTCACCACATTTGATGAAGAGTATAATCGGCCTATAATCTGACCTGTTATAATTATGAGTTTATACACGTTTGCAAGTACTATTAATACAGTAAAACTTCGATATAAGAAATTTGAAGTGCACCGCTGAATACTTCGCTATAGTCACTGTTTCGTTGTGTATATGTAACAGTGAAACCTTTGTAGCACGAAATATGAGAAAATCAAACACAACTACAAGTTTTTTTTGTACAAAGTTTATTTTAGTGGAGAATTATTTCACATTTTAAACTCTTGTTGAGTCTTCCGATTTTTTAGAATTGTTGAAAGAGTGATTGTTAGTATTTTAACTTGTTTAGCAATTTGTTGCTTAGATTTGCCACCAAAAATCTTTTTACGTACAGAAATTGATTTACAATTATATTCTTTAATTTTAGTAAGAATTAAAACAAAACTGACTAATTTGTGTCGCACTTGTAAACAAAATAAAATTTCGTTCCTTTAATAGCCAAACTTTTGTAAAGTGTGGGTGCTGTCGGCTGAAGTAGTAGAACACGAGACTATGAAGCGGAGGGTCCTGAGTTCGAGCCCGCGCTGAGTCATGAAATATTGTATTGAATTCTTCTGATCAGCATTTGTGCGTGGTTGTGTTAGTTGTTGCCAACCTGTTTCAATGATGAAGGCATGTCACTCGTCACTGAACATAATTGGCAGCGACTGACACTATCATGTAGTAAAAAAAGCAGACTAACAGCACCCACCTTCGGCGGCCCTGTAGCAAAAATTAGCCGGCGAAGTAAAAAGGGTTGAAATAGTTACAAAAAAACTATCTATCTTCTCATTTTTCCTAATCTGCCCCCTCAACACTATCCCATCGTTTTCAGTTCCGCCGCTGTGCATTGCATATATATGTAGGTGTTATCCCCTGAATGCTGGTCCAAGATAAAAAAAGGGTGCAATTTGCTTTATTCTGACTTCATTGTATAGACTCTTTTGAATGAATACTTCGCTATATAGAGTTTTTTTAGTTGCAAAGTTAGTCGCTATAAAGTACATTGATATCGAAGTTTCGCTGTAGTATATATATATATATATATATATATATATATATATATATATATATATATATATATATACATACATATATTGTTGTAATAGATTATTATAAGCATTGCACAGTTCCTTCCTTGATAAGTTTTAGTTTTAAGTTTAATCAATAAAATTACAACTAAAGAAATCGTATCATGGAAAAGAACTAAGAGTTTATTTTAGAAGCACACTGACAGAAAAACCTTGCAAAATTCCTATTGTGGAGGGTGCTGTTGGCTGAAGTAGTTAACACGAGACTACGAAACGGAGGGTCCTGAGTTCGACTCAGCGCTCATTCATGAATATTTTGTCGAATTCTTTTGATAAGCATTAGTGCATAGTTGTGTTAGTTGTTGTCAGTCTGTTTCAGTGATGAAGTCTGTTTCAGTGGTCACTGGGCATGGCTGGCACCGATTGAGGAACAGCACACTACTTCGTCGACCCTGTGCACTACATATGCAGGGGTCATCTGAGTGCTGTTTCGATTTAAAAAAATTAGACTACGTTTATAATGAATACAATTAATATTTCAAAGTATTATTAGATAAACCTTTTCCCAATAGAGTCATTTTACTTTTCACTTTAAAGGAAATAAAATGATAAGAAAGAAAAAACCACAAGCACATCAGCTCCTTTTTCTAATAGGCACTTGCTGTCACACAACCACTACCAAATGACCACTAGCTGGAGGTTTTCATTATTATTGCGCTAGTAAAACCACACCGAGGAGAAAGTATTACCACACAATTTTATTATCTTGAATAGAAGAGGGAAACAAAACTATAAAAGTAATAAATTTTTTTAAGTACTCGTACTTCGGTTGCCTTTTGCTATCTAAGAAGCATCGCTGTCTTGCGTAATTATTTGCTTGCTTTTCTATACCTGTAGTGCATTTAATTGCCAGTTTTTTCTCTTCTTTCTTCTTAAACTTCAAGTACACGTAAAACTAAATAAACTTGTTAATTTGACCGTTGTTTTAAAGAGATGCTTGTTTGGAGGACGACAATATTGAAGAAAAAAGTTTCTTTATTAAAAAAAAAGACAGAAAGAAAATACAAACTATAAAAGGTTAAGCTTTTTTACAGCCTTGATTTTTGTACATTTTAAGGTGAAATCTGTGGTTTATAAATTATTTAGTTTTATTTATGATATTAATTAAGAGTAGGGAATTATATTTATTTTTTCTTCCGGTTTTCTTCCAAGCATATTCGAGAAGTTTTCTGCAAAATCAAAAATGTACAATAAGCATTTAAATTTCTTCTTAAAAAATTTATATTTTTATATAAACAAAACTTAAACATTTTTGATCTTTGATTTTAAGTAGACCATTTACAAATAGCAGCAAACAGTAATAGTTTACAATTTATAAGGCGTTATTCAAAAAGAGAAAATTAAAAAGTAAATTTTTCACAATGACAATGTAAGGCAAATTACACGGCATAATTAATTCATTTTGCCCAAACGATGTCGAACTATAAGTGAATCAACACGAAAAGAATGATTTATTTCAATAATAAAAAGTCTCTTGTGTTTAATATGAGACCGTTTTACTTAAACTAAGCGGCTGCAAAATTCTACTTAATTACTCAGAAATGATCTTATAGAAAACAGGTATTCCATGTGATCATCTGCTGCTCACATAATCTTTACAATATCTTCCACTGATCGTATTATCATATATGACTCACATTTGAGTAACAAGACGAAATACAAACAAATACGTATGAGTACTGATGGCGAACGCGTAGCGATTTTCGAAAATGGTCGTGTTGTACTCTGCCGTGTAGGTTTAAAAATAAAGCCTTGGATTGCTCCTTATGTTTTATGAATATTAGCCTATCAATTATATTTGATTTTAATTTAGTGGATAAAGTTGGAAATAAATACCTAACATATCAAAACTTTAATATTTTACAAGCAATTAGTAATATTATTTAGCACAATTTTAGAATATCGTACTAAAACTAAAGTCTCTCCTTTACAAAACTAATAACCTAATAGCAAACGTTATTTCTAATTAAATAGAAATTTTCTACTACAAGATTTTTATAACAATTACTTTTGTTTTTATACGACTCAAATAATCTGCTTATTTCAGTTTGTAAATAAACTGTTTGACTTTTTCCAAGTGTTTTGTGATGATGCATTACCATCACAAAATTAATATCTATTGGAAACGTACTCAAAAAGGAAAAAAAAAGCTATCCATTGATATTCAACATATTGACTCGTAAATAAGTATTTGGATCTCATATATTAATTTGCATGTTTGTATTGCAATGCAGCTTAAAATAACATTGTTTTTCACTGAAATCTACAAACATTTTACAACGAACACAAATCAAACATGGAAACCACCAGTGCAACGAAACTACTACAATTTGACAAGGCAAAAAAGAGTTAAAATATGTTACTAGAGAGATGTGGAATAGCAGTTAATCACAATGCAACACTAACTGTATTTTCAAAACCTTCCTTTAACACACAAATATACAAATACAAGAACAAAATTAAAACTCATCGCCAACTAGTGCAAATTTCAACAAAATGTTTTAAAAAGTATTTTCGCATACAAAAAAAGAAAAAGGAAATAAAAACGAACGACGGAAATATTGTAAACATATTGTCGACCTGCTGGCCAAAATGCACAAATTTTGTACAGCAAAAGTAGCCAAATAGAAAATTAAATCTTTTATTTTTATTTCCAATTCCGACAGCTGAAACAACAAAATAGCATTAGATGCAAATGAAAAACACAAAAGCGTATTGAAATGACACTGGGATACAGTTATAACATGTTTAGAATATCTAAAACTAAATAAACTTCGAAACATTTACCGGAATAAAATTTAGTTAGCAGATGTAACAAAGATTGCAGAATCATATGGGGAACATGGTAATCAGTCAGTTTAATTAATTTTACACTTGCATGTGTGTGCGTGTACGTATATGTGATTAAGAGAAAATAAAATCTATAGACTGGAAACTGAATGTGTTTTTTAGAAATACAGTTCCGGTTAAAAATTTTGGTTTCTGACTTTTCTTTTAATCTTGAGATATAAGATATTTATTCAATCATTAAAGAGATGTTTTGAAATGGGGGTCGAACGTGTAGTACTACTTTGTACTACTACACGTTTTAAAAACTCGAAATTAAGTAGGCAAACGTGAATCAAAATAAAATAAAATAAATTGAAATATTGCTGATTGAAACTAATTTATGCTTCTTCCAGGCGGTTAGGTCTTTTCTGCGTTTGCTACTCTTTGAAAAATATGATTTGTTTGTGAGATGATTTCGTTTAATTTAATTTTCATGAAAATGGTATTAGAGATATAAAAAATCAAAAAGACGATTCCAGGGTTGAACAAGTGAATTCTTCTTAGTACATAATAGTAGCAAATGCTATAAATATTTTCTTTCTGCGCTCAGGGGATGACGCCTACAGTGCATTGCGCCGGAACTAGAAGGGAGGGGATAGTATTGAGGGGACAGATGAAGAAAGATGAGGAGATAGAAAATTTTTTGTAGCTATTTTAACCTTTTTACTTCGCCGGCGAATTTTTGCTACAGGACCGACGAAGAAGGATGCTACTGTTACTTTGCTTTTTAGTACATGATCTTGTCCGTCGCTGATCAGGAGAATTCAACACAATATTCATGACTCAGCGTGGGGTTGAACTCAGGAAAATTGAAAATAAAGATCAAGAAGAGCCGTGCGTCCGTAAAGCGTATACAAGACTCGGCCTTAGTCTAATACAGCACTTTTACTTGTATTTTTAACCACAATTTATATTGTTTGCTAAGATAAAGCTGATTATATGGAGTTAAATATTATAACAACAATCTTAACAAAGTACTTGAATTTGAAATTGCTATCAGTGCAAATAAAAGTTATAAATTTTCCTTTCGATCTTATATATAAAACAATTATACAGTTTAATACTCTCAAACAAACAAAACTCGTAAAACTACAGACAATCTTGGCTATTAAAAATTATACAAAATGGTCCAAATATTTTTGCAATTGTGACAAATACAAGCGATAGGAAATGTTTCGAGCACTAGTGTTCATACAACAAACTAACAAACAACTTTATATAGAAAACTATATCACGTACAACCATCTATACACTTGGGATGTTGTGCAGACAGCGTACTTAAAAGTGTTTCCCTACATTTTTTACACATACTCGTATTTCATTTGGTGGTTTGTTTGTTTTTCAACAAGCTGTCAGCAAAATCAAAACATGATGAAACTAACAACATTTTACATACGCAGCCACTCGTACAGTTAGCGGGCTCAGAGTTAAGTGTTGACATCAAATAAAATTTTAATTTCATGAAAATAAAAAAATAATATCACAGACAACTTTTGTTATTTTTATCACAAGGAGTAGGAAATTGCGTTTCAAAGTTTTGTTATCACAAGTATGTTCAATGGTGAAAAAGTTAAAATGAATCTATTGATAAATAAGGACAGATAATTTATGAAATATCAAAGTAGGGGTTGTTTGTGTTTTACTTTTAATAAATGTATGAAATTATGTAAGTTAAGTCATGCATCTTAATAAGAGTAACTCGATTTATTCTACCCTTCACAAAAAAGTGAAAAGGTGTATATAGGTTTGTCATTCCGTGTGTAATTTCTTCGATATCAATATAGGACCCCATAAGGTATATATATTCTGGATCCTTATGAATAGCGATGACGATTGAGCGATGTCCGTCTGTCCGTCTGTCTGTACGGTTTTCCCAAGCCCCCAGAAGAGCTAGAGACCGTTCATGCACCGTTGGATTGGAAATGAACTTAAATAGAGTGGTATTGAAATTCAGAAAGATCCGATGTACGGTTTCAGAGGTGGGAAGCTTACACCTATTTCTCGACGCAAAATTTATACCAAAAACCAATTTTTTTTTAATGTTTTTAAATTAAACCTATTTTGTGCTTTGGGAAGCCTCAATGGTCTATTAAAAACTAAAAAAATTATAAATTTTTTACAGAGATGGGAAATAAAATTTTTTTTCGGCCAATTCCATATTTTGTAGTACATGTAGTAACTAAAATTGTTAAACATTTCAAGTTTTTCTTTAACAAAACCTCTTTATACGCCATGAAGATTTGCATTGACCAAAAAAAAAAATTTTTTTAATTTAAATTTTGCTTTCAGGGATGGGAAATTGCATTTTTTTTACGTGAAAATAATCAAACAAGCAACTGATGTTGCTACCTAAAACTGTCTTATAATTTATGAAGAACAAAATTGGTATCAAAAATTCCAAAAAAAAAATCAAAATTTCGAATCCAGGGTTGGACAAGTGCAATATTTTGTAGTACATGAAAGTGGCCAAAATGGTTAAAAAATTAAAATTTTTCTTTAATAAAACTACTTCATACCTCAAGAAGACTTGCCCTGATAAAAAATAAAAAAATAAAATTTCGCTTCTAGGGTTGGGAAAATTAAAGTTTTTTTAGTGCATGCAATATTTTGTAGTACATGTAATAACCAAAATTTTTATAAATTTTGAGTTTTTCTTAAATAAAATCACTTTATACTTTATGAAGATTTGCATTGATAAAAAATTTTTTTTAATTAAAATTTCGCTTCCAGGGGTGGGAAATTGAAATTTTTTATACATAAAAGTAACCAAAATGGTTAAAAATGTTTCTTCAATAAAACTACTTTATACCTCATGAAGAGTCGCATTTATTAAAAAGCAAAAAAAAAATTAAATTTCAAGTTCAGGGCTGGGAAATTGAAAGTTTTTTTGTTACATGCAATATATTGTAGAACTTGAAAGTGACAAAAATGGTTGCTAATTTTAAGATTTTTGTAAATAACACTATTTTATTAGTAATGGAAACTAGAATTGGTATAAAAAGTAGACAAAAATTAAAATTTCGCTCGCAGGGATGGGAAATTGAAATTTTTTTATATATAAAAGTAACCAAAAATCCAACTAACGGCGATTTTTTACTAATTAAAACAATTTTTTAATTCAGGAAAAACAAAATTTTAAAACAAACCAAAATTTCGATTCCAGGGTTGGATAACTGCAATATTTTGTAGTACATGATAGTGACCAAAATGGTTAAAAATTTTAAGCTTTTCTTAAATAAACCTCATTATTAAGAGTTGCATGAACCTCATTATTAAAATATTTTATGGTACATGAAAGTGACCAAAAAGCTTAAAAATTCACTAAGAATTACATTGGTAAAAAAATAAAAATTCACTTCCAGAGTTGGAAAATCTAAATATTTCTGGTACATAAAAGTACCCACATAAATACCAGATTTTGTTTTTTTAGTGAATTAAACCTATTTTATACTTCAGGAAGAATTAATTTGGTATTAAAAATTCGGTTCCAGGGTTGGAAAATCTAAATATTTTTGTACATAAAAGTAGCCATATAAGTTCTTTATTTTGGTTGCGTGTGAATGAAATCTTTTTTATACTTCGGGAAGAGTTTAATTGGTATTAAAAACCAAAATAATTAAAAATCCAATTTCAGGGTTGGAATATCGACATTTTCTGATTCATAAAAGTAACCATATAATTTGTTATTTTTGATTTTTATGATGAATTATGCCTACTTTATATATCAGTAAGAAATAAATTAAACATATTTAATATATTTGAAAGACGTTCAGAGGTATTAAAAAAAGCTTCCTAGCCGAAAAATTTAAACGAAAGGAATTACATCTGTTAAGGGTATTTAAGATTCGGCACAGCCGAATATAGAACTTTTACTTGTTTTATTTATTTTGTTTTTCATAATTAATTTTGTGTATTTTATTCGACCTTATTTTTGACTAAAATTCTTAATTTTTATCTTCAGACTCTAGGTCTAAGAATTGAAATTAAACTCTGTTTTTTATGTTTTATTTCCCTATTCATTTATATATTTTATCTCAATATTTCGAGCACCTGAGGTGTTCTTCTTCAGGAAAAGCTGGAAAACAAATTGATTATCACAACATTTAGTATCACAAAAATTTTGTGATATATATATATATATATATATTTTTTTTTTTTTTTTTTTTTTTATGGACGTAATGATAGCAACTATCAATAGTGGCCCCACGACAACTTCACTAGCACCACCCTGGGACAGCTTTGGCATTTCATCAGGGTGGGTAGTATTATCAGTATTATTCCTACGTCCTCCTTAGTTCCTAGGTAAGGAGGTTCGGAACTGATGCGCATATTTAATCGTCAGTAGCTAACGAATCCTAAGACGTACTAACTCTCCTACGAATCTGTGCTAATCTGCGAAGTTCCATCAGAACAAGCTGTACAAAACTACACACTCTGGTCCAATTCAATAAGGATTCCAGCATGGTCGGAATAATATTCTCCGGGCTGATCGTACGCCCCAAGCCTTCCTCTAAATACGACCTCCAGTTGCTGAATCGTGAGCAGACAAAGACGACATGCTCAGCATCCTCAACCACATTCCCACCACAGTGTGGACAGAACGGAGAGTCGTCGTGCTTAAAACGAAATAGATATGACCTAAAGCAACCATGTCCAGACAAGAACTGTGTTAGGTAATAGTTCAGATCACCATGTTTCCTAGTCAGCCATAATCTGATGTCGGGTATTAATGAATAAGTCCATCTTCCCTTTTCAGTGGTTGACCACCGTTCTTGCCATTTTTGCATACATAAATCAGAGTTATCCCTATTCATGATTTCTAAATCGATAGGGATCATACCCGCAATGATAAAAGCCGCCTCGTCCGACACTGTCCGAAATGCACTACATACTCTTAAAGCAGCTAGCCTATACACAGGGCATACCAGCCCCACATATGTGGAATATCTAAGTGAGTCTGACCATACCGGGTGTGCATATAGGATAATGCTCCTTACTACTCCAGCGAGCAGTTTCCTCTGAAGATACTTTGGCCCTCTCGTGTTTGGCATGATCCGAGATAGCGCCAAACAGGTCCCTGATGCTTTGGATGCTATATATCGCAAGTGCTCGCGAAAAGATAGCCGTGTGTCAATCATCACATCCAGATATTTCAGAAATGCCTTTGATTCTATGGAACAGGTGCCAACATTGAGGGTAATAGTTTCCCTAGCCTTACGACTACTAATCAAAACCGCTTCGGTTTTATGATCAGCTAGAGTCAATCCCATTGCAGTGATCCAGGACTTTACTAATTGTACGCTGGCATTTGCAATGGTTTCTGCCTCCAGCAATTCCTTAGCTTCACACACCAGCGCTATATCGTCTGCGAATCCCACAATCTGCACTCTCTCAGGTAACCTCAACCTTAGTACTCCATCGTACATTACGTTCCACAACAATGGTCCAAGTATCGATCCTTGGGGAACACCACCACTAATCCTACGTTTCCTTATACCCGCATCTGTACTATAGATCAATTCCCTATACCGGAAATAATCCTGCACTATCCCTATCAGATATTCTGGGATGTCCAATCGAGTTAGAGCATCAACAATATGCACCCAGCTCGCTGTGTTGAACGCGTTCTTCACATCCAGCGTCACAACTACACAGTACTCCTTTGTGCCATTCCTCCAACTCCTGCCATAGATAGTCCGTGCAGCAGTTTCTACTACCACGTTTATAGCATCCACTGTTGACCTCGCCCTCCTGAAGCCAAATTGGTTGTCTGATAGACCATTTCTGTCATCAACGCAATTCCCAAGTCTTCGGCAGATCACACCCTCTAGCAACTTCCCACATGTATCTATCATACACAGTGGCCGATAAGATGAGGGATCATCTAGGGGTTTATTGGCTTTTTGGTATTAATAATATATATATATATATATATACATATATACATATATATATATATATATATATATATATATATATATGTATATATATATATACATATATATATATATATATATATATATATATATATATATATATACATATATACATGTATATATATATATATATATATATATATATATATGTATATATACATATACATAACGCATTGTATATTCGGTTTGTATTTTTAATGTGGTTTAATACATTTACGTGAATATATAAAACCATTTACATGCGCACTTAAATATGCATCGGAATGATATAAAATCTATTAAACACCAATTAGCAAGTCATTAAATAAAATTATTTACGAACTTATTCATAAAATATATTTTATATTTATTATCTGCTTATTTGGCAAATTTGTCAATTATTCTTTTAACATACATGTTTATGTACATAAATATTTTTTTTAAGTCATTTAAAATATATGTATAAGTGTATTTATTCGACTAATTTATCATAACAAACATCTTTTTATATACATATTTTCTAAGCTTAGAACATTTTTTTATTTCTGAAATGTAGGACGGTGTAAAATGCTTATAATCGTATGTGTACCCATGAAAGTACTATTGTTTTGAAAGTAAAGTTATTTTCTGAGTTTTATTTATCCCACGAACGGCAAACGATTGTTTTTATTTTTATTTATTCCTCAGAAAATAAAAGTAATTTGTTTTTATTTTTTATTTATTCCTCAGAAAATAAAAGTTATTTCTTGATTTTTATTTGTTTCTCAAAAAAAAGGTTTTTTCTTGACTGATCTAATGGATTTAATGGCATGTATTTGCAACTCTTTTATTTTTTTGGGGAGTAAATAAACAAAAAAATATATATATTATTTCCTAAGGAATAAGTAAAGCTAAGAAAATAATCGATAATTTTGTGTTTTTTTAATAAAACTTAAACAAATAAAAATTTATGCATCTAATGGTAGTCCATGTAACAAGGATTACTTTTACTTAAATTTTTTTTTATTAAATTTGGAATATAATCGTTTTTTGCGGTTCCTGTTTTATATTAATTGTTAGCATATACCCATCTATTTCTTTAAATTAATATTTTAAGTGTTTGTTAATAGAAAACGATATTTGTTCATCCGCTTGCGCACAGATAAATTTTGTTGTTTTGCTGCATTTCATAGTATTTTTAAATTTACATAATTTTGATACCATGAAATGTACGAAATCAAATACCTCAATTTGATACAATGAAATTATACCAGCAGGTGTTACTGTGCAAACCGATTCGAACGAAAACTGTTTGTATGTTATTAACATTACAATTCCATGTGATTTACTTTCAAAGCGAAATACAGAGTAACCCTACAGGTATGGGAATTTTAATGTCATGCGAAGTAGACAACAAATTTTTCACACTAAAATATTTTTATTGGCATGATTTTAAGAATTAATTGAAAGAATGCAAACAAAAGTATATAAATTGTTTTAAATGTAGTTGTATGAAAGAATGCATTCGACATGGTTAATCAGCTCACTATTTTAATCACGTTAATTCCATTTAATTATATGAAATTAAAAAAAAAACAATTATATGTTTAAAAAAATTAATGTTAAAATTATTTGAATTTATATTTCAAAGTTATTTATTTGTTAAGAGTTAAGCTGATTTATATGACTATATTTCAGTAACACTACCGCCACCCTATCGGTATGTGTTTAACCATCGAGATTTATATTATTTGAATAAATCGAATCACTTTGTAAATAACAATGTAAATTTTTACTATGTGTATAAGTAAAAGTTGTATTAATTCATTAAAATTTGTTCCTTGTTTTGTATACAAGTTTTTTTAAATTATGCAAATGTGCATATTTCTTATACTCAGGACTTCTTTCATTTTTTGATATAAAAATACGACATTCAAAGCGTTTGCTTAAATAATGACAAATGAAATGCAGAATAGAGCTTACCTAAGCAAAGTAAGAGCATTATTCCTAATTAAATTTACATAATTGTTGTATTGCTTTAAGAAATAGATATAATATATATATATATATATATATATATATATATATATATATATATATATATATATATATATATTCCGACAAGCTGTTATATACCACTTTTATCCGCACGTCTTATTTGCAAATAGAACTATTTGCAAATAACTAATTTACTGTTTATAAGGAAAATTTCATACAGAACTTATGTTATTGTTAGTGATGCCAGGTGACGAAAATATGATTGCCAGGTGACGAAAATATTATTGTTTTTAATTTCTAAAAATTTTTCAGTCTTTCCTTTTTTTTGCTTCCAACAATTCACCAAACAATTTATTTTTTAGTCATATTTTGAAAAGTATATCTGATCATAAAAAAACAAAAAAAAAACGTTCATGAAGTGGCAACGTCTTACTTTTTATTTGCAAATAGTGTCGTTATTCACGACTTGTTAATTGCGTTAATAAGTTACAATAAACAAGTTATACGGCAACTTTTTTTTATTTGCAAATAACACGTGCGTATAAACGTGGTAATAGAAATATTCCTTAGAATGGCTTAACAAAGGAGTAAACACAACTTGCGTCAAAATTCCCCTCTAGAAAGAGTTAAGCGATGCAATTATCCTCTTTATTTTCGAAAATAATTTTAATACTCTGCATAAACTGTAAATAAATAGGTCAAGTGTAGAAGTTGCTGCTACATCGTAAATTAAGAATACGCTTGCATTACCTAAGTCTTGATGGAACATAACGTTGTTAGATTTATACTCTACACTTCTTCAAGTTTACCCTTCAGAAATGTTTACACAAATAACATTTTTCTGTTTCTAGTTACGAGTTCACTTACCGCTGTAACATATTTGTAGCCACAAATGTTGCCGCCCCTACTTCAGTGCAATTTCTCTAGTTTTCGAATGTTAAAGGCATTTTGCATTTAGCATTTTGTTTGCTACTGCACAAGTTCTCCTCCACTCAGATTCGTAACTTAGAAATTACAACAGCTCTTGCTAAGTCCCTGAAATGTTAAAATTTCCCCTTACTTTTAAATGTTGAAGCTTAACAACAGTTGTTGCTCTGTTCTCAATTATTAACATTGTACAACATTTATTTTTCTCAACTTCTGTTGATAATTTGAATACTATTTTGTGGAAGCTAAACTCTTAGGAGAGCACTTGACACTGAAGTTCTTGACTTATATACATACTTTTAGTTTTATTGCGTTCAAGCATTATAATATTTAAAAGTTGAAACCTCTGTAAACTTAACATTCCACAAGAAAGAAAATTTCCGTAAGGAACATGTTTAAGATGATGATAATCTTAATGTACAGGAAAATAAGCGTACAACGGTGCGTATGAATGTTATTATTTGATGATACATCGTATACGATACGCTGACTACGTTTTCTAGTGCTTTGTAAAGTCGCCGAAATGCATACAGTCGAATCCGCTTTAGCGCAGCACTCTTTACTGAAAAAAATCGTATTACTGAAAGCGATACAAATCCCCGCACTGATTTTAAACTCAGCTAGTCTTACTCACGTCGCTTTAGCGAAACATCGCTTTACTGAAAATATCGTATTACTGAAAACCAAAAGCAAGCCCACAATTACTTCGCTTTAGTGAACAAAATAAACAATAACAAATTTATTTATCAGAAAACGATTGCATAACTTAAGGCTGAAAAAATTGTGTTTTATCCGTTAAAAAATTAAATGACAAAATATATTTGTCCCTTTCGCTCTTACGTACTTCATAGTAATTTGCTATTATATTGTCAATGCAAGTCTTGCCTTGAATAGTTCAAAAACAATAGTAAGAATGATCTAGATTCTAGAAAAAGTGCACAAAAGCAGTCTCACTTAAATCAAAATTTTATCAATATGATTTTAAGAAACTATTTTTGCATTTTAGTAGTTTTATTCTACATATATTATACCTTTTTAAAAACTTCTATTCGACATATTGTCTGAACTAATATATTAATATTAGTGCGTTCTGTTTGTCATGTGGAGATGTATGTTTATATGCTTGCTTTTCATTGTTTCTTACACCAAATCATCAGTAGATTAAATCAAATGGACTTATATCGAATACAATTTTTTTGTTATGTTTTCTAAAAATTTGAAATCCTATCGTTTTGCTGGTGTAATTCTCAATTAATTTTTGGAAGTTTACGTATAAACTTTGAGGTTTTGTTATTTTGAAAATATGTTAAAGTCTACTGATGATTTGGTGTAAGAACCAATAAATTGCAGTCATATAGACATACTTGCCCACATAACAAACCAGAAGCACTAATATTAATACATATACATACTCGTATATATAGTACGAAAATATTGAATCAAACTTTTAATCTCTTATAAATTAACTTATTTCTAAAAGTGCAACGGAAATTACTAAAAACAGTATATTTCTGTAAATAAGTTAAACTGCTATTTATATTTATTGAAGCCCTAAAGAAAAAAGGACCAAATAACTAAAAATAAATAAAAATCAAGGTATTTTTTTGTTATAAGAAATTGTAAACCTCTAATATTCAGACAGTTTAAACGGCAATATCAAGCCATAATGACTATATGCCGAACATTTATCGCTAGTAAATATACATATGGAGTCATGTTCAGATATTAATAATATAGAGCATTTGAAATGTTCAGGTATATGACTACGACCGCCGATTTACATATAAAGCCTGCAAAACATATTAATGCTTCGAAAACTTTCGTGGATAGTCGATTGACTATATTTCTAGTAACAGTATTTAATACTATTTTGTCTTTATATTATGTATGAATTTCTCAAGTTCAACTCTGCGAATCTGCAAATTATATTTTATTTATAAATGAATTTGTTCAAATGTTATTTATTATTTATGTTAAGAGTGGAATATTAAGAATATTTTCTATAATCATCAAACCTGCAAAACGGATCAGTACTGATTTCGAGACCGCTAAGCCATCTCATTAGCGTTCTTTGTTCAATTTTTCCACTTTTGCAAGTGGTGCCAGTGAGTAGGAATATCAACTATTTAAAATGTTTTTAACGCAAATTGAATATGAGAAGTTCAAATATTCATTTTTTAAGTTATATTTTTTTTTGGTTAGTACGAAATTCCCTAGCCCAGACGATTAATATTCCCTATGTTCCATATATCTCTTTCACTTTTTGCAGAACCATCGGCTGCTGATAGCTTTTGTTATTTATGTTATTTTGTCTTTATATTTTTAGGAAAATATTAACAAAACTATTGAAAAATCTTAAGTTTCTTTTATTGAGCTGCATTTTGTAAATATGTGACTCTTCTGATAGTTTCTTGCACCAACTGCAGATTATGCATGTATCAGTATCTGATCATCAGGCATTTCAGGGAAATCATTAATTGAAGAAGAGCATAAAGTTTAAGTTGTCGAGTGTCCTAGTGTCATGCGTTAGCGACATCCAGCGCAATGTTCTACGCTACTGCATTTTTCACATAGCAACAACGCCTTCTTTGCTTGTGTTATAGCCGAGTATATAATGTGGCTTATATTTTTTCTCCGACACAACACTATTAGTCAGAATTGTACTTTCTCTTTTCTGACAAATATAACGACAGCGCAAACTTGGAGTTCAGAAAAAAAAACAGAAAAACTGATGAATACTCTGCACGTTTACGATCAGCTTTTATTTCATGTGGTACGAAGCTTTTATTCTGGTGAACTTTTGCTAGTCATTCGGAGTATAAATTACACGCGCAATCAATTAAAAATAAAATTTCTTGGCATACATATGTAGACTGTTTTGACAATCCGATATAAAGATTTTTAAATCATTGACATACAAATCTGCTTAAAGCAATTAAATTATTATTCGGTAATTTAACAAAAATACTATTAGTCTAGTCCATTTACCTGAATATTTGTCTCTAAAAACTTGTTTGAAGATTTATTATTGAAACTATAATATTGACATGCACTTTAACTGTAAAGTAAGGATTTTTGCAAAATAAAGTATTTCGGTAAAAAGAATGGAAAACTAAAGACGGCACATGGTCGATACCCGCAAAAATCGTTTCCCTTCCTAATTTCATAACAATTCAAATAACAATAAAAATTTAGCAACAATTTTGCAAAAGATACTATTTAAGAAAAGTGTTATTCTTAAAACAGTCTTATCTAAAAAGCGTTATGATTCAATTAGAAACAGTCATCTAGAGACTAAAACTGAGCTTTTCCATTAAGTTTGAGCGTAGACTTAATTTTGAGACACTCTTTTTATAAATTCTTATAATACTTTAAGCAGTTATAAAATAATATTGTTGTAAAATTTTAATCAAATCCAATTTGAAAATGATTGCAAATTGAAACTTGTTTTAAAGAAATCAATTTCTCTTTTATTTATATCAAACATACTGGCTGACAGTTTTCATGCTTTACTTAATCAAATCCATTTGTTTTATTTTTTTCCATTTCGTTTAACACACATTTTTCAAAAATAAGTACAAAAAAATGTATATTAAATTGTATAGTTTTGCAGAGGCAACTAGTAAAAATAGTGGTTTAGTGTAACAGATATTTTACTAATAAAGAAAACAGTAGTTTCAACCTTGAATTCATAGACAATCAAGCTGGAAAAACAGAGAGAAAAATAAGTGAATGCCTTGTTTTTTAGCGACAGTATTTTATTGTTTGAATGCATCGGCTTGTACCAAATTAAAAACTCATCAGAATGATGCACACAGCCATATGCACATTTACGAGGTTGGCACGCAAATTGGGATACTTAAGTATTTAATAGTTAAAAACAGCAATACATTTCTAAGCATAATTTGCCAATTGCTTTATTGCTAAAAATGTATTTAGTATTTTTTGCAAGTAAAAAAATAACTGGCCAGTTTTTGTTTTAATCTCAAGTGGAGTTATAATAATCGGCAGGTGTTCAACAAGAAGCGAGAATAGCTGAGATACAGGAACACTACATGTATTGCTAAACTCAATCAGTTCAATCTATTAGAGTAAATACAGATACTCTAAATAGTCTATGGTTTTTTATAAATATGTAGCGTCTGTAACGTAAAACAATGGAGCACTGGTAGGAAAACAGATGCCCGTTGCGTTAGCCGTGCACTTGGAAACTGGTAATAAAAACTCAATTTATTAATATAATAGCGACAGCTTGAGATTAGAAGTCGTGCTAATATGACTAGGAGTTCTTTTAAATTGCAGTAGCCACCACAGCAAGTATATAGAAAATATTAATGGCTACACAAACTGTTATTTCGCCATTGTTGAAATTAAAGTAGATATTAACTTAATTTCCTTTTGTCGCATTTATTCCAGAGATTTCATACTACTGCAAAGTACATTAACACAAATACTTTTGTTTAGACTAGCACGCCTGCAACAATTTTCATCGTTTTCATCGAAACTGTGTCCTTGGATAAATTTTCATTTTCATTTTCATTTCCAATTTGCACGACAAATTGATTATTTTCATTGGCTTATAAACGCCATTGTTACACTACAATTTTTATGTAGTCTCTTTTTTATTTGCATTTAAATTTTTATACTCTTTGGATATTTTTATTTCCAATTATTTGCAAGAATGGTTAGTTCTGTAGACAAAAGGAGAGCAAAATAGAAATGATAAAATAATACACAAATTTATAAAATAAACGAAGGATAAATTCGTTATCAAACTAGAAATGGGATTTTAAACCAATTCCTTTAACAGTTTAATTAATTCTTTTTAGAGCTGAAGGCAATTTAATTTAATATACATATTAATCATACATTGTCCGTAGGCATGGCAATATAATAATGTCAGCCTGTATTATCGGCATAGCTGGCAACAATCAGGAAAGAATAGATTATATCATTGGAATATATGCTATCGAAATCAAAAGTATCAATTGATAAGACATGTGTATACGAAGTCCGTCGTATGTTACGTAAGATTGCATCAACTGTATCAGATATTCCTGTTTGTTATATTAGTTTTGCAATTATTAAGGCTGTTAAATAAATATTTGTTCAGCAGCTGCGTTCGAAAAAATCAAACATAATAATAAAGTCTAATATTTTTTTTTTAATATCGGAAAAATATTTTCCCCAGTGCAATTTTTTTCATTAAATACTTTTCTCTAATATTACGCAAGTCAAATTTAGCGAAATCCAACAGTCCATGTTGACACCCATTCACTATGGTTTGTAAATTTATTTAAAAATGCGAGGCTACTTTCTAAAAGAAACATAGAGATTTTAGTTGGAGAAGCTGCGCAATTTTTGGATTAACAATGTCCATGATATTATAAGTTTCATCAGTAAAATCAAATGTTTATTTTATTTGATCAATCGCCTCTAGCTATGTATATAAAAATTTGTAAGAATTTCAAATAAAATAATCCTTTCGGAATAAGAGCAATATATTCACATGCTGTAATACCAACATAAATTTCACTAAAAGTTAAGAATATATTTTTGTCAGTGCTGTTAATTTATATTTATCATCCTAAAGGCCATTATTAGAACTTCAGGTTAGTTAAAAGTAGGATTTTATCGAACTTATAAAAAGTTTGTCATTATTACAACGTGGCTTTGTCTACTTTAACTTAAAATAATGTAAAACTTTTTGTACGTCCTACAAAATCCTATTTGTAGCTGACATAAAGTTATAACAATTGCCATAATTGTGGGAAAACACAATATATTCTATATTCGGCTGTGCCGAATCTTAAATACCCTTCACAGATGTAATTCTTCTTTCTTTCTTGCTAAAACAGAAAGTAAGTTTAATTAAAAAATCAAAATAATGTTATCGGTTACTTTTTTATATAAGAATACGTTTAGATTTTTCGGCTAGGAAGCTAAATATTTGGCTTTTCTTATTTCTAATACCTCTAAACATCTTTCAAAAATATTAAATATGTTTAATTTAAAAACAAAAAGTAAAATCCGTTTCATGTACCCAAAAAAGTTCTAAGTGTCCAACCGCAGAATCGTCTTTTAGATTTTTTGGTTTTTAATACCAATTTATTTCTTCCTGATATATAAAGTAGGTATAATTCATTATAAAAATAAAAAAATTAAACAATTTATATGGTTACTTTTATGAATAAAAAAATTTCGATATTCCAACCCTAAAATTGGTTTTTTAATTTTTAAAATTTTTAATGCCAATTTAATTCTTAGCGAAGTATAAGATATGTTTAATTCACTGAAAAAAAATTGGGAACTTATATGGTTACTTTTATATACCGAAGAATTTCGATTTTCCAACTCTGGAACCGAATTTTTATTTTTTTACCAATGCAATTCTTATTGAGGTGTAACATAGTTTTACTTGACAAAAAAATTTTAATTTTTAAATTGTTTGGTCACTTTCATGTACCATAAAATATTTCATTTGTCCAACTTCCCACCTCTGGAACCGTACATCGGATCTTTCTGAATTTCAATACCACTCTATTTGAGTTAATTTCCAATCAACGGTCCAAGAACGAACACTCTAGCTCTTCTGGGGGCTTGGGAAAACCGATTTCACGTACAGACGGACATCGCTCAATTGTTATCGCTATTCATAAAGATCCAGAATATATATACTTTATGGGGTCCCATATTGATATCGAAGAAATTACACATGGAATGACAAACTTATATACACCCTTCCACTTTTTTGTGAAGGGTATAAAAAGATCAACTATAATGAATATAACAATAGTGTTATAAAAAAATATTTTCAAATTACCCATAAACTACTTATAAACAGTTAACCGCGCTTCACTACACCTGTTTCCGGAAATTATCCACAATTCGGCAATACTGATGCGAACCCAAAATTTAAATGCATTCTAATTACTGCAAGAACTTATATATATCTTTATATTTTATATATATCTTTAAAATAAAAGTCAAATGTTGAATATTAAAATTAACAAAAAATATGCAGTAAATCTCCAGTTAGATAAATTAAAAGTTAAATAAATTTTTTAGTAGAGAAACACGTTAGTATACAATTACTATTTTATAAATTATAAAACCCAACTTCACTTCATGAATTACTTATTCTTGAAAAATTATTTATTTCTTCAGTGCTCAGCAGGAGTTTTTCAATCATACAAATGACAAGACTAAATGTTATTTTAACCTACTTTCTGTCATATTACTATCACTCCTTCAGTAAGTAACAAATAAAATTAAGTTACTTTCACTGAGCTGCAAGTACGTTTAACAAATTTTAAAAGTTTCCTGTGAATATTGAATTTCCTAATAATTTAAATTTAATTTTTAACTAACAACTAAGAAAATTAAAAAAAGATTACGAAAAGTTTTGATTATATTCGTTAAGCTCAATCTGTCTTAACACAACTTTCTGAAAAGAAATTATTCGGAAGAAATGTTCTTAAAAATTAAAAAAAAAATTGAATAAGAATGCAAAACATTGAAAACACTAAACAGAAAATAATACTGAAAAAGTTTTATGCTTTTGGGAGCCATTTCCTTAAAAAGGATTTTGTCGCGATGGTGGATTGGTTAGTTAGTTGCTGGAATTGGTTGTACATCTGTTCTGGTTTGCATCGGCTTGAAGCTGTTTCTTTATTCTTTATTTTGTATTTTTTTTTTAACTCTGAAAACTGCAAAAATATTAATTTGCATAAACCAGCTCACGATTTAGTTATTTTCTTATTTTTACTTTTGCTCTCTCAAAAAGTTTTATTTTCACGATTCATAGACCAAACTGTGAAAGGAAACGGAAAACTTATACTCCGTTAGCAACAGTTTTCTTGTTGTTTTTCATTCCTTAAAATTTAGCAACGAATCGGAAGTTCTAAAGGAAAATTAAAAAAACGCTTTAAACGAAAGATGTTAAATAAACTTGCTAATGTGTCAATAAAAACTCTGTCTGTGTGTATGTAGGCAATAATTAAATACAGGACATGTTTTCAAAACACTACTAAGAAGAAGTTAATTTGAGAACCTTAAATTTTTCTTAATTGGAATGTTTATTATTATTTTTCATTATAATTTTTTTCGAATTTTAGCATTGCTCTTACCTGAATTGGGTTGTCCGTTGCTGTTGGGTCTGGCCGATGGTGCACCGTCTCTTGCCTCTACCTCTAAAGCATAAGCACCTTTCTTTTCTCTATCGAAGACTGTTTTCGTAAAAATTTCGCCACTTTGCAAGTTGATTTCGAAGAACTCTTTACCCTCGTTTCTCGGTGAGTCCACTATGTAGTAGTAAACCTGAAATTATTATTAATTGGTATACAAAGTTTATTAAAAAATTCCTATAATTTAAAAAATTTTTAGAACAGTTTAGAAAAAAATATCAAATTAATATAAATAGTTTTAACTTCTCTTAGCACGCTTAAACTCAGTTTTTTTTATCGTGGACCAGCACTCAGGGGATGACCCCTATATATGCATTGCGCCGGAACTGAAAACGAGGGGATACAAGGATAGTATTGCGGGGACAGATTAGGAAAGATGAGAAGATAGACAGTTTTTTTGTAGCTATTTCAACATTTTTACTTCGACGGCTAATTTTTTGCTACAGGGCCGACGAAGGTGGGTGCTGTTACTCTGCTTTTAGTACATGATAGTGTCAGTCGCTGCCAATTATGTTCAGTGACGAGTGACATGCCTTCATCATTGAAACAGGCTGGCAACAACTAACACAACCACGCACTAATGCTGATCAGAAGAATTCAACACAATATTTCATGACTCAGCGCGTGCTCGGACTCAGGACCCTCCACTTCATAGTCTCGTGTTCTACCACTTCAGCCAACAGCACCCACGCTTAAACTCATAAGGGATACTAGACAAATTCCTAATTGTTTATTTGAAAAGACTCAATATGGAAATATATTTTTGAAAAGTATAAAAAAGCACTTTTTGAACTTCACGCAAAGAAAATTTAAAAATCGAGTTTCCACCATATCCAGACGTTTTGAGTTCCTAGGAAGCTTTCCTGACTAATCCTAAGAAACCGTCAGAATGTCTGTATGTATGTGTATGCGTGTGTCTGTGTGTGAGTATGTACCCGCTTATAACTTTTGAGTAGTTGAACCGAATCAAACCAAATTAGTCGCATTTCCTGTGAATTTGGACCGGCACATTTTTGGAAATATAAAACCAAACTAACAAAAAAATATTTTTCAAAACTTTTTTTTTCAAATAACTTTTAAACACCTGTTACGATCGAAAATGAATTTTTCAAAGCACTCCGAAATAATATGTATATGCGATCAACTAGTGTTCTCGATTCTTTATAGGTAGCGAAGAACGGCATCAATCATAGCTTACCACGTAGGAATCGACTGATCCATTCGAAGATTATTTTAAAATTAAAATAACACCATTTTTAGCGGCTAAAATTAGCGTTAAGTTGCAGGGATATATTTTTTTTCCAAAAGATATAATATGGAAATTTTTCTTTGAGAAGTATAAAAAAGCGCTTTTTAAGAAAAGAAAACAACATTATTGAATAAAGATAATAATTAAAAAATAAAATGTCTCTAAGCTTTGGAAGGGACTTACAGTCCACTTAACATACAGAACAGTAAAAAGTAGCTGGGCTTGGCGTGTGAATAACAAAAATGAACTAATTGACAAATTAATAAAAAATATATGGGATATCTGCATTAACCTCTAAAATTCGGTGTAAAATATATTTTAAACTTTAAACTCGTTTGGCGTGTTAAAAAAATTAATATTATAAACTAAATATATATAGAGATTTGTCATGGATGTATTAACAATTCTAAACAAATTAATTTGGAAGCAATAAATGACATTTAAGTACTTATGTTTTTTTTAAGTATTTTTTCACTTTGGCCGACCTCAAACAGCTTTTGTGTGTTCAATTTGTAATTTTTCTACAAAAATTTTATGAACAAAATAGGCAATTAAAGCATACAAATAATATCCCTATAGATGACTATACGAGTATGCAACAGCAAAAAGTATTCTACAATAATATTTATTTAACAGTTTTGGAACGTCATTATTGTAATTTTTACAGTTTAAACAAATATGCATATATAAAATGCAATAAAATATAGCTCCAAAGAGAATTAAAGAAATAAATACTGAAAATTATATCATCATTTAAATAAGCAAAATGCTATTAATAATACTTTATATGTTATGAATTTATTTTATTGGTCGAGCTTTTTTTCTAAATTAAATTATTGAGTTGAAAATCATTTAACAGGCTCTCAGTTCGAATCTGCGATCTGCCAATTATTTTTATGAGTTTGTTAAAATTGTAATTGTTATTAAAAGTGGAATATTTTGATAAAAAAAGTAAAAAATTATGTATGAATTTTTATTAGTCGAACTTTCTTGTGTAAATTGTTAATTTTAATCAACGGGCTTAAGTTCGAATCTGCAAGACAAAGAAGCTTTAGTTATCAGCAGTCGATGGCTCTGGAAAAAGCGAAAGAGATACATGGAATATTGGGAATATTAATCGTCAGGGTTGGGGAATTTCGTACTAACCAAAAATGTAATAACTTAAAAATATGAATGTGATAACTTCTCACATTCAATTTTCGTTAAAATATTGGTTAAATAGTTGATATTCCTACTAACTAGCACCACTTGCAAAAGTGGAAAAATTGAACAAAGAACGCTGATGAGATGGCGTAGCGGCCTCGAAATCAGTACTGATCCGTTCTGCTGGTTTGATGATTATTGAAAATATTCTTAATATTCCAATCTTAATATAAATTAATAAAAATAGAATTTGAACAAATTCATTTATTAATAAAATAATAAAAAATGGTTTGCAGTCTTGCAGATTCGAACTTAAGCCCGTTGATAAATATTAACAAAAAGTAAAAAATTTTAATATTCCATCTTTAATAAAAATTATAACTTGAACCTGTAAAGTAAATTTCAATTTAGTAATTTATTTATTCAGATTTGCTAATAACGCCTATAATTGTATATTTGACCGGGTCGAATCTTAAATTCCCTTCAAATACTTAGTAAATAAAAAGTATTTTTTTATTGTTATTTTAATCTTCATCGTTTTGGACAATCTTTGACATAAAAATATATCTTTTACTCAACAAGATTACAAAAAAGCTTTAAAAATTATGCTGGTTTTTAAAGGTTGCAATAAACACATATGGGATATAAAGGCCGAAATATACTTCTGCAGAAATGCAGTAAATTTTCTTCTAATGTTTCATCTAGTCTACGTTTTTTCTGTACAACATTTAAGCGTTGTACGTGTTACAAAATAATCTGTTTGTTTTAGTCTCATTTATGAAAATATTATACAAGAATATCAGCTTAAAATCTCTAAGGGCAAAACAATATTTTCTTAATTATTTTATATGTCATTTTTTCATTATACGATTCTGTAATATTTTTTTTTATCTTAACTGACTGCCATGGCGTTCTCCAGGCTCCACGCTCACCAACTTTTATTCCCTCACGCAAGCACCTTTACTTCTGTGATGGTGAAACAGCGAATTAAAGCAAATAACATATAATATTTAATGCATTTTAAAAATAAAGCCCAGAGGGACTTCTCAACAGCGATTTTATCCTGCTGGCCAAATTTAATATGACTAAAGAAAAATGAATGGATTTTCAAAGATGGGAAATAAAATCGTAATTATGAAAGAGAAAAACTAATTATTTTTCTTAACCTAATACAAAAAAAAAAAACAAGTATATTAAAATGTAAAAATAAAAACATATTTTTAAACATAACTTAAGTAAGCGACTAAGAAAGATTTTATTGTTTTTACAATAAGTATGATGACGTAAAAGCTTATTACTTTAATAGGGGAATAATTACAAGTTTATTCAAAGAACTACTAGCCAAGCAGAAAAAAAATAAAAAAAAGGTGTTACATATTTCCCATATCTTTATATAAACGGCATTATTCAACTTAAAACTATCTGCATATGCAGTCACTTTGTTTTCTGTTTAAAATGCCACTTACCTGATTATTTGGAAAAGTGCCATCTTTATCGATGGCATTCACTTGTGTTACTTTTGTGCCAATTGGTTCACCTTCTAATACAGTTTCCTGTTCGCGTTCAGTGAATAGTGGAATTTCATCATTAACATCTTCCAGCATTATGTAAACCGTTGCTTCGGACGCCAATTGTTGTGCACCATTGTTCTGAAAAATAAAGAAATATTTTTGTGTTTAAGATTGCGCTCATAATAAATATTTAAATATTTAGCTGATGTTATTTTTACACATAACAAAATTTAATTGTTAGTCCAAATTTGATTAGAAAACCTCTCCCTCCGAATCGGACTTGCCACATGTAGTCTCAGTTCTAATTATTTTTACAGGTTGTACTTCACAATCTATTAAGGAATGAATTACATCATATGCTAAGTTGAGATTTCATTTATCCTAATAAAAATTTTATAATAATATTCTAGAAAACTAAAATCTGGTTTAAAAATTCCATTTTGCGTTCATTTCAGCAAATTTAAAAATATTACATATTTTTGTAATAAAAATAAAACAGATTCTTGGCATTTTTAACTTTGTTTAAGTGTATAGCTTTTGTGCATTACAGGTGGCGAGAGAATATCCAAGCGGCTATATTTATGAAAACTACACAATATTTTTTATATCAATAACACCATATATTCCTACAAAAGTTTTAAATTTGTTTTCCATAAATAATTTCAGAGAAAAACAAAATATATGATTTCATACAGCTAACATTCAAAGCCATATGTATATCTGTGCTACTTATCAATATTGTGTATGCAAAAACCTAAGCAACGAGGGCAGTACCAGAGTTTCCCATACTGTAGAATATTAAAAGTGCCAAGTGCCGTATATAATTGTAATTGACTTTCATGATTACCTAAAACAAAAACTCGAAACTAATGTTAAGAGAGAAGAGCACATGGGCATCACAAACACAGTCTATCGAAAATTTAAATCATTTTCATTTAATATTTTTGCATAATAAAATTATTTTTATTCTAAAAATTTTGATAAATTTTGTAATAATATAAATTTACAAAACTAGAAACACATTTAATTTTTTGTTGACGCAGGAATACATTTTCACTGCATTATGAAAAATAAGTGCGTATGTGTGTGCTGTATGTGTTGTACCGAATTCTTATGAACAGCATTAGCGCGTGGTTGTATTAGTTGTTGCCAGCCTGTTTCAGTCGTGAGGTATAGCAATGCTCACTGAACATATGTAAGTGCCAGCGATTGGCACTGTCATGTACTAAAGAGCAGAATAATAGCACACTTCTTCGCCGGCATTGTAGCAAAAAAATTACCCAGCGAAGTAAAAAATTGAAATAGCTGCAAACAATTATTTCTTCTAATTCTAATCCTTTCATGTTCCGGAGCTATGCACTACATAGCCGGAGGTTACCCCCCGAGTGCTGGTGTGAATTAAAACAAGTAAAAGTGCTATATTCGGCTGTGCCGAATCGTAAATACCCTTGTCATATTTTCGTTAAAATTTTTCGGCTGGGAAGCTAAATGTTTGGCTGTTCTTATTTCTAATACCTCTGAACGTCTTTCAAAAATATTAAATATGTTTAATTTACAAACAAACAAAATCCGTTTCATGTACCCCAAAAAGTTCTAATTCCGATATTTCAACCCTGAAATTGGATTTTTAATTTTTTTTGGTTTTTAATACTAATTTAACTCTTCCCGAAGTATAAAAAGGATTTCATCCATAAAAAACCAAAATTAGGAACTTATATGGCTAATTTTATATACTAAAAAATTTCGATTTTCCAACCCTGGGACCGATTATTTAATTTAAAAATTTTTAATACCAATTTAATTCTTATCGAAGTATAAAATATGTTTAATTCACTAAAAAAAGATTGGGAATTTATGTGGGTACCAAAAATATTTCGATTTTCCAACTCTGGAAGCAATTTTTTTTTTTTTACCAATGCAATTCTTAGTGAGGTGTAAAATAGTTTTACTTGAGAAAAAAAATTAAATTTTTAAGCTTTTTGGTCACATGAATACCATAAAATATTCCATTTGTCCAACCCTGGACAAATTACTTGGTTACTTTTATGCAGAAAAAATATTTCAATTTCCCAACCCTGGAAACGAAATTTTAATATTTTTTTACCAATGCAACTCTTAATGAGGCATGAAATAGTTTTATTTAAGAAAAATATAATATTTGTAACCATTTTGGTCACTTTCATGTACTAAAAAATATTGCAGTTATCCACCTCTGGAATCTAAATTTTGATTTTTTTTTTAATTTTTGATACCATTTTTGTTTTTACTCGATATTTTGATTTTTTTTAATTTTTGATACCAATTTTATTTTTACTGAACTAAAAAATAGTTTTAATTAGTAAAAAACGACGTTAGTTGCCATTGTGGTTACATTTATGTATAAAAAAATATTTAAATTTCCCAGCTCTGGAAGAGAAATTTTATTTTTTTTACCAATCCTAGTCTTCATTAGTCGTTTTATTTAGGAAAAACTTAAAATTTTCAACCATTTTGGTCACCTTCATGAACTATAAAATATTGCACTTGTCCAACCCTGGATTCGAAATTTTTATTTTTTTTTGACATTTTTGATACCAATTTTGTTCTTCCTAAAATATACAATAGCTTTAGCAAAAAAAAGAAAGCAACGTCAATTGTCTTTTTGGTTATATGTATAAGAAAAATTTAAATTTCTCAGCCCTGGAAGCGAAATTTTAATTTAAAAAATTTTTTTATCAATGCAAATCTACATGAGGTATAAAGTAGTTTTGTTTTAGAAAAACTCAAATTTTGCAACCATTTGAGTGCGTGAATATTATTTGTATTTAAAATCACGTACTATAGCGCTCGATTCAAAATTTTTGAATCACAGTCACGCAAGCACACGTGATTTTAATAATTTATAATCACGATTTACGTGCTTTACGCATGAATCACACGTGACACGAAAAAACAATGACATTTGCACATCTCTATTTTTTGTCTGTCGGCAAAACCGAGTAAAAGTTATTCTAAAAAAAATTCAGTTTTTTTTATATAATCAAAAATATAAGTTTGAAGGAACCCTTTGAAACGCGAATGGTTGAATTCACCTCAGCCGTTGAAAAGTTATAAGCGGATCACATGCTTACACACACATACATACAAACATAGTGATAGCTTTTCAGGAGTAGTCAGGAAAGCCTCCTGGTAATTTAAAACGTCGAGATCTGGTGAAAACTCAATATTTTCAAAACTTCCTACTTTTTGGAAAAATTAAAATTTTCTTAGCGGGGTGTTAAATAAAAGTTATCAATCAACCAGCACGAAATGCAATCGAAGGACCTAGATAAAAATATTTGTATCGTAAAGGATGTATTCTGAGACTGCCTGCATACTGTTGCACAGTAAACAGATACTACATTGAACAAAAAACAAAGGCAACATAATCATGCTTGCAGTATGTGTGTTTAACATTTCATATTATTTTGTATTTTTAGTTATATGTTCATAATATTCCTACAAACAAAAGGAATAATAAACGAACAGTAAACGTTTTGCGTGAACATTGTGGCCATTAAAAGCAGTCGGAAGTACAAGTTGCACGAACAATTTTTACATATCACAACTTTTTTTTGCAAAATTTCATTTATTTAGCTTTTTTAATAATAACTAAAATATATAAAAAAGCAAACAGAATATTTTATGCACATATAAAATGTGAGTGTTGAATGAAACTATATAAAATGTTTTTTTTTTTATTATTTCCTTTTGTTATTTACGAGACTGATTAATTTATTTTAATTTTAAACTGTTGTACTTTTTATTGGTACTTTAAAAGGTATTGGTACTTTATTTAATTTTATTGAAAATAAAAGAAAATAAAATGATAAACTAATTATTAATGAATATATTTACTGGTAAAATAACAATTTATAACAACAATTTTTTATTGCAAATTTTATAGTTAACTTTTTTTCTTTGACGAGATGTTAATGTTCGCATAAATTATAATAATAAACATTGCTTTTGTTAAATGAAAATTAAATATTATTATTATCAGCAATGTTTGGTGAACAATTAAAACAGGTTTGTACACATTTTTTGCTTCATGAATGGCCAATACAAAATAGTTTTTTTGTTGTTAATAAACATCCATGTTTTCAAATCGAATTGGGAGAAACTATTTTTATATTTATTGCAGCAGAGTACTCCTAATTGCCATTTCCTACGTTTTTTGTTTTCTTTTCTAAATTAACTATTACAAGTAAATATCATCATATGATACATTTTCTGGAAAAAGTGGCATGTAGACTAAAATTTAAATTAATATAAATATATCTACCCTTTTTAAAAAAAGTCATGTAGCTGCAAGTAGTACTAAAGTAATAAGTAGTACTAAAGTAATAAAAACATTGATATGTAAAAAATTGTTTAGAATTCAAAATATTTAATTTAACCGTTAATCGAGCTTTGTATCAAAAATGATACATTTCGTTTTTTGCGTCAACATAACTATATTTATAAAAATTTTGGATGCCACATGTATTGAGACTTTGTCAACATTGTTCTTACCGTTATTTTAAGCAACAATAACAAAATACCCAAGCAGGCCATGAGAAATTAAAAAAATACATAATTCTAGCTATGTATCATTTTTGATACATACTGCATTTAAAATGATTTTGTGCTGTTGTTCATATCATTTGTGAGTTGGCTTTCAGATTTTTTAGTTATTCTGTAACAAAGTGTTTTTATTTGCAAGAATTAATATCAATATAACAGTGCGTATTGTAAATAATGTCTTATCCGCGGTTTTTGACCTTGGACGAACTTGTGAATGATGTACTGGATGAGAGCGAAGAGGATGAAAATATTTCTGATCTTGATGTTCCTGGTCCTGATGTTTTCGATCCCATGTTAGAAGAGAACAGCAGCACAGATTCAGATGACAGTATCGACTGTAACACAAATGGTGACCCCTCGTATACTGCCAAAGATGGCACTACTTGGAGCAGCGATCTTTACCCCGTTGGTAGGTTGGGAAGGGAAAATATTACAAAATTTGCAGCCAGGTTCGTAGTGAATTTTTGTTAAAATATATCAGAATTGAGATTTTTGTTGTTTAGGCGTTACAAGATTTGCATCCAGCCGCGTAAATAGCATTCGGGACTCATTTCTACTACTTTTCTCACCGCAACTAGCAAAATTGTAATCGATAACTCTAACATTTAAATTCTGCCAGTCACATTGAAATTGACGAAGACCTATTTTATGCTTATTTGGCAGTATTATTGTTGGCCGGAGTATACAAGTAAGTATACTACAGATAAAAATTTGGAAAAATATATATATTTACGCTCACCAGATCCAAAAACGAGAGATTGCATGATTTATTCCATGAATATTATGGACGGCCAATATTTCGGTCAATTTTTATACGTTCACAAAATCATCCGTTTTGATGATGTGCTAACCAGAAGTGCCCAGAGAAGTGATGACAAGTTCGCGCCTATTAGGAACCTCTGGGAAAAATGGTCTGAAAGGCTTTCAGTATTTTATAATCCCAATGACTGTGTTACTGTAGATGAACAACTACTGGGATTTAATGGCCGTTGTAAATTTCGTCAGTATATCCCATCGAAACCGGAGAGATATGGCCTGACATTTTAGCTTATTGTTGATTCACGTACATGCTATGTGTGAAAAATACAGCCATACTTGGGCAAAGCTGTATCTGGGATTCCTGAGCGAAATCAAGGAGAACGGGTTGTTCTTTATTTAGCCGACGGACTAAAAGTGCATAATGTCACCATGGAAAACTTTTTTTCATCACACGCTCTTGGCCAAAAACTTTTACAAAGGAATATTACAATGGCTGGAACCATGCGCAAAAATAAACGATCTATTCCTCCAAAACTGTTATTATGCAAGAAAATTCCACGGTATAATTCAACTTTCGCCTTTACTGCAGACAGTACTATCGTTTCGTATAAAAGTCACAAAGACAAATGTACTATTGTTATGAGCACAATGCATCACAAACCTAATGTTGCGGATGATTCTAAAAAGCTGCCCGAAATAATATCTTTTTACAACTCAACGAAAGGGGGAGTTGATACGGTTGACAAAATGTTGAGTTGCTATAGTTGCAAACGTAAAAATAATCGCTGGACTATGGCTGTATTTTCCAATATAATTGATATTTCTGCATTAAATTCTTATTTATATATAACGAAATCAATCCCAATTGGATGCAAACTCGAAAACACACAAAACGAAAGTGTTTCCTACATGAGCTTGCAATATCATTAGCAACACCCTATATGGAAAAGCGGAAGAAGCAGCCAAGAAATGAACTATCTGTGGCGTTTCTCTCCAAGCTGTCAACCCAGAATACCAGAAATTCAACTGATAATGAAGCTGGCCCATCTAAAAAGCCAAAGAGACAGCACGTTGTCTCTTTGGCTTTTTAGAGGTGCCAAAAATGCTACCATTTGGGAGAAAACAAGAATAAATGGATATCGTCCTTTTGTTTTTCCGTCAAAAGTCATGCTGCAATGAAAAAGATGCTAACAACATTTGCGTCGATTGCACAAACACGACATAGAAATGTAACTATGTAAAATAATTGTTATAAAATACATCAATATCAATAAATATATTAACTTTTGAACAAAATGGTTTAATTTGTAAATTACAAAGCTAGAATTACAAATTTTTTTTAAAGCTCGATCTACGGTTAAATAGTTCAAATGTTTTCAGTAGTACAAAAATTTGACACCAAAGATTATTGAGATTGTATGTTCTCAATACTTCACCTTTTAAAACAATTTCATATTGGAAATATGTTGTTTTACATTAAAACTTTTAATTTTAAACTTGCTGAGTATTTTTCCAAATTTACAAGAAAAGTAATATTTTTAGTAGTAGGAACAGCACTCAGCGGATGGCCCTTACATATACAAATGTATTGCGCCGGAACTAGAAAGGAGGGGTTAGTATTCAAAAGACAGATGAGAAGATAGAGAATAATATTTTAAAATTTTACCCTTGCGGGGTAATTTTTACTACAGGGCCGACGAAGGAGGGTGCTGATAGTGTCAATCGTTGCCACTTATGTTCAGTGACCAGTGCAGTGATTATTGAGGGTTTTTAGTTACTTTCTATCCACGCGATGTGTCAACATCTTCTACCCCAGTACCAGCATTCATTTCGTAACACAACAAACATCACAGCCACCAATAGATATGGATATATTTATATCCATATCAGACACTGGCAGTCGCACAGTCGACTGCGAAGTCTTTATCAACGGTAATGACAGGAGTCATAAGATAATGCCTTAAGCCAGCTGACTCTCTGCATTGACCTGATTTATATGTGATGTAAATAGCAAGAATAGTGAAATTGTTGTGCTTTTAAAAGCTTAAGGTTTTTACATCATATCATAAGTAATTTCGAGACATGATATTCTTCTTTACCAGAGTAGAGATACTTATGCATACTTTTCTACTACCTACTATAGGAAAATATAGGGGAGAATAGGTCCGATCTCCGCCGTATACAGGCAATTTTTTTTTTATTTTTATTTTTTATTCGGAAAAGCACGCAGGGGATTATCCCTACATGTACATAGCACTGCGCCGGAATTACAAAGGAAGGTATAGTATTTAGAGGGAAGATGAGAAGGTAGAGGATATTGATTAGTTATTTTAACCTTTACTTCGCCGGCTAATTTTATGCTATAGGCCAGACGAATGAGGGTACTGTTCTTCTGCTCTGTAGTACATAATGTGGTTCATTGCTGCGGCAATTGTTCAGTGCAATGCCTTCATCACTCTTTGGAGGCTAGTAAATTCTTATTTCGTATTTGACACTTTTTCGTGGAACATCTGCTTAACGTAAATACATTTGAAGTTCAACTTTCATCATTTACAAAGAAACACACAAGATCATATGCCCTCATTAAAACAATTAGTTATTATTTAGGAAATATTTTACAAGAGAAATACCAGTCTCTGTAATAGAAAACCTGAATTGAAATGTTTTCGGTGTTAAATAATATAATACCTGTTTTAAAATAATTAGTTCTAGCTCACATTTTTTTATACCCTCCAAAAAAGAATATGGAAGGTATATTCACTTTGTCATTCCGTTTTTAACGCAGCGAAATAACCACCTTGGAGCCATAATATAAATAAAAATTATTGTTGGGCACCGCCCCCTTTAGTGGGCGTTATTATACGCAAAAATAGTGTAAAAATTTAACAAATTGTTTTACTTAATCCTACATTCCTTAAAAATAACATTCTTAAGCTTTAATGACGTAGCTGAGACGTAACCTGGTACTACTCTGCCCTACCCCTCTCTCCCCCTCTGCCCCTAAATGACCCTATAAAAAAATTAATTTTGTATTTAATTATCCCAAACATTTATTTTTAGAGTTTTAAACAAAGATGAAATGTCTCCCCAACAGCCCCTGCCAGAGCGACCCCGCCCAAACACAATTTTAATACCCTCCAAAGAGAATTGGACCCCATAAAGTATATATATTCTTGATCAGCAATGAAGTCTAAGACGGTCTAGCAATGCCCAGACGTTCGTCTGTGGAAAACATGATATAGTCTATTTTTGAACCCCGCCCCGTGGGCGTTGACGTACGATATTATATAAAGCAACTCTGTCCCACCAAGTTAAACATTTTAAATTTTCATACTAAATATTTCGAGGGTATTTCAGATTCGACCCAGTCGAATATAACGTTTTTAATTGTTAATAATTCGATTTGCCACAATTTTTCTAAATTACTGGAAGTAATATGAACAGTACATTAACATTTAATATAATAATGTGGTAATTATTAAAACAACATGATGAACGAGTCCAGCAGGAAGACTAATTTTTTTCTTTTTATTATTGTTGTTATTTTTAAAAAATTCTATGCGACATATTGTCTGAACTAATATATTAATAGATATCAGTGCTTTCTGTTTGTCATGTACTCAAGTATGTCTATATGCCTGCATTTCATTAGCTCTTACGCCAAATCATCAGTAGATTAAATTAAATGGATTTATGTCAAATAAAATTTATGTCCTAAAAATGTCAAATCTTATGGTTTTGCTTGTGTAATTCTCAATTCATTTTTGGAAGTTTATGTAGGTTTTATTATTTTAGAAATTTGTCTACTGATGATTTGGCGTAAGAAGCAATGAAATGCAGGCACATACTTGACCACATATCAAACAAAAACCACTAATATTATTATTATAATTATTATTATATTTTTATACCCTTCACAAAAAAGTGAAAGGGTATATATAGGTTTATCATTCCGTGTGTAATTTCTTCGATATTAATATGGGACCCCATAAGGTATATATTTTCTGGATCCTTATGAATAACGAAGACGATTGAGCGATGTCCGTCTGTCCGTCTGTCTGTACGTGAAATCGGGACTCCCAAGCCCCCAGAAGAGCTAGAGACTTCGTTCTTGGACCGTTGGATTGAAAATAAGCTTAAATAGATTGATATTGAAATTAAGAAAGATCCGAAGTAGGGTTCTAGAGCTGGGAAGATTACACCTATTTCTCGACGCAAAATGTATACCAAAAATCAATTATTTTTTTAATGTTTGTAAGTTAAACCTATTTCGTGCTTTGGGAAGCCTGAATGGTCTATTAAAAACTAAAAAAAAAAAAAAATCCTGGGATGGGAAATTACAAAATTTTTTTTCGGCCCATTCTGTATTTTGTAGTACATGTAGTAACTAAAATTGTTAAACATTTCAAGTTTTTCTCTTACAAAACCTCTTTATACGTCATGAAGATTTGCGTTGGCCAAAAAATATTTTTAAATTGAAATTTTGCTTCCAGGGGTGGGAGATTGAATGTTTTTGTTTTAACTTGGACCAGCACTCAGGGGATGACCCCTATATAATTTTTGCTACAGGGCCGACGAAGGTGGGTACTGTTACTCTGCTTTTAGCACATGATAGTGTCAGTCGCTGCCTTCATCATTGAAACAGGCTGGCAACAACTAACACAACCACGCACTAATGCTGATCAGAAGAATTTAACACAATATTTCATGGTTTAGCGCGGGCTCGAACTCACGACCCTCCGCTTCACAGTCTCGTGTTCTACTACTTCAGCCAACAGCACTTACGTGAAAGTAATCAAACAGGCAACTGATGTTTTTTTTGCTAACTAAAAGTGTCTTATAATTTAAGAAGAACAAAATTGGTATCAAATATTAAAAAAAAATCTAAATTTCGAATCCAGGGTTGGACAAGTGCAATATTTTATGGTGTATGAAAGTGACCAAAATGGTTAAAAATTTAAAATTTTTCTTAAAAAAAATTACTTTACACCTCATGAAGAGTTGCATTGGTTAAAAATAAAACAAACAAAATTAAAATTTCACTTTCAGGGTTGGCAAGTTTAAAGTATATGCAATATATTGTAGTACATGAAAGTGACCAAAATTTTAAATTTTTTCTTAAATAAAACGACTTTATACCTAGTGAAGACTAGGATTGGTAAAAAAAAATTTTAGTTTCGCTTCCAGGGATGGGAAATTGAAATATATAAAAGTAACCAAAAAGGCAATTGACGTTGTTTCTTTTTGCTTATTAAAGCTGGTTTATAATTCAGGAAGAAAAAAATTGGTATTAAAATCTTAAAAAAATCAAAATTTCGACTCCAGGGTTGGACAAATGACATATTTTATTGTACATGAAAGTGACCAAAAAGTTAAGAAATTTTAATTTTTTTTGTCAAGTAAAACTAAGAATTGCATTGGTAAAAAAATAAAAATTCGCTTCCAGAGTTGGAAAATCGAAATATTTTTGGTACATAAAACTACCCACATAAATTCAAAATTTTGTGTTTTTAGTGAGTTAAGCCTATTTTATACTTCAGGGAAAATTAAATTGGTATTAAAAGTTCGGTTCCAGGCTTGGAAAATCGAAATTTTATTGTGCATACAATTAACCATGTAAGTTCCATGGTTTTTTGTGGATGAAATCTTTTTTGTACTTCGGGAAGAGTTAAATTGGTACATGAAACGGATTTTTACTTTTTGTTTTTAAATTAAACATATTTAATATTTTTGAAAGACGTTCTGAGGTATTCGAAATAAGAAAAGCCAAACATTTAGCTTCCTAGCCGAAAAATTTAAACGAAAAGAATTACATCTGTAAAGCGTGTTTAACATTTGCACAGCCGAATATAGCACTTTTACTTGTTTTTTTGGAATCACATTTAAATTGTTGTCTGCAAGTATTAAATATCTTAAATATGTTGGATTATTTGAAGTAATCTGATCACTGAAGTATAACATTTTCAAGTGTTTTCTAAAATATGTAGTAAAAGTAGACGCATCACGATATTATATTTCCCAAGCAAACAAAATTATTAACTTCATTGACAGCTTTTATATTCGGCTACAGGTCGCTATCTCAATTTATGAATTTAAAATTTAAACTTTAAATCATGACTTAAAATGGAGTAAATAAAATATTATTGTCTGCAGCTGCACCTTTGATCAGTGGCCAAATTCAACATGACTAAAAGTCATTAAAAAATATTTTATTTTACCTGAACGACTTTGTTATTACTGTTTCATATCAAGTGTAAAATGTTAATATATTTTTCTTTAACCTTTAAACAACATTTGTTGGTAAAATGTACAGTAAACACGTACATTTTTTATAATTTATACTGCATATTTATTATGAGAGTGTGTCAAGAAAACCCACACGCAAATCGCACAACTCGTATAAATATACTTTCAAATGAAAGAGTGTAAATTAAACATTTGTACAAAATAGTTTTATAAAAGTATATTATTCAACAAAATAAATGGGAAATTCAACGTACATACACATTTGAAGAAAGAAATCTGGTGACAAAACAAATAATTCATTACCTCGAATAATTTAACGAACACATATTTATTTAATAATTATGATTGAGGTAAGCATGATATATATAAACTATAATTATAACCTGAATAAATTTAAGGAATAAATACAAATACTCTCAGAGGTCGTTATATGGATGTGTGTATGTATGGTATGCATGTATATACGTTGCTGCAAGAGCTTTTGAATTTTCAGTGCAGTAATATTAAATCCACCATTTCTGAAAGCACACCTAGGCATGCAATATATGAACAATTTCTCAGTCGTCTATAGTAGTTGAGCTTTGAACACATTCTCGACAGCAGGCTACCGACTACAAATGCCGTCTCCGTCTAGTCAGTAACTTAACAATAATTTTTGTGATGCCACTTTCATATATAGACATATTAAAAATTTATTTATCAATAGAAAACCATTTTAGAGCACTTTGAAATGATCACATTCCATTTATATTCACAACCAATAAAAATTAAACTTTTGAAAAGTCGTAAGTACGGAAACAAAGAGATCGCCGAAAACTTTTAATCAAATCCTATGTATTTTCTAACAATTCTTGACCAATTAAAAAAAAATTTTAACCCTTATTTATTTAAGAGTTTTCATTCTGTTGGCAGCACTAACCTGTTGAATGTCGACTATGAAAATAGAAATTAGTTTAATTTAACTATAACCACAAAATTGGAGCGGGCAACAACCTGCCTTGTAGCCGTAACAATATTCATTCCCATATAAACACATGTATTCTATTTTTGACAGGTTGCAGGTAGCCTACTGTCGTGAATGTGTTTAATGCATTAAAGTGTATAAATAAACGGAAATATCAAACTGATTTTCTTACACGTTTCAATATGGGATGCATATAGATGTGAAACAAAATCAAAATCATTGAATCTGATTTTCTTTTAAATGCAATTGTGCGATAGAACGATATCCAGAAAAACCGTGAGCCGTCATTTGCTGGTTAGATGCACGCAATTTTCTGCAAACTAGTTAATGACATAACAGTAATATAGGACAAAGGACACATCGTTAACAGCAGGTAGAGATCCGTCCCCACGTTTTGCGAGGCAGAACTCAGAATAGTAGATATGTGGCAAGAAGCGACAACATGTAAGCAGTTTCTTTTAGTGGTCAAGGAGCCCGTGGGCAGAACAACAGAAAAGTTTATTAGGGATCACTGCAAAACCGGAGCTTAATTAGCGGCGGTAATTATGGGACATGGAGACTTCAAATGTCATCTGACAACGAAGATAATCCCAGTGACTGCTACTTGCGGAGTATGCCTGTAAGAAGCTGAGACAAAAGCGCTAGTGCTAGACTAAGAATCATCGACACACCCACGATACCGGTGCAGACTACGAGGCAAGTCTGTCTAAGTCGGATGCGACAAACTATATACGGAAAACGAAAATCGATAGCTACTAATCGACTTCCGGCAATCGCTAAGCTCTAGAGCATTCGCCGGATGTAGTACATTAGCAGTGATTGACAGTCTAGCCAATGCTAGATTGAACATTCAACAATTCAGGTACGCAATGCGTCGAAGAGGGACAAACATGTAAACTTGAAATGAATCAATGTTCGACTTATTATAATAAAGGGTATTTTTTATAGAGGTATATAGCTTTGAAATGGAATAAAACAAAGAGGGTGCAGTTAGCTGAAGTACTTAACTCGAGACTATGAAGTAGAGGGTCTAGAGTTCGACTCCGCTCTTAGTCATGCATATGGTATCGACTTATTCTGATCAGCATAAGTGCATGGTTGTTTTAGTTGTTGTCAGCCTGTTTCAGTGATGAAGGCATGGGACTGATCACTAAAAATAATTAGCGACTGACTGACACTATCGTGTACTAAAGAGCAAAGTAACAGCACCCTCCTTCATCGGACCTCTAGCAAATATTAGCCGGCGAAATAAGAGGTTCAAATAGCCACAAAAATGGTCTGTCTTCTTATCTGTCCCCTCAATACTATCCCCTCTTTTCTAAGTCCGGCGCATTCCATATGCAGGGGTCACCTCGAATGCTGGTCCGAATTAAAAAAACTACTTTATTCTAAAGATAATCTTTTGCCATTATAACTTAAATAATGCCGTATTACCTAGATTATTATACCCTTCACAAAAAAGTGAAAGGGTATATGTATATAGGTTGTCATTCCGTGTGTAATTTTTTCGATATGCACATAGGACCCCAAAAGTATATATATTCTGGATCCTTATGAAGAGCAATGACGATTGAGCGATGTCTGTCTGTCCGGCCGTCTGTACGTGAAATCGGTTTTCCCAAGCCCCCAGAAGAGCTAGAGACTTCGTTCTTGGACCGTTTGGATTGGAAATGAACTTAAATAGGCTGCTATTGAAATTCAGAAAGATCCGAAGTATGGTTCCAGAGCTGGGAAGCTTACACCTATTTCTCGACGCAAAATTTATACCAAAAATCAGTTTTTTTTAATGTTTGTAAATTAATCCTATTTATTGCTTTAGGAAGCCTCCATGGTCTATTAAAAACTAAAAAAATAACAAAAAAATTTCCAGGGATGGGAAAAAAAAATTTTTTTTTCGCCCTATTCCGTATATTGAAGTACATGTAGTAACTAAAATTGTAAAAGATTTTAAGTTTTTCTTTAACAAACGCTCTTTACACGTCATGAAGATTTGCACTGGCCAAAAAAAAAGGATTTTAATTCAAATTTTGCTTGCATATTTTATACGTGAAAGTAATCAAAAAGGCAACTGATGTTGTTGTTATTGTTTTTTTTTTGCTAACTAAAACAGTCTTGTAATTTAGGAAGAACAAAATTGGTATCAAAAATTCAAAAATAAAAAATAAAATTTCGAACCCAGGGATGGACAAGTGCAATATTTAATAGTACATGAAAGTGACCAAAATGGTTAAAAATTTTAAATTTTTCTTAAAAAAAATTACTTTATACCTCATGAAGCGTAGCACTGATAAAAAAAACCAAAAATTAGAATTTCCAGGGTTGGGAAAATGAAAGTTCTTTTTTTGGTACATGCAATATTTTGTAGTACATGTAGAAACCAAAATGGTTGCAAAATTTGAGTTTTTCTAAAACAAAACTACTTTATACCTCATGTAGATTTGCATTGATGAACAAAATTTAAAAATTTAAGTTTCGCTTCCAGGGCTGGGAAATTGAAATCTTTTTTATACATAAAAGTAACCAAAAAGCCAACTGACGTTGTTTTTTTTTGTGCTAAAACTATTTTATATTTTTTTGGGAAGAACGAAATTGGTATCAAAAATGTCCACAAAAAAAATCAAAATTTCGAATCCAGGGTTGGACAAGTGCAATATTTTATAGTTCATGACGGTGACCAAAATGGTTCAAAATTTAAAATTTTTCTTAAATAATACTACTTTATACCTCACGAAAAGTTGCATTGGTAAAAAAAAAAAAATAAAGTTTCACTTCCAGGGTTGGGAAGTTTAAAGTTTTTTTGGTACATGCAATATATTGTAGTACATGAAAGTTACCAAAATGGTTGCAAGTTTTAAGTTTTTCTTAAATAAAAGGACTTTATAACTAATGAAGACTAGGATTGGTAAAAAAAATTAAATTTTCAATTCCAGAGGTGGGAAATTTAAATATTTTTTTATACATAAATGTAACCAAAAAGGCAGCTAACGTCGGGTTTTTACTAATTAAAACTATTTTTTAGTTCAGTAAAAACAAAAATAGTATCACAAATTTAAAAAAAATCAAAATTTAGATTCCAGAGGTGGATAACTGCAATATTTTTTAGTACATGAAAGTGACCAAAATGGTTACAAATATTAAGTTTTTCTTAAATAAAACTATTTCATGCCTCATTAAGAGTTTCATTGGTAAAAAATATTAAATTGCGTTTCCAGGGTTGGGAAATTGAAATATTTATTCTGCATAAAAGTAACCAGAGGCAATTGACGTTGTTTTTTTTTTTTGCTAATTAAAACTGATTTATATTTCAGGAAGAAGAAAATTGGTATTAAAATCTTAAAAATCAAAATTTCGTCTCCAGGGTTAGACAAATGAAATATTTTATGGTACATGAAAGTGACCAAAAAGTTTAAAACTTAAATTTTTTTTGTCAAGTAAAACTATGTTACACCTCACCAAGAATTGCATTGGTAAAAAAATAAAAATTCGCTTCCAGAGTTGGAAAATCGATATATATTTATTTGGTACATAAAAGTACCCAAATAAATTCCAAATTTTGTGTTTTTAGTGAATTAAACCTATTTTATATATCAGAAGAAATTAAATTAGTACCAAACGGTACATACATTTGGTACCCACATAAATTCCCAATTTTGGTTATTTTTTCAGTGAATTAAACATATTTTATACTTCGCTAAGAATTAAATTGGTATTAAAAATTTTTAAATTAAGAATTCGGTTCCAGGGTCCAGAAAATCGAAATTATTTGGTACATAAAAGTAACCATATAAGTTCCAAATTTTGGTTTTTTATGTGAATTAAACATATTTTATATTTCGATAAGAATTAAATTGGTATTAAACATTTTAAAAACTAAAAATTCGGTTTCAGGGTTGGAAAATCGACATTTTCTGATTCATAAAAGCAGCCATATAACATGATATTTTTGATTTTTATGATAAATTATACCTACTTTATATATCAGGAAGAAAAAATTGGTTTTAAAAACCAAAAGAATCTAAAAGATGATTCTAGGGTTGGACAGTTAGAACTTTTTGAGGTACATGAAACGGATTTTTTCTTTTTATTTGTAAATTAAACATATTTAATATTTTTGACGTTCAGAGGTATTAGAAATAGCTTCCTAGCCGAAAAATGTAAACGAAAAGAATTACATCTGTGAAGGGTATTTAATATTTGGCACTTTTACTTGCTTTTTATAAGTTGTATAATATTTTGATAAGCTGTTTCCGTCTCAACTTTCTCAACATTCTATGCAGCTGGGGAACGACATTTTTTTTAGGGATATCTCATTAATTAGGGTTTCATTCTTTATAGAGGAAAGCCACCAACTTGCTATCACGATGTAAAATGGCCTTATGATTAGAAGTTTCTAAAGGAACAATCATACTTGTAAAATATTGTACCACAAAAGGGTTACCACCATATAATAATCAAAAACCTTTCAATTCAAACTTGCGTTCATAGAGTTAAACAGTTTCTAATAATAGTGGTTTCTATTCAAAAATCAAAAAAAAAAATTTCAAATATTTGACAAGTGAGTGTGGATGTACCTTAATACGCCACGTTTTTAGTTACATCATTTGCTCATTTATTACGTGATAGAAAGCCAGTAGTCACAATTTTGTTTTTATAACTGCTTTTTGGAAGAAGGATACTATTTTTCTATAAAGAAAAAATTTTACACATCTCCCATAGTTTTAAACTTTCCATGTGAACGGTTTATATTTCACTGCATTTATTAAATTTAAAAATATTAAAATTAATTGTACAAGTTTTGGTTCTGTGCTTGTATTTGCACTGCATAATAAGCATATAATATATATTACTGTATTTAACTTACCTCTACACGTATGGTTAAGTTGTATTCCTTAATACTTTCGTAGTCAAGCGGATGATTGACTTTTATATCAGCCCACGTATCGCCATTATCCGGTCGTTGTTGCAGGTAAAATGTATGAAATTTATTCGTTTGCGCCGTTGACCCAGGCATTAAGCGATAAAATACCGTTGGATTGCCTTCTATGCCCGAACTGGTTTCAGCAAAATTTTACGCATGAAATTCAAGTTTGATGTTGGAAATACAGAAATAGTATTATATTAGTAAAAGATATTTGAAAAAGATTTTAAAAAGAGGTAAATTGAGGTAATACTATTGACTTAGTATGTAGCAAATAAACGTAATTAATAAAGCAAATTTGTTCCGATATATAAATCTGGTATACAATTTAATTCAATTTGTTATCAAATTGAATTATTCGCTCATACGTCGTCAACAAAATATGTCATATTTCAAAATTTTACTCTCTAAAGTTTGCACCGTCTTTTATGAACAATTTTACGAATTCGTTTATAAGGCAGAAAAATATTTTGTGGGGTGGTAAATTCCAAATATTCTTATTATTAGTTGCAAGTGCACAATAGTTATTCAGAGTGGCCGTTAGAAGCGAGGATAGAAGTATTTGATGTTAGGACAACCTTCAGTGGCGCTACATTAAAAAAACATTTCTTTTGCTTATATAAATTTTTCTTGTATGAGTAATTTAGTATGACAGATGGATTCTGAATATGACTTTATTACTTGCAAATATATAGGACTAGCACATCCTGTTGTTATTAATTTTTTTCTTCGGTTTCTATTACATGCAATCTTTAATAAAGATTTTTTCTAAATACAAAAAAAGGGAAACAAGAGTAAACCTTGACAGAAAATAGAGAAGCGACAACATCGTCTTAGGAACCCTTACACAAGTTCGCTTTGAGTTTCGCTATCACACTGACACGCCTTAAGCCAATATGAGAAAAAACCATAAGCTGTGGTTTCCAGGTGGTCAGGTAGGGTCATGTTATATGTTACGGCCATGTAAGGCTGCAAAATACTGAATAAGAAATCAACTAGATCGATACATATGAGTGTGAATAGATTTTCATTTATTTTATGAAATAAACTATTATTATTTTTTTATAAAACACTTATGAAAAAGCCTTCAATAAATCGAAACTAACAATAGGAAACAGATTAAAATAGAATTCAGAAGTCAATTCATATTACACATGAAAATTCATTTGAATAACCACTCGCTTTTCATTCGTTTATCGTTTTCCAAATTTGTACGGACATACAATGAGTAAATTTTAATGTTGAGCTCCTCATACCAAATTATTGTAGATGAGTACAATCTACATATAAAACTATTACTAAATATCTATTTAAGTAATTTTTTGCGTATAACTTTATGAAATTTTCTGTAAATATTTTTTAAGTGATCAAGTCTTTTAATATCTTTGAAGGCATTTAAATAGTTTATGCTAAATAGTTAACCATATAGTGCTTTCAGAACCACCGGTCTGGCATTAATTTGCCATCTGAAGTGTCATTTGTTTAGTGAAAGAGTTATTTGCAAACATGGATCGTTTAATAAGCAAAGAACACTAAAAACTAGTTAAAGACCACGTAAAAATGGTGAGCACGATAATGAAAGTGTGCCGGATAGCGCGAATTTTTCGATTTGAAAGTCTTCTCAGCAACTAGGACTATCTTAGGGCTCTATATGGCATATTTTGCATTTGGTGTGGCGCCTTCATCCATAAGACAATATGTATGCAACAGGCTTTCAATACTGATTTTTCGAACAACATATTCATGGCACAATGATACACTAGATAGTCTCGAAGCACCATCGGATTTTTACTATGATACAAACTTTCAAATTTGGTTTATGTTTCAAACATTCAAACAAACCTTTAACAAACAACAAGAGCACGTGCTACGTTTTTTTCTTGGTCTGCTGTTGATAGTTCGGCGCATATAATAAATTCATGCAGTCGCCTTGTATATCAGAGTACCATGAACATATTATTCCACTCTTTCAGATCACTGCTGAAACCGAAAAATGGTGTTTTTAGAGATATACTATATTTCTTTGATGTTGGCAATAGTGTTTATATGTTCGAGCTATTGAGAACTGTATGTTTGCGTTGCAGTTCATGATGTGTGGCATCTTGAAATCGTGTACAACTTATATAGATCTTATTTATGACAAATGGTTTGGTTCGTCAATTTCGGGGTGATCTTTAAGTATTTCATATTTATGATATGTGTAGTTTACAGACCGGCTGCCCACGAAATTACATATCGCCAAAAAATATTGAAACGTTAGGCCAAGCTATTCAACACACCGTTACTGATATATGAACTCAATTACTATAAAATAATATATTTGAATAAAAAGTTAATTTTGCGTTTTATCTTGTAATTTTTAACAATGGGAAGCTGATTGTCTTAAAGTAGAAAAATAACATCGATTCTTATCGAAAAGAGCTTGTGTATGTTAAAAAAATTCAAATCCCATGATTTAACTAATGCAACTCTCAATTGGTTCGTGCATAAGCTGCGATGTTTTGGAGTTTTTGTGGATCAAGTTGAATTTAGACTTGTGTCGAAGTTGTTCATTTGATCAATTTTAAATTACATTAGTTTGATCATAGGTTCTTGTCAAAAATGAGATAATGAACGAGTCCGACACGTCTAGTGTATGTGCCGTTTTCTTTTCAGACTCTATATTCACTTTAATGTCGAATCTTTAAGCTTGTCGATTAAAAAAAAGCTTGTATGTGTCATTAAATCGTAATATTCAAGATATGTTAAAATTTTTCAATTATTATCAGACTACAAAGGATGCCTTATAAATATTTACGAGGGGTGAAATTTCATAAAAGTTATCAAAATAACTTTACATTCTCACTGAAAAGTGAATTATGGCTACTTTTTCTTCGAAATATATGTATCAAAATCATGTATCAAATTGTCACTGATAAAATTACAAATTTGGTTTTTCATCCTCAACGCTTCCAGGAAAGAATTTTTCATGTTAAATTTGCTTTATTTTTCTTAAACATTTATTTGCCTACTACTGAGTTCAAATTAATAATTTTAACCAAAACTTAATTAACAAACATTTAAATTACATACTTTGAAAAGATAAATCAACAAAAAAATTTCAATAAATTTTTTAAAATCATTAAATCAAGTTAAGGAATAACTTGAAATTATTTAAAATATTTATTTAATACCGTAATATTTATATAAAATATATTTATATGAAAAACAATTGCACAACATGCGACATAAACAAAATACAAAAACACAGTTTTATGGCGTCATGTTTTTCGTTCTATTTCCGTGAAAATCAACGAAAATATATATTAATTGTTTGAAAAAAGTGCTTGCAAAAAATTTAATATTTCAACAAAGTGCAAAAAATGAAATTATCTTGGAAAAAATTTTTATAATAAAATGAAACATTAAATAAAAACTCATATGAAATGTTTCTTTTTTTATTTTTTGCAGAAATAAAAACATGTTTTTCTATATTTAATTGATATAATTTATATACCAGTAAAAAAGTAGGAAAATAACATATTGTGAAAAAAGAACAAAAATATTAAACAAACGGCTTCAAAAATTATTACAGCCCCTTGTGTACGTATATGTTTCGACAGAGGGTTGGGTGGGAGGTGTTTACAGGATTTAAGGATCATAATTAAAATCTTATTAAAACAAATGGTTTTTATTTTTCTAACACAGCAACATGTGTTTTTTATTTGAGTAATACATGCCTTTAAAAAATCAAAGCATGTTGAGGCCTTAGTCAGCAGAAATTTCTCATCACGAGAACTGAAAAAATCCAGTTGTAAGGATGATTTGGGATGGAGGTGGGGTTTTTTGTAAATTTTTTGCAATGATTTTCATTTGTTTCAAGGAATCTAATGTTTACAGGTTTTTTTGCTTGTTTTGATGAATTTGATGTTGTGAATGAATTGGTTTTATGAGTTGAATAGTGTAACAAATAGGTGGATTTCTGGTTTTGATTTGTTCTCAAATTATAAAAAGAAATTTTATATAAAATGTAGTTCTTAAGAAAATTATATTACTTAAATTACATTAAAACTATTCTGCTCTAAAATAAATTTATAAATATAAGACTTTACGATAAATAAGAAAATTCTCTGCACTAAAATTATAAGAAAGAGCTGCACAAGTTACCAGCGTTGTCATCTTCCGTATAGAGAATTTTTAAAGAAGCTTAGCCCCTTTTATTAATAGAGGATTTTTTATTATATAATAGATTTTTTATTTGGGGATAGAAATTTCGATAAAAAGAAGTACTTTTTTCAGTGGGGATAAAAGTTACTTTGGAAATTTCGGGGACAACAAATTGAAAATTGTGTAGACAGTCTAAGAAATTACTTGGAGTTTTGCTGAGCAAAGATCATTTTGATTACAGAAGGTTAATTTACGTTATAGCTGCAAATTCTTAAAAAAAAATTAAAAAAAGTTTGATACAATAAGTTCTACATGATTTAAAAAAAAATACCTTAATTATATATTAAGCAGTCGAAAAGCAACTCTGAGTCAGTCAGACCACTGATCGTTTACTCTCTTTCGTGAGTTTTGCGTCTCACTCGCACTAGTTAATTTCAAGATCTCAAATAACTGTATAGATTTACAGTTCTTCTGAGGAATATTCCGTGGTTAACTACGTTGCTACTTCCAACGGAAGAAAATACGGGTTAATAATGACTTCTACGCTGCTAACGCAAAATATTTTTTTATAAAAATATTTTCTGATATTCACAATTTCGATTTCTACAAAAAATAGAGTTTATCCAATTGTTAAACTTGGTTTTACCATTTGAAATGATTTTGTTAAACAAACCCAAAACAATTTTTGAATTGGTTTGGAGTAGGGAATACAACCTTGTTCTTGCCTGCGCTAAGTGTTGACAAGATAAATATTTGAAACAGCTGATAAAACACTAGAAATTGCAAAGCACCCAAGTCTTTATTTGGGAATTTTCAAGTTTTGTGATATGAAATAATGTGATATCCAAGCACTTATTCACTTTGTATAAGTATTTCGATAATTTTAAACTATTTATTTACAATATATAAGATAATTTAAACAATTTCTTTGCTACACTACTAAAAAACTGCTGTTGTACCGTTAAATACACCTATTTCTTCTTCTTCTTTCTGACAATGCTGCTACAGTTCAAAATATTATATAGTTGATTATGATTTGAGAAGTTCATTAAATTCAAAAGAAATCATTTATTAAATTCTAAAAAAAATCATTGATCACAAATTAGACATAATTGCTCAGAATATATTTTTTTATAGAATGCAGAAAGTGTTTTGTATTTCTACACACTAGATCTATTTGTTATTTAATATTATTTATTTGGGAATCTGTTGTTTAACACAATTTTTTCCCCTCCTTTAACAGATAGTACGAAACTTTTATTTGATATGTTGAAACTCACAAAAATTTAATATATTTCATAGGTGTATAGGTTTTGAGGAGTTAGAAGCTCTTAATGATTTTGCGATGTTTCATGAAGTGATAACATTTTTCATGTCCCAAAAGAAGCTTCTGTCACTCCATTCTATATATAACGCTGACGTTGAAAATGGAATAAGACTATCACGAAGGGCAGTCGTCTAAAAGTTTATTTTGGAAGTTACTCTAAGAATAAGATTAGACTTGTTGTCATTCGCCCGTTTCTAACAACATCCTACGATCGAACCCATTTAAATTACATTGGTTTTGATCAAAGGCTTTTGTTGAAAACGACCGGATGAATGAGCTGGGTACAAGTCAAAATAAGATAGACTTATGTCGCACTCGTTCAATCGCCCGCTTTTGACAAGAACCTTTGATCAGAACCAATGTAATTTAAGTGGGTTTGATCATGGTTTATTGCCAAAAACTAGCGAATGAAAGAGTTCGACACAAGTCTAATATGGGTCATCAGTTGCGTGCCGGCTTCAAAAAAAAAAAACGAATATGTGGGAATCAGAGTATTCTATAATGTAAATATAGAAATTTGAAGAAAAAGTCGTTTTTTATGTGTTTGAGCACTGAATTTACCAAGCAAATGGACTCAGGTGGTGAAAGAGTCCTTTAATAGTGGCATCGTAAAGGGATTTCCTTTAACCCTGATCACATAAAAATATAATATCCGGATAGGTTCAGGACTCGAATTCAAATACATTCATTGAATTTGCGATTTAAAAAATATTAAAGACCGGCATCTCGGCAATACTATTTATCTTTGAATGTATTAATCTATTAGAAATTGTACTTGTTTCTTTTTAGTGCAGAAAATTTTCTTAAATTAAAAGAGAAGACAAAATATATTTTACAGAGTATAAATACTTATAAAACATTATAAATACTTATAAGACGTTACATTATAAAAATGTTGCTTTGCAATTGTTTACTAATGCTATGATGCTGCTATTATTATTATTTATTTTTTTTTTTTCGTTATTTTTCCTTTTCCTTCCTAATGTCTAAAACAGCTTCAGGTGTTGATTATACAATTTGAGCTCACAAAGAAAAAAGATTTCAAACATCTACCACATGTGTTAATGCATTTAGATGAATAATACACTGAGACTATTTATTAAAAGTTTCGAAAATAAGATTTTCTTTTCAGCGACATAAAAACAATTTTTATATTATTTTCCTTATGACCTTCTTTTCATCGTATACTCTCAGTGTATTATACATGTCTTTATCTAAAGTGAATTTAGAATAAACGTCATACTGTTATACTTAAACTTTACAGAAAAGCTGTACTTTTTAAAATTATAATCATCATCTTACATGAATACGTGATATTAAAAAAGTGTTATTTTTCTTTATTTATTTCTTATAGTGTTTTGGAACTTTCAGTAGAACAAGTGTTAAATTGTTTTCTCTTTTTTAGTTCTATATATATTTTAAACAGTACTTAGTAATCGTGTATGCTTAGTTGTAATCTATCATTGCATTATAATTGCATCTAATGACTAAGGTTTCCCGCTATAGTTTAGATTAATACAATATTAAAGCTTTTAGGTCTTGCTTGCAAAAAAGTGAAAGCTTACTTCTTTAGGACCATTAATAGAAAATAAACATTAAGATGAACTGAAGAGTATACAAAATAATTGTTTTATATTAATGTGCAATATATGATGTAGCTTAAATTAAAAGTTGGTGCCATTATCATTATTTCTAAGTGCAGAGTGCAAAAATTCAACTATTTAAAACTAAACATATATTGCAAAAGCGAAGTTTATAATTGTGCTAAACTGTTTGCCTTCCTAATGGTAAGAATAGAGTATAGTATTTTAAAGCTTTGCGTTCAGCAGACGAGTCATAACAATTTCGATTGATTTTTTATTAGCTATTGCAACTACATAACATTTTTTAAGCCCAATAAAGTGTATATACTGTCATACTGGCCTCACTTTTGTACATTCATTTATATAGTGATACTCTAGAAAATTGTCATCAATTTATAGACCGATGAACAACGCTTCCAAATTATCCAGATTTAATTTGAACATCAATCATCAATCCAAGCAATACATAGATGAGAAGTCGTGTTTGATAATGTGACTCGTTTTGTATTTAAGTTATTTCTTAAAAAAAATTACTGAGTAACTGTAAAATTAATATATAAACTTCAGGTATAGAGTGAAACCCTTTAATAGCTGGTCCCTCAAACTTCAAGGAAAATTCACCGAATATATCCTACAGAGTGAGGTGAAGACACTAGTATATGCTAACAAGCTACAACTAATTTAACCTTCGCCTTACCATTTCGGTTTTATTTCTTTAATAACTTGGTTAATTTTGCTCCAATCTAAGAGAAATTTTGACTCAATGAACAAATTTTTTGTACTTTTAGAATTTATCAAAAATATTATAAAAAAAGGAGTTTTTAAAGTTTTTTCAATTTTATTACTTGGTTTACCAATACCCACCCGGTTGGGTATGAAACTATTTATTATAAAAACTGATTAAGATTAATTTTTTACTAATAAAAACATTTAATTTAAGTATGTTGAAGAGCCTTGATGACATTTTTCACATTTTGTTTGACTGAGAATGCATTTAAATGTATCAACCCTGGACATATTTTTAGATATTGGATTCGGACCCATATAAAGGTTTTCATGAATAATATTGATCGATCGTCGGCGATTTTTTGGCGCCTCCTTATACCATTTCACATTGTCTTTAGTCTCGTAATACAAAGAATTAGCACATGATTCATCATTATCAGCACAATCACTTTCAACGGTCACCTCTACTTCGCCAAGCTTCTGTTCTATATCAAAATCGTCAGCATCTCCAATAGGCATATAATCCTGGTTTTCATCATCATCACCACACAAATTATCAGTACCATCCAAATCTAACTCAGTGTCAATCAATCCAAGAAAATACTCTTCTCTCTCTTCATGAGACAGCCTTTAGTAACATAAGTTACAATAATTGTATTTACTTTGAAAGTAAAAATAGTGATTATAAAATACCAACGTTCTTACATAACAACTAAATTGTATATTATAATAAAAATCTTCCTTGCTATGCTTACATTTCACAACACATATAAATACCTAAATTATCGTTACAAAGCTTTGTAGCAGAAAAGAGCAGATCACTGACTCCTCAATGCTCTTGTCGTAAATTTAGAGAGACTAAACACCGTCTTGCTGAGCTATAAAAAAACTAATTATTTTGCGATCATCTATGAACTTGGAAAAGAATACAAGATTTTAGAAATTCTATTTGGGAAAAATAACAGATACGTTTATATTTCAGTTGCGATGCCCTTAGAAGCGCTAATCCCTGGAAACAGTAAGACATGAAGGAACCATTTCTGTGATTAACTTTAGAAATGAAAAGCTGACTTCTCATAAGTTTAATAGAAATATCTGATAATATAGCATCCACTTTAATCAGTAATATAGTATATACCGCACATGAGTACATGCATAAAACTTCAGTACCACCCTGGTGGGTATTGGTAAAGCCTTTGGTAGGGCGGAGGTTAAGCCGTAGAGGCCATCATTGTTTGTTAGGTGGCCAAAAATCCGACAAGAATGAAAATAGTATGAAAGAAAGTCGGGAAAGAGTACAAAACACCTACAATGCCCTACCATTTTTCAATAATGAATAAGTTTAAATTTTGATATATGCTTTTTTCTAATTCTGTCCGTACAGTTTAAAATTTCATTCTGTTATTTTTTCTGAACTAAAAAAAGAAATAACATATTTGCTTATTATCCACATAAAATTCTAGTCTTAATTTTTTCATATTTGTTATGGAAAATCTCAGCTCGAATGCTTCTTCGCTTACGAGTAAAAACTTGCCCGTATGCGTTCGAATGATCGCTTACCATCGAGTGCTATTATTACAAATTTCGAAAAATCCCACATTCGATTGAAAACTCACTCGTATAAGCAATTATATGCTGGTTAAGGAAATGTATCGTTACCTTAAACGCAAAACGCCGTGATTAACAGAAAGTTCAAATCGACTTTCTTATGAACTCCGAAGTACCTTATCGAAGTACATCATAAAAAAAATTTAGAATAGATAAACAAATTTATTGCTAAAATGAAAAAACTCTGTATACGAGACAGATGTCATGTAAAACTCAAAAATGCCTAACTAATTCCAAATAAGAACGTTTTGCATATCAGGTAACGATATGAGCTCTTCAGTGTACTTTAACTTTGCAGGTCGAAGTAAAGACAACGGAAGACATACTCTTTTGATGGTATTTATTCCTCATATAACGCTATTGAAAAAATTTAACACTTTTATTCTTCTAGCCCTATTCAAAAACATTCTTAGAGGATAGGATTGTCGTCCGCCCCCTCCACCCTGTTTTCGATTCATACAATTAATATTTACCATAATATATTATAAATTACATTTTCTGTGGTTTTCAACAATAGCAATATATTTGCAATTTTCAAAAATTTACGCAATTCTGTTCACAAGCTTTCATGGCACGTTTCCATATACGGAATTCCGGTCCAGTAGCCTAATTTGCCCAAAATTAAGTAATTTGCGACATTATTTCGCATATAATTTTTATATGAGCAAATTATCTGAAATAACATAATTTGCTTCAACTTAATTCGAAAGCTGTCTGGGCGACACTGCTCGTCTGTTATTCTCACAATCGCAACTTATACATTATTGGTGACTTACAAAACGAAAAAATGTGGCATTTAAGTACGATAGCGTTGATTTTGTTTCTTTTAACAAAATTTACTATAAACCCAATTTTATTTTATATTTTGCTATTTCAAGTTAATATTGAACAAACTTTTTGCCTTTTTTATATTAAAAAATAGACAAACAATACAAACCTCAAATGGATTTCGAAAATTCGAACACACTTACAAGTTAATGAAAACACTTCCACGTAATTTTCTCGAATCAACTGAATTTTATCATATTGCAAACGTAGTATAACATTTGTTTATATTTCAATAAATTTAGTTTGAACTTGTTTTTTGATTTACAACAATAAATGATACAGGAAGGATTGCGAATTGGGAATAATCAGTAGTTGATTTATTATTATTGATTCAGCACAAAACTAGTAGAACCTTGGGACGGCAATGTGTCTTGCCACAATCGATTAAAAAATACATTATCTCGTGTTAGGAAGCCCATTTTCAACTATGAGATTATATAATCAATTTGACTTATACTTTGATCAAAGAATTAACAGAGTGAAGCATTCTCACGAAATCTCTACGTGGATTCTGTGCAGTACAAATTTAACTTTGGATTCACATGCAAGATATTTCTAAGACCCGTGAAGGAATAAAATGGAATTGTATGAAACATAGTGTTTGTAGGGTTTTTGAAAAAGCTTCTTATGTATTTTTTTAACTTTTCAAACTTAAACCGAAATTAGATTATCAATAAATAATTAGGGAAATGTGTCAAATGTAGTACATTGAATCTTAATACGAATCAAAAAACTGCTAAATAAATTATTCCAGTTTTGCTTGTAATTTTTGCTACATTTTACGGTGAATTTTAAACAGCAGCTTTTTTTCATTAACCAACAAAAGCCGACTTTGAATTTCTAATAAAACTTGCTTTACTAAAAATTACAAACGATAACCTCAACAGTACTTTGAAATATTAACAGCTAAACGAATATCGAAGTCATGTTGGTTAAGATCTTCTTGCGGTCTATGTTTGAAAAGTACAGCACTATTATTGAAAACCATAGATTTTTCCTATTAAACTCTTGATGACACAAAACTGTTTCACTTGCTTTAGCTAACTTCTCTTTCGATTACAATCTATCGTTTTAAAAAGTGCATAATAGGTGTACTAAGATATACAAACATACGTTCATACAAAATGAATACATAGTGCTGATAACAGAATTTCTATTGTGCTGTTCAAAACAAATAAGTTCTGTTGCTAAAGGTTTTATAAGTATAATAATTAATGTAATTAAAAAGAAACTAAAAATCAACAGGATTATGATAAACATATTTTAATGAAATATTTAATTATTTTACATTAAACACTGGTGGTGGTGTGGTAACGAGTGAGAGTGGCAGTATACAATAATAATTTACATATATAGTTTATATATGTAGATATATATGTATATATATATATATATATATATATATATATATATGTATATATATATATATATATATATATATATATATGTATATATATATATATATATATATATATATATATATATATGTATATATATATATATATATATATATATATATATGAATGTATATATATATATATATATATATATATATATATATATATATATATATATATATATATATATATATATGAATGTATATATATATATATATTTATATATATATATATATATATGTATATATATATATGTATATATATAAATGTTTTTTGGTTTGGTGCAAATGATTACGTATAAATGGCATGTGCATTATAGTATGAATGGAGAGGGTATTACTGATAGGCGTCTGCGGATATTACATCTAGTTTTTTAATGAAATCTTATTGAGCATACGTTTTTATATTGGGAAGTATATAATAAAATAATAATTAATGTTTAAACACCTTTCTTTTAAAATTGACAAGTATAAATTATATTTTATGATATTTTAAGAATTTTGAAATAATAAAAACTCTATGACAGATAGCACACAAAAGTATTCTTGTTAGCCTCTGAATTTTATGAAATCAATGAATTTCAGTAGGCAATTTTAACATGGAAATATTTAGACATCTACCCATAAAATTTCCCTAAACCGTTAAAAGGGATATTTTCTGTCCACATCGCTAGAATGTAATCAGTCTCTGCTATGAAAATTATGTGGACAGTTTTGGCTTCTTTCATTATCTTACAATTTTAATTGTAAGTTTATATAATAAATAAAAAAAATCCACTTTAAATAATATTTAAATGGCGACACTAATTATGCTGTCAAAAAATTTCCCTTTATTTATCGATATCATTATTCCTTTATATACAGGTTTTTAAATTAAAATAATATTAAATTGAAAGATAATGACACATAAGAAAGAATATAAAAGTTTCTTGAAAAATTTGGTTCAATAAATTCCGAACGTATATCACATAAATATTTCTATATTAATTATCAAACTAATAATTATTATTCAGGTTCAAATTCAAATCTGCAAATTTACAAATTATAGTTTTATTTGAGAAATTGCATTTTTTTAATTGTAGGATAATTAGAATGTTTTTAAAATTTTCTGACAGCAAACCAGTGATGTTAACCGTACGGTAATTACCGTATTATACGGTAATTTAGCCCTCCGAACGTTAAGCAGGTAATTGCTATATTTGTACGGTAATTTTAAAAAGTTTTACTTTTTAATTGTTAGGCCCCAAACATTTTTTTCATAATGTGTCTACAAGGGCGAATTCATAACTGTGTTAATAGATCAGTTTTGTGACAGCCCAAATGTAAATTCTTCACTGCAAATTCTCTTGCGACTACATATTTTTCAGTAAAAACATTAAAAAAGTACGTTTTCATAACAACTATGCAAAATAATGCCAATTGTGGTTAAATTCTTACGTTTCTTATTATTAATTTTGTACCAGACTTTGCGTATGGTAATTTTACCTAAAAAACGGTAACTTTTTTAGAGCTGTACGGAAATTGAAATAATAAAGTTAACATCACTGCAGCAAACAATACATATTGCGAAAATTCGTGGATGGATATTGTGAAATCTTCGAAAGCTAATGTCTTGTAGAGTCAGCTCTAAACAATTAATTTCGTCGTTTTTGGACCATAAATACTTTTTAGAAAAAGTTATATATTAATGATTTATTGAAAAATATATAATTTAGGCAAGCCACAGAATAAAATTTTTTTAAAAATGTTTCACAATCGGAGACATTTTCAATGTAGGTTCCAACATTTTTTTTTTAAATTAGAAGTAATTTTGGGGTACCAACTTTTTATCTACTTTCAAAGTAAAAAGAAGTGACAATTTTTTATAGAATTATTTGTATTCCAGTAAGGAAAGTGTTTCAACCCCGTAAAAGCAAAGAAATTTTAGTTACACTGTGCTTTTTAAAAATTAGATCTACTTAACATCAGGAATATGATTTCGAATTCACTGAAAAGGCGCCAAAAAATAAAAGTGACTTTCTTAGAAGCCCTTTTTTATCGGAATATGGTGCAAGTAATTTATGGCCCACTAAATGAAACATCTGTTACCTAATTTGAAGGCTTGGTGTTTCAGGAAAATAAGTGTTTGAAATTTTATTGAAATAATTCAGAAACAGCAGCTTTATTGCAATCATAAGAGCTTTTATTTAACCACAGTCAATATTTGAATATAAAGGTGAATAAACATTTTTATTTAGGAAGGAAAACAAAATAAATATTTGGAGCATTTTCCTTGGGAGCGGATCGTAAGGGATGTTTACTAATTCAGTGCATATTGTGCAAATAACATTTAACATTTATATAATAGATATATAATAAAAAGAACAATAATATTTTAAAAAAATTTTTAAAGAAAATTTAAACAATAATAGATTATAGTTTAAATAGCTACAAATTAAAAACTATCGTATCAAAAATCTTGGTATTTTTATAACAAAAAAAATTATTTGTTATATTTTTTAGATATTAAACAGACCTGGCTTTGATCGAGACGACTTTGCCACCTACTGGCATATTTTCCTTCACATAAATGGGACCATAGATTGTATGATCCCAGACAGGTGGATTATTGGCGCGATCTACAACATCGATTTGAACCTCTACGGTACGTGATAAAGGTGGATAGCCTTTGTCTTGTGCCATGGCTTCTAATTTATAGGTTTCACGCTATTGTTTTAATTTTAATATTATTTTGTTTTGTTTAGTTGTGGCGGTTTTGTAACATTCAAAAATTCAAGTTTGTTGACAAAAACCATTGATGAGTAAATGATTTTAAGATTTTCATATGGAGTTGTTGTTTTTTTTAGTATAAAAGAAATTAAAAATGGCAAAATACAAAATATTATAGCAGTTTTATGTTTAAAATTATTTTTATAAAAAAGTTTTCTTTTCAACATAATTATAAATTAAGAGTTTTGTAAAAAAGGACCAACACCTTAGAAAAAATTTCTTGTTTAAATGAAAAATGAAAAGTTAAGATAAAGTTTTTCTTAAACAAAAAAATCATAGGCAGTGCAAATTAAAGAATTTTTTACCTTCAAAGTTAAGTTTCAAAAAAAGTCTCGATCCTAGCCTTTTATTCATGTTAAAAATTGTCTCTTAAAACTATGATTATTTTTCTTTAAATCAAAAATTCTGAACATAAATAATTATTTTACTAATATTAAAGAAACTTAAAAAAATATATTTTTATAAAGGATTTGGTGCAATTTTTTGTATATAAATTTTGTTTTTAAAAGCATTACATTCATATAAATACATATAGTTTGAATTACAATGACCTTAATGTTTATTCTTTTATTTAATTAAATTTGAAATTGTTTTTTAACATTTTTTAAAATAGTTTATTGTAGCTTTCAATACATAAATTCGTCTTGTAGCATTAGTTACCTGTTGCTTTTATATAAGCCTGCCAATTTACCTGGTATAAGTTTGTATATAAGATAATGTTATTCTTGTTGATATGTTTAATATTTGTTAAAGAAACCCAGCACCATTTGTTTGAAGCAATTCTCTCAAAATTTTGTATTTCGTTTGTTCATTATGTACACATAAAAGAAAGAAATATAAGCAGTTTTTTAACATACAAGTTATTATTTCAAGATATTGATTATATATTTGCTAGTGGGTTTTGGTATTATAAATTCTCTGAGCTTACCGCACAATTGGAGGTAAATTTTCCAAAGAATTGTGATAGGAATGGGAATTATCCCTCTATATGCACCACAGTGTGAGAACACGAAATAGGTATATATCATAGAACGCAGCCTTTTTCAGATATTTTGCATCTTGCAGACAATACAACCAATCAGTATACTTCAATACGAGCAAAACAATATACTTTTAACTATAAAAGGAGCGTAGTCACATGTATGAACCAGGATACCTGTTTGTTGTAAAAACCAGGTCGTATTACTTTTGAATTACCAATGTTATCACAGGTCCAACAATTAAACAGAATTACTGTTTTCACTTCGAACTAAGCCTCAAGTACTGATGATGGAAGAGTAGCGGGTTCCGGGAAGCAGTTGTTAGATCTCCTTGGTTTGTTCTAAATAAGTTCGATAGTCTAGAATAACACGCATTTTTGATAATCACTCGTGGGGAACTTATTGCAGATTGGTCATAGCAAATATATGAATAGATACAAGCATTAGGAATACTTTTTTTATATTAAACAAGAAAATTGTTATAAATAACACAATATTTGCCAGCCTGTCATAATTTTTACACGAGTGTAAATATACACAGATTTTCTGTTAAAAATAGTTTGTTTTTATTCTTGTTGTAATATAGGTATAAAATATCGTTATCGTATATGTCAAACTGCTTATATTCTTCCTAATTTATATACATATGTATGTATGTACATTTATATCGAATATTGCATGTATATAACTATGTACTCTGAATTACCAATTATTTCGAAAACCAGATCCTTAAGATTTATTGTTGTTATTTTATACAGATGGATGCGTATAAAATTAATGCTGATGTTGACATTTTTTTGGATAGGAAAAAGCCACAGCCAATTAAAAAAGTTTGTAAATTGTGTATGCATGTGTATAAAAAGAACATTAATTTTGTTGGTAAAAGAGGGATATATGTTTGTTCCAAATACTGGTTAAATATATAAATACAAAATTCAAAAATTTTACGTATGGATTTAACACTTTTAAAATACCACAGCTCCAGTTTATTTATAACTGCAGCTGTTCCCAAAAACTCATATTTTTTCCTTATGTAAAGGGAAAATATCCTTTTAAAGCACAAAGAAGAACTATGCAAAAAGTGGTATACAAATTTTGTTGATTCAGCTTAGACAACAACATTAGCAAAAATACACCACATTCAATTACCCACAGCAGCAGCGCTGGCAGCACCATGGGATATTACAACACATGCCTATAGAGGGAATTTTAAAAAATTGACCAATTGGTTAAAAAACTAGTTTACCACAGTGGTGTATAAATATATGGTTGGGATTTGTTTTAAACTCGCTGTAGAATGAGTGGTGGCAGGTGAAATTATTAAACAAATATACTGAAGCCAAATTCGCTTAACAGCCAATTGTGTCTTTAAGGACCATTAATATGGGTATGAAAACAAAAATCGTTAACGGGATATATTTTTTAACAAATAATTGCTGATAGCCCGTGGTTAGATATCAGATGTATGTATATGCATACAAAACTTAACATAATGTTAATTCTTATTTTAAATTTAAGGAAAATTAGTATACATATGTTCATTAGATTTGTTTGCTAATACATATTTTGTTTTAGCAGATTGCTCTAAGCAAAATATACTGTTGTGTTAATTGTTAAATTATTCAAATGGTCTAAAGAGCAAAAATGTATATGGAGAGTGTGACAGAGAGAGAAGGAGAAAAGAAGAGTATAGCGTTATATACAAACCTTGCCTTAACCGATGTTACAACCGTACCCACAGTGACATTTTCACGTATATAAATAGGTCCATAGACCACCTTATCCCAAATTGGTGGTTTATTATTGCGATCAACGACATCTAATTCAACATCAACATCGGCGTATGAAGGCGGTTCACCTCGGTCAGAGGCCCGCACACGTAAACGGTAACGGTCACGCTGTTGATGAGTTCAAGGATAATTTGTTTTCGTTTGTTTTACATATCAATTAGCATTAAGAAATTTTTCGTTTAAAGTTAGTTGTTTGTGGTTGTGTTAACTAAAGAACACACAATAGCTTTATTTTATAGCATATTAACAGTGGGAATTATATTTTATGTTAATGTTGATTTAAAAATTATGTTGACAAATAGGGGTTTTTATAAGGAGAGTTTGTGTATGCAATAAGACGTGTTTAATTTTTGTCGTAACGGTATTTGGATTTTTAAACGTGGTGGATGGCATAGATAAATGTGACGTTATTGTTTACGTTACGTTATTAAACTATTTGTTTGCTTATACGGAAATGAATGAAAAGGAAATTAAAAGGCATTAAATTATATGGAAACGAATGTAATTAGTAACTTCTATTTTACAGAATTTAATATATGATAGCCTTGGTAGTTAGTTGTATGTATAATCTAAACGAATTAATATTTAATTATTGACGTTTTTATTATAAACACTTGTTAATGCTAAGTAGTTACGGCGCATTCGAATTAAAAAGTTCTTTCTTAAAAATTTCACTTCAGTATAATTTAAACGTTTTTAAAATTATCCTCTTGCAGACGAAGTATAATTTTTGCGTATGAGTACATATAGCATGTATGGGCATGTCCAATAACATGATCCATAGACGAAGATGACGTTATAGTAACATATCAAAATGGATTTACTTGTACTGCTACTTTTGTATAGATAATTACATGTTCAATGAAGAAAAATCTATTACTTATATACTGCAAATATCTGTATTGGAAATTGCTTCTAACAGTAAACGGAAATTTTGTGTTTTAGTTCTTAAAAATATCTTCTTGAAGCTAATATTATTATTTTTTTAATTAATTTTTTTGTGTTATATAGAAAGCATATTTTATATTGAATATATTTATTACATTTTATAACGAATTTAAAAATTAAACGTTTTTCAAGAAGATGGGTTTCTTCATACAGGGGTCTAATTTGATTATTCATGAAACAGTGCGACAACTTTTTCATTTAACTTTGGGACAATTATTTTAACTAATTTAATTAATTCTAATACATAATATTTTCTAATCAATCAATATTACGCAGCCGATTTGTCTTTTCGTATTTCAGTTGGACAATGAAATCTTTTAATTATAATGACGTTTTCCAGCAACGTTTTTAATTGGTTTTCCTATCAGTAGAAAGCGAAATTTATACAGTGAGAAAGACATGCTGATTAGGCCTTTCCGATTGCTAAATTATTATTATATTTTCCTTTAGATCGTACTGAAATTGTCACTGATTCCAAATTAATTATTTAATATAGTTTGATATACCTTAATTCCAAATAAAATTCCTTACATTTAAGCCAATGCTTACATATATGTGTATACAAAATGAAACTATGGTCTCCCGAATGTTAAAGGAGCACCATCTGACAGCACAAATTCCGCCGAAAGTATATATTATATAATCGATTAATTTTATATTTTTATTCACTTCTATACATTAAAATAACATCTAAAGAAAAATTTTTATACGTAAAATCAAACTTCTGTTCGGAATAACTAAAAGTTATGAACCTTTGATTTTCGAAATATTTGTGAGTGATCTAGTTTTTACCCGATAATGTTTTTGAACTGTATAAAAATTGCGCCGTAACTACTTGAGATTTTGGTTCAATACCTAACACATTTAATGATTTCGTGAAACTGCGTATTCTGAAAGTTTTCAACATTTTGTTCCATTTAAACAGAACTAAACAATGAGGATGGAATATTAACATTATGACACTTTATAATTTAAAGTTTAAATATTTATTAATAATTATTATCTTGGTTTGCATACAACATCGATTACGTGTGGTGGTAAATAATGTTAAACATTGAAAATTTATCCTTAAAATCGTTGGAATATATTTACTTACAGGATAACAACCCTTTTTTATATTTAATATTTATTTTCAAATGAATATGTAGATTTTTGTAGATTTTATTTTCAACATAATATGAAAAATAAGAGAAAAAAATCATTTGTTTAATTAAAAGAAGATATAAACATTTTAACATAAAGTTGTTTAGAAAGGTGCATATAACTTAAAATGGTTGAATGAAATTAAACCCAATATTTTTTGGTATACTTTTTAAAGTATAAATTGTATGCATGCGTTTCATGGCGGCTTAAAAGACATTCAAAATTAGTTCTAGTCTTTTAAGTCAAAAAATGTATATATTTAAATATTTAGTTAAGCGATAGATATTTAAATATAAAGACTTATAAGGTTTTAGGAAACATTTGTATACAAGGACGGTTCCGAAATTCAGCCCTGGATTATCAAAGTATATTTATTTATCCTCAGTTACAAACTTAATTATTTGATTTATTAAAATAGTTAATACAGATAATTGGAATATATTAAGGGAAGATTAATCATTCGATTTATTTTATTCGATATATTTTATTATAAAGACGGAGAACTTTATATTGGGTCTATAATATGCGTTTTGGAATGTGAATACTGTAAAAGGTCGCAGTAGAAAATAATGCATTTGTTTCAACTGCCAAAATCAAAGAATCAAAATTAGATTTTCGTCAAACGAAGCATTCAGCATACGAACTAAACTGCGTACAGAAAATCCCAAATATTTCAGCTCGAAAAATCTACTTAAGATATCAGATCTCTATGAAAAGTATCCCACTGTGGATTTGTTTCCAGATGTTATTAAATTTCTGTTTTTTGTGTAAAAATATTCTGAAATTACATTTTACCGCAGGCAGCCATCATCCTCGAACAAATGACCTGGTTAGAATTGGCTCTGCCAAGCATTTTTCCACGACGTTTCGTACTCTCACGAAAAATATATACATCTTCATAAAGTTGCTAGAAAATCGTGACCTTTTTCAGTGACGAAGGCATGAACATTATTGGCAGCAATCATGTACAAAAGAGCACATTACCACCAGTATTGCCAGGTAATTTTTCACAAAAACATCAAGGGAATGCAGTTTTGTATCATAATTATAATGTTGGAGCATAAAATTTAAAATAAAAATATTTTAAAAAATCTTCTCTCTGTAAATCATACACTTGAACCAAGAGAAAAATAATGTGGGTTTGTGTTACTTTATATACTATGAAAGCGAAATTGCAAAATTGTAATATACAATACGAGTACATTCAGTTGCAGGGATCTCTTCTAGGATTCAGAATACAAAATTTCAAATATTTTTACTCTTTTTCGCAGATAGATTTACAAAATTAAGGCCTGCCGGCTATGTAGACAAATCACTACCCTTCGAAACTACCTTACGACATCTCTAGTGGAGGAATTCCTTGAGAATGCACAACGAAAATCCGTCATCCCGAATATGGTTTTGCGTGGCCGGCCTTTGGAAGGCCAGTTATGCAGAAAAATCTGTACTAAGCGAAGACACTATTCGACATACCTAGAGGAGGAATTCCTTGAGTACAGCCAAAGGCCGGCTATGCAGAAAAATCTGTACTAAGCGAAGACACTTTTCGACTGACCTAGAGGGGAAAATCCTTGAGTACAGGAAATTTCTTCTTTTTCATTCATCAATATCCAATTTCTTTGCTCTGCATATCGCGAGACACTCGCCATTAAGGAAGAATGTGCTACATCACTTATTACCATTATCAGAGATCAGTCTAATTTACCTGATTAGATATATACCTCAATGCAAAGGGTTGGATGTAAATTGCTTGATAGCTATTAGAGGCATGATCTAACAGAAAGGAATTATTTACATTCTATTAAAATGCATTTTAATTATACTCTTTATGTTGGTACAGTTCCAGGTAGATACTTCTTTCAGTAAACATTTCTATTTATTAATTATGGCGAACATTGTCCTAAAGAAATTCAAGTCTCCTAAAAAGGGCTGGCTTATAATACATTGGCAATTACAAGTTCTCCGCCTTCAAAAGAATTTGAATTAGTTTAAAAATCGTATTATAACTGCTATTAAAATCCGATTTTCTTATTTGGGCATTTACTTTCTAAAAAGAAACCATCATGTTCTTAAAAATTATTGATGTTTCAAAAATATGTTCAACATCGCAATAAAAATAGTTATAAAAATCGTTTCATATCAATAAAAGTGTCACAAAATTAAAATATGTATAAAAGCATTTTTAAAATGTTAGATTAATTAGTGTTTGTTAGTTTTTGTTTAGAGAGCTTGATTTGTTTTTATATTTTTCGGAAAGCCTGACCACCAAAAATCGCTAAAAAAATTAGTAGTTATTAGTTTAAGCTTTGAATATTTATATATTTTTGATTTATATATTTTTTTAGGAAAAAATGTTAAAAAATCAATTATTTGTTTTGAATTCTTTTAAAGGTAACATTCCATGTATTTTTTATTATTAATATTCTATAGTATGTTAACAATAACTTTAGTCAAATTTCATTACCAGCCAATTCTTTTCGTTAATAATAAACTCAACTAAAGGAACACAAACCAACGGAAAATAAAATTTTATTTGTAGACATTATTTGAAAAATTTAACTATTTTTCAAGTTTTAAAATTCCATTACAGCATTATGATTTTATCAAAAATTTGCACTGCTTACTCATTAACACCCTTTACTGTAAATTGCTAATTGTGGTTTTTTTATATAAAAACATAAAATTATAGAAAAACAAAAAACATCAACAGCTATGTATTTATTGTTTCGGAAAATTGTCAACTTATTGTAGAAGTGTAGTATTTAGTTTAACTCGGTTTACTACTAAGTTTCATAATTAGAACTAAAAATTGGTGCAGTTTAAAAACCAAAGTTATTGAAATAATAAAACAAAAGCTTTTTAATATGTTATCTAGTTATAGCCGAAAATATCAACAACTTGTTGAATAATATTTAGTCGTTTTAGTGTTTGTAACAGAAATCATAAAATGAAACGCAAAAAATGTGTCGAGTATTCAACGCAAGACTGCATATCAGTTTGTCGGAATCTAGATTTCATTTCCATACTTAAATTGTTGTTAGTAAAACTTAAGAAAATAATAATAATAATAAAACTGAAAAACTTACTGCAAGACTTTTTTGGGATAATATTGCTGTTTTTGTTTTTGGCCAAACAATTTATGATATGCAAAAACACATATATTTTTTTAGGTGTGACAAGAACAATAATCCGAAATTAAAACTTCTTTTAACTTCGTTAAAATTTTATTTCCTGTCTGACTTAAAAGTTCTATAATTTAAAGTTAGCAAATTGTGTTATTTGGAGTTTTGTAACCCTTTGCTATACAGCAACAACAGCTCATGTTATTACGAACTCGAATTGAGAATACGAGCACTAAAACTTGCTAATTTACAATTTCTTAAAAACATACACGTGGCGTCATTCATAAATTCTAGAATTTTACATCTATATATTTTGAATTTTTTTTTTTTTTCGTAAAGATGTAGTCTCATAAAGAGATTTTGAATTCGGATATTATTTGCCAATAACTACTGCTTATAAACGAAAAGAGTTTACTAAAGCTGACAAACTAGAGCCGAACGTTCAAAATTAATATTAAGTGCAAGTTAATGAAATTTATCTGTCCTACAGATATCTATGAATTTAAAAAAAAAATTTTAAAATATAGAAATCACAAATGGATTATTGGATAATTCTATGAACTGTTTGTTAATTTAATAATATTAAACAAAATAGCTTGGCACAAAAATTCAGAAAAATGTGGCATGAAAAAATAATCAAACGGCAACACGGGTTTAAATAAAATGTGTTTTACCATTAGTTTGATGTAGATTCCATATCAATTTCCTAATAAAATTTGTATAAATAATAAGTGGTGACAAACAACAATATCCATGAGTATATATATAAAATACTCCTAGTGCCAAGTTTACCAATAGCTGGCGTTCTTTGCTATTTGCTAAATTATGTGGGGAATAGCTCAGTTCCTATTTCAGTTGGAATTTATGTTTAATAAATGACAATGAACAAGTTACTCAAAGGCAAACTGTGTTTGTTTCTTCAATGATTACTTCTTAAATACAAATAGAACTTTTAACACTTAGAGCAGGAATTACATGTTCTAATACTTTAGGTTTTCCGAGGGGACTTAAACGGTGTTTAAAGGGCTTATAAAGGTAAAATATTTTAAGTTAGAGATTACTTTTGATTTTTAAAATTGAACAGCTTCCAAAAAAGTTGTTACAGGGACAGATGATAGATGATCATATTAAGGACTTGAATGACAGTGCGATACATAAACAGATTGTAGCAATAAAACTCTAATATGCAAGTGAAAACAGCGATACGGAAGATAAAATTGGATGAGCTTCAAAATGAGCAGAATGTGTCCTTTCAGGTATTAATAGTTGCGAAGCTGATGTTGTTTTTCCTTTCTTACAAATACTATAACAATCTGTCTCATAACTTATCTCTTTACGATAATAGTAATGAAGAATTTCAGTCGTTGTGGTGAAGATAACCACAGTCCTAAGCGGTAATCGAACTCACAGATTACAGACTAGTCTACCAAGACTCTGTAAAATAGTTAAACTAATTTAATTAATTTACGTTCCACATTTAAATGATTAATTAAAGCTATTATTACATAACCCTCACGTAATCACATACAACGTATAATTTTTAAGAGGAATCGCAATATTATTGCTGGCTGGTCTTATAAAATCAAATCATTTACATTTTATCTAGAGGTATTTTTGCAGCGGTAGATTCTGTGCAATATGTTTAGGCGAAGAAGTGGGAAATTTTTAAACATGTTCCTTCGGTTGAGCAGGAGGAGAGCATTGCACACTTCCTGCTGTGGAGGATCAGCGTATACAATCCCTTGGCAGAACATATTTTAGTGGCATATCGGAGATACTAGGAATTAATCGAAAAAACCTGAGTCTCTTTATCAAGAACAGCAGCTGGTTTGGGTGCTGACTCCCTTGAGGAGTGCGTGCACGGCTCATCATATTCAACGCCTTCTACTTTCTTCCAGCTAGTCTCTCTAGATCCAGCTTATCTCTCGCATGGCCTATATTTTCTCTTCTACTCTCACACTAGCACCCTTTTTCTTTCCTCCTAATCAGCTAACACTTAAGGAATTATATTGAGCCCAAGTGGGCTGGACCTCTTCTTCTTTCTTCCGCCAGTAACCGGACAACTTAACCTATTCTTTCGATTGTAAAGCATGCATTCGTTTTTATATTTTGTGTCAAAGACAGTTTTTCAATTTTTAATAGGAACTCCAACTAAGCATTTCTGAGTGAAATTTTTTATGAATATGGGGGTTTATAATTACCCATAATTGGGTAAATGAGCAACAGCAAATTACACTAGTCATAATGGCAATTAAAACTATTTAACAAACCCAAATGTGCTTTAACAATATCGAATGGAATTAAAGTATCTCAAGTAGCGTATTTTTTATTGTTTAAGGCGGAATCTTTCAAATAAATTCGTGAGATACATCAAGCTCAAAATAACAACACAATACAAGTTCTTAGATATTTGTTTGCAAAAAAAAATATTAATAAATAATGAATCCAATTCTTCTTAAAAAAAAACGTTATTAATTCTAATGAACCCCAAGAATATGTATGTGCAACAGTTTTATGAAAACTTTTAAGAATAATCTAAGACCAGCTTGATCTCTTTGGATTAAATATTACATTAAGATATACAGAACTACCTACTTTACAACAATAAATTACATCAAACTGTGTGATAATACTCGACCTTAGAAATACATCTAATTATAATTAATAATAATTATTATTAGTGTAATTAGCTAAACACGTGTAAGATTGGAGTTTATTGTTCTGTAATCTTTCACTAAATGCAAATATTAAAAATTTACTGGGTTCGCTCTTAATTAAATATCATAAATTTTCTACCAGCAAATATAAGCAACATAAACTATAGACAGGACAGATTTAAAAATCTGCCCTGATTACTATTGCAGTAAATCTTTCAGATGAAAATGTTAGTTATTGAAACCAAAATTAGGTAAGTTTTTTCTTTGTTTTAAAATAAGTATATAAAACATATAAATCATCAAAATTTAAAAGAAGATATAAGCAAAAATATGTAACAGCAACTTACGTCAAGAGGTTTCTTTAAAACAATCCAGCCAGATTCAGCTTGAATATCAAAATATTCTAAATCATTGGGATTAAAAGGGGCGCTCAAGCTGTAAACAATAGCACCATTGTTATCAGCGTCTTCATCGGAAGCGGAAACACGTAATATGTTTGTACCAATACTAGCATCTTGTTTAACATTTTCCACATATTTCTAAAACAAAATATAAGGCAGAAACAAATTACTGCACTGACCACTACAGATAATTAGCAAATATACCTGGCGATCAAACAATGGGGGATTGTCATTAACATCTGTAATTTCTACGGTAAAAGAGCAGACACCCTCCAAACTGGGCTCGCCTTGATCGGTGGCTTTGACTGTTACCGATACAAACTTGCCATCATCACCTTCACGATCGAAGACTTTGTTGGTGGATACTTCGCCAGTTTCTTCATCCACAGTAAACTTGGTACCCTTTTGGTTAGGCTGCTGAACTATGGAATATTTAACCTGAAAATATTACAAAATATGGTTTTAATAGACTTAAGTTATTTTTAGTAAATTTTTTATAATATTTGCTTCTAATGTCTTCTTATTAATAATAATATTTTATTGTAATAAAATCCTTTATTCATTGCTGTTGTTGAGTGCTTAGTAAATATTCAAATATGTTTCGATTAATATTCATTTTATATCTACATATTTGCTTTATGCACCATTACAGTCTACGATATGCAGCATATACTAAAAAAAAATGGTGAGTATATTTGATGCGGGTGATGCATGTCTATATGAATGCATTTGATTGGCTGCTATAAAAAATCCTCGGTAGACTTATTTTTAAAATTTCCCAAAGGCCTTAGCTAAACCTTCAAAGATAAAATCTCCTGATGATTTCTAGTAAGAGGCAATTAAATGCAGCCATATAGATCTGTATAACCGGCAACAATAAAACACTTTTTTAAGTTTTTCATATATTTGCGTTTTTCATAGTTCATTTCGTTCTCTTCATGAACACTTCCAAAGTTGTGTTATCAGAAACTTCTCTTTTATCCCTTAGATTTCTTATTAAGAGAATTTCCATCCTATAAACCTCAAGAATATAAGGCTTTACTTGTGTAGCGATGCAGCCTGCGGCGAATAATATTAATGTACACATAAGTATCTAATGCACATTTCAATCAATTTTTAAAGTGTTTATTTACAAATTTCTTATAAAAAAGTCATCGGTCAGTCTGAGCTAACGCACCCAGAACAACAAATTTTATTGCTGCTTTAGGAATTACTTTTAAATGAAAAATTTGAAATGAGCACTGTCGTCTGCAGGTGAATTTTATTTTCAGTGTTCAATGGTAATAAATAGGTTCGTGCGGAGTATCAGTCCCTGTGGTTGCGATTTTAGTACATTTTACTTAACAAATGAATATAAGTAGTTCCCATATTTTATTTTGTTGAAAACATTGGTTAAATAGTTGATATTCCTAATATTACCACCGTGGAAATAAAAATTCTTATCTTAATAATATTTTATTAATATTAATTTTGAATATGTTTTTCTTGCTAAAAAACAGTCATTAATCAATTTAGTAATTTGTTCCCTTCTTTGTTGTTTCTCAATTAATTGTGGAATGGTTTGACTGACGTAGAATTAGTTATAAGTCTAAATCGTGAAGCTTAAATTTATGGATTATAAAATCAATTGGGGTGTTCACATAGTGTGCTATTTAGTCATATCGCCATAATGTCTTATTACTTTAAAGCAGTTTAACAAAATTTGTTTTTGTGATGCGTGTCAAAACATTCATTCTAGCTACGTTTATTGTTTTGTCATAAAATAGATCTAGTAATCTGAGTCGACCGGTAGAGTCTCTTTAGTCGAGACGGAGGTACTGCATATTTGCCGCATTACTTATGTATGATATATGAATAAGAACATTTTCAGAACACAGAAATAAATTTAATCCTTATACGGTATTCAGATATACACCTTAATTGAGTTTATCGCACTTACAGCTGTTATTGAGCTCAATTAATTTTAATTAATTGAACGCTTAATTAACACTGAATTATTACAAAACCGAGTAAAATTACAAATGTAGCACTGCTAAAAAGTGTGTTTAGTGAGCCAATCACAACTCACTTAACAAAGTTAGTCGAGACTTAGAACCTAAAATGTGGAAAAATTAATAAGAAAAAACCTAAACAAAATAATCGAGCCATTCTTGAAGCTAAGTAATTGATATTAAATTTGGTATTAATCACGAAATAAAACAAGTAAAAACCTTAAATTCGACCAGGTCGAATCTTAAATACCCCCCAAATATTTAGTAAGTAAATTTAAAATGTTTAACTTGGTGGGACAGAGTTGCATTAAGACATCTCTGTACCACTAAAGGGGGCGGGGTCCAAAAATAGACTACATCATGTTTTCCACAGACGAACGTATGGGTAATGCTAGATCGTCTCAGACTTTATCACTGATCAAGTTTATGAGGTCCAATTTTTTTTGAAAGGTATTCGAATTCTACTTTGTCGGGGTCTCTCTGACAAGGGCCGTGGGGGAGACATTTACCTTTATCATAAAACTTCAAAAATAAATGTTCGGAATAATTATATGTAAAATTTATTAAAAAAATTTTTATAGGACCCAACTTCGTCATTAAAGATTAAAAATGTTATTTTTAAGAAATGCAGACTTAACTAAAACAATTTGTTTAATTTTTACACTATTTTTGCATATAATACCGCCCACTAAAAGGGTCGGGTTCCAAAATTTATTTATTTTTATTTTATGGCTCCAAGTTTAACTCGTTGAACCTTCGTTGACATAAAAATATATCATTTGCTTAACAAAATTACAAAAAAACTTTAAAAATTATGTTGTTTTCTGGAGGTTGGTTTAGTTCTTCTTAGAGGAACTTTTTTCCCACTTGCCCGACTTAGCCCATCTCCAAACTTGACCTGTGCTATCTTTCAGGATATATTTATACCGAATTTCAAGAGTCTGGCTCTTGTCGTTTGGACTCAATCGTGATTTCCACAGACGGACGGACATGCTCAGATCGTCTTAGAAGACGAAGATACCAGATTTAAAGTTGAGGTTGTCATGAATATAAAAAATGTTCTTTTTAGTGGTTATAAGTTAATTGCAGTGATTAAATTTTACTTATGTCAGTTATGTGAGTATTAATTCAATTAGAAGTGCAGGGTTGTACGCTATATTGACCGCAAATTGTAATTACATATAAGTGAAAAATTTTGTTTCTTTAAGTTATATAACTGGCAGACACTGAATGTTATTCCACTTGCTGCCGCTCAAAAATTTATTCACCTCATATCACCATCTCAAGCTGTTTCTGTTTACACATATATACATACGGGAAAACTAAAAATTTTATAGTTTTAAATAAAAATTTAATATTTAGAAGAAAAAAAATTGTTATAAATTGTTTATTTTTCAAATGTGTTTATAAGAAAGAAAGAACTCTTTCGATAAAGTCAAATAGGCAGTATTTTTGTTTAACTTCACATAATTTCAAATGTGTAATTTTCTTAACAGCCCACCGAATTTTGAAATAGCGCACCAAATTAAGACGTGTTGTTCACGCCATACATATTCATTTTGTGCTATTATTTTATGGACTTATAACTACAGTCTGAATGCCCCTAATATATAAAATAATTCATTTATTTTAACATAAGTTGCTTACAGAGCAAACGCATAGTCTTGAAATTTGTATATCAACATCAAAATTTTAACTAAAAATCAAAACATGAAATTATATACTTGAATTATCCTCAAGTCATACGAAATGATTTTTGAATTTGATCGTTTATCTTGCAGATATATAAAATTTTTTTCGTGAATATGCAAACTCTGTGATACATTCACCAGCAAAAATTTTATACATCCTACTTTATGTTTGCATAATAAGAAATTTATTTTTTTATTTTTCTTTTTGAATTTTTCATGAAATTGAAATACTTATTTATATGGAAAGCTGCAACCATCCAAATTTATTTTATTTATTAATATAATTATTTTCAATCGTAAGCATTATGCGATGAGTGTAGGACTATAAACATGTTGCTTTAGTTATACTTGAATACAAGTAGTCCGTGGATACGATGCCTTGAATGTAATCCCTTTACATATCGGCTGAATTTCAAAACATCAATATGCATTGCAGTAATGCAAAGTCTCATGTATTTTGTTTATGTAACTAATGTAACTTGGCGAAGTATTTTGAGATTTTGGAATTCACCCATGGTATATTATTGATATTGGCCATTAAAAATAACATGATTTGAAAGTGTTATTTGGAATACGCAATAGTACATTTCAAATACGTACACTAACTTGATTAGTTTTAGGCTTTGGATATTAGATCTGAAATAATAAATAGATTTTCTGAGATTTAAATTAAAATTTCGAACAATTAGCCTATAAAATCTTAATTCAATTTAATATAGCAATATAAAATGTTCGTTAAAATTCTTACTACATACGGATTTTAGGTAAAGTTTCCCTGACGATCTGTATTAGCCGCAGTGATATGAGCATAGAAATTAGCTAAAAATTCCTCAATAAACACTTTGAGTTTTTTTTTAAACTTTGGAAAAATAAAAAAATTAAAGTAATCAAGTTTTTTGTTCTCCATAATTTAGTCTTTAATAAAAAAAACCAGAGCAGATTTATTTTTCAAAACTCTGTGCCACTTCGATAGAAAGACGTGAATGCATATACCATAAAGAAAGCCATAAATTAATTAAAAATTGAAGACAACACAACAATGGGGGAGCTAAAGTTATACCGTGACTCCTTACTCAACTAAAACCTGTAAAACAAAAGGAGACACAAAGTCCATTAGCATACAATGGCACGACTTACCTGCCCATTAACACCTTTATCCTCATCAGTCGCCACCACCTTTATCACTGGACTACCATTTGGTGCACCTTCTTCTACTTTTGGATAATAGGTACCACAATCCTTAAATACCGGCTTATTGTCATTCACATCCGTAATGAAAACAACCACAACGGCCGTGGATGTGTGTATTGTTTGGTCACCATTCACACAACACGACCCATCGTCCATTGCCGTAACATTCAATTCGTACTTATCACGATCTAATGTTATGGCCTTATTATGCAAACGTATCACTCCCGTTATATCTTCTATTACAAACTGGCCCGACGACGTGCCACCACCCACAAAACCAAATCTCACATTATCACCATCTTTGTCGGATGCCACAACTGTGGTAACCAAAGTATTGGGACCAGCGTTCTCATCCACATTGGGTGTGTACACTTGCTGCGAGAACTTGGGTTCTTCGTCATTTTTATTTTTAGTGTAAACACGTACTGTGGCTACACCTGACTTGGAAGGTTCACCTTTGTCTTTGGCCGTTACAATAAACTCATAGTAGGCATTATTATTATCAGCATCTAATTGTTTATTGTTCACAATAATGCCATTGGAATCGACAGCAAAGTGATCATCGGATACTAAATATTCAATTTCTGCATTGGCACCTGAGTCAGAATCCATCGCTTTGACACGCAGTATGCTGGTGCCCAGCGGTATGTCTTCATCCACGTTGTGTGCCTGATAATCAGGCAATTCAAATTTAGGTGCATTGTCATTAACGTCAGTAACACGAATTGTAAGCTGCAATGATTAATGAGAAGAAAAATGTTATTAACAATTTAAGCATGACTACGTATATGAGTTTTTAAAAGAGTTGAGGTCATATTTATAAAAATGCTTTGTATTTGAAACACACTTTTCATAAAAAAGCACTCTTCAAGTAACAATTATTTAATATATTAACGACAAAATAATAGACATATATCGGCATTTTAAGACCGTGTATTATAAAATAATTTTTCAGTATTGAATTTCGGTTGATGATTAGGTCTAGCAATTAATTAATTTTACGGCGCCAGAGTTTTTAATATTATAAAGAGGTTCTTAAAGTTTGTTTATAATGCTATTTTTCCTACAACCAATCACCCCCAAGATATTGTAAACTCTGCCAAAAATCATTCTTTCCCCAAGGCAGTGACTTTGCACCCATTCTATTTTCGTTGTTTATTAGCGATCTTCTTCACTTTAATGAAACCTTCAATATACTGATGTTTGCTTGACGATATAAAAATTTTTCAATCCTTGAACTACTTTGCTGACCATGTTCATCTTCCCACTGATCTTAAGAAATTTTTCCTATAGTGGGAATACAATTTTATGAAGCTGTTTTTAAGGAGATGTAAGTGAATGAATGTGCTTCTCAAGAAGTATATTGTTATTCCTGTTAACAATTTTTTTTGGCAGATCAGTTGGAGTTGATGAATTCATTTCTGAATCTTGGATTTTTGCTTAGCCCAAAATCAAACTTTGTTTCTCACATTACTTTGACTGTAAATCAAGCTAGAGATGTTGTTGGCTTGGTAAAATAGTGGGCATTAAGACGCATCTGAGTCTGTATGTCATTAGTCCACCCTATTTTCAATCCCGCTTCAATCATACGGTATCCATATTACAAAATCTGCAATAATAGTATGGAATTGGTACTAAAACATATGGCCTTCCCTCCTACAGTAGTAGACCAGCATTAATAGTAGTGAATATTCGCGGAAGTGGTCGTACGAAGTTATATGTGACTCTAATAATATATAATAATGTTTTCTCTGAATACGTGATAAATTCTATTATAATTAAAATTCCTTATGGCACTAGTCGCCATTATTAAATTTTTCAGATCTGACTATGCTTTTCCATACATTTTGTAGGATATGCCGTCAATACAATTATTTATCTGAATTATAAAATTTAAATAATTATTAAAGTAATAGTTTTATTTTTAGGTCACTGCATTATAAATGCACAGAAAAAAAATCTAAGAAACGAGTTCTGTTGTTATGTATTTCTAGAAAGTCCCCTGGGACTTTTTAGGAAAAATCACTTTTTTCACTAGAGATTTTTTGGGATAGACCTTATTATGAATATCGCTATTTAGTGTATTCTGATTGTCTCAAATTTATGTATAAACAAATAATTCTTTTGGCATTGGTAACATCGAAATTTTTTACTAAATAAAAATTGTTGTAAATGCTAACTCATAAAAATAAAGGAAGCCATAATTTAAAATCACAGAAAACTATTTTGAAGAGGCGTAGTGAATTAGTCAAACACAAAAATAGCTTTGAATCGCTTTATAATATAAAGTATATTCATTAGGTATGATGGAACAACAAATTCAGAAAAATGGGACATGAAGAAATAACAATAACATGTTAACATCAGGTTGATACAGTTCTCGTATTCTTTTTCACAATAAAATTTGTGTAAATAGGAACTGTTATCAAATTCAACTAAGCCACCTAATAAGTGGTGACAAACACAATACACATGAGCACTGATGATGAAAGGGTTGCGTCTTTCGAAAACAGCTGTTCTGCTCTGCTGTGTAAGTTGAATAAAACTGATGTTGACTTTCCTTTGTGCCTTGGAATATTTATCATGTCTTTCTGAGATTTAAATTAAAATTTCGAACAATTAGCCTATGAATCTTAATTCAATTTAATATAGCAATATAAATGTTCGTTAAAATTCTTACTACATATATTCACTGAAGTTTAACGTATCTTTTGTATAAAGTTTATACAAAAGAAACTCTATTTTGTGGCGATCTATGCGGGAAGGGCCGCAGGAGAGATGTCTTACCTCTGCCATAAATCACTAAAAATTGCATTTTTGGAGTTATTAAGAGAAACAAATTTTTTATAGGTGGGGGATAGGGCAAAAGAAGATCCAAGAACATCTAAGGCTTCCTCATAAAAGCTCAAATATTTTGAAGGAATAAGTAATACAATTTATCAAATATTTACACTGTATTTGCAGTCAAAGCCCACTAAAAAACGGAGTCCAAAAATAAATTTTTCTGATTTTTTGGCTTCAAGTTCGACGCTTTGGACTTTCTTTGACAAAAAATATATCATTTGCTTAACAGATTTACAGAAAAGCTATGAAAGTCGCGTTGTTTTTAGAGGTTGGTTTAGTTCTTCTTAGGGGAACTTTTTCCCCTCTGGCCAGATTCAGCCTATTTACGATCTTGACCTGTGCTATTATTCAAAATTTATCTGCACAAAATTTCAAGGCTCTGGCTCTTTTCGTTTGGACAGTATAGTGATTTTCACAGACGGACGCACAGACGTACGGACGTGGCTAGATTATTTTAGATGTTATCACTGATCAAGAATACATGTTTATACTTAATGGGGTCTAAGAGGGATATTTCGCTGCAATACACACGGAATGGCAACGTGAATATACCCTCAAATTGTATTTTGGAGGATATAAAAGTTATGCTAAGGAAAATAAGGGTTTTTTAAATGAAACAATCATAAGCATAGATATATAGTATACCAAAATGCAAACTTATTTTAAATTTAAGGCACCAGTTCGTTCCATTTCATGGAATGCAAAAATTTTTTTTACATGAAACCTACAATGAAATTACTCTAATTAATTAATCAGAAGATTTTGATTTTGAAGTTTTCGGAATGTGAAACATTAATACATGTTTAATTTTTTTATTCCAGTGTGAGTTTACTACATACGCTTTATAAATTTTTGTAACTCAAAGTACAAAGTAAACCTAGTTTTAAATATTTTCCATACAATTGATATAAATCAATAATAAATGAATTTAGTTCAAACGAACTTTGGGGATTTAGGAATAAGAAAATTTGGAGTTTGGGAGTTCTCGGGGATGACGAATTTAAATTGCGGATAAGCTCTAAAAATAACTGGGAACCCTGGCCTACAGGGAAAATGACATATTTAATTTGTGTAATTAAGTGTTCCACCAGCACAAGAACAGTTGATTTAATTTAGCAATTAATTAATTAAATACATATTATTATTTTGATTAATTGTTGTCTAATTTTTTAGCCATTTGGGTTTCCACAGGATTCAAGTTATTTTTATAAGAAGAAAAAAGCTCTGCTTTGGATAGGCAAGATATTTGTTACAAACAATCCCCATATTCCGAATGTGGAATCGACGTCACATCAACACGACAGGAAAAAATGTTCACTTGTCTGCTCTTTGTCGACAACAATAGACTACCAACAACATGCTCTATCAATATTATATGCCTTAGCGAATACTAAGCCATTGACAATAGTAATCAATTGTTTTCGACAAATTGTACACAAGTAAAAATTTTTTGTTATTGTGTTCACGTGACGTCGATGTCGTCATTCATAACAGGGGAGGATATTAAGCTAACTTAAGCTGCAACGTATTTTTTTATATATATTAAAAATTATCACATTTTTTATAAAAGAGAAGCTGCCAATATCATTTTTATTTTCTTTTCAAATTTTTGTTAAGATTCATGAGCTTTGCTATTTATTGCCTCTTGTGCTGCTGCTTTACATTTTATAATACTTGACATGTTTAACATAATTTTTCCAATTTCAATTTTCAACTTAATTTTTTGTTTTTACTCTAACCATCCTAACGAAGAAAAACAACAAAGTAAAAAACAGTGGAAATTATTGTAAAGTTCGATGTAATTTTCCAATAAAACTGTCAATTTGAGTTAATATTTTTTTTTATTACTCTTCCTCAATATACATTTTTCCCACAATAGATTGAATGTTGTAAAGTTCAGTTGCTCGCCATTCTAAATAAAATAAAAATTATGCATTTAAGTGCAATTGCTAGTAAAGTTTAAAAGAAATCTCAAATGACATTAAATTACCCTTGGAAAATTTACTGCTATAAAAACCAGACCGCAAACTGTAAAAAATCTAATGATGATCAAAGTATTGAAAAAAACCAGAATACTGTAGAAGCAAAACGTATTGAAAAATCGTTGTGGTGCAAAAATATAAAAATAAATAAAAAAAAGAAAAGGAACAAAGGAAGGTATAAGGGAATATTTGTGTGTGTTTGAGTGGAGAAAAGTTGTTGGCAGAAAAAGCTGTTGCCATTACTGATGGTAGAAGGAAACGGAAGTAAACGTGGCAAACAAAAAGTATATTGGAATATATTTTATTCTCAATTATATTAAGTTTGATAGAATTATTCAATATATAGAATTTTATTTATACTAAAGAATTTATAACATTGCAAACATACCTCGACGGATGTTGAAAAGCCACCAGAATCCTCTGTGGCTGTAACAATCAAGGAGTAGACATGAGGTTGCCGTAAGTCTTCAAAATCCAACTCTTTGGCCAGCTTAACAATGCCGGATGATGGACCAATATTAAATGTCCCCGCACCCTGGCCTTGTGCTTTAAGTGTATAACGGATTTCTCGGTCTGCAAACGATTTTGCTTTAACGGAAATGATGCTGCAAAAGATGATAAGAACAATAATAACAAGAAATGTTAAGGAGTCAAGCATATTATAAAAAGTATTTACTTAATAGTGAAACTAAGTAAATTTATTAAACTAAAGAAAAACTACAATAAAAAATAAAAAAGCATATGGAATGAAAGATTATGAAACCTACAAGGTTATAAGGATATATGAGTATTTAAGGAATATATGCAATTGTGGCCGTATGCACAAAAAATATTTTATATTTAGCAATTGTTTATCTGATAAAAAATGCTTTAATAAAGCTTTAAATAATGTAAAATATTTTTAAGGAATAAGTTTATTATAAATTATTCCCCTTTACTCAGCAGCTTTTTGTCAACGTCACGTCAAGACAATATCAAAAATAGGACACTTATCTCCTACTTGTGGACAACAATTCACTATTTCTGACATCAAATGTGTACCCTCTAAGGAATTGAGTATGTCAAGAGTCTAAGAAATTGTCTATTGTTGAAGAAATCGAGTAAAGAATAGTCCCATTTTTGATATTGAATTGACGTGACATTAACAAACAGTTACAGAATAAGTATATTTGTACTAAAAACCTAAATAAAAATATTGCGTAAATTAAGGATATTTACTCTGAATCCTTTTTCTGATTTTCCGGTATCTCTGCCTCATAGCTGGGCATATAGAACTGAGGTGCTCTTTTGCCACCTACAATACTTAAACGTTCTTCCGGTGTGCTTTGGAATCGGCGATCGTCTACTTTGCCATTTTGATCTTCTGCCTTCACATACAACACATATTCCATATCCAATTGAAAGAGATCAGTACCGCGGGTACGTACCACACCAGAACGTTCATCTACTTCAAACCGGCCACCAGTACGATCACGAACAATAAAATAATGAATATTGTGATCAGTATCAGGATCACGTGCTTGCAATGTAAACACAGGAGTATTTGGTGGTGCATTAAGTTGTACTACGGCCTGCATGGGCAGAGGACGATTGATGAAGTAGGGTGGCTCATCGTTGACATCCTTGACATGAATAATCACTCGCTGATTGTCGGTATACTTGAGACCAGCTAAAAATAAATAACCAAGTTTTTTTATTAGTATGATATCAGCATAATATAATGAAAGATTAGATTTCGTAACATAAATATATAATAAAAAATTGCTTCATTTGTTACGGGTTATCTCTGTATTTAATTTTTATTGGCTCCTGCAGAAATTGTTTTAACATTAAAATTGCTTAAGATTTTAAATTCGATTATCTATTTGCAAATATTTTTGCATTGCCTTAGCGAAAATTATTTTGTTTTTAAATTACTCATTTGCAGATGTTTTGCATCAGCACATTTATGTGACCAATTATGCAAGCAGTTGTTAGTTTACTTTTTAAGTTACAAACTTATGACGTCTGTAAAAACAAACATAATGCAATTGAAATTTGGAAGTTTAATAGCAAATATATTTTAACTGATTGTTTCATTCAGTAGAAAAATTTAAGACTTAATTTAAAGTTCATGATCTGGTCAAAGATACGCATAATTGTGTTACCGATTAATAAGTTAGAGAAATATTTTGGATTCTTACAAGTTAATCTTAAGTGTCTTACCTATACAAAAAGGTAGTTATGGCATTCGCAGGTACTATATTTTTATTTGTAAAAAATCTTGCTATTTATAAAAGACATAATTGAATAAAAAAAATTAATGAAGAGAATGATTTAACGGCCTCTTTTTGCAAATAAAACTAAAATTTTGTCTGGGATTTAATATAAAAAAAAAAGAAATTTTCCTTTTTTCTTTTTGTTTTAATATAAATAAACAGACGAAAATGTTTATTTTATTTACAAAAACTGTCAGCGTATAAAATAAATTGCTTAATATTAATAACTATTAAACCTAAAGGCTTGCTCCATGTGCGGCCAAGTGTGTCTATATGCCTGCGTTTCATTGGTTCATACAGCAAATCATCAGTAGTCTTTACTTTAATACGAAAATAGAAAAAGTTCTCTGCTTATACATAAACAAAGAATTATATTCAAGAAATTAATTGAGACAATATATCAAATAAGGTACAATTAATCGTTTTATATGTATTTTAATGCATTTAAAATGTTTACGCGCTGTATAAAGAATTTGATTTTAGCTATCATTTAAGATCCGCTTTAAGATGTTCTGACAGCATAACTCCCAATTAACTTTAAGCTTGTATTTAGTTTCTAAATATTTTAAAAAGTTTTCAAATACATGCCATATACTGCAAATGTTCTACTCTAATGACGAGTTTTCATCACTGCCATTATAATTTAGTCATCCTTAATCTCTGTTTTTAGTTTATAGTTTTTAAATGCTCGATTAACTACTTCTATTCGAGAGCTTCAGCGGTCAACTTTGGTGTTTTAATCCTAAAATTAACAAATGTTGAACAAAATACTTACCCCCTTATTCATAAAAATTATGAAAGACTTATAGAGTGTAATAGAGTAAATTTCATATCAAATTTTGTTTTATTACGCTGTTATTACACTCTCATAATTTTTATAAATAAGGAGGTTAAAATATAATTCCATAGGCTTTTGTAGCTCATTAATGGTTCTCTAAAAACCCTTGTTCGTGTGATTATAACCCCAGACATTTACCAGAAATTGTTGCCCTTTTATGTTGTTGAATATGGCAGTTCCACGAGGCTTCAATTCCAATCAGTGCTGCCACTTCAAAAAAAATATTCTAACCAAAATATTTGAAAAAGTAACCAAATTTAAGAAAAAATAACTAAATTTAAAATGCACTGTTTTATTTGGAAAAAAACATAAAAATTTCTTTGAAGCTAATATGCAATGCAAAGTTAATAATTACAAAACAAGAAATATAATTCATTTACATATTAAAGAATTCTTACTGCTGAAAAAATAACGAGAAGCTCATGTACATATTTATATTTTTGTTTTACAAGAGTCAATTTTCCATATATAATTCATTTTCTTTAAAGTACATAAATAAAATTATTATTATAATTTTTATTTTTAATAGCAACGTTAGAATAGACTAAATTTAAGCTTCACAAAACAAAAACCTAATACATTTTTATCAAGACAAAACTGATTTTTATATAAAATTTTAAGCTTGTCTTAACAAAGACGCTTGTCTTAACGTAGACGCTTATTTATACAAAAATAAAAATGAAATAGTTTAAGTAAATAACAATGTCAACAATTTTATAAACCGTGATTTAAAAATTTAACAAAAACAATATGAAAATATTTATACCAAAATGTAACCAAAATGAAAAATATATTCACATCTTCACATTGGAAAAAAATTACCAATTTTGGTTAGAAATAACTAAAAACGGCAGCTCTAACTCCAATTTAAAAACAGCAAACGGAGTAGTAAAATTAACAAGATTAGTTAATTAATCGCAATTCTAAAAACTTGGCCTAGGTAATTAACTATTTAAATCCCAACTCATAATAAACATTTTGGTTTATAAGACACTTATACAACAAATATTTAATATGAGAATTTGGCTTATAAACCTGTTATAAATCAGAAAAAAATTTTATGAATTAGGCCTTTAGTTTTTGTTATAAAACTTGCAAAAAACTGAATTAAAGGAAACAACCGAAGCCTATAATGTCCTAATTGCCTTATTTAAGTGTTGCTAAAATATATAGATAAAAAGTTTTCAGGTTGTTGCCCCAGGAATTAGCAATAAATGAATAAAATTATTTTGAATAAAATCTCCATAATCCACATAATTTTCAGAAATACTTATTGAATTGGCAGAAATTAGAAAAACTTTTTAACACTATAAAATAAAAATTTAAATCAGTGTAAACTGCTCGTTTGCCAACACTAGTTGCAGGTTACATAAATCATCAAGTACTTTTAAAAATGTTCCGTGATATTAATTTGTTACTTTTTTCAAATACATATATTATTTGGATATATTTGAACTTTTATTATATATTAACGAGTCTAAATAAAAGCATATTCAAATATATTAGCGAAATACACTGTGTGACAATAACTTGTCATATGATGATTAAAAATTAAAACAAACACAAATTTTAACAAGTAAAAGTGCTATAATCAGCTTTACCGAATCATATGTACCCTTCACCGACGTGCGGAGTATATGCACACATTCATTCCAATCCTGAAACGATATTTTTAATCTTTCTGGTCTTCAATGTGGTAGTAAATTTATTTATTTCTAAAATAGCAAATATGTTTTATTAACACAGAAACAAATGTTGTGTTACTTACTTACTTAAATATTTAAAAAAAAGTTTATATATCACAGCTCTGAAGCCTTTTGCACCTTTCCGATATCTAAGTCCAATGATGTTCTTTCAAAAATATCAAATGTGTTTAATTTATACGTAAAAAGAAAAAATTGGTCTCAGTTGTTTATTTTTAAGTACCAAAAAATTTTTTAATTATCCAATACTGGAATCACCTTTTGTTTTTACAAATTGTACTAACTCCTAATGTATAAAATATGTTTAATTCACAAAATAAAAACAAATTTGGTAAGTTATTTGGTTACTTTTTTGTACAAAATAAAAAAAAGTTGTTCAACCCTGGAATCGCCTTTTGATGTTTTTGATCTTGGATATCAATTTCGTTCTTGCTGAAGTATAAAATAGGCTTAATTCACAAAAAAAATATACAGAAGTAGTAACTTATGTGGATAATTCGATATACAAAATAAAATGGTTTTTCGAACCCTGGAATCGAGTTTTTGATTTTTTTAATTTTTAATACAAATTTAATTCTTCCCAAGGTATAAAATATTCCCAGAGTACATAGTATTTTGGATTTTTCGGAATTTTAATAGCACTCTATTTAGGGCCATATCCAAAATATTAGACCTAAGAACATACTTTCTAGTCCTTCTTGGGACCAGGTACAAACCAATTTCACGTACAGACTTTATGGGGTCGTATATTATTAATGTTGAGGAATCATTACATATACCCTTTTACTCTTTTGTGAAGGGTATAAAAACTGTTATTGCTTTTGAGGCAGTATTGCAATCAATTTCAAAGATTACATGGGTTTTCTAAAGGAGTGTATTTCGTTAAGAAAGACAAATTTATCGAATAAATCTAGTCGAAGCAGATCTTTTATATATGATCGTTTGCTAAATAGCTCGAATATTTTCATTAATCAAGTAAATATTGCTCGTCCCAGTCCCAGAAGTAGTAGTTACAAATGCTAAAAAAAATATTAAATACAAGAGAAATTGTGTAATTTGAAAATTACTATTACAATCTAATATTTCTAAGCTTAAGGTCCCTTTATTTTAAAATATATTAATTTTCAATTGAATTAAGATTTATAGGCTAATTGTCCGACATTTTTTGTTCTAAATTCCGAAAGACATGATAAATATTCCAAGGAACAAATTTAATTAATTTTCATTATTTCGTCACTTCTTTGTGTGACTTCTTCAGGAAAATTTATATATTTATTGAAAAATTATTATTGAAATATATTTTAAAATAAAGAGACCTTAAGCTTAAAAATATTTTAGAGTATAATAATAATTAAAAAGAAGTCAGAAAACTAGGAGAATTTTAAACAAAAATGCTTTTAAATTTTCACACTACAACAATTTGTATCTAAAACTTATGATCTTCCTTAAATTTATTAAAATATTTATATACCTATTTCTTATTCAATTCTGTTAACATCCGTTGTTGCCAGCCCTTATCTGCGCTTGTGTTTTAATTTGACATCTTAATAAACAATCTAAGCAACAAGAATGAAAAATGTTGTTTCCTTTCCCTTTATAGTCATTGCAGTTTATGAGTAGATATGAGTGTGTCAATGTGTGTACATATTTTACTTCCTCCTTTTACTTTGCTTTTGTCTAATTGTCATATTCCGGTGCAGACATGTTCATAATTTAAAGACACTCAGTCACAGTCTTCAGTCAACGCTGTCAAACAAACGAAACAGAAAACAAACAAAAAATTCAACGGCATCGTTATTATTTGTTCAAGAATTAAGTTCTTGGTGTTCTCAACTGTTGTTAAGCTTATTGATTGCAGGATGATGATGTTGTTGTCGTTGCTTTCTGTTTTCATTCTTTTTTAATGCCTGGTTGGTTTCTGCTTTGCAATTTTTGGTAATAAAAAAGGGGTTTTGCCGTTGTTGCTATTGTTGCTGGAGTTTTATTTTTCATGTTCGCCTTATTTGAATGCATTTGTACTGTAGATGGGAGTATTTTGTATTTTGAAAGGATTAAATAGAGTTTAAAACATATTCTGGTCTTATTTGCACATTTGTATTTCTTTTATACGGCAAAAATTTATTACTTAAACTCGGGGGAAGTGTTGTGAGGCTTAATCTCCATTTTGTTCAAAGTAATATGTGTTTGTTAGTTCAGTATTCATTAGTTGATTTACAGTTTTTCTAATTCATTGCCTTTTAATGGCTTAAATGAAATTTTAGAGTTCTTACTTATATTAAATTTTTTTTATTACTACGAGTAGTTAAGTTAGTAAAATGTAATTGAAAGAACTTGATGTGAGACCTAAGAAGGGTGTTTGCTTTTAAAAGTTGTTTGTATTGATTTTCGTAGCAATAAAAGTTATTGGTAATGGGAATGCTTACTTTGGTACTAAACTACCACGTAAATTAACGGCAAACATTTCTGAGTCAGAAATAATTGGCACTTAAGTAACATGTTAAGTAATATTTCTGCAATCTAGTTTTTCCAGCACAAATATTACGCATCTGAAGCACTGTAACTTGATCCCTTCCAAATATTCCCTAAAAATATTAGACTGTATCTTGTAATTCACAATATACAATACGAAAACACCAAAGACTTCACTTAAACTGAATGAAAATAAATTATTTGCTTTAAATCTTACTATACGCATAAAAATATATGTGATGTTCATAAACTTCTTCTTGGACAATTTTCCACAGAAATGAGTCCAATAATAAAGTTATAAGCAAAAAATATTGTTTATCAGCTAGACGTAAACATGATCTTTTAGTAGCATCTGTCATATTTAAATATTTTCTGTTTTTAATTTAGCGATTAAAGTTTAAATGCATGTTAGTTAACCACCCAGATAATGAGATATCACATAATTTTATATTTGAAGGAGGGAGTACGTGGTGTCACAAGTCCATTGAGAATTCGGAGAGCTGGAATAAGTATGATCGAGATCGAGAGTCTTAATCACTAGTGCCAAATAAAAACACACTCAAAATAAAAATCAATCCATTCGTACTTAAATCAATCCCAAACGGTGTAAAGTACGGTAAGTACGGATTTTCGCGTACAGAAAGCACGGATCTCTTAAGTACTAAATACTTAATTTTCGTTCAAGCCCAAATGGGAACTGATTTTGTTGACAAAAACAATTCTTTTCTTCCTTTTCTTTTTATACCCTCCAAAAAAGAATTGGAGCGTATATTCACTTTATTATTCTATGTGTAACGCAGCAAAATATCCCTCTAAGACCCCGTAAAGAATATACATATATTCTTGATCATTGATAAAATCTAAGACGATCTAGCCATGTCCGTCCATCCATCTGTGGAAATTACGATTCAGCCCAACCGGAAAGAGGCAGACCTTTGAAATTTGGTATAGATAAATAAGGACAGCATAGGTCAAATTTGTAAAAGAGGTGAAAAGGGGAAAAAAGTTCCCCTAAGACATAATTTTGAAAGATTTTTTTTTGTGTAATTTTGTTAAGCAAATGATATATTTTTATATCAACGAAGGTCCAAAGCGATAAACTTGCAGCCAAAAACTAGAAAAATGTATTTTTGGACCCCACCCCCTTTAGTGGGCGTTGGAGTAAAATATTACATGGAAAAATAATGTAAATAGTTAATAAATTATATAATTTAAGCCTACATTCCTTACAAATTAAATTTTAAAGTTTTTATGACGAAGCTGAGATGTTCTCTGATCTTCCACTACCCTACCCTCTCCCCACCTTTGCCCACTAAATGGCCCCATAAAATTTTTGTTTACACTTAACTCCAAAAATTTACTTTTTAGTGTTTTATGGTAAAGGTGAGATGTCTCCCCACTGCCCCTCCCGGAGTGACCACTACACAATAGAGTTTTTATTTACTAAATATTTGGAGGGTATTTAAGACCCGACCGGGTCAAATATAACGTTCTTACTTCTTACTTTCCTGTTTTTCTTTTTTAATTATTTTTCTGTTTTTTTTACTGACTGCGGAGTTAAACTCAGGACTTTCGTGTTCATAACGTCGTCTTAACTACTGCAGCCAGCAACACTGTCTACATAAATATAAGCATTGTTGGGTTTTAGTGTCATTAAAAAGTATTTCTTTGTTCAAACCGTCCGTACTTGATTAAAATTTTTTAACTTGGCTTAAAAAATTTATACTGAGTTTGAAAAACTCCCGGGGGCTAATTCTGGCACTCGTGAACGGAATTGTTTTTGATTGAAGTATAATATCGATTGCTCTTAATTTTCTAATTCTGTCATTCGATACTAAACGAATCGACATGTTTCTTTAGTGTTGCATAATAATTGTGTATAAATACGTTTTATAACACTAAAAAATACTCAAAAAGGTAAACAAACAAAATTATTTGAACACATATAAAGTTAAAAAAGTTTTAAAATAATTGTTTAAGAAAGATTAGTGTTACAATGAATCCCGAATTTTTTTTTATTCATCATCCACCGAGAATGAAAATGTCAATATCATTCCGAAAAGGATACGAGAAACTACCAATCCCTTAAATTTAGCAAATAATGAGTAAGTATAAACCTACAGACACATTAGTATGTACAATGTACATACATATGTACATACATATATTGGACATAAATAAATTCATATGTTTATATTCCCAAAAGGTTTAAAAAGCGTTAATTTATCTTGTTTGTGTTTGAGCTGCAATACTGAACACAATTTTTTGGTTGTTTTTAATTTACTAAACTTTCTTTTTTGGTAAGAAATTTCAAATCGAATGACTTTTTACTAACGAGTAAAAACTCGAACGGTTGCATTCGAATGAAAGTCCGATATCGAGTGCCATCATTAGGAATTTCGATACATGTTACTCGATTACGAGTAATAGAATCCCAAAAGTTAAAAATATCGAACATTCGATAGAAAACTCGCTCGTATACGTATGCCAGAATTAGCCCCCCGGATTGCTCGTAAGATCGGCTTGTTTTAAGTATAAAACAATTTTTAAGTACAAGTCGTTCTCGAACTTGAATTTAATAAGAGTTTTTTTTTTCTATATATAACCAATTATATTTTGACACTATTGCTCACGTTTGAGTATAACACACGAACCGAAAAAAAATCGGTATGAGGTATAAATCATTCACAACATATTTGAACTGAATTGCTTCAATGAGCGATGGTGTATAATTTTCTTTAAAACTTTAGGGCATTGGCGACAGTAAACCAAATCTGCATTTTTTTACAGTACATTCCATATGAATTCCGCCCAAAAGTGTGTAGGCGCTATTGGCAATTTAATTTTACATGATGCTCCATTAATATGTTGAATAAGACATTTTTATTATAAATACCTCGAACCGTATATTAAGATTTTTACAAAAAAGAAATAAATCAAATAAATTAATTTCAAATACGAAAACGTAGTTCAAGATGAGCTGCAGCGTTTACAATTTTTCCTTGCTGTTGAACCGAAATGGTTGCATCTAAAAAAATCAGAGTAGGTTAGATTTGTGTCGAACTCAAACCTTTGTAATATAAATGAGTTTGATCATAGGTTCTTGTCAAAAACGAGCAGATGAACGAGTTTGACTCAAGTCTAGTGACAACTCGGAAGGCAAAACATTAACTGCTGTATTCACAAAAATTAATGCGTACTTCAAGTGTGCTTTAAATTAAAAATTTCATAGAGAATTTATTTTAAAGTGTTGATCAAGTCTACTTTATTTTTTTGTGAATACTGCTGTAAATTATGACATAAAAAGTGGACTTGTGTCCAACTAGCTCATTCGCTCAGTTTTGACAAGAAGCTCTGATCAAACCAATTTAAATTACATAGGTTTGATCAGAGGTTCTTGTCAAAACTGAGCGAATGAGCTAGTTGGACACAAGTCTAATAAAAAGCACAATATAGTTATCTTTTCTGAAAAATAATGATGCATTTTGTACACTTTTTAACGAAAAATTCCAATATTTTCTTATTTGGATTCACGATCGCTAACCACCTAATGCAACTTTTTAGAAAAGGAGTGAAAAATGTTTCATGTGAAAAAAAGTGACTTTATAGGCATTCGAGAAAGTCCTTGATTTGCTGAGAACTTTAAGTGTTAAGTGAAACAAAACCATGTAGGTGAATTTGATACTTATTTATGTTTGTATGTCTCTCGAAAAACCACCCAAATACATGTTCGCCACTTTAAGTATTATTTAAACAAACAAAGAAAAAAATTATGAAGAAAACCAAACAAACACCAAATGAAAAAACACGAAAGAACAAAAAGATTGGGAAACAAAATTAAGGGAAGAATAGCAAAGTAGACAAGGAATGTAATTTCCCAACATAAATTCCGTGAGCACTAACAAAGATATCTAATTTGTTCAATAACAATTGCAATTCAAAAGCAATTTAACAAACATTTACTCTTATCGAATTGTATATACGGCAGAGAAAAGGTTAACACACTAATACATACGAAGATACATCTTAATGCATAAAAGCTTATGCATTAACCCCAAAGGTTTTTTTTTATTAAATCGAAAGAATCGTCTATATATTGCAACGTGAGTGCTCATTGATATTGTTAACGTACATAAGAAGAAATACGAGTACTTTTCGTACAAGTTGTATGGGGCAAACCTCTTATAAAAATTTATCTTATGTGTATTTAAAACAAGGCTGCTGTTGGCTGAACTAGTTAACACGAGACTATGAAGCCGAAACTTTGGAGTTGGACGCCGCGCCAGTCATGAATGTGGTGTAGAATTCTTCTGATTAACATTCATTTATGATTGTGTTAGTTGTTGACGGCGTGTTTCGTGGCTTTTCACTAAACATAACTGGCTTCGATTGACACTATCATGTACTAGAGAGCAGAGTAACAGAACAGATTCCTTCGTCGGCTCTGCGGCATAAATGAACAGGTGAAGTAAATTTAAAAATTCACTTTGCTCTCATCCATCCTCAACTGTGCTCCCACTATTATCGATTTTCGACTGTATCCTTCACCGAAGTACATACGTCTGGATTATATGCATCCATTCATTTCAATCCTGGAACCATCGTTTTGATCTTTCTGATTTTCAATACTAATTTATTTCTTTCTAAAATTTAAAATATATCTGATTACCAATGAAATTCTTCCAAAGTATGTGAATCCTTATAATATAATATATACGAAAGTATCTCTGTGTGTCTGTTACCTTCTCACGCTTAAACCACTGAACCGATGAAATTTGGCATATAGGTATTTTAAGATCCAAGGAATAACGTAGGACGGATTTTGTTTTGGGAAATGATTCTATTTCGAGGTCAAGGGTGGTTGAAAATTTGTATTTAGATATGAAATTATTAAACTGATAACTACGAACATTTTAAACTTTGATACAGTTGACTTGCCAATGTAATTGTTTTTGGCACTGACCATATGTTGGGATGGTCTAACATTTCTAGAGAGATATGAAACTGTGAAACTGACATGTACCAACAAAATTATCGATTGTCAAACTTTATAATCATCTTTTTAATTTTGTCGAATTTTTAGTGCCAATTTATATCTTCCTGAAGCATGAATTAGGTCTAATTAACAAAAAACAAAAATTGCTTTTATCTGGTTATATTTATATATAAAAATAAGTTAAACTTTTCACTCTAGAAGTGTATTTCGGATTTTTCTGATTTGCAATAGCAATTTATTTCGGACTATTTCCATCAACAGTGAAGTTTCTTATCTCTTCTGGGGCTTCGGAAATTTTATTTCAGTTAAAAACACAACGACACACCTTATTCGACTTCCCTATTCATAAGAACTCAGAGTATGTATACTTTATGGGATCGCATATTAATATTGTACCAATTACACACAATAAACCTGCATATACCCTTTCATAAGTTTTGTTGAGTGGTATAAAAAAAAAGAAAACTACAATTTATACATGGAATTATAGAATTAATAAAAACTATTCATAGGTCATATTATTAATTTAAAAAAATGAATTATTGAAAATGCCTTTGCAGTCGGTAATTCATTGATAAAACAAATTGTCACATTAACAGTCATCTAATAATTTACCTGATTTATCAGTCGAATGATCTTCATAATCTAATGAGACCCGTATGTTATTCAAAATAGAATTTTAGCTATCAAAATAGCTTCTTTATGTGGACCAGCACTCAGGGACTGAAGAGCATTGTATTGGAAGTAGAAAAGAGGAGAGGGTGTTGAGAGATCAGAAGATAGAGAGTTGGCCGTTGGTTTTTTTATGTTCCTTAGTTTGACACTAACATATCTCTTATAAACTGATTATAAATTGCAAATGTGACACTCCTCGTTAGGCTATTATACTATCCTATCGTGGGGTCTATTTCTGCCTTAGCTTTGATCTTTTCCACTACAAGGAATAAAGGTCTTCGTTACTGTATATTCCCGCTGCAGCCTTTGCCGGAGTTCTGAAATGGATTGAAGTGATTTTTTAAGCTGGATACAGAAAAAGCCTATTGATGAACTGCGCACACTTTTTCACAGTTATGATCAGGTATTAAATTATCCACATTTACTTTGAAATAATTAATCAAGCTGGACATAATCATGGGGGTAAGTATTACCTTGCCATTATTAATAACCAAAATTATGAGGTGAGAACTGAAACCATTCCACCATATCACCTGATAGACAGTCCTGTGCGGTTTTCATATGGAGATGGCATCATTGAACTTTACTTCTTTAAAAGTAAAACCGGTTCTAACGTTACGGAAAATTTAATTTGCTTCCACAACATAATAAAAAACTTTTGGTTTGAAAATATGGGATTCGTATGAGACATGGTTCCAATAGAATTGCGATACGCATTATATCGCGACTTTAATCATACAAATAAAAATTTGGCAGTCAAATGATATTTATCTCCCAATTAGACTCCTGCAAAGAGATCTGCAAATGAGATCTTGCTATTATATCGTGTGAGCCATCGTGAAGTCACAGGTTTATACTGATAAGTCAACAACAACTAATGCACTAGGGGACCAGCATTGTTTGAGCAGTGCTTGAAGAATTGCCCCTAATTTGAATGTTGGCAACAGCCGCGGTGAGCATATTCCCGAAATTATATTTCGAATAAACGTATTTTTAACTTCGTCCTAAGAAAATTCAGTTCGGTTCAAGTTGGAATATGAAAAAAAGTTTTTGCAAATGTGGTTTTTGTTAAAAAAATTTTAGATGGGTTTGAAGATTAGATTCAAAAACTATCTAAATCTTGATATTTACAAACCTCGACGATCGCCACAAACAGGTCAAAATTGGTTCACGCTTTCGTGACATATTAGGAACGGCAAAGGTCGAAAAAATCAGTTAAAAATAACTCCGATGTTATGTATGTTTTTTTCCTTTTATCTTGGACCAGCACTCAGGGGATGACCCTTATATATATGCAATGCATTGCGCCGGAACTGAAAACGAGGGGATAGTGTTAAGGCAACAACTAACACAACCACGCACTAATGCTGATCAGAAGAATTCAACACAATATTTCATGACTCAGCGCGGGCTCGAACTCAGGACTCTCCGCTTCATAGTCTCGTGTTCTACTACTTCAGCCAACAGGTGATCAATTAGTGTTCTAGATTCTTTTATAGGACTCGAAGAACCACATCAATTTCAGCTCATCCCATGGGAATCGGCTGATCCATTCGAAAGCATTTTCAGCGGTTAAAAACCAGCGGGCTGTTTGCTGAGATGGCCTTTAGCTTTACTCGTGTTCTATATATTTTTGGATTAAAATCTACTGAATATTTCACGATGTCAAAACAAGTTTGTCTTTGTAAAACTAAACCTGATTTTCCATCACAGAGGATCTAAAAATTGCAAATACCTAATTTTTTGCAACTACCTCTGAGTAGCATGAGATTTAAAAATGTATTGTTTATGAATATATTTTACAAATACATTAAAATACAAGCTTCAGTAAAACCTATCCCAAACATATTCTTGACATTAATTTTTTAAGGTGTGTAATAAATCCTGAAAAATACGGTGTTTGAGTGTGTGCAAATATTTTAAAATCTTCCATCCGTATATGGAAAAAACGTACATTATCTTTTCCCAATCTGTATCCACTTTATTTATGTTGATACTCCATCCAACTGTCAAATGTTGCTTTTACTTGTTGTCTGATGCTAAATGTCTTTATTCTGGTTGGCTTATGTTGTTTTTTTTCTTTCTTCTCCACAAATAAGTAATCAAAGTGCATCTACACAATGTAATTTTATGTCGTTAATCCGGCAAGTAAAAAACTATTGATGTATATACAGGGGATGTTTTTTCTTTCATAGTCGTCTATTTCTCAGATAATACCCTTAAGTACGAAGTTAAATGGAAAATTTTCTCCATCCCTTGGAGCGTGAAAAATTATTTTTTTAAACGTGCTAGTGTTGTTAACCCCTCGCATTCAGGTTAAGCAAGGTTCAGTGAATTTTGTGGTAGGAAAGCAATAAGGAAAGAAACTGATCTGCAATAAAAAACTAACAAGTGTAGTCGTATAAAAAACATGATGTTTCTAATTATAAGACCTTTTTCAAGATCGGTAATATAACTGAAATATGCTTTCATTTGAGCATAATTATGCTATCACGGGCAGGGTCTCATCTATTTTTTTCGCATTTTATTTTATATGCATTTGAAACAACACACAAAAGACTATATCTTGGATGCATAGAAAGTTCCCAATGCATATAATGCAGCAAATACTTCTAGATTTGTGCTAATGAAAAATAATTGCTTAATTAAATGTATTTATTTACTTCATAATTTTTAAACGATGGAAATTATTTAGTTCAGTAGTGCAAATTAGTGGTAAATCGCATCCCTAACTGAATGTTACAACAAAATTTTCAGACTGCTATGTAATCAATTGCATGACCACTTACGGCACACACAACTCTATATCGCACTTCTAAAACGAAATCGCATTCTTTTAAAATTGGCTAGACAATAATCAACACGTCGACAACAATTCCTCAAATTGTTAATATGACTACAAAATATACTTGCGTTTATTAAACAGATGATTACTTTTCATGAATATAAAAGTGATAAAAAGTGATAAACAACTCTTTATATATAAATATTATTATTATTATTATTATTATTATTATTATTATTTCAAATCTATTATTTCAAATCTATTATAATTAAAATTACAATAAACAAAAATAAGTGAAGGCACTAGCAACTAATGTCTATCAGCCCAAATGTAAATATTGATAAATATTTTTTCATTATTAATAACAAATCCGTAAATTATTTTTTTAAATATCTATTAAAATTCGAATTGATATTATATTAAGTGATAGAACCGGATCAGTTCTGATTTCATCGCCGTTCAGTCTTCCCACTATTCACAATGGTATTAGTTCAGGTGCGGTTACAGGGAGAGGGAAAAATACGACCCACTTTCCAGCTCCTATAAAATTATTTGAATAAACTGCAATTGAAAAAATTACACTATATATTTTGTTTTATACAAAATTTCATGAACTGGATGAATGGATCAGTACTGATTTCTTAATTTTACACTCTTAAGAAAAATTTGAATTCATTAAAAATTCTTAAATAAAAAGTAAAGAAAACGTTTAACGCTAAACACCATCCCTCCAACTTCTTTCTCATTTTCACCACATCATAACGTGGAGTTACGATGCGGAGTTTTAAAATAAATTTCTTCGTTAATTATATCTCATGAACTCCTCAACCGATTTGAGGAAATCGATTGGAGGCGATCAATGTGGTTTTATACTGTCAAGAGCTGATTAATTTGTGAAATCAATAGATAAAGTTGTTTAAAAGTTATTTAAAAAAAACCCTATCGGTTCCAATTCAGAGGAAATCTAAGTTTAAAAGAACTTTGAAACGCGGTTCAGTTCAGCCGTTCAAAACATATAAATGGGTCATATAGTTGCACAAACACACACATACACAGCCACATACAGACATAGTGACATACTTTGAGGAGGTCAAGTAAGTTTCTTAGAAACTCAAAACGTCGAGATCTAGTGAAAACTCGATTTTTTCAAAACTGTGTTAAACCAGTAACTGCCCGAGTTTTTGAAAATTTTCCAGTTAAAAGTGAAAAATAAAAAAAGTTATGATATCGGTTAACCGGTTAATCGACTCTAATTAACCGTTAATCGAAAACGGACAATGTTAAATTAACCAATCACTTAATCGGATAGTAATTCAGAGATGACTACCCTAACAGGTACATACATAAAAATATTTATGTAGTCTAACTAACAAAATGTTTTACAGATAGAGATTTGTGGATTCTTAAACATATTTTTTATAAATATAATTTATTATTTATAATTGAATGTAATTTGTAAATGTGCTTTATAAAAAGGACGGAAATGTAACATCTGTTACAAAATGCGTATTCACCAAAATAGCCCTCATAAAATTTTACAAAGATAAATTGTAAGAAAATATCTATACAAAACGTATTTACAAATACGTAAATTCATCCATACGTAATTTGCATTAAGACTATTCAGGTCTTAACTATTTTAATTCGGATACGAACACTAGTAAGATTCTTAGTTTTCGGCTACTTATTGGAACTCTGCATCTCTGCACTCTTTGATTCTGAAGAAAATGTATTGCAGATAGTCCAGAGGCTTTTCAATCAGACCTGGGACGGGATTCGCCACCCCAACCCTTGAGTTCAGAAGACAAGTTATCTGGTCACAGTAGTTATCTGGGCAATTGGTCGGAATGATCTCCATTATTTCCCTTAGCAATGCCAAGTATGTTTGTGTCACTAATAGGGGGCATAAAATATCAAACATAAAGGATTATTAGATTGCTTTTTTAATTCTGATATAGGAAAGAGTCTTGAATGAACAACTTTCGAAAATTTTTTTATTTAAAAAAAAATAATAATAATTGTGTTAGTTGTCATGCTATTTTTAAGTGGAATATATAAAACAATAAGTTTGAGACTTTTATATGAATCATCTTACAAAAAATTAAATGTTGCGAGTGTTTTTAAAGTGTTAAATTCAGAAGCGCTTGTTAAAAATTCCAAGGTGCATGGGATTTCATTTAATTAGCCAACTTATAAAGAACTATTTTGTAAAAACATTTTAATGATTAATAATTGATATGATATTTTAGTGGACCATGTAGTAAATGGTGATAAGCAAAAATACATATGAGTACTGATGATGAAATTGTAGCGGTTTTTGGACACGGCTATTATGCTCTGTTGTGTAGGCTGAACTTAAATTGAAAATGAATTTCCCTTCACTAGCGAACAGTATTTGTTTTAAATGACAGTAGTTTTAAATACAGTTAAGTTATAAATTTCAGATAAGTTATAAATTTCATTTCATTTCAGGTCTGCGTAAATCATGTGACTTTAACTTATCGTGTGTAAAGCCGAACACCCAACCAAGTGGTTCAAATAAGATATATATAAGCAAATTCAGAGTATCTTTTTCAGCATAACATTCTATTCACAATATATTTAAAAAATTTACTTATTATGAAAAGTTAAGACGGTAATAATACTCGTACACGTTTGGCTCTGTAAATGGTTTTTTTAACTTTCAAAGTTTTAATATACGAACATGTTATCACCTCACCTTTTACTACTTTATATAAACTTCATTTTATGATGGCAATTAATTATAAAAATGATTTTTATTTGACACGAATTTTATTACTACTGACGCATCGCTTATGATGTTATGGGATGCAATAGCAGCAAAAAGTCAGTAATAAAAATGCTGTCAAGAATTTTTATGGCTATTTTACAAGACAATAAAATTGTAAATGTGTCAAAGTGTGAACATTAAACCAAATTTCAATGGAAAGAAAACTAAAAACATGTGAACGAAATAGACAGGTTTGTCAATCTAAATACGAGTATGTAAAGCATGCTACCAGTTTAAAAAAATTACATGCGAGTACATGTTGCTTTACTTACATAATTGCAACTTGATACCTTTGTTGCAACATTAATTTTGTAAGGGCGACTTTCAGACAAAGTACATGTACAACATTGCTTAGATGTGTGTGTATGTATGTTCCTTAAATATCAAATTGGTTGGACAAATGGGACCTTAGAATTACCATTCTAAATGTGCATGTTGTTTTGTAATTGTTCTCAAAAAGAATAAAACAGGAATGGAAAACAAAATGTAACCCGATATTTCCCAGTTAGGGTCTGACGCATTTCTATATTAGACTGTTGTATACCCATTTTATTATTTGTGTCTAAAAATTCATGGAATAGAATGTGTATTTATTTTTATTTAAGTTAAACATTTCCTCCGATTGTGACTGGTTAAGTATATGTATATAGGCATACAGTTCATTAGCGAAATCATCAGTAGACTTTAACCAAATTCTAGGATATTACAAAAGCACTTAGTTTACGCACAAACTGTTATATGTAAAAAATTATAGGCTTTTAAAATATTTTAATAGTTCAATTTGATATGAATCTCTTTTATATTCCAAATTCATACTTGGTAGATACCAAGACAAAACGAAGAAGAGAATTTGTATTAAGGTCTTTTAATTTAAATATTCACCCCTATCGTGAATAACAAGTGGAATTTTTGTTCAAGAGAAATTTTTAGTTCACTCGAAGGGAAAAATGGTATCGTGAATCTCCCGTGAGAAATTATTCCCTCTATCAGTTCTCGGTTAATGTAAAAAAGCGAAAAAACTGAGAACAACATGATAAATCAAAGATATATGTTTTACAAAAATTTTCATAAAATAATTAAAATTTTTTTTTTAATATTTAGTAGTAAAATAATTTGGGTACATTTTGGAAACTGAACAAAATAAATTAAAAATATTTCTAATGTTTCGAATTGGAGCAATAAGTTTTACAAAGACGCAGGCAGTATATTTGTTGCAAAAAATATCAGTTTGTGTCTTATTAACGGATCTTGCTCCTAAAATAAAATTTGTGATCTTTAATATTCGAAATATAATAGAAAATACTTACATTTTCTCCCCACCAACTATATGAATAAATGAAAAGGAAAAGTGAAAAAACTCGCAGCAAAAATCATTCACGATAAGGGAAATTTAATTTTAACATGAAATCATTCACGGGGAATTTTTTAATGATTGCACTTTTAGGGAAAAATTTCGAAGAGAAAAATTATTATTTATTAAACATTTGTTTTATTATAAATATAGTTTTTCTTTGGCATATTTTGTAAGAACTCTTATGTACTGAGTATATTAACTTGGCCAACTGGTTACCTTAGGTTGCAATAACTGACTAAGTCCATGTTATTCAATATTAAATCGATCATTGTAATTGGATTTTTAAAGCGTAATGTTGAATCGGATTTTGGCCATATAACAGGTGGGCCATCTATCGTTTTAAATTTGAACCACCGGCTATTTCGAAGCTGGCAATACTTAAGTCATTCCATTTTGTCACAAAATTCAGTTAATTATCTCCTCTGAATCGATTTACGCTTAAGCAACGTCAGAATTTTTTGGAAATTTATTTTAATTCAAATACAATTGGACGGAAATCGATTTTGGCAAAAAAAAAAATTAATAAAAACAAATCATCTTTTTGGATGAAGCTCATTTTCATCTTGGTGGGTACGTTAATAACCAAAATTGCCGTACATGGGGTTGAGAATACCCACACGCGATCTTACAGAAGCCAATGCACCCATTATGGGTGATTGTTTGGTGCGGCTTATGGAGCGGAGGCATCATTGGCCCATATTCGTTTTAAAATGAGGACGGCGCAATCTTACGGTTGTGGCTGCTTTTCATAGTATTGACGTGAACGATGTTTGGTTTCAACAGGATGGTGCAACTTGCAACAAACCTCATGCCGCAGTCGATTAATTGCTTCAAACTAAAAAGGTGCGATTTCACACCACTGGACCATTTTTTGTGAGGAAAATTGAGAATTTGAAGGCCAACATTCGTGATGCCAATGACGAGATACGACTCCATGCACTCGAAAAAGTGCTCTAAAATTTGTCCTCCACCTCTAATCGGAACAATGTACTTCACAACGAGAAAATAAATTTGGAAAAAATTCAAACCGTTTTGGTTTCATTGCATTTTTATATTTAAACTTTTAAATAGCCCAACCTTTATAATCCCTTGTGTTACCTGTGGATAAAGAAAGTAACAAGAAGAAAAAGTCGGGAAACGGATTGATATAAATTAGGTAGAGATTGTTAGAGAAGTTCTACGGAGAACGGATCATCTTACTTTAGATATTTCAAAGAGTCCACTGAAAAGCCAGTCAAGCAAGCAAAACGAAATGGATATAGGGCTTCACAAGTAAATTTTTGTGAAATTCAATTAATCTATTTCTCGCTATTATACAGGTGAATTCAAAACACCGCCTGGATGAATTCATGTCTAAAACAGTTCATGTGTAAAAGCGTCTCCATATAATTTTTTCTACACGCTTTCATATCAATCGTTTAATACACAGTCTTTGCAGCATATACGAGTACATGTTCACATCATTCTTTGCTTGCGAGTTAGAAGAGGAAAATTTGTAGTGATTGCGATTACCAGCACATAAACTTTGTGGCTTCAAGTCGTAAATGCATGGGCGAGCTATAAAATTCCATCAAATGGCTGATGAAGCGGTGGGCCGTGAGTTCGGGACTGCGCTCAGTGATGAATATTGTGCCAAATTCTTCTGATCAGCATTAGTGCATGGTTGTGTTAGTTGGTGTCATTATGTTCCAGTGATGAAGGCATAGCTCTGGTCACTGGACATAAGTGACATTATAGTGTACTAAAGAACAGAGGATCGGACCTGTAGCAAAAAATTAGGCAGCGAAATAAAGGGTTGCAATAGCTACAAAAAATTCTCCATCTTCTCATCTTTCTTCATTTGTCAAGTAAATATTGTAACTTCTTTTCTAGTTCCGGCGCAATGCACTGCATACGTGGGAGTCATCCCCGAAACGCTGGTCCGAGTTATTCAGCCAAGGAAATTCAAACGAGAGTTTTTTTTAAATATTAATGATTTTTATACTGATTTGGGCCTGCTGAATCCAAATCCGTTGTCGCTTTGGCGCTATCATGTCCATGAGCCCTGGAAATAGGTGTTCGTAAGCACGAACATTGGCTTCAATTTAACATGAATATCGCATATGAATCAATTTATGTGCATTTATGAAAATTTTCATTTATATGTAAAAATGCAAATAATAACTAATGAGAAATGTATGTTATATATTTATTAAGATATAAAAATAATAGGACTTTTTTTATATGATATTTTTCAAAGCATTGTGGATGCAAAAACACATTGCATTTTTGGCATATCGACTTGATTGGTTTGCCACACCCTTTGAGTTGGCATCTAAGAGCTTTTCCTTGTGGTTCAACTAATGGAATATGTTCGCCTACAGTACTTGGCAGTTGGTAAGTAACGTTTCTGTCGGATCTTTCTTGAGCAGATTCAGCATCTGGCTGCGAAGATTTCAGGGTAAGCTGACGCTTACTCTGAAATCTTTTTGAGATAACGTCCTTTTTCCTTCTGATTTCATGCATTAGCCACTGATGAGCAGACAACCGAAATAAATAAAGGTATTGGCCACTTCCTTGACTTAATATTTATTCTGTAGTTTGAAGCAGTGGTTGTGGCACATTCTCATATTTTTCCAATTCTTTCCTCCATCGCTTGACGCTGCGCATCGCTTTAATTTGGTCGAAGTTGGTAAGATCCGTCACCTCTTTGCTGTCTGCCCAACGAGAAACCAATACCGAATTTGTCCTATCAAATTGGCAATCATTTTCTCCCCGTTTCAGCCGCTTTCCTGTGAGTAGTGGGGTTGTTGTAATGCGATTTGAGCGAACGGTTCCGTAGCGCAAAACCTTTTCTCACTTAAAAGGTGCACCAAATAATATGATGCAAAAAAGTTCTCAAAGTATACATACATATTCAAAAACATACATATTAAAAGTAAATATATACTCATATATATATATTTGTTATACATATATATGTATATATATATATATATATATATATATATATATATATATATATATATATACATACATATATGTATATAGGTATATACATATTCAAAAATCATTATCAAAATCACTAAACACTACAAATGAAAAGTAAAATGTCTTTCTTTTACTGTTATTTGGTTTTCTTATATGTAATTTTTAGTAAAAATAATTGTCATATTTATATAAGAACAAAGAACAATAAACTTATGTCAAAGAAGTTTGTTCTCTAAATAGCAGCCAATGTTCGCACTTGCGAACAGTTACTTTAACAGCTTTAATACGACAGAAATGTTTTGATTTATTTAAATTATTTTATATTATGTGGTCATTTCAATTGACTACATAAGTACCCTATAATAATATATAAAATTTTTGAACAAATAATATATATTTTTAATTCTAAAAAAATCCTCTGAAATCGCGTCCCACGAAATATCCCTTCACTTAAAATATGAGATAAATTTTACAAATTATTTTTACGGTTAATTAAAGCCTAGACTATTTATTACATAATAGAATCTCTAAGTTTTAAAAAATAAATGCATAAAGCTTCCGAATTTGGCGATAAAAACGAGTAATTTTACTGTTCGCACTTGCGAACAGTGGCCGAAAATGGGTTAAAATCAAGTAAAAGTGTTATATTCGGCCGTGCCGAATCTTAAATACCTTTTACAGATGTATTTGTTTGTTCTTTCTTTCTAAAACAGAAAGTAGGTTTACTAAAATAACAAAATGTTGTTATAAGTTACTTTTATATTTAACAAAACGTTTAAATTATTCGGCTAGGAAGCTAAATATTTGGCTCTTCTTATTCCTATTACCTCTGAACGTCTTTCAAAAATATTAAATTTGTTTGATTTACAAACAAAAAGAAAAAATCCGTTTTATGTACCCCAAAAAGTTCTAATTGACCAACCGTAGAATAGTATTTTAGATTTTTATGGTTTTTAAATCCAATTTATTTCTTCCTGATATATAAAGTAGGTATAATTCATCATAAAAATCAAAAATAGCAAACTTTATGCTTACTTTTATGAATAAAAAAATTAAAATTCAAAGTATTAAAAAGAATTCATTCACAAAAAACCAAAATTGGGATCCTATGTGGTTACATTTATGTATCAAAAAATTTCTATTCTCTAATTTAATTCTTAGCGAAGTATAAAATAGGTTTAATTCTATTTAGATTTTCCAACTCTGGAAGCGAATTTTTATTTTTTAACCAATACAATTCTTAGTGAGGTGTAACATAATTTTACTACACAAAAAAATTACAATTCTTAAACTTTTTGGTAATTTTCATGTACCATAAAATATTGCACTTGTCCAACCCTGGATTCGAAATTTTGATTTTTATACCCTTCACAAAAAAGTGAAAGGGTTTATACATATAGGTTTGTCATTCCATGTGTAATTTCTTCGATATGCACATGGGACCCCAAAAAGTATATATATTCTGGATCCTTATGAATAGCGATGACGATTGAGCGATGTCCGTCCGTCTGTACGTGAAATCGGGTTTTCCAAGCCCCCAGAAGAGATAGAGATTTAGACCGTTGGATTGGAAATGAATGATTGCTATTGAAATTCAGAAAGATCCGACGTATGGTTCCAGAGCTGGGAAGCTAACACCTATTTCTCGACGCAAAATTTATACCAAAAATCAATTATTTTTTTAATGTTTGTAAATTCACATTTTGCTTCCTGGGGTGGGATAATGCATATATTTTATACGTGAAAGTAATCAAACAGGCAGCTGATGTTGTTTTTTTTTGCTAACTAAGCGTGTTTTATAATTTAGGAGGAACAAAATTGGTATCAAAAACTCAAAAATAAAAAATAAAATTTCGAATCCAGGAATGGACAAGTGCAATATTTAATAGTACATGAAAGTGACCAAAATAGTTAAAAATTTTAAATTTTTCTTAAACAAAACTACCTTATACCTCATGAAAATTTGCATTGATAACAATATTTAAAAAATTAATATTTCGCTTCCATTGTTGGGAAATTGAAATTTTTTTTATACATAACAGTAACCAAAAAGGCAATTGACGTTGTTTTTTTTTTGCTAAAACTATTTTATGTATTAGGAAGAACAAAATTGGTATCAAAAATGTCAAAAAAAAAATCAAAATTTCGAGTCCAGGTTTGGACAAGTGCAATATTTTATAGTTCATGAAGGTGACCAAAATGGTTCGAAATTTGAAATTTTTCTTAAATAATATATATATATATATATATATATATATATATATATATATATATATATATATATATATATATATATATATAAGTAACCAAATAGGCAATTGACATTGTTGTTTTTGCTAATTAAAACTATTTTATAATTCAGGAAGAATTGGTATTGAAATCTTAAAAAGTCAAAATTTCGACTCCGGGGTTGAACAAATAATATATTTTATGGTACATGAAAGCGACCAAAAAGTTTAAAAATTTAAATTTTTTTGTCAAGTAAAACTATGTTACATCTTCTAATTAAACCTACTTCCTGTTTTAGCAAGAAAGAAAGAAGAACTACATCTGTGAAGGATATTTAAGATTCGGCACAGCCGAATATAGCACTTTTACTTGTTTTTGTTTTAATTTTTGAAACCAATTTTGTTCTTCCTAAATTATAAGACAGTTTTAGTTAGCAAAAAAAAAAAAAAACAAACAACATCAGTTGCCTGTTTGATTACTTTCACGTATAAAAAAATTCAATTTCCCAAAAATTTTAATTTAAAAAAATTTTTTGGCCAAAGCAAATCTTCATGACGTATAAAGAGGTTCTGTCAAAGAGAAACTTAAATTTTTAACAATTTTAGTTACTACATGTACTACAAAATACGGAATGGACCGAAAAAAAAATTTTAATTTCCTTCCCTGGTAAAATTTTTTTTATATTTTTAGATTTTAATAGACCATTGAGGTTTCCCAAAGCACGAAATAAGTTTGATTTACAAACATTAAAAAAAACAATTGATTTTAGGTATACATTTTGTTCGAGAAATAGGTGTAATCTTCCCAGCTCTCTAACCGTACTTCGGTACCACTCTATTTAGGTTCATTTCCAATCCAACGGTCAAGAACAAAGTCTCTAGCTCTTCTGGGGGTTTGGGAAAACCGTACAGATAGACGGAAAGACCGACAGACGGTCATCGTTCAATCGTCATGGCATTCATTTTCACATTTCTGTGAAGGGTATAAAAAATGGCTGAGAGCCGTTCCTCGACATGTGGTAGTAGGGGTTTTCACTAGACTTTCCGTAACTTTGTTGCCTAAGCTGGCTCTGCATCCTGTAAAAAACACTGAATTTAAAATAAAACAATTGCCGTGATCGCCATCTCATTTATGTTTGAGAAGACCTTCACTACATTTTACACTCTTCCGTGGTTAACAAGAGTTCTATGCTGCGTATTTTTACACCGCATTTTCTGCATTCGTTATTAGATAAAATATATTCATAGTTGATGTGGAAATAGTTATTCTGCACTAGTAGGGAATTTATGTACTATTATAAGAAATTCAAAATAAGAAAAATGCTTACAAACGCATGTCGCGCAAATAAACACTTATATACTATGATCAGCTTGTAACTGGCGGAAAATAACTTGTCCCACGATCTGCAAAATCATTTTTAAAGCTACTATCATCTTGGGCGGAGGTTAATTGGTATGCAATTGAGACATTGATTTCAATTTCCTAACAGAATAGGAATCTTTTCTGGTTCATGAATATTCTATTTGTTTTATTATTATGACACTAAAATACGTTTAGCCTCGTCGAATATTTGCCCAAAACAGCGTAACAAGTAATGAACAACTTTTTAATTCAGACAATTGTTTACTTATTTAATCAGCTCCTGAATATATTGTATCCTATGAAACTGTTTATTAGTTAAACTTGTAACTTAAAAAACACGTAATTAAATAAAAGTGTTTGTTATAACTATTTAGTGGTTACACGTTTTTTAGAAAATATTTGGCAATCGTACAATGAAGTAAGTACTCATGTTGTAAATCCATGCAAAATCATAACATTTTCTTTAAATAGTTGTTTTTAGTATTACGGAAAAAAGTTTTTAAATTAATATTGACATTTTTAAAATCACTTTAACTTTCAGCACTCATTTCCAGAATAGATTTTAAGTTTCCTCTCTGAATTGCAAATACATTTTCCTCTCTGACCCGGTAATTTGCAACTTAATTGAATGTTTTCACATTTTCAACATATATTATCATCACCTGCTAAAATTCTTTTTACCTTTTCTAACTCCCCTTGGTTTCATCGATAGTTGTTCGTACATTGGATTTTTATTTTTTTTTTTCTGTTCTAAATAATTTTAAATTTAACTTTTTCATTTATATCACCAGCCAGCTGTTGTTCTTGTTCAATTTACACACCATTGACCATTTGAAACAAGAGCAAAAACTAATAAATTCCAAAGGGCATAAATTAAGCTTAAAATCAAATATAGTCGGAATATGCAAGCAGCCATGGAGTTTTAATTTGTTGGAAGGAAAAAAGGATGAAAACGTCAAAAGCATTTGCGAACGCAAAATTTTGTGAAGCGTGGAATTTTTTCTAGTTTTATATATACGTAGATACTTTTTCCCAAATAAGAGATTCAGCAAAACTTTAAGTGAATGCAAGGCTGACTGCTATAGCATATTTTTAAATGATTAGAGATAACGGGTTGTAAGATTTGGCAGAAGGAAAAGTTTCATTCATACTAGTAGCACTTGCTGAAAATTGTTACCAAGTGCTGCAAAACAGAAATACTTACATATAGCGAATTTTTGACAAGTTTTCTGCTGAAGTAATACCTACTCGGTAATTAGTGGATTTGTAGTTCTGAAGTTCTGAATGTAACTATGTACTATATAAACGAAATTAACAAATTGCTTCAGATGTTGTTTCTCGGAATTATATTATTATTGCTGTTTTATTCATAAATTGTATTTATATATTGACAAGTTAACTGAGTTTAACGAAATTAATGACATTATTGAGCACAATTAGCCATAGAAACTTTTAATTAAGTGTTTGCTAAATTAACATTTAATTTCTTTAAAATAAAATCGAGTAAAATTACAAATGCTAAAAAGCAAGTTTAGTCAGCAAAATGTAACGCACTGAACAAAGTTAGTCGAGACTTAGCACCTAAAATTTGGAAGAAAAGAAAAAGAAACATAAACAATATATTACGATCCAAGGTCCTCACGAGTATGAAACATTTTTACTTTTAGTTATTATACATTAATTGAATTGACTAAGTTGTGTACATGTGAGTAGGAAAATAATGACGTCAATAAAGTGAATATTAGCTCAATTAAAAATGCATGTCTGAAAACGATATTACACTTTACTTTGACAACGTCGTTTCTATTTTCTTTTAAACTTTGTTCGCCTCCTACACTCCCAAAGTTAACTTTGGCAAAGTCATGACGATTTTCTTGCAACTTTTCGTTCACTTTGTGCTATACAACAAAAAGATATAAGCATGTACAAATGACAAAGGAAATACAAAGCAACTTGGTAACAGCATCTGAGTCTGTACTAACACCCATTCGTTTCTCTCCTACAAAATCAAGACTTTTCATAGCAAACTTTGTGCGTGTAAATGGGGTCTTAGTAAATGGTTTTTATTAAACCGATCTGACAAAAATATCAACTATATAACAAATGTTTTTAAAGAAATACTGCATGCGACTATCAAGCTCGACCTTTGAAAGTGGAAATCTGAAAGCCTAATAAAATTTCGAATATAAAACTAACTCTTATGGCGATTACTTTTCCAGAAAACAAGTAAAATTTTTTCACTTCTTTTTTCAAAAATTAAAGTTAGGCGGAGTTTTATTTTAAAAAGAAATATTCATAGGAAATGGGAAAATTATTTTGTAATAAATTCGCTACTTCCAACTGGCATAATATTGCAATTTTTTATTTATTAAAAAGTACAGAGAATGTAACATTCTTTTCTAGAAAAGAGAACAACATTAAATAATAATAACTAAGAACGTTAGATTCGACATCTTAAGCACCATCCAAATATTTAGTAAGAAATTACCTATTTTGTCGGGCTCTCCCCGGGAAGGGCCGTGGGAAAGACCTTTTCCGTAACACGCTAAAAAGTAAACTTTTGGAATAATTAAATGTACATTTTTTTAAAGGGTCCTTAAGGAGGCAAAAGTGTGAGGTAGGGCAGAAAAAGATCAAAGAACATGTCAGCTTCGTCATAAGAGTTTTACACTTTAATTTAGCCTTTATGCGCTCGGGACTATAAACTTACATAAATGGTTGAATGTCTACATATGCAGCAAGACATCTTAATAAGAATTTTCTTAATAATAAGTAAAAAATACACTTGAATATATTAAAAACGTATTATTTTATTTTTGAAAAAATATAAAGCCAAAATATATATATATATATATATATATATATATATATATATATATATATATATTTAGTAATAGAATGAGCATCACATATCGGCGGTTTCCTGCTTGACAATATTTACATCGTACTGGATATTTAGGTCATTAGAAATATCAGGGAACTGATCTGTTGGTGTGGAATGAGGCATTGGTTCGTATCCTGGAGCCATTTCTATAGCTAATCTTGTTTGAGTATAACCCAATACACGAGGATTTCGAGAGCGTTCCTCAATAGCTGGCAACACAAGCTGTAACAACTTCCTTCATTTGTCAGTTTGACGAATATGTTTGTTATTTTCTGAATATATGATATGCGAAGCTAAAGCACTTATATCTAGCATATTACAAACCATTATTAGCGCATTGTTTTGCGTTTTACTGAATATGCACAAAGCATTTTGTCCATTGCGTCCACTCCTCCTTTGGTACTATTATAATCTAGAACGTATTGTGGTTTATTATTTTTTTCTGAAACAACTCCATTATCCAAAGGTATATAACAGCGAAAAACTAAAGAAAAGAGTTGACAAGCAATGCTGAACTCATATAAATTACATGGTGACTACATTTGTAGACAGCCGGCCACGAGAAGGTGTTTTGAAAAATTGCTCCTAGAAATTTAAGATAATAGCCCTATTCACAATGTTGTGCAAATGGTCGTGCATCATTGCATTTGCAAAATAATTGTACTCTACACCAACAAAATACATTGAAAATGCTCTCAAATACTCTCTCAATTTGCAAATGCTATAATGCAAGACCATTTGCACAGGATTGTGAATTGGGCTAATATATTTTTATATCCATAGTCATTAAAGCCGCTTAAAACATGTTTTTAGGAAGGTACTAAAAAGCCCAGGCTCAGGCAATTGGAATTAAATTTTTTATTCATCCGTTTTAGCAAAAATGCTACAAATGTAGACAGCCGAGCACATAAAAGTTAAAAGGAAAATGTAATACAACTTGTTAAATATTTACACTATTTTTGCAGACAATAACTTAAGTCAACCCCTAATAAAGGAAGCGAGGTCCAAAAATGGATTTTTCTGTTGTTTTTTGTCTTCAAGTTCAACGCTTTGAACCTTCTTTTATATAAAAATATATCATTTGCTTAACAAAATTACAAAAAAAAATTTAAAATTATTTTGCTTTTTATAGGTTGATTTAGTTCTTCTTAGGGCAACTCTTTCCTCTTTTTCTTGTTTGAGCCTATTTATGAAATTGATGCATGCTATGCTTCAAAATTGATCAGTGTGATCAGAAGTTTCATGAGTGAATGTGTTGGATGCAGCAAAACTTCCTTTATCAATGATGTAAAGGGAAATAGAAAGTTATATCAAACTTTTGTTGCTCCACTTGTTTAACCAATTTAAGAAATATGTATTTATAACTAAAGAACAAATGTCTCTCTAATGTATTGTATTGCAGATATGCATATTTTTAAGTTTGTTTTAGCGAGAATGCTTAAACACATGGAAGCTGGTTATAAATTATCTATCTGTAGTTTTCCAATTCATTGCTTTTTAATGTAAACACTTTTGCAAAAGCATACACAGCATTTTCTATGCATACTAAATATGAATGTGCGTGTGCTAAAAGGAATATGCATTTAATAAATATCCCCTGAAGGGGATATCAAGTGTAGACAAGTGAACACTTTGACGACCATTATGGTTTAAGCAACGAAATAAACGTTTTATAGGAACAGTATTCTGGTTTTAATTGAAGTAGAGCCTTAATAATGGCTACATAGGATTTTAGTGAACTGTAATACATAATATTAATGAATTTCCTATAGTAAGAACCACGTTTATGACGTTTAAGTAATTTTAAGATATTCCTTACAGGGTTGCAAAAAATTGTACAGCTTTATATTGTAGGACTTAAAAGTCCAGTGGTGCAACAATTAATTATTTGGTATAATTCACGAACTCTCTGAATTGATGAGGTTTTTCATCACATCTCTAGTTTTTCATTCTGACTGATTTACGTCGGAAACTCATCTGTGCTATTATTTCTTTGTGATTAAAGTTTTGCTTTCACCTGTTTATTTTCAAACAGCCACAGCCAACTTCACTTTGTTTTTATCGCGATCAGAAGAAAAGTTGTGAAACATATAAAATGTTGGTAATTTAATTAAGATACCAAAATTACTGTAAATTACATTTCATTTATATATAATAGTATTGTGACAACAATGTGTCAAAAAAAATTTCATAACAGTTTGATTTAGAGTTTATTTTTCATTTTGCCTTATAAATACTTTTCTTGTTATCCAATGGATTTCTGATTGTATAAAGGTGTAGAAATATAAAATAGATTCATATCGAATATACTTAATTTGTTGGTTTAGTTTTGTATGAGTTTCAAGGCTTACTACATATTCTGTTGTTACTTTTGAAAATAAGTTGTAATTTACAAGTTGTGAATTCTCAGATGGTTTTCGGAAGTATATGCATAATATAAGAGGTTTTAACTTTTCAAAACTGTGGTGAAAGTCTACTGACGATTTGGTAAAGCACCAATGAAATGCATATAGACATTGCTTAACCACCAACAAATAAATTTCATTTATATAAATGTGCTGTATACTATCAGCCATGTCACAAAGACAAATTCCGTTCGGAAGTGGAATTGATTCCGCATTTTGCTTCTATGGAAAAAGTATTCCGAAAAATTTTTCGGAATGAAACCACTTTTTATTTTCTATGTGGAATTGATTTTTTAAGCATTTTCATGACACTTTTTTATTTGTAAATTATGTTGTTTCTTTATTTATTTCTCTAAAATAAATTTTCTTTGAATCAAATTTAACAAAACTTTTGCATATTTCTAAATACTTCCTCAAAGATAAAAGAAAATACGGAATTTGTTTATTTAGTGCTGCCGTACTATTATTCTAGTAAGTTTTTCTAAAAAAAACTGTAGTGGCAGCACGTAAAACTACGAAAAGGCACAAAACAGAATAAAATAATAAAAAAAATTGCCGTAGAAGCATCAACATCTATATAAAATTTAAATAAATAATCATGTAAGTACTTTAACATAAATTTTTGTATTTTAAAAACTTTTTTAAACATATTGCCTTTCGTAGGGGAAACATCGTAGTGAAAATCAAGAAAAGGAGTCTTTTTGCTTTGCTATATTCGTTGTTGCGTTGCCATACTTAATACATAAAAAGTGGTTTCACATTTTTCTGCGGTTTAATGAAACCGAACGAAATCTATAGAAGCTTAAACCTTTTCGATCGGAATCGTAACTACGGAATCATGTCAATTCCGAACGGAATCCATGACATGCCTGTGTATAAAACAATCTGTACATAAATTTGGAAATTTAAAAAAATGGAATACCAAGAAAATATCCTGCTTAGTGTTTTTTAAGATTTTAAAATAGAGTTAACCAAATGTTATATTTATTTCAGCTCGAGCTAGAAGAGGATATTTTTTTGTACAATTGAGGTAAAAAATATGCAACTTTGTGAAGTTTTTGGTACAAACATTGATTTTTGATGTATTTAGTCAAATTATTTTAAAAGCCGTAATTGTTCCTTAAATGCTTGATTGATATTCTTCTTATTCTGCTTCTTTAACTGCTTAATTGGTATCAGTTTCACTCTACTTGAAAAATAATTTAAGCATAACCGAGTCCTTGCAGTTATGAAAAGCGGAGTAGGAAAAATATCCTTAAGGTAAAACTTATTTTGCTGTATTCCTGTTACGGCACTTGATACAACTTCGACAGATGGCCTCAAATATATTATGTAATCGGTTTTTGTCAAAAAACTAATTTGGAACAACATCTCGCTGAAAATATTTTAATGCTTATGGCTCGATAAGTACGTATTTGTCGTACTACCAATGTCTGCAGTGAATATCTAGTTCCAAATGTTGAGCACTGTGATTGTAGTGATAATTGCACTAGTGTATCCTCAATAACACGAATGTGTTAAATCTCTACAGCACGGTACATTGTATAGTAGGGTGACAATTAAATGTATGGGCAAGTTTTTTTTTTTACTTTTCTTTGGTCTCATACTTTTTTTGGGTTGAGTTTTATAAAAAAATAATCCCTGTAAAATTTCAGGGCCCTAGGTGGAGGTTTAGGGGTCGCGTCGGCCCCCCAAAGTTACACAAAATGCGTTTTTTTAAGTAAAATCTCACAACAACTTATTCATACATCATTTTCATCTAATGCCAATATTTACTGAAATAAATTTAAATAACCTTGTTGTGATCTAAGCCTTCAATAATCTCTTTTCATTATCATTGCTCTTAAACAAACCATAGTTCTCTTATACATTTACTATTTAACCTTTACATTCTTTTCTTACTCTTTTTTTTTCATTCTCTTTGATCTTAACGTTAACATAACAAGCTACTTGAGCATAATTGCCTTTTGATTTTATTTATTTGCAGTGAATACTTGAGAGTGAAAAGTCGACAATGTCTTCTACAATTTTACGTGAACGAATTTATTTAATCGGATATTGTTCAAATTCATTAACAGGAAATAAACTTCCATCAAATTTAGAGTTGTTGAAAGTTTTGTTTTTTAATTTACGTATAGTGAAAAAGAACTTACGGGAAAGTGCAAATTTAGTTGTGACAGAACTATTTGTATTCTGGGAAAAAGCCCGCATTCCCACCAGAGATAAACAACACTGCATAAGTAAGGTTGAGAAATTATACAAAGAATGGCAAAGTATGCAAAAAGATTGTAAAAAGACGTCTGAGTTTCATAACAACAAAGTGAAAGCGTGGATAGAAAAGTTGGATCAGCTTTTTGACGTGGCACATTCCAATGCATTGCAAATGATGTCTATTGAAGAAGATAGAGCTTTCTTGATAAGTCAACGGCACCCCGGACGCCCAGGCTTTATGTATGGCATTGATTACGAGGCAGTACGAAGAGAGCGCCAAATTGAGAAACGTAAACAAAATTTGATGAAACAGGTGGAACGAAGTAATCATGAAATTGCATTAATTGGTTCGTTGTATTTTATTGTTTTTTTTTATTTTTATTTTCTTAAGACTTAATCCTTTTTCCTAGATGAAACTGCAGAATTGCTCTCATCTGAATCTTCAGAGGGGGATAATAGTTTTACAAGTGCAGAATGTGAACCATGTTGTAGTCAACCTCCAGCCAAAAAACTTAGAGGAAAGAATAAAATAATAACTCCAAAACTTGCGGCCGCATTGGACGCCTGTAAAATTAGTGACAGATATGCAGTTCATATAATAAGTGCAGTAGCTGAATCTTTGGGCCACAATATCGAAGAGTATGTTTTAAACCGAACGTCTTTGCACCAGGCAAGGGAACAAATCCGCGAAGAAAGAGTTTCAACATTGAGAAAGAAGCTAAAATTAAATGAGCTGGATACAATCTGCCTACATTGGGATGGAAAACTTTTGCCAGCGCTGACGGGAAATGATAAAGTTGATAGGCTGCCTATTATAATAACGAGCGGGCAAGTTGAACAGCTTCTACAAATACCTGCATTGAATTCTGGTACCGGAAAAGAACAGGCATTCGCTGTGTGCGATACAATTTATGAATATGGCCTACAAAATCACATTAAAGCTCTAGTGTTTGACACAACAGCGGTCAATATTGGGCGATTCAATGGTACTTGTACCTTAATAGAAAACAGTTTGCAAAGACCACTTTTGTGGCCGGCATCATATATACGAGATAATTCTTAAATGCGTTTTCGACGAAAAAATAAGCTACTACGGAAGTCCCAACGTTAAATTATTTGAGAAAATTTAAAAACGCTTGGGCTAAAATTAATAAAAGCAACTTTGAGTATGGCCTTCTAGATCCCCTTGTGAAGAATTACGTGAACGAATCAGCTGCGCGAATTATTAATGCTGTAAATACTGTCTTAAAGGTAAAACAACCCAGGGAAGACTATAAGGAATTTCTGGAACTGACTTTACTATTTCTGGGTGAAAAACCTAACAAGTCACACCCAAACAGCCTATTGTTTCGCTCACCAGGAGCTGTTCACCATGCCAGATGGATGGCAAAAGCCATTTATTGTCTTAAAATATTTTTATTCCGCAACGAGTTCCAGCTCTCAACACTCGAAATAAATGGACTTCGTCGAATTTGTATTTTTATTGTTGAAGTCTATGTTGAAGCGTGGTTTTCTGCTCCTTTGGCTGTTGAAGCGCCATACCAAGATTTTGTATTTTTGCGCAAACTGGAAAATTTTAAGAATATTGATGCTGAAATATCGCTCGTTGCGCTGAAAAAGTTTAAGAACCATTTGTGGTACTTAAGTCCTGAGGCGGTTGGTCTTGCATTTTTTGATAATAACGTACCAGTGTCTACAAAACAAAAAATGGTTGCAGCTTTGGAAAACGATTGTGAACTAGAGCAGAACACAAAACGGGTTAATGTAAATGGTAGAGAAATAGCTGAAATATTCAATGGCGGAATTGAGCAGTTCGTCTCAGTCGCAACAAAGGCATTATTTGAAAGATTTCAAATAAATACTAATTTTTTAAAACTTAATCCTGCAAAATGGCATCAGGACCAGTCGTATAAAAAAGTGGTTGAAGTGATGAACAAACTTAAAGTTGTAAATGACAGTGCAGAAAGGGGGGTCAAATTGATGGAGGAGTTCAATGATTTGTTCACAAAAAATGAACGTCAAAAGCAATTTGTTATTAAAATTGTGAGTGATTATCGGAATCGGTTTCCAGATTGTAATAAAAAAACATTGACCCAAGTTCTTTAGACTTAATCAATAAAAACATGCACTCTAACCAAAGTTGTTAATTTATTTCATGTTAAATTTTTTAAAAGGTGATTGTGAGCATTTTAAATTTATTTCAGTAAATATTGGCATTAGATAAAAATGATGTATGAATAAGTTGTTGTAAACACATAAATGAACAACACAAAGTCATGTAAACACAAAGTCAACAACAATTTTTTACAAAGTCAACACAACAGAAGTTACAAACAATCAAAGTGAGATTTTACTTAAAAAAACGCATTTTGTGTAATTTTGGGGGCCGACGCGACCCCTAAACCTCCACCTAGGGCCCTGAAATTTTACAGGGATTATTTTTTTATAAAACTCAACCCAAAAAAAGTATGAGACTAAAGAAAATAAGACTTTCGAAATTAACTGTCACCCTATTGTATAGGGCATACTATGCCGGCAGTACCAGTAAAACCTTAAAGTGCTAAATCAGTGCTGATTCTCAGCTGACATTTCCTGCAAGGATGCTGTAGATTGTGTGTATGTGTGCAGATTTTGCTCGTTAGTGTCTGAACATGCTCGTAGTTTTTGACTTCCCATATTTTCAGTTCTAAAGCACTTTTTCAAAATATGCATATATGAGATTTTTAACCAAGCATCTATAATGTTCCATATTTAATGCCTGAGTTTACTGTTGCTTTTGCTTTGCCTGTGCATACATCATCTTGTTTTATTGTTCAGTAAACAGGAGTACGATGGAAAATATATGTACGTATGTATGCATGTGTTTTGCTGAATTTGTGTGTGGCTTCAACATTTCTTTTTCTAGAATATACAGTAATACTAAATTAAAACGAATGTTACGGAACAAGCAAAACGATTTCTAACAAGTGAAGTTCGTAATAAATTTAGTAGCATGCATTGCACAAGACTATTGTCTTTAGACTCTTTTTATAAAACCCGTAAATTTTGCTCCTGTTGTTTATGTTAATTTTTATAGCCTCCAAAAAAGAATATGGCGGGTATATTCACTTTGTCATTCCGTTGGTAACGCAGGGAAATATCCATCTGAGGCCCCATAAAGTATATATATTCTTGATCAGTGATGAAATCTAAGACGATCTGATCATGTCCGTCCGTCCGTCTGTGGAAATAACGATTCAGTCCAAACGAAAAAAGCCAGACTCCTGAAATTTGGTATATATCTTGAAGGATAGCAGAGGTTAAGTTCGGAAAGAGGGAAAAAAGTTCCCCTAAGAAGAACTAAACCAACCTCTAAAAAACAACATAATTTCTAAAGTTTTTTCGTAATTTTGTTAAGCAAATGATATATTTTTATGTCAAAGAAGGTCGAACGCGTTAACCTAAAAGCCATAAAAAAAAATAAAAAATGTTTGAACCCCGCCCCCTTTATTGGGCGTTATTACATGCAAAAATTGTGTAAAAATTAAAAAAATTGTGTTACTTAAGCCTACATTCCTTAAACATAATATTTTTAAGCTTTAATGACGAAGCTGAGGCATAACCTGGTACACCTCTGCCCTACCCCTCCTCCCCCTTTGCCACTTAAATTACCCTATAAAAAAATTTCGTTTTAAATTTTGTATTTAATATCTCAAACTAATTATTTTTACAGTTTTATGACAAAGGTGAAATGTCTCCCCCACAGCCCTTGCCAAAGTGACTCCGCCAAAATACAGTTTTAATACAATCCACAGAGAATTGGACCCCATAAGGTATAAATATTCTTTATCAGTGATGAAGTCTAAAACGATCTAGCAATGCCCATATGTTCGCCTGTGAAAAACATGATATAATCTATTTTTGGACTTCGCACCTTTGGTGGGCGTTTACGTAAATATTGAACAATTTTTATTCCTTAAGCCTGTAAAAAGCTGAGATGTTCTTTGATCTTGCAGAGGTGAAACGTCTCTCCGACTTCCCTTCCCGGAATGACTCTCTCAAAATAGAGATTTAAAATTGGGTACAGAGATGACTTAAAGGAACGCTGTCCCACCAAGTTAAACATTTTGAATTTGTTTACTAAATATTTGGAGAGTATTTAGGATTCGACCCGGTCGAATATAACGTTTTTACTTGTTAATACTGATTTTTCCCTTGTTGTACAGCTTAAACATTTTTAATTTCGGTTTTCAAAATATTTATCTTTTAAGACAGGGACTTTTTCTTGTTTTTGAAACAAACTAGTTCAAATTAGTTTTCTATAGTACTTGTCAGCTGATTATTTTTATAATTACAATTTTATGTTACCTATTGATGCCGCAGTCGGTGTTTATTTTTTTAAATTCATTATAAAAAGGAAAATGTATGAAATATTTTTTTCAGTGTCCCAATACCAGAGCACCGTGTGCAAATTGCTGAAATTTTTAATCACAATAATTGTTCTATTCGTCAACCTCAACCTGCACTTCTTCCATTTTATGGCGCACATAATCGTAAACACTGTTTAGAAAAAAAGCATTGAAGATTATCCTAATCAATCGATTCGTCGCCACTCTCAGCAACTGGGGTTGTGTCCTTCCACTTTATGTAATATTTTTTAAGTTGTTGAAAATTGATGTACCAGATTGCGCCTTCTATGCGCCGGCCGTGGTGGCCACATGGCAGAAATCATATATAAACATTAATTTCATTAAATATTTTTTCCAATAAAGCCCGTTTCATTGACACTAAAAATATATTTCCTTGTTTATTATGATTTAAACTTGTGTCACTCCATAAAGAACACCCTATAAATGCTTTTGTTGTATTAAAAAACTTTTGCATGAAAATTACAATCAAAACTTTGGGTCTTTAAAAGCAGCATTTTGGAATCAAGAATACGTTATAGTTAATTTCCTTCTAAGCGGGTTTTACTGTACCATTTTTAATATTATATTTTGGTTGCATTTTATACATTTGAAAATGATCGTCTAGAAGAAATATTTTAACAGACTCGTTTTATAAAAAGAAAGGATTTATTTATTATATTAAAGCTTTTAAGAAATTGGCACGTGTTACATACTGAAATATTTAACATTTATGGCCATTATTACAACTTCATTTAAAAGTACAATTTAAGCGGATGAATAAAGAGTTTATCATTATTTTAAAGATGCTCTCATCTAGCAGATAGGATAAATCTGTCTTCAGTTTATTGTTTATAGGACTCGAATAATCATATCAATCAGGGCTTATCACGTCAGAATCGTGATTCATTAAAAAGTTAAAGCAGTTTGAAAATATGAATAATAAAACTAGCGGGATTTCCCAAGGATGGCTTTTAGGTTAAACTTTTTTTCCATCTTTTTTTTCGATTTTTTCATCGTCTATTCCCTTCTGTCGAATATGCCTTCTCAACATGAAGGTTGTTTAGATTTTTCATTTAATCAGTGTTGTAACTAAAACAATAAATAAAAAGTTTATTTATTCGAAAATTCTAAAAATCAGCACAACAAATCAATCAAAGTAATGTCCTTAATTTCTGAAAATTAAGTGCGTATGAAAAGGGTCGAAAGAGACTGCCATAACCTAACAATGTCGAGATCCAATGGGCAACAGATTTTCGAAAATAGGGGTTAAGTCAGTAATACTTGACTGGAATTTAGTAGTTTACTGAAACTGACTGGTGTATGTACTGACGCTCTTCTTTTCTCGGGCATAGCCTACAAGCATCCTCCGCTACGACTTTTCTTTAACCCGGCGTGAATGAGGTCAACAATTGTTACACTACCTGTCTCATGTTTTAGTTTTTATTATCATATAATAAACATTTTATCTTACCATATTTCAATATTAGCATCATAAAAATATTCTACTGTCTTAGGTATCTTAAAATATTTGGATATACAAATGTCACAAAGATCCCTACCCCAGTCACGTTTTCAACGATTTATCTTCCGTTGACGTTATCAGCTACTGTAACGATGGAAATCCCATCAGAACAATGTCATTAAAAAATCAAGCTTTAAAATAATGGGGTATATCACATATGGTAGCTAAGGTGGGCCTGCATTGTGGCCATGTAATTAACTTAGTTAACTAGGCTGCTGGTTTTCCTTATCTGCTGTCCTTTTTCATGGGCTCCTGGAGCAGCATATTAGTCTGTCTGCATGTTATTTTCTGCCAACAACTTTCCATTTTTTTCTTCATTCTATGGACCAATTCAGAATCGACTGCAATCCCGGTTTCCGTTCCGGAAAACGTTGCAGCGGAAGTATTGTTTTTCGAAGTCACGTACTGCTTCAGTTCGCGTTACGCCGAAGTGTACCTCAAACCACATTAATGCCATTTCATACGACTTTAATGAAATCAGTAAGTTTGTGGTGTGTTGCTAAATTAAGATTCTACGGAGTGCAATTTTGTTAATTGCAAAGAAATATTCGATAAAAAATAAAATAAAAATACAGTAAAAAGTTTTGAGCCACAACACACATATTTTTGAGTAAAAAAAGAACTTTCCTAAAATTTAGTTAACAATAATAATAACATTTTACTTCGATCGAAAAGTAACAATTAAATTATTTCAACAATCTTCTGCACGTAAGCCCCCGCATGACCTAGACATTTGAACGTTTATAAAATGACAAATATGATTTCAATAATTAAAGTGTTCTGCATTCAATAAAAAAAACTTCCGAGCAAGCTTGTACAGTTGGGTAATATCTTATAGTCAACATTCTCTTAGGCGTTGACTCATATATATTTTTGTAGTTAACATCACTTCATTTTACATTAACAATTTGTAATTAGTTTTCCCTTCTTGTTTGCTTGTGATCCACCCTTCTTTATAAGTTTGTAATGTAACGATAAATTTTCCCTTTAACCCATTAAGGCCCAGCATCGTATACGTTGAGCTACATCGATGAAATTTTCAGAACATATTTGTTTTGGCCCTAATATAATACGAATAAAATTAAAAAAAAATGGAATCGGTGGGAGCCGAGTTAATCCGTGTTGCGAAAACGCACCGCTGGGCTTTAACGATATAAATTTTACCTTTTTTGTAAACTTAAAATTTTTATTCAATGCCTTAAAATCAAAGTAATTAGCATAAACTTATTAAAAAACATAAAATATTTTTAATTATGATAAGCATTGAAGCATTTGGGATGCACAGCTACATTACATATCCCACATTTATAAATGGTTTGAATGTTGCATTGTCGACAGTGCAATCTTCTATGTTGGCGAACAATAGTGTGATCAATACGATCTGATCGAACAGGTGGTAGTGGAGATGAAACACTGCTTTTGGCTTTTATCCTCTCAACATTTTCCGATTTCAACAAGCATTCAATCACGAACATTCTAAATTCCAGTTGAGAAATAGGAGCTGTCTTTTCCTCTTTTCTCAAGACACAATGTAGTTTCCAAGCGTTTACAAGAGCTGCGTCTAGGGCATTGGTAAAAAGTGGCCAGTACCTTTTTGCCTCTAGCTTGAATGCGATAATTATTTATCGCGTTGTCAAATAAGTCAACTCCACCCATTGTCTTATTATAATGGTAAATGGCGTTTGGCATTGGGATATTAATAATTTTTTTATTTTTACGGTCGTATCGTTTAGCTTGTTTCAATGGCTCTACAGATACACAGTTTGATAAAACAGTAACAACTGAATTGTCATTCCAGCGCACAGCAGCTATTTCGTTTAGTGAATCATAGCAGTAATCAAAGCTTCAACGTTCCTTTTTCTTAAAAATTTTAGGCGAAGATAGTTTCGCATTGCTTTTCCGGTTTTCTCTAACTGTACCTATAAAATCATGTATGTATATACATACGTACATATGCCAGTAGTAATAAAAAAAAAAACAAATTAATTAGTTTTCAAACAATACCTGTTGCAAAATATCCCAAACTTGATAAATGAACTACTAGCTTGTAGGAAGTGAAGAAGTGCATACTGAAGAAGTGCATACTGTTAAGGCCCAGTGTTGCGTTTTCGCATCACACGTATTGTCACCCATAAAAAACATGTTAGATGCATAATAAAGTTTATTATTATAACAAATACCTAAATATACATCTATTAGCTACCTTCATTAAAACTCACTCGTTCAAATAATGTTTATTGGTATTTTTTTTGTTTGTTTTTGTAAAATTACCGAAAAACTAAGAAAAACTGATATATTTAAAAAAAAAAATTATGTAAAAAACTTAATTAAGAAAAAAATCCTGAAACACGTCGGTTAGTTTATAAACTAGAATCTATTTCCTGATCTTTAAATTAATATGGGTAGTGCTGAGAGCTGATTGAAATGAGTGGTGCGAAAACGCAACGCAGGGCCTTAATGGGTTAAAAGACTTTAGCCAAAAAGATTTTTAATAAAATTTCATTTTTATCCTTCTGTTTTCAGCCCCAAATCTTATAAACTCCATAGTAATAAACGTCTTTGCAAATAATAAAAAAAATGTTTGCTTGTAATAAAAGCAAGCGAGATAAAAAGGAAAAAATCATAATAATATAATTTAATTCTTAGTATATGATTAAATTTTTTGCATTTACTTGAGGAAATGGTAAACGCTGAAGTTGCAACAGCAACTTTATAACCCAGCAACAGAAAATTATGGATTATAAATTTCAAGTAGTTAATAATCTGCAACAGCTACCACTAAATTACGATAAACTTTAAAATACAAACAGAAGAGGATGCCACAAGAACGCTATTTATGTACCAAATATAAGAAAGAGCAAATGTTTTAGCTGCCTATTTCAAAAATTGAATTAACCCACTATTTGATAAAGATATTATGTCTACTAAGTGTAATATATATTTTAAAGACTAACAAAAAAACTATTTTCACACAAAATCTTAGCTCCTTGTGCTGAAATAGATATATAAATATATTTCTTAATCTCTAATAAGAAAAATAATAATTTATATGGAAGATTTTGTGTGAATTGAATACAACGAATCATTTGTTTGAATAATTTTGTACGCTTCGTTAGGCCAATGACAAGTGTTAGATTTTTCCCTTGAGTCGATTGAACGGCTGAATACACTATTCTTAGTTAAAATCAAGTTCTAATTTAATCTATAATTGTCGCCCTAACACTAGCAAGCAAATTATTGTACTTACACTAAAATATCTCATTGTTCGATTAATCATGAAGGTATCAGGCAGTTTTCTAGTAACTTTCTTGTTGTCATCACTGTTTTTGGCAGCTCAGCTATTTTCGTGTAACGCGTCACTGCTAACCATTCATATTCAGTTTGATCTATAACACAGATCAACAATTGACAGTTTTTCTAAATTTTCCTGAGTTATTGATGCCGATTTTAATTTATATTGATATGGTGAATGGTTGGGAATATTGTCCGGTGGCTTAATTTTTCACAGTCGTCAACTTTATGTGAAATCATTTGAAATGTTATGCAGATGTTTCTATAAACTTGAATAAAGATTTCATACACTTCTCTAAATTTAGAGTGTGGGTTGTGTGTGTTTTTTATAATATCCAGAGGTACTTAAAAAATCACCCTTTATGGTTCGACTACATATTTTTCGTCATAAAGCAAATGTTAGTTGTATACGTAATATTAATAATTTAACAATAATCATACGCACTGAAAGACTAGAAAAGGCATTAGGTGTTTATATCATGCATTTTAAGCTGATTGTTTTCCACTCCGATTTTAACTCAACCAGTTTATTAAATAGTATCTAGTACTGACTCATGTTCTTAATTTTAGAGAGAATGCAGTTATAATGGTTTTTGGTGTTTTTTGCCACCTCTAATATTTATTTAGATTAACCCACGTAGTAGAGCTGCAGTTTATTCCAGTTCTTCTCTTTGAAATTGATAATATTTAAGCAAGTGATGGCATTTTCCACATTTGAAATTAAAAGTGGAACCAAAAAATGGTCCTTTCAAAATTTTCGACAGTTTGAGAAACAATAAGCCATTTACAGCATTTTAGTGTTCGATTCTGTTTTTTGTCGTATAAAATTATACCATAGCCGTTAATATATCAATGCAACATCTCTACAGTTATAGCAATTTTGCAAAACACTTTTTGAAGCATTGCTAAAGCCATATTTATGAGGGAAACATGCAAAGTTGAGACAAAAAAATGCTTATTTATGCACTGACCTACAGCCTTTTCAGTCTCGATTGTTTCTCTACATTTCGTGCTCAGCAAAACAAACACGCACGTAAAAATTGCGCCGTTTATTGCATAATTTATATGAGGTTTTAATAGAAAGCACAGCCATTGAAGACGTCATAACATATTGCACGCATATAGAATGAATAGATTCTCTTGATTTTCTTACAATGTGGTTATAATGAAATATGTTTAAGTTTTGTCTATCTCACTGATTTCCTCGTCATAATATTAATGTATTAAGATATGGATTAAATCCTTAGCGATTGTTTTTGTTTGATATTAAGAAAATCGTTGGTAGAGTTGTGCCTGTAATAATAAGTTCAATGCTCAAAGAATGCCTTCATTAAAGGTCTTGAGACAATATTTCCGTATATCGGAGGTAAGAAAACAATAAATAGGCAGATCCTTAGAATGTCATTGAATCATAAAACAGCGCTCGTAATTTACAAACAAATATGCAAATTTATGATTTCGTTTCAACCATTTCTTTTCTGTCTGTAATTTTTTTTATTTTGAGAGCTATATATACGTGATTTTTTAGAGTGTTACAACATCAGAGCAAGGAGTGCAAATTGCTGAAATTGTTAATCAAATAAATAAATGTTCGTCAAGCTCATCGTGCAGGTCTTCCATTTTATGGCATACAGTCGTCCTTCAGAGCGGCTAATTCGAATCCGCTTTAGCGAAACACGCTTTACTGAGAAAAATCGGATTACTGAAAGCGATACAAATCCCCGCACAGATTTTAAATGCGGCTAGTATTATTCACTTCGCTTTAGCGAAATATCACTTTATTGAAAATATCGTATTACTGAAAACCAAAAGCAAGCCCACAACTACGTTTTGTATGAAACTTACTTCGCTTTAGTGAAAAAATAAACAATTACATCGAATCGATTGCATAACTTAAGGCTGGAAAAATTGTGCATGTTTTGTCCGTTAAAAAATTAAATGGCAAAATGTATTTGTCCTTTTCGCTTTTACGTACTTTATTGTATTTTTCTATTATGTTGTCAATGCAAGTGGCTAGACATTTGATAAAAAAAAATATCGTTTTACTGATTTTAAGCAGTACGTTTAATTGTAACAAATTTCAGTAATCTGAACTACGTTTTAGAGAAAAAATCGGACCACATTTACTGTTACTGATAATATGCATTCTGTGAAACGCCGAACAATGCGCACTGAATCAGCTGTAGCCGCTAAACAGGAAAACACTAAAGATGATTCTAATCAATTAATTCGTCGCCGTTCTCAGCAACTGGGGTTGAGTACGCCTCCGATCTGTGACCGGCGCACGACTCATCCGACAAGTGCACATCAAATATAAATTTTGTTCTTCTTTTGCAATTTGTATGCAAATGCAAGCTGGCAGTTTAGTAAGTGTTAAGGTTTTAGTGTGAGTGGAAGTTTCATTGCATGATTCACACTTCACACTATTCACTTCTTCGCATGCCACATAGTCACTACGCAAATATCCTAAACTAAAACCATTGCGAAGGTAGATTTAAAGTAATACTATCGAACCTATCATAGCAAAAGATGAACTTAAGAGAATTGAAATTATTTGAAAGATAGCTAACACCATTCTACTTATAAAACTGTATTCCATAACACACCTTAAAGCCACAGCCATTACAAATAATTTGAACAGCAATCCCACGTTACAAAGAGTGTGGACAATTGTTTAGGTCATATCCAAAATTAGTGTATTAATGTATTAACAGAAGCAAAAGTTATCCAACATACCATAACTTTTTCAGAACCGCGTGCTAAGCTTTTTAAAGAACTACATGATCCTTATGACCTTTTTTGTAAATAATCTCTTTAGTTCTATTTTAATATTGTTTCTTCTTGGTTAAACATTTTTTCGGCTTCGGGCTCTGGTCCATACTCTACATAAATATGCCGGCAATAAGCCACGTTTTGAAAGATACCATCTGAGAATATTCATCATCTAAAATTTGACTTTCTCTAAGCCTGGTAAGCCACAAATATTTTTAAAATCAATTAAAGAATACAAATCATTATACTTCGAATAAAGCTAAGTTCATTGCAATGAAAAATATATGCAGATAATTAATCTAGTTCATGTACATAAAAAAAACTTTTTCACAAAGTATAATATTTTATTTATTCTGTAAACTTGCATAAAACATGATATTGTTAAATTTTGTCATGTTATCGGTTTTTCTATGAATGGAATTTAATTAATAGATACGTGCTTTATAAAGTGTCTTTAAATAATTTAAATAAAAAATTGTTCAATCGTGTAAATGCTTACTACCACTGTGTAGGATGGCAAACAAAACGTTTTTAATAACGTTTAATTATTAACGGATATTACATTAATACTCCTATTATATGGCATATACGTTTAGAGCAGCTAGTGAATATAATCAAAGTTCCTATGAAAGTCAACTATCTGTCCAATAGTACGACTGTACTGTAACATAGATAACGGATTATGTGTAACAATAACACAATATATGAATATTCCTTTATATTCGCGTATGACAAATACTCACAAAATGATTAAAATTTGTGGGAAATGTAGAAATATAAGACAAAATTAAACAACGTTGATGTTCTAATATTATTATGAGAAGATGTATATTCCTTAAACTAAACACTACAGACCTAGTTCATAAAAAATGTTTAATACTTATATTCTTAGGTTAGGCTAGGGTAGCAAATTGCTGGTAGAAAAAGGAAAGGTCCATCTTACTTTTTTTTTTTTTTATCTTGGACCAGCACTCAGGGGATGACCCCTATATATGCAATGCGTTGCGCTGGAACTGAAAACGAGGGGATACTATTGGGGGGACAGACTAGGAAAGATGAGAAGATAGACAGTTTTTTTGTAGCTATTTCGACCTTTTACTTCGCCGGCTAATTTTTGCTACAGGGCCGACGAAGGTGGGTGATGTTACTCTGCTTTTAGTACATTATAGTGTCAGTCGCTGCCAATTATTTTCAGTGACCAGTGACTATGTCTTCGTCATTGAAACAGGCTGGCAACAACTAACACAAACACGCACTAACACAACCACGCACTAAAGCTGATCAGAAGAATTCAACACAATATTTCATGACTCAGCGCGGGCTCGAACTCAGGACGCTCCGCTTCATAGTCTCGTGTTCTATTAATGCAGCCAACAGCACCCACATGGTCCCTTTGTGCTACCTGTATAGAAACAGATGGTTAGTATGCGTGGAGAAGGAAGGAATAGTTCAGAAATTTGTTAGAAGAGGATGGAGAGAAAGAAGTAGTTGAAAAATTATAGCCGTTTACGCACGCCTCAAGGGAATCGGCAGCCTAACCAGCCGCTGCCCTGTGAAAGAGATTTCTCAGTCCGATTCCCGATATCTCCGATATGCCACTGAAGTGTTTTCTATCCAGGGATTGTAGACGTTGTTCCACCAGAGCAGGGAAGAGGCAGAGGATGTGTGCAATGCACTCCTCCTCCTCATCGTTGCAACTGGAGCAGTAGTCGTTGTAGGGGAGGCACATGCGCTTGGCATGAATCCCGAAAGTGGGGTGTCCAGTGAGTGTGCATACTATATTTAGTAGATGACCTTTTGTAAAATTCAAAAGATCCTTGGTACTATTAGAGTCTAGGGCGGGGCCATAAAACTCTCTCTATTTTGCAAGTGGATTCTCTGAACCATTTTTTCTGAACAAATTCACGAAGTGCAGCGTCAAGATGAGAGTGGAATCCTACTTAGATGATCGATGTCGGCCTCTTGAAATGCGGTTTCCCTCTTTGCTAGTTCCTCCTCTTTAAAGTTGCCTGGAGGGGTCACATGCCCTCGCATTTAATTTAATGTGGTGCGTGAATGCCTTGAAAGTCAGTCAAGAGCTTTGCGGCATTCTTGGACAAGGTTATTGCTATTTGACAAATTTTGTCAAATGAGAAGTTTATAAATACAAAATACGTTTTATTAATTAGACCTTTCAACAAGTTACAAATTGTCTTATTATAGAAGCTTCAATGTAAATATGTTTCTTAAGTTGATAATTATTTAAAATAATAATAAAAAATATTGTTTTCTAAAAGCCTTAAACTTATTTTTCAAGAATGATTATTTTTATTTGTAGAATATTTGAAACATAACTAAGTTTTAGAAACAGTATAACTCTGTTATATTACCAACATTTTCCTTTTAAAGAAATCCACAAAATATAATGCAGGAACATTTACAAATTGTTGCATGTTAAATATTTTTATAGTTCCCCTACAGCAACAAAGTGAATTTAATTAAAAAACACATTCACCCTTTCAAATATATGTACAAGAATGCAGCATTTAAAAATACCTTTCGCGCAGTTTAGCTTTTATATTAAGTAATACTTTGTACACATTTGACGTTTATGTGATGTCATTTTCACATGTACAGAATTGTTGTGACAGTCGTTCACTTTATATGGTTAAAAAATTTAGCAGGCAACGCCGCATAATGTAAAATACCGAAAATGACTAACCTTGCCTGTAGTTTACACTATTGTGTTTGCTAGCGGTGACACAAAATGACTTAATGTGAACAAAAGTTAAAGCAAATACTTTCCTCTTCTTCTCGCTTGTAACACGGTGCTAAATTCACACACATATTCCCACATACACACAGCACTTATGGAATACTTGTACAGTTGATACTGTCTTTGCATCTCTATACCCACACAATATAAAACTAAATTTTCCCCCTGTGTGCAGACACACACTTTCAAAAACTCAATAATAGTTGGTCGGATTTAAAAACACTTGCTTACGTTTTCACATTCAAATTTCAAAGTTTTATTGCATTGTTGTGGTTTTAACTATAAAAATATGCATTTTTGAATATTTACAACAATGAAACAAATTCCTCAATTTGTTAACAAAAATGTGTACAGAATAAGCGATGAATTAAATTGCAGTTTTTAATTGCAGAGTTAGCACTGCACACAACCCCCAGGTACGATTTTTTGTTTGGTGTTGTTGTATTTTTCAGGAGTTTCATCTCAAAACGGCAATAAATAAATTGAGAAGTAAAAGTAGTCGGACAATGAATTTCTTTCAAAATCATCAAATAACCTGAAAAAGGCTGGACATATGACCGGCCCTCAATGTCTGACTTGATTGATGTGCGCCTTCATATAAGGGTGGACAAAATTTGAGGTAAGGAAATAAATTGGCTTTTTGACTTTTTTGACAAACTCAATTTATTGGCATCAAGAAATATGGGAATTAATAATGGAATATGATGTCGGGAAGATGTCCACCAACATCAGTTGTATTGCGGTTTGTTTACGTAAACCAGGTGTTTCAAATTGTCCCAGAGAAAATAATCCAGCGGCATTAAATCAAATGAACGAGGCGGCTTTGCCCAATTGAGAAATTACGCTACCGAGAAATTGCTCATGCAATAACTGAATTGTTTGTCCGGCTACGTGGCGCCGTTTTGCTGAAACCAAAGATCACTGGTGTCACGACGACGGCGTTCCTGTGCTCATTTTAGAAAAAATACCGGCCGATGATGCCGCCTGATCGCAAACCGCACCATACGGTCATTTTATTTGGAGGTAATGATTTTTGGGGGACTGTTTGTGGATTTTATGAAATAATTGAAAATGGTTCCCATCACCAAAAATGATTTTGTTGAAAAACGCATTATTTTTGTTCAGTTTTTCAAACAGCCAATTCACAAACGTTCGACGGAAACAATAGACGGCTGGCATTAATTCTTGAGTGAGTTGAACTTTATAGGCATGAACATGAAGATCTTTATACAAAATGTTGCGTAAAGTGCCTGTGGTGATATCCAAATGTTGCCAAAGTTGACGAGTTGACGTTCCAGGCTCATTCTCAACACATTGCTGTATTGCGGCTAAACTTGCATCACTACGACCACTACGAACATATTTTTCTGGTCTATTCTCTGCAAAAGTACCGCAAAAGTATCGTTTGAAGATTAACATTTCCCGACTTTTTGCTAAATAAACGTCCAAGGACGAACGTTCAGTTCGAAACATTTCATCATTTGACAGCCAATTTATTTCCTAACCTCAAATTTGCCCATCTTTTATAATTTCAAAGAAGAGTAAAGGAGACAGAACTCAATATGTTAAATTTTATTTCTTTTGCGCAACCTCAAAATGACTTGAGAAGTCTAAACTTGTAGTCGCCACGTACAAGAACATGGACTTATTAATACCACTTCTATTATTATAATATTGTGGAAATCACACAAGGAATGACAAATCTATAACACACTGGGACCACTTTTGGCGAAGAACATAAATACTTGATTACATATTTGAGTGATAGTACGAAAAATATTCTTCTCATTTAAAAAATAAGTAAGCAAACCTATTTGTAATGAATAGTTATTAGAGCAGATTGGTCTCTGGCGTTAGCTAGGACAAAGTGTTTTTTCTCACATTGATTTATTATAAAAAATGCGTAATTACTTTTAAAATCATTACCGAATTTAATTTGACTTCATCCAATTTTCTACATAAAAATAGACCAAACGAGAATAGCACTAACATCTACTTGAACACCTGTTAATAAAAATATTTCATAGCAATACATAAATATCACCTCCACGCACTAACAAGTTTCAATACTATCTAGAATAATTTTTGTCACAAACCAACTCGAGCATAAAAGTTAAAAAAATGGTATAGAAAAACTTAATTGTTAATTCCCTTGATGTCTAGTTAGTGTCCTAGAGCACTTTTAAATTGATATACTCACACTTTCTCATGATGTACTGCCACTAATTTCATCCATGTCTGAGGGTGTATATTTGAAAATGTTACTGATATTCTTCCTAAAAGAAAAGCAACATGAACATGGACATACAAAATGTGGCTACGGTTGATTGGCTTACGAAACTTACAAACACTTACGGCATTTTTTAGTGCATGTGTATCCGCTTGTTACTGTGTATGTATGTATGTTTGTGTGCATACAAGGGTAAAACTGCTTTCCAGCTTAGAATATTATACAGTAACTGAAATAGTTTTACTAGAGAAAAAATTCTAGTTCTAATTATAAATTCCGATGGAAAGGAAATAATAACGAACCAGAAATCAAATCAGATTATTTCATGCATATATTCCGCCAAAGTCGTGGAAGAACCTCTTCGCTGCTTTTAAAAAATCCACTAGCATTGTATTGGCTTTCACTTGGTTGGTTTTTGATTGGCAAACAAATTTAGAAGATTTGTTGCGCTTCAGAACAATGCAAAAAACTATAATCAAAATAAAATTTATAAGGGGTTTTTTAATAGGTGTAAAATTATAAATAAGGCTGTAAATCTATATGAAATAAAAAAACTATAAATAAAGCTTTTCAATATTCTGGATCGAATAAGAAAATTAGGAGAGAGAAAAAAAATTTTAAACCTTGTTTAGGAGAAATTGTTTGGCTATTCTGATTTCAGATACGAATGAACTTATTTCAAAAATATCAATACATAATTTTTATTTCAAAGCAAAAAAAAAAAATTATTCCACTTGTTTACTTCTATGTACCAAAAGAGTTTCGATTGTCCAACCCGATGATAGTCTTTTTGATTGTTTTCCTTTTTAATATCTATTTAATTCTTCCTAATATATAAAATAGGTTTGTTTTCATACAGCCTAATGTATAAAAAAAACCTTGAATTTTTTCAACTTTTGTTTATGAAATAAATTTATATGAAAATTTGTCCTATTAACCTGTTATACCACAACATTTTTTCACAAATTAGGTCTAACATATTTTTTTCTGATTTATAAAGATTAATAGCAGAAATTTTCATACAATAACCAAATACAATAGCCTCCTACTAATGAATTTTTAACTTCCCGCTGAGAAAATTGAAATTTTCAAGAAGTAGAAATTTACTGGTTTTATCCCGTTTTGCAAAAATCTACTTTTTCCCACATCTACTCGTTTTGAGTTCCTAGGAAGTTTTCCTGGCTAGTAATGACAAGCCGTCACTATGTCTGTATGTGTGTGTGTCTAAGTATGGAACCCTTTTGTAACTCTTGAACGGCTGAACCGAAGCCAACCGAATTGGTCGCGGTTTAAAGGGTCCCTTCCAGCTTAAATTCCCCGTGAATGGGAATGGGTTAGGACCAATATATTTTCGAATGTATCAAACAAAATTGAAAAAACGTTTTTTTCAAAATTGTTTATTTCTAGAATAACTTTTAAACGGCTTTCCAAAAACTAATCAGCTCTTGGCAATCAAAAACCACTACCATCCGTGTGAAAACCGGTTCACGCGTTCGTGAGATATAGTGAACGAAAAATTAGAAAAAATTTAATTATTCCAAATACTGCGAAGTTATATATCGTGGTGTTTCTTCTCAACCCACTTAAGCGTCACTTTTCCCAAGTTGACTTTTTTGGGGATTCTGGTAGAAAATAACCTTTGCCATCTGTCTACAATTTCAGCTTGACAACTTTGTTTGAAAAAAAAGTTAGGTCTATTTCGAAAGTTGTTGGAAATATTAAAGTCTCACGCACAATTTTTTTATCCTAGAGATAGAGAAAATATAGAAAAAACTCAAGTCAATCAGAGCATTTTTGTTGGGGCGATAGTCTCTCAAAGTTAGTACCTTTGAAAACCTCGTAAGCGCCATACAAAATGTCAGAGCCTCGCACACTATCTTTTTTTTATTTTTGAGATAAACAAGATATCTGGAACATAATCGAAACATTTTTGGTGCTGTGAAATCACTCTCTGATAGAAAGGAAGAAAAGGGATAAAGAACTTTTTGTTCTAACAGATTTTGGTCATATAATAGAAAATGTCAGAGGGTACCAGTCCCCTTACAAGGGCATTGATAAAAATCTAATTTTATCAATCCATAAGAGCTGGAATAAAAACGGGTGATCTGCAAGTAAAAACGGGTGATCCGCAAGTAAAAGCGGATGGTCCGCAAGTAATTGACATAAAGTGTTTAAAATATAATAAGCATGGCATGTTCTATAAATTGAATGTTGAAAATGAGTATGTTTTGTCTCCCCATAAAAAAATTATGTTGATCTCGGCATAAATTTGCCTCCAATTTATAAAAACACTATTGGTATCAAAAATATGAAGATTTAATAAGTTTGAAGGAACTAATGCCGAAGATTGTTTTTAGTGACTTAAACACGTAAGCGACAAATTTGGCCACAGTTACTTGTAAATAACTAATTTTTTCAAAATATGTTTTTACACTCTTCAGGAAATCGTAAAGCCATATTTTTTTGGAAAAAAATTGTTCTATAACTCATATTTAAAAAGTTATTAAGTTTTTTTTTAGTTTTCTGACCAGAAACGCAGCGATATGTGATCATTTCTCTATTCACCGGTGCAAACCGGCTGATCCATTCAAAAGTTATATCAGTTTGGAAATTAAAATGATAGCATTTTTTAGTGGTGAAAATTATCAGGAAATTGCAGTGATGAATTTTAAGGTCAACTGTTTTCCATATTTTTTTTTATTAATTTTTATAAATTAGCCTGTAAAATAAAATATAAGTTGTCGAGTTCCGGAAACGTAAATTGTATTTTGGTGATTTTCAATAGCAACCTATTTAGACTCACTTCCAATACATCCGTCCAAGAAGTAAGTCTCTAGATTTCCTTGGTGCTTCGTAAAACCGATTCGAATTCCTCCTTCATAAGGACCCAGAATATATCTTATGTGGTCGCATATTAATATTAAAAAAATTAAACATGGAATCATAAATTTCCATTTTTTTTTTGTGTAAAGTGTAAAACTAGAAGTAAAAACATGGCAAAGGTTATATGCTATTTTTTCCAAGTGCATGTAGTCCTTTTCGAAAATTTGTTCGAGTTAAGTTTCTGCACGATGTGGGCCTATGCGCTTGTTGAATAAAATTTATTGGAGGTAATGCGATGGGGTCTTAGCCTGAAATCAATCATTTTTTATTATCATGAGGTATTAAGTCCGATGTAGACTAACATTTACCGCCATCACAGTTAGAAGTTATCGTAGCGACTTAAAATTATCCCTTAACTGGGTAACAAAATTACTGTCGCATCATCAAAATTTTACAAACGCTTGATGTTTGGCATGACCTTTTTCACAATAGTTCAGATTTGTATACGTTAAAAAAAAGTTCAGATTATACAAATTAAACAATATATATTTTTCAAGTAGCACAGAATACTTTAAATGTTACAAAAAATGTATATCACCCAAAAAGAGTTCCCATAATGTAAATATTTAGCTGAGGCAAGAGAGTTCACACAAAAGTATGCGTCTATAGCCTTCCTGAAGTCTTTACAAAATTGTGAGTCTTGACCGCAATAAATTACTTTTAAGTTATTGTTGGTGCAGATGATGATTTATGCGGAAACTGCTGTGATACATATTTGCGCGAAAAAGCGATTTATAAAAAGAATACTTTCATTTGCGTGTTGGTGTTTGGAATTGTTTTTGAACTCTCTTGGTAGATTATATAAAGAAAACATAAAGTTTCGTATGTCTGCAATTCGTGAATTTGTTGGACGTTAAAAAAATATGAAAACTGACTGCACGTAGAGTAACAAATACGCCAAATACTCTGCACGGTAGTTGTATGCGGTTTCAAATTTCTTCAATAATAGAAAATTATGGCTTTATATATATTTACGATTTTTGTGCGTTTAAAACTAATAATTTTTAACTTCCCTCTAAGAAAATTGAAAATTCTCAAAAGAGTGGGAAGTTACTGGCTTTATCCCGTTTTGAAAAAATCAAGTTTTTACCAGATCGCAACGTATTGAGTTCCTAGGAAACTTTCCTGACTATTTACTACTGATAAGCCGTCACTATGTCTGTATGTATGAGTGGGTGTGTGTGTGTGAGTAAGTATGTGACCCGCTTATAACTTTTGAACTGCTAATCTGAAACCAAAATAAGTAGCGTTTCAAAGGTTTCTTTCAAATTTCGATTTGATGTGAATTGGAACCAGTTCGGACCGGTAGTTTTCTAAATTTATCACACAAACTGAAAAAAAATAATTTCAAAAGTGTTTCTCCTAGAATAACTTAAACGACTTTGCCGATCGACTACAAAAAAAGTAACCAACCAGGTTAAAAAGCAGTTCACGCGTTCGTAAGGTATCGTGAACGAAAAATTCGAAAAAATTTAATTTTTCAAAACTCTGCGAAATTATATTTGTGATCAATTAGTGTTCACAGTTTTTTATAGGTTTCGAAGAAGTACATCAATCGCCGCTTACCACGTGGGAAGGGGCTGATCTATTCGAAAATTAAAATAATACAATTTTTAGCGGGAAGTTGCACGGATGACCTTTAAGATGAACTTTTTTCCATATATCTGTAGTAGAAGACGATCAAGTCTATTCTAAAAAGTAATTTGTTTCAAATACGTGACGAAAGATTTAAGCCTTCTAATGCATCTAAAACCTGCGATTTGCTTTCGTATAACGATATGGCACCTTCTAAGCAAACTTCAAAAAGTAGGTAAAAGTACTCGTATGTGTATTCATCTGCAGACCCGGTTCCAATAAACTTACGTGATTGTTGAACTAAGATTTATAGGCTAATGCCCAGTTTTTATCTTCAAAATTAAGTACTATTTAAACTTAAAATCTATTTAAATGTTTTTCACTTCAAAATTAAATAAGATTTAAATGTCACACATTGTACATTTAAATTCAATTTAAGTTTTCCATACTACCATGTGTTTTTCATAGTTTGTTTACATTCAACAACTTGAAAGTTGGTAAAGCAGCTCTTCATTGAAACAAAACGTCGGTAAGAAGGTAATTTTATTGTATCATTTGCAGTATTTTTGTTTCCATTTATTTGTGCCACCATACTTTTATCACAATGAAATACCAAAATTAATTTTAGACTGAATAACTGAAAGTGTATTTAAACACAACTTAAGTTTATGGAAAAATTAATTTTGTACTTAAACAAAAGAGTCAAAATCTGGGGGTTATTGTTCGAAATTTGTTTTTTTTTTTTTTTTTCATCTCAGAGAGACATGATAAATATTCCAAGACACAATGGAAAGTAAACATCATTTTTTAGTTATTCAACTTACACAGCAGAGCAGAACAGCTGTTTTCGAAAGCCGCCGTGATTGTTGTTTTCCTAAAAGTCTCAGAGTAATTATTATTTTTTAATTGGACCGGTCTTTAGGGTATGGACCCTACTGATGCAATGCTTTGCATCAGAGCAGATCGTGTTAAAAGGATATATGAAGAAAGATAAGAAGAATTAGTTGTAGCCATTTTAATATTTTCCTACAGTACCAACGAAGAAGGATGCTATAACTATCATGCGCTTCTTTTAGCGCATGAATGTTTAGCGATTGAAATATGGACACAACAACTATCACAACCACGCATATTCATTATTCAGTGCGGAGTTGAAGCTGGGATTTTAAAACACGTTGTTAACTGAACTGATTTTGAAATATTTTCAAATATGATAGTTTAAAATCTTCTAATTACTTGGTATTATAGCAAACAAAATATATAAGTAGTTTAGCGTTGGAATCTTAACAACTTATTTATATAGGAAGTTATGATCAATTACCCTTAAGATACCCACTGTGCAATACGATACGACAGCACTGCAAACTTCATAGTCGTGTTGTGCTGTTTCTACAGCTGTGATTTTTTTCATTTTGCAATTTGGGGAAATCAGAGTTTCTTTTTACTACATAAGAGGCCTGGCTACATGTGGACAAACGAACTTATTTCAGTGCAAGTCTCTACTTTTTTGTCTACCCATTTGTGTTAATGACATAGTGCATTGTGGCCATGCTTAAAATTTATTTACAACTTTTTTTGGGTTTTTTTTTTATATATTTTTAGTAAATGTCTGGTTCGTTGAACCTACTTGGCTTAAATAGCTAACCAATGAAAAATCCTCCAGGACTTTACTTCTTCCTCTTTTATATACTATTGACCATGTAAAAATTAAATGTCCGGGCAGTAACAAACACGCCATGTTGTTATATGAAATATTAAATATTTTTAATATTTATCGTTTTCTCTTGTTTCTTTTGCAATAGAGGCGAGGACAACTATAATCAGCATCATTTCAATGGCATGTTTAAGGCATTAGTAGAAAAAGTGCATTTCAATCGCTCATACATATTCAAACGTATTTAAAACAATCTTCGTTAGTTTCGTTGCAATGTAAATAAAAGAGGAAAACGTTTTTACAAAATTCCATTTTTGCTTTACTTTTTATGTATGAGCATTTATTTTTGCTTTCACCAACCCCTTTTGGCTGCTATTAACTCTTGATGCCACTTCTGTTGTATGCTGCTGCTATTTTGATTTATCTTGTCGGTTTTGCGACAGTTTCAATTAAATTAATTTTTCAATGTTGATTCAACTAAATTACTGAACGTGACATTTAGTTAGCAGAGTTCGTTTCATTCCTAGTTTCTTTTTTTTTTGATCAAGCAGATGCATAATTATTGGGTTTTCTTATTTACATACATTTAGTTGTTTCAGGAAAAACATTACAGTTGATATTTTATACGTACGTTTAATAGTATTATTTGCCACTTCATGTCATTGATTATAAATATCTTATCAATAATAATGAAGAACATGGCGCTAAAAATAATAAAAACTTGCAGTTTAAGTGGGATAAATCTACTACACATTAGATTTATAATACTTCATATTGAAATTATTTTCTCATTTGCTACATGGAGATAATATGTTGCTCTCTTTCTTAACTTCCCGCTAAGAAAATTTTCAAAAAAGTTGTAAGTTACTGGTTTTACTCCGTTGGGAAGCTTTCCTGACTACTCCTGAGAGGCCGTCACTAAAAAGTTTTTTTTAGAGTAACTCTTAAACGGTTTTGCCGATCGATTTCAAACACTAATTACCTCTTAACATCCAAAAACCATGTCGGGCGTTACCAACCCGGTCAAAATTGGTTGATGCGAAAAAAGTGATTAAGAAAGAAATTCTAAAAAGGCCGATGTGTTAGGCCGATGTGTTCAAAATTAGCGGGAAGTTTCAGGAATGACCGTTATTCATATTTTTTAAGTAAGACCAGCGAAGTCAGGGGATATCCCCTACATATGCTGTGCATTGCACCGGAACTAGAAAGAAGAGGATAGTACTAAAAACACAGACGAAGAAAGATGAGAAGATAGACAATATTTTTAGCTTCTCTAAATCATTACTTTTAACATTTTCACCAGCTTTCATGTTCTGGCGCAATGCACTGGATATGGAGGGAGTCATCCGCTGAGTGCTGATCCCACTAAAATAAAAACTAAATCAAAAACAATTTGAAGGTTGGACAATTGAAACTTATTTTGACACATAAAAATATCCAAGTAAAACTTTTTTCTTTTTCTTTATCAGAAGAGCTGCGCAGGTCGAAAATTTAAAGTTTTCTTTTTTTTTTTTTGGTAATAAAACATATTATAGAAATAAATAAATTATTATTAAAAACAAGAAAGATAAAAATTTGGTTTTAGGGTTGAATGTGTGTATATACTCCAAAACCACGTCGGTGAGTGTATATAAGATTCGGCATAGTGAATATAGCACTTTTACTTGTGTCTTTTATTTCATTTTATTTCCTCTTTCTTTTTTTTAAGGTATAATTTTTATTTTTTTTTGTCATTTGTTAACTTAAAATTTGGTACTTTTCATCTTGGAAAGAATATTAACTTTAACTAATTAAAGATAACATTTTAAAATCGACTATTATTTACATAAATCAGATTCCTAAACCCTACCGAACCGAACCTATGAAAAATTCAGAAATTAAAATTTTTTAATACTTATATCAAAATTTAGAGAACTAATACACAATGCATTCTGAAATGCCAGATGTATTTTTAAATATTTTCTGTCTTATTATATAAATATTATATGCAATATCCTTAGCACCACCATTCTATGTTCAAACTGTTATGGTCTTAAACACAAGCAATTGAAAGTAAACAAATCCTATCATGCCAAAATAGTATGAGTATTTAGCTTTATTACATAAAATAAATATTTAAACACAAGTCCATGAAAGAAGTAATGCAATTTTAATACCTTATGCATGTTTGCACACATACACATTCAGAGAAATGCTCAAACATTGAAAGTCCTTCACATGCATTTTCAGTTTGCATTAGTTATTAATACAACTTTTTTTAAAAAAAGACTAGCCGAAGGTATCAAGTTAGTATATTATTCTTAAGATAATATACCAAAAACCCACACAAACACATGAGTATGCACGTACGTACGGGGCAGCCAGGATACAGTGAACTAATTACCGCGCATAGCCATTCACTTGATCATGCAAACCATTACAACGGATGAATATAAGAATAACAAATAATTTTATTTATTCGGATTGTCCATATATTGCAGATCTTATCAAGGAAACGCTTTCGCTTTTTTTACATAGGCAGATCGTATGAAGGACATACTTTTCTTAATTACTAGAAATGTTAGTTTTGAGAGATACATACAAGATAATTTTCCTACGGATACTGATCACAAATGTGAAATCCTTTGGTCTTCAAAAACATCAAGAGAAGGTAAAGGTATGACTATTTTTAAAAAATAAATGATAGGTTTTCTTAATTCTTTTACCAAAAGTAAGTGTTCACTTTATACTGGTGTATGTATACCATTTAATAGAACTAATGCTAAAACTAACGAACTAATTATAAGCTGGAGCTCTACTTTTCAACTGTTAACTACATTCTGAGTGCACTGTGTGTTTGTATGTATGTGTAGACACAATTATGTAACCAAGTGTTAGTATGCAAACATATAAAGTTAATGAAGTTGCAAATTATTAGATTAATTTTTAATAAAGGAAATGACTTTGTGTCTTAAAGCATGCATCATAATTGCATTTCTCTGTAATAAACATTTTAAATAATTGAAACATTGTGTGGTGCTTAAATATGCACAACATTGAAATGACTTATGTAATCTCTTTAAATGAAATGAAATTCATACATTAATCATTTGTTTCGTTAATATTCAATACAATTCAAACGTCAAATAAAATTTGTGGTACAATTATTTTTTAACAGAAATTATTAATTTAATAAAGATCAGTAGATCTTAATTTGATTTCCAGTTTTCCAATTAAAAATCATACGTTTTCTTTCTAAGACATTTAGGTTTTTTGTTTTAATTAATGTCTTGCAGCAAATATATAAAAGCCTTATGACTAATAATACTATGTTCATATATACGTTTTTAATTGAAGCAATATTCAGTAAATTGTCAATATCTTTTTGGTGTTCATACATACTAAATATTGCTACGACAATTAGCATTTGACAGCTGAAAAAAAATTATTTCAATACTCATGACTCAGCACGGGGTTGAACTCAGGACCCTCCGCTTCATAGTCTCGTGTTCTACTACTTCAGCCAACAGCACTAGTCGAATTTCTACAAAGTGTATTCAATAACTACTTTCGTTGTAAAAGCTTTCACTTTTGTAAAAGCCAGTGTTGCATTAAAATTTTTACTCATTATTAAAACAATTATCTCTTAATTTCCAATAATTTAATTGTAGTTTTTTTATGAAAATTTAGTCTCAATAATTGTTATAATTTGAATATTGCTTTATATGTGAACACCATATAATTTTGGCATTAGAAAATCATAGTAGACACTTCTATTAGTGAGTTCAATTTAGTGTTTCGCATTAGAAATCGAAACGGGACCTGCGGCTTTTAATGCTTGAAGTATAGACAATAATATCACATACATACATATATAGTATACATTGTATTGTACGTACTTGCCTACATAAATAAATTGAAAACATGTAATACATGGGCCATGTATCAGTTTAAGTGTGAACCACCGGTTATTTCGAAGCTGGCAATATTTATGTCATTCTATTCTGTCACAAAATTAAGTATATTATCTCCACGTTTATTAAAGAAAAATCCTATTGTGGTAGTCTCAAGAAAACCAAAAAACACTCTACACTGCATCGAACGAAACGAGAATCGAAATATTATACCCTTTTAAGCAAAAAATATTTTCATGTTTTTCATTTATGCAAAAGTCATTAAATTTCAAAGCTACCTTCGTATATAAATAAATAGATTTAAAAATTAATGTGTATTTTTATAGTTCGTATATACAACCTGAAGGAAACATGGGGACAAGTAACAGAAAGTCAGAACTTTCGTCTACTATTTTGATGACTGTTGAGCTACATTGTTGACAAAGCACCTACATTTTTATACCCTCCAAAAAAAATATGGAGGGTATATTCACTTTGTCATTCCGTTTGTAACGCAGCAAAATATCCATCTGAGGCCCCATAAAGTATATATATTCTTGATCAGTGATGAAATCTAGGACGGTCTGAGCATGTCCGTCCATCCGTCTGTGGAAATCACGACTCAGTCCAAACGAAAAGAGCCAGACTCTTGAAATTTGGTACAAATATATCTTGAAGGATAGCACAGGCTAAGTTCGGAAATGGGCTACATCGAAGAAGAGGGAAAAAGTTCCCTCTAACGAACCCCTAAAAAACAACATAATTTTAAAATTTTTTTGGAATTTTGTTAATGAAATGATATATTTTTATGTCAAAAAAGGTCCAAAGCGTTAAACTTGGAGCCACAAAATAAAAAAAAATTATTTTTGAACCTCGCCCCCTTTAGTGTAAAAATTTAACAAATTGTTTTACTTAAGCCTATATTCCTCAAAAATAAAATGTTTAACCTTTAATGACGAAGCTGAGACGTAACCTGGTACACCTCTGCTCTATCTCGTAATTCTCCTTTGCCCCTTAAAAGACCCTATAAAAAAGAAATGTTTTTAAATTTTGCTGCTAATTTTCCCAAACATTTATTCTTAGAGTTTTATGACAGAGGTGAAATGTCTCCCCCACGGTCATTGCCAGAGCGACACCGCCGAAATACAGTTTTTATACCCTCCAAAGAGAATTGGACCCCATGAAGAAGTCTGAGACTATCTAGCAATGCCCATACGTTCGTCTGTGGAAAACATGATATGGTCTATTTTTGGACCCCGTACCCTTTAGTGGGCGTTGACGTATGATATTATGTGCAAAAATAGTGTATATATTGAACAATTTTTATTCCTTAAGCCTATAAGAAGCTAAGATATTCTCTGATCTTGCAGAGGTTAAACATCTCTCCCACGGCCCTTCCCGGAATGACTCTCTCAAAATAGAGATTAAAAATTGGACAGAGATCTCTTAAAGGAACTCTGTCCCACCAAGTTAAACATTTTAAATATGCTTACTAAATATTTGGAGGGTATTTAAGATTCGACCCGGTCGAATATAACGTTTTTACTTGTTATATTTGCGATTGATGAGAAAACAATTGTTGCGGACTCAGATGTCTGAAACAAATTTATATTTGTTTTATAAAAACGACTTTTACGAACTAGTGCTTCTTACTTTCTCAATATTCTCTAATAAAACTTGTAAAGTGAACAAACCATGCATTTTCGTTATCAACATCTACTTCAGAAAAATTTTAAAAATGTAGACTAGAATTACTAAAATGTACTAGAGAATCAGTAGTACCAATGTCAGCAGTGGACTTTCAATGACACGCTCATGTTAAATGTCTATAGTAAATCGTTTTGTTAGGGTTACTGTAAGTCACTAGTACCTGCGACTGTGTCAATAGTAAGTCAGTACTGTTTCACTATTGAGATTTCCTGCAGGGTACCTGCTAGATATGTATGTGTGTATATTATTTCTGCATTTAAGATATTTGTTTTAAAATTTTGCTTACTTTAGCAATTAGGTCACATTTAGAAGACATTTAATTAAATTTATGTCTATTTTTAACGTCATTTCTAGTTAATATCAAAATAATGCAATTGGGTTAGTAGATAAGCAACTAAACTAAAAGTAAATAAGATAAATTATATATGCATATTAGTTAAGTCAAGATAATAAAAATAAAGCAAATCTCATCCGTCACAAGTGAAATATTGCAATAAACGGCAACATGTCTTAAAAAAAATAGAAATTGAGCTAGATATAAAACAAGAATGTGAAATGGAAAAAATACTTTACAAAAATCTTCCCAAATACAGTGATGAAATTAATTCAAATTATTTTAGAGAAAGTGTGTATTTAATTAAAATAAAACTCTGCGTAAATTCACAACACTCATATGGTTTTGATGGCCTGGTTAATGATAAGAGTTTACAGAATATGCCAGCTGTTACATGCATTTTGTTACAAACCATTTTCTGCTGTGGTTCATTCTATGGCAGCTCTTGTTTACGTTATTTTTAGTGATATTCATGTACATTTCTGATACCCACCACACAGGAAATTATTAATTTTTTTATATCTGCCCATTTGAAATTATTTCCTAATAAACATGCTTTTCTGATAATTTCTTGTAGTTTTGTCTTTTGGCCGTTAAAAATGTTGTATAGTGTTAAAAGTTGTAAACATTTTCGGCCACCATTATATATTTTGTTTACGTTTTACCGATGTTTGTTTACCATGCTGCTCTTCGTTATTGTGAAAAGCATTGGTGAAGAACCACAAGCACGGTTTTCCTGCTACTCTAGTGAGACGTTTATAAGAATATGGAAAATTTTTGCACAAATAAAATGCTTGCTATATTAAATTCGATTAAGATTTATAGGCTAATTGTTCGTCATTTTTGTTTTAAATTCAGAAAGACATGATAAATATTCCAAGGCACAAAGGCAAGTCAACATCAGTTTTTAGTTATTCAACTTACACAGCAAGGCAGAACAGCTGTTTTCGAAAGTCGCTACACATTCATCATCAGTATCCATGTGTATATTATTTGTTACCACATTTTAGGTGACTGAGTTCAATATGATAACTGTTTTTGTTTATACAAATTTTATTACGAAATTGCATACTGTATGAAACCGATGATAACACATTTTTATTTGATTCCTATGTTGCCATTTGATTATTTTCTTCGTGCCCCATTTTCCTGAATTTGAAGCCTTTTACACTTAAGTAAATATGAACATTTGTAATTTTATTGTTAGCTTCAGCCACAGCTTAAGTTTGTATGTAAATATTTTTTTATCGATATGGCTCTCGTATGCAAGACATTTTTTAACAATTAGCCTGTAAATCTTAATGGAATTTAATATACAAATTATATTAGATTGCGTGGTCATATGAAGAGACGCCCTCATATGAGGCCGTTTGTGGCTTAAACCAGATTTCACTTCTGTAAGTTAACTGATATATTTTTATCTCTTCGAATTAATTCGCATACATATCGCACACTATATCATAAACAGTCACAACTCGAAATAAAAAACTCATTAGAAACTCATTGCTTATGCCCATAAAAATAATTCCCTACGGAAAATTTTTAGTTTCGCTAACCATAATACTTTAAGAAAATGTTTTCGACAGTTCTTAGTTAATGCAACTAAAAATTTGAATCAAAGGAAACTTTTGTTGGCAAAAGAAATAATATTCCCAAACATTTTTTACGGTTTAGTGTGCGACATGTACACAAAAATTTATTTATATCATGCCCGAAATGGTCATATTGGATATTTACCACATGTTTTTAAACGGAGCCTATTTTTATGATTCTATCAGCAGATGTTTTGAAGCATCACTTTGCTAATTCTGTTCACTTCAATGAATTCCTCTATTACTATTTTCCAAATTCGACTACATTTTTTAGCATCTGTGTATGACCTCCTGCAATTCAGTCGAAAATCTTTAACTTCAATCTCATTTAAATATTTTCCAAGCGTAGAAATAAATATCTTATAGAAAAAAGTGCAACAAATGGCAACATAAATATTGCACCAGCAAGGAAAACTTTACAAAAAAAATGTTAAATAAAAAATATTTAAAATACACAAATGTACACATGTATGTATAAATGTGTGTGTATACAAATTAACACAATAAAACTGGGGGAAAATAGGTCAAACTATACAAATGCTTGAAACAACTTGTGTTCAGAATGGTTTGTTTTTTGTTCATTCATTTGAATTGTTTTCAGATGCACTTGTTTGAACTATAACTTCAAGGCGAAATGTATTTAAAGGTGGTTGTAGGTGTGTGCGTGTATGTGTATAAATCTCATTTCAAAAAGAACAAAATATGATTTCAAGTGGCAAAGTTTCTTTTGTGCATTTTTGAATACGAAATTTTTATTTTCTGTTGTAATTAATTGCTGGAGGTGTTATTATGTACATATAATATCAATATTTGTATACAATAACAGAATTTCAATATCGTGCTAATTGAAAAGTTGATACAAATAAATATTGATGTGTGAGCAAATATTTGTTGTAATCAATAACATGACGATGATTGTTGTAACTGAGAAATGAAATAAACGACATAATTTCTAAATATCAAATTCTAATTTGATTTGACAAACTGATGCACATTAGTCTAGTATTTGTGAACTGGTTATTCGATTCAAGGTAACACCGTATTGAAGACGATACCATTCTATTAATTGTAGGAGGAGAGCTGAGATCCTTAGTATGGATGAATGGTGGCGAATTCTAATGATCAGTATTAGTGCAGTTGTTGTCAGGCCGTATCAATGATGAAGGCATAACGCTAGTCACTGAACATAACTGATACTATCGTGTGCTAAATAGCAGAGGACCAGCAGTCTCCTTAGCCGGCGAAGTAAGGGGTTGAAAAAATTCTCTATCTTCTCATCTTTCTTCACCTGTTTTCTTAATACTATCCACTTCTTTCTAGTTCCGCAGCAATGCACTGCTTATGTAGAGGTCATCCTCTGAGTGCTTGTCCGAGTTAAAAAGAAAATCGCAAGTAACACAACATTGAAGTCTACATTACCCATACTGTACCATCACAATTGCAAAGGTGGAAATAGTATTGAAAGAAAAGATGATAAAGGTTGGCAACGCAGGTTATTACAATATTAGAATGTTTTTGACCTGCCCTCCCAGTTATTCCATTCCTGGTAACAAGATAAATAGAGTAGGGCTCATAAAATATCTGATCCCACCAAGTATTTCGATTCTTAAAGTAGTTCGACTAGTTGGTAAATTCTTCCGATTCGGTACTTATATATTATTTTTGTAACGTATTTTACATAAAATGAAATACAAGTGTGATGTAGCAGGATGGAAAAAAATTTAAAATAAATGTTGGTATAAAATAGCATCTCCCCGTCCTGAAGGGCCAAAAAATTAAGGATTAAATTTTAGTCTGTAAATAATATGTAATAGAGCCTGCTGATATGATAATAATAATAGTAAAACTGTAATTGCTGCAAAGCAAACATATAAAGGTTAATCGGTAAAAAGTAATAACTCTTGATCGTATAATAATTGCTCTAGTAATAAAATTTACAGCTACTGGAATATAAAAGAGATTCCAACTAAATGTAAAGATAAAATAGCTAAATAAATACGGCCTCCTTCAAAAGCAATACTAGAAGCTACAGGAGATCATCCTCTTTTCCACCACACTACTTACTAATAATAATATCAATGCAGGTGGTAAAATACAAAATGTTATATTATTTATACGTGGAAATGCTGCTAGGGGCTCCTAGTATTTAGGGGCTCCTAGTATTTAAGTTCGAATCTGCAAGACTGCTAACCATTTTTTATAATTTTATTAATAAATGAATTCGTTCAAATTCTATTTTTATTAATTTATATTAAGATTGGAATATTAAGAAATCAGTCTGATCCGTTCTGCTGGTTTGATGATTATTGAAAAATATTCTTAATATTCCAATCTTAATATAAATTAATAAAAATAGAATTTGAACGAATTCATTTATTAATAAAATAATAAAAAATGGTTTGCAGTCTTGCAGATTCGAACTTAAGCCCGTTGATAAAATTAACAATTTACAGTATAAAATATTATAATAAAATCCTGGGCTATTACAATTACATTATAAATTTGATCATCTCCAAATAATTCATCAAAATATACAGAAAAGTTCTGTAAGAAAATTTTATACACGAATAGTACGAAACTAAACTCAACAAATGCCGGATTTTACTTGAATAAATAAATTTGTGGTTCGGAAGAATCATCGGATAATATTTTTTTTTGAAAACGAAAATGGAAAGTCAAAGGCATAAAATTTATAAATTATACGTAGAGAATATTCGGCGCCACTTGTCACACAGCAAAAGAAACAATAGATCTTTTGGAAGAAGAGTTCGAAAATCTCATTATTACTCATAGAGGTGAAGTAAATTGGCCACACAGATCGTGCGATTTGACACCTTTTGATTTTTTTGCAATCGAAAGTGTACAGCAATAATCCCGCAATAGTTCCAGATCTTAAAACTATAATTATCGAGTAGATACCAACCATTGATAACAGTTCATTGAAAAGTGTGATTGACAATTTTGTTAATTTTGATTGGGAGCCTACAGACCCATTAGTAAGGGTCGCTTTACCGACATAATTTTTTACTTTTAAGCCGAAATAAAAATATTTTTTTATTAATATAAAAATGTAACCTCAATTTTTGACACCCTTTATAAACAAGTAAAATTTCCCATTTACTGAATTTTTATTTCAATTTGCTTAAGTCAAACTTGCTTCGTTTGATTTTTAGACTTAAGGGTTTTTTGTAACATAATCTGCATTTAGATTAATACATTTAGTCTAGCGTTTTTTTCAATTTTTTTTTTTATTTTTTCTAAATAAAATGTTTTTCCAAGGTCCTCAAAAAAGAAGTTTGTTTCGGCACGACTTCTTCTTTGGACCCAAGTCTGTTACCACACAGCCATTTCTCCAGGTTTGAAAAAAAAATAGTCGCAGCGGGCTAAATCTTTAGAATATGCTGAAAGGTTCGTGGCCCAACTTTTGTCATAGATATTGACTACAATCCTGTGCGGTCCTGCTTTGCCTCGATCGCCACACCCACTAGGCGGTTTATACAGTATTGTGCCCTAGACCTTATCAACTTATTTCTGCTGTGATCTGAGTGTGCGTTTCTAATCATTGAAATTTATTGTACAGAGTTCACATTGTATCAGTAAGACATTTATTGATTTCAGTGAAAAAAAAATCGACAAATGAAGTACAAGTTTCTTTATTTTTTAATGGTTCTAAGTAATGCAGCTTGGTCAGAATGCGACAGTAGACTAGTAATAGATGCTGTTTGAAGGATTCAGTGTTGTATTCAAAGTTACTGCGAGGGAAAAAGTTAAGGAACTATTAAACAGCTCTCATATATGAAACGTCAAATTTAAGGTCTCATCGTTCTTCACGTGCAATATTTTGTATTTATTTATTTATTGTTATTAACGTTTTGTTATTATTTTTTTTCAACAGGGCCACATAAAAGATTTATCATTTGCCATTATTCCATAGTAAGCCAATTTCGATTTATGCGCATTTTTACTTAATACATAAAACCTACAGTTATTCGTTTTTGGTTTAAATTACAGCAATATTACAACTCCTTAAATGTAAGATTTAGACTCTATAAATGAGTATTTACCACGTACGACTTAAACAACAAGAAATCATGGGCATAAAAACAAGTTGTACTGCGTATATAAAAACATTTCCAAAAATGTGTGTAACTTACAATGTTATCACTTGTTCTTAAAATAACACGGTTCCCAGCACATTGTATATACTTGGTGTACTTATACAAATGCAGCAATGCTGCCACAAACATACATTACGAAACACATGAAAGCGTTATTGTACAACCGAATTCAAGTGTAAGTTATGCTTATGCACTTGCACAAGGGTGTAGTAATTTAAAACTGCATGTGGTGTTTTATCAACAGCATTGGAACGAAAAACTCAAAGAAGTATTTCAATGTTGTTGTTAGTGCTGATGTGTCCTTTCGTTATATGCAAAACAATGTTTCATGTTACATATTTTCTACGTAATTCTAACAATGCTCTCTGGGAATTGTTTACTGCATAAAGAAGAAAGTGGACAAAAAATTTGCAACTACAATATCTGAATGTAAAAATATGTAGATAAAATGCCCTAAGAATATTTTAGTAAAGGAATATGTTAAAGTTAAACAGAAATAGATTTCATTTTACACTCATGAGAGACTACAACTTCTGCTGTTTTTGCACTCTCTTTGATTTACAATTTGCTTTTTGTTAAGAAACGAATTAAGGCAAGTTTGTTAAAACGTACAGTATTTCCTTTTTATATATTTTGGTTTCCTTTTTCATATGTTTGACACAACTATCTCTCTCCCTATGTGGTTCTTGTCTAAAATTTCTTATATCCGGACCTCTCCGCTTTCACGCGTTACCTTCTACAGAAAACCTTATGCTTTATATTTCATTTTTACTATTTGTATATCCTGCACAAATATGTTTTATCCGCTGTGTTTTCTACTGCTGTCTCCCTATTTGTCGCTTGTTTATCTTATAGAATTTGTAGAAACATCTCTTTGCAGCAATACTCTTTGTAAACATTTATGTGGTAAGAGTTTTCATAAAAGGGTATGCCAATTTCTCTTTTTTTTTATTCTTCTTCTTCACAATTACTATTTTTAAACTCTTTACTATAAAAATTAAACAACAATTTACGGGTTTCCTGTCATTTTATATATCGACACTAAGTAATTTCGTTTCATAGACAAAATATATGTAATTTCATGCTCAGAAAGGGAGCAGATATATATATTTCTTGTTCTTGGCAATATAAAGGTTGAGTTCCCATTATTAAACAAAAATATATATGGAAAGGCCGTCTGTGCAACTTTCCACAAATTTTAAATGCTAAAAATGTTATTATTTTAATTATGAAACTGCTATACACTTTTTTTAGCTCGGTCAAACAGTCAAGGGATGACGCCTACATATGCACTTCATTGCGCCGGACCTGGAAAGATGGGGATAGTATTGAGGCGGCAGATGAGAAGATGGATAATTTTGTATAGCTATTTGAACCTTTTAATTCGCCGCCTAATTTTTTGCTACAGGGCTGACGAAGGAGGGTGTAGTTCCTCTGATCTTCAGTACATGAGAGTGTCAGTCGCTGTCAATTGCTTTCTATGCCTTCATCACAGAAACAGGCTGACAACAACCAATACAATCATACTCTAATATGCTGATCAGGAGAATCCGGCACAATATTCACGATTGAGTACGAAGTCGAACTCAGGAACCTCCGCTTCATAGTCTCGTGGTAGCTACTTCAGCCACTTCTCCTATAAGAGAGTCAGGTACACTAATTCATCACAAACATATTTATGGAGCTCGGCTAGTTTAGGTACTTAATTAATTGTACGATATTTTGTTTTTATGCATTTAGTTATATGTAAATATTTTACAGTTTTAATTAAAAATGAAGGAATTACAAAATTTTTTATTAAGACTTTGGTGAAAGCCAATAACATCATAGGATTAGATATAATGACAGACAAGTTTTAATTAGTTATTCCTGAACTCGTGTATATTTTCTTCAAATAACCTATATTAAAACACATCTCTAGAAGAGAAACTAAAAAAATTACTAGGATGAACCTGATGCTGACCGACACTAATGCAAAAAATTTTTCAACAAATTAACCAATATTATGAAAAAATTACAACATTAAAGGCATAGTAGAAGATTTTATATAGTTAGAAGGAACCAGGAAAAGGACGAAGGAATTTTGAGTTCTGCAGCACTTACGATAAGCGAATGGATTTTTTCAAGCCAAGTCTTGTTAAAATTAAAAAATCCTAAACATTTGAACCAACTAGTATTTCTAAAATATTACTTTAGGAAATATAAGATTGAAACTATTAAAATTCGTTACAAAAAAATTCTATAAAATCCTCTTCTGCTTATTTTTTTTTGTTCATATTATCTCCTATTAAAGATAAATTTGGAATACATCAGTTCACTACTTCACGCTAAGAAAATTTAACTTTTTTCGTAAATTTGGGAAAGATACAGCACGAATAATATTAAAAAATTTTGTGGAATATAAAAATTTGTTTAAAAATCGCGAAGTTACTGGTTTAACTCCGTTTTGAAAACATCGACTTTTCACTAGATTTCGACGTTTGGAGTTCCTAAGAAGCTTTCCTGTTTATTCCTGAGAAGCCGTCACTATGGATGTATGTATGAGTGTGTGCATGTGTGTGAGTGTGTGTGCATGTATGAGACCCACTTATAACTTTTTAATGGCTGAACCGAATCAAACCAAACTAGTCTCATGTCCAAGGTTTCCTTAAAACATAGATTTAGTATGAATTGGGAAAATCTCAAAAAATTAAGAAAATTTTTTTTCATCAGTGGCTGTTTAAAACAATTTTTAAACAGCTCTATCGATAAATTCCACAAACCTTTTACATTCCAAAGCCTGTTTGATCGCTAATAACGGGTTCTAAATCGTTTAATGCGTTCGTGAAGTATCGTAAACGAAACCAATTCGAAAAATATGATTTTTTTTAACTTGGAATCGTAATTCCACGTTGCGATATGGTTAAAATCAGCGGGTAGTTGCGATACTTTAGGGTCAATCGTTCTCCATATTTTTTGGTAACATTTACCTGTTGCAATTGTTTTCTGTTCTACAATTTTGTTGTATTAATACATTCACAACAAAATATCAAGTATTGTGCAGTTAATTTATTTCGTGTTGAAAGATAAATAAAGCGATAACTGACAATAAATCTATCTCTTAATATTTAATTTGCAAAATAAATTTCCTATCTTTGTTTTATCTTCGTACGATTTTATCATTAGAATAAAAAGTTTCAGAAAAATATGTTATAATTTTTCTCTTGAGTATAAAAATTAATCGTATGATGCCAGAATGTATGAATTTTTTCGAGATTTATTTTATTTAACTTCAGAAGTTATATCCATCGCCATATTTCAGCAAACCACACTGTTAATGAACATCGCCAAATATAAATTATTTTTATAACTGCTTAATAGTTATAGTGTTTTCACATTGATTTATTTTAATAAATTCTGGTTTTAACGTGAAAACCAACTGTTAAAGCCTGGTGTAACCATACAAGATGATTTTATTAGAAACAACTTAAAACTACCTCCAAATTGGTTTTAAATAGGTTTTACGAAATGCAACCTTGTTTGTGCCTGTTTTTGGCTGTGCTAAGTTGAGTGCTGCCAAGTTTTATATGGGAAACAGCTGGCATTGTTAATTAATAAGAATATATGATGACGGCTGATATATTAAGAAAACATTGTTAAATAGATGCAGTCACAAGAACAACTAAAAAATGCCAGAGAACAAGGAAATTATGAACGGAGATTAATTGAAATATTTTCATTGATGTGTGGGAGGAGCACATAGAGGACTTGAATTGAATATTTTTTCCTTCAAACAAACTTCTGTTGAACAGGTTGTCAATTAAGTGACGTAAAAGTATAAAACTATTACAGCAACAAATTCACAACTCCTATGAGCGGTTTAATTTATTTTGAACAAATATATTATACAGCCTGTAACTTAAAACCACAATTTGCATAGTGAACGCAAAATCAGCTGTTTATGGTTTTAACGCCAAAAACCAGGTTTTAATTTTCAGGGTGAAAACACTATAATTCAAGAACATTAATTCACTTGCTTCATTTTAGCCAACTAAGGACGGAAGTATATTTTCCACGGAATAATTAAAACACACAATGCAGTATTTTCGATTTAGATTTTCCGTAGTGGTGAGTTGCCATGGACGTTGTAAAAGTCAAATCTGATATCATGAAACACAAACATTTTTTTTTTCAAATCAGCCATTATTCAGCATAAGTCTGTGAGTTTTATTAAGAATGTGTAGAAATATCATAATGTGTATGAAAAGTGAATGAGATAAGTAATTCCTTGCTTAATTGTTAAGTCAATAATATGCAAGATCTTAATGAAAGTATGCATATTATTTAGAAACAAATGTTGGCAAGTGTCTTTTAAAAATAAACACTCCTACTCGTACATAAAGTCACGCCGTTTGTTTAATATAGCAAGCAATTAGTACTTGCTGCATTTTTTTTAATTTTTCAACATGCGGCTTTTTTAAAACATTAAAAACGAAAAATGAAATTGAAAATAAAAAACATGTACAAAAAAATATATTTAAAACAACCAACCTTGCTTGCTCTCATGCCATAAGTACGGTGACCCTTTGTGTCATATAAAAGAGAACAGTACAGCATTTGGTGTCATGTACCGTTAAATTAATGTCCATTAACAGATTCCCAGGTTGAGAAATAAAATTTTGTATATCCTGCTTTCATGGCTACCGGGCGGGATGGTGTTATGTAATTTGTATGGCGACTAATATTTTCGCTAAGTAAAATTTTTTAACAATGCCCGCTTTTCGAACATTCTTGAGGATTTATTTTTCTGAATATATCAAACAGTGGCTGAAACAAATAAAATTGGAATGGCAAGCTATTTACATGTTTCATGTTATAAATTTATTATAACTTCGAAAACCACTGAAACCTCAGCAGAGTCTCCACAAAAATATGATGGCAAAACATGAAATAAAATTATTCCTGTTCACTACTTTGATTTCCAATTCATAGTCACTGTAACCATAAGGGATTCATACTTAAGCGCATGTGCTGGCAATGTGTAAAATTAAAGAGTCATTTTTTTCAAGTACCCCAAGCACTAAATGCGAGAATCAGTAAAAAAGAAAATATAAAATATTTTTTTGAAAACAACCATTTCGGGGGAATGTAACGAAGAAACAATTATTAATTCACATGGTACAACATAAATAAACTGAACACCAGGGTGCACAGGGCGAGGGTGGATGCAGTGTTTCGAATGACATGGAAAGAAAGGGAAAACATGAAAATTTCTACTTATACGAGTAGCTGTGGTAGCTGCAGCATAAACATTTTTAACTTCAACATTTAGCATTTTAACTTAAACAACAACGACACAAAAATGTTTTTAATGTCATGAACTTGTCTGTCAAAGACAAGAAAAAAAAATTAAAAAAATAACTGGACATAAAAGCATGACTAGCATAAACGTACTGCTTCTACTGACTGGAATTTTAAACTACTCCGCATAAATACTTAAGCAAGATACTGCAAAGCAATCGCCAGAGTCCTAAAGGAGTGTTTTTAGTCAAATAAACCGAAGCTCAATGTTAATAGAATTTTAAAAACGTAAGGGGCGCATTTTAGAAGCTGTTACCCGGATAAAGCACTTTCAGTGTGAAAAATACTATCAAGGCTGTTACATGTAATTTACTTCTTTAGCGAAATACTTTGTTTTCAGGAGTAATTTATTACTCTCTTGGTGCAACTCACTTTCCCACAAAGTTTATTTATGAAGTGATGTAGTCACATAAAAAAAAGGTTTGTCTTTTATTTTTATGGTAAATTTGATACTCGTATATTTGAGGAAATGTGATTCTTCGTGTCAATGGAATAGTTTCTTTATTTATGATATATTTTCACGGACTTGCACATTTACTTGATCACAGTGTGTTCGTGTAGTATCAACTGATCCAATGCAGTTTATGGAAGACTCTACTACAATGCTGAAAATATTGCGATCAGTAAAAACATTTTTCGGTTAATTAATTAACAAATGATATAATTTGTAATTGTAACATTCAATAAATAAATAAATAAAAGATGCATATATATATATATATATATATATATATATATATATATATATATTATTCCGTGTTCTGACATACACCTTAACTGACCTTAAAGCAAAACAAATTTCAATTAATTATTGTTCGATAAATGTGAAATTATTATAATATTGAGTAAAATTACAAATACAGCACTGCTAAAAAGTGTGTTTAGTGAGCAAAAAAAAACACAACTCACTGACCAAAGTTAGTAGTGACTTTGCAGCTAAATTATGGGAAAAATAATCACAAAATATGTCGAGTCGAGTTAAATTATTCATATTAAATTTTTTATTAATTAGCAAGTTAAAAAATAAATAAAATATCCCAGATTGGTACTCATGAATGTAAAATTTATTAACTTTTGGTTGTCATACGTTAATTGAAGTGACTAAATTTTGTATATGTGAACAGGAACATAAATATCGCAATAAAGTGAATATTGGCTAAATTAAAAATGCATGTCTGAACAGCATATTGCTGTTTAATTTTTTTCATAAAATTATATATCAAAGAATAACATCAGAAATATTTTACATAGACTTGAAAGAGTCCGACAAAAGTCTAGGAAAATCCGTTTAGGGTATACACTGCCATAGATGGTAATCTTACTAAGTTACACTTACACTTTCTTATATTCAAATATCAAAAGAATTTATTTGACTATGCTTTTGCTAAATGATATTATACTTTTAAATATCTACTGCAGTATCTATTTATCTATGACTGTGTGCATCTACAGAACGTGGCAGACAACTGCAGCATTGTTTTGTATATGTTGCATAGACGATGCTAATAATGTTTTAACATTTTGTTTAAAATGGTTTCCATAAAAGTTGTGTACTGAAATATTTGTACGATTATATGCATTAGAGTGAGTTATCAATTTACACAAGTCTAAAGTTGTTGGAAAAATATATATAATTTTCTTGTCATCGAGCTATTATTATTATTATTTAATAAAATTATAAGAATGAATTACTAAATTAATAATAAAATAGATTTTGTTTAACATTTCTAATATGTTAAATAAACTATGATAATTCACATGGAGTAGCATGTTATCCCTAAGGATCTTGCTTACTACGGTGTATGGTATCACGGAGTTCTTTGCATATGGTAGCATCTGGTTGACACTGAGTAGCTCAGTAGCCACCACAGGTATTGGACGGCAGTTCCCAGTACAATATTAGTCAAAGATAGACATCGCGCTGCTGTCTTATAATTTCTTTTACTACATGACACATAAGTGACGACACCTTTTTATTTGTTTAACTCCTCAATTATTTTTTGCTTGAATCGACTACCAGGGTACAAAAACCGGAACGCATGTTGCCTTGACTACTATAAGTAAGGGATAGTAATACTAATAGAGGATAGTTGAAGAAAGATGAGAAGAATAAGATTTTGTTGTAGCTATTTTATGGCGAATTTCCGCCAAAATACAGGCCGACAACAACTAACGTTATATTCGACCAGGCCGAATCTTAAATACCCTCCAAATAGTTGGTAAATAAATTTACCACATATTTTAAAAATTATGTTTTTTAGGTTCGATTCAACCCACTTACGAACTTGACCTGTTCTATCGTTCAAAATTTATCTATACCAGATTTGAAGGGTCTGATTTTTTTAGTTTGGACTGAATCATGATTTCCACTGACGGACGGGTATGGCTAGATCGTCTTAAATGTCATCACTGATCGAGAATATTCATACTTTCTTAGAGGATTATTTCGCTGCGTTACACACGGAATGACAAAGTGAATATAACCTCCAATTCTGATTTGGAGGGTGCACAAAAAAGTTGCAATATTTCCACATAATTTCAAACACTTTCTTAAGAAATATTGTTGCTGCTTACGTTAAATGTTGAATTAGTGAAATTCACTTGCTGCTTCTATATTTGCATATAAGTTGTTTATGTGACGGCTTTGTGTATCAAAATTATCTGCATAAGTGGAAAGCTGATCGACTAATGACAGTTTAGTTTACTCTTGTGAAAGAAATTTAAATTTCGAAAAATAAAAAAAATTATAGGAAATAAACAACCTTATTCAATTGTTGATGCTTGTAACTCGATAGTTTCTAAATATGATTAAAAAAATATCCTAAAAGTAACAAAAATATATGTAGAGAATCAAATTAATATTGATCAGATGGTTAAAATATATATTAAATTCATATTAGGAAAATGAGTCAAATAAATTCGTCAAAAAAAAATAACACCCAAAACTTTTTGAAAGGACTCCGCAACTGTCGTTTTCATTGCACATTCTGAATTAGAAATTAACTTAAAGAACTTGAACCAACACAGAAAGACTGTCGTTTTTTCTAACTAGTTATTCATGCATTCGCTATACTACGAAACAATTGCAAAATATGAAAGGAGCTAAATGTATTCATTGCCAGGGCTACTGTAAATGTGATTGTGTTTCATATTGTATACTTTATTACACTGCGGCACTATGCCACAATCACATAGAAAAACGTCATAAAAATAAAAAAAAATAATTTAAATGGATAACCCAGAGGAAGCATCAAGCCAATTATACTTATGTCTACATACAACATACTTAGATTTTCAATCTCATCGTGGAAAAACAAAATTTACATACAAATATCGTTATTAGCTGATCAACTTCTGGAAGTGAAATTTCATACCAGCTAATAGGAATATAGCTTAAAACATGAGTCGCAAATTCACTCACTGGAAGGGAAAAGTATTATCTAAAGAAGAAGTATGTTGGTTATATTAAAAGCATAATGAGTCGATTTTATGGAACAGTTTACAAATTCCTACACGATGATGTTACACGACATTCATATATCCACGAGTTTATTGAAATTTCTGATATATGTAATTCTTTTCTTTGCTCTACGAAAATACTAGATTATTTTAGAATGTTATTTATGATATGTAAAGTCAAGCCAGCCGAAAACTTTTTAACAAACAATCATATCTTAAAAACTTCTAGATCCTTGATATATAGACAATTTTGCAATTGCTTACAAAAAGTTTTCAACTAATTTTACCCTTCACAGAAAAGTGAAAGGATATGTATGGGTGTGTCGTTCCGTGTGTAATTTCCTCAAAATCAATATGCGGCCCCATAAAATATATATGTATATATGTGACGCGCAAAATAGAAAGGGACCTAAGGGTAAAAACCGGTTTTGTTCAGGAGAGCCATTTTAAAGATATAAATACGTGTATCTTTGGTATACCATCACATTCATAAAATGCGCATATCTCTGGGAGGGAACACTTTTGGGGCATGGGATCGGTCTCATTCGATGCTCAGATGTTGTCCACATCCAAAAAAAATAAGTGAAAATTGATTTTTTTACGCTTAGGTCCCTTTCTCTATGCGCTGTAACAATATATATATATATATATATATATATATATAAATATATATATATATATATATATATTTATATATATATATATATATATATATATATATATATTTATATTTATATATATATATATATATATATATGTTGATTTATTTTTATTGACCTTATCAGTTTATTGTAATATTTATCAAGCTTGTGGTCGTTTTTATAATATATTATTTCTTATAATTTTTAATCGATATTTCGTTAACAGCGGTTAACATCTTCAGGAAATAATTTTTATTTCCTGAAGATGTTAACAAGCTGTTAACGAAATATCGATTAAAAATTATAAGAAATAATATATTATAAAAAACGACCACAAGCTTGATAAATATTACAATATATATATATATATATATATATATATATATATATATATATATATATATATATATTTATATATATATATATATATATATATTTATATATATATATATATATATATATATATATATATATATATATTTATATATATATATATATATATATATATATATATATATTCTGTATCCTTATAAATAGGGCGGACGAACAAGCGCTGATCGTTTGTCTGCACGGTTTTCTCAAATCACCAGAAGAGCTAGAGACTTCACTCTTTTACAGATGGATTGGAAATGGTTCTAGATTTAAATTCAGAAAAATCCAAAATACGATTTCAGAGCTGGAAAGCTTAAACCTGTTTCGGTACATAAAATTAAATCGAATAAACATTAGTTTTTTTTAATTCATCATATTTTATAAATAAAATTGGTCCGAAAACCAAAAAATATAAAAATACTATTCCAGGCTTTTAAAATTTAAAATTTTTTTTACATTAAAATGACTAAACAGGTTACACTTTTTTTTTTGTTTTTTTTTTTGTTAATTAAAATAACCTTATGCTTAACGAAAAATAATATTTGCATTAAAAATTAAGAAAATTTAAAATTCGATTCCAGGGATTGAAAACAGAAAATATTTTTGTATATATTTATATATAAGAGTCACCAAATAGGTTCCTTAATGTGGTTTTTTACGATTTACGGCTATGTTATACTTAAAGCTATTTTATACCTGATTTTTAACAGATAAAACAATCAAAAAGAGGATTCCAGGGTTGGATAATTGAAAATTTTTTTACGTAAAACTAACCGATAAATAAATTTTTTTTAGGTTACAAATTTTTGTTTTTTGTTAATTAAAATAATTTTACATTTAACGAAGAATATTTGTATTAAAAATTAAAGAAATCAAGAATTCGATTTCAGGTTTCGACAATAGGAATTTTTATATGTACATTAAAGTACCGGAAAGGTTACTAATTTTGGTTTTTTATAAATTAAACCTATTTTATATTTTCTGAAGAATTAAATTGGTACAAAAAATATAAAAAAATCCAAACGACGTTTCCGGGTTGAACAATTTAAACGTTTTGGTGCATAATAACTTACTAACTTCTTTTTTTTTTTGGAAAATTGGAACTTTTTGGTACATAAAAGTACCTAAACAAATTTCCTAATTTTGGTTTATTTTATACCTTAGAATTGTTAAATTGGTACTCCAAATAAACAAAATTTATAAGAGACCATTCCTTGAAATTGAAAATTGAAACTTTTTTGGTACATAAAACTGGGAAATAAATCGTTTTTTTGTGCTTTAGAAATTTTATAATTGGTATTATAAATAACTGAAAAATCAAAAAGACGATTGTAGGTTTGGAATGAATGTATACATATAATCCGCACTCACGTCGGTGGAGGGTACATAAAATTCGGCACAACCGAATATAGCACTTTTGCTTATTCTAAATTAAATTTGTGTTTTTCAATTTATTTAAGCCTGATTATATTTATTTCAATTTGTAGCAAATGAGCTTATTAACAACTTCATTTGATTCATTATCGCATCAACTTATTGAAATATTTAATACAAATATTTTTAAATGCCCCGGAGTTTTCATGTTATTCAGGTTATTTTTTTCATACCAATTAATTTTCAAACACAAGTAATGAAAGTTGTACAATTTCCATTAATTTTTGTTGATATTGGGATTTTAAACTTATTAATATAATCAAAGTGACGAGAGCGCACATTGAGTTTATCAACTATAAAGTTTGTTCATAAGCTAAGAGGTTCTGTAATTTTGAAATTAGTTTGCTTAGTCTATTGATGATTTGGAGTAGGAGTGAATGAAAAACAGGCATATAAACGTACATAATACAGAACAAACAGGTCATATGTTTAAAAGATTTAATAATTTCCTCTCAGTCAATTATAGTAAGTAAAAAAACTAGGTCTTTGTAGGTTTTAAGTGTTTCATCTATTTTGAAATATTCATATATGGTTGAAATTTGGACATTATGCAATATTAAGCCACTGAAGTTAATAGGCATAATTTCTGCATTAAATCCGTATTTAGTATTGTAACATGTAAACTCATTCTAAAAATATTACATTGGAGTAGGACGCACTTCTTCAAAAGCAAGTAAATATTCCAGGGCGACAAAAAATTATCTACAATTGTATCCGATCTCTAGAGTGTCCAAAGTACTCTTGCAAAGGATTGGATGTCCCGATTTATGGAACCAATACTTTTAAAATATGCGACAGGTTCCATAAACGAGATTAGATTTGTGTGCAATCCACTAGCCTGTTATGGCTACCCTGGGCTAAGTATTCATATGCTTCATATCAAGCGGATGAGAGAGACTTAATGCAAACTCTTATTTGCTATCCGTTGAAATTAATATTTTATGTAAATTAATATTTAACAATTTTAGAGTCCAATTTGCAACTCAAGATTTAATAAATAGTAATCAATGTGGAAAAAAATCAATTTACGAGGGCTGGTCAATACGTCCGTGGGTTTTTAGTTTCCTGCCTCTTTAACCCTCCGAGGTATAAGGGTTTTTTGGCGCTAAACGGTATAACCAGGTCTGTGCAGACCTATATGGGATTTGTATGCAAATACAGGTGTCCTAAAAGTGTGTATAAATGAGTTTTATGACCGCAAAAACACAAAATTAATAATAAACACACATTTACATACATCTTAGTTATCTATATATGCTATTTTATTAGCTAAAAGTAATCAAATAAATTTTATATACGGTATTCAGTACATAAGGACCAAATATATGAATGCTTTTCGCAATACATGCAATGGAACCGTGTTTTTCGTTGCTTTTTGTCTAATTTATAACAAAGATAAGATGATGGTCGACTGGAAGAAGATACGGCATCGAATGGTTGGTCATCTATCCGAAGGCTTACAGCTACCAGGAAAATAACAAAGTTGGAAAATGAATTTGAAATTTGAATTAAATGAATGAATATGATGCTGCTATTCTCAAATCGAATTCTCACTGTTCCTGAAACTGGACCTTGACGGCCCGTAGTCCATACGCTTCAAAAATTTCGGGCACTGCTGCAGTGCCTTCACAAAATTCTTCCAAGGCTTCAAAAATTTCGGGGACTGCTGCAGTGCCTTCACAAAATTCTTCCAAGTCGTTATCATCGTCATAAATACTCTGTATCTCAATGGCTAAGTCAATTTCACCACCTTCGAAAGGAGTACTTTCATCGGAATGTTCATCATCAATGGCTAACCACAATGCTAACCTTTTGTCCATTTGTCTTCACTCTTCTTCTGGAAAACATAAAAATCTTGCGGTGTAGTTCACAATGTCCATCATATCATCGAATCATAAAAATATTTACCGTTTGATTTTGAAGAAAAAACTACAAATAAATTTTATTCACTAAAAATACTGAATATTTAGACTTCAGCCAATTGTTTTATAGAAATAGTTCAGTTATACTTCTTTATTTTTTATTTTTCTTGAAAACTTCAAATGAGTACTCCTCAAATTAGATGTACAGATGTTTTAGCTTCAAATTCTGCTGATATACTAATATTTTACTTGCCCTATATTCAATATTTACATTTTGCATACATGTTCTTTTCCAAAAACCTTTCAAAAACGGGTTTAATCACCTGCGCCCCACTCAACCCGTACAAATTATTCATAGGTCTCCACAGACCTGGTTATGACGTTTGAACCAAAACATTTTAAAATCTGGATTAACGCGAACCCGGACCTGCAATCGGACTAATTTTTTGTTTATTATGTCTAGAAAATGTTGCTCCAAGAAGCCATGGAAGGATTTGTGTCTAACATGAAAACCAATAAATATGCAATTTTATATGCAAAAGGTCTGCACAGACCTGGTTATATCTCCGAGGGTTAAAATACTCCTGTTAACTGTCAGTTAACTCCTGTCAAAATTCGAAAAACTTGCATCATTTAGTTTGTGTCTTGGCAGCCGTTGGTAGCAGAAGAAAATGGAAAAAATTTAATTTCAATGCTCATTAAACATCATTTTTATACTCAAAACCAGGTTAAGCTTCATCTGTACCATCCAAGGCCATAGTACCATGTTTTCGTACCGACGTATATACGACCACGCTGCTTTATCTGTTTCTATGGGTGGTGTAAGTATTAAGGAGTCAAGGATTCTTGATGTTCTAGGCATGAAAGTGCTTTGTCATGTCAGATCCTATCCTTCAAGTCGCAAAAGAAGCATTCACGTGCCTTGGCTTCTTAAGACTGTGCAAGAGCCCATATGATCTCCTTACTATTTACACCATTTACATCCGACCGAAAATGAAATACAGCTCCAATGTGTGGGCCAGTGCTTCAAAGTCTATTTTGAAGTTACTCGAACGCGTACAGGAGAGGACGATGAAGCTCATCGGAGACAGTAGGGTAACCAACTCTCTTGAGCATCATCGCAATGTGCGGTGCGTTTCGTTCCCTTATCGCTACTATAATGGGATGTGCTCCAGTGAAATAAGGGAACTTGTTCCAGTAACCTATTCGTTTTTACGCTCAACGCGTTTTTCAGAGTGAATTCGTATTTTTGCCGTACTTCCCTGCCACTTACAATTCGAGAAGTTACAAATCGAATAGCCACAGACACTACTGCCTTTATCTTCCTTTTCAAAACCTGCCTTCTCAGTTCCGGCGCAATGCATTGCACATGTGGGGATTATCCACTGAGTGCTGGTTCTACTCTTAAAAATAAAGAAAAACGTAAAGAAGTGGTTTGCGGAATTTCGATGTGGCCAAACAAGCACGCAAGATGGACGCCCAGTTGAGGTCTCTGCATACGAATTGAAAAAATTCAGGATATGGTTTTAGCCGCTCGGATATTGAAAGTAAGAGAGATTGTGGAAGTCATAGACATCTTACATGGCTAAACCGTCTCAATTTTGAAAGAGACGTGGGTGCCGCGTTTACTGACAATGCAAGGGTGCACATATATGAAGATTCCAAGGCAAAAATCTAGGAATTGGCCAACGAATTGCGCGCCCATCCGCCCTATTCACCAGATTCAGCGCCGATTGACTATATAAGGAAATAGCGCAAAAAGTTGACTCCAACGACGAAGTCATGTCACAAAAAATGCCTACTTTGATGACCTCGACAAATCGTATTTTTCGGAAGGGATAAAAAATTGGAGGAACTTTGCAGTAAGTGAATATAACTCAAAAGAGACTATGCTAAAAAATAAAATACCTCTTTACTTAAAAGCCTGTGATTCATACGATAAGTCACGTACTTATGGATCCACCCTCGTAGATTTTATCAAATATTAATTATTTGCAGACATGCATATGTAGAAATGATTTCTCAATATTTATTTATCGTTGTGTGAACCGTGCATTTCATTTATGTATTTATTTGTTATTTTTTGAATTATATAAAAATCAATTATTCTTTATACCAAAGTTTATTTCAACAAGCACACACACACCCCGTTAAGATATACGCATGCATGTATGTATAGGTATGAGTATGCGTCCAAATATTAAATAATAATTGAATTGTCATTTATGGTTAATTAAATAAATTAAAATCATGGCGGCTGAGTTTTTAAAACCGTAAATGTTGTTATGCACACTTATTTGTATAATAATAACAATTTTAAACGGATGTAGAGGACTCGATATTTTGTATAAAATCGTGTTTGTCTACATACAAAACTTTCTGCTAAATTAAATTCATTTTAGAGGATAACAAATGACTCTTCATTTGGGCACATAACATTTCTATATATATGATGATATTAAACTTGAACTAAGAAATATTTATATCTAAATAACTTTTTAGCTTCCACTTACCATTATGACCCGTATTTGTGATGATAACCCAAAAATCGATTGTCTTCTCGGGGCCCAACTCCTCATAGTCCCACTTCTTTTTTACACGTACAGCTCCATTAGTTTCGACTGTTACCCAAGGATTTTCGTCACGTATCTTAAATGTTTCTTTATCTGTTTCCTTTTCCAATTGAAACACGGACTTTCCTTCTGTATCCCCATCAGCTTCCGTAAACTCTATGCGTTTCGTAGGTCGCACCGCTCGCGTTACACGGCGTTTTTCGCGATGATGGGAATGTTCGTTTATTGAATCATGATCGAGATGTTGCATTATAAACGAAACCGGCTCCGGAGCCAAAAATTCAATTAATACCTTTGCCGGCTGGGCACTAACCAAACTGGGATAGCGCAAATCATGGGCCTCTACGTCCAGCATTAATTCAGCGTTGGCTGGCTGCCCAACCAACATAATTTCACCCGTTTGTGGCACTATAATCACTGTATTGCTGGGCTGTTTTAAACGGTAGGCAATTTTATCACCGTCAGCGTCAGTGGCCTCCACTTTTCCCACAATACTAAATCGTTTCCATGTAGTGGATGTGTTAGTGTCTAGTTGGGGCGTTTTCTGGCCGGCTATGGCAAATTTGTAATCATGTGCCTTAAATATGGGTCTATTGTCGTTTTCATCTAAAACCGTTACTTGTATTTTTGAAATTGTTCTGTCTACATCTTCCATGTCAGAAGCTTGCACGGACAAATCATAATGACTCGTTTGTTCACGATCCAATGGACGATTGGTTACCAACCACACACCATTTTCATCATTCCCCTCAATTGTAAGAGTGGACGATCTTTCATCAGCCTGCTTAGCATGACGACTTTGTAAGGCAAAGGCCCCATCTTCATTGCCACCAATAATTGTATATTTGATCTTTTTCTGCCCACTAGGCACTTCAGTACTGCTGAAGGCCTGCATAAGCGGCACTCCTCTAACCCGAGTTCCAGCTACCTTATTTTCCTTAACCTCTCCCGAAGCATCCATCATTGAGCCCGGAAATCTTAGCATGTCATTACGATGCATAACGTACAGCTGGATATTGTGGGTTTGGGTAGAATTCGGGGTTTCTTCGACCACCACTAGATTTACCGGACGATTGACTAGAGGTGATATGTCAGAGGTAGTCATAACAACACCATCTTCTAACACTGTAAAATATTTGGCATATTCATTTTCCAGCATACGATAGGAACCCTGTTGGGGATAGGTCCTAGAGTGACTCGACGATATTGATATGTCGCTCTCCGCGCATTCATCGTGATTTGCTACGGGTTTAGTCTTAAAACGTTTTATACTAAAGCCGGGGTAAGTGTCGTGGGGTAAAACTAGAGACATGTCATTATTACTATTGCCACCACTGCCGGCCAACATACGTGCCGCATTAGCGGCTGTCAAACCATTATGATGCTGCAGTGGTTGTGTCTGCAGTTGTGTGCTAGAGATCTTTGTAGTTAAAACTGGTTCAAATTGACTATTTATAATTAATAAAATAAATGCAGTGCTTATTAGAAACTGACCGAAATATGACGACCGCGTTAGAAACCACGAAAACGTTGACGACGACGACGACGTTTTTGAGAGACAGGGCGACAATTTTAAGTTTTTTGTTAAGCCACGTCTAACCGTTACCGTTAACCGTTTCGTTTCGCTTAGCATATCTGTATTGTTGTCGTTGCTACTGCTTTTTAAACTATTTGTAAGACCATTAAAGCTTTTAAGCTTTGAGCGCTTTTTGTGCGCTCGATTTTGTGCCATTACTTTGGCACGCACTGTTTTTTTAAAAATAAAACCTTTTCGGTTCTTTTTTAATTTGTTGTTTGTGCAGTCCTTTAACCTTATTCTAATTAAGTTAATAAATATGAAAGCTTATACTTAATTATTTTTTAAACTGCTTGTATTAACACATTATTGCATCTGCCGGAGTGGAAAAGGTCTGAAAATAGAAAAAGAAAATTACAAATTCATTACCATTTTGTATCTGCATTGATAAGAAAGTTTTAAAAATATATTTTTGAATTTTAATTTGCTGACTATATGAAAACCTAATACCGAATAATATATATATATATATATATATATATATATATATATATATATATGTATATATATATATATATATATATATATATAAATAAATATATATATATATATATATGTATATATATATATATGTATATATATATATATATATATATATATATGTATATATATATATATATATATATATATATATATATGTATATATATATATATATATATATATATATATATATAAATATATATATATATATATATATATATATGTATATATATATATATATATATATATATAAATATATATATATATATATATATATATATATATATATAAATATATATATATATATGTATATATATATATATATATATATATATATATATATATAAATATATATATATATATATATATATATATATATATATATATATACATATATATATATATATATATATATATATATATATATATATATAAATATATATATATATGAATTAAATATATTGTTATTGCAAAAAAATAATTTTGTTTGTGTATGTGTGCCTTGCCCTCATGTAGTGTATCCGCCGAGTTAGAGTTTTCGCCGTAGCTAGATTAAATTTCGCAAGAAAAACTTGAAAATAATTGGTTTAAGGACGTGGCAAAATCCAATATATCCTGAACTTTAACATATTAATATCAGAATATCCGAAAAATGGTATTTGCCAATATCATTTGACACCTCAGCACTAACGACAATTATTTCCTATTCTTCTTCAGCAAAATAAATTTAGATTGTATTTAAAGGGTGGTCCAACCAAAACGCATGATGTTAATTGTTAATATAATAAAAAGTTTTCAAAGAATTATTTTAATATTTTCTATCGTGATAGAAGGATATACGACAATTATATGTAAAACCAAATATCGACCATATGCTTGCTTGTTCTTGGTTTGTTCTTGGCTTGTCAACTAGGTATCACATTTCCTACAAACACGGTTTGCTGAAATTTGCGCACAATTCTTTCGATTGTGGGAACAATTGATGAATTATGCTGACCAAAAAATCACGAAGTGCACGAAATGCATTTTAATTTTAACACCCATTTTCGTAAAAGGCTTCTTAACGCGCTGCTAGGGTATTTTGCTTTAACCTGTTAAGAACTCAATTATTTAACCAGGATTTTGGTTTAATCGGTTTATAACCGGTAAATTTTATTATTAATCGCTTAACCGATTAATAAAGCTTTTCTTTATAAATTAAGTAATTTTAGTAAATAAAATTGTATAATTTTTTTAATACTTGCAGTTCGTTAGTAAAAAAAAACAATTATGATATTATACGGTGTTCAGACAGGCACTTTATTGCCATAATTATCCACAATTATAACTATAAAATTTAGTAAATTCCATTAACGTATGATAAATAACAGTAACAATTTTTCATATTCATAAGGACACTATCTTTTTCTTTTTTTGTGCGTTTTGTTTCTTTTTTTAATTTTCTAATTAATAAATAAGTGTCAACAATTTAACTTGACGACGTATTTTGTTTATGGGTTTTTTTTCACTTTTACAACAATTTAAGTTCTAAGTCTTTACTAACTTTGTTCAATGATTTGTGTTTTGCTCACCTAAGGTCTAATTTACATGATAAATTTTCATTAATTTTATCTTTCTTCCAAAGTATCTTCTAAAATCTTTTAGCATGTACACGCTGATTTATCATCATGTATATTTATATTTCAGGGTTGATTTTTATACCCTTCACAAAAAAGTGAAAGGGTATATATAGGTTTGTCATTCCGTGTGTAATTTCTTCGATATGCACATGGGACCCCATAAAGTATATATATTCTGGATCCTTATGAATAGCGATGACGATTGAGCGATGTCCGTCTGTCCGTCTGTCCGTCCGTCTGTACGTGAAATCGGTTTTCCCAAGCTCCCAGAAGAGCTAGAGACTTCGTTCTTGGACCGTTGGATTGGAAATGAACTTAAACAGGCTGCTATTGAAATTCAGAAAGATCCGAAGTATGGTTCCAGAGCTGGGAAGCTTACACCTATTTCTCGACGCAAAATTTTTACCAAAAATCAATTATTTTTTTTAATGTTTGTAAATTAAACCTATTTCGTGCTATAGGGAGCCTCAATGGTCTATTAAAAACTAAAAAAATAAAAAAATTTTTCCAGGGATGGGAAATAAAAAATTTTTTTTTCGGCTTATTCCGTATTTTGTAGTACATGTAGTAACTAAAATTGTTAAAAATTTTAAGTTTTTCTTTAACAAAACCACTTTATACGTCATGAAGATTTGCATTGGCAAAAAAAAATTTTTGTTTTTAAATTCAAATTTTACTTCCAGGGTTGGGAAATTGCATTGTTTTTATAAGTGAAAGTAATGAAACAGGTCTAGCCAAGCCCCCAGAAGAGATAGAGACTTCATTCTTGGACCGTTGGATTGGAAATGAACTTAAATAGAGTGGTGTTAAAATTCAGATAGATCCGAACTATGGTTCCAGAGCTGGGAAGCTTGCACCTATTTCTCGACGCTAAATTTATACCAAAAATAATTTATTTTTTTTTAATGTTTGCAAACTAAACCTATTTCGTGCTTTGGGAAGTCTCAATGGTGTATTAAAAACTAAAAATATAACAAAAAAATGTTCAGGGATGGGAAATAAAAATTTTTTTTTCGGCCCATTCCGTATTTTGTAGTACATGTAGTAACTAAAATTGTTAAAAATGTTAAGTTTTTCTTTAACAAAACCTCTTTATACGTCATGAAGATTTGCATTGGCAAAAAGAACAGAAAATTTTAGATTCAAATTTTGCTTCCAGGGGTGGGAAATTGAATTTTTTTTATACATGCAAGTAATCAAACAGGCAATCGATGTTGTTGTTTTTTGTTTTTTGCCAACTAAAACAGTCGTATAATTTAGGAAGAACAAAATTGGTATCAAAAATTCAAAAATAAAAAATAAAATTTCGAATCCAGGGATGGACAAGTGCAATATTTTATGGTACATGAAAGTTACCAAAATGGTAAAAAATTTGCAATTTTTTGTAAATAAAACTACTTTATACTTCAAGAAGCATTGCACTGATAAAAAAAACAAACAAAAAAAATTTAAATTTCGTTTCCAGGGTTAGAAAAATTAAATTTTTTTTGGTACATGCAATATTTTGTAGTACATGTAATAACCAAAATGGTTGCAAAATTCGACTTTTTCTTAAACAAAACTACTTTATACCTCATGAAGATTTGCATTGATAAAGAAAATTTTAAAAAATTTAAATTTCGCTTCCAGGGTTAGGAAATTGAAATTTTTTTAAACATAAATGTAACCAAAAAGGCAATTGACGTTGTTTTTTTTGCTAATTAGAGCTGTTTTATAATTCAGGAAGAACAAATTTGGTATTAAAATCTTAAAAATCAAAATTTCGACTCCAGGTTTGGACATATGATATATTTTATGGTACGTGAAAGTGACCAAAAAGTTTAAAAATAGTATTTTTTTTGTCAACTAAAGCTATGTTACGCCTCACTAAGAATTGCATTGGTAAAAAAATAAAAATTCGCTTCCAGAGTTGGAAAATCGAAATACTTTTCGTACATAATAGTACATACATAAATTAAAAATTTTGTGTTTTTAGTGAATTAAAGCTATTTTATATATCAGAAAAAATTAGATTAGTATAAAAAAATTAAGAATTCGGTTCCAGGGTTAGGAAGTTGACATTTTCTGATTCATAAAATCAGCCATTTTATTTGTTATTTTTGATTTTTATGATGAATTATACATACTTTATTTATCAGAAAGAAGTAATCTGGTATTAAAAACCAACAACATTAAAAACCAAAGACGATTCTACGGTTGGACAATTAGAACTTTTTGGGGTACATGAAACGGATTTTTTGTTTTGTTTGTAAATTAAATATATATAATATTTTCGAAAGACGTTCATAGGTATTAGATATAAGAGAAGCCAAAAATTTAGCTCCCTAGCCGAAAAATTTAAACGTTTTCTTAAATATAAAAGTAACCGATAACATTATTTTGATATTTTAATTAAACCTACTTTCTGTTTTGGCAAGAAAGAAAGAAAGAAGAATTACATCTGTGAAGGGTATATAAGATTCGGCACAGCCGAATATAGCGCTTTTACTTGTATAACTTACAATCGATTAATTTTTGTTGTTTGATCATTCGTATTATTATTCGCATTAGTGATTTATATACAAGAAAATATAATAATAAAAACATAAAACATGGAGTACGAAAATAAGTGCAAAAGAATATACAAACAAATTTATGAAAAGCAGAAATCGTGCCGTTTTTTCTACTCCTACTTCGTCTCTACACCGCTCACCTACAAAAAAAAAAAACAGCATGAATTAAATTCATCATGTAAATTGGGCCTAACACACCTTTAAGCAGTACTTCATTTGTAATTATGTTTACTGAATAATAACGCTGTTCAACACGAAAAAAAATTATGGAGTTCCGACAATGGATTCTTGTAGAGGAGACCAAAAAAAAATATACGTGTGTCGGCGTTTTGACAGATCACATCGGAATTTTATTTTAGAGGCGGTTAATATTTTCCATATCTGGCCAATCTCTGCGGCATATCGGTATATAAAACTATGTTTTCCTTACATCTGCTGTGTATGGCATGTTCAGCAACTTTTTAGCAAATATCACAACAAATATTTTGGTAAAACATATTAACCCTCTAACTCCAGCTCATAGCTGCGTTTTGCGGCTTTATTCTAACAAATCGGAAAAACACCATGAAGAAGGGGAAGGGCGGGGTTGAAATGTCCTACAAAAAAGTTGGCCGTAAAATTTTAGTATATATGTCAGAGCACACCAAAACCCAAAACTTAATGCAAACAACAAAAAACAATCAAATTCATGATTGCTTTTTCTTTTAAATGCTATATAATCGATCGAACGATAGCTTGCGACATCGGCGAACGGGAAATAAATGTGCTTCTTAGATTTTTGGCAATAGTTAAATCGTTGGCAATAGTCTTATTGGCTTTTATTAAATTACTAATCAAAAACGTAATAGTTCCCTGAACCTCTATTAGAGTAGCAGACTCTCTACTAGACCCTTTTACTCTTACTTAAGTCACCTAAAAATCTTTTATATAATTCAAAATCAGTCAGAACATCGCCACACATTTATATACGAAGTAAAGGGTTCCCTATTTTAGATGCCCAATAATGTTTTTCATTATATATAAGGCAAAACTCGTTCCCTTCTTGAATCTTTACGTTTTGCTGTTTATCATTTGACCCATTAACATGAACACCTTCCTAATTTGTAAAAAAAATATTTTCTAAACGCATAACTTTTGTGTAGGATACACAACAAATAATTAAAAAACACGTAAAAAATTTATGTTATAACACTACAAAAAATTAAAAATTTTCTTACATCGGCTAGTCGGTTAGTCGACTAAAAATACCCGGTTGATCTTTAACCCAAAATAGCCAATTTTAAATTAACCCATCAGTTAATCGGTTAACCAAAAGAACTATGTACATGCATACTCCAGACCGTGTATCGATGAAGGGTATAAAAGATTTGGGACAGCCGAATATACCAACTTCATTTTATTTATAATTTTCTGTGTGTGTGTGTTTTTATACCCTCCAAAAAAGAATTTGGAGGGTATATTCACTTTGTCATTCCGTTTGTAACGCATCGAAATATCCATCTCAGACCCCATAAAGTATATATATTCTTGATCAGTGATGAAATCTAAGACGAACTGAGCATGTCCGTCCGTCCGTCCGTCCGTCCGTCCGTCTGTGGAAATCACGATTCAGTCCAAACGAAAAGAGCTAGACTCTTGAAATTTGGCATAAATATATTCTTAAGCTCGAAGATGGGCTAAATCGGGCAAGAGGGAAAAAAGTTCCCCTAAGAAGAACTAAACCAACCCAGAAAAAACAACATAATTTTTAAAGTTTTTTGGTTATTTTGTTAAGCAAATGATATATTTTTATGTCAAATACGGTCCATTTCCTTAAACTTGGAGCCATTAAATAAAATAAAAATATTTTTTGACCCCGCCCACTTTAGTGGGCGTTATTATAGGCAAAAATAGCATAAAAATTTAACAAATTGTTTTACTAAAGCCTATATTCCTTAAAAATACCACTTTTAAGCTTTAATGACGAAGCTGAGACGAAACCTGGTACTACTCTGCCCTACCCCCTCCTTCCCCTTCGCCCCCTAAATGACCCTACCAAAAAAAAAAAAATTTTTTTAAATTTTGTATATAATCATCCCAAGCATTTATCTTTAGAGTTATATGAGTGCCGATTTCTGCCCTACCTCCCCCCCCCACCTCTTCCCTTGCCCCCTAAATGACCCTACCAAAAAAAAAATTTTTTTTTTTTAATTTTGTATATAATCATCCCAAGCATTTATCTTTAGAGTTTTATGACTGCCGATTTCTGCCCTACCCCTCCCTTCTTTTCCTTTGCCCCCAAAATGACCCTACCAAAAAATAAATGTTTTTTTAAATTTTGTATATAATCATCCCAAACATTTATCTTTAGAGTTTTCTGACTGCCGATTTCTGCCCTAGCCCCCCCCCCCCCCCTTCTTCCTTTGCCCCCTAAAATTACCCTACCAAAAAAATAATTTATGGGCAAAAATAGCATAAAAATTTAACAAATTGTTTTACTTAAGCCTACATTCCTTAAAAATAACACTTTTAAGCTTTAATGACGAAGCTGAGACGAAACCTGGTACTACTCTGCCCTACCCCCTCCTTCCCCTTCGCCCCCTAAATGACCCTACCAAAAAAAAATTTTTTTTTTAAATTTTGTATATAATCATCCCAAGCATTTATCTTTAGAGTTTTTTGACTACCGATTTCTGCCCTACCTCCCCCCCCACCTATTCGTTTGCCCCCTAACTGACCCTACCAAAAAAAATTTTTTTTAAATTTTGTATATAATCATCCCAAGCATTTATCTTTAGAGTTTTATGACTGCCGATTTCTGTCCTACCCCCCCCCCCCTCTTTCTTTGCCACCAAAATGACCCTACCAAAAAAAAAATGTTTTTTTAAATTTTTTATATAATCATCCCAAGCATTTATCTTAAGAGTTTTATGACTTCCGATTTCTGCCCTACACCCCCCCCCCCCTCTTCCTTTGCCACCTAAATGACCCTACCCAAAAAATTTTTTTTTTAAATTTTGTATATAATCATCCCAAGCATTTATCTTTAGACTTTTATGACTGCCGATTTCTGCCCTAGCCCCCCCCCCCCCTTCTTCCTTTGTCCCCTAAAATGACCCTACCAAAAAAAAAATACCCCCTCCTCCTCCTTTGCCCGCTAAATGACCTTATTAAAAATAAATATAAATTTTTTTTTTTTTGTGTATAATCATCTCAAGCAATTATTTTTACAGTTTTATGTGTATCTGTTTCTGCCCTACCCCCTCTCCCCCTTCGCCCTTTAAATGACCCTATCAAAAAAAAAGAAATTTTAATTTTGTATATAATTATCCCAAGCATTTATTTTTAGAGTTTTATGGCAAAGGTGAAATGTTTCCCCCACAGCCCTTGCCAGAGTGACCCCGCCAAAATACAGTTTTTATAGCCTCCAAAGAGAATTGTGATGAAGTCTAAGACGGTCTAGCAATGCCCATACGTTCGTCTGTGGAAAACATGATATTGTATATATTTGAACCCCGCCCCCTTTAGTGGGCGTTGACGTACGATATTATATAAAGGAACTCTGTCCCACCAAGTTAAACATATCAAATTCACTTACTAAATATTTGGAGGGTATTTAAGATTCGACCCGGTCGAATATAACCTTTTTACTTGTTTTTGTTCTAGTATTTTCTGTCTGAATTGGTCAGCCATCCAAATTTTATTATTTTATTGAAAAGTGTAATAAAGAAAATAAAAACATAAACAACAGTTTAGATTTGGACCATCGATATCCCTAACGCGCATACTTGCATTCCCTCTGTGAACGCAGACTCGTATCAACAAGATCATAATTGATTGTAATAACGTGCTTTTTTCAAAATTGTGGTTTAAAAAAGGTACTAAAAAGTAAAATAAAAACAGTCTTTATTTAAAAAGAAAATTCTTTAGCATAAAACCACCAGGTAGTCGGCAGTTAACTGCTCTTCTATTGTAATCAAATTATCTAGCCATGATGATATTGGTCTTCGTCACGATAAAAGGTTTTGATAGGTCCGACAATTAAGTGTGTATTAAAATGTCATTAGCATTCTTTCAGTTTTTCTGTCTATTTCAGCTAAATAATTTGTTTGGTATGATGTAAGCATAACTATAAAATAAAGAAGTCCCACCCATACCAAAAAACGATCTTGATCAGCCAGTATAAATCTGCGGAACGTTCTCCGCTTGGAGAGTGACTGACACAGAGAATGCACTCGAAAAGTATTTTTCTGTTAAGAGGGGAGGCGGGAAGTAATCAGCGTGGTCTTGAAAATTTAGAACGCCTGACTTTATCTTGGTATAGCCAACATGTTCCTGTTTACATATCCCAGTAACTATTCCCAAACATCAGTTCACTACATACGAGTACATGTATGTACTATTGTAATCAATTGAATGGCCATTTAAAATGTTTTGACATCACCTATTCGATTTGCTTACATACATATTTATTTTGTTTAATTAATTACCATTTTCATGTAAAAATGCCGGCTTTTTTCCATTTTATTGAAATAAATTTATTCATTTGATTTTTGTTGCCGTACATAAATATTTGTATAATTATTGTTTTATTTATGATTTCTAACATTTAATTTACACATAAAAAATTTATTAAAAGTTTTATTATTAGCAAGAAATCAATAGAAAATTTTAAGTTGATCTGATTTTTATCAAATGAAAATTAGCGGCTTTAAAATGTTCCAGAAAAAAACTACTTTTAAAGCAATAAAAACTTAAACTGGCATAACGACCACCAACCGTGCTGTGGGATGTCAAATGTTATTTCATATCTTTTTTTTTTGTATACAGATTCAGACACACATACTCGTATATGTAACTATCAATGCCAGTTATATCAAACAAACAACAAATAAGATTTAATTATCTTCCGTCGTATTTAGATTCTTAAAAATGCATGAATACCTTAAAGTTAAAATAGAAATGGCTAGAACTGTTAACGCACGTAGATATTTCGTTACTTTATAAACAATATAAACTGACAATGTGTATCGCCGGCAGACTGATTAGAGCAGGCAATCCGTTGCGAAGAATTTTTAAAAACAAACTGCAATATAATTTGTGTCACATGGGCTCTCTACTTTTACAAAAGCTATAGGCGACAGGCGTTGGTTTTGATTTTAATTACATTTTATTTAAAGAATTTTTTCTTGGGTAAAGAAATAAATAGACTTTATTTAGACGTCAATTAATTAAAAATAGTCGTTTGATTTTAACACACTGTTTAACTTTTTTCTTCAGCAAAATAATATATTCCTGACTAGTTTCATTTAAATCAAGATCAATAAAATTTTTCGCTCCATCGGTCTATACATTTTATTCTGTGCGTAAGATTCTCAACATATTGAAAAGTTGTGAGGAGACCATATTTCAGATGCTGAAAATATAGTGCCGGTTATAAATCTCATGAATATTGGCCATTATATTTTTACTGGCGCCTTTTATAAGGTCTTCATCTAATATACGGGTTAGCTGTTTCCAACAAAAACTCTATTGTATATTTTTTTTTTGTTGGACCAGCATTCAGGGGATGACCTTTTTAATGTATTATTCCGGAACTAAGAAGGAGGGGATAGCGTTGAGTGGAGAGATAAAAAAAGATCATGTTATAACTATTTAAATCTTTACTTCACCGGGGAATTTTTACTACAGGGTCGACGAGAAATAGTGCTGATACTCTGCTTTTTAGTACATGATAGTGTCGGTCGATGCCAGCAATGTTCAGTGTCCAATGTTATGCCTTCGTCAACATAACAGGCCAACAACAAGTAACGCAACTGTGCACTAATGCTGATCAAAAAAACTGCACACCATAATGGGCTGGCAAAAATGTGTATCGAACATTTCTTTATACACACACAATTTCTAAAAACTAAAAATATATATAAAAGTTTTTTTTTATAGAAAAAAGTGAAAAGGCATTCCATGTGTAATTTCTTCAATATTCATATGGGACCCCCTAAAGTATATATGTATGTATATTCTCGATCCTTATAAATAGCGATAACGATTGCGCGATGTCCGTCTGTCCGTATGTCTGTACCTGAAGAAGAGCTAGAGACTTCGTTCCTAGACTGTTGGATTGGAAATGAACTGAAATAGAATGATATTGCATTCAGAAAAATTCGAAATACGGATCCAGAGCTGGGAAGCTTACACATAATTTCCGACGCAATATTAACTACCAAAAACCAATTATTTTTTGTTAATGCTTTGGGAAGCCTCAAATGTGTATCAAAAAGTTAAAAAAAAATTCCAGGGATCGGAAATTGAATTTTTTTCGGTACATGCAATATTTTGTAGTACATGTAAGTAACCAAAATGGTTACAAATTTTAAGTTTTTTTTTAAATAAAACCACTTTATAGCTCATCAATAGTTCCATTGGTAAAAAAACAAAAATAAAATTTCGCTTGCAGGAAATTAATTTTTTTTATACATAAAAGTAATTAAAACGCCAATTGACGATGTAGTTTTTGCTAATTAAAATATTTTATAGCTCAAGAAGAATAAAATTGGTATCAAAAATCTTAAAAAAATCTAAATTTCGATTCCAGGGTTGGACAAATTAAATATTTTCGGTGCATGAAAGTGACCAAAAAGGATACAAATTTTAATTTTTTGTCAAGTAAAACTACTTTATACCTCTTTAAGAGTTGCATTGATAAAAATAAAATAAAAATTCGTTTCCAGAGTTGAAAAATCGAAATATTTGTGTTACTTAAAAGTACCCACATATATTCCAAATTTTGTGTTTTAATAATTTAAACCTATTTTATACTTTAGGAAGAATAAAGTTGGCATTAAAAAAATTAAATATTCGGATCCAGAGTTGCAAAATCTAAATTTTTTGGTACATGAAAGTAACCATATAAGCTCCTAATTTTGGATTTTTTTCAGTGAATAGACTTGTTTAATATTTTTGAAAGACGTTCAGAGGTATTAGAAACAAAAAGAACCAAACATTTAGCTTCCTAGCTGAAAATTTAAGATTCGGCACAGCCAAATATACCACTCTTACATGTTTAGCATAACATTAATAAGGTTTTAATTAAATTTTGGAGTGAAACTTGTTTTTTCTACAAAAGACTTCGAATAAAGGAATTCTTTTGAAATATTAAACATGAAAATATTTTTAAACTTGTACAAAATTTACTATTTGACATATTGTCGCAATTTTATTTAATTTTTAAACATGAGAGCGAAATTTATTTTCTTCCATTTTCTATTTTGAGTTTAATGTATAGAACTTGCAAAAATTATGAAAAAAATATGGAAAGCAGTTGACCCTAAAGGCCATCCCTGCAACTTCCAGCTAATTTTAACCACATCAGAACGTGGAGCTACGATGAGAAGTTTTTTTTAATAAATCACTTTTTTGAAAATATCTCACGAAAGCATCAACCCCTTTTGACCCAGTTAGTGGCGATCGACAAGTTTTCTGAATGTCAGGACCTGATTAGTTTCTAGAATCGATTAAATTTGTTAAAAATTATTAACAAAAAGCTTCTAAAAACCATATTTCTTATTTGTTTTAGGATTTCTCGAAGTATACCATTTCGAAGTTTGTTAAACAAATCATTTTTTTCGAATTTCACCGTTCACGGCATCTTACGAACGCATCAATCGATTTTGACCTGGTTATTGGCGAACGACAACGTTTCTGAGTGACAGGAGTTACTTGGTTCGTGGAACCGTCAATAGAGCTCTTTAAAAGTTACTTAAAAAAATATTTGATAAACAAAATTTCTTAGTTTTTTTTATATTTTTCAAGATCTTCCAGCCCGAGTCGGTTCCAATTTATACGAAATTTACATTTGCAGGAACCTTATGAAACGAAATATATATAAATATATATATATATATATATATATATATATATATATATATATATTTATATATACACATACATATATATATATATATATATATATATATATATATATATTTTTTTTTTTATTTTTATTATTTTTCTTTCATGCGGGCCAATTTATAATCGGCTCATCCTATGGAGTAAGGCATGCCCTTTTAATATGACGTAATTTTCTTAATTTTGTAGAACAGAGCGAATAACTCTGATTGATTTACACAATTTCTATTATTCCACTCAAATATTTCACAGGATTTTACAACCTTTGATTCTATTAACACATACATAGATAATCTAAATTCACATTTAATTAAAATAAATAAGCATTTATTTAAGATTAATATATATACACATAAACCTTAAATCAACAAATATTTGGATAAGCAAAACGCTTAATTTATTTTTAAATTCCAATAAAATGATTAATTTTACGGCAGTTTTAACAAAATGTTTTTTTACAACTTAATAGCTATTTAAAAATAAATAACTTTTTATATAGCAAAAAGTGTTTAAACTTTAATAAAGTCGCCTAAAGTCGTAACTATGTTTTGGACACAATAGATATAGAAAAATTCTTTTCATGAAATTGGATCTCTATGCTGCAATTTTGGAAAAATTCTAAAGGTAATAATTGTGGAAATAATTTTTTTTAAGGTTCTTAGAAAAACATTGGAAGAATTATATGAAAGTTTTTTCTTTTGATTAATTTTTTATATAGTTACAAAATCCTTTTTAGCGTTATTTAAAAAACTATTTTATTAATAAACAAGTAAAATCGTTATATTCAACGGGTCGAATCTTAAATACCTCAAATGTTTTTGTAAGTAAATTGAAAATGTTTAACTTGGTGGGACTGAGCTCCTTTATATAATATCGTACGTCAACGGCTACTAAAGAGGGCGGTGTCCAAAAATAGCCTATATCATGTTTTCCATAGACGAACGTATCACTGATCAAAAAAATATATACTTTATGGTGTCAATTCTTTTTGGACGGCATTAAAATTCTGTTTTGTCGGGGTCCCTCTGGCAAGGGCTGTGGGGGAGACATTTCACCTTTGCCATAAAACTGTAAAAATTAATGTTTGGGATAATTAAATGTAAAATTAATTATTAATTTTTTTTTATAGGGTCATTTGGGGCAAAGGGGGACGAGGGGGTAGGGCAGAGTAGTACCAGGTTACGTCTCAGCTTCGTCATTAAAGATTAAAAATTTTACTTTTAAGAAATGTAGGCTTGATTAAAACAATTTGTTACATTTTTACGTTATTTTTGCATGTAATAACGCCCACTAAAGGGGTTGGGACTCAAAAATTAATTATTTTTTTATTTTATGGCTCCAAGTTGAACCTTCTTGGACATGAAAATATATCATTTGCTTAACAAAATTACAAAAAAACTTTAAAAAGTATGTTGCTTTTTAGAGGTTGGCTTACTTCTTATTAGGGAAACTTTTTTCCCTCTGGTCCGATTCAGCCTATTTACGAACTTGACTTGTGCTATCCTTCAAGATATATTTGTACCAAATTTCAAGAGTCTGGCTCTTTTCGTTTGCACTGAATCGTGATTTACTTAGATGGACGAACGGACACGCTTAAATTGTATTAGATTTCATCCCTGATCAAGAATATATATATACTCAGATTGATATTTCGCTGCGTTACAAATAGAATGACAAAGTGACTATACCCTCCAATTCTATTTTGGAGGGTATAAAAAGACGTTTTTAATACTTTGAAATTACACAATTCCAAACATTCTGCTACTTCTGTTAGTAGTTTCGCGTTTCTCAACTAATTTGTTTATAAATAAGTTTTGCTGCTAACCTAGTTGACAGAATATGTTTTCGTCCCCTTTACGAAGTGCCATTTACGTGCCATTAGTAGTTTGCGTTTCACTAGAACCGAAACCGTGTAAAAACTTAAGTAGGGGATATTTTCCGTGTATTTCATTTATGTAAATTGAAAACAATATAATAAAATCAAACGCTTTAACTGATACAAAAACGATTTCGTTTGGCATGAGATGTTTTATCATCCCATCTTCAAATGTGTCCAATTAAGATTTATGTTTGACATGATAAATATTTATAACTAATTTATGGCACAAAGAAACAAGTTACTTTTGAATACACAAAGATAAGGAGCTATTAATTGATAGGAAAAAAACCTTTTAATTGTTTAAATTTAAATCTACATATAAAACCAGCTGATGGGCTTCTTTCTTGTGTCATCATTCGCTATTTTAAAATTTCGATTTAAGTTTTTAATTTATTTAAAATAGATTAGCATTGTAATAGATTTTAATTTCTTATAACGAAATTTATATACTTCTCAAAGAGTGGATATTTGATCAAAATTGTTTTGTTATTTTTTCTGCGGATTATGGTCGCCAATGTATTACAAACAATCATACTTTTCAGTGTCTATTGAAGCATTTATTAAAAATTTAGTTATAAATGTGGAAGGTAGCAATTTAGCGGTTTAGGGGTTAAACAAAAAGTTTGTCTATTAAATTTATGTATTTTAGATGGTGATGAAATGATAGTTTCGCTGACGTTGGTTAAATTCACATCAGAGCAAATTTTGTCAAACAAAATAAATAAATAAAGTTATTGCTTAATTAAGATATATTGTATGACAATAAAATTTGTTAACGCTTTTGAGAAAGTTAGTCGATATACATATGAATAAAGTTATTTAGCTGATTTTATCAAATCAGATAAAAATCAAGTGGTCATTAAAATACATGGGAGATCGCATTTTTTTAATTAGTCTATAATTTATACAAAAATTGTATCTCTTACTTACAAATGATTTGCTTAAAAATAATGCTAGTAATATCTGCTATTTATTCCAGTTGAGGTGCCTTTTAATGTTAAAACACATTTTTATATAAATTATTTAACTGTGGTACAATGGAACAACAACTACAACAATTGAACCCTAACACAGTGATGTCAAATGTGATTGTGTTGGTAAGATCACTCTTATCTCTTACATTCCCAGCGGGAGAAATGTGCGGTTGCGAGGCCTAACTACTGGCCTTTTCTAAGAGTATCCTTTTATTTACCAATAATATCTTCTAATTTTATAAGTTGTAAAAAAGGGTTTCGAAAATTCCCAAGTGCTCAGATATTTAATTTTAAAATATTTCTCAATTTTTAAGCTGAACATTTGGTTAGTTTAGAAACAATTTTTACAAAAAGTCTTACTTATGAATTAATTTAAAAGCTACTTTAAGAAATTTTTCGAAAAGATGTACCTACATACATACAGTGGCTCCAACTTATTTCAAACCTCTTATATATATTGTATATATATATTTATATAAATATATTATTTCTGTTTAGAGGCCTCAAAACAGGACTTGCGATACTTCCCGCTGAATGAGAGTGTTTTTCAGTAAACAATTATATTTTACGCTCTCTAAATAAAAGAGCGTAAGCGTACATGTGAGTTTTGCTTCCACAATTGTGTATGAGGCTGACATCACTGCCCTAACACCAACAGCCGTGGGAATTAGCTGCTGCACGGATAGATCGAAATTGGTGTAAATAACGGGACTAGGTGTCTTATACGTACAAGAACCGGAAACCGAAATTTATTTCCGTCAGCCTGACCATAATACGGGCTCCTAGGCCGAAGTACGTGCGGTAATGCGAATTTTAAGGTGGGTCAGTGTGAATATTAGTTCTGCAGATGTCATAATTTTTACGGACAGCCAGTCAACAATTACAGCAATCAAGGACGAGAGAGTAATCTCCAGTATCACTTTGGATTGAAAGAATATGATCAACTTCGGGCCTAGTTTGGGTGTCAGCCCATTATGGCGTAGTCCGCTGTAAACATGCGAATACTCTAGCGGACCAGGCCAGAACGTTGCACATGGTAAATTTTATCAACACAAATCCATTAAAGACAGCGAAATTGAATTACAAGAAAGGGCAAAAATGATGCACAGGACACAAAGGAGCAGTATAACAAAGATTCTATGGGGAGCCCAGAAGAAGAAATATTAAAAGGAATGCTTAAAATTATTCGTAATAATGCCGAACTAGGAAAATTAGTTGGCTTCTCGACGAGACGCTCGAACTTCAGAGGACCATATTGAGGCCGTGGACGGCAATGAATGTAAGAGATGTAAAGGGAAGAGACGGTAGAGCATTTCCTTTGTCACTGCCCAGCCTTTGACTAACCGAGTTTCCGGATTTTTGTGAATAGCATTCTTAAAATTAAACAGATCGTAAAGGTGTATTACCTATAACCAACATTCTTCAGTTCACTAAATTAGTTAATAGAGGGTTTACTAATGGTCAATACATCGATGTTATCTATACTGAGTTTAGGAAAGCGTTCAAGAAAGCCAACTATAAACTATTATTAATAAAACTGGATAAAATGGGCTTTAACGGCATTTAATTAAACTGGATAAAATTTTATCTTTGTGGCTGATCTCGAACCATCAAATTTAAACCTGCAGTTTAAAAGAAAATTGTTGGCACCTCTGCAATTCCACAGGGTAGTCATTTAAGTCCACTACTCTTTCTTCTGTTTATAAATAATATAACTGAATCAATTGAATATTGCAAAATGTCACTGTATCCCGATGACCTCAAATCATAAATTGATAAGCTCCCATGATTGAATTTCCAATATAATCCTCATCTTTAAGTACTGACTTGGGAATTTTGCTCGATTAAAAATTAAGGATCCTTACAGCAATATGCATATTGACCATATTGAATCCATATAAAAACTCTTCTTAACCCTTCCCCCTACTCTTCACGGCTAGCTGATATTAATTTGCCAACATTAAAAAGACGTAGAATTATGCTCGATGTCGCATTTCTTATAGATTTTATTAATGGATATATACCATGGGAGTTTCTATTAAATGAGTTGGACTTCCGTATCCCTCAACGATCATTGCCATGTTACAGCTTACTTCATGTCACCAATCATCGAACTAACTTTTTCAATGAATAATCCTTGGAGAAGATTGTGCTGTTGTTTCAATAAAATGCTCTGCTTTATTGATTTTTCATCTAATTTTAATGTTATAAAACGTAATATTATTATTCATTTAAACATCTAATCTAATTTACTGGATTTATATATTACTAAATTGTATATACTCTATCTGTAAGAAATTTTTTTATAGACTTAATAAATAAATATATGATATGAGCGCCTCTATTAAACCTAACCTAAATATAGTCCGATTACTAAGATTTCATAAGAAAAGAGGTCGATACGTTTCGAAAATTATTTATTTAGTGCTCTGCTGTAGGACAATTATATGTAGTTGTAGGTGAGTTACAACTACTAAAATCTTTTGAGTGTTAGTAAGCATTCAAATTTTTAGTGCGAATTAAACTTTTAATGTGTGATTTCAAGAAGGCATGTGTTCAATTTTGTAAGCCTCTGGGGTTAAAATAGCTCAACAAACTAAAGTGTGTTCTTAGTTTAAGTAATCTCCTTTATAAAAGATAAATTTTCGACGGAATGATGCTATACAGAGTAACACCGCAAATCGACAATATGCATGAACTGTATATTTTCAAGAATTTCGTAGATTCAATAAACTAGTCGCTTTTCCTGGCACCAGTAAATATATTAACGTTTTTTTTACTTCTTATACTCTCAACGAAAATTGTGTTCTAATTCCCTTTCATGAAATCATTTAATGAAAAATATGATGTTATCTTTCTTCTACATAAATATACTATAATCTTCTAAGCCATCAAATTGAGTCTATCCTTCGACAACCTATAGCTAAAAAGCTAAATAATGCACATCTTTACTCATTATTTCCTCTGACTATTATCTCAATAGAGCCGTGGAAATAATAAGGGAACAAAACTATTGTGTTTTTATAACAAAGTCTTCAATATAAAATTATATAATTCGCATTCAGCAAGCAAACTACCCCGGTGTTATATTTTGACAACATAATAGAGGGCTGAAAACATTTAAATAAGCCATTAAATATGCATTGTTAAATATTTTTTTATAAACATTTTTCCAGTAACATTTTTAACAGAATCTATTTCCTTTTTTTAAATCTCAGATAGAAGCCAATGAAATTTGCTCTGAAAAACCAGGTGCGCTATTTAATTTAAACAAACGAGATATATAAAATAGTGCTGCTCAATTGTATATTAAAGTAGTAGTAATTGATTAGTGGGTATAAAAAATCATTATAAAAAGAAACCTTTAGATGAATTACTTGTCTTTGTACCTCAATACAGCTTCAATGCATAGAGACCCAGTTGTAATAGTTGTATTTTTACGGCAATATGTATGTGTGTAGCACAACATTTTTCCAAACAAACGGCAAGTGTATGCCAGACAGAGATCTATTATTTACTTAAGGGTTTATTAATGTATTATTCCGTCAATGTAATGAAATGTTTTAATTGTAAAGGTCCCAAAATGTTGACCTTTCTGTTTTGCTTGCTTAAGAGCAATAGGAATTCATTAATATTCCAGTTCTTAGTGTACAATGTAAATTGCACAGACATACGAGGTCTGATTAAACAAGTAAAAACGTTATATTCGACCGGGTCGAATCTTAAATACCCTCCAAATATTTAGTAAGTGAATTTGAAATGTTTAACTTGGTGGAACAGAGTTCCTTTATATAATATCGTACGTCAACGCCCACTAAATAGGGCGGGGTTCAAATATATGCAATTACATGTTTTCCACAGACGAACGTATGGGCATTGCTAGACCGTCTTAGACTTCATCACAATTGTCTTTGGAGGGTATAAAAACTGTATTTTGGCGGGGTCGCTCTGGCAAGGGCTGTGGGGGAAACATTTCACCTTTGTCATAAAACTCTAAAAATAAATGCTTGGGATAATTATATACAAAATTAAAATTTCTTTTTTTTGATAGGGTCATTTAGAGGGCAAAGGGGGAGAGGGGGTAGGGCAGAAACAGGTAGACATAAAACTCTAAAAATAAATACTTGGGATGATTATACACAAAATTAAAAAAAAAATTTATTTATTTTTAATAGGGTCATTTAGCGGGCAAAGGGGGAGGAGGGGGTAGTTCAGCAACAGGCAGTCATAAAACTCTAAAGATAAATGCTTGGGATGATTATATACAAAACTTAAATAAAAGTTCTTGTTTTTTGGTAGGGTCATTTAGGGGGCAAAGGAAGAGGGGGGGGGTAGGGCAGAAATCGGCAGTCATAAAACTCTAAAGATAAATGCTTGGGATGATTATTTACAAAATTAAAAAAAAAAAATTTTATGGTAGGGTCATTTAGGGGGCAAAGGAAGAGGGGAGGGGGGGGGGGGTAGGGCAGAAATCGGCAGTCATAAAACTGTAAAGATAAATGCTTGGGATGATTATATATAAAATTTGAAAAAAAAATTTTTTTTTGGTAGGGTCATTTAGGGGGCGAGGGGGAAGGAGGGGGTAGGGCAGAGTCATTAAAGCTTAAAAAAGTTATTTTTAAGGAATGTAGGCTTAAGTAAAACAATTTGTTAAATTTTTATGCTATTTTTGCCTATAATAACGCCCACTGAAGTGGGCGGGGTCAAAAAATATTTTTATTTTATTTAATGGCTCCAAGTTTAAGGCGTTGGATTGTATTTGACATAAAAATATATCATTTGCTTAACAAAATAACCAAAAAACTTTAAAAATTATGTTGTTTTTTCTGGGTTGGTTTAGTTCTTCTTAGGGGAACTTTTTTCCCTCTTGCCCGATTTAGCCCATCTTCGAACTTAACCTGCTCTAAGTTTTAAAATATATTTATGTCAAATTTCAAGAGTCTAGCTCTTTTCGTTTGGACTGAATCGTGATTTCCACAGACGGACGGACGGACATGCTCAGTTCGTCTTAGATTTCATCACTGATCAAGAATATATATACTTTATGGGGTCTGAGATGGATATGTATTTCGATGCGTTACAAACGGAATGACAAAGTGAATATACCCTCCAAATTCTTTTTTGGAGGGTATAAAAATAACAGTTATTTTAAATTTTTTCAAAAAGTATTTATATATTCATCAAAAAACGCTTCCCTTTCATCAGTGTCTTCACTTTTGGGAAGAGGAAAAAGTCAGCGGGGGCCAAGTCCGGTGAATAAGGTAGTTGAGGCATGATAACGGTTTTGTTTTTGGCCAAAAAGTCACGCATAAGCATCGATGTGTGAGCTGGTGCGTTATCATGGTGCAAATTCCATGATTGTTTTTTCCACAATTCTGTGCGTTTTTGACGAATTGCTTCGCGCAAACGGCGCATAGCTTCAAGGTAGTATTCCTTATTGACCGTTCGACCTTGTGGTAAGAATCCATGATGCACCACGCCATTGCAGTCGAAGAAAACAGTGAGCAAAACCTTCACATTTTAAAGAACTTGACGTGCTTTTCTCGGTCTTCTGGACTCTCCCATTGGGATGATTGGGATTTGGTTTCAATGTCATAGTCATACACCCATGATTCGTCACCTGTTATGACCTTTTTGGAGGAAATCTGGGTCGTCCTTGACGATGTTCAATAGCTCCTAAGCGATGTCTATGCGACGTTGTTTTTGCTCAAAATTTAGCAATTTTGGAATAATCTTCGCTGCCGCACGTTTCATGCTTAAATCATCCGTAAAAATTGCTTGGCATGAGCCGAACGATATGCCAACATCATCAGCAACCTCTCTGATAGTGATTCGACGATTATTCAAAGTCATTTTCCTCACCGCTTCAAAGTTTTCATCGGTTGTTGACGTGCCCGGGCGACCAGGACGAGCATCGTCATTCACATCTTCTCGGCCTTCCTTAAACCGGTTATACCACAATTGAACTTGTGTTCTGCTCATAATAGACTCTCCAAATGCCACAGTGAACATTTCAAATGTCCTTGCGCATTTAATTTAATTTTTTACACAAAACTTAATACAGTTTCTTTGATCCATTTTTTCGAATAGTAAAAAATCGAAGAGCATACACGGCTAACCTTTTTATCTGTCAAAAACAAACTGACAATCCAAAATGGCTGATATTACCAACATAAGTATATAACATACATGTGTACCAACATAACAGAAAAAAATGCGATAATCGAACATACGTAACTCACGAAATTTCAAAATAACGGTTATTTTTTTTATCAGACCTCGTACATACACACATACTGAATGGTCTGTAACAAATTGTTCCTTTTTTGATCTCTGCCATAATAAAAACGTGTGTTGAAAAAGTATTATCGAAATATATAGTTTTAAAATTTGGGAGTCTGTCTTGCCATAATAGCTGCTGTCGATCTCGGATGGAAGAAATTAGTAGATCCACTTTTATTTTCTCCCTTTTCACTCTTTACCTTGCAGCAGGCAACTAAGTTGTTCTAGGCAAATCCGCCAATAATTAAAACTAATCTGCATATAAACATTTTTTAACGACCTTTTTATATATTAAATTCTATTAAGAATGTTGGAAAATCAGTTTTTAGATTCAGAAAGATTTGATAAATATTCCAAGACGCAAAGAAAGTCAACGTCAGAGCAGAACATGAAACGGCATTACGGGAGTTAAAAGTGTGTTACCATCGGTTTCCTAATGAGTATAGAATTTAATAAAACTGATTCTATTTTTATACTGTTTAAAATATGCAAGTTCTTTTTTGCCGGGAGTCGACCTACTACTTGATCTTCTTTTGTATGGTAAAACCACAATTATTAAAATAGTTTTTAACGTTAAAACCAATACTCAATATACTTTATTGAAACTGTGTGAGTTTGAAAACTCTAACTAAAGACATTACTTATTTAAGATATTTTATTTTAAATCTCTTTTACTAAAAAAATTGTTAAGAAAAATAAATATCCTTCTGTAAAAATTCACTTTTTATACCCTCGAGAAAAATAATCGGGTGTTATATTCCCCTTGTCATTCCGTGTGTATTTATTTATCCTTGATCAGCAATGAGGTCCAAGACGATCTTGTCATGTCCGTCCTTTTGTGCAAATCACTATTTAGTCCAAACGAAAATAGCCAGACCATTGAAATTTGGAACAGTTATATTTTTAAGGATAGCATAGGTCAAGTTCGTAAATGGGCTGAATCGGGCCAGTGGTCCTCTAAGAAGAACTAAACCAACCTCTTAAAAGCAACATAATTTTTAAAGTTTTATTGTAATTTTGTTAAAAAAATTATATATTTCTGTGTCAAAGAAAGTTCAAAGCATTCAACTTAAAGCCATAAACTCAAAAAAATAAATTTTTGGACCCCGCCCCCTTTAGTGGGCGTTGACGTTAAATATATACAAACATAGCGTAAATATTTATTAAATTGTATCACTTTAGCCTACTTTCGTTAAAAATTAAACTTTTTAGGTTTTAAGACGAAGGTTAGATGTTCTCTGATCTTCTCCTGCCTTACGTTTACTTTTTAAGATTTTACGATAAAGATGAGATGTATCCCACACTGGTCTTCCCGGAGTGACGCCGATAAAATATAGTTTTAAAATTGGTCACAGAAGTGTCTTAAGGGAACTCTGATTCATCAGCTTAAACATTTTTAATTTATTAACTCGAGGGTATTTCAGATTCGACCCGGTCGAATATAACATTCTTACTTGTTTAATATCAAATACAAATTTGGGATTGAGCTTGGCTACAATTAGGGATTTAATTACGTTTGCACACACTTGTATTTTCAGTGCATATATAATTTATAAATATATACTTCTAACTGTACTTTTACAAAGACTATATCTAAAAAATTATTAATATTTTGTAAACACTGCAAAAAGTAATTCTTTATACTATTATTTTGCCAAAGATTCCTTTTCTAACCGGGTTTCCGTTTAAAAATCACATACGAAGAACAGTGTTTTAAAAACCCTTATATATTTACTTGCAATTTTTAGAAACATGCAACAAGCAACAACATATTTCAAATAAAAATAGAACCATGTGTTGCAAATATGTGATTTTCGGTTTTTAGCTAGAATACTTGTATCTACAAGTACTTATGTATTTTTATTATCGATCCCATTTTCCTTAAAACATAAACTGATAGAAGATTCTACGAAAATTGGATTCAATACCAGACAAACATTTTGTTGCTGTCAGTCATTTAAAGTGAAATATACAATTTGAATAAATTGCATTATTTCTTAAAGGACTTTTATGATAACGGCAATAACAGTGACGTTAACATGTATTTCGAAACTTTTATATCAATACCAATGAGTAATTTAAAACCTTTCAGCAAAAGCAACAAACCCTAATGTTAAATTCGAAAATTCCAACAACGGACTATTTTATAACTGTGAAAACAGATGTGTATCGTTGTATTCCTTCCTCTCCAACTTTTTATAATATCTTTACAAAATTCAAAACTATGGGTTTTTTTCTGCTAAACGTTTTGGTGTAGGGCTGTTCAAATGTTGCACTATTTATAATTGATGTGATCTTTTAAGATTAACACCCTTGTTTTACTTCAATCGCACACGTTCTATTGTGTCACACTTCGTAGAACAACAGTACGTTGCACACGCAATCGCACATGCACACAAAGGGAAAAGTATTCTTAAATCCTGTAAATACATATATACACCCAACAAACATAAGATCTAGGCATTTGATATACAAATGATACATGATATCATATAAAATAATTAAAAGCTAATAAATGGATTTATCTTGTGGTTATATCAGTTTAGTATTAATATATTTCTGTTATACAATTTTTCCATAAAATTTTGATAGATAACAAGCCAAAGCCCTTCAATGATGTAATGCTGGAATATATACATTCATTCAAACCCTGGAACAACCTTTTTGATCTCTATGATTTTCAATAAAAACTTATTTCTTCATTAAAAATAATATTTATTTCTTTATAAAATATATAATAAAATATATTTTTGATTACCAAAGAAGGAAAATTGTTTTATTTAGTTGCTATAATATTCCAGAAATAAGTTTAAGCTTTCCAACTCTGGTTTTTCTAATTTTCAAAGCGAATCCTCAAGTACGTACCAAAAACCTTAAGCACGCTTGACTTATAAGCAAAAAAATATGTTTGAGGTGGTTACTTTTGTGCACCACAAAAAACCCAATTGTCCATCCTTTGAATCGATTCTTAATTATAACTTAATCTTTTCTAAAATATGAAAAAGGGTTAATAAAAAAAATAATAAAAACTACATTTAACTAGTTAGTCTTTTACACCAAAAATAACTTAAAATTTTCCAGCTCTGGAACAGTGTTTTAGACTTTTCTGATTTTCAATAGTAATCTATTTTAGACTATTTCCAATACATCTATCCAAGATCAGAGTCTCAAAGAAACAAATGGAGATCGCTTATTTGCCTTCCCTCTTCACAATGGACCCATTTACAATTTTTGGTGAAGGGTATACAAATCCTATATCGGGTTTAGATTTGAGCCACTGGTTATTTTGTGTCTACCAATACTTATATTATTCTATTCTGTCACAAAATTCAGTGCAATGTTGGCATTTATTGGAAATTTATCTCTACAACAAAGGCAATTTGTCGGAAATCGATTTTTCGATTGCCGTACTTGAGGCTCAGAAAGCTTACACTCGGTCTTATACAAAACCAATTACGAGTGACTGTTTGGTACGGCTTGTGAAGAGGAGACATCACTGACCCATATTTCCTTGAAAATGAGGACGGCACAACCATTACGGTCAATGGGGACACCTATCGCACCATGATAACCGATTTTTTGTGTCCGCTCTTCATGGTATTGATGTGAACGATCTTTGGATAGAGCAATTTGGCACACATCTCATTCCGCAATCGATTTATTGCGGCAAACGTTTGATAGTCGTTTAATTAGTGGAAACAATTGGCAGTCGAGATGCAGCGAGTTGACACCGTTAGGCTACTCTCTGTGGGGCGCCGTTAAAGACAAGTGATGCCATTGCCGAGAAATGACCCCATATACTCAAAAATTCATCCAGTCGCCGCAGCCATGTGAATGAAATAATATTAATAAATTAGGCTAATTTTCAAACCGTTTTTGTTTTATTGCATTTTTACATTTACAAATGGATTACCCTATATTTTATATCCTCCATCTTTTTATATGGCGCTGTTTATGTGTAAAGTTCAGACTGAGACATAAGATTTTTTAAAGGAAACAAAACATGAGAATAATTTTTCTAATCCTGATGTAGTTATGAGACATCGCAAAGGACTTACAAGCCACCGTCATTATTAATTAGAACTTTTTAACATCTGAGCTTAATTTTAAAGCGTTCTAAATTTATAATCAAACCATTATGTTTGCTGGGTATAGATGCTCCTCTATACATATTTATTTTATATCTGAAAAATAATTACATATTTATAAGGATAATATGTGGCAGTTTTTAGAGAATGATTAAGGCAAAGTGTTGGTTGAGAGAGGACATGTGGAGAAGAAACTAGAGGGTTACTTGTTTATTTACTCTTAAAGTGCGCATGTGCCATTTAGTCACAAATTTGTCGTTGGCTGTCAGACTGTATGTCACAAAAGGCAATGAGTTGTTAAGCCACAAAATAATTTTTTTATATGACTTAAAATAAAAAAAATTTATTAAGCGTAAAAATATTATGTGCAGTAAAAAGCTGAAATAAATGTGTTGTAGATTCTTGAATACAAATAACTTAAGTAAAAGTGCTCCTTAGGGCATCTTTCAAGAAGACAGTGGGTGGTCCCATCACCACCAAGACTTTTATTTAAAATTCTTTTGTTTATATATTCCTTAAGGTACAATGAATATGTTTGTGCGAGTGTATGTTTATGCAATTTATGAATATTAATTATGTGCTTTTTTCTTACAATTTAGGTAATAAAATAATTTTGAAAAACAGTTGTAAATGTTGTTGAAAATATTTTTCGTACTCGTATATAGTAGATTTGAATAGAAGCTGCATAATTTGGCATTTAATTGCCAACGAGTGTTTAAAGTTTTTTGTGTTCCTACAGTTCCAAAATGTCATCAACTCTCTGTTGGTTGGAAAACTAGAATTTCAGCATAATTTATTTGCGTAACGTGTTGAAGTTTTAAATACACTTACAAACGATTTTTTTCAAAACTTCGCTACAAAAAATAAGAAATTTGGAAATAAACTTGTAGAATTTTTGGTGCCGAATTTTGCCACAGTTTGTCTGATAATGATAACACTAGCGGTCCTCAAAAGAACTAGCAGATACTAGTCTTATGATCCTGCAAAACTTATAAAAGTTATCATATGGCACAATGGAAGATTTCATATCATTATAGTGGAATAGGAAAAGACATGAGCAATTCGATTTCTTTTTGATAATAAACAAAAAATTACATTTAAGTAGAATTATTTTAAGGCATAGTACTTTCCCTCGCGCTTGCGCGCATGCAATTATTTCAGCGATTGAATTTTATTGCGGTAATTAAAACTGTACATTCTTGAGGTGGATTTAAAGGAAAAATTATAGAACAGCACGCTAAAAAGTGATCATAATATGATATATGTGCTTTTAGTCTGGTTTGAAAGAAGCTAATAAATAGTGAAGCAAAAAGACGTACCAAGAGAGATATTGCGAACAAAAATTATGCGAAACCGAAGAAGGTTCGTAACAGAGAGTCTTCTTTGGAGATATTTCGCTTAAAAAAGGCTTCAAAAAAGACCGAATTTTTTGCTGAGCAGGTTTGGCGTCTTTTGGTTATGTCTATATATCAGTTCATATGCGTATAATAGATTAGCGCAAAACATACGCGTTCTACACTATTCTAAGTAAATTTGCAAAGTATCGCTACTGACTAAAACATATAAGTTCTACATTATTCTACAATTTCTAGAGGGACTAGAAAAGTCACCAAAGCAAAGAATCTATTCTCACACACTGTATTGAAATTTAAAACAATATTGTTCAATACCATTTTTAAACATTACAAGTGCTAAGACTTTTTGTCCCTTGTCAAAAACGTAGTGCTTTTGATATCCATCAATATTTTCATTTAAACTGGATTCAAACTCTGAAATGAACTGCCTGTTTGGGTTTGTATAAATTTCAGGCTGATTTTCGGCGGCCGTTATATAAGACATTTTGTAGGATTGTGTGGAGTGTAAATTTCTTGGTATTACATTGCATTAATATTTTATAGGCTAATTGTTCGAAATTTTAATTTAAATCTCAGAAAGACATGATAAATATTCCAAGGCACAAAGGCAAGTCAACATCAGTTTTTGTTATTCGACTGTTCTGCAGAGCAGAACAGCTGTTTTCGAAAGACGCAACCCTTTCATAATCAGTGCTCATGTGTATTGTGTTTGTCACCACTTATTAGGTGGCTTAGTTCAATGTGATAACAGTTCCTATTTACACAAATTTTATTGTGAAAAAGGATACGAGAACTGTATCAACCTGATGTTAATATGTTATTGTTATAATACCCGTGTTACCGTTTGATTACATTTGGAACTAACAAAGTCCTTACTACTGGTCCCCCCAAGACATCAAATTAGGCCAAACAGCAAGCCGGATATGAAAACAGTCACTGTCCGGACATACAGAAGTCGTAATCTTCGTATATAATTTCGAAAGAGAGTAAAAGGAACAGAACGCAAAGATAGAGAAGTATTATGAATACGTAGTCACCACAGAACATGAACCTCTTAATGCCGGTGCTCTGTTGGCGTCATATTCAAGACGTTAGGCTAAGCAAATCGATGGCACGAAATTCAAATGCTTTCGCAAGTTCAATTGCCTTCTCTTTCTTTTTATGCATAAATGTACAAAACTTATGAAATTAAGTTAAAGTATAGTACAATTTTCGAGGGAATCGGCACTGAAAAGACAGAGCAAAATAAAGACTACTTCCAATGTCAAATATCCGCTCCTACCGCTTACCGAGGTAATTATTAATGTCAAAGCCCTAAAAAGTTCTTAGATGATTTAAAAACACTGTACATAACTTTTAGAATATATGACAATCGCTGAAGTGGAGTGTTTAATAAACATATGTAACTGTTACTCGTACTGTAAAGTTAAACTAGATGATTTGACTTGAGAGCGCTGTTGGCTGAAGTAGTTAACGCAAGACTATGATGCGGAAGGGTCCTGACTTCGACTCCGCCCTCAGTCATAAATATTTTGTCAAATTCTTCTGATCAACAATAGTGCATGGTTATGTTAATTGTTGTCAGCCTGTTTCAGTGATGAAGGCAGAGAACTGACCACTGACGATAACTGGCAGCGACTGACACTATCATGTCCTGGATATCAGACGAACAGCACTCTCCTGCGTCCGTCATATAGCAAAAAATTAGCCGGCAAAGTAAAGGGTAGAAAAAGCTACAAAAAATTTTCTACCTTCTCAATACTATCTTCTCCTTTCTAGTTCCGGCGCACGGCACTGCGTATCTAGAGGTCAACCCCGAGTTAAAAATAAAAAAAGTTAGATGATATGATATTTAACCCTGGAATATCATACTTCGTCGTTTCGACGACTCATGTTTACGTTTTGTATATCTCTTCCTCTATTTGTATATATCAATACCTGATTTTTCGTATGGCACTAGCCGCTGATATGGCCTTGCTGTGAGCGCAGCTATAGCTCTCTACGTATTGGGCAAGTTTTATTTTTTTGCATATGTATCATTGAAATCATGGCTTATACCAAATATAATTTTGTTATTCATTCGTAAATCATAGACTGACACTTTTGAAAACAAGTTCCTTTAATTACTCAATATGTTAATTTTCAAATGCAAACAAATTTAATCGATTATGTATACTATTTTTATAAATTCCCATGTCATGTTTTAAAAAATCAACCAAATGAAGTAAAGCTATGAAACGCGCTTTTATTTCAAATTAATAATAAAAAAATAGTTTATGTTTACTTTTTTTATTAACATACAAAACAAATAATTGAAAGAAATAAGTTTCATTTATTTAGTTCTTGCCGGTCTTCTTTCATTGACTTTCGAATATCTCCGTCGTCGATTCGACGAACTATGACGCTTACGCCACAAAAATATGTATGATATTCTAGGGTTAAGAAGTAAAGTTGAGTTACTGAGTTTACCCAGAACGGCAAAAAGTTCTTCTTTATTTGCAGTATTTATCTATAAGTAGAAGCATTGAACAAGAACAGCAACCATATGTACATACATGAACTATATTTCTTTTACGATCACACATTTTCAGGGAGTGAGTAATATCTGATGAAATCAACCTAATATACTATTATTGATGCATCTGGATGATGTCCTAAACTGATACAGTGTCTATATAATTTAGGGTTACGACTCTATTCTCATACATTTGCAATGAAGTCTTCGCAGAGGGTGTTTTTATGTATTTGCTTAGTTTTTCATATAAAAAGTAACAACATGGTTATTACTAAAGTCATCATCTTAGTTGAATACTTCAATTGACTTTTCAATTGCTGTAATACCAAACCACAAAATTGACTTCTCTAAGCAAACACAAAGCAATAAAAATCTGCTGTTTAAATAAAAAATTATAATAAAATATAATACCAGGGAAAGCCAGCGTCTCATCATATTTTTAAACTGTGAATGTTTTGCTTTTTGCGTTTAACCTTCTAGAGTGCAAACATCATCATCACCATCATGATTATTATTGATGAAAGATTGTTTTTATACTGTAAATGCAAGTATTTCCTGAACGCACGTTTTTATGTAGAAAATTTATAATGAGTTTTTGCATGGAAAATCTTAAATTGTGTACAATGAGTTTTTCTTCCAATTCCAAGATTAGGGTAAGGTTAAGATAGCAATTTAACTCTGTTGTTCTTAATGTCATTTTAATGCTGCGGCTTCAAGTATGTAAATACTTTTCAAAGTAAACGGAACAATATTATAGTCTCAGAGTGAATTATTTCATAGTTACAATCTAGTGTGGTGACTATTACATATTTTGTTAAATAATCTGTGCTCCATTAAATAACAGAGAAGCTAACAGACACTTAGAAAAGGGAATTCATGAAACGGAAGCCCCATAAAACGTTTCACACAGAAGATATGCAATTAAGAGATGTTTTCAGGAATACTACAATAATTATATCCTAAGAAAAAATTTAAGGGTATATTCCCTTTGTCATTCCGTGTGGAACGACACGAAATATCCTTCTAAGACACCCATAAAATATACATATTCTAGCCATGCCCGTCCGTCCGTCTGTCGAAAACACGATAAAGTCCAAACGAAAAGAGCCAGATTCCTGAAATTTGGTAAATGTTCTAAATAGGACCAGGGATAAAAAAGTTCACCTAAGAAGAACTAAACCAACCTCTAAAAAGCAACATAGTTTTTAATTTTTTTTGTAATTTCGTTAAGCAAATGATATATTTTTATATCAAAGAAGGTGCAGAGCATTGAAATTAGATCAGGAAAATCAGAAAACGCCCATTTTTGGTATGCGCCATTTTAGTATCTAGATGTTGATGTGAATTCGATGCAAACATACTGTAAATATTTAACAGATTGTATTTCTTAAGCCTACATTCCTTAAAAATTAAATTTATGGCTGTTACCTTAGTCATAGGTAACAGCCATAAGTAAATACAGGTGGCATATATTCATATATTTTGTATGGAGCATACCGAAATAACGCGGAGGCAACGCTTTGCTATTGGAAAATCCGATTGTGACAGCGCGTTTTCTAATGAAGTTAGTTGCAAAGAAAACAATTGTAACCAGAGAAAAAAGCAAAAATTTACAAAAGTGAAATAAATAATAAAAGAAAAAATTTGTGCACTTCGTATTAGAAAATGGAGATAAGAAAATATTTACAATATGATTATATACATACATATGTATGCACGTTTGTAATTTGTATAAAATTTCAATAACAAAATCACAAATGTCGTCCGTCCAGCTGTTAAAATAATCAGGGTTGTTTAATTTGTTTGTTTGATAACCCTGTTTTTATTGTTTTTCGACATAACGTTGCCGCTTTTGTTTAGGTATGGCATTTCAGCGTTAAAGCTCAGCGGAAAAAAACGTTCCGCTTTCCGCCCGTATTTAGGTATGACTGTAAGATGTTCTCTGATCTTCCCCTGCCCTACACTTCAACCCAGGTCTGCCTCCTAAATGACCCTACTAAAAAAATTTTTTTTACACTTAATTAATCCAAAAAATTTACTTTTGAAGTTTTTCTATAATGTCTGTCCCACGATCCTTCTCTGCGTGACCCTTTTAAAATTTCTAAAATTGGGCACAGAAATGTCTTAAAGCTACTCTGACTCAACATTTTTAGTTACTTACTAAATATTTGGAAGGTATTTAGGATTCGACCCGTCGGATTAAGGTTCTTATATGTTTTTTTGTTTCTTAAAATGATTTGGACAGTAATTCGCTAACCATTTTGTACATCAAAAGCTCTAGCTATAAAATTGGAACAATTTCTAGTTATCAAAGTTTCAGTGTTTTCTCTATCAAAGTACAGAAAGCGGCCGATTAACGAAACCATTTTTGAAAATCAAATTTGAGGAAGAACAACAAAAAGTTGCAACAATGGCAAAAAATACAAAATTAGCAGAAAAATATTTCAACGAGTTACATACTTCAATCTTTACGGTGCTACCCACTACGCGTAGATTCAAGCAGAATCTAAGCAATTCCTTCTTGACAGTTCCTTCTTAAAATTTATGCTGCACCGAATAAGTTTTAATGAGCTGCGACTACCTAATCAGGGCACTTAAGTGTGTGATAACTCTAATAAATGCTTGTCTGAAGACTTATGTCTAGAGTTGGGAACTCGCAAAACGAAAAACTGTCTCTTTTTTCGACAACCACGACAGTAGTGACAATAGGATAGGCATATCCCGCTTGCACATCTGCCAGTGCTCTGTCACAAACTCCTTAAGTCTCGGGCTATTCGTATATTTCGCTATCACTCAATAATATAACAAGATATTTCAACTTTCTTATAAGACTTTTACAATGTCCTGGGATCAGACATGTATTTTAATCTTGACTTGCTATTTATTTTTAAATTTTTTTCTTTGAGAAAAGAACATATGTATTTGATTTCTTAAGAACCTTCATTTTATGAATTCATATGCACATTGTCTTAGAAAATTTATATCAAAGCGTACGGTAGTGAGCCAGGCCAATGTACATGTTGTGTATATACACGAATCCTTTAATCCTCATTTTAGCCCCGCATAATTTAGCTTTCCATCCTTATAAATTTATAAAATTTATATATAGGTAATCTTGTGTGAAAGGATTCGCAGGTATATAATAAAAGATTTCCGAGAAATAAAAGTGTAAAAAGTGCATATTTTAATATATTCACTCACTCACTCATCAATACTCTGGGATACTTCCTCTATAGAAGGTGAACTGAAATTTGGTATGCAGAGAGATACAAGTATTGAAAAACCTAAAAACGCTACATTTTCATCAGGAGGCTGAAATTCCTCCTTTATTTGTATTTAACCATGGTAAACTGCTGCTATATCTAAAGAGCTGAAATTTAATGCACACATAAACCTTGATGCACAACTAGAGAGGAACGTCTGGAAACGGAACATTTCCCGTTAAGGGGACATAAGATTCCCCCTGATTTATTTGTAAGCCCATCCGAAGCATGCCGCAATTAAACTATACCTGGAAAGCTTAAAGAAACTTAGCAAGAAGGCAGATCCACATAAAAACACACATGTGAAAAATAAAGCCCAGTTCATATCCAAAAACTTTAAAAAGGAGAACCATGTTATTGATAGGTAAAAAATGTCACACTTTCATGTGCTAAAGAGCAGAGGAACGGCAACCCTCCTTCGTCGGTTCTGTAGCAAAATATTAGACGGCGAAGTAAAAGGTTGCAATAGCTATAGAAAATTCCCAATCTTCTCATTTTTCGTCATCTGTCCTCTCAATACTATCTCCTCCTTTCCACTTAATTACATGGGATTAAGTTGGTGAGATTAGCCGAATATATATTTTCTTTGCTAACCCTTTGGCATGAATTAAAGCCATGTAAGCATTTTTTATATGTCAAGGAAGAAGTTATGCGAAAATACAATAAAAAAATAAAAACATTTTTTATTCAGCGAGTAATCTTACTAAATTTTGTGTAGAATGGAGCGCCCTTGGCGTTGCTAGGAGTTAACTAAAATGCTAAACTATCGCAAGTGAGAAAACAATTTTTCTCTAACTTTTTACTTGAAAAACATAGATTTTTGTATGATTGCGCATTCTGGTGCTTTCTAATTTGTCTAGCGAGAATGTATTCGGGAGAGCTGCTTACATACAACACAATTTGCTCGGGCAGCGCTGTTCACCAAGAGATATAATATCACTTTAACAATTTCACTGATCTTTTCATATAATTTTTCCAAGATATGTTGGTCTATGAGTATTTTTATATCCTTAGGGCTTGCATTAGAAATATTTACTGAATTATGGCGAGTATTGCCGAGGATTAAGGTGCCCGACAGCTCATTATCATTGTTTTCACGAAATCATTTATGGTCGTTCTATTTGCTATTGAAACATTCTATTTCTATATGTCATCCATCCACTCATTGCCGCTAGTTGTGTCGATGACACCGGGAGATGCTACTTTTATATTGTCCCCAAAAATTGTCATCCCTATGAGAACAGTTAGCAATAATATTTTAAACTGTCGTAGTGTAAATTGGAATCACTGGCATTCGGTGTGGTCAAACATTATACTTAAAAAAAAACTAGTAATAATGAAAGAATAACGAATTTCGAGCTGATTAAAAAAACATATAGGTCTTCAAATTCTATTCCAGGTATGGGTACAGCAAATTAGTTTCTTTTCGCTGCCAACAGCTTCTACACAAGCAGATGGTGCCCTCTTATATATCAATAGATCTCAACAAGCTTTAGCAGCAGTGCTTAAGAATATGTTAGATCTTTGACATATGTAAATAGTTTTATATTTCATGAAACTAATTTCATTCATGTATGCGAACTTGAAAGCTACCAATACAAATTTTTCATTGTATGTTGACATTCCAGTTCGAAAATCTCTTAATTAATGTTTATAAGCGGCTTAATTGTTGTAAACTTAATTTTATTATTATAAACCTTTTGTGTTTTTGTTTTCGTATATGATTTTAGTATATCTCGTAATGATCAGAAATATTTAAAATTTATTTAAACAAACAAAGCAATAATTTAACACATTGTTGAAGACTCAATATGTTTACAACTTAATTATTTTAGTGCATATATTATGAACTAAAGACTTTAAATTTGTGTGGTTATAAAGATTTCCATATATTAAGTAAATTTAAAATATATAAATAAAAGAAATTAAATGATGCATCGAAAATGTCAATGAAACAGGCATCTGATTTATTCGATATTAGGCAAGTGCACCTGTTACACAGTCCACCAATCGCATAGGCGTAACCTAACGTAGCGTACTTAATTTTCGCATAGTTTGTGCTCGTACCGGCAGTAATAATATTTGATTAGAGTAATTTTTTTGTTTCCGAAGCAGTGTTGTAGCCAAATATTTAAGTGACATTCAATATCGATAGTTAAATGAAGGTATATTCATTATAATTTTTAAAAAATTATCCATTTCATTTTATGTAAATTTCATTTCATTTCATTTTATTTAATTTTTATGTAATAATTTAATGAAATTTATTATAGATACGAGTTATGAGTAACTATTTGCTTTGTTTGGGGCAGGTAACGTCATTACATCAAACAAATTCCAAAAAAAAAACCACAAACTCGTTTTTAAGTTAAGTTAAAATTATAAAACAGTAATGGAAAAATAAACAGAAATAAATAGGCTTTGGAATTTAAGAAAGTACGAATTATTTAAATGGAATTTGTTTGTTGCGTTTTTAAACAATAAATTTCAATGGCTACTACCCTTTTTCTGAGGTAATTCTCTATGGAAAACATGATACAGTCCGAGTGAAGAGAGCCAGATTCTTGAAACTTAGTAAAGATACATTTTAAAGGATAGTGCAGGTCAAGTTCGTGAATGGGCTAAATCGGACTAGGGGTAAAATAGTTCCCCAAAGACGAACTAAATCAACCTCTAAAGAACAACATAATTTTTAAAGTTTTTTTGTAATTTTGTTAAGTTTGTATTATTTTTTTATTTTTATGTCAAAGGACCACCAACACATTAAACTTGGAGCTATAAAATTAAATAAATTAATTTTTGGACCCCACCCTCTTTAGTGGGCGTTTTTATATGCAAAAACTGTGTACATATGTAACAAATTGTATTACTTAAGCCTACATTCCTTATAAATTAAATTTTTAAGTTTTATGATAAAGCTGAGACGTAACCTGACTCTATCCTGCCCTACAACCTAATCCGCCTTTACCCAATATATTACACCTTCAAAAAACAATTTTTAATTTACACCTAATTACCCTAAAAATGTATTTTTAGTGTTTCATAACAAAGGTGAAGTGTACCCTAACGGTCCTTGCCAGAGCGACACTGACAAAATACAGTTTTAATACCCTCCAATAAGAATTGAACCCCATAAACCATATATATTCTTGATCAGTGATGAGATATAATACGATCCAGCAATGCCCCCTTTAGTGGGCGTTGAAGTTACATATTACATGGAAAAATGGTGTAAACAAATGAAATTTTTAAGCGTTTACGACGTAGGTAAGATGTTCCCTGATCTTCCCCTGCCCTACCCCTCCACCCGCCTTTGCCACCTAAATGACCCTATAAAAATGATATTTTTTCTACACTTAGCTACCCTGAAAATTTTGCTTACATTGGAACCAACCGTATTAAAATAAATTGTAAATTTTAATAAGAATTAAAATAGAGTTTTTATTTACTAAATATTTGGAGGGTATTTAAGATTCGACCCGTTCGAATATAACGTTCGTATTTGTTTG